>OW443320.2:10779427-12158463 GCA_937001585.2 Brachylomia viminalis | reverse complement strand
GTGTCAAGCTGCCATTATTGGAACTTCCAAAGTTCGACGGTGATATCCGCGAGTGGCCTGCATTCAAGAATATATTCTACGCCTCTGTTGACAGTGTGGACCTTCCGACAGTGAACAAGCTTCAATATCTGAAGTCAGCCCTATCAGGAGAAGCGGCTGGGCTTATTACCTCACTTCTCATAACTGAGGAAAACTACAGTAAGGCATTAAATATACTAGCTAAAAGGTATGAGAACCAAACTATGATTGTTAATTTTCATTTAAAGGCTATTACTAATTACAATGTTGTTAATAAACATAACTTAAAAGAGTTTCTAGTAACTTTACAGCAAAGTCTAGATTCCCTTAAGGCTATTAAGCTGCCTGTAGACAGTTGGGATGACCTATTAGTATTCCTAATATCACATAAACTGGACAACTCGCTGAGAGCAGCATGGGAACTAAACAGAAAAGAAAGTACTCTCGCTACATTATCTGAGTTACTAGATTTCTTAAACTTAAGGCGATCAGCATTTGAATTACTCAATGACAAGCCTTCGGATAGGAATACTGTTAAAACTACACATGTGTCGTCAACCTCGAGATCTCAAATAAATTGTTTACTATGTCAACAAAAACATGACTTGCACAAGTGTCCTAATTATATAGAACTGAGTGTACCTGAGCGTATTAACTTAATTAAGTCTAAAACTTTGTGTTTTAACTGTTTACAGCCTTACCATGCAAAACATAAGTGTTCAAAACTGAAGTGTTTGTCCTGCCATCGCAAACATCATACAAGTATACATATGGATCGTTCTAGCCAAGTAAGTCCCGCCACAGCAGATGTCAAGCTACCTGATACTATTGCCTCACTGAACTCTTGCGTGCAACAGCACAATACTACAAATCCAAATGTCCAATGCGAAACAAACTCTCAAACTAACCCATCAGCGGTTCTTGTCTCAAACACTCAACATCATGTTACCTTGCTATCAACAGCTATCATAAAAATACGGGATGCTATGGGAAACTGGGTAAACGCACGAGCACTATTAGACTCGGGCAGTGAAGTTAGTGTTATTACACACAGGCTTGCAGGCGTTTTAAAGCTTCCATACAGCTACCATGCATGCACAATTAAAGGAGTAGGAAACAAAGACAGCCTTGCACAATTAAGCATAAATGCTAATATATCTTCTCGATACAATGATTATAACTCTAATCTAACATTTGTAGTAATGAACAACATTACAGTGCCACTACCGCATACTTACATACCTACACACAACTGGAACATACCTCCCAAGCTTACATGCAAACTAGCTGACCCCACATTCTTTATACCTAGCACTATAGACATACTCATAGGGGCAGAGCTTTTCTATTCACTCTTGCTAACAGACCGCATAAAGTTAGGTCACAACCTACCGGTCATGATTGATACAGTATTTGGTTGGATTGTATCAGGCGCACTCACAAGTGACACCTCTTTACAGACAAGCAGTCCTGACCCTCACATTAGCATGTATGTATCTTTATTGTCAACAGATCAGCTTCTACAACGCTTCTGGGAACAAGAGGAAATCACACCTCAAAAATTAATATCTCCTCAAGATAAATATTGTGAAACATTATATGAATCTACAACAATACAAGATCACCAGGGTAAATACACAGTTAATCTACCCCTACACACAGACAAGCTACTAGATTTAGGTAACTCATTTAATACTGCTTACCGATGCTTATTACAATTAGAGTCTAGATTTCAAAGAGATCCTGCATTATTCACTCAATATAAAGAATTTATCAATGAGTATATTGCATTGGGTCATGCATATTATGTAAAGGAATTCTCACCTACACAAAACAATACATATTACTTACCTCACTTACCTGTCATAAAATCTGAAAGTAGGTCAACTAAGTTGAGAGTTGTTTTTAATGCTAGTTCCAAAACATCAACAGGCACATCCTTGAATGATATTCTACATGAAGGTCCAAACATTTACAATGACTTACTTAACATAATTTTGAAATTCAGATTATACAAATATGCCATTTCTTGTGATATAGTTAAAATGTTCAGAGGTATATTTGTGAATCCAGAGCAAAGATCATATCAAAGGATTTTATGGAGAGAATCTAAATCTGATCCACTCAAATGCATAGAATTAGCAACAGTTACATACGGCACTAAGTGTGCACCTTATCTTGCATGCCGCACTATGTTAGATTTAGCTTACAAAAATAAAGAAACTCATGGTCTAGCTGCAGAATGCATAGAAACTTGCAGTTATATGGACGACTATCTATCTGGTCAACAGACCATTGAACAGTGTACTGAACTCTGTTTACAATTAAAAGATCTGCTTAATAAAGCCGGGTTCAAGTTGCACAAATGGACTTCAAACAATACTCATATTTTAGCACAAATTGCAAGTCCAACTATGGACACATATAGTGAACATAATTCACAAAATAATTCTAGTTTTCAAAACAATTCCTATGATTTTAACAAGCCAGACTCCGTTAAGACGTTGGGTTTGATGTGGCAGCCTACACATGACA
The DNA here is from genome assembly GCA_937001585.2 of Brachylomia viminalis. Classification (NCBI taxonomy): domain Eukaryota; kingdom Metazoa; phylum Arthropoda; class Insecta; order Lepidoptera; family Noctuidae; genus Brachylomia; species Brachylomia viminalis. The sequence goes on along the minus strand of OW443320.2, from coordinate 12,155,910 downwards.
TACTCCATACTCACATACCTGAAATCACAAGCATTTGTAAAACTAAAAGATCTATATTATCACAGATAGCACAGATGTTTGATCCAATAGGTATCTTAGCGCCTACAGTAATTATTCCCAAAGTTTTAATGCAAGACATCTGGAAAGAAAAGATTGACTGGGATAGTCCCATACCTAACCATTTACAAGATCATTGGCAACAGTTTATTGATCAATTAAATTACTTAAAGTCAATTAGGATTCCAAGATGGTATTTTACTGATATACCTATTGATATAATCCTAATTGGGTTTTGTGATGCAGCTAAGAAAGCCTATGGTGCTTGCTTATATTTGAAAGCAAATTATCCTAATAAAGAATCTACTTGCGTCTTGATCATGGCCAAGTCTAGAGTAGCTCCTATTAAAAGACAACAGTCAATTCCAAGACTTGAGCTATGTGGGACATTATTGTTATCACAAATATATGATAGGTTTATTAACACTACAAAAAATAATATAAAAATTGATCATAAATTTCTATTTACAGACTCATCCATTGTTCTAAGCTGGATTAAATCCCCTTACAAACATAAACATGACACTTATGTCTCTCATCGTATAATGCAGGTTATCGATTTAACTGCCACGGATGATTGGTATTATATAAATACCAAACAAAATCCAGCAGATTTAATAACTAGAGGGGTTATGCCCAAACAATTGTCCACTTGTGAGTTATGGTGGCAAGGCCCTACCTGGATTAAACAGGATAAATCTACATGGCCTATTTCAGTGCCCCAAGTAGTTACTTCTCAAGTAATAACTCCTGTCCACAACACATGTACACAACTATACCATACATCCACAGATACATTTTATAAAATTTCTATAAATTATGAATATTTTTATGACTTGTTTCTTAAAGTTTCTAACTTCACAAAGTTAACAAGAATTATTGCATTCATGTTTAGATTCTTAAATAAACTAAAAAACAAGGGTCAAAACTATTCCCCTTATTTAACAGTAGAAGAACTCAACAGAGCTACGAATTTCATTGTTCAAATAACACAACTTAAATCATTTTCAAGAGAATATTTAGAATTATCATCACTCAGTCAATCAAATAATGCAGACTTGCCTAAACGAAAACTATATACATTTCAATCCAGTCCTATAAGGAAACTAAATCCCTTCCTAGATCAAGACCAGCTCATCAGAGTTGGAGGTCGTATCCAGCATTCAGACATATCCTATAGTCAAGCTCACCCCATTATACTACCCGCTAAAGATTACATAACATCATTAATTGTTCAACATTATCACCAAAAATTGCTACACTCTGGAATACAAAACACTTTATATAATATTAGATTAAAATACTGGATTATGCATGGTAGGAATGAAGTCAAAAAGATTATTCATTCTTGTGTTAAGTGCATCAGATTTAGAGCACAAACCTGTGGCCAGCAAATGGCTAGTCTCCCTTCTCCCCGAGTAACCCTAACAAGAGCGTTCCTTCATGTAGGCATTGATTTCAGTGGTGCAATGGCTATCCGGAGTTCAATGACTCGAAACTGTAAATACACAAAGGGATACATATGTCTATTTGTATGTATGGCGACTCGAGCTATACACTTAGAGCTTGTTACTGATTTGAGTTCCCAGGCATTTATTTGTGCTTTGAAAAGGTTTGTATCTCGAAGAGGTACTCCAACATGTTTGTATACTGATAATGCTACTAATTTTAGAGGTTCTAAAACTGAACTACATGAGCTTTATAAAATGTTTAAGTCAGATAAGTCATACAGCCAAATAATTGATTTTTGCACTTGTAATTCTATTGACTATAAATTTACAATACCTCTTGCCAGTCATATGGGTGGTATTTATGAAGCTGGAATAAAGTCAGTAAAGTCTTTACTTAAAAGACATTTAGTTTCTACTAAATTAACTTACGAATTATTATATACTACTTTAGTCCAAATAGAGGGCATATTAAACTCAAGACCGTTATGTACAATTGCTGATGTTCCAGATGATGTTATCTGTTTAACTCCAGCCCATTTTATTATAGGAGCTTCTATAACAGACATCCCAGAGCCTAGTGTGTTAGATTTAAATGAATCTAGATTAAGTATATTCCAAAAAATTATGTTAATAAAACAAAGATTTTGGAAACAATTTTATTTTACATATATTTCTGAGTTACAAAATAGAAATAAGTGGTTAGACATTAAGAAAAACTTAAGAATAGGAGACATTGTAATAATTAAAGATGAATGTACACCTCCTGCCTTGTGGCCTTTAGGCAAAGTTATATCAACTAATGTAAATAAAAATGACAAATTGATAAGATCTGTAACCATTCATACATCTAAGGGTGATTATACTAGGCCCATACATAAGTTGATTTTGTTACAACAGTGTAACAACAGTAACTAGTTTAAGAATTTTTACTGTATAAGATTTGTTTGTACTTATATTTTAAGTATAGTGAAATGGAACCTGTAACTTAATGGATAACTTAGCTTAACATAATTAATTAATAACTTACCTTAAATTGTGAAATTATTTACCTGTTCTCTAAATTAACTTGCATTGCCAGCATTGTCATCCTATCAAGTAGTGCAGCTTTGTTAAAAGAAGGCGTGAGAATGTTTAGTATTATCATACTAATTTATATATCTATATCTACACATCAATCTGTTCCTTTCTCACTCTCACTCTCTCTCTCTCGGTGACTGTCATTCGTGTCACACGCGCTCTGTATATTATAATTCAAAAGCTGTGGATTTACTAAGTAAATACGGTTGTGCAGTGCTTATATATGTTTAACAATAAACAGTTCGTGTTGGTGCATATTAGTTTTTCAATTAAGAACCCTCAGACATCAAGAATCTTCAACACTTATGTCTTCATCAAATTCGTACAGGATAGGAAGAGATGCACTTTCCAACACTCGCTGTACACCAATGACTGATATATAATATCAGATCCCGGATTCATGTGACACGGGTCTTCTACCGGGCACAGTTCCAATTTTCGGGCATCACGGAAAGATTTCTAACTGAAAAGCTATCATTCTTCGTCCAGTGATTTATCAAGCAAGACTTCAGTAATGTCAAGAATGAAAATAGTTCATACAAAATTGTAGCCCACGACTAAGTCTGCGTGTATTTTGTATAATTTCATAATTTTTAATACAAATACCAGAATGAAAAGTAGCCTATGTCCCCCTGGCTATCTATTTGTATAATTTCAGAACGATTGGTTCATTTGTTTGGGCTTGAAAAGATAACAGACAGACAGATATTTACTTTCGCATTTATAATAGTAGTTTGGAGTATAGATTTTTGGGTAAAATATTAGATAGGTTTTTCTAACGTCATTTTCTCATAGAGCGAGTCTCCTTTCTCTAACCTACATGATAATAATATTATGTTACTTAAAAACCATTTCCTTTTTCGCCCAAATAAACTAAAGCCATGCTTAAAAGTCGTCTTGTTAAAAGTATGGTTCATGAATCAAAAGTGGTCATATTTGAGACAGTGCCATACAGGCGTCTTAATACTAATAAATATATACTATTTAATAAACAAATAAACAACACCATAGCAATAAACGTCGCCTATATATTACATTTTGACGTACGATATTAATTTCATATGACTCCAACGCAAGGTTATCGCCGACGTCGTCGTATCTGTGGGCCAATTCTTAAAAAACGTTCAAATTCAAGTCGCAATCTCATCTCAGCGACAATCAATGTCAAAAACCTGTCAAAAATGTATGTAAATTGATTGTAATTTTGACAGATTGAGACTGAGATTAGAATGCGAACGGTCTTAAAAATACGGGAATTGCCCCTCAGATCTCTCGCGCGTTGCTATGGCAACCGTTTGTATTTGACAGTTACACCGCACGACGTGACCTTTCTAGTGCGTCCACACGTCAAAGAATTGATTTATTTTATTCAATTGATTTTAGTTCATTGAGACTGTCGTGCGTGATTTATTGTTTGATTTTAATCAGTTGTAATTAGGTGTATTTTTAGTACGTCAGTTAATGTGATGAGTGATGGATTCAATGAAATTGTGATTGTGTCAACTATTACATCAACAACTTATTGATTCAATTGAGTATGTATGTACTACCGGCTTCTCAAATAATGTTTTGTCACATTGCTTGTCAAATCTTGTAACTACTTAGCTGTTGAGACTGCAGCCTTTTGTTTATAAATAAGATACCATTACCAATGATAAATTATTTTATTTCTGAAAGTAGTATTTTACAAACCCTTTTACACGTCAAGCTTAATTTAAAAAAACTAGATGTGGTTGGCGTTTCCTATCCGACTCTGAGAAGAAAGGCCGCAGTAAACTCAGAAGTCACAGTCTCTTTTAAAGTCCAGACATAATTTTGGTCAGATCATGTGAGGACCATGCAGGTTAGTGTCGATCAACCAATCAAATTAGTATGAAGTTAATGAGATTTGATTACATAAAGAAACAATTGAATCTGTCATTTAGAAACTTGGGATCACTGAAACTGTCGTCTGCCTTGTGATGCTACTGATTCGAATTACTTAGTTTGTTGACCCAAAATACAACAACATAAAAAAAACGCCAAAATATTTTTAATATTGTTAAAAACAAGTGCCAATTTAATGCGTATTAAAATAACGAAGTGTCCATAATCCCGTCGCGCGTCGTCGCGTCGCACCAAATGGCGGCAGAATAAAAACGAGATGGCGGATATTTACCTATAACGCGTTATGCCCAAGTTAACAAGGGCGATTCTTTCGCGCGGCGAATTTTTTCGTACACTGGATTACCAACGCACTGCTAAACGCAGATAGTTGAAAATCGAACAGTGAGTTTTTTGACACGCTGTGATGCACTCTGTTGAATTCTCAACGTTCGGCTCAACACCGAGAGTCGAAAATCCAGTGCGCGATAAAATCCCGCCGCGATATTTTTGCGAACGTGGGCTAAGATCTCTGGCCTCGGCAATGACCCCGATAAATGCACATATTGTGCATATACGCGGAAAGTGCCAGAATATCTTCCGAATAAGTACTTTCTGATGCCTTGGTTTTGTGAAGCAGAGACGTAAAAACACAAATAAGAGCGGAATTTTAAGGGAGCGTTTGTTTGAATCCAGAAACTCGTTTTATTAACTTTGGACGAAATTCTTGCAATGTCAGGTAATATTAATAGCTTAAGCAAACCGCTATAGCCAATACAGACTGATTAATTACTGCTTAATTAACATTTTGAGTAGATTTATAATTAGGAATTCATTGGAATGCTTTTGACGCATTACTTGATGGCTTTTCTGAAAATAAATTTAAAACAGTCACTCGTACAATATAGGTACAAAAGTACATGACATCTCCTTTCTCCTGAAGTTCTGAGTGTGCTACACGATTATATACTGACAAATGCTTGCACTGAATGGACAGGTCCACTCATACCTGTGTGGTTCTTTCCTTAAAATACCATTTCAGACACTAAATCTACATTATCCTCATCCTCACAATCTGACCAAGATTCTGTCTGGACTTTAAAAGAGACTGTGACCTCTGAGTTTGTTTCGGCCTTTCTTCTCAGAGTATTCCGATAGGAAACGCCAGGAAACGCCGACCTCATCGACCTCTTTGATAGAAAACGCTGATCTCATCTAGTTTTTAAAATATGATTGACATCATATTTGAAGCGGCTAGAACCTAAACAGGACTTCATAATGTTTAATGCAAACTAGGGTTTTTGTGATCTATCACAAGAACTCTAGCTTTCAAATTTGTTCATGTCATGCGACATAAATTCAAAACATAGAGACCCAACAATGTTAAGAATGCTGTGGGACATCAAAGTACATTAAATCAATTAATCAACTCAGCCTGTCGCAGTCCACTGCTGGACATAGGCCTCTCCCAGGCTGCACCACAACACCCTGTCCTCCGCTTTCCGCATCCAGTCTGTCCCTGCTACCTTTTTAAGGTCGTCGGTCCATCTAGCTGGGGGGCGTCCCACGCTACGCTTGTCGATACGCGGTCTCCACTCCAGGACTCGTCTGCTCCACCGGCCATCGGTCCTTCGACAAACATGGCCAGCCCACTGCCACTTCAGCTTGCTTACTCTTCAAGCCATGTCGATGTCGGTAACTCCGGTTCTTTTCCGGATAATTTAATTCTGATTTTATCCTTCAAAGAAACTCCGAGCATAGCCCGCTCCATAGCGCGCTGAGTGACCTTGAATTTGTGGAGCAGCCCAACTGTCAGTGTACACGTTTCGGCATCGTACCTCATAACAGACAGGACGCACTGGTTGAAGACCTTAGTCTTCAAACATTGCGGGATAGGCGACGAGAAGACTGGATGGAGTTTCCCAAACGCTGTCCAATTCAATCGGACCTTTCTGTCCGCTTCTTTCTCAAAGTTGTGTCTACGGATGACTTGCCCTAGGTAGACAAAGTACCTACATTCAAATTCGAAGAACATTATGCCATTTTTTTTTATCACAGCCGTTAAAAATTTTAACAATGTTCCCAAAGGTTATCAGGGAACTATCTCTGAAATATGATTAAATCTAAATTTTGATTCGAATTAAAATCCAGCAGAGTTCGAAAACATTCTGAAAGTAAGTAGTTCGAACTTGTGTTATTTCCGCTCGTGCTAGCAGCAAAATTGAGTTATTTTCAGTGATTTCATGTTTCCAATAGTTTACATTTTACAAAATATCTTATTGCAATATTGTAATCTTTAAGTAACTCTGCAGGTTCATTGGTATTTGACTCAGGAGCGGATCCAGCCCTCAAATAAGGTTGTGGTCACATTGGATTAGGAGTCGCTCACGAGGCAAGATCGATACATCGCATTCCTACAAAAGAACAGTTTTCAAAATGTATGACGCCACGGCACGGACCCTGCACAGTGGACAGGTCCACGCAGGTAAAGCCGCGGGGCGAACACTAGTAACATTTTACAGGTTTATTAAAAACCTTACAAAAGTAAAGGAAGATTATAATTATACTCGCGTTATGTGTGTCCTGTGTTCATCTGCCTAACGACCTCAATTAGGGTTGTGGGCATGCCCACCGTGCCCACAGCTGTGGATCCGCGCTTGTTGACTGCCAGGAAACTAGTTGGTCGGTGTTCGAAATTGCCACTAATTACCAATTACTTTACAGGTCCACTCAATATGTGTGGTTGTTTCCGCAAAAGACCATTTCAGACACCGATCTACATAGCCTTCACATGATCTGGCCAAGATTCTGTCTGGACTTTAAAAGAGACTGTGACCTCTGAGTTTGTTTCGGCCTTTCTTCTCAGAGTGATCACATAGGAAACGCCGACCTCAACTAGTTTAAAAAAAAATTATGACGTTGACGTGTAAAAGTGTTTGTGCAAACCTACTTATTATAATCTAAGACATTCGACTTTCTAAAATAATTCACGGCAAAACCAAACGGAAGTAATTATTTACAAACACAGAACTTACGCAATTATTTTCATACAAACCGTTTGCAATAAATCATTAATTATTATAATTCAATTCTGCCAAGTATTAAGTTTGTATGTATGGAGGGTAGCTCGGTAAGGAGAACTATCTCATGGGGAGAAAGTTGAAAAAGTGTCCAGCATAGACAGTAAATAATAGTTCAAAAACCCTCCAACATGGCGCTAGCGTAGGCAAATGGTGTGGTATCAATGTAGCAGTTGTTAACGGACTGAAGTATGCTGAGTTAGAAAATTAAAGGATTGAAGTATGCCGAGTTAGAAAATTTAATATTTTTAGCGACTAGAGTAGTTAGTGACAGTCCAGAATACCATACCTCAACAATTAACGTAGTCCAACATAACCTAAAATTATTGCATAAAAAATTTACCCGGTGGCTACTGTAGCGCCACCCTTATGTAGCATATTTTGACGGACAGTTTTCATACACAGAGATAGTTCGCCTTGCCTGTACCCTCCATAGTATTATATTAAACGATTTGACGTCATCAAAATGGTAACCAAGTCCTAATTCATTTATTCATCATTATTCTCCTCCCATATCCCAAATTATTACTGCTCGGCGCAACGTGTCTTCTTCGTCCACATTCTCCATTAGTTGTCATCACAGTAGTTCCCCCCTTTCTAGCCACATCATCATCCACACAGTCCATCCATCGTTTCTTGGTCTTCCCCTAATCTTATCGCCATCCTAACTCATTTATTACCATCTCAATACAAACAAGTGAAGGAAATATCGAGAGAAAACCAGCACGTCCAAGGATCAACAATTTGAAGACCATATGACATCTACCAACCCACACTATGCCCGCGTGGTGGATTACGACCCACTTCCTTTATTTGAAGACCATATTATGACATCTACCAACCCGCACTGGGCCCGCGTTGTTATTTACGGCCCACTCCCTCTCACAGAGAGGAGGCCTATGTCCCAGCAGTGGGAATTTATAGGCTGATTATGCTTACGCATGGCATTTTTATATTTTTATTTTTTTTAAAGAAACGTTGTCTCACACTAGGAATTTCTCCTGTATCGTGGGTGCGTTTACAAACATTTAAACTCACATATACAAACAGCCAGACCCGGAACAACTATCTGCATGTCATAGGTACAAATATTTGTTCCGTGCGGGAATCAAACAATATAGTATAATATAAGCGATATAAGCTAATCTGTAATCTTGCCCGTTCTTCTCCATAGGTATCTACTACGCTTCGGAATGGGCAACTAGCTTCATCTTTCTGACTGACCGACCCCTTGACAATTCAAAAGTGCCTGTAATTGCTTTATTTGTTTTGTTTTTGTTTGTTTTTTTAAAAACGTTGCCCCACACTAGGAATTTCTCCTGTATCGTGGGTGCGTTTACAAACATTTAAACTCACAATACACAAATAGCCAGACCCGGAACAACTACTTGCAGCTTACTTGAAATAAATGCTTTGAGTTTGAGTACCAAGACGGGGTATCATTTATGGTAAGGGTTAATGACGTCATCACAGGCCCTTTCAAGCTAGAAAAGGGAAAGACAGACAGGACAAGACAGGGGTGTATTCTTTCTCCTATTCTCTTCAATATGTGGTGAATACATCATGAGTTAAGCCAGAGAATAATGGAAGGGAGGCGTCTCTGTCGGGGAATAAAGATCAGCAACCTGAGATATTCGGACGACACTACACTCTTTGCATCTTCAGAAAAGGAGCTAGCTGATCTGGTTCGTAGAGTAGAATACGAGAGTGGACTGGTTGGTCTGTGGTGGTGGACCGTCAAATTAATTGTCACAATACAGCAGAAAATATCTTTAAAAGCGTCTGCTGTTTATGGACCTCCTTGGAGCAGTATAGTGGCCCAGTGATAACGCCCGTGGCCCGTGGCCCGTGACTTACGAGTTCGAACTGAGTCTGGCGCTTTACTTTGTGTAAATTATTTCATCACCAGTGCTATCAAAACGCAGAAGGAAAATATCGTGAGAAAACCGGCATGTTCTAGAATCAAAATTCGAAAACATTTGACATAGATGTCAAATGTTTTCGAATTTTGATTCTAGAACAGTCGGGCCCAGTGTCAGGCGGGTTGGTAGATCTACCAACCCGCCTGACACTGGGCCCGACTGTCATCATATGCCTAGCCTTTTTCCAACTACATATGTTAGGGTCGGTTTCCAGTTTAACTGGATGCAGTCTAGCTGAATACCAGTATTTTACATGAACTGCCTGCCTATCCGGCCTCCACAACCCAGTAGTGGCCACACTATAACAGACAATCTTTAAAACGCGTCTGACAAAATGTATGTCCCATACTAAATTAAATTAATCTCTTCCTTTGATGAATGTTACTATTGTTTACAGATGGAATGATAAACGTTAAAACGTAGCCAAGCCGCCACCATCTTGTGCAGCTAAATTTTGATGACCATAAACAGACACTGACCTCTAGCGAATGATAGGTCAATTAAATTTGGATTTTGAATTAATCATTTGGCCTATTTAAACCCTCAAGTATGCCTACTGCCAACATCGAAACCGCCATTTTGTGCAGCAACAAAATTGATGACCATAAACAGACACTGACCTCTAGCGAATGTTAGGTCAATTACATTTGGCTTTTGAACTAATAATTCGGCCTATCTAAACCCTCAAGTATACTAACCTACTGCCAATATCGAAATGTACAAAAATAAACAAGAAAATTGCACACGAAAATCTAAACACGTTAGATTCATAATTTTTAAGGTAGGTAAATAAAATTCCTATCACGAATAAGACGACAAAATTAAAATAAATTAATAATTTTGGAGAGAAAGCAATTTTAAAATAAAGAACGCTTACTTACATACAAATGTTCATAACAACTAACTGATTATTAAATTCATTAGTTCTTATTCATTACAAAGGTAATTGACCTAATGAAACAAAAGCTCACAGACCAGCACAAATACTAGCTCACCGGACCAAAATAAAATAATGATTTATTTAAAATAGCACCTGTAATATTATTACATCACACTCAAAATGACATTATTAGGTACAGTAGGAACAGCCAAAAATTCTTACCTTTTCACCACCTGCCGACGAAAATAAAATCCACAGAGGAATTAGCAACACAATGACTTTTGTCTCGCCGAGAAAAAGGCGCGAAAATTCCCGCGCTATCACCTGTCAAACTACAAATTATAACCTCAAAATCTATTGTTAATCAATAAATATTGATTTATTATTTGTTTGTTTTTGTTATTTTACTACTATAACGACGTCCGTACAGAGAAATAGCCGATATTGAACTGTTGTCGAGACGTATAAACGAAATCTGGAGGTTTTCCAAAATGGAAGCTTGCCAAATACGAAGTGCGTTGCGCCCGGCGACTTAGGGTGGATGTTATCAGTTATCGTCTATTCAGTTTTGATCTTTGAACGTATGTTATGGAAATAAGATTAAAATTGGGTCGATACTTCAGTTTATTAATGCATTTTATTATTTAGCTGACTGCTTCTCTAATGGCGTGAGATTAGAAACGGAAAAGTGTTTCAATATTTTCAAGGCGTAGAAAATCATATTACAATTCAAGGGAGAGTATTGTACCTACCTAATGTCAATATTGAACATCTAAAACTTTTTTCTTAAGTTTTTTGCAATTTGCAGGTCAGTATCCGTTTGTATTCAACAAAATATGATTCGCGATCGTCACAAGTATGTATTCACAGAATTATAATCATTAAAATTATCAGGTTTATATGAACATATACCTAGGATTGTATTGATCCTGCTAGGGTTGCGGGAAAGTCCGAGAGGCATACCGTGGCCCCAGGCACTGGCAACTAAGGGAACACGGGTGGGTTTTAGTCAGTAAGAGTCTGACACGCCCTCCTGCTCTGCCCAGAGCGGGAGAAGTTATTTGATGATTTCCCACACTCAAAAAAAATAATAAAAAGGATTGTATTGATGACTATTTTTATGATTATAATTCTGTAATCTGCCGCGAACGGCTATTTTAGTCAACTTTCACCAAAGCAAGTTTTATAGCTTAGCGGTTCGACGACTGCTTTGCAAAGGGTCCATATTGGCTCAACTAAAGTTCTTTACCCGAAATTGTTCTTCCTAACGATTTGTAATCCGAATGATCACTCTTCCTAAAATTTTTCATCCTAAAGTTTACATTCATACTATTTGTAGTGCTACCGGCGATGTTCATAACACTCATGTTTCCGAAAATTGTAATTAATAATATCATTAATGTAAATATATTTAAACTCCTACTGTTTTTTATCATAACGCTTTTATCCCTAAACATAATTACCATAATATTTTCACTCATACTCAGAAAGAAACATTTACCAAGTGTTATAAAAAATATATGTGGGTAGAAGATGATATTTATAGTTTTAGGTTTTTTTTTTCTGTGCATGGTTGATGGTGGGCTAGGTCGACGGAGCCCCGCTTCGCGGGGCTCCTACTTCTGTGTGGTTTATAAAAAAATAACCACGAAGGGGATGGCGGGGTCTATTCGCTCGCTTCGCTCGCTCACACGACCCCGCCATCCCCTTCTAACCTAACCTGTCCGAGTCGGGGTGCCCAAAAGTCCCAATTGCATCCAATTTCTCTTGATATAAACAACCGTTACACACCCGCCGCGATGTCGATGGCAAATTATGTTATGGCATATCATAATTATGGCATGTGATAATTAGGGCTTACAATGATTAATGTATATAATACTGATTATTATGAATAAAAAGAAATCTAAACAAAAAAGATATGACTTTGAATAATAGTATAAAAGATGGTTATGTTGAGAAAATATAGGGAAACAAATAAAAGTATAATAGATGTTTATTGCTACTGACATTATGAAGTTGAATGCTTCGGAATTATGAAGATTAGAGACAGATTAGTTAGGAATTGTGATTGTTAGGATGAAAAATGTTAGGAAGAACATTTTCGGATTTCCAATTATCGGAGTTGAAAATTTAGGTGAACTTTGGCGCACCCCTTTGCAAACCTATGTTCGATTCGCAACAATTAATTGATATATTTTCATTTTAAGTGTGTCCTTTTTTACATTTTGCTAAACCTACTATTAAACTATGATAGTTCGTAAAACGTACACATAAAAACATAAAATTTTGGCCTCTTCCTGTTATCTTTGGTTATAATAAAAATAAGTATCTATGGCTAGGTGACTTTTAATAAGAAATCCGTGTGTTTACAATCTACTGTTATATTATTTTAAGTGATAGCTGTTCGTCAGAAATAATCTGTAAGAAAGCCTCAGTCAGTGTATCAGTGTTGTCGCATTAGGTAGTATATATATACAGGAACCCAGGTGTAGATTATTTCACAAAAAAACGAAAAATTTCGCAAGCGATAGGAAATTACTACTAAAGGTTGCGGGTATCGGCCTCAGGACGAGCTGCTTCTCACACGGACATCTGTAAGTCGCTTGCTCCCGCGTGACCAGTCCTCTCTTCTTATTTTGACTGCTGAGACCAAAACTACTAACGTAGTATACAGCTACAGGAAAGTTTTATAAAAAAATATGGCTGTTATTTTAGTAAATTGTGGTGTCTTACGAATTCCAGAGCCAGTAGCTAGTTATGTCCCTAAAATAAAAGTAATCTAAGTTACTCATTATAACATCAGCTATCTGCGAGTGAAAATCTCGTCAAAATCGGTCCAGCCGTTTCGGAGATTAGCCGGAACAAACAGACGGACTAAAAATAATGTTATAAGAGGCGTATAAATATGTATACTTTCATGAGAGCAGTGGTGGCCCATTGGTACAACCTCCTAGGTTGACCTGCGAGATGCCATTCCACAAAAACAAAAAAGAATGAAACCATCCATGAAATTGAGAGAATTTTGGGTAATATCCCACAGACTCCATAGACACGATTTTATAAACAGTGTCATTCGAATCTTCATATCACTCCCGGAGATGAGAATCTTCGATTACCACACCCATGCCGATGCGTGTTGCGATTTCAGACAATTAACTAGGTTTCCCAGAGATGTTTCTCTCCAGTCTTAGTAGGAGTTAATTAGGTATCTTAGATTTATAAACGGTTCCTTATACCTTGAGCCACCACGACACACGAATACACAGATTGTCAACCTTCAATAAAATAACACAGACAGCAACAGTCCCTCCTACCCTACTCCGCGTTACACCTTGCGTCTCTCTTTGTATACCATTTGAGAACAAAGATTTTTGCGAGACAACGAACTTGTGTTTATTACAAATATACCTATCGAACTAAATATTTTGATTGGAACCGAATCAATTACAGCTGTTATCTTAGGTTATCTTATGAAAGTGTATGACTTGAAATAATAGAGAGTCTTTCATAGAGTTATTCTTTATGTAATTACAAACTTTAAATTTATTCTTTATTTATTTTTATAGTTAACAATACCAAATATTAACTAGCATAGAAAAAAAAAACTATACAATGCCTCAGACTAAGGAAAAGAAAGGACTCGGCATAACGAACAGTATACAGCATATCTCACTGCGGCCGGTCGCCATGTTTTGTCACAGCCAACAAGTAGGTACATCAGTTGTCATAGCAACTTGTTTCTTTCAGTGTTTTGAAGAAAATTTTAATATTATAATGCGCGCAGCTCTACCGCTAGCCGCCATCTTTGTGCCAGACTCACATTTTAGGTATGCACGTTTTTTTCGTAGGTAAGTATGTCATGTCTATTCTTCTTTTCCTTAGTCTGAGTACAATGCAGACAATTGTGTCATAAACAATTATGCGATACTTACTAAGTAACACATTGTATTCTTTTATCTGTGCTAACACGGAACAGTGGATAGACCTCAGAACAATAAAGTTATTGTTCTGAGGGATAGACACCCTCGCCACAGATTACTATAATAGTTACTACGCGCGTACTGTTTCTCACAAAACATCAGACCTATACGCTTAATTTTACTCCATTCGTCCGCAAACACATGACATTCAGGGTTGGCCATCAGGCGGCCATTGGGCATGATTAGAGCACGAGACACAGGTGATTCAGCTCTGGCGACCGTTCTGGAAGGCAGTTGCGCGAACAGCGCCTCAAGTCTGCTATTACAATAGTGTCAGAATGGTCTATCATTGATTTCATAATTGTTGATTTTGACAAGTTTGGTAATCTACTAATAGAATGGCGTCATTATGACTTACCAATGGTCAACCACTGACACTCCATTGAAAGAAATAGCATAGAATCATAGAATGGTAATCTCGTACATAATGATAAATGAATGAATGACTGACGTATGCGGTAATGAAAAAAAAATACTAAAATATTCATTTAAGTAGTAGATTTTCGAAAATCATTTCTACTAACGGGTTTTATAATAATGGCAATACGACAATGTCATTCTACCACGATTCTATTACGAGACCACTGACCGACCAATGATCGACCACTATGAATTTTGCAGATTACGAACATTTAGCAAAATGACAATGGGATCGTGTTGGAATAACGAATTTATAAAAAATAGCAGACTTGGGGCCCTGATTGTGTCCGCGACTTTTAGCGGTGACCGATGTACCTACTTATTTGTCGGGCACACATAGTCGACAGAAAAGGTCATGGAGCTCAGGGCAGTCTATACGACCGTTAAGGATCTCACAGGCTACCGTGAGCTGATCATGGCCTCTTCTAGCCTCCAACGAGTTGAAACCCAAAGTCCCTAGGATATAGTTGGTGGGGTAGCTACATGTATGGGTAGAAAGTGAAAGTTCTTTGAAAAAGATAACTAAGAAAAGTTAGCGACTTTGTTCGCGAGGAAGTTGTAAGATACACAATAATATATATATCTATGATAAAACTCCATCGGCCCCCGAGCCACCGCGTCGCTTCGCACCGCCCACCCGCGCTATGACTTCTGAGAAGAAAGACCGAAACAAACTCAGAATATAAAGAAATAGATTTAGAAATTAAGGGCCATCGCACACTAGAGACACGACAGTCGTTAGTCAGACTTGTTGCCGTGCAGTTGTTGTATGCATTGGACAGCTTTGACTATGAGACGTTTTGTTTCAAATGTGCGCGTTTAGTACTTTTTATTATACCATAGTCTGTCTTGAGACTGTCGTGACTATAGTCTGCTCTCAGCCTAATTCAGACGTATAAAGCTCATATCGATACAAGAAGTAATAACAATAACGAAATTAACTAACAAGCTATTAAAACAAATACCTATACATATAATAATTTAACCTAACTAAGGGGTGATTTTTCAATAGTCAGACAACTTTTATCTGAAGAATAAATCTGACAGTTTGACATATTATTTTCTATACAAAAGCTGTGTAACCACAATATTTATTCTTCAGATAAAAGTTATCAGACTATTGAAAAATCAGCCCTAAAACTATTAGAAAACTATACTAACAACTATACGAGAATAGATCAATCGTAAGTTTGTAAGAAGAGAATCGGTAACTATTAAATTAATAGATAAATAAGTTTCATTATTACAGGAGGTTATGGTTTGGCACGTTGCCCAAGTCGTAATGTAGTGTCTATTAATTTGTTATTTTGTCTTGTTTTTAGAATCTTGGTTGGTGAATGCAGCGACCTAGTTTTCATCTGATTCTCCAGTTGCATAGGAACGGGATGGGGTTATAGAGGCATGAGTAGAAGGGTGTAATCTTCACTCATACTTCAATAGAAAAGGGAGGATCCTCCGCCCCGACGATTGATTTCGGGGTGTTGTATTGTATATAATTATGCTAGTTGCGCGGTAAAATCTGCTTGCGCGTTGCATGATTTAGCGTGACGTCGCTCGGTGTGATGCGTAGTTCTCTTGTGACGTTGTAGATGCCGCCACAGGATTTCTAGTTGTATTTTTATACTGTATCTTCTTCCAAACTTAGTTACTAATTAATACAACAATTGAGAGCATAGCTACGAATGATTTCCAGCGAGGTAATTACGCAACACACTAATAGTAGGAATTGCTTTAATTTTGACAGTTCAACAACATTCATTGCGTTATTTACGTTGTTGGACAGACAATTTTTTCGAGCATAAGAAGCAATTGATTAGCAATATCCTTCAAAATTTGTAAGATGGTGATTGGTCGTGTGTTACGCAATTAGAGTCCAGATTCTAAAGTTTAACGAAAAGTTACACCTTAACATTTAGATAGCCAAAAACAACTTAAATTGTCCGTTTATTCAAATCACAACTGTCATTCTTTGACAGTATAGAGGTACGAGGAACAGGGTGTTAAGTTCCCTCATACCTCCATAGAAAAGGAGGACCCTCCGACCAGACGGGTGTCGTGTCTGGTGGGCAACTGCCCGCTGATTGATGTCGGGAAGTTGTATATAATATGCTAGTCGCGCGGTAAACTCTGCTTGCGCGATGCAGGTTTTGCGTGACGTCAGTATGGCGCGCAGCTCGCATGTGGCGATGTAGATACTGCTACAACAGTTATTGAAATGGCTATAACACGGCTTTCCCTGTCTGTACAGTAAAGAGTACGCAGTATTCTCAAAGGTACTGCGTATGAACATCATTTCTTTCGCAGTAAACTTTCTACGTCGTGTTGGCAGTTTGTAACGATACGAGGTAATTTGAAGCTAATATATATATATTATTATATTCAAAGTCGTACGAAGAACCCGTGATTGAAACGTTATTTACTTTACCTATATAAAGCTTATTGCACTCCCCATAACGCGAAGCGGTTGAGGTACCTAGTGCTTTACTCCCGACTCGTCAAGGTCAAGCCATTTTGTGATCTATAAATGCCTCTATCACAACTATATTGCACTTATACAATAATATGAGTAGATGTACATCGAGAAAACACATCTTATAATTTCTAGAAATCATTTTATGTTGCTACTTTGAAAACAAAAACGTTTAGAAATTTTTTTTTTTTTTTATATCTGTACCCTGATTTTGTATCAACGATAACTCCCGAAAAAAAATTATATATCGAGCTTTTTTTAGTAGTTCTGGAATTCGGTGAACTGGTGCCGTATTTCATATCAGTAGAGAGCATATCACGTAGATTTTTTTTAAAGTGCATTTTTATTAAAATTCACTATGATATCTACACACGTAAACAAATATAGGAACTTTTCTTGCATATACATGTTTTTTTTTCCAAATCAATTAAATGATTTATTATTTTATTTAAATAATTGAGCGTTAAGAGGCGTCGTGCACTTTTGGATTTACCTATTTTTTTTTCATTTCACGTTCTCTCGACAGCAATGAAATGAGCAGATGAACTTTCATTCTTAGATTTTCATTTCATTTTCGATCAATCGGTAGGCGATTAAAAGGTGCCGAGAACCAAAAGCCAACGTCGCTGTATCGGTTCAGTGATGAATTAATTTTTCACTTTTGATTCATTTTGTTTTTAGATGTTTCACTTGAGTGAAACATGCAGAATAAAAGACAAACTAAAACAAGCAGATAATAATATTATCTCATGCAGCGACACGCACTTTACTTGTGGTAACCAAGTGTAAAAACACGCTGTGAATGGGTGTGTAAAATAAAAGAAAGAAAGGAAATGCGTTTATTTGCGATAAACGTGACTCAAAAAGAACATAAACACAAAAAATAAGAAAAGGTTGGGGAAAACCTGCGCCGCTCAGCATTATGCTGAGACCCTATGCAAGAAAGAGCCCCAGCACTGGTTTTCAGCGACAGCCGGCGCTGACATAATGACGTCGTCCGGTGGAGCAAACAATTATTAGATACGTCGTCGTCGTGTCGTCGTACTGTAATAAAAATAAAATAATTTAATTGAAATGTGATTGAATAAAAAGCGCTAGTGAGCGTGTAGTCAGTAAGAGTCTGACACTCCCTTCCGCTGCACCCAGAGCGGGAGGGGTCATTTGATGATTTCCCATCCTCAAAAAAAAAAAAAGCGTGTTCGAACAGGGCGAAGTTGAAATAGTGTGTGTGTTAAGTGCTGACGTTCGTTACTCGTCTTCACGCACACATTCACAGCGTGTTTGTACTCTTGGTTACCACAAGTAAAGCGCGCGTCGCTTCATGAGATAATAATTTCACTCAGCTAAATATTTTCATTTACCACTGTATTCCTCTAACAGGGTAGGCAGAGATGTGTCTTATTTATTGAGTTAATCAGCCCCGCTAACCTTTGCTGACAGGCAAATTTTTTACGATGTCATGACGGTAGTCTTTTCATCCATTATTTTTGCAGAACATACGTAGGTTTGTCTTTGGAGGGGCTTGTGGCTAAGTAATAACAGCCTACGCTTGCCGCGGTTGTCTGTGGATGGGTGACTATCTTTACATACCAAGACCCCTCCGTGCCTCGGAAAGCACGTTAACCTGTTGGTCCCGGCTGTCATTCGTGGATCTTTGACAGTCGTTACGGGTCGTCAGAAGCCCGAAAGTCTGACAACCAGTCTTACCAAAGGGTATCTTATTACCCAGTAACTGGGTTGTGGATTTCAGATAGGCAGTAGCTCCATGTAAATACTGGTATTCAGCTGCATCTGGTTAGACTGGAAGCCGACCCCGTTATAGTTGGGAAAAAGTTGTGTCGATAAAGAGGTAACAAATCGTTGTTGTAACTCATAAAATATAAGAACAGAGCCTATAGACAAATAGAACACATGAGACATCCATAATTCATAAACACAGACTCATCTGAATATTTTTTTGGTATACGACACGGATACGAGACGACATTGAATACATAATGTTGCTATCCTGTGTACCTGTGTTGAAAGTCTTCCTTACCTCTTCATCCTATGATCCGTTTTTATTTTGTAAATATCCATTTTCATTTGCTTTTATTTGTGGAAGAGAAATAAAATATTATTATTATATCTTTACGCATCTAGGGACCATGGAGTCCCTAACCTTTGGAAGGCGTACGAGGGGCGAAGCCAACTTGCAGAGGCCCCTTAGACAATTTTAAATGGAATTAGGCACCAACCGACGATTATACCTGTATGCTCCATGCAAGTGCACACAAGGACCATCCCCGGTTGGTGCAGGACTATTGCAGAACATGGGAACAAAACATATTGGGCTATGGGTTTGGGTGGCTATAGTGTATTGGTTACCTAGAACTATGGAAGGACTATGGCCCCTGCCTGATCAATGTTTCATTGTTATTTATTACTTAAAAACTTAGATAAACTTAAAAGGGGCAGATACGTTACGCGGTAACATCGCAATCACCAAACCTGGGCTTGGTGCACCACTACATGCAACGAAACTCACACAACTGTGATCACAGTTGCATTCTTAGAGTTACCGATGAACAAGGACAGAGATAGGCCCCCCAATCGTGCTAGCCGCCGAACGTTTACGATTATGAATGACTTAGAGGTAGCGTTTTCAAGAGTCGTGCGATGCGTCGCATCGTGCCCCTCATGTCATGCATGTTTTGTATTACACTCGAGAGCAATGAATCCGGGTCACTTAAAGAATGTTAAAAATCTCGGAAACTAAAAATGATAGGTTAATGCAATAAATTGTATTTAATAGACAATGTAATACTCCTTAAATGAAAGTAAAAAAAAAATACATTTTATTAACACAAAATTACATAAAGAAAAAAACTGCTGATCTCTCCTTAAAACAAAAATAGGAAACATGAAATTTTTGAACTTTATTACGATTTTCTTGAATTTTAATACTTCGTATTGCCTCCTCGTGCTTCCATTACTGCGTTTACGCGGTTTGGCATGCTGTACACCAAGTTCCTTATACGATTTTGGGGAATATTCTCCCATTCCTCTGTGAGAGCAATTTTGAGCTCACGAAGCGTGATTGGGGGAGGGTTTCGTTGTTTTACGCATCTGCCTAGCTCGTCCCAAGCATGCTCGATCGGGTTGATATCCGGGCTGCGCGCTGGCCACTCCATACGAGTAATGTTCATCTCTTGAAGGTAGTCATTCACAATCCTACCTGTATGAGGTCGGGCATTGTCATGCATAAATATAGCATCCTCACCTAAATTGACCATAAATGGACCAACGTGATCATTGAGGATTTCTTCCACATATCTTACGCTAGTTAAAGAGCCGTTTTCTATGATCACCAGCTCTGTGCGACTTTCAGAAGAAATTCCGGCCCACACAAGTACAGACCCACCACCGTAGGCTACTTTTTCTTCGATGCATGCTTGCTTGAATCTTTCCCCTGGTCTTCGATACACTCTGTGTCTTCCATCGTGCTTGTAGAGCATAAATTTTGATTCGTCGGAGAACATAACTTTTGACCAATCTTCAATACTCCAATTTACGTGGCTCTGGGCATATCTTAGTCTTGAAATACGATGCCCACGCTCCAGTTTAGGGCCGTTTGCAGGTCTAAGGGGTTTTAAGTTAGATTCAGCAAGCCGACGTCTTACTGTCCATGCACTTGGGTTACTTCCTCCGAGGCGTCGAAACTGATTGGTGAGTTCAGTTCCTGTGAGAAAGCGATTTCGAAGCATGGTGTTCACCAAGTATCGGTCTTCTCGTGCTGTGGTACACCTGGTTCTGCCCGTTCCTGGTCTGCGTAGGTTAGAACCAGTTTCTTCGTAACGTCGGAGAACTCTTTGTACTGTTGACAGCGACACACCGACAGTCCTGGCTGTATCGCGCTGACTCCGGCCGGTTTCCAGCATTGTAAGTATTCTGGTGCATTCTTCAGGCGTAAGCGACATAATTTCAGCTTGAATAATGAATATAGAGCACTATCAACATGGTTTATGTACCCACATAAATGACAGATTACAAACAAAAGCAAAACCAAATGCTGTAATTTCGTAGTTCCATCTTCGAAAGTGGCCCTTTTTCAAATTTGATTTTTTTATGATATAACTTTACAATAACTAAGAAGTTTTAATACCTTCATTTAAGGAGTATTACATTGTCTATTAAATACAATTTATTGCATTAACCTAGCATTTTCAGTTTCCGAGATTTTTAGGATTCTTTAAGTGACCCGGATTCATTGCTCTCGAGTGTATATATCTCGCTGTCACAAAAATGGCGAACATTTGTTGAAAATTATAATTTTATTTATTGTTTATAAATAAAATTATAATTTTCAACTAATTTAAATGTTTGGCTGTACTTACGCGTGATAAGTAATCCCATGTGTCTTATTTTCTCTTCTTCTTTCTTGAGTAATTAGAACATTTATTAAATACACAAGAAGGCATTTTGATACTTAATTATATACAAAAACTGAAATTATTGAGCTGTGTCGACAGTCACACGCCGACCATCGTCTAAACAGCGCATGTTTAGACGATGGTCCGCGTTTGACTGAGTGTCACTGTGTCCATTGGACTTAGTTCAGTAGGAACAAGCACTGTGATCAAGTAACGTTTCTTCCCCTTTTAAGTTTATCGAATCATAGCAATGGAAAACCCACCTTTGAGACGTTGTTGGGCTGTGTCTACCGCGCAAGCAACTTTGTAACTTAGAGCCCAGCTAAGCAGTTTATTTTGTTTTTCCTGGATTTTCTGTCTTCCCCATTTTAGATAGACACACCATATAGCCCGAAAACATAAAAACATTGTTCAAGTAAAAAATTACAAACAAAAATGATGATAAATGTTGTAGTATTTCTGTAAATTTAATAAAATAACACTTTTAACGGCACGGTTGGCGCAGTGGTTAAGCGATTGACTGCTGCGCCGCGTGTCGCGGGTTCGATTCCCGCACGGAACAAATATTTACATATGACCTGCAAGTAGTTGTTCCGGGTCTGGCTGTTTGTGTATGTGAGTTTAAATGTTTGTAAACGCACCCACGATACAGGAGAAATTCCTAGTGTAGGGCAACATTTTAAAAAATAAAAAAGAAATCGTCAAAAATAACTTTTGTTTTAAAACTAGATGAGTTCGGTGTTTCCTATCTGACTACTCTGATAAGAAAGAGCGAAACAAACTCAAGAGGTCACAGTCTCTTTTAATAAAGGCCAGGCAATCTTGGTCAGGCCATATGAGGACCATGTATAAAGTCAATCTCAACAGAGACTAGCCCTCGGCGCGGGAGATATTATAGTGCACGGGTATGTGCGCAGACACAGGTGCACTCTCTCTTCTCTCACTCTCATAGTCCGATGGGACGACAATTCGACACTCGCGGAGAGAGATCAGGCGCAGGACCAACGGCTTAACGTGCGCACCGATGCACAGGTATGTGAGGTGCACAGGGTGAGGCGCACTTATGTGTCGACACGCTAAGAAGAAGAAGTGTCTGAGATGGTCTTTTGAGGAAAGAACCACAGAGATTTGAGTGTACCCACGCATGTCCACGCGCACGCATTTGTCAGCAATCGTGGAGCTCACTAAACCTATAAGTAATGTAGCGGTATCTACATCGCCACATGAGAGCTGCGCGTCACACTGACGTCACGGAAATCCTGCATCGCGCAAGCAGAGTTTACCGCGCGACTAGCATAATATATATACAACTTCCCGACATCAATAATCGGCCTACCAGACACAATACCCGTCTGGTCGGAGGATCCTCCATTTCTATGGAGGTATGTTGAACTTTACACCCTGTTCCTCGCACCTCTATACCCTATAAGCCAAACGTTCCTCCTACGTCTAAAACCCTATTACTAACCTACGTAGTCCAACGTTCCTCTGACGTCGTATAAGCCAAACGGCCCTACTGGGAATGGCGACGACACGACACCGGTACGGTGCTATAAATGTCGTGACTCGTTGGGTGTCAAATTAAATAACGTTTAGCGGCCTCGGATTAGTCCGTGACGACATCTTGAAGGTGGGAGATACACTGGGAGGAGAAGATTTATTTAATAAAGAAAAAATTAAAATAACTTCCTCCATTTCTGAAGCCGGTTTTAGTGGTAAATTGTGTCTATTCAGCTTGGTTATGTTGATAAAGCGTTTTTATTTATGAAAACGTTTTACTTCATTTCGTGAGGCTCACAGTACAGCGATAGTCAACTTAGCAATCACATAAGATGGAGAGTTTAAGGAGAAACAGGGTAAAAATTTGCTTAGCACTGGGACACATTAGTCAAGCTATTAAAAAGAAGGCACCGGTGTGATGTCTCAGCAAAGAGAAAAGAGCAAAACAGTCTAATGTTAATTAAGTATTTCATACATAATAATAATATAACATAGTCATCTGCCTTGTCCCAAATGTGTTGGGGTCGGCTTCCAGTCTAAACGGATGCAGCTGAACTATTTCATAAAATCCCTAAATATATAATTTTTGCAGTTGGCTACTGACCTTTAATCATTTAAATAACTTCCCTTTTCGCAGGTACACACACACGCAAAACTGGGTCAATACTGAGCAGCTGCTCTGTAGGAGCCTATTACGGTTAATCAACAACAGCAAACTTTAAACCTCGCTCAACTCGAGTTAGCTGAAGTTAATAAAACAGTTACAACTTGTGACGATGAAAAAGCCCGTAACACACTGGTCTTTATCGTAAATCGTAATGGACACTGAAGAGAATCTAATTTAGTAACAACAACCGAATTTTGCTTGAATTAGAAAACTTCTAACAGCCTATTAGATCATGGAAGATTACTTAGGATAATGTTCCCACTGCTGGGACACAGGCCTCCTCTCTTCGAGAGGAAAGTTTACTCGAGAAGACCAATGCGACCGACGATGCAGTGGAAGTAGCGAAGTTTTGGACCATCAGCATTTAATACACTGTCGTGCCATTGAAACGACGAGGAAGAAGACTTGAGAAGTAGCTACAGGCTTACACTTCAGCTTCATCATCAATCTACAGGATAAAAGGAGAAGGAAAAACCAAGATACATACAAAATGGTTGATCTAATGGACGGTCTTATCGCAATGAATCGTCTAAGGTAAAGTCTACTAGACAACTTCAGATAGTGAAAGCACAAAAGAACTCCATACAGAATATCTTGTACAGAGTCGCAGAAAATACTAGATTGTCAATAAATTATACTAATGAAAGTAGGCAATTTAACGGAGATGGAAGGGGACCGATCAGAACTAAGTAAGTGGAATTTGTTTATATATTTTTATATAATATATATAGTACAGCAAGTTAGCCATTAATACTAAATTAAGTTAATAATATTTTTTTTGTTTCTGTACATAAACTTTTACACGTCAATCATATTTTAAAAAGAGGTCGATGAGGTCGGCGTTTCATATTGGACTACTCTGAGAATAAAGGCCGAAACAAACTCAGAGGTCACAGTCTCTTTTAAAGTCCAGACATAATCTTGGTCAGATCATGTGAAGACCATGTAGCTAATGACCGGTTGGTGCAGTTGGTAGCGAGCGACCCTGCCTTCTGAGCTGCTGGTCCCGGGTTCGATCCTCGGACAAGTCAAACATTTGTGTGCATGAACATGTCTGTTTGACCTGTGTCTGGGTGTGTTTATGTATATAAGTATGTATATCAGTCATCAGGTTACCGTAGTACAGGCTCTGCCTAGTTCGGGACCTGAATACCTTGTGGATGTTGTCTCATATAAAATAAAAAAAATATGATCTGATATGATTGTTTGATTGAATGTCTGAAATGGTGTTTTGAGGAAAAACCACAGATTAAGTGGATCTGTCCAGTCAGTGCACGAATGTGTCAGGAATCGTGCAGCTCAACTCATTAATTTATGTTATGATAATCCTGAAAACCATGCCTCCCTCTTTCGTTACAACTAAAACACTTTGTCTTTGACTTTCGTTTAGGAAGTGGATCATCATTCTCCTGTCCGTATCCCAAATTATGTGTGGTCAGCGCAACAAGTTTACCTTTTTCAAACTTCTCTATTAGTCGTCGTGGCAATACCGCCAGTCTCTTGGGTACATTACCAGACGACAACGATGCGGAGGAATTTTTCGACGCCATACTTTAGTTTGTTAATAGTTTCAGATAAGTTAGGATATTATAAAATGAGACTGACCTCTGAGTTTGTTTCGGCCTTTCTTCTCAGAGTAGTCAGATAGAAAACGCCGACCTCATCTAGCTTTTAAAATATGATTGACGTGTAAAAGCCTTTGTACAAAGCTACTTACAGAAATAAAATCTTTTGTCATTTATATGTTAGAAGTTTTAATTAAATCTAGAGTTTCATTAGTCGTCACCTGGGTGTGTGTTATTTAGAAACAGAAAACTCATTAAAACACCCAAAAAAGTTCGATATTGGACATTCCTTTTCATCTTAGCTCTATCAGAATTCACTTGGAATTCTCATCAAAGATTAATAAATAAATTCTTCCGCCCGCTCCCGTTGTGTTCCGACCCGATATCATCCCTTGCTGACGCCACTCTCTCCCGGGTCTTCGTGGCGAAAGCACAAACAACCCGCTTACCGTTTGATATATTATACTTAAGTAGATAGTTACTTCTAGATAAATCCGGGAAAAACGGTGAGTGATAACTGTTTAATGTGGAAAGTGTGGGGTTCAAATAATTATTATTCGAAGGTTTCCTAGAAGAGCGATGGCCACCACATAGCGTCCGTAATTTACTTGTGAATGACGTCATTGAAACATTATATATAAAAGTTGGATGAAAGCTCTTTTTAACCGACTATAAAAAAGGAGGAGGGTCTCGTTCCACTGTATTTTTTTTCAATTGTTGGTTACCTCAGAACTTGCGACTGGGTGAACCGATTTTAATGATTCTTTTACTTTTAACCGATTTTAATGATAATTTTTTATTTGAAAGCCGGTGCTTCTCTTGTGGTCCCATAAAATTTTTATCGAAAACGGTCAAGCTGTTTTAAAAATCAACAATAAATTATTTTTAAATAAAAAAAACTGCCTTCAAACGGACGTGGACGTGTAAGACGATCGTTTTCGAATTGGTGTGGGGTAAGTAGGTACCATAACTAAATTAGGTATAGTTATTTATCCAACATGTGAGGAAAGTTCGTTTTTCCTATGAGTTTTGATTTTGAGTCTTGAGCGAACGAAGGATGGAAAAATAGAATCACGAGCGCAGCGAGTGATTATAAATTTCAATCCCAAACAAATCCTCTTTTGTTTAAAAGGATATACTTCCCACGGATTTCTTCGGGATTTACTTCGATTGGTCTCATTTAAATTATGTCAAGTTCTGATGTGGAGTTTTTGAGTCAGCTTCAATAATACGTATTTGTTTCACTTAGTCTATGTTGATGATGTTGTACCAATATCTTCCTGTCACTGTTATTTACATTTCAAGTAGTGGTATACGACTTTGTTTGGGGTAGGTAGGTACTACAACTAAAAAGTCAAATATGTACTTAAAGAACCACTTAGTTTTTTGCCCAAAGAATCAGCACTGCCATACAACGTGGCAATGCTGGCCGCCTTTTGGGCACATTTCCTGCTGACAACTTATGCGGAAAAATTTTTAGATGCCCTATAAATCAGTCCCCTCCCTTTTTTAATATTCTTTTACATATTATAATTTTAAGACTATTAGCTTTTAAATTAGTATGTAAATATTGAACTTAAATTATTACCAAAGGCAATTACTACCAATACCACATTTTCCAGATGGTCTTCATCCGTCCTTCAAACATCCCATTCCCAACTACATGGCGTCGGTTCCCAACTGACAAGGGAACTCTTCGCATTCAAGACTTATCAGCAGATCTGCATGAAGAGGCCATGTCACTGCTGACCCGGTATTTTATGAGGGATGAACCTCCTTGCAAATATATTGGTAAGTACGTCGAACTTTTTGCTACTTCATTTCTATCTTATATTTCATCTTCTACGTTATAAATGATTTAATTTCTGTAAGTAGGTTTGTAGTAAACACTTTTACACGACAATCATATTTTTTTAAACTAGATGAGGTCGGCGTTTCCTGTCCGACTACTCTGAGAAGAAAGGCAGAAACAAACTCAGAGTTCACAGTCTCTTTTAAAGTCCAGACATAATCTTGGTCAGATCATGTGAAGACCATGTAGATTGTTGTCTGAAATGGTCTTTTGAAGAAAAACCACATAGATTGAGTGGACCTGTCCAGTCAATGCACGCATGTGTCAGTAATCGTGCAGCTCAACTGAGAACTTAAGGAGCTCAACGATTCGACGAACAGTACCAAAGTAAGGACATTTGGGTAGGCCAGATAAATTACTCAAACTGCCAGATCATGATTAAAAACTAACTGTGAAAAAAAACAAAAAAGCAATGACCCACATAGTGCTCACATTCAAAATAATAATATAATACTTTACAAAGTAAATACTTATGTCATTGTATAAATAAAAATTTCAATGTGTATACACATTGAAATTGATGTATTTTTATTTATACAATATGTATAAAAATTCGGACATAATCTGAACGATGTAAAAAGACGTGCACGTTAATAGCGTCCGTAATAAAAAAATAAAAAACAATTCAGGAATTAAAATAAGCCGTGGCAGCTAAGAAATGACCAGTGCCTACAGACGGCGCCCGTTCACGAACATGACGCATGGATCAGCACCGAGTGTTATACGCACTCCTCGTGTACCGGTAGGTACCAAAGTTGGCTGGTGTATAACGACTGACAGTAGGCTCTGAACAGCGTCACCTTAAGTTGAGCAGTGATAACAACGTCTAGCTAGCATATTGCGCTTTTTAAGCCACTTTTACACGTCAATATTTTAAATTAGATGGCGCCGGCATTTCTGGAATCGGATTTTATTTGAACTATAAGTTGGTTTGTACAACACTTTTACACGTCAATCAATTTTTTTAAAGCTAGATGAGGTCGGCGTTTCCTATCTGACTACTCTGAGAAAAAAGGCCGAAACAAACTCAGAGGTCATGGTCTCTTTTAAAGTCCAAAATTTTTATTATTAGGATTTTATGTGAGTCTAACAATGCAGGGGGTCTGGAAGGGTATTTTAAAGAAAGAGCCATTGCAGCTTTGAGTTGACCTGTTTCAGTCCTAACAGACGGCATGCATGCATTAGGCATCGTGTAGCTCAACCCTATTTTAGGGAGCTCAACGTCCCGTCATACGACGCTACCTGATCTGCGTTGGCCGTATTATAAAAAATACTCAAAACCGCCAGAAGCAGAAGAGGTGACTTGTCGTAAAAAGTAAATAAACACTACGTTGAACTTTACGGAATCACACTGCCAATTTCCCGGTCAAGCCCCCGGTTTGCGGAAGCCAAATCCAATCGAGATAGATGACAATCTCATATTCTTTGCTGTTGTGATGGGTTTCTAAAACTTACAGATCCAATTAACTTTATGTCACTGATTGATTATCGTGTCAATTGATATAATAATTGTGATTGGCTTTTATTATTTTGGTGAACCGGGGATCTGTCGTCCAGTTTTACGTGACATACCACCATGGCTTTAATATGTATTATTAGGGTAAGCAGAAATTAACGTGTTGTATAGTACATCTTCATTTATACAATACTGGGAGTAGAGTAGTATTTAGAGCAGTCCTCAAAACAATGACTCGTAAACAGTATAGATTTCCAAATGTGCATTTATACGAGGAATGCAAACTTTTAACGGTTAGGCAACTCTTTATCCTGCAAACAGTCCTCAGAACCCATAGAACTATGCCCAGGTCCAACCCAGATAAACGCACAAACATCCCCTCGGGGGTAAGACATAAAACCACTTTTGCAAGACGCCAATACTACGTTATAGGTACACACTTATGCAAGCAACTACACCGAAAACGTAACTTACTTGTTTCTAACAGATACGCGTTAAAACACAAAATCACTCAGTGGCTACTTCGGCAGGATTACATCACAACAGAAAACCTACTGACTTACATCTCGTAAACTCTAACAAAATCAAAAGTCATTTATTCAAACTAGGCTGATAATCAGCACTTTTTGAACGTCAAAATCACTTAAGACAGTCCTCCCAAAACGCCCGCCCTTCACCACTTCCTAGTGCTTTAGCTGGGAAGAAGCTGCTGTCTGTTAAACAAACTTTTTTTTTTTTAACATCTCCCCTAACATCACATGTTCACGTTCACACCATACTAAACACATACATCACACACACCCAAATATACGCAACCGGTTCATACCTTCATAGTTTTAGTTTTTATTGTTAATATTAATTATGTACGTTTTTAGGTACCGCATCGTGACTGGTTTCAATTGTTGTTGTCTTTTAATAATTATAATAAATTTGTCTAACTTAATGGCTGAACCCTATCTCCTCAGATACAGGCCAGACCTAGTCTAAGGGATAGAGTTTAAAATTATTGTAATCTGTTAACGCTTTAATTAATTTGATAACTAAATGTGCAATAAATTATTATCTATTTTACTGGCGAGCCTATTGCAATTAGTAGCTGATTAAATCTTACTTAGCTCGGCCCAAGGATCGAACACAGATCACAACCAATCGACCATCAAGACCCCACCTTTACCACCGCAAACTTTTCTCCCAGGTATTCAAAACTACCCAGCAGCAGTGAAAGAACTGCAGAACCTCTGGCGCACCCCCCTCAAAGAGAACCTGTCGTTGGTCTGCGTTGAAGACAATGATGAACAGCCTCCGAAGATAGTGGGAGTGAACGTGCTGACTGTTGTTTGTAAGGAGGATAAGGAGAAGCCATTTCAGGTGAGGAATTTCCTTGAGTATATGTATAAAATATTCAACAGTCAGAGTGATCGTCATCAAAAGGCACCCGACCTTCGGGGAGGGAGGTCAGGGAGTGTGGGATTTTTACCTCACTAGAACCACCCCGGTGATCACCAACAGCACCTAGCGGGGTCCCGGATATACATATGAAGCCTAAATACTATATTTCACAGAAAAATATATAGTATATTATAGTAGGCGAAACTATTATATTTTCATTACAATACAAAATCTGGAAATAAGGACAAATAGGGGCCAGCCGGCCAGGCTAGTCTCTCAGATTAATTAATTCTGAGATTAGTCTCATAAACGCTGAATTAATTGGTATTTTGTAACCTTAATATTTAGAGTGTAATAATAATTATTTATGAGTCATTTAAACAAATATAAACCTGATAATGAAGGATCAACGATACAAAACTAATTCTTAAAAAAAAAATGTAGATTTTTTCGCCATCTACTACATTTTTACAGGCAATGGTCTCGAAAACACTATATTTCATTTATCAATTGGCAACCCCTGCTACAATGTACCTACTAGCGACACGCGGGTTTGCGACAATCGTCGAGAGCATCCGGCAATTGGGACTCGAGGTGGCCCTGCACAAGTCCGAGGCCATGTGTTTTCATGGCCCTCGGAACGTGCCACCGTCGGATTCCCAAATAACCGTAGGAGGGGTTCACATCGGCGTCGAGTCGACGATGAAGTACCTGGGACTCGTCCTCGACAGCCGGTGGAACTTCGTGGAGCATTTCCGACGTTTGGCTCCCAGACTGGAAAGGGCCGGGGCTGCCTTGAAGCGGCTCCTGCCCAATCTAGGGGGCCAAACGCGGAGGCGGAACGCGTGAGGGAGAGGCAAAATTCGCGCCCTCACGCCCCTAGCCGCCGTAGGAGACGCCCTGGGCGTCGGGAATCGCAAGCTAATTCCCGGCCACCGCAGGCGCGGGCTTGCGAACGGCGAGCAATGAGCAGCTCGCCGTTCGATAAGGACCAGGCCCGGGTCGATGGCGCGTTGTGTTCCACGCGCGCCTCAAAGAGATGTCAGCATCAGTGACGGGGTCCGCTAGGGCCGATGCCTGCCAGGGTTGCGGGAAAGTCCGAGAGGGATACCGTGGCCCCTGGCACAGGCAACTGAAGGATCACGGGTGGGTTTTAGTCAGTAAGAGCTGACACGCCCTCCCGCCCTGCCCAGAGCGGAAGAAGTTATTTGATGATTTCCCACCCACAAAAAAATATTTGAAAAATGCTACAATGTACCTACCTAACGTGTAGTGTCTTCTAAGCTAGTCAATAGGATTTACTTTGCTAGAATTGTTTGCATTAATAATTTAATTATTTCGATAATTTCTTCGTGGTATTGCAATTTGATGATTTTATGAAGGTTTTAATAATTTATTAAATAACCGATATAACAGTTGAGGCCCGAGACATCAGCAGAGCTGAGTTCAAATTAGGGATATTATATTACTTATAGGGTATATATTATATTATATTATATCTCAAAAATCTTTCTCACTTTATTTAATAAGAAAGTTGTTTGGTCTCCGGCTTCGATCAACAATACCAACTAGATAACGGGTCACGTACAAAATCAAAGCTAAATGCTGTCCGCGTGAATAAAGTTTAAAACAGTTAAAAACTCAACCTAATTACAGACAATAATTAATTATCGACACTTCACGTGACCAGAGGGCTGGGTTGTTCTTTGGCCAAAGAATTAGCATTGCCATTCAACGTGGCAATGCTGCCAGCCTTCGGGGCACGTTTCCGGCTGACAGCGATGCGGAGGAATACTTCGACGCGGTTCCCTATCCATTTGCATAAAATTTTAAGACCTAATATAACTGAGCATAATTTTGTTTGGCATAATTATATTTTCGCATATTATAATTACGCATAATAGCTTACGCATAATTATTTTAAGCATAATTTCTCTAACCATAATAATGATTAAGCATAGGTAATATTCTAAAGCATAAATTTACTAACCATAAAGTTCTAAAGCATAACTTTATTAAGCATAACAATAATAATAAGGCTTAGTCGACGGAGCCCCGCTTCGCGGGGGGCCCCTATTTCTGTCTGCAGGATTTAAAGGAACCTAACACGAAGGGGATGACGGGGCCTCGTTCGCTCGCTCCGCTCGCTCACTTGAGCCCCCGTCATCCCCTTCGAACCTAACCTGTCCGAGTCGGGGTGCCCCAATTCCCGAGCTCGCTTCGCTCGCTCTTGCATCCTAAGTTCTCATTGCCTTTTTACTAAATCGAGATGTGTTAGACCTTGGGGCAAAAATAAAAATACATACTTAAGTTACATAATGTTATGTATACGTAAAAATAACTCAAATGTGTTTCCGTTATTTCTATTAATTGTATGCCTAAATATTATTATGCTAATAATCATTAGGCCTAGTAACGTTATGCGAATCAAATGTATGCCAAAACAAATTAGTTAGTCTTTAAGATGATTATGCCAACATAAAATGTATGCCTAAAAAAATTATGCCGAAGTATTATTATGCCAAAACAAATTGTGCCAAAATCGTTATGCCGAAGTATATTAGGACAAAGAACATTATGCGAAAAAAAGGGATCCCCTTCGACGCCTAAGTTTCCTTTCGTTTTTGTATTTATTTGAAGATATAGTTGGTTAGTCATTTAATTTAGTACCTACCTAGTGTAAATAGTTAACTGTATTTGTAAAATAAATAATAAACCTAATTACACAATCATGGCACCTAGTAATAAAGTCGTGTTGACATTGGCTGTGTTTCAAGCGAACTAAACAAAACAAGAGCTCACGTCTCAAGTGCCGATCCGACTCGATATCTAGTCAGTATTGTTGATCGAAGGTCTCCGGTAATTAACGACCCGTGACCCTTCGGCCGCATCTACAGATTTAACTGAGTATCTTAAAGATTGCTTCAGGCTGAAATGTCCATAATAAAATATACTGAAATACTTTATATCCCTTCTAGACGGACGACAAGATCTGGGCCCAACTCTTCGGCGCCGTCGACCTGGTGAGCAAGGGAGTGGACATTTTTGAGAAGTACGGAGTGGACAAGTATCTGACAGCTTACGGGCTGGTGGTAGACCCGGCGTGGAGAGGATGTGGGGTTGGCAAGGAGCTGTTGTTGGCTAGGTATTTTTACTGTTAGTTTTAGAAAAGAAACGGATTGGTGTACGTAAATAGTACTATAAACACCTTATAATATAACAGACTTCAAAAAAGGAGGAAGTGCCCAATTAGTTTTTTTTTTATGTTTGTTACCTGAGTACTCCGTTATTTATTAACCGATTTGGAGGATTATTCTGATGAGTGGTTTTTGAGTTAGCTTGAATAATGCGTTTTCTTTCCACTTAGTGTATGTTGATGATGTTGTAATAACTTCCTGTCACAGGTATTTACATTGCTAGTAGTGGTATAACACTTTGTTTTGGGTAGCTACCACAAATAAAAGGTGGAAAATATAAATTTTTTTACAAAAAATACCACCGACCCCAAAAAAGCACTACAATGTGAGAAATAACTTTAATTTCGGAAGTCGATGGCAAAATACGTTATTATCATCTGCCTAGCCTTCTCAAAACTGATTTGGGGTCGGCTTCCAGTCTAATCAGATGCAGCTGAATACCAGTATTTTACATGGAGCGACTGCCTATCTGACCTCCACAACCCAGTTACTGGTTAACACAATACTCCTTGGTAAGACTGGTTGTCAGACTTGGGCTTCTGCCGACCCGTAACGACTGTCAAAGATCCACGAATGACAGCCGGGACCAACACACACACAATTCACAAATGGCCGTATAGACTTGTATACAACGTATAACATAATTCACGCAAGACCTCATGCACCCCAATTAGAATATTGAGTTAAAAGCATTCTACCAATACCAATTTTATTTATAGCTAACTATTATTATTTATGAAAATCGTGTTAACCCTAGTAATACTTCATGCATTTCAAATTGAGTCTTGAAATAAGATTTAATTTTCTTTGGCTCAATCGGCGGTCAGCATCGCAAAATACATAATTTAAAAAAAACCTGTATTAATAGTTACTGAAATCGATTCAGTAGTCAATTATGAGCAAACTACTTTCAGGGCTTGCGTTTATTCTGTTACACATTGTAGACTATTAATTCGTCAGCATTTGATTGAGTTTAATAAAAATTTACGTCATACGATTAAAAATCTTTGCTACGGCTAAGTACTTATTTACTGGACTCGCGTTTGACCACTCTCTTATCCTGATGGTAAGCAACAATGTGGTAGACGATTCGGACGGGTCTTTAGGTCTTTTTCGTTAAAAATACATACAAAATTCTTCTTGTTTCGATTTGGACCCGAAAACACTCGTCCATTTCGAAATGCCTAAAGTTTGTTCCACTCCCAATAGTTAACAATAACCTGTTATAATTAAGAACCAAGCAACCGAGCTGTCGAAGAATTTATCCATGTGCATACCTTTCCCATCCAAGTTCTGGTCCTTGGCCGCATAAAAAAAAACGCATTTAAACTCAAACTCTAAGCATTTATTTCAATTAAACCATTAACAGGCACCTTTGAATTGTCCAGTGGTCGGTCAGTCAGAAATATGAAGCTAGTTGCCCACTCCAAAGCGTAGTTGGTACCTATGGCGAAGAACGGGCAAGAAACTGCATGGACACTCTTTTAAATTATATTGTTACATAAATATTAGAATAGAATAGAATATTTTTATTTTCAGACCGGAGTCCATAGGGTTAGTAACAATTTAACTTAAATTCTAGTGTTAGTAGATTACAGGCACATAAAAATATATAATTAGATTTCGGCATGGAGCCGCATCCACCTCCGCAACATGGGGGAGTCCCACCGATCTATGAATACACTGAGAATACTGTTGGTGCCGCCGCGAACACGAGACATCAGGGATGCACATCTGTTCCTAATAATAGCGGCAAAACCACCAATATTATTATCTGCAAACATCCCTGACGCACTACATCGCCACGGCAGCCGCAGCAGCACTCTCAGTGCATTATTATATTGAACGCGTAGGTCGCTGTATGCCCTCTGAGTGAAGTTGACCCACAGGCTGCACGTGTAAAAAGACTGACAGTAAGCTTTGAAAAGCGTTACTTTAACTGGATTCGTACAGCGTGCAAACCTGCGGGCCAGCATGTTACAACGGACAGCCAGCGACCTACGTTCCCTTTCAATGTCACAATTATCTTTAAGGTCTTCAGTGACCCAGTGGCCTAGATATTTAAATTTGTCCACCCTTCGCAGTGGTTCTCCAGAAAGTGCTACGTCTGGGATACATGGATATGTCAGACTACCAGCTTTAAAAACCATCAGTTCGCTCTTAACGACGTTATATTTGAGCCCATGATTCACCGCATAGTTTTCGCAAATAGCGATCAGTTGCCTCAACGCACCGATTGATGGGCTCAGCAACACCATGTCGTCCGCATAGCTAATATTGTTAATGCACACCCCGTCAATATGACATCCAACATTGGTGTTGCTGAGCTCAAGGATCAGCTGGTTCATATACAGGTTGAAGAGCCGGGGTGAGCTGAGCCCCCCTTGCCTCACCCCGCACTCCAACCTATACACGTCCGAGTGCGAACCATTCCACCTCACGCTATTGCTTTGCCTACTGTACCAGTACTTAAATATTGACACTATTTCAGATGGTAACTTGGTTTCATATTCTAGTTTACGCCACAAAACATCATAACAAACAAGATCAAATGCCCGTGACAGATCCAGAAAACAAGCAAAAATAGGCGTCTTCCTGTTTGTGTAGTATTGAACAGTCTGCTTGAGGCAAAAGATTGCACTCTCAGTTGACAGCCCAGGCTTAAAACCGAACTGGGCGTCATGCAATTCAAGGTGATTAGCCAATTGCTTATCAAGCAGACTATCCAACACTTTTGCTATGACAGTAGCCAGAGAAATGGGCCTATAATTGGAAATGTCAGAGACATCCCCTGTTTTATTTTTCACAATAGGCACTACCATTGTATACATTACATCATCCGGTAAGTAACCGTGACTAACGCACAGGTTAAAAAGCAAAGCTAGCACACGCGGCAAGTGTCTCCCCGCGTACCTCAGGTGCTCGACGCTGAGGCCATCATGACCCGGGGATTTACCCCTCTCCATTTTATTTATAATAGCTGATATTTCTTGTGCCGTAAAAACAACAGAAATGTCCCCAGCGTTGGCTCCAGCATCAAACACCTGCACAGGTCCAGTAAGAGGTGACTCAATCTGGAAATGACGTCTAAAAGCATTGGCTATATCAGCCGACTCGTGTACGCCCGCCACGCTCACCGGGGGACTCGACTTCGGATTCAAACTATTTGTTGATTTCCAAAATGTACCAAACTTCTTTTTAGTGTGATGTTTAGCTAAAATGTCCATTTTTATCTGCTGTTGGTTATCTTGACAATATTTCAGATTGATCTTAAATATTTTTCTAGACTCACACATTTTATTGTAAACATAACCACTAGCAGGTTTACCATAAAACAACCATGTTTGGTAACACAGTCGAGCCTCTCTGTGAGCGTCACGAACATATTTGTTCCAACCAGGAATGTATCTTTTGCCATTATGACGCATCTGTTTACATACATAAGTACGTTCGGCACCCTCCTTTAAAATGCTCACCAAACTACTATACATTGTATCTAACACTGTCACATGATTAGCATTAGAACACATTTTATGCGCACAATGCCGAAAGTCATCTGGAAAATCTAATAACTTTAATTTTGAATTACAAAAATTTGAGTATTCATTGATCTGATTGCTATCTCTTTCCCCCCATATCACCTTATTGCAAGTATAGGTAGGGTTTACTAGCTTAGGTATAATTAAATCAATATTAGTTACATCACTAATGTTGAATATAGGCAATGTAAGTAAGACGTACACGTTGAGTGTCCAGAGTACAGCAACTAGAAATTTAAACAAAACAATCCATAAATAAAATAATTAAAATAATCCGTGGCGGCTAATAGATGACCAGTCCCAACTACCAACCAACAGCGCCCGTTCACGAACATGACGCATGGATCAGCACCATTCAGCTCAACCATTTTGAAGGGAGCTAAATGATCCAACACACGCGCCACCGTCAGCGAGACATTTGAGTGAGCATGACATCTATCAGCCGCCAGGGCTTTACTAC
This sequence comes from Brachylomia viminalis, assembly GCA_937001585.2. NCBI lineage: Eukaryota > Metazoa > Arthropoda > Insecta > Lepidoptera > Noctuidae > Brachylomia > Brachylomia viminalis. The sequence goes on along the minus strand of OW443320.2, from coordinate 12,118,670 downwards.
TCAATTACACTCATGCTCATCACTCAATCACCTTTACTCCAACTCCTCTCCGCAACCGATCTACCGCTAGTGGACACGTCGACCAGGCTCGCGAGGTGGTCCCATAAAAACTCTCTCACACGTGCAAATAAGTGAATACTGGTGTTGTGTGGTGATTATATACAAATTGACATGGTGTGGGAAGTCACAAATTAAGAACCAAGCAACCGAGCCGTCGAAGAATCTATATCCATGTGAGTATACCTTTACCAATCCAAGTTCTGGTAATCCACCACGCGGGCCCAGTGCGGATTAGTAGATGTCACATGTCCTCGAATTTTTGGTTCTTAGACATGCCGGTTTCTTCACGATGTTTTCCTCCACCGTTTTGAGAGCTGTGGTGATGAAATGAAATACATTAGTAAAGTTCGACCTCACGACCTACAACTCGTAAATCGCGGCCGATACCACTGTGCCACCACTGCTCTATAACTAAGTTTATTGTACCACAATGTCAAAACCTTTTAATTTCTTCCTGCACGAGCACATCTCCACGACGTAAACCACCTTCTCAATCAATCAAATCAAAAGTAATTTATTCAAACTAGACTGAGAATCAGCACTTTTTGAACGTCAAAATTACATAAGACAGTCCACCGAAACGCCCGCCCTTCACCACTTCCTAGTGCTATAGCTGGGAAGAAGAAGTGGCGCAACAAACTCCCCAGCAGCACTGCTGTCTGTTCAGTTAGAAGAACTGGATTCTATATAGTAGTAAGTAATTAACATTACGAAACACAAAACCTTAAATAAAATTATTTGCAATATATCAGCTAGCACACGCCAATATTGAAAACAACACTCAAGCGTAAATAAAAAATAAAAACGTAAACAAAACTTAATACATAATAAAAACCTCCAGACATAATGCCCGCTTACATATGCAATGCTGCATTATGTTTATATATGTATGTAGCTGTAACTTGAAGTTACAAATGATAAACTAGGACCTTCGAAGTAAAATAAAGAAACAGTTAATTACTAATAACAATAACAAAACCATAGTCAGCAAGATGACCTGTCACCACAAGCAGCACCCTTTGACGAGTATAACGCAAAGATTAGCCATTGTTCCACTTCTTAAACCGCAAATAATTTTATTAAAGCCGAGATACGCACATCTTTATTGAAACCTGCCATCCAATTACCGACGTTATTACGGATGCCAGGCGGATTCTTTAGTCCCGGGGTAATGGGGAATTTATCAGGAATCTATTGAGGAATGTGGCACGTGCTTACTGGGTCTAGCTCTAGGTTATTGAATATTATGTTGTAGGTAGGTTTCTGGGAAGGTAGGATTCTTTGGGAGGTATTTGTAATGTCAAAATAACAGCTTTTTACTAAATGCTTATGATACGGTACTTATAACAAAATACCATTTTTTTTGTGTCTGTCTGACTTTCACTGGCAGATACTTACCTGTTGTTATAGGACAAAATTAATTTAATTGAATTTAGTCAGTTGTCAGTCAGATAGAAAACGCCAGTGTCGTCTTATTTTAAATTTAAAAATAAGACCAAAAAATTTACATGGTTGAAGATCCAATTACTTACTTACGGATTTTTAAAAAAATATTTTTAGTACCTATATTACGATTTGTGAGTCGAGGTTTAATAGTACATTGTTACTCTGGGGTGAAAGTAACTAATTTAGGCCCGAGACGGGGTTTCGCGCCCGAGCGCCGCGAGGGCGCTAATAGTTCGAGGTACTAAATAAGTCTTTAACCCGAGGTAAACACTGTGCTTTTCATTACGAGTAAAAAAAAAGCATGCTAATTCATGCATTTTTTTTTTACTTAAGAATAAATTTGCCTCTCCTATTAAGAAATCAGTCGTTAAGTATTTATCTGAATCAGATGAACTCATTGTGTTGATACAAATCTCTGCTATACGGAAGTATAAACAAAACTCTACAACTCGAAAAAACAAATGAAGATCGGATTGCCGCTTTCCCGCCAATTTCTTTTTTCTGTGGCCGGCTACTGTCCATTCAACCATTATTTTTCATTTTCATCATTGAAAAAATGGAAAATATTTTGCCCAATGCTATGTTATTTTAAAGAAATGGTTTAAAGTAAATTATAATAAAGTCATGAAAAAAAAAAAAAATACTTATCTTTATGTTATTTACATTTTACATCGCGCTGTAATTGAGTGGCTGTATAGGAAGTTGGAACATGGTTCAATAGAAATGTGAGAATAGAACTAGTTTTTTTTAATAATTTGACAGGTGTCAGTTGAAAGCGATTCTTCCTAGGGCTAAAAAGTATTACTTTCAACCCGCTCCTCAGGCAACTTCAGACCTACTTTCCGAGTATGTGTAATGAAATAGTAGATTATTAACCAAGGGGATAAAGCAGTGTCTTCTGTCGCGGGTGACGATTTAAATCGCGAGCGTAATGAAGGACTCGAGGTTTACTCCCGAGCGTAGTGAGGGTGTCAAAAACTTAAATCACGAGCGAAGCGAGGGATTTAAGACGAGTCCTGAGTGTAGCGAGGGATTTAAGTTCACCCAAGACTAAGACAGCTTTATCACCGAGGAAAATACTCTACTTTTCGTACATACTATTTGCGAAAAAATTAACACAATAATAATATGAGATAAACATTTATTAAAAATAATGACAATTAAACGTATTTTTAAAACATTAACTTATTTATAAAAATAAATTAAAATAAACTTAACGTTTATGTATTTGAAGAATACAAAAACGCGGCAAATTCCTAGACTAATATTTTTTTGTCGGAAAAGCAAAGGCATCAAGCTCATACGGCCTCGTCGGTTTTCGTGATTTTATTAATCATAACTGCATAATAAATGCGTATTCCTTTTTCAAAAAGATGTATACCTAATGCTTTATATACAAACTCAATGGTGTAAACACAGATGTAGTTCAGTATAAATTTCGGTAAGTATTCCAAATTTAAATCACATTCTCCCCCTAGAGGATGAATGAAATTCAGTACAATTTTCTTTCCCTGTTTTTAACAGATTAAAAATGACTATTGTTATGTTCGCTTTTTGTGGCATAGAATGTCACTTTTTTGAGCAAGTGGTACGAAAACTTACTTTTTACCGTCTCTACTCTCTAATCCCGAAGCAGCAGTAAGTTTTTTCGAAGACGTTGTTGCTACGGCGTAGCCACGGTCACAGCTACGGCGTAGCAAGGACCTCTTCTACAACGAAGCAAGGATTACAGCTGCGGCGTAGCAAATATCACAGCTACAGGGCGTAGCAAGGATCACACCGACGACGACGACGGCCGCGGCGCGCGGCGTAGCAAGGAGCACAAAAGGGCCAGGCCACAGCACTGCGGTGCGACGACGCACCGTGTAAATCAGACATCAAACTACGGATCGTGTTTTGTAGTGGTGACGTCATTTTTGCGACGCGTTGTCGCAACGCAGTGTTGTGGCCTGGCCCTTAGATTTACACGGTGCGTCGTCGCACCGCAGTGCTGTGGCCTGGCCCTGACGTCATTTTTGCGACGCGTTGTCGCAACGCAGTGTTGTGGCCTGGCCCTAACGCGACGTCCTGCGTGAGCGATCTAGACGCGAACGCGAAGCGGCGCGGCGCGGCGCGAACACAACAAACATTCGAAACCTATTGAAGTGGCCTACGTGACCAAACGCACGTGGGGTGTGGTGCGGAGCGGAGCGAAATGAAGCGAACGCGATCAGTTGGCTTGATATTTTCGCGCGAAGTGGACGCGTCGGCCATATTTTTTTCAAGCAAAAATTGTAAATGTCGGAAGTAGAACTTCTTATTAATGCTATCCAAGAACGTCCTACATTATGGGACAAAAGGAATAAAAGTTATCATAACCGGTTATTATCGCACCGCGAATGGGAGGCTGTGGCTAAAATAATTGGGACTACAAGTAAGTACAACATATTTCTTTATTATTATTACATTCTTGGCAAAGGATGTTGCTCAAAATACAATTTAAAGTTTTCTCTTGCCTGTGCGGCTGCTCGTGATGTAGCATTGTATCTTCTTTGAGAATTATGTCTTTGTGTTAGTGACATATTTTGATATGTTTTTCGGAAAGACATTAACTCATTCTCATTTATTGATTCAAGATCCCTTATAATATTGTGTAGTAAACATATGGCTTTGACGATATGAACTGCATTTGTAACATTCGTTTCGATAGATTTATGTAGAATTCTGAATTTAGAAGTTATTGAACCAAAAGAACATTCCACCACCATTCTGGCACGAGATAAGCGATAATTATAATTATCTTTGGCGTCCCCTTTAACCGTTGACTTTTCTGGAAAAGGTCGCAATAGGTATTTCTTTAGAGGAAACGCCGCATCTCCAAGGAGCACATACGGAGCTATGATATTAGAGCCCGGTAATACTTGTTCTTTAGGTATTTTTAGTCTTCCTTGTTCTCGTCCCCTTTAACCGTTGACTTTTCTGGAAAAGGTCGCAATAGGTATTTCTTTAGAGGAAACGCCGCATCTCCAAGGAGCACATACGGAGCTATGATATTAGAGCCCGGTAATACTTGTTCTTTAGGTATTTTTAGTCTTCCTTGTTCTATTGCTCTTCGAAAGGGGCATTCCTCAAAAACACCGGCATCGTTGTCTTTTCCATAGGAACCCACATTTATCATTACAAACTTATAATTTGCGTCAGTGACTGCTAACAACCCAATCGAAAAAAAGGATTTGTAATTATAATACATGGAACCACTCTTTTTTGGTTTTTTTATGCGAATGTGCTTTCCGTCAATACATCCAATGCAATTAGGAAACTGCCATCTGTCCCAAAAACATTGCGCTATGTTTTTAAAGCTATCTTCTGAAGGTTCGGGCATGTGTTTCCTAACTAATTGAGTCCATATAGCTTTGCAAACTTGTGGTACGATTGTAGAAATAGCAGATTTTGAAATTCTGAACGAGAAAGCGAGTTGCCGAAATTGTGTGCCTGTGGCCAAATACCTAAAATAATGCAAAATATTAAGTTATAATTCCTTTTCTTTTTTCAGGTGAAATGACTAAGAAAAAATGGAAAAATTTGAGAGACACGTTTAGTAAAGAATTAAAAAAAATTCCTAAGCCACGTTCTGGGACTGACGCCGATAATGAGCCGAAGTATACAGGCACATGGCCACATTTTGAGGCCATGTCTTTTTTAAAAGTAGTTCTGAAACCCCGACAAACAGAAGGGAATATTATATCAAAAGACTCCGAAAGCAATTCTGTAGATCTGTCAGTGTATTCAGACGCGGCTAGTCCGGAAGAGATTTTCAACATGAACGCATCTGACAATGACAACACCCAGCTCCCTGAATCTGCGTCTATTTTAGAAGAAATACCACAGAACATGTCCATAGATAACAACCTTCGACAAGATCGTCCACCTTCGCCCTCGTTGCCAGGTCCTTCGCCTTCATCCTCATTGCCAGCTATCACAAGGCAAACACGCAAAAGAAAAGATATAAGTCTCGAAGCATTTCTCGATATTGAGAGAGAAAAAATGAAAATTCTTCGCGAAGATCAACCAGATAATACTGACGACGACCTTCTTTGGTTCAAATCAATATTACCTTACATGAAACAGTTGCCATCACTCAAAAAATTACATTTTAGAACGCAGATGCAGGAGCTTCTTCTAATGGAGCTGTCAAAGTTAAACCCACCACAATCCAGTGCTCAACAACATGGCTATTACACATCTTTGTGAAAGTATTGCAATTATGTACATACTTACTAATTAAACTTAATTAATATTATATGTAATCTCTAACATTTATTTCATAGTTTTCTTACCTCAAAGTCACCATAAGTCGTTCTTCTACAGAAATAGGTTCCTGAAAATTTGTTGTAGTAAATTGCAGAACAGGTTTAATGGCTTGTACAATATAGTCAAACGTAGTAGGTAACATTCGACAATATTCCTTGAACAACAGGGGTTGAGTACGTAAATCCTGGTCAAATTATGAAATTCCCCATTAGTATGCCTTTCTAAGTACACAGTATTAGTTCCACTTCTCTGCTTTATACACTTCTTCAATATCTCATATTTAAGATATGAGTTTTCCAACAACATTAGCTTCCGTCCGTCCATGACAAATGTTTAATGCTAACTGAACTGAACGGCGGCGGAGGGCGCGGAGGGGACGGTTTGCGCGCAGACAGGACAGAGTAGCCGCGTCGCTCCGCACCGCATTAAATTCGCATCGGATCGTTTCGCAATCGCGTTCGCGTTGAGTCGTCCACGTAGGACACAGCGTAAGTGTAGAAAAGACATCGGCTACGACGACGCGACGTAGAAATAATAATAATAATAAATATCTTTATTTCCCAAAAAATACAGATAATTGTACTTTAAGTTCACTGATTTCCGGTGCTGATGAAGGTGAAATGATAAATATGCATTTTCAGTAATTTTATTAAATTAAATCAAAACCAAACAAATAAACCAATAATTGTATTATCAAAAAAATAAAACAAAAGAATAAGTCCCAATATATTTAAGTTTCTAAAAAAATCTTAAACATTAATGAAAAAAAAACAAATCATACATATTCAAAAGTGATTTTTATCAGTTTTATCCAATTTATGTGTCTGCTGGCAGTCCACTTTGGTTTTATTCTTTTCTTCAATAACGTTCCTCTTTATGTTGTATATTGGCTGGACACTATCAAACTCTAGTTCGTTATAATACTTGTGCTTCTTCCGATCAGCAGGATTCGGATAATAAGCCGCGTATAGAATTCCATCGACCTGATATAGTTTCACATCAATCGTATGCTGGGACAGCACACCACTTAACAACATTCGTTCAATTACAACACAAGAATCATGACTAATTTTATTCCCCCAAATGTTCAAAAACCGTAACACGAACGGTTTTTTTATCGTGTTCAAAATGTCTATCACACCACTATCTGTCAAATTGTTGCGACTAATGTCAAGGGCGCGGATTTTTGAGAATGGCAGCCCGAAACTTAGCGTTCTGGCTCCGGTGTCGTTTATTCCATTCCCTGCTACGTTTAGGAGAAGTAATTGAGGTCCTTCAGTTAGGTATCTGGCTAATAATTCGATTCCGTAATCCCCAATTCTGTTGAAAGCTAAGTCCAAGAATAATAGAGTTGTATTCCTTCTTAATCCTCTCGCAAAATATTCCATATCGTGACTGATAAATTGATTCTTTTGTAAATGTAACTCGATTATACTCGAGTTTCTAGCCAATAAGTACTCGATATGGTACGCGAACCATTTAGATTCATACGGATATCGATTAAACATCGGCATGGCCCGACTGAAATCTAATACCCGTAGTGATGTATTCGCTCCATGATCGATTCTTAAAGCTGTAATAATCTGAGCGATACTCGGTAAAGTTTGATTCGATTCTCCTATATCCAAGAACTCAACAGAAGTATTGTTCATCAAGAATCTAGCGAAAATTTCGCCTCCGTTTGTGCCAAAACGATTACCATTCAGCCTTAGATATCTCAGTTTTAGTAACTTGGCATATTTTGCTAGTTGCTCGACCGATAATCGAGTTAATCGGTTATTCATTATGTTTAAATTGATGATGCTGGATCGACCCTTAACTAGGAGCTTTTTTAACAGTTTAAAAAACCCTTTATCTGTGATGTTATTGTAACTAAGGTCGAGCCTAATGATGCGTCTTGGGGATTGCCTAACATATCGACAAATTGCTCGTATGTCGGTATCTTGAATTCGACGTCGGTACCTCCCTTCGATGTCCTTCCCTCGAAGAATAAGGTACCCAGTGCCATCAGAGTTTCTTTCCGTAAACAAGTTCAGTCGTATCTCATTTAATTCCGGTTTGGGTAATTTCTTATTTTCTCCAGTTATTTTTTCTAGAACTTCGACCGTGTTGCAGATACATTTGTGCTTTTTGTCATTAAACATTTTACGTGTTACAAATAACTGATTTAAAACTTCATCCCTAATAAAAATACAAAATATTTTGGCTGTCTAAAATTAAGTGACGTTTTCGTATTTTCTTTTAAATTATAAATACAATATGTGACCAAAAAGTTTTCTAATGATGATAGCAAGCGAGTTGAAGGCGGAGTCCTAGGTTTGATCCATCCGCTGGATGGATGTGCTGTATCTACCTATTTATTAATTATACGCGGAATTTTTTATACCTTTTTTGAGTTTTGAGCCTGTTTAGGCAACATGGGGCCTTTCTCTGGCGAAATGCGAGTGACTATAAACACTTCTGCCTACCCTCTAAGCTACATAACCGTTCCTTTTTTTATTTTACAGGATTCCATTGTGCAAAGCGCTAAACGTCAGAGTGACAGCAACAGTCTTCACAGCTGGAGCATCGCAAGCAGTTGCCAAGAAAGCAGGCTTTGTCGATATATTTGAAGTAACTTACGAAGAATTAGCCAAAAAAGGTTTTATTTTTCCCGGGGTTGAAAAAGATACGAAGTCCTCAAAATTAATGGCGTTGGCCATTGATTAATTTAAAAAAAAATAGTTTTGGTATGCTGTTTTCTGAATTTACTTGTTTAAATGGAAAATTGTGGATGCTTATTGACGTTGTAAGTTGATTCAGTTTAATGACACGCAATTGTATGATCTCATTGTAATTTTAATAAGGAAAATAATAAGCTTTTGTCAAGGAAATGTACCTGTATGATAGTCTACTAAATTAATATTACTATTGTTTATTAATTTACGTGTATTTACACAAATATTTACATTTAGTAGTTGGTAATGTGCTGCTAGTTTAAATGTACCCAATAAAAGTGTTTCTCTAGTCAAAATAATTATAATCCTGCAAACTTGTTCTGTACTTAGTTTCCTTTGTGAAATCTTTTTTTTTTTAGACACCGTCCATACAAGGTCTTCATATCCCGAACTAGGTAGAACCTGTACTACGGTAACCTGATGACTGATATACATATACACACCCAGACACAGGTCAAACAGACATGTTCATGCACACAAATGTTTGACTTGTCCGGGGATCGAACCCGGGACCAGCGGCTCAGAAGGCAGGGTCGCTACCAACTGCACCAACCGGTCAGTCAAATCAATCCAGTCAAGTCAACCTAAAATGAATATTCCTCAATATAATACAGAATTAAATCGGGGGACGCCGGGCAAAATCAAAAGGCGAACCAACCCTGTACCCAACTACATAAAATGATAGCGCCTCATAGTCGGGTAAGCAGATTGAGTTTCCCAAAGCTTGGTCCCTTACTTACATGATTGTCAGGAAAGTAAAATGAGTCATTTTCAAATGATGACAACGTGGGAACTGATGAGATAATACGAGACAAAGGACGAAAAATTTATGATCCGAGTTGTAGTTAGAAACAGACAGCACCATCTCTTGTGTGAATACATATAGTTTATTAAGAGTCCTCTAGTGAGCCATTTAGTAAACACCGTTTCTTAAAAATCTCGATAGATGGCGCTAATTATGAATATAAAAAAAAAAAAAAAAAGCGAATGAAAAGCTTTATTCAGCATTACTCAAGGGCCAATCGTTTTTCTTTTTAATGTAGGATATAACCATAAAGTGTATGACTGCGGTTATAAAATAATATCTGAATATAAAAATGGGAGATTTCACAAACCTACTGGCAATCATTACGAAAAATGGCGACGCGTCCAAGTGCCAATATCTGTCAAACGGTTGTTGACTTTTCTGGGTGTACCTCTTTCGTTCGCGCATCAATTTTATAAATAAAAGCAAACAGTATAATCGTTTACAATTAAGGAAAAAGAACTATACTTAATTATGTAGCGATAAATTCAATAAACCCTAATCACGCGAATAAACGCTGATAAGGTAAATTCGTGAGCCTATTTTCCTGTGAAAATAATAAATCGAACTCTGGCGAAAATTGTTTTCGTGATTACATCCTGTTTTGAAAACTCAAAACGTGCATTTTCTATTCGTGTCGCTTCTTATTGGCAGTTTTCCGTGATCTTTGTGCTTGTGAGTGAAGGGTGAAAAAAAAACAAAAACATTTTTTTTTTAAGTTTATCAATATTACAAAGTTATGTTTTAATTGTGTTAGTGCTAGTGTAAATAAAAATGCTAAGCTATGTGTAACACCATGGATGGATCGCGAAGAAAGTTTTAACCCCCTGCATTGAAGGTAAAAATACAATTTCTATTTTCATTTTTAAAAAGTATCTATTGACCAATATCTGTCATGTTCTACTTTCCTTCTAAAAATGTTATACTTTTGTCTATACCTACAGGCCTTGTTTACAAAACATAGGTATTTTTTTGCACTGTGATTTGCACAGAAATCTAATAATATTATTTACGTTGATTACTGTCTGACAGAAATAGAAATAATATCATTTAGATATCTGTGGTCTCTGGTAATGATGGTGTGTGCTTGCCTATTGTTACATTTTGTGGAATTCCAAGTAATTCTCAATACAATCTGAAATTATAGCCTGTAGAAAGTGCATGATTGGTGGACAAAGATGGACAGAACAGTGCACTGTGATAAATACCTACTTGCTTGAACTCAAAATGATGTAGTCAAATTGTAGGGGTGATTGTATAAACTTTTTTTAATAAACTATCTTTGCCAATACGCAGTATTACTGTGTTCGTCTTTGATGGGAACAATTCTTTGATCAAATTAAGCACAGGGCCATGAAACATTTCAACATTGCCTCTAAGGTAAATGCAATACCAAACCTCAAGAGGCTCTATTGCTCTATTTATTGGTATTTATCTATTTATCTGCAATACAAGTGTTGCAGATAAATAGATAGACGGATAGACTTCTCTTTATTGTGTACTGTACACTGTAAAAATCACAGATTTAAATGTGGAAATTTTACAAGGAGTGAGTTGATGGGTCAAGGCTAAAAGCGATCTTTTAAAGACAGACTTTGGAGGAAACAATTTTACTACTTGTTTCTTTTTAATTAAATATAGAAAAAAAATTGAGCCGTTGCGGTACGCCTGGCAGATGTGAAACATCGAAAACCATTATTTCATACTTATTTACTACACAAAATAGTATAGTAAATAAGTATGAAATAATGGTTTAATAAAAGAAAATAAATATGGCATAATCAAAAACCAAATATTCAGTTTTTAATAAAGAAATAAATTGTTCTTTATTTAGATTATAGCCTGGCGACGCGTCGCGTCACTCTATACTATTTCAAAAATGGTAGCTCGGATGAAAATCTTTTCTGGAAAGAAATTGTTGCTCTGGTCGAAAACCATGAGATGATGTAAAATACCCGAGAAATATTGACAAAAAAAATGTATAAGTCTTGTACTACAACTTTTCTAAGTGTCGGTCGATCTTTCAGCTTGCGTATCCTTAGGGGCAGAGGACTTAGTAGAATTTTCGGAGATTTTTTTTTAAAGAAGTGGCTTATTTTTATTACCCTCCAACTCCGCCCCTAAGACGACCCATTGACCAAAACCCCTCCCAAGTCTTATTAGTTAAGAATTTAAACTGTTTTACCAACAATAGGTACTGTTATGAAACTATTTTAATAGTTACGGGTCAAATACCTCAGTCATTAGATAAATAATTATTTACGTACGATGTTACACTCAAACAAGACTCAAAAGTAAATTACGTTAGGTACGGCCATTAGTGGCATTCCTACGTGTTTTAGTCATATTTATGAAATAAGTTGTATGGTTCAATTTGTGACTCGTCTAGTAAGCGCAACTGGGGGCCTACTAAGTCCGTCAACGAGGTTACGGGCCCGTCCGAAAGTAGTTAGGTACTTAAAAGTGAACCCTACTCCCGTTTAAGGCGGAGATTTCTGGAAAAAGGTCAAAAAGGTGCTTTTTTTAAAGAACGGTACATCTCTTAAACCGTAAATAAATTTGTCAAGAAAAAAAAACATGATATTTTCAAGTAGTTTTTAATAAAGTGATTGAACTCAAAACATAATTAAATATACATTAATGCATCAAAAAAAAAATCCTCAAACACACCTCTTAAATGACTTTAAAAGCAGTTTTTCCTTTCAACAACAATTATAATTATAATTAAAAATATACCATTTATTGTCAAATGCCAAACTGCACGCAGTGATGGATTACATTTTTTAGTCCAATCAATAGATTTTTTGTAAATAGAGAATTCGTAATATTTTGCAACAAATTACCAGCTTTGTGTCATCGGGCGCATCTCTTTCTTTTCTATGCAGTCCGAGAGTGATCGCGCTTTAGCTGTTGTCAGCCCCTTAATAAGATTTCATTTCAGGAGCTCTCATTTCCAAAACTTTCGTTTTTCTATCTAACGAATTCACACTAATTGAGTTTAGTAGAACACTTGAATGAAACTTGCGATTTTTTAGAATGGCATAGAGTATATATTTGACAGAGACCAAGATTCATACGGACGTAGTTAAACAGAAAGGACTCAATCCACACTGTGGCCAAAATTGACTTATGTATGCCATCGTACTCCCGAGGGTCGAATTTATCATGTAGTGTAAACACTATTTCTTAAATGTACACGGATATTTTGGGGCACATTTTTTAAACAACGACGTAACGTTGTGTTAGAGAAATTCCAGTTGAAACTTCAAACGCCCATAACTCAAAAGTGACTTTGTGTAGATTAAGTCCTTTCTGCTTAACTACGTCCATACAATCTACTACATGGCGAATAAAGTTAAATTGAAAGTGATAACCCCCGACCCAAAAAAAAACCTTTAGAAAAGGCTAAACAGATTATCTTTTTTTTTATTTAGCTAATAACACTATCGATCAAGTCACTTTTCAAAGAAAACAAAAAAAAATCGGTTCAGCCGCTTGAGAAATACACAGATATACACGTTAAACTTATAACCCCTCTTTTTCCGTCGGGGGATAAACAAGCGCTTGAAGAGTGATACTTTTAAATATGTACGTGCAGCGTACCCTAAATAGTCAGCCTTTTTGACTGGCTAATATTCTTACCACGGCATTAAATATTCTTATTTTTAGTTGGTGCCGAGACGAGATAATCGCTGTGACATTGTATGTCGGCGAGCCGAATGCATAAGATTTTTTTTTATTCGGTCAGAATCGGACATAGACAGATATAAAGCGGCTGCTTCTGCGATAGCTAGTGTTTACCTTTTGTAACTATATTCTATCCCTATCTCTCACATACCACCAATCAAAATGGAATCGGTTCGACGTTGTTAAGACTATGTGGAAGTTTACAATGCCATATTTTTATTTGCGCCGTTTTTTAACGTTACCGTAACTGTAACTACCGTATACTGCTATCGTGACCCAACCATCTGCGAAATCTCTGAAGCCTGACCTTTGTCGACCTCTAAAGTTGGCTCTCTGTTTTACTGCGTACTCTGTGTTATGATTATCACGTTACAATTTACCGTAGTAATTAATTAACATTTCGAAACAACTGTTTTGAGTTGTACCGGCATTTAAAATTAGCAGTTCTGGGGAACTGTATCTAATTTGCGAAGGTTTTTAACTGACCTAGAATTTTTCGTGGTATTTGGGTGGGTATGCGAGATAGATCTATGGCGTTCATTAAGTCCTGTGTAATAACGGCGCGCCTATTGCCAATAATCGAGCAAAAATCCAAAGAAGTTCCAAAACAAATTTAAAAGTAAGTTTACTTGACATTTTTTTTGTGGGGCTCGTGGCTTAGTAATAACAGCCGCATGTGTCGATCGATCAGGTTAAGCTACGCTTGCCGTGGTTGTACCATGTATAGGCGACCATCTTTACATACCGTGCCTCGGAAAGCACGTTAAGCTGGTGGTCCCGGCTGTCATTCGTGGATCTTTGACAGTCATTCCGGGCCGTCAGAATCCCGAAAGTCTGACAACCAGTCTTACCAAGAGGTATCGTATTACCCAGTAACTAGGTTGTGGTGGTCATATAGGCAGTCGCTCCATGTAAAATACTGGTATCCAGCTGCATCCGGTTAGACTGGAAGCCGACCCCAACATATTTTAAAAGCTAGGCAGATTGATTGATGCAATCACAGGCACAGGAGACCATTCCAGCTTCTTCTCCGAGATGGCAACGCTCAGTGTTGCCCTTGGTATTGCAGATGTTCATGTGTGGTGGCGATCACTTGCGATCACTATCAGGCAGCCAAGTTGGGCTGCCTGATAGATTGTAAAAAAAAATGGAGCTGAAGAAAAATGACCACCCAAGTCTTTCTAGATTAAATCGTAAAATAACTGTCTGCCGTTTGTATAGAACATTTTAATTAGCCATTGTACAATTGTAATACGATGTTTTGAATTGAATAATTATGTATTTACAATTTACATATCACTATGTTCTGGTGAAGTCATCATAGTAAACTTAACTACATATTTATTTAACTTTACGTCTGTAGCTTTAGATATACTCACTGATAAAGGAGTTTAAAATATCATACCCTGGCTCATCGGCGTAATGTTGCTTGCGTGTCGGTCTGCAACAGACTGTACTTCTGTGAGTGGGCGCAGGAGTGCCACGACCTTATCCCACCATCGCCTTTTAACTACCGGTATACCAGTCGTAATCAGCGCTTCTCCTCCACATTTATTATCCGAACAGCTAAAGTGTGGAACCCTCTGCCAGCGTCTGTGTTCCCTTCCACATATAACCCATCTGCTTTCAAAGCAAGAGTGAACAGGCATCTGCGGGGCACGCTCGTTCCAACCACATCCTTCGCTTTCCATCAGGCGTGAATGAGGTCAAGAGCAGGCCCATTCAGCAATTTATAAAAAAAAAACCTGTGGTATTCCCCAAAAGTTTTGGACGTAAGTATACTTTTAAACTACACACACACACGGCCCAAATTCTGACTATCGACTGCTACAGAATCTCCTAATGAAAAGCACTTCCGACCCGGAGATTGAGTACAGGCAGTTATGGTTAGCTGTAGCTCTTTCTGGAAGTCAGTTCACGTCAATCTTAGAGCTATTCTTCTTCATCAGCCTTCTGTCCCTATCCCAATATAATTTGTAGTTGGCGCAGCTTGTCTTTGTCTCCATCTCTATCAGCCGTCACCTCAATAGTCGCTCGCTTTCATAGAGCTTAGAGATATAATGCTGGTTGGAAATAAAATAAAACTTGTAAAAAATACTCTTCCATAATAAACTTTTTGTCTCTTGTCCAACACAGCAAGCCTGTCCATTCTAATTGGATTTGCAGCGAACCTTCAATGGCTTTTTTACTTCGCTGGGCATCAGAATATTTGCTAACAATACCACGGAATATAGTAGTAGAAACCATGACGGATATAAACGTGCGTGTAAGGAAAATCTAAAAACAGATTTATCGCCAATCTGCCTACGGGAAAATACAGTGTTTAAATCGGGATGTACAGATGTGGAACGATTATAAGGAAAGTAGTATCCTCGACTGTGTCATGGGAAGATATTATTGTTTCTTGTTTGAATCAAAATTATTTGGTACAGTATTTTTATCTTACGTAGCGACGCACGCTTTACTTGTGGTTACCAAGTGTACGAAAACGCTTTGGATGTATGTGTAAGCGCAGGAGCTCTCGGTAATCTTGGTAAAGAAAATGGCGAAGTCGGAAGTGTATGCTTGTGTGTGCATGCGTGTGTTATGCGCTGACTCTGCTTGTCTTCACACACACATTCACAGCGTGTTTGTACACTTGGTTACCACAAACAAAGCGCGTGTCGCTTCATGAGATAAAAATACTGTAATGTGTTGACTGCCTCTCTGGTCACAAGCGCGACTTCTGAACTTGGAGTCCAGGGTTCGATCATAGTTCAGGCATTGTTGTTGGGTTTTTGTATTATACAATTTTCAGTACTAGCCCGGATTCGGGATCTGTACCGTGTTAATGACAATGCACTCCCTTAAACATGGAACTCATTGGCTGAACTGGTGAAATATGGCTTTCCGAACAGATCTGCCTACTGCTTCCGGAATACAAACGTGATGTTCCACATCAGTTTGCAAGATGAGCAGTCATTACCTCATTAGTCTCCAACGCAGTCATTGTTCTAGTCGGCCGCATACTCCGAAACTCAGATCGTAGGTGCGTGCAAGAAATAATTAGGATTCCACACACACGCACGTCCTTCACAATGATTCTATTAACTCTAAGTAGTGTGTTCTTGTACTTTACGTAAGGGAATAAATATAGCTTTTATTATCAGGTATCTAAGGAATAGCTCATAATAATAGACCAGCTTATTAATGCTCCAGCCTCTTCTCACACAGAGAAGACACGAGCATTGATCACCACGCTTGCTCAAGAACGGTTGGCGATTTCAGACTTATAAATTAACTACAAGCTGACCCGTCAGACGTTTGTCGTGTCCATATCCCATAGTGAAAAGGACGTTTTAATTTTTTCCTGAATTTGTAAATTTTCCCGGAAAATTGCCGTTCTCAAGTGATGCGGCTTACCAACGGACAAGATTTAAATTTTATCTATAGGTACTTACTAATAATAAAGCTGAAGAGGTTGTTTGTTTGAACGCGCTAATCTTTAAAACTAATAATCGGAA
The DNA here is from genome assembly GCA_937001585.2 of Brachylomia viminalis. Taxonomy (NCBI): domain Eukaryota; kingdom Metazoa; phylum Arthropoda; class Insecta; order Lepidoptera; family Noctuidae; genus Brachylomia; species Brachylomia viminalis. Next base: position 12,102,162 of record OW443320.2, on the reverse strand, counting down.
TTTAAAAAATCTTTCTGCGTTTGATAGACCAATTCTTCAGGAAGGTTATAGGCTATTTAACATCACGCTAGGGTCTTTAGGAGCCGAGCAAAAAGAAAAACAGTCAGAAAGAACGCGAAGCGGAAACGATGTAATAGCGCGGGCAGGCGATGCGATGCGACGGGATGGGTAGGGGGAGCAAGACATTTCACGCAGATGAAGTCGTGGACAGAAGGTACTTTATATATAAGACCAGTCAGGCACTATGCTCTATTTATATTTTATGATCCATTTCTAGGGAGGCAAACTGTTTCTCCTTAATACAGGTTGCTCAGCTACCTAGCTAGGAGAACAGTAGTTCACCCCGTACAAATATTTGTTGTATAGGTGCCACGCTTACTTAATTATTTAACGCTAACATGTACATACCACAAATACCCTATATGCAATAAATGTTTTTTTTTATTGTTATAGTCCAGGTCTCCTCACGATGTTTTTCCTTCACTGATGTCAGTATTGTTCAAGATAAAACCAACAACGGTCTGTTTGCCACGATAACGCCGGCTGACGCTGAAAACCAGCGCTGAGGCTTGCATAGGGTCGTAGCATTAAGCTGAGCGATGGCCGTTTTGTGTGGATGTGACGCATATTTTCCCCCAATTTTTTTGTTACGTGTCTGCGTCATGTTTACCGCAAATAAACGTATTTTATTTCTTCTTTCTTTATCCTCCGTTTACTTAACGTAGCTAAAAGTTTTACAAAATTATCAAGAGGAAAACAAAACCCTTTCTCCGCCAGGAAGTCAACATTAAACAATTAAAATCCACATCATCATGCTGCCTACGCTAAATTTCTTTAATCTATCCGTTGATACGTACTAATTGACGTCAATTGGGGCCACAGATAAGCCCTTTGTACTCTAGCTCGCTGAGAACTATGGACGGGAGATATTTTTAGTGTGCTCACAACATTAATTGTTGTGTTCGTTAAATATGGGCCTCTGAATAGGATAGTACGAAATGTCGGAGAGAATTTTGAAGATAACTCTCTCGTTTCCGCCCGAAAGCTGGTGAAAAGATTAGCTGGTGAATGTCAGTTGGATAGTAAGCTAGATTAGGTCTGCTTGTTTTTAATTTTTCGCCTTTTCATAGAAAAGTGCAAAACCTACGCGGTCAAAATGTATGGTAAAGCAATTTTTTTGTTTTAAAATCGACGAAAATTTTAAACGCAGGGGCTCATAATCATGCGAAGCAGTAATGCTCGTGAAGGAGGAGGCGGGACGCGTGAGGTCGAGGCAAAAATCGTGCCTTTACGGGGCGTAAACGCACGAATTTTGCCTCTATTTCCAGATTTTCTCAGTAGTAGCCTCGAGTCTGGAATTGTGGCTGGTTGATGGCATTAGGCTCGTCCCTATTAACGCGTGAGGGAGAGGCAAAATTCACGCCCTCACGCCCCTAGCCGCCGCAGGAGACGCCCTGGGCGTCGGGAATCCCAAGCCGATTCCTGGCCACAGTAGGTGCGGGCTTGCGGACGGCGAGCAATGGGTAGCTCGCCGTCCGATAAGGACCAGGCCCGGGTCGACGGCGTGTTGTGTTCCACGCGCGCCTCATAGAGATGCCAGCACCAACGACGGGGTCCGCTAGGGCCGATGCCTGCCAGGGTGGCGGGAAAGTCCGAGAGGGATACCGTGGCCCCTGGCACAGGCAACTGAAGGAACACGGGTGGGTTTTAGTCAGTAAGAGTCTGACACGCCCTTCCGCTCCGCCCAGAGCGGGAGAAGATGTTTGATGATTCCCCACCCTCAAAAAAAAGGTCTGCTTCTTTTCGAGTCGATGGTAAATCGCCAATCGCGGCATCAGTGGCGTTTTTAGGTCCTCAGAAGTGCAGATGTCTGGACACTGGACACGCGAACATTATGGGACATGGTTTGGTCAGGAGCACCGCATTCGCACTGGGTGTCGGTTGGTTTTATATTATGTGTGGTTTTTCCGAGATTACTTTTGTGACTAAGCTATTAAAAAATTAGACCACCCTCTACACAAAGTTGGTCAGACTTTCAAGCAGTGTTGGATAAATATAAATATCACTATCATATTTTTTATATTTTCTGTCAAGTCCCAAGTTCAATTGGGTCAATATTCCCGTTTAGCTCGGTCCCCCATTTTAGTTTAGCTAGGTTGGTAGAGGAAATCCGCGCAGATTATTGATCTGGACAATTTCGAGGGGATTTTGACTAATCGCTACGCTCATCAAATTTTGAGCTCTCTTAAAAGGGCTCATACCTAAAAAGCAACCACGAGGATCGATTGATGTAAAAGGATAAAGTGCCTTTGTAATGTAACAGGTCGCTAAATATTTTTCATTAGCTCTTTCATCTTTCGCTTAGTTTCAAAACGGTATATCGGGGCGAGGGTGTCGTGTGGGTTTTTTTAAATTGCCAAATCCTTTGTCAAAATTTTCTTTCCAAATCTTCTATCTAATATTTGGATTAATTTCCGCCAACCGATCACGACACGAGTTATACGGCAAGTTTACTTTCAGAAACTTGATGTTCAGGCTTTCAGAAGCTTTGTAAAAGTCTAGCAAAGCCCAGACATTGATGTTTGACGCCCCCAGTCTTTAACCAACATTGTACAGTCACCAGCAATAATATGTATACATTTAGCAACGTTCAATAGCGATGTTTTCATGAAATAACGAATACAACAATGAAATACGACACATTACATAAGCCTATGGGTTCGAAAATACTATGTTCGTAGCAACATACAATTTCATTACAAATTAAAGGAGAAAATCGCTTTTGAATTTAGCCAAGTGTAAACAAATTATGCTCGTGACTGTACATTCGCCTTTAAACGCATCACATTCTCAATTGCCACTTATCCTACCAAGACAATGGGCTGACACTTTCAGGATGCAACTGACACGAAAGGAAGTCATCACAAAGTGAGCACTAATTGTAAATGTAACAGTTTGTCAGCATTAAACTCACGTAATGTCTGTGAGTTCATGTGTGAGTGTAGCCTAGACACGGAGGAGGGCGGACATGGAGTGTCCACGCGCTGCGCGATGACACGATTCTTCACAGTAAAAAACATCCGACTTCCATAAAAAAAACACTTGGAAGTCGCCCGACTTCCGAACATAAAGTTATTTTTTTCAGTTTACAGTGTTTTTGTAAAAAAAGTTTTTATTTTTCACTTTTTAGCTGTGGTACCTGCCCCTCAAAAAATCGTATACCACTAGTTGCTATCTAAATAACAGTGACAGTTAGACTAAGTGGAAAAAATACGTATTATTGAAGCTAACTGAAAAACTACCCAAGCAAAGTTAATGACATTTATATGATACTTACTACCTCTACCCTATCCATTAGAAAAATATTTTTCGAAATCATTAAATAATTGCCGGAGTTAAAGCGAAACCCACAAACAAAAAACAATACAGACGAATTGATAACCTCCTTCATTTTTAAGGAGTCGGTTAAAAATAAGACGTATTTCATCGCTAAATGCACACTCTTCCAACTGTGTTATCCAGGCAATCAGTTCTTCAGTAGCCAAACTTCGTAGGTCATTTAGTTACCTGTTTATTTGCATGTTTCTTACAAATTGAGCGAGTGTGATTTTAAGAAATCAAAATTGATTTTGCATTTTGTCCTACTTTAGTAAATTCCAAACACTTCAAACTCAATTTTATTTATTTGTGACGCATAGTTATAAAGTTTTTTTTTACCTATATGGTTTTACCGTTAAACATTTATTTTAAAAAGTAAATTCGATAAAAAATAAAATTTTCTTAGATCATAACACTCCATTTCCTCACTATTCGTTGGCTTATGTAATATGTTCTGACATGTCTCTATGTATATATACAATGTGTGTTCTATTGTGAAGCTTCGATGAAACCCTGCTGACGTGCGCTGTTCAGTAATGTGATACGCTAAAAAGGCGCTGCCCAAACGTAGGACACAGTGGAACGCTTAGTTTTTTGTCGCACACTCAGGGCGTATTGGTACATATTACAACCCATTTTTTTTTATTTTGTGTATTGTCAAATGTGCAAAGAAAAGACTTAGGTATGTCCCAAAAATATTTCATAAAAATAAAATAGTATCATGCATGATAAACAAAACGTAAGAAATATATTCCGTCGCATAATTCTCAAACTTTTGAGCGTAAACTATCATATTTTATGTAATGATGTTAATGGGAATTCAACCAACTACAGAAATATCTAAATTTATACTTATAACTGGGGAATAAATATTGTGGTTTGACAGCTTTTGTATGGAAAATATATGTCAAACTGTCAGATTTATTATTCAGATAAAAGTTATCTGACTATTGAAAAATCAGCCCATAGTCGTTCATTTATTTTTTTATTTAATTAAATCTGCAAAATATGGTGGTCATTCGATTCAACTAACATATATATCAAACGCATCGCTGATTTGAACCTTATTTGTTGCCGCGATGCGCTATTTTCATTTACCTTAAAATTTGCTTCTTACCGGGCTTTAAGGGGGATGCGTCAAGCCAGCCCGCGAAATTCAAATTTTCTTACGTTTTTTTTCAATTTGAAGGACAGTCTTACGTTGTATGTTGATCAAAATATGATTCGAAGCCGTAACAAGTAAGTATTAACAGAATTATAATCATAAGAATCATCAAAACAACCCTCTAAGTTAGAATTGACCTCAAATGTTATGATTTAATGAAATAGTCATATTATAGGGCAATGTGAACTTAGAGGATTGTGTTGCTTATTTTAATGATTATAATTCTGTTAATACATAGGTACTTGTGACGGCCGCGAATCATATTTTGATCAACATACAACCTAATACTGACCTGCAAATTGAAAAAAACGTAAGAACATTTGAATTTCGCGGGCTGGCTTGACGCATCACCCTTATAGGCTCCCTTCCGCAGACAGGCGTGATGTGACGGTGCGACGCGATTCTGGTGAAGCAATTTCCCTGAAGTTTTCATAGAAATTGTGCTACTAGAGCCGCGTCGCGTTGTTGCGGATGGAATACGCAGAATTATGACGACTTGGAATTATTTTCATGACAAGTGCATCAGGTTTGCAGGTAGTATACAGGTGATTTGTAACGTTCGTGTTAAATGAAGCGACAATTTAAGTTATTTATTATACCTAAGCTCCAATTCAGAGCAAGGCTTTGTTGCAGTCGTTACGGGTCGTCAGAAGCCCGAAAGTCTGACAGCCAGTCTTGCCAAGGAGTATCGTTTAACCCTAAAAGTGGGTTGTGGAGGTCAGATTGGCAATAGCTCCATGTAAACCGACTAACTAAAACCGACTCCAAAATAGTTGTACCTACAAGTTGTGAGTACTATGTAGGTACTATCGAGCTACCATTTACCGGGTAATGTCTTTCATTGACTTGAATGTGCCCTGGCGGCTGATAGATGTCATGCTCACTCAAATGTCTCGCTGACGGTGGCGCGTGTGTTGGATTATTTAGCTCCCTTCAAAATGGTTGAGCTGAATGGTGCTGATCCATGCGTCATGTTCGTGAACGGGCGCTCTCAGTTGGGACTGGTCCTCTCTCAGCCGCCACGGCTTATTTTTATTATTTTATTATGGATTGTTTTGTTTAAATTTATATTTGCTGTACACTGGACACTCAACGTGTACGTCTTATTTACATCGTTCTCACATATAATTATACTTATATTCAACATTAATGATGTACTTAACTAATATTTATTTAACAATATAAGTAATTTAAAAGGGTGTCCAAACCATCAATTTGCGTAAAAACATTAATGATGTAACTAATATTTATGTAACAATATAATTTAAAAGAGTGTCCATGGAGCTTCTTGCCCGTTCTTCTTCATAGGTACCTACTACGCTTTGGAATGGGCAACTAGCTTCATATTTCTGACTGACCGACCACTTGACAATTCAAAAGTGCCTGTAAATGGTTTAACTTAAATAAATGCTTTTTTTTGAGTTGGGACAAAGCTAGGTTTTAAAACCTAGCTTTCGACAGACATAATGGCGACAATAGTGCGCGCTATCCTTGAAGTATCCTATTGACTAGTGATTAGTGAAGATTCCTATGTTATGTCCATCTGGAAACAGACACCGGCAAGGAGTTCGACTCCTTAGCCGTATGCATATTAGCTCATTCTTCAAAATACCCTTCCTGACATGACCGATCATTGTTATACTCACATAATATCTTAATAACAAAATGTTTGGACTTTAAAAGAAACCATGACCCTCTGAATCAGCTAGAAAATAGGTTTGTACAAACACTTTTACACGTCAATCATATTTTTAAAACTAGATGAGGTCGGCGTTTCCTATCTGACTACTCACAGAAGAAAGGCTGAAACAAACTCAGAGGTCACAGTCTCTTGGTCAGATCATGTGAAGACCATGTAGATTGGTGTCTGAAACGGTTCAACATTAATTCATTTTAAAAGTGTTTCAAAAATATTTTTGTATTGTCAGAGATTCGTGTTCGATTTTCTTGAACAGTTGCCGTAGTTTGGTAGCAATACCAACCCATTTCTACGACTCTCACCACAAAATTCGCACCATCATAGACTGGAAAGTGAAGTACAGTAAAATTAGTAAACGGTAGCAATTGATCACAATTCTGAGCGCAGGCTGTAAACGGGGCACGAAAGTGGAAAGTGTGCCTACGGGCTACGTGAGCCGAGTGCAGTGCTAACTAGAGCAGTATGGTGGTGCTTTTAATGGCTATGTATTTAAGGGGACTACATGACCTAAACGCAAGTTTTATAATGCCTAAAAGTATATGATCCACTGCAGTAAACAAAATCAGAAAAATATATGATATTCTTCAGGATATATGCTAGTTAGATATTGGTGCCGATTCCCTTGTTCACAAACTAAACTAAATTTAAGTTCAGTGCATCCTTTTCTTTCTATTTCATTAAGAAAAGGACAGAAGATAAATTTTAGTTTAGTCCTGTCAAATTAATCAGCGCCTGACACTACTCCATACAAGTTTAGCCGTGATTAAAAAGTTGACAACTAAAATTACATCAAATTACGTCAGGTGCTGACTAATTTGACAGGACTAAACTAATATTTATCTTCTGTCCTTTTCATAATGAAATAGAAAGAAAAAGATGCACTCAACTTAAATTTAGTTTAGTTCGTGAACAAGGGAATCGGCACCAATGTGTTGAAAACATAATACAACTAATTTGGTACGATAGAAAAAAGTCACGAATATACCTCAAAAAAATTCTTTTAACGACTAAAAACCATACTAATATACATGCAATCATTCTGGTTTTTTTTTTCAGATTGTGCTTCAAGCAATATATTAACGTGATACTGTTTTAATTTTTTTGTCCAATCAATACATTTTTTGTAAATAGAGAATTGCTTCATATTTTGCAATAAGTTACCAGCTTTGTGTCATCGTGCTTCTCTTTCTTTTCTATGCAGTCCGACAGTGACCGCGCTTTAGCTGTTGTCAGCCCCTTAATCGAACCTCTAATAATTCCTATAGTAGGTAGTAGACCATGGTCTAAACAACGTTTGTTCTAGCAAAACTGTGATTCAAATGTCATCGTGTATAATGCCCATCCATAACTTGTTTCCCACGGTACGGTACTCATAATAAACTATATATAGAGGTAATAGTATCGCACGCACTACCACGCACTGTTATTTTGCTTTCATTTTGTTATTTGCGTGCATGTTGTCAGCTGTATCAGTAGGGAAATGGTTTTCTTCCGCCTATGGGCCAGTGGCCTTATTAGACTAAATAGATTCATTGGTTTTTCAGCTAACGCTTCTCCAGACTGCTTTCCTGTCCGGAGAACAATGTTTTTATTTAAAAAACTGTCCATGGAGTTTCTTGCCCGTTCTTTTCTATAAATCCAAACTGCTTTCCTGTCCGGAGAACAATGTTTTTATTTAAAAAACTGTCCATGGAGTTTCTTGCCCGTTCTTTTCTATAAATCCAAACTGCTTTCCTGTCCGGAGAACAATGTTTTTATTTAAAAAACTGTCCATGTAGTTTCTTGCCCGTTCTTTTCTATAAATGATAAATGATTTTATTTCTGTAAGTAGATTTGTACAAACACTTTTACACGTCAATCGTATTTTATTAAACTAGATGAGGTCGGCGTTTCCTATCTGACTACTCTGAGAAGGAAGGCCGAAACAACTCAGAGGTCACAGTCTCTTTTAAAGTCCAGACATAATCTTGGTCAGATCATGTGAAGGCTATGTAGATCGGTGTCTGAAATGGTCTTTTGAGGAAAGAACCACACAGATTGAGTGGACGTGTCCAGTCCGTGCACGCAATGGTCAGCAATCGTGCAGCTCAACTCAAAACTTAAGGAGCTCAACGATTCGACGAACAATACCAAAGAAAGGACATATGAGTGGGCCGCATAAATTACTCAACTGCCAGATCATGATTAAACTAAGTGATAAAAATACAAAAAAAAGCATTGACCGACATTGTTCTCACATTCACAATATTTCTGTGTTCACAATAATTAGATTAAGTAATATTATAATAATCTTTGAGGACCATGTAGATTGGTGTCTGAAATGGTCTTTTGAGGAAAGAACCACACAGATTGAGTGGAACTGTCCAGTCAGTGCACGCATTTGTCAGTAACCGTGCAGCACAACTCAGAACTATTACGCTTTGGAATGGGCAACTAGCTTCATCTTTCTGACTAATCGACTCCTTGACAATTCAAAAGTGCATGGTCAATGGTTCAATTGAAATAAATGCTGTGACTTAGACTCTATCATAGGAAATGACTAAGAACAATGGCAATAGATTCGCCTGTTTACATCAACATCCTACTGCCCGTATTTATTTATTTCTGTCGGAACAGCATGTTTTTTTTCTATAAGCGGTCATCTCAGTATTTACCCGACTGCCACAGCACAAAGACTGAACAAAAAGGTAAACATCTCCTTTCTTAACCATATCATCTTTCACAAATTCCATCTTTTGTATCCTCGGCCTTCCTCTACCCTTATTGCCATCCACATTCATGATATAGGTACCTATTTTTCGCAACTCTTTCAGACTTCTTCGCCTTCCATTTAGCTACCTTTGCCTACCCTTCCTCAAATATAGCCGTGATATTCAATTTATTTTATATATCTCTAGTGACATTAGTGACTCATTTATAACACTTAAAAAGTATCCGCCATCCGCTATAGTGAAAGTGTGGTATTACAGCATTCTGACTCACCGGATTGACCTTCAATGCCGAGCCCCTGTGAGTTATGTCCTCGGTACACCCCTATGAGGCAGCAAGGGTTGGTACCAATTATATTATCAATCTTGTTTATTCATATACTGAGGTGTTTGTTTTTATTGTGGGTAGGGCTGTATGTCCCGTTCAGACTAATTTAAAACCTTCCCCCTATATTTATAAACGTTGCTAGAGTTAAGCAATGATTAGCGTCTGTTTAACAAGCTCCAAGGTCGCCTGCTTGTCCCTGTTCTACAGATTGTACTTCGATGAGTGTGCCCAAGAACTCCACGACCTCATTCCACCGGCCCCCTTCTTCCATCAGTCATCTAGACGCACTGCAAGTTACCGTCCTTACTTAGTTGCTATTCCACCAATTCACACTAAGCGTTTCCAAATGTCATTTGTAATGCGCACAGCAAAAGAGTGGAACTCTCTACCTGCGTCTGTGTTTCCGACTGCTTACAACCCTAATCTCTTCAAAGTGAGAGTGAACAGGCTTCTTCTGGGTAAGCTCACTCCATCGTCGACTCTGTCTCTGTCACCACTGACCTAGACTAGAGTTAAGAGCAAACCCATCTTAAATAAAAAAAATACTTTTTTGACCGAATTTTAATATTTTTAATTTATTTTTATGTTTGTTTCCTTAGAAGTCCGTCATATATAAACCGATTTGAAAATGTCTACTTTTGTTTGGAAGTATATACCTACTTCTCAATTGGTCCCATATAAATTTGGTCAAGTTCTGATGAGTGGTTTTTGAGTCAGCTTCAATAATACGTATTTGTTCCACATAGTGTATGTTGATGATGCTGTAATAACTTCCTGTCTCTGTTATTTACATTGCATGTAGTGGTATACGACTTTGTTTGGGGTAGGTACCACAACGAAAAAGTGAAAAATAACACAATAATAAAAATAACACAAAAAACACTGACTTCCAAAAAAAACACTACAAAATTCGGAAGTTGGTGGCAAAAAAAAATACAAAGACATCGACTTTCCGAAATTAAAGTAATTTTTCACTTTGTAGTGTTTTTTTTTTAAGTTTAAACGCAACGTTTATAAATAAGAGGGTTCGTTTTCGGAGTTTTCAAGTTTTTGAGTGGAGAAGTACTAAGCAAGCGTGTACCGTCCGAATCGTCTACCACATATTTGCTTACCATTAGGATAAGAGAGTGGTCAAACGCGAGTCCAGTAAATAAGTACCTACTCAGCCGTAGCAAACATTTTTAATCGTATGACGTCAATTTTGATTCAACTCAATCAAATGGCGACGAATTAATAGTCTACAAACTGTTACACCTTAACAGAATAAACGCAAGTCCTGAAAGTAGTTTGCTCATAATTGACTACTAAGTCGATTTCAGTAAATATTAATACAGGTTTTTTTTTTAATTATGTATTTTGCGATGCTGACCGCCGATTGAGCCAAAGAAAATTAAATCTTATTTCAAGACTCAATTTGAAATGCATAAAGTAATACACGTCAACACGATTTTCTAATAATTAGCTAAATAAAATTGGTATTGGTATTATGCTTTTAACTCAGTACTCTAATTGGGGTGCATGAGGTCTGGCGTTAATTATGTTACATATTGTATACAAGTCTATACGGCCATTTTTGAATTGTGTGTGTGTTGGTCCCGGCTGTCATTCGTTAACAACAGTCGTTACGGGTCGTCAGAAGCCCAAGTCTGACAACCAGACTTACCATGGAGTATCGTGTTACCCAGTAACTGGGTTGTGGAGGTCAGATAGGCAGTGGCTCCATGTAAAATACTGGTATTCAGCTGTATCCGGTTAGACTGGAAGTCGACCCCAACACAGTTGGGAAAAGGGTAGACAGATAATGATGACACCCAAACCTTCCGGTATAAATTGTCTAAATGATGGTCAAAACCGCATCTTAATCCGTGACCTAGTTCAGAAGGACACGCTGTCTCACATGCAGACAGACACGAAAAGCGACTTCAATAAGTACAGTACTAGCGAGCCACCCCTGCTCTGTACGGTTTTTACTGCTTGATAAAACATTGACATTTCTTTAATACAGCTAAGTTTACTATTATAGTACATTACTGCAGCGGCCAGCAAAAGAGGCATTGATGGACGAACGTGTAAATGTGGGCCGAGGCACACATACGTAAGTCCTTCAATGCCTAGTTGTGGCCAAGGCTTGAATAGTATCTACTTTTCTCAAATAATGCGCGGAAATTAAAATACAACTACTTTTCAAAATCAATGACGAACAACGAGCAACAATAATTTTTCCCGCGTTTTAAAGTGTACATTTGTTTTTTTTTTCAATAAACGGCTTTCTGTTTGCAAGACAGTTCGAAATGTAAATAAAATCTTGATAAGTTACCTCCTTGGTGGCAACGTTTCGGAGTAAAAGATCGTTCCATTTTGAAATTACACGATAGATAAGAGTTTATTGTAGATAATTTATTTGGCCGCTAAATCACTAAAGATATGGATTTTCATACAACTTATGCCGGCCGCTGCTCGCATGTATTTGGCCAGTACAGTAATTTCGATTTATCTCAAAGAAGGTTTTCAAAATAATGCTCAAATTTCCAAGCATGTTTGAGAAAATGTATTATACCCATAAACCTTCGAATATACATTCTCTAAATGATGATCAAAACCCCATAAAAATCCGTGACGAAGTTTATAAGAACAAACCGTTCACACAGGCGGACACGAAAAGCGACACCACCAATTTTCTCTACTTTATAGAAAATCTAAGCTCCTATAAAATAGATATAAAGTCGCAACTGACTGCAGACAGGCGATGTCTCCATAACCCTGTTTTATAACTAGTATTGCAACGTTATTTCGACTCACCTTGACCTAAATACGACTGACGCACTGCGTAAGTTGGCAGGCTGAACTTTGCAGGTGACAGGTTGAATTTGAAACATTTATAGGGTTATTGGTAAAACACCATCAACCTCTTAAAGGGTTATTGTAGTCATCATTATGAACTACTTTTACTATGGGACCAAATATGAAATCGCGAAAAAAAAAGGTTGATGGTGTTTTACCAATAACCCTGTATATGTATAGATTAGGAACTTCAGTTGGACAGAAGAGTTCAGAAATGGAACAGTATTTTTCTTGCGTTCTTCGTCTTTTTTTCGGGCAAAATGTGAATCACTTTACATAATAGATGGTTCTTGGGACGAGGCACCAAGTTCATTTATATAGGTATAAGTAATGCGAATAGTTGGTTATTTCTGTAACCGCGTTATTGACCGCAGGCTCTGCGGTGGCTGGAAACAATATATTTGTAGGCTGAGCTATAAGAGCTGAAACATATTATGCCTAATATATCGGACACATTCAAGGTTTCCAAAAGTAATCATATAGTACAAGTATACAGATGTTACTTATACAAAAAAAATCTGTCCATGCAATGTCCCGCCAAAAGGCATACAAAATATCTGAGGTAGTCTTATGACAATAAAATTATCAAAATAAAAATAGATTCCCTATGTAAGAATGAAAATGAATGTTGTGAAGTTGTCACAATTGCATGCAATAGTTATTTTTTTTTATTTATAATTTTATTTCAGAACATAATTCCATATAAAATTGTTAGTGTAGAAAGAAAGAAAGAAAGAAAATGCGTTAATTTGCTGTAAACATGACGCAAAAAATAACACAAACACAAAAAATATGAAAAGGTTGGGGGAAACATGCGTCACATCCACGCAAAATGGCTATCGCTCAGCATTATGCTGCGACCCTATGTAAGACAGAGCCCCAGCGCTGGTTTTCAGCGACAGCCGGCTTAGTATGTAGCTTAAAACTATGTTAATAATAAGTCAATTAAATTAAGACGGCACATGAACAAATAGGTAATTAGTCACAATTTCGTACAGACCGTACAATAATAAATGTCCGTTGACTTTTGACAAATTCTTATAAAAACATGTTGTTTTTCGTAGACGTAAAGTGATGGTATAGACAATATTTTTAAGTTTTGGAAATGTGGCTCCTCTACCTTATTGGCATTGCCGGAATACTTGTCGACGTGAATAGCCATATTCTTCAGGTCCAAGATTGGTTTAAGGTAAATAATTTTGTACTAAGTAAATAAAAATAAAAAAAACAAATGCGTTAGATTTAAAATTACCTAATGTTAGAAGAAGTAGCGAATGTGACATCATATTGAATGAAGAAAAACTGGAATTTATTAATCACACGGTTTTCCTAGGAATCACGCTAGACGAGAAATTAGAATGGGGACCTCAATATATCATCTCTTGCGGGGCGGCTAAGCTCGGCCGCTTATGCTGTTAGAAAGATAAGACAGTTAACAGATGTAGAAACCGCGCGTTTGGTCTATTTTAGCTACTTCCACAGCATTATGTCGTATGTATGGCATTTTACTGTGTGTCGGGCTGCTGCCATTGACGGCTGAGAGCTGTCAGAGCCATTTATAATTTACGTCGCCGCGAAACTCTCAGAAACTCATAAATTCTCTTACAAGAAGGTGCGTCACACATTGAAAACGCCATACATTCAGGGCGCGTTCCCCCATAGATCGATGGCACTGCCTCTCTGTCAAACCATCAGCTCTTTCGGGACAAATTCTTGGAATATCTAGATTAATAGACGTAATTTAAAGTATCCTTCTGATCAAGTATTAAGCGTCACACATTTCTAGAAAAACGTCACATTACTTTCATGATGCCTTCCCCGCATAGCACTACATACGTAATAAATATTTCACGCACCCCTGTGCATCAGCTTGCATCAGTTTGAAGCGTCACACATTCTAAGAAGACGCAATTTTTTTTTGTTTCTATTAAACCAATTACAGGCACTTTTGAATTGTCAAGGGGTCGGTCGGTCAGAAAAATAAGCTAGTTGCCATTCCAAAGGAAGGTACCTATAGAGAAGAACGGGCAAACAGCTCCGCGGACACCCTTTATGGTTACAAAATATTGGTTACATCATTCATGTTGAATTTTTCCATGTGAGAACGATGCAGAACGTTAAAAGCGTCCGTAATAAAAATATAAAAACGATTCAAATATTAAATTAAAATAAACCGTGGCAGCAAGAGACGACCAGTGCCTACTGACGGCGCCCGTTCACGAACATGACGCATGGATTAGCACCATTCAGATCCACCATTTTCAAGGGAGCTAAATGATCCCACACATGCGCCACCATCAGCGAGACATTAGAGTGAGTATGACATGATCTCAGCCGCCAGGGCACATTCAAGTCAATGGAAGACGTATCCAGTAAATGGTAGCTTTATAATATGAACATAGTACTCACACATGAGCTATGCAATTATACAATACATTCATGGCATCTTTCTCCCATGGCTCGAAGTCACTGCGCCTCTGTAAAACCTTCTTAATTTTATGGACAAATTCTTAGAATTCGGACTTCATCAATAGCATCCTTCTATCCTACTTATTTTCCTTTTCAATTAAGACGCGTCACTTTTCTAGGAAACGCTATAATAAATCGATGGCACCTCCCCTTTAACTTGATGTCTCATTTTATATTTTTGTCCCGACAGCGAATGAAGTTATGGTGAATTCTGATTTAGGCCAACTATCTTCTTTGTTCTTATAAGTGCCTATTTATAGTGGTTTTGTCATGGTTTATTAATTAACTTAAGTTGTTGCCCGCCTCTTTCATCATCTGCCTATTTAAAGCCTTTTAACAAAAATTTTTCTTTTTTATTGCGAAATGGGACCTCAATCACGTATGTTGGTGGAAAGCGATGGACCTCCTATGGCTATATTGGGGTCGGCTTCCAGTATATCCGGATCTGCATCCGGATATACTGGAAGCAAGTATACAAGTATTTTACATGGAGTGACTGTCAGATCTGACCTCCACAACCCAGTGATGCCCGCCTCATTGCTCGCATGAAATGTTAGCTCCCGTTATAACCCGCTCGGGGTTGACTGTCGATCATTTCTTCTCTCACTCATTTCTTAGTGCAACTGTCAGCTAGGCAGTCGCTCCATGTAAAATACTGGATTTCAGCAGCGTCTGGAAGCCGGCCCCAGCATAGTTGGGAAATGGCGGGGTAGATGATAATTTCTTAGTACACAGGCAGCGAGGAAGGCCAAGAGATGTTTCGAAGACATGTTCCTCAGAGGGTACAAGCCTCTGAGGAACATGTCTTCGAAATCCTTCTCTTTGCCTTCCTCGCTGCCTCTGTCGCTGACAGCCTCGTTGGTCTAGAGGTAGCAAGCGCTAGCTACTGCTGAGCAAGAGTTCCTGGGTTTGATTCCCAGGTCGAGCAAAGTGTTATTGAGTTTTCTACCTGCAATTTCCCAGTAGCAGCTCAGAGTCTGGATTTGTGTCCGGTTGATGGCAATAGGCTCGCCGTCTGTTACATGAGACTCTGGCTAAATGTGTGTGTGCTGTAGGTACACTTCTGCCATACTTTTCGGGGAAAACACGCGTAATAAGATGTTACAGTTATGTCTTCAGTGGTTTGGGCAGTGCGTTGTCACTTCAGTGAGTCACTAAATCGTTTTGTGTCATGTTTGGAGATGGTAGTGGTTTACCCTGAGATTGGATAGCCAGTTTAAAACAATTAAATTACTGGTAAAATGGTGACTTTGGTTTAGGGTTCGCTCGCACAAGCACTGGGTTGCAGATTCGAAACTTGCTGAGTTTTTGCCTCTGCGGCATGAGTTTTTTAAACTTTCTTGGTCTATGTTGGACCGAAGCATGCTAAGGTTTTGGCTGTGAAACGTAATTTTTTTTATCTTTCGTGGTCTATCTTGGTCAAAACAGATCTACGATGCAAGAAAGCAGCGTATAAAAATCTTATCATTTCTTTTGCGCTACCTAAATGCAGCACAAACCTATGGTTACTTCGGCCTTTTGAAGTAAAATCAATTTTACTTCATAACTTAAGCATAATGATCCCACTGCTGGGACACAGGCCTCCTCTCAGTGAGAGCGGGTGGGCCGTTATCCACCACGCGAAGTTTCCACCCAGTGTGGGTTGGAAAATGTCACGTCTTCGAATTTTTGGTTCTAGGACATGCCGGTTTCCTCACGATGTTTTCCTTCGCCGTTCTGAAAGCAGTGGTGATGAAATAAATTACACAAAGTAAAGCGCCTGTTTGGGTTTGATCCCACAGCTGAACTCAGAAGGCTGCGCCGTTACCATGGGCCACCACTGCTCGTTATTTTACTTCGATAGGCATAAAGCTCTCAAGAATGTAAGTCATCCTCAATCAACTTAATTTGTTAGTGTTAATGTCTTGTGTATAGAGGCAGTCTTCCCCCTTATGGGAAATCTTTGAAGAAGGGTGCTTTGGGCATTTATTATTCAAGTTCAGGGAAGGCACCGAGGGTTCACCTCAGCATGTTGTGATGGTACTTGCTTGTCCCTTGTGCAATGTGGTTTCGGGTCGATTTATTCCACGATCAGCCAGCAAGAAACGTGATTGAGGATTGTGTCTTTTATTTCAATGGAACTGTGGTATTAAGATTGTCCAATTTCTATTTTTCCTCCTCCGCATCTTTCCTGCCATGACCTAAAAGAAAACTGCTGAAAAATTATCTATTATATTAGCCTATTATAATTTATTATTATTAATCTATTAGATTAGCCTATCATCAATATTCGTAGCAGGACAGGCTTCTGAGGGTGCTTCGAATTCAATTAAGTGCCTTTATATAATTTAAAACAATATAAATTGTTTGTCGTGGCAAGAAATTAACTTTCATAACCGCTACAATAAGCTTATAATAACACTACTGCCACAGACGAACAAAACAAGTAGGACAGATTCTCGCTAGCAGAAAACTGTGTCCCTCAAGTCGGCCAACTCGGTGTATGTACAGGCCGCCGTACGCACACATTCACACATAAGTCGGCCGACGGCGACGGTCGGCCACTACGCGCGCAAACGGCAACGCTCACACATAAATATATTCACACATACACGGGACTCAGTTTTGTCTTAGCGGAGTTCCGTCCGACTTTTTTTGTTCGTCCATGAGTACTGGCCAGTAATTTGACATAATAAGAACCTTTTACAACACTCCATCAAAAGGGGTTGAGCTTTTCTATGACAGAATAGGAAAAAATATAAAACTAGTTCACGCGATCTTTGTTGTCGCTGGTCGCTACCCTCCTTCCACCCCGCCTAGACGACGCCTCGCCACTCCTAGACGGTGACGTCACTTCTACAATTGTATTCTACCCTCATTTGACAGTACGAAAATATAATAAAGATAGGTTTACTGCTACTCTTCTAGAAATAACGATGATTCCTTTGTTTTTCTGGAACTTTGCCAGAACATTCCCCCTTTTTCTTAGTATGGGGTCTCTTTGGTTAATTAATTAAAGGATTGCTGTAGTCAAGTGCGGGGTCGTGTTGCCTTGTACTATCTTTTTTACGAGGAGGGTAGAGAGACAAGGGTGGTATCCTTTTTTGCTATAGCTAAGTGATGTCGTAATAAAGGATTAGCCAGTCAGCTAAAATTTCTTAGCGGAGTGCCGGAAGTATTCTTCACTCGTTGAGCCTCCAAGTACCGGTGGAGGGACTTTTGACGCACCCCAATGATGCTACTGGTATTACTGATCGTCTTAAGATACGAGTCTAGGGGGAGTATTTATAAGGGTCTTATACAGGGTGGCTGGGTGCACAATCTGATACCATGGTTTCAGTACATGTTTCTGAATCACCCTGCGTAAAAATTTTTCGTCGGCTATCAAGCAAAACAGAAGCGAAACTGCCTGTTCAAACACACAGGTTTGATTATGATTCTATCCCTTTCCCGCGTAATTTCGCTGATCTGCTCGGAAGCCAGCTCACACCTCCGCGCTCAGTCCGCCATTTTGTTGCAGTGTCGCGTTTGTTTCGCACGTATCTGTGGCAGTCGACAAGTTTGTAAAGGGAAACTTATTCTTTTTTTTGAACTACATGTTGATTTCAAGGAAAAACTAACCTAAGAGGTCCGAAGAAGACCTATATGGAAAGCGGGATCATCCAAAAGGGGTACCGCTGACCCGGAACATAAAGGGCCAAGGAAGGAACACGGGTGGGTTTTAGTCAGTAAGAGTCTGACACTCCCTTCCGCTCCACCCAGAGCGGGAGGGGTCATTTTTGATGATTTGGGAAATCATCAAAAATCCTCAAAAAAAAAAAAAAAAAAGAAGACCTATATGTACTGTATTAACTAAGCCAAAAGCCACGACATTTTGCTCCCGACTGCTACTATTCAACTGACTCTCATGATGGTACGCTACTTGAATCGCGACATGATGTAGTAATGTTTCTTAGCGGAATTCGTTAAATGGATTCCCATCATTATTTTCGCGGCAGAGGTGTGCTAAGGCCCGCAGGACGCGACTATTCGCGCCATTTTTGACACCTTCATGACAGGCAGTTGGCGCGAGAGAATTTCGTCCGGCACCTCGCTCGGGATTCGCCTCAGCTTGGCCACAGCTTAAAAGCACTTGGTTAATGAGACACATCTCACGTCAACTTTTTACCAAGCAACCTACGGCTAAACCAGTCACAACAGAAATTGTGGGCTTTTTTTTTGTCTAACTGGCAGAAACCGTTCAGGTTTCTTAGAAGAGCGCCGGCCGTCATATTATAACAGCCGCCATGAAAATCCGTAATTTTCACCAGTATTTGACATTAAGGTGTCAAAAACGCTCTGTATTTGGACAGACGTTATTGCGCGACCGTTCACGAGCTAGCAAAACCTCATTTGCATGGCACGGTTTTTATGGTATATCCTCCTAACATTGTTATCCCAAAAATACACTTTTCTTCTAAAACTAATTTGGATCCTCCTCCCTTATGTGTTTACGGTATGACTGCGTAATTTTTGTAAGTGTACTATTTTAGGTGGTTCGTGCCTTCAACTATTCAAAACCTCAGGGGAGCTACTGGTACACAGTTTTTCGGGTCGTCATGATTCGGCACAGCCGTTTAGCAAAATCGATAATGTAGATATAATGTTCGGGACAAAGCCACTCGGCTTAGCCCGAATTGTGACGAGTCAACTCGAATATGATTCAGCAAGGGTAGATGCTGATCGACACGAGCCGAATATGGATAGTAATTGCTTGGGATCGGCTTTGTTGTTCAACAAATACTGCCGAATCGAATGTACCGATCCAAACAAGTGTAGAACCGCTGATAGTGTCATCACCAAAATATCCTTTTCTTCTCAAGCTAATGTGGATCCTCGTTCCTTATGCGTGTGCGGTATGACTGCGCAATTTGTGGCAGTGTACTTTTTGGGAGTTTTGTGTCATAAAATATTCAAATGCTTTCTCGATTTCTTTGTCTTGATATTCGTACCTTTGGCGCCTGTCCCACCGCCGGCGAATAACGAGCAGCGAGTATGCGACGTCGATGAGCGATTACTCGCTGGTATGCGTATGTACCAATCGTGACTCTCTCAACGAGTGCTCTGCCCGCCAAGCGAGGTCGCTGAGCGCCAAGCTCTTGCTCGCTCGCTTTGGCGGTTTGAACAGTCAGCGATCAACTATTAATATATAGAGGTACGAGGAACTGAGTGTAAAGTTCACTCATACCTCCATAGAAAAGGGAGGATCCTCTCACCGTGTCTGGTGGGCAACTGCCCGACGATTGATGTCGGGACGTTGTATAGCTGTACTTGTTTAAGTCTTTTCTTTTGTTTTCTCTCGCTACTTTCTAGTTAACCTAGCTTTATCAATGCCGTGGAACTCTGTTATTGGCTAAGCGATAATTGTCATCATCTCGCCATCGCTGAGCAGTATAATATCACGGTAATATTATCAATAATAATATGCAGACTGTAAGATGCTGTAATCTATGACGCAACTGCATTGAGCTGTTCATTGATAGTGTGGTGAACATTCATAACTCATGTAATTTATTTATAAGCTGTTGAGTTTCCTAATAAATAAATGTATGCTAGTTGCGCGGTAAACTGTGCTTGCGCGATGCAGGTTTTTGCGTGATGTCAGTGTGATGTGTAGTTCGCAAGTGGCGATGTAGATACTGCTACAAATATAATGTATCTTTTACTTACACGGAACCTATACAATCTTTTGTACGTTTCTTGAGCGAGAAAATCTGTGATAGCTACTCGCTTCCTCGTCGGGCGGTGGGACAGGTGCCTTCTCTGAAACATGGAAAAAGGATGTAAAATATTCTGATGTGTGCGATGTTGTTTTCTTGACTCACTGTTTGTCGTTGTGACTGTGCAGAAAGGAGGCAAAAAGGTAGTCGACCGTTTTTCGAAAGGTCATTGATGTTTTGGGGTTCTAAATGATTTTATCAGTATCAGCGGTCGTCTCAGTATTTGCCCCCTCCTTCTAGTCTTAATATGATACTGCTCTCCAAATAATTGGATAGTTCATGCTGGATAGGTGTCAAAAAATCTTTTTCTCAAACATGCTTGGAAATTTTAGCATTATTTTGACAACCTTCTTCGAGATAAATCGAAATTGCTGTATTGGCCAAATACATGCGAGCAACGGCCGGCAAAAGTTGTATGAAAATCCATATCTGTCGTGGTTTAGCGGCCAAATAAATTACATAGTAAACTCATATCTATCGTGTAATTTAAAAATGGAACGACCTTTTACTCCGAAACATGGCAACCAAGGAGGTAACTTATCAAAGGTTTTATTTAAATTTCGAACTGACTTGCAAATATAAAGCTGTTTATTGAAAAAAAAACAAAGGAACACTTTAACGCGGGGAAAATTATTGTTGTTCGTTGTTCGTCATTGATTTTGAAAAGTAATTGTATTTTAATTTCCGCGCATTATTTGAGAAAAGTACTGTACAAGCCTTGGCCACAACTAGGCATTGATGGACTTACGTATGTGCGCCTCGGTTTCGCCTCGGCCCACATTTACACGTTCGTCCATAAATGCCTATTTTGCTGGCCGCTGCAGTAATTTACTATTGCATCAAAGCGGTAAAGCTATAAAGTTATTGTTGGAGGAGTTTTAAAAGCGTCTTCGTATATTTCCAATTTCCATACATTTTACTTCCCCGTGTTATCGTGATGCCGCGACTTGGACGTGGCCGTCAACGATAATATCACGACGTTAGAAAATATAAAAGCGCACAATGACACTGTACAAAATTGTTACTTACATCGTTTGGTAGCAAAATCAGAAACGTCAAGAATAGCCTATTCAATTATTTGGAGAGGGTATATTATCCTGCGAGGATCTCTCTCCGGTTGTGTGGGATTGCGTGCCATCCTATCGGAAATATGAGAGTGAGGGAACAGAGAGTGCACCTGTGTCAGCGCACACACTTGTGCACTATAATATCTCCCGCGTTGATGGCTAGTCTCCGCTGAGATTGGTTGCCAAGGCCTAAATTCGGTTTGGACTACGGTCTTTTTTTTTTTTTTTTTTTTGTGGGTGGGAAATCATCAAATAACTTCTCCCGCTCTGGGCAGAGCAGGAGGGCGTGTCAGACTCTTACTGACTAAAACCTACCCGTGTTCCTTCAGTTGCCTGTGCCAGGGGCCACGGTAACCCTCTTTGACTTTTCCGCAACCCTAGCAGGAATCGGTCCTAGCAAACCCCGTCATTGGTGCTGACATCTCTTTGAGGCGCGCGTGGAACACAACGCGCCGTCGACCCGGGCCTGGTCCTTATCGAACGGCGAGCTGCCCATTGCTCGCCGTTCCCAAGCCCGCGCCTACGGTGGCCGGGAATCGGCCTGCGATTCCCGACGCCCAGGGCGTCTCCTGCGGCGGCTAGGGGCGTGAGGGCGCAAATTTTGCCTCTCCCTCACGCGTTCCGCCTCCTCCTTCGCGAACATTACTGCTTCGCAGAAGGAGGTGACGGCTTCCCAAGCCCTCTCGCTCCGTACCATGGCCTGGACCAAGGCCGGACGCGAGAGATTGCCACCGCCAATCGCCTCCACGAGGACACGGCGGTGCTCCGCCCAAGCTGGGCAGACCTCCACCGTATGCTCCACCGTGTCCTCCGGGCGATCCACACAATGGTGACACCCGGGCGTTTCCTCCCGCCTTATCCGGAACAGGAACCTCCCGAAACAACCGTTTCCGGTGAGGACGCCGTGGCGCCTCTCAAGCCACTCCTCAAAGCGGGGACTTATCGCCGAAATTGTGGCGTGCCCATTGGACTACGGTCTGGAGGACTATTATTATTACGTACTAGCTAATGCCGTTGCAATGCTATACAAGATGTAACAGAATAAACGCAAGTCCTGAAAGCAGTTTGCTCATAATTGACTACTGACTGAATCGATTTCAGTAACTATTATTACAGGTATTT
Source organism: Brachylomia viminalis (assembly GCA_937001585.2). Lineage (NCBI taxonomy): Eukaryota > Metazoa > Arthropoda > Insecta > Lepidoptera > Noctuidae > Brachylomia > Brachylomia viminalis. The sequence goes on along the minus strand of OW443320.2, from coordinate 12,079,647 downwards.
GTTTCAAAAGCATGTTGCAATACTGACCGCCGATTGAGCCAAAGAAAATTAAATCTTATCGCAAGGTAATAAGACTTAATTTTAAATGCATAAAGTAATGCTAGGGTCAACACGATTTTCTAAATAATAATAGTTAGTTTTAAAAAAATATTGTTTTGGTCATTGTATTGTCTTTTAACTGGATACTCTAATTGGGGTGTATGAAGTTCTGGCGTTAATTATGTTATACGTTGTATAAATAAATAAGAACAAAAATACAACCGAATAGTCGACTCTTTGAATGATTAGAGCTGGTTTTTATTGTTTGTTAACCAATCAAAATCTAAAGTCATTTATTCAAACTTAGCTGAGAATGAACACTTTTTGAACGTCAAAATTACATAAGACAGTCCCCCAAGACGCCCGCCCTTTTCACCACTTCCTAGTGCTTTAGCTGGGAAGAATAAGTGGCGGAACAAACTCCCCAGCAGCACTGCTGTCTGTTCAGTTAGAAGAACTGGATGTTGAAAATGTTAAAAAACTGATGGCTTATCGTTATCAGCTCAGCGTTTTAAATTGAGTGAACTTTAATTTTGCGTTATCCTTATCACAAAAGCAAATTTAAATAAAAGCTTTTTCACTCCTCTTGCTCAAAAAGACCGTCATTGTGGCGTACCAGAGCGAAGAAAAAATAGCAATTCTTCCTCTAGGGGAAAAAGTTTTTTTTTTTTTAAATTTTTGTGTGTCAAATGACAATGAGCCTACAAAAACGAAAAAGTCTTTAGTCATAAGTAGAATAATCATGAATATAGACTCGACTTATAACTGTTTCATAAAAAAATAACTAAAATCGGCGATCTCTTTGGTAGAATGCATGCAATGCGTTGCGGCTGCAGAAGAAAAAACAAAAAAAATAAGACTGGCGCGAAATCTTTATAATTTTTCTCTAATTGCAAATTGAATTGGTAGTGACCGTAATTAATTGTATTGGATTGTTTTATTTTCTCGCAATCTTAGTGAAAAGTAGTGTAACACACAGCGCTAAAAACCCATTAAAACTCGGTTTCTATTTACTCCCTCGCTAAAGCTCGGGAGTAAAACTACCTCGTATAGAATGGGTCATTTTAGCTTCTTGTATAACAATCTACTACTCGTATTGTATGTATCAAAGTGTTGACCCGAAAATAACTTCAAATATGTAAAACATCCGAATTTTTGGCTCTCGAGTCTCGAGTTCTCGGCGCATCATTTTTGTGAACTTCATGAATATTTTCATCCACTTCCACTCGCTTCCAATGTGACTACAATAAATTAACTGTGTCTTTTATAACCGCACGCAAAATTCAACCTTATTCTGAAAGATACAACAATGATTTTGGTTTGAATAAAAAGCTGGCTACAGACGGCCAGACCAAAATACACCAGCTTGGTCTAAAATCGACCATATACTTTGGAAAATAAGTTTGATTTTTACCCAAAATAGCCTTTGCGAAGACCAAGTGACTCGAAAGTAACTCTGTCTCTGTCTGTCTGTATGTTACCTTTTCACGCCTAAACCACTGAACGGATTTCGATCAAATTCGGCAAGGATCTAGATGTATCCTGAAGATGGACATGTGCATTTTTTGTCTCAAAAATAATAATATGATGGGTGATACTGATAAATGGAATTAAAGTTTGTCACGACCGTCTGTGCAGTTGGCGTTGGAAGCGCCATAGTGGCACTACTCGTGCGTGGACACTTATTTGATTTCACCTCCGTTCCCTACGCAAGGCCACGTTGGACGTCGGGGTCACCAATGTTGAGTCCCTATTTTTGGTGTGTCTTTGATGATTGGTGGCCCTGCGCTGGGAAGATAATTTAAAGTCACTTTAGTGTCACTGTAGTTTATTGTTCCAACATAATACAGACACGATTACATTGTCGTTTATCAATCTAAGTACATGCTCGCGCTACCACAGCTAATAGGGGACTGCCGCCGCTCGCGCACACTTTGCTCCCGTATGTCGACCGCACGTTTTGTCGCGTCAGCCCCCACAGTAACTTTTAAAATGTATGCTTCTGGTAAGAAGTAAAAAATTATTTGTTTCAGATTTTTTATAAAATCAAGAGGGTAAAATAAAATGGTACGGAGTGAGAGGGCTTGGGAACCCGTCATCTCCTTCTGCGAAATAGTAATGTTCGCGAAGGAGGAGGCGGAACGCGTGTGGGAGAGGCAAAATTCGCTCCGATTTCCGATTCGATTCCCGGCCACCGTAGGCGCGGGCTTGCGGACGGCGAGCAATGGCCAGCTCGCCGTCCGATACGGACTAGGCCCGGGTCGACGGCGCGTTGTGTTCTACGCGCGCCTCAAAGAGATGTCAGCATCAATGACGGGGTCCGCTAGGGCCGATGCCTGCCAGGGTTGCGGGAAAGTCCAAAAGGGTTACCGTGGCCCCTGGCACAGGCAACAGAAGGAACACGGGTGGGTTTTAGTCAGTAAGAGTCTGACACGCCCTCCCGCTCCGCAGAGCGGGAGAAGTTATTTGATTTCCCACCCAAAAAGATTATTTGCGATTATTATCTGTCTGTCTGTTGCCTTTTCAAGCTATAACGGCTGAGTAGATTTGCACGTTCCCGTGGGATAGTTTCCGACATCCACGCGGGTCAAGCCAGGTGCAGACGCTAGCATAAAATAAAATGAACTTTATGTCTTAAAAATACGGCTTGTTTTTCCTTGCCAAAGATTTTGCTACAGATGTTGTGGCGTCGTCTTTTAGGAAATTGAACTGTAAGTCTATAGAAATAAGAGTGGCTTTCGTTTAGATGAAGTTTCGCGACAGACGGACATCGAATGGAAGACGAAAAGTCAAGTTTAATCAACTGTAACGCGTCTCTTCACACCGTTAGTCAAGTCAATAATATCAGATTTCTTGACCCTTTGAATAACATGGGACAATGAACACCAGATATTTTTCATAAATGCATAGCACAATAAAATTGTGTGAGCACTAAGTACCTACTATAAAGCTACCATTTACTGGGTAACGTCTTTCATTTGGAGGCTGGAAGTATGTCATGCTCACTCTAGTGTCTCGCTGATGGTGGCGCATGTGTTGGATCATCATTTAAAATGCTTGAGCTGAATGGTGCTGATCCATGCGTTATGTTCGTGAACGGGCGCCGTCATTCAGTAGGCAGGCACTGGTCAACACTTAGCTGCCACGGCTTAATTAAGTTATTGAAATCGTTTTTTTTTTTTGGTTGTTTGTATCATGTTTACTATCGGATGCTTGTAACGTGCACGTCTTTCTACATTGTTCTCACATAAAAGAGTGTACCTACTACGCTTTGGAATGAGCATCAAGCCGACTACCGACCCCTTGTCAATTCAATAGTCCCTGTAATTGGTTTATTTGAAATAAAAGGTTTGAGTTTAAAACACGATTTTATTGGAATTCTGATATAAAATCGAAAATAATAACTTATGTAAATAAAAAATGATTTTATTCGGTAAAAAGCATGACAAAAAGATTTCGCCCAACGTGGGGCTCGAACCCACGACCCTGAGATTAAGAGTCTCATGCTCTACCGACTGAGCTAGCCGGGCTGTGAGAGTCTACTTGAAATTAGCTAGTTGTATCTACGTAGTAGTCAGTTGATATACCTTGTACATACAAGGTTGTTTTATTTTTAACCGATTGTGAGCATAACAAATGAAGGTTTAATGAGTTTTTGATGTGTTTTAATTAAAAGTCAGTAGAAGTGATAAATAATTTATGTAAATGCGTAAGATGTGGGTTTGAGTTATTCAAGGGCTATCTTGTAGGTATGTTGTCGATATTACGCATTAGCCCACGTTAGCACGGACGTAAAAATATCGAGAGACACACTGGATTTTCAACGCTGTGCTTAGTGGCGAGAGTTGAAAATCGAACAGTGAGTTTTTTCGATGCGGCCGGGATGCTCTCTGTCTGTTAGATTCTCAACGCTCGGCTTGACACCCGAGTGTTTAAAATCCAGTGCGCCATAAAATCCCGCTGCGATATTGTTTACGTCCGGGCGTCCGGCGTCCGTGCGAACGTGGATTTAGTTTTGTCGTGTTTTTTGTTGAAAAAAAGAACGTAAAAGAATGTTATAAATAGATACTTATTTAATTTTTCTTTCTTTCGTTAAACAACTAAGTAGGTACCTACTATAATGTTTGTTTTTTTAATGAACTTGCCAACGGAAAATTCAGTCATTAAAATTATTACTTGCCATCTTAAAAAAGATTTAATTAATTTATTAATTGTTTCTTTCTGTGAAACTTCTTGCATTGCATTGAACCATTGTTTAATTATCCCTCTCTTTATCAGTATGATAGGAATGCCAGTATAATAATAATTCATTATTAAGTCATTCTTATCCACAACGAGAACTTAAATAAAAACCGGCCATGTGCGAGTCGGACTCCTACTTTTTTTTAACACCCTTTTTGTAAGTATGGGACCGCCTTTAATTTTTAAATTTATTTTAGTTATTTGTTGTTATAGTGGCAATAGAAATACACACTCTGTGAAAATTTCAACTGTCTGCCTAATACGGTTCATGAGATACAACCCGCTGACAGACCGACGGACGGACGGACAGCGGAGGCTTAGCAATAGGTATGGAAACCTAAAAAGAACATAAATGATCACGAACAAAAATACTATGTGTTAAATATTATAGATTATACAATCATCATCAGCCTATAATGTTCCCACTGCTGGGACACAGGCCTCCTCTCGGTGAGAGGGAATGGGCCATTATCCACCACGAGGGAACAGTGCGTGTTAGTAGATGTCACATGTCGTCGAATTTTTGGTTCTAGGACATGCCGGTTTCCTCACGATGTTTTCCTTCGCCGTTTTGAGAGCAGTGGTGATAAATAATTTACACAAAGTAAAGCGCCTGTCTGGGTTCGAACCTACGACCAATTATACAATAAAAACTCATAAAGCTAGCAACACCAAGAGATCAGCCATCAGGGGCTGCAAAACCAAAATAAAAATAACTATCTTAAGGTCTGATATTTAATAATATTCTAGTTATATAACACAAGTCTGTTTATTTTCAGGTACTTTAAAGCGGAAATCAGCATTAAAACGTAGCAATATTTGTATTTGTAAGTAAAATAGTACCTAAGTTCTATCCATACAACCATAAATTATTATCTATAAAATGTTTCGTAACTGAATAGACTTCACTATTATGGCGCATTAAGAAGCAAGTTTTTAGTTAATTAACAATGGTGCCGATTCGCTTGTACTTACACCGAACTAAACTAACTAAACTATCACTAAAATTCCTTACTTTTGACTGTGAGAATCTTAAAGCTATTCTGCAAAAAAGAATCTCTAAATTTAAAAATCATTTTGACACAACTAAAATCGAATTTGACAATCGCGACTCCACGTGGTACCTACTTCTTTGCTCTACCCCGTGAATGTTTTTTTAGAGACGGAGGCGCGCATGGCGTCTTCTTTGACGTGTTTTATATGGAATTTTTAACTTTTTGTATGGAAAATATTAAAAAAATATTAGGTAATAGATGTTGAGTTTTAGGGGTATGTGGATTTCATGAAGGGGGTCAACATTTTCAGTATTTTTGCGATAGGACACACCATTGTCAAGGGTCAGAAGCTGTCCAGGCGTAAAGTATCGCTTCACTCTATTTAGGATGCCCAGTTTCTTGGCCGCTGTTTGAGCTTTGTACTCGATGGTGGCGCCGAAGTTGTTTGAGTTTCTAACATTTTATCTTAGGCCGAATATTTTAACCTAACTATCAGTAAGACTCCCACACTAGCTACAAACAAACACAGGCTGAATATCGATAAATCTTTGCCTACAAAACACACTACGTGAGATGTTGCCAAGTTTCAAAAACTAAATTGTCATCCGTGGCCTTGTTTCGTTAAAATAATTCGATACAGTGTACGATACGGTTTTATTCATTGCGAAATTAACTGAAGATAACTATGTAGACCGTTACAAAGTCAAAGTCAAAGCGTTTATTTCAAATAGGCACATAAGAGGCACTTTTTATCGACAACATTAACATTTAATTAGAATTGATTCTAGTCGCCCCTTCCAAAAGGTAGTTTCGTATGGATAAGAATGGGCAAGAAACTCCACCGTTACTCTTTTAAAATGTGTTACAATATTTTGTATACATTAATTATATAATTATATGTGAAGACGATGCACTTAATAAAATTACCCTACCACAATAGGTAAAAAGAAAATAGGAAATGAAATTATGAGATAGATACATGGTGCTCAAATATTTACAAATATTGTAAAAGTATAAGATTTCCTAAATTATTTATAAAAACACGTAATATGACAACAGTGTTTGTGTTAATCACAGAGTGTAAATCAATGTCATAAAAATAATTAACTATACAATTAAAGTAGCAACAAGTTTGATTTTGTCTAGACCCTAGATTGTCCTATGGAGCTGGACCAGCATGTTTCCAAGCATTCTTATCTTGGATATAATCCTCTAATTTGTAATATGCTTCTTTACAAAGTGAACTTTTTATATGAGTAATATTATGTAATACTAAGTAGCTGACCCCGCGAACTTCGTACCGCCTAACATTTTTTTTTTTCTCTCCGTATGAACCATCCTCGTACTTCAAGGAATATATTATATTATAAGAAAAGAATTAGCAAAATCGGTCCATCCGTTCTTGAGTTATAAAATTACAACGAAAAGTGGCATTGATTTTTATAGATAAGGATATGACAAGGTATTTTGTTGTAACATTTAACACAGTACCCCATAAACTGTACATTACTTGAGTTTCATTGTATCAGTCTGCTTAGTATTCTCCAAATTATGTTGGGATCGGCTTCCAGTCTAACCGACTGTAGCTGAATACCTACCAGTATTTCACATGGAGCGACTGTCTATCTGACCTCCACAACCCATTTACTGAGTGACACGATACCTCTTGGTAAGACTGGTTGTCAGATTTTAGGGCATCTGATGACCCGTAACGACTGTCAAAGATTTACGAATGACAGCCGGGACCAACAGCTTAATAAGACTGGTTGTCAGACTTTTGGGCATTTGACTACCCGTAACGACTGTCAAAGATTTACGAATGACAGCCGGGACCAACAGCTTAACGTGCTTTCCGAGGCACGGAGTGGTCTTGGTATGTAAAGATGGTCGCCCATCCACGGACCAACCGCAGCAAGGCTAGCTTAACCTGATCGATTGACCCTTGCGGCTTTTATTACTAACGGACGGCTGTTATTGACACGGAGGGGTCTCGATATGTAGTGGATGGTCAGAATCCTCGAACCGACCGCGTCAAGCGTAACTTTACCTCCGATCGACCCTAAATATCGATTCTATGGAAGATAAACCGTAAAAAATCAAATGAATTCTTGACGATGTCAGATGATACATCTCTCTGAGGCTACCTGTACTACAAACGTACTTGCATGTATCGTTTTATTAATAACAGTAATTAAATACACTTCCTTTCTTTTATCTCAGTACCCGTATCCTTGATGAAAATAAAAGTCCTTGCCAGTCAAAAAAACAAATTGCCTCCAATAATGTCAATATCAACAAGGAGGTTTTAACCTCGCCATTAAAGACTTCTTTTTTTAAATTACTCACGACTGCTTCCCGTCAAGTTCATTGGCGCTTCCGTTCGCTGTCAATTGTCGTAGGGACGTGCCTGTATTGATTTAATAAATCGATTATTTCCTATTTGTGGTTTACTTTTTATTTGCAGTTGTTTTCTGAATTTAATACAAAACGCGGCCGGATGGGTGACCTTAGGGTATTTAATCCCGCAACATTATTTAAATCCCGGTATTTACGGACTGACCTTTCTTAATCCCGGGGGATCCAGATATTCGCGGGATCTCGCGGGTGGACGTAGACTTCTCAAATAAATCATAATAAAGAACTCCTTGAATTCTCTCCTCTTGAATTACTCCTCTTGAATTTTGAAGAATCCAATACGGGCTATAATTATGTCCGACTTCTCATGTCGACTGAGACAGAAACACAATAAATAATCAACACGGAAACGTTGCAAAAATGTTAACAAAATAAATTGTGAAGGTTATAAAAAAAGAAAGTCTATTGGCAACACGCCACAAATATAACTGTGAGCGTTATAAAATGTAATAGTATCTTCTTTACATCGATCAATTTAACATAAACTCACGCCTTCTCCCCACGGGGGTGGGCAGTAACTTCAGAACGCCACAGCTATGATCCTTACATACTCCTCTTGTTTCGTTTACGTTCACACATCAGCACCCTAATTGCGTACCACTGTTTCAATCACAATCCGACAGTTTTGAAGGATATATCCAATACATTGCGTCATAGGTATAATAACTTCGTCTGCTCAGCAACGTAAATAACTCAATGGACGTGGCTGAACTGTCAAACAGAAAGAAAATGCGATCAATTGTCTCGTTTTGTGTGTACGCAATTACCACGCCGATCATACGCGCACGCTGGTTGCGAGTACTTCGCACCTGATCTTTCTAAAGAACATCACAAATAAGGTCACAATATGTTGCCGGGAAAGCGGGATCATCCAAAAGGGGTACCGCTGACCCGGAACATAAAGGGCCAAGGAAGGAACACGGGTGGGTTTTAGTCAGTAAGAGTCTGACACTCCCTTCCGCTCCACCCAGAGCGGGAGGGGTCATTTGATGATTTCCCATCCTCAAAAAAAAAAAAAAAAAAGGTCACTATATGTCCTTCTGGGGCGACCCCTCCCGATGTTTCCATTGGCGTTTCGATAATTTTGTTGGCCGTTAATAATATACCCTAAAATAAATAATACCAGCATGTTAAGTTATCCCCACTGCAGGACAAAGTCCTCATCTCATACAGAGAAGGCACGAGCATTGATCACCACGCTTGCTAAAGACGGGTTGGCGATTTCAGACTTATATATTATTTATAGTATTTTTTTGGAATGCCTCGTTTGTCTAGAGGTCGCAATGGGTGGGTACACACCTCTGCCATACCCTTCTGGGATCATAGGCGTGATGTTATGTTATTTATTTATTTTTATTGGTCATCAACGATTGTTATTAATATTAGGGATGGGCCTAATATTCGATTTATATTCGGTATTCGGCATATTCGGCAGGTTTACCGAATATTCGGCTATATCACCGAATGTTCAGCAAAGTAGTACTCAACGTTTTTACTGTATTGATCCGTGTCACGAGTCGAGTGTTAAATGTGTTATTTTTATGAGGTTAAGTAATTTAGTGCAGGCTTATGTTTTTGTTGACACTGTAGCTTTATTTCCAATAATAACAGTTAAACAAGATGGATATTAAAAACAAAATATAAGTATGCACAGCTGTTTTGGGATTAAGCTACAGTGAACTCTTTATAATAAAATAATATATTAAAACCAGGTCTATATTGTAAGAAAGAATTGCATGATTATCAACATTTCAGCAGATTATGAATCATATTTCAAGTTTGTTTCTACTTAGAGATCTGTATTGTTTACGTAAGGGAATAAAAAATGCCTAATATTCGGTTCGGTAAAAGATTTAACGAACATTCGGCCGAATGTTCATATTCGGTGAAACCCATGTTCGGCCCATCCCTAATTATATTGTTATTATATAGAAGTCCGGGCACGGTAATATTATCTATATTACCGTGGTCTAGGTTTCCTCCTGATTTATTTATTTATTTATCCTCCTACTGGAACATACAGAAATTACACCATCAAAGCAAAAAATTACTTCATGTGCTGGTTTCCATCCATCCTGTGTGCGGTGGACATCGAATGGGCGGCGATGGATCACGCAGCATCAAGACGCTTCTCCATAGTTCTATAACTCCATCCATATTGCACACTTTCTTTGCGATTAATTTCAGGATCAATGAAATTTCAAAAGAAATACATCATATTGAAAATAAAAAACGGATTTTTTTTATGTGTCGTCCTGTCTGACAGATGACAATGACATGATGTTTTGCTTCAGAATAATGACGATATCTAATGTCGTACGAGACGAAGCAGTCAACTTATAACTATGAACATCGTGCATGCGTAGGCGACTGATTACTTTGACCTTATTATCATAATATTTTTGAATTGAACGAATACATTTTGAATGTCAGTGACAAGTGTGTTTCTTGTGGTATAGTAATAACAGCCGGACGGGTCGATCGATCAGGTTAAGCTACGCTTGCCGCGGTTGGTCCGTGGATGCGTGACTATCTTTACATACCAAGACCCCTCCGTGCCTCGGAAAGCACGTTTAGCCGTTGGTCCCAGCTGTCATTCGTGGATCTTTGACAGTCGTTACGGGTCGTCAGTAGCCCTAAAATCTGACAACCAGTACCAAGTTCAAGGAGTACCGTATTACACAGTAACTGGGTTGTGGAGGTCAGATAGGCAGTCGCTCCATGTAAAATACTGGTTAGAGTGGAAACCGACCCTTGAAGCATAGTTGGGAAAAGGCAGGCAGATGATGAGTGACAGTCCCCTGGCACGCCCGCCCTTCACCACTTCCTAGAAGCTTAGCTGGGAGGAAGAAGTGGCGCAACAAACTCCCCAGCAGCACTGCTATCTGTTCAGTTAGAAGAACTGGATTCTATACAGTAGTAGGTAAGTAATTAACATTACGAAACGCAAAATTTCAATTAGATTATTTGCCATATATCAGCTAGCACACGCCAACATACGTACGGTAGCGGTATCTACATCGCCATATGCGAACTACGCATCACACTGACGTCACGCAAAATCCTGCATCGCGCTAGCAGAGTTTACTGCACAACTAGCATTATACAACGCCCCGACATCAATCGTCGGGCAGTTGCCCACCAGACTCAATAGCCGTCTGGTCGGAGGATCCTCACTTTAGTATGTGTATGAGTGAACATTACTCCTTGTTCCTGATACCTCTGTATCATCATCAGGATTTAGCAGTCCATGGACTATACGCCTCTTCAATCACAAGCCATTTAACTCGATCTACAGGTACTCTCATCCAGCTGCTAACAGCTACCCTTTGGAGATCATAGCCTAACCTAGCCTGAGACATAGAATTTAATAAAGACAACCTCCTTGATCTAGGTCTCGCTTTCCTTATTGTGATTAAGTATCTGATCCGATAATCTGCTGTGATTGGTCGACTAAAATAAACATCAATAAATCATGCAAGTTGATATGAGACGTGTGACAAGATTAAAATGATTTGCCTGTCAAAAACCGATGGAATACAGCTCGAACGTTTTTCAAACTATTTTCCTCTACCTACCACTACCACCGATTTATGCATTTGCATTATCTTTCTTACCGTCCGAAGCCATAAATAACTCTTTTAAATTTTTCTCATTTTTATTTTCTTTATTTTCTCATAGGCTGTTCGTTATACGGAATGTGGCGTAAATAATGGAGAACCCTGATACTGTCGATCGGCCAGATTATTATCTATCGTTTACCCCACTTATATCGCCATAATGTTCCTGGATGACCAAATTATTAATATTTTTGATATTTTAATTATACATCGTACTTACTCTTACAAAATCAGCTGCCATTTCTACAATTGGTGACTTGTTCTCGTTTTGTTTTTTTTTATGTCACTTCTGAATATTTGTATTATCAGACCAGTATCAAGTTTTTTTATTACAATCTAAGATAGCATTGCAAAAAATATTATTCTTACATTTTAACATTTTTTCTACGGAATTATGCGATTTTGGGACTCTATATCGAAAAAAAATTTACGCCTATTTAGGCGATATAAGTGGGGTAAATGATAGATGATAATCTGGCCAATCGACAGTTTCAGGGTTATCCATTATTTACGCCACACCCTGTATAATCAGCCTATAATGTTCCCACTTCTGGGACTCAGGAATCTTCTGGAGAAGTTATTTGATCCACCACGCGGGCCCGAGCAATGGGTTGGTGGATAGGTTGGTCACGCGTGGCATCGAATTCTTTATTCTTGGATATACATATATCGGTTTCCTTACAAGGTTTTCCTAAACCGTTTATATTTAATCAAATTGCATAATTCTACCAAAGTCAGATAGATTCTCAGGAATTAATTTGACGTCTGTCAGTTCTAATTTGAAAAAACCGTTAAACATTCAAAATTTTTTATCAGGATAAGACTTGTCCTAGGTATAAAAGTTTGGTGGAATTAATTCACCCAAGTCTGGTTCGTCAATCGTTACCACTGGTTTGTCATTGCTCCATGACTCGTCTGACTCTTCAAACAAATCTTTTCAATAAAGCTTTCCGTAGTCTGTTCGCGATATAATGATGACTATTTGGTTAACAGTTACGATATCCATGGCTTCTCGTTGATATTGATATACCGTTTCAATTTCACATTGACACGAAGGTTGTACCCTTTTTAAAAGCGAACAATGACGTTGATTTGAAGACGACTGCTTTTTATGAGCTAGCAGTGCAAGCAGAGTTTACTGCGTACTAGCATATATACAACGTCCCGACATCAATCGTCGGGCAGTTGCCCACCAGACACGACACCCGTCTGGTCGGAAGATCCTCCCTTTTCCATGGAGGTAGAAGTGAACTTTACACCCTGTTCCTCGTACACCTATATGGCGTTTTTAAGTTTCTGCCTTGCCCCGTAGCAAAAGGCGTGAGTTTACATAATGTGTAATAAGCAAACAAAGCCTCACATTCCCCACATAGGGTTAAATAAAAAATATTCTCAACTCTATCAGCGTAGGCGCAAACGATAGCTCATCTTAATCTTTATGAGCGTGATGGCAATGACTGTTGATTTCAATTACTACAGCTACCGCTAGGTACTGTGGGAGGACAATGTCGGAATAATCTTTAATCATCGCAGGTAGAATCAAATGTTTTTTTCATAGTGGATTATGCTTCGCTGAACAGCTCTTTTCTTGAACCGATTCCCAAGCTCCTGTGCCAGCCCCATTCAGGGTATACCCGCGATTGCAACAATATCGTCCGCCCATCTGGAGTATTGCAGCCACGATTTGGGGTGGCTCAGCAAAGTACCAACTTGCCGCGCTTGACTCGGTAGAACGCAGAGCTAAGAGGCTCATTGGCGACGTAAAACTGGTGGATGCCAAGCTTCACAGCATGGCTCATCGCCGCAAGGTTGCCTACTTGTCGGTCTTCTACAGATTGTACTTCGGTGAGAGTGCCCAAGAACTCCACGACCTTATTCCACCGGGTTCTTCTTCCATCGGTCATCTAGACGCACTGCAAGTTACCATCCTTACCTTGTTGCTATTCCACCAATTCGCACTAAGCGTTACCAAATGTCTTTTGTTATGCGCACAGCAAAAGAGTGGAACTTTCTACCTGCGTCTTGTGTTTCCGAACGCATACAACCCTAATCTCTTCAAAGTGTGAGTGAACAGGCTTCTTCTGGGTAAGCTCACTCCATCGTCGACTCTGTGTCTGTCACCACTGACCTAGACTAGAGTCAAGCAAGAGCAAACCCGTTCTAAAAAAAAAAAACGCCGTCAGACCACCGACACTTCGTCTTCCAGTCCTTGGACGCCACTCGGGCGGCCACTGCTTTACCTGCCATCACTGCGCCTTGCCAGGTGTCCAACTAAACTCCATTTGAGTTCCATAATATATCTTCGTTCGTCTTCGGATGTCGATGTTTGGAACTCGGTCTTATAACCTTATGCCAAGCATGGAACGGTTCATGGCTATCTGTGCAACTCTTACCCTGCACAAAGTACGCACGTAGGAACGTAGGAGTTGGCATAATGACCTCATTTGGCTGAATTATAATCACTCGTATATTGTTACCATTTAGGTTATAGTTTCGTAGGTCGTAAAGATCCTCAACCAAACACATTACACACAGATATTGCAGTGATCACCACCTGTGTCAGACAGATTGGTGCTCACAGTATGTTTCAATTAGCTTAGCACTGCAGAAAGGAGGATGATTGGATGATGCTACTCATTCTGATATATACATGTTTTTTTTTATTTTTTATTAATGTGATATAACTTCTGTCTCGTCTTTGCAGGCGATATTTCCAACCGCATGCAGCTGAGTGCTACATGGAGCGACTGTCTATCTGTCCTCCACAACCCATTTACTGGATAACACGATACCTACCCCTTGATAATTAATTCTAGGTATTAGATTTACAATTCTATTCTCATCTGCGTAACGTTAACAATAACAATTTGCTTTTCATTGCCGTCATTCGATATTGGGTTGTATCGCTCACAGCCATCCGGGAATGACACAGCACAAACCATTTATTGACCAATTCAAAAGACTGCGACAATGAGGTTCCAAAAAAAGGCCTGTCCGTTTGTCCGTACGTTAAAAATGGCGAATAACTGACGTTAGATGTACTGTTAACTGTCAAAGTGGGCTTAACTGCAATTTGAGGTCTGTGGTTCTGTAGCAGGAAGCTTTTTAATTAATATACTTTCTTCTAGAATTTATGGCGTGATACAATCTAATTCATTGACTTTTATTTCTGTCGGCAGTTCGAGGAAAAATTTATTCTAATTCAGGCTGTGAACTTGCACAGGAAACTTCTCGTTATTGCACCAATACCATAATGCGAGGGCTTAAAAGAAGAATCTTTTTAAATAAAATTTATATCATAATTTACGTGACTGAAATGACAATCGCCTAATGGCAATAGGCTCGCCCACTTTTACTTTGGTTCCTATATTATGACTTTATGAGTCTAAGTAATATGGAGGTGCCATGACGCGGGCAGAGGACGTGAGATGATACTTCTGTCACCAATTAAAGGTTCATTAGAAAACTAGCGTCAGACAGCATGTGTCTGGCATTAATGCTGAAATGATCCTTTTTGGCGCAGCCGTGAGACACACACTATTGTTGTTAAACCATTATTTTCACTTTTTATTTTGTTATTTGTATTCTGTGTTTCACGAACTGTGTCCAAATAAACGTTATTCTTTCTTTTCTTTCTTTCTGTCAATGACATAATCTTTTCATCACCGTTTACGACACCCATGACAAGAGCCACGTTATCACATCCATTGCAGAGAACTCTACTAACAGTAATAAACAGAATCCTAAAAAAAAATTGTGAGTCATTGAAATAAAATGGCCGGTCACTGTCAAGGTCAGAACACCGGTCTATAGCGGTATTAAGAACTGTGTTAAATTAAAATGTTGATGGATGAAGAGGGAGAGGATTTCCAAAGAGGAGATGGACCGATGGTGTGAAGAATGATATGAAAGAGAAGCGCGTGAATGATAACTTGACAGTTGACAGGGGAGAATTGAAGAAGAAAACATGTTGCGCCGAACACAAATAAAGTGATGAGCGGTGCTAGGAGTGGGTACATACTCTGTGATTCTAATTTTTTGAAGTGTCTACCTCATACGGTTCATTGTGACAGACGGATAGACAGCGGTAGTCTTGCGCATAATAGTTCGCGACGGCGATCGCTCAGTTTAGGTCGCCGCTCCTAAACGAACTAGTTCGCTCTTCTAGTTCGTCAGCTCCCAGCTCGAATCAGAGGAAGGCAGATCGTTCGCTCGTTTTGATGCTGCTCCTGCACGGGCACCTGACAAGATAGTTTATGGATTGCTGTACTTTTACCTAAATTTTTTACACTATAAACAGCAAAAACCTCTGAATTAATGTTCTTAAAAAGTATATCATTATTGTAAATAATACCTAGGCTTATTGTTGCAATAAATAAATACGCTCCTTAGTTTAGTTATTGAATAAAAGGTTTCGGGACTTTAGTTCGGTTGACGCCACCCTTGCTCATTCGGTCACGAACTAACGAACTATGGAGCGGGGAATGACGGAACTAGTTCGCGTTCTGACGACCTAGTTCGTTCGTGAACTACACAAGACTAGACAGCAGTGCCTTAGTAATAGGGTCCCGTTGGCGTCCTTTGGGTAAGAAACCCTAAAAAGCTAGTGAGTCATTGAAACAAAATGGCCGGTCACTGTCAAGGTTAGAACACCGGCCTATAGCGGTATTTGTTAATTTGAGTTTTTATTGAAGTAGGTGTGGTAAGTGGCAAAGTGGCTATTTTCCTTCGTGGGTACTCTTGGGTTTGTTATAGCGGTTAATATGGTTAATGTTGGGTTTGAACGTTTAGTCAACAGTTTCATAACAGCTGTTTGAGAGTGATATTCGGTTTACAGCTTGACATAAAAAAACTTATTTTTCTGTTCTGGCAACATGCTAGTTAGGCTGTCAAACGTCAGATCTGTTTTACTTGTAGTCGTGTTCTAGAATTCATAAGATAGAATACCGATACTCATGTCTATTTATTCATCTACTCTAGCCTGTCGCATCCCGTTTGAAAATTTGAAAATCAAGGAACAGCCTTTACCCAAAGTCTGTTCCTAGATTTTCAACTCCGCGATTCTACGCTATAGCATAATAATTATCAATAGTGGCGCCAACTTATCGACTCTTTTTAAACCCTTTGTGTATGGTAAATGTATAAGGTATGATGAAAAACAATTAGCGGACAAATGAAAGGGTTATACCGTAATGATACCCTAATAACTAAAGGAATTTACCACAGAATATAAGGGGAAGTCGGTTTTTCTACATACATTCAGACCTTGTGTGGATGTTGTCTCATATTATTATTATTATTATTATTTATGCCGTTCTGAAAAAGGGTGACAACTATAATAATAATGATAAAGTTATATTGACATAAAAACGGTGTTACGTATTTTTTTTTTGGACCGAAGTTCCTTATCGCGCGTTGTGAAAGGGGGCTAGACGGAAAAAATTCTTACGAAAAGTTGTCACGACACTTTTTGCTATAGTAAGCTATTGTAAGCGGTGCGGCGTGCGCATGTTTTTCTGTCTGTCTCTCTCTCTCTCTCTCTCTTATAGAAAGCAAGCCAGATATTTTCATTCTCAAGTTTTTTTGATAATAAAATGTTTATTTGTTACACTTTGAAAAACATACATTTAATAAGTACACAAGGATTAACAAAATATTGTACAATATTAATTTGAAGCTTTGACTCCTGTGCTAGGTAGTACCTGTGTTACAGGAGTCAGTGTCTTCATCCGTTTACGGAAATTGACAGTTTATGCTATAACATTAAAATAACGTAACAATTAAATGAATTTAGTGCATGCATGCTCTTGAGTGGTTTGTGTTCTTGTGTGTGTTTTGTGTGGGTGTGTGTGTGTGATATGAACTGATAATATTGTACACGCATTTAGGTAAGTGAAGTGTAAGTACGGTAAATGCGCGTCTTTTCAACTAACAAACAATGCTGGCTAAGGTTAGAAGGTCAAATCTATGAATATAATGACGATTGGCTTCATTTGCATAGGTTGTGTGCGATAAATATCACGACAAAGGTGCATGATGCGTCAAAATCAACCTAAGTGATGTTAGTACGAAAGCGCAAGGGTGGCCCGCGTAATTCAAGTTTTCCTAAGTTTTTTTGCAATGTTTAGGTCAGTATCAGGTTGTATGTTGATGTAAAAATATGATTCGCGACCGAAATAAATATCTATGTATTTACGTCACGTTAATCGCGGCATCATTGGCGTTTTTTCTCAACGTTTGACAGATAGATTCGTGATCAATTCTTCCAGCATAGCCTCTTTTTTTAAATTATCTCCTGCTTAAAAAAAAGTGTTGGGCAGTTTTTTATTTTCTGGGTACTAATGTGGTGACTTTTACCTTAAACATTATCAACATTGTAGCCTATTTTACTACGAAAAACCATAAAACGTTCAATAGTAACTAACAATTTCGTAAAAGACTTGAGGGAAAAGCAAAAAAAAACCTTTAAAAATATTAAACAAAATCTATCGATATTATTTGTGGGTTTGTGACATCCTTAACTCCGCTAACACTACTTCAAACGAGTGTTACCATGTTATTAAGCTGGTTTTTCCCGTTTGTGGGGTAAGTGTTACTTTATGTGTCATTTTAATGACTTTGCGTGACAGCTTATTTTAACTCTATTTCTTAGGGTCAGCTCACACCGAGACGCGACGCGACGCGACGAGACGCGACGTGACCAGTGATTTCGCGCTGCGCCGCGCGGCGCAGCGCAACGTCGCGAGGCGCATCTTGAAATCGTTGGCAACACGACGCCTCGCTGCGCCGCGCGGCGTCTCGCTGCGCAGCGAGACGCCGCGCGAAACGTGTAGCTGTATTCGCCACGATCACCCGCCCCGCCCGTCCACCCGCACTCTACCATTTGCATGTAATTTTAATAAAATTTTACATACCATTTACATAATTTTTTTCTGGATAATTGGCAAGGTGGTCATAAGCCAAGGTATGAAATTCACCATGAATTATTCTATTTCTCCACAAATTATGCACCCAAATACTCCTGTGTGATGTCTTCTCTTCCTCTTCTGCGAGAAGTCCGATTATAACAAGATCCCAGTCTATCATTATAATTTCACTCGAGCACTCGACCGAACTGCATCAATTCTACACGAAGTCTGGACGAAAATAGTTCGCCACGGTGACCTCGGCTGCGCCTCGCGGCGTCGCGCTGCGCAGCGCCGCTCCTGCACGCCGCGCGCACCGGCTGCGTCGCTCTACGCCGCGAGGCGCAGCGCGGCGCAGCGCGGCGCAGCGCTGCGCCGCGCAATTCTCACAATGAAATGTGTATCTTTTCGTGTAGAAAATAAAGTTGTATTTTGAGTCGCTCTTTTAAAATGTGCGCGCAGCGTCGCGTCGCGTCGCGTCTCGGTGTGAGCTGACCCTTAAGCTATATTATTTAAAATTTTCGCTAAACGCCTGGTTTCTGAAAGCGTATATTATTATTAATCGGGAGCCTACTTAATTGTATACAAGGTGTAACAGAATAAACACAAGTCCTGAAAGTACCTAGTTTGCTCATAATTGACTACTTACTGAATCCATTTTTAGTAACTATTAATATAAGTATTTTTTTTTAAATTATGTATTTTGCAATACTGACCGCCGATTGAGCCAAAGAAAATTCATCATTATGAACAACTTTTATGGGACCAAATATTTAATAGCGAAAAAAATCAGCTGGTCCCTACACTTTGACGAGTTCTGCAAACATATATGTAGGGAACAGCTGATTTTTTTTTCGCGATTTCATATTTGGTCGCATAGTTAAAGTTGTTCATAATGATGAGTACAGTGACAGAGGTTGATGGTGTTTTACCAGTAACCCTGGATATTGCCATTTTTATTTAACACACAGTTTGGTTGCTAGTATCATTCTTAGAGTATAATGTAGGCTTTTAATGATGATCCCAAAATATATTGAATCTGCCTATCCTTGTGCTAACTATCTTAAGGTTGGCCTCCAGTCTAACCGGGTGTAGCTGAATACCAGTATTTTACATGGAGCGACTGTCTATCTGACCTCCACACCCCAGCTAATGGGTAACACGATTCGCCTTGGTAAGACTTTTGAACTTTTAACGGTGATGCACCAAAATAATCGTGAATTTGATCCCCCATAGCTTTACAAAAATAGTGTATTGACAAACGGTCTATTTTTGTTCTGAGTCACGACAGTAATTTAGTTTATTTCAGTACCAAAGTGATTGTTAAGATGTAGTCATTGAGGTTAATTGTGGATGACGGCTGTTTTAAATGGTTGTAGGATAATTTGTTGGCGTTTTAGGATATATTTTATTGAGGAAGACAGCCGTTTTTAACCGACTTCAAAAAAGGAGGAGGTACTCAAATCAACTGTTTTTTTTTTGTATGTTTGTTACGCGATCATTCCGTCAATTATGAATTGATTTAGATGATACTTTTTTTGCTTGGTAGGTTTTTTTTTTCTTTAGAGGTGTTCCCATAAATTTTTTATCGAAATCGATGAACGATTTCTAAAAATCACCAATTTATTATTTAAAAAAAAAAACCGCTTTCAAACGAACGTGGACGTCGTGTAAGACGATCGTTTTCGAATTGGTGTGGGGTAGGTGCCATAACTAAAAAGTGAAAATAGTTATTTTCAACACATTTGCTCAAAAAATGCATTTACGAAGCCTGTATACATGGTTCGAAAGTTAAAAATTACGCACCATACAACGGAACGGGCGGTAAATAGGTACTCTCACCTAAGTACATGTTTTACCGCCCCCTTCGTTGTATAGCGCCGTGCGTATTCTTTACGGTTTTTTTTTATTACCATAAAAAATTACATAAGAATTCCACTAAGGAGTTTCAAATTACGAGAATAAATAAGCTGAATGATCGAACCTCCTTGGAAGCGCTTTTGCTCAATACGTTTATCTCACTTTAGTATTACAGAGAAAATGAGACGAAAGATGCTTTTCGACTAGACTATTGCGATTCGACTTTTTGCGATTCAAATTTTCACCACGCGCACGTAGAGCCATTTGGAAATGGCGCCATTTTCATATTAGAAACGTCAAAGATTGTTATTTTTAATTTTACCATTGATTATCATACATTGATCATGATACACCCCCACTGTGTTGAAATTTTTTTCGTTGGTTATTTAAAAAAAAAAGTGATATTCCATACATTTTGACCGGGTAGGTATTGCACTTTTCTGATGTGTAATATCTTTCCTCTTGCTTTCCTGCAATCTGTGGGAGTGATTTCGTGAAATGCGACGGAAATGTGTAACAGGAAGCCGGGGAAGCGCGCGCTATTTGATTTTACCAATGAGCGTGCGCGGTGGTAGAGTTGGCCATCAGATGGTACCAACCCATTTTCCGAGAGGTTGGTACTGTCAGCCAACAGTTGCGTGTGTGTGACGAGAAAGGGAAATAGAGAAGGTGAACGCATCAGCTGTGCGCTTAACCTCAAATAATACCGGAATCTTTTTTTTTTTATATAATGTTAATGTTTTGCTTATTACCAAGGTGAGATGTCAGATGTTACACATCATATATTCATATGCGACTACTGTAAGGCTCGCTCGTTTGTTTTTTTTATAACCGACGAAAAATTTCTACGTTAGAATCTTGAATCATGAAATTTTAATCTTGAAATCATCTTCGTACTGAATTATTATTGAATTATTTATCATGGTTACAATTTGCGCGTCGGTGTCCCTGCCGAATCCTCCCTGTATACACAGGGTAGATTCGGGGAGAAGGAAGCGAATCTAGAAACGTAATAAAACCTAAATGACATCGTAAAAGTAACAAAATTTAAAAGACAAACAGTACCAACGTTCTAAAGACGCGAATTAACTCACAAATATGATACATGAACTTTGAACATATCGAATACTAGCACTAGCATTTGCTCGCGACTTGTCCGCGAGAACCCCCGACCCACCCCGTCGCATTGCATCGCTTACCGTTCTTTCTGCCTTATCTCTCCCTTCGCTCGGCTCCTGAGGGTCGTAGCGTGATGTTAAATAGCCTTAAACCTTCCTCAAGAATTGGACTAACAAATGTAAAAAGAATTTTCAAAATTGGTTCAGTTCTTTACCTCTTTATAATATTAGTATAGATGATTAAGTATTTAATAGCTTCCTATCATTTCTCTCATGTCGCCATCAATCAGTCGTATTCAATTCTTCATCCATCCTGTCTTAAATTTCACGATAAAGCTATAAATCTATTAAATCGAGACTTTGTAAGGTGAGGTGAACGGTTGGCGTTTTTTTTTTCATATCAAATATTTAATTTTTATTGATGATTGAGGGGGTTTGTGGCTTAGTAATAACGGAGAGGCCGTGCCTCGGAAAGCACGTTAAGCCGTTGGTCCCGGCTGTCATTCGTGGATCTTTGACAGTCGTTACGTGTCGTCAGAAGCCAGAAAGTCTGACAACCAGTCTTACCAAGGGTTATCGTATAACACAGTAACTGGGTTGTGGAGGTCAGATAGGCAGTCGCTCCATGTACCTGCATCCGGTTAGACTGGTAGCCGACACCAACAAAGGTCGGAAAAGGATAGTTGGCAGATGATGATGATCCAATATTAAATAATTGAAATCTAAAACAACTTCACGTACCTAATTCCATTCTTAGATAGCTTCTATCTCCATAAAAGTCGACTTTATTATGGGTTATGGCACTAGTCATCGTCCGTGCCTTCGCCCGCGATTTTATCCCACGAGAACGTACTTAGGTACTACCAAGATAAACGGTATTCTATGCCCTATCTCGCAGCAGAAGCAGCAGGATGCAGGATGACCTGGGATAGGGTCTATCCGTGTGTCCAATTTTATCCAAATCCGTTCAGGAGTAAGGCCTGAAACTTCCATACAGTGCTACGTCGCGGAGAGGCGGGCTCCGCGCCCGCGGAACGGGGCCCGCCTCCGTTCAACGGAATCCATCGCGGTGGCACGAGCGGGTCCTAATAATAATAATAATATCTCCAACACCTTATCTTTCTTTATTCTTCCTACGGTGCCCACCCGCGTAGCCACGCGACGGGTGCCAGTCGTGGGCGCCCGCTTTACGCAGTTTCAGGCCTAAAGGCGTGAAAAGGTAACAGACAATCATGAGTAACCTTCACATTTGTTATAATAATAAAGTATGAATTCTGGCAACGTATCTGGTAATAGTTGATTTATTTGTTAAAGTATTCGTTTGTGGAAGGATTGGTGCGTTCCTGATTCAATGATGGCTCCAAAATTATGGCCACGTGAGAGATCATCAGAGTTGGTTCAAGAGCATAATGCAATGACACATCGGGAGCACCATCGACTGACCATCACCATCGAGTGAGTCATCCGCCAGTTCCATTAAAATATGCAAACTTCATTTTTTCAAACAAAAATCAGCTATGCCAAAAACAGTCCCCCTCTACCTTAACGTTTGATCCAAACACTTCTGATCACCTCCCAACCGGTACCGACAGCTTTCTAATATAATAATAAGCCAATAGAAGAACTCATATTAATGGTATTCGTGGTTTTTAACACTAAAACCGTTACAAACTAAATGAGGTCGAAAATCTAGTTTTTTATGGATTGGATTTTTGATTTTGTTAATCGAATGTCTGTTGGGTAAAGCGGAGCAAGTTTATTAAAGCTTTTAGTATTTTATTAAATGCATTGGTTTAGAATCAGTTCCGATGACTCTACAAAATCCTCTACATTTCTACATTTTTATTCTTATTTATTTATTTTTTGGTGTACTTATTAAAGGGCAATCTATTCTCTATTCTTGATTTACAACAGCAGGGTGCTTGATGGTACTTCTTTCTAGGGTGTTATTGGGTACCTATTTCCAGATTTTCTCAGTAGTAGCCTCGAGTCTGGAATTGTGGCTGGTTGATGGCATTAGGCTCGTCCCTATTAACGCGTGAGGGAGAGGCAAAATTCGCGCCCTCACGCCCCTAGCCGCCGAGGAGACGCCCTGGGCGTCGGGAATCCCAAGCCGATTCCCGGCTACCATAGGCGCGGGCTTGCGGACGGCTAGCAATAGGCAGCTTGCCGTCCGATAAGGACCAGGCCCGGGTCGACGGCGCGTTGTGTTCCACGCGCGCCTCAAAGAGATGTCAGCACCAATGACGGGGTCCGCTATAGCCGATGCCTGCCAGTGTTGCGGTAAAGTTCGAAAGGGTTATCGTGGCACAGACAACTGAAGGAACACGGGTGGGTTTTAGTCAGTAATAGTCTGACACGCCCTCCCGCTCCGCCCAGAGCGGGAGAAGTTATGTGATGATTTCCCACACTCAAGAAAATAAAAAAGGGCCCGTCCCTATTACATGAGACTTTAACATAGCTAGTGAAATGTTCGTATACTTTAAGTGTACACCACTGCCTACCTTATGCCTTCCGGGAATTTAGGCTCTATGTTATGTTATATAGTTCCTTGTTAAATCCGGGGAACACACATAAGTACTTATATAAATAATTAATTAATTTTTTGTCTGTTTTTATTAGCTGTAAGTCCTCAATGTACTAAAATAAATAAATAAATAACCTCACGCCTTCTTCCCATAGGGCAGGCAGAAACTAAAAACTAAATCCGGGATGTCGATCACATTATCTATGTATTTCTCACGCCAAACAGTGTCTTCATCCACTTTCCGTTTGTTAATTGTTAGCCTCTTTGTCAACCCAATAACTTTTGATTACTCTCCTCTTGGCTTTTTATTATAATGTCCCTTATTTTTTGTATTTATTTCTCCCGCCAAGCAGCGTCTTCATCCACTTTCCGTTTCCATCGAATGCTAATTGTTAGCCTCTTTGTCAAACCAATAACTTTTGATTACTCTCCTCTTGGCTTCTTATTATAATTTCCCTTATTTTTTGTACAAAAACGCTGTTTTCAAAGGCTTCTTAGTCAACCTTTCGGCTTCATGCACCATTTGTTCGTGATAGGTTAGTCATGGTGTCCCTTGACCTTTGTACAAATATTTGACGGGGATTTTATACAATGGCGTACTTAATTTGCAGAATATAAATTTGCTCATGCTATAAAAGCTAACCTATTCAATTCTTTATTGCGTATCATATTTTTATTTATTTATATATTCTTTATTGTACACCACAAAAAACATAACAACAAAAATTAAACTGAACACTACTTAATATACAATGGGCGGCCTTATCGCTTTCTGGTTATAGCTGATTATGGCCGTATATAGTTGGTAGGGAAATAATTATATTAGGTACAATTTGGACTCTGTCGGGCACAGCATGGATGAAGATCAAGTAGGAGAGAGGAAGCTACGAAACTAGGTGACCATTTTCATAGTCCAAGTCAAATCGTTTATTTCAAATAGGCACTTTTGAACGTCAAAGTTTACAAAAAATTGAATTTGGAAATTTTACAAAAAGTGATTTACTTCCAAAAGGGTGGTTTCGTATGGAGAAAAATGGGCAAGAAACTCCACCATTACTCTTTTAAAATGTTTTACAGTATCTTGTAAACATTCATTATACAGGTCATTTGCCACCAAATGACCCCTATGCAAATGTCAACCATTTTCCAGTAATATGACATTTTATATTTTTTTGAAGATATCTGGTATCTTATTGTATCTCGTTGGATAGCTGAGATATTGTACATATCTTTGGAATGTTCTGTCGATAAAGTATGTCCAAATTTTGTGCAGAAATCAACCATTTTAGTCAAATATCCTGCTCAAAATGATGAAAATTGTGTGCTTCGATTTAAAAAATATTTAAGATAATTGTCATTTTATGGTTAATTATTATGTACTGATAATATAAATTATGTAGACGCTGATAATGATAATTAAAAAAAAAAAATTTTTTTTCTAATCTCGGTCTCAATCTGACAAAAATATACTCGTAGATTGAATTTTCCTTAATTTGGGACAAGTTTTTGATATTGTTCGTTGAAGAGGTGAGTTTGCTACTAGATTTTGAACATATTTAAACAGAGGAATTCCCGGTAAAGCCAATTTTTTTGGCAAGTTTATTGTTTAACCGACTTCAAAAAGGAGGACGTTCTCAATTCGTCTGTATTTTTTTTGTATGTTTGTTCCTCGATATCTGGTAATTGTGGATCGATTTCGAAATAATTTTTTTTAATGGAAAGGTTAGGTACGCCTCAGGGGTGATCGCGTACAAATTTTATTAAATTTGTTTGGGTAGTTTTTCTGTTAGCTTCAATAATACGTATTTTTTACACTTAGTGTATATTGATGATGTTATAATAACTTCCTGTCACTGTTATTTACATTGCAAGTAGTGGTATACGAGTTTGTGACGGGTGTTTTTACAAAAAAAAAAAAACAAATGACTTCCAATAAAAACTCTACAAAGTGGAACATAATTTTAATTTTGGAAGTCGGTGGCAAAAAACTAAAAAACAAAACCGGACACCGACTTCCGAAATTAAAGTTACTTATTTTTTACTTTGTACTGTTTTTTTTTGTAGGTCGGTTGTTTTTTGTTTTGTTTTGCAGATCTAGCCATTCATAATAGCCCACATGAGCTGATTTTCTGATCAGAGATTGCATCTGGCTTTCAGAGGAACAGAAGATTAATCGTAAACACGCAACTGTTCAGCTTTTAAATATTTTTCGAATCTCTATAAACATTAAAACTAGCATAGTATTTTCTTTTATCGGTTTAGAAATGTTATAGTAGGTACTGCCATTGGCACATATTATCTCTTATAGATATATTTATATTATTATATAAAAAAAAAAAACAAAAAAAAATGATAATAATTATACTTAAGGCGGGGTGTTATCTCAATATTCCCAAAAATTGGTTTCTTAGAACGTCGAGTATGACGTAATGTAATAAAAATAAGTAACGCGAAAAATACAGTGAACAGAGAAGGGTATAAAGAAGAATTTAAACCGAACAGAATAATAAATAATAGTTTGATATTCCCAATAAAAAATTGGGAAGTTGTAGCACAAAAATAAACTTTGACGTCGAAGATCTCTGTATTTCCAGCGATAACAACAGTTTTTTTTTTAAGAATTTAGTAGGTTTTCCATTTTTTTAAAACTTTAACCAAACCATTATTTAATTTTATGTCTATATTTTAAATAATCTAAAGAAAAGCAGTAAAATAAATGCCCATTCGCAGCTTACGTCACATTTCAACACAAATATCATTTTCAATTTTCAATCTTATTGACGCTCCATAGTGGTGACAATAGCTTACGCGGTCATACTTTAGTCGTCGGGCAGCGCTCGACTTGGATGGTTGGCACCGGACGCTCTGTGCATAATTCGATTGTAGTTTTCAAGTAATTTATGACTGAAAACAGTGTGTGAATTGAACTAAAGTTCTGTGGCGGACTACTAAGGCTACTCACTGCCTAATATTGAAGTGAAAATTCAGTCTCAGTGGAAATATGGGCAATAAAAATAAAATGTTGCGAAAGAGTTTTACAAGAAAAAGACGAAAAACTCGAAAAAAATATGGAATGTTTGGGTAAGTAGGATGATTACGGTATTGTATCATAATAACATTTGAAATTTGTATTTAGTTTAGTATACTTACGAAACTGTATAAATCTATAGAAACGGTATTGACAATTTCTACAAACATTTTGCTAAATCCAAAAACAAATAGGTGCACTCTATTTTGATGTCTATAGAATGCATATTTGAATGCGCCTAGTGCAAACGTCTCTGG
This sequence comes from Brachylomia viminalis, assembly GCA_937001585.2. Taxonomy (NCBI): domain Eukaryota; kingdom Metazoa; phylum Arthropoda; class Insecta; order Lepidoptera; family Noctuidae; genus Brachylomia; species Brachylomia viminalis. The sequence continues at coordinate 12,052,641 of OW443320.2, read as the reverse complement.
TCGAAGCAACCATCGAGGCGATAGCCATATTGCAATAGTAGGTATAAGTAACAAAAACAAACTTGCAGATAAATCAGAGTGCGTTCGTAATTATTATAATAATATAAATATTGCACTAGTTATATAAAAAGCATTTTGATTCTTTTGTAAGATTATTTTTATAATATTTATTGAGTCATTAGACCAGTGCCGATAATTTTTGAAAACGAAAAAAGTCACAGTAGGCTGAAACCCATTGGAAAAGAAAGAGAATATAACAAAAATGAAAGGAAAAATAATTTACGGGCGATCCGAGGTCGGGAAGTGGGGGTTATCTCGATTTCCGGCAAAACTACAAGTCATATGGAAAAAAGTGTAATAGCAAAGTTGTAGGTAATAAAAAGATCTACAACTTTTGTATTCACACTTTTTTCAAGTAACCTCAAAATTTATGTGAAAAATTCAATTCATGTGAAAAATTCAAATTTGACAACAAACAATTTATGTGAAAAATTCAAATTTGCCGGAAATCGAGATAAACCGCTTTTTACCCTTAAACCCCCACTTCCCGACCTCGGATCGCCCGTAAATTATTTTTCCTTTCATTTTTGTTATATTCTCTTTCTTTTCCAATGGGTTTCAGCTTACTGTGACTTTTTTCGTTTTCAAAAATTATCGGCACTGGTCTAATGACTCAATAAATATTATAAAAATAATCTTACAAAAGAATCAAAATGCTTTATATATAACTAGTGTGCAGTATTTATATTATTATAATAATTACGAACGCACTCTGATTTATCTGCAAGTTTGTTTTTGTTACTTATACCTACTATTGCAATATGGCTATCGCCTCGATGGTTGCTTCGACCAGAGACGTTTGCACTAGGCGCATTCAAATATGCATTCTATAGACATCAAAATAGAGTGCACCTATTTGTTTTTGGATTTAGCAAAATGTTTGTAGAAATTGTCAATGCCGTTTCTATAGATTTATACAGTTTCGTAAGTAAACTAAACTAAATACAAATTTCAAATGTTATGATACAATACCGTAATCATCCTACTTACCCAAACATTCCATCATTTTTTCGAGTTTTTCGTCTTTTTCTTGTAAAACTCTTTCGCAACATTTTATTTTTATTGCCCATATTTCCACTGAGACTGAATTTTCACTTCAATATTAGGCAGTGAGTAGCCTTAGTAGTCCGCCACAGAACTTTAGTTCAATTCACGCACTGTTTTACCAATTTTAGCAAATACCAACTAATATTCAGCCAGCAGCAGCTTCCATTCCCGTGGATGATCCCTCTATCGTCAAAATTTTTCAGAATTCTAGCTTCCGTCCCGGCTCCGCATTTTATTAGAAACATTATGGCATTTGTCACTTTGGAGCTGTGATATTATTGCATTTATTTAGAGTTTATGTGATTTTTAAGTGGTCCGAGGGCCTTTATGTTGGTTTTGTTTTCTATTTTTTTACCGCACCCACTAAGTACCTATCTAAAACACAAACATTAGTTTGAAATGGCATAACTACCCATTTAATTAACCCTTCCATCCCTGATACTGACTTACACCCGAAAAGCATAATTATTCCCCTTCTAGAGCAGTCGGGTAAAATTCGGAATGTTTATATTTGACCTGTTTATCATGTACTGTAATAAAAATAAACAGTAGTGATGTTTTTTTTTTAAATTGTTATGTGTAATTATTTATTGTATCATATTATGAACCGACACTGTAATTACATCGAATTTTAGAACGCACGTCATAAGTAAGTATATTCAACAGAAAACATCTGATTTCCTTACGTATACTATGCAACTTTCCTTGAGCACACAAACGCCCGTGTTAGCGTTTGCGAGTGTGTGCATAATTACCGTAAAACGCGCAGATGCGGTTGTGTGAGTGCGGTAATAGCGATTAAAATCGTAGTCGGTCCGCGTCTTAATATATTATATTCACTAATCTGAAGACAATATCTATTTACTTATCTCTTCAAAGTGAGAGTGAACAGGCTTCTTTTGGGTAAACTCACTCCATCGTCGACTCTGTCTCTGTCACCACTGACCTAGACTAGAGTCAAGAGCAAACCCGTGCCACGTCTTTTCTCAACTATGGCGGGGTCGGCTTCCAGTCTAACCGGATGCAGCTGAATACCTCCACAACCCAGTTATTGGGTACCGATACCCCTTGGTAAGACTTTTGGCTTCTGACGACCCGTAACGACTGTCAAAGATCTACGAATGACAGCCGAGACCAACGGCTTAACGTGCTTTCCGAGTCACGGAGGGGTCTCGATATATAATTGATGGTCAACCATCCACGATCCGTCCGCGGCAAGCGTAGCTTGAACTTGGAACGATCCGTGAGGCTGTTATTAGTAAGCCACAAGCCCCACCGGAAGGTTTAAGTGTATAATGAATTAATATTAAACTTACAAAACAATAAAGAAATCTCCATGTTTTGTCAAGCCGTGAGTAAACGTATCGCTTGTGGTAGATAAACCTATTTGTCAGTTATTTTGAAAATATGTCAAACCATTATTGTTTCCAGCAACGGACCAACGGCTTAACGTGCTTTCTGAGGCACGTAGAGGTCTCGATATGTTTTGGATGGTCACCCATCCACGAGGAACGTAACCTTCAATCGACCCGTGCTGCTGTCATTATTTAGCATTTTTTTTTTTTTTTCCCTAACTATGGCATCTCGTAGTAGACCTAGAGAGGTCGTTACTACTTAACCGGACTATCCTGTGGTTGCCTTAAGTGAAACTCAAAGCCTCCAGCCAGGGGCGTATTATTAAATACTATGCGACTATCACCTAAGGGCACCCCCTGTGGGGTACGAACCTCGGCTTAGGGCGTCGCTGGAGGGGGACAGCAAGGTGGGACAGGCTGGATCAGATTTTTCTTATTATTAAGCTTGATGAGGTCGGCGTTTCCTAATTGACTACTCTCTGAGAAGAAACGCCGAAATAAACTCAGAGGTCACAGTCGGGGGGGTTTATATTTACGGGCTCAGCTACGGCGCGGGCTGGCGCTTCGTCGGGCAAGTCATTATTTAGCTACACGGCCCAGCCTATTATAGACTCTACACTGACACAGTATTACTATAACCGTTTTAGAAACGTTACTGGTATCATTGGCACATATCATCTATGTGTTTCACTGAATATTAAACGGCTGAGAGAAATCTAACATACAATACCGGTTTCTCTGATAAAAATACCGGTTTTGCAAAGCGATGCCTCAACACTATTGTTGGATAGGGTTGGCGGTAATTAGAACGGTTTTTCGTCGATATTGTTTTTTTGTTGTTGTAACGCCATGTTGTAATTGTAAGCGACACACAGTGGATCGACTCCATACAAAGTTTCGGACATAGGATTTTAAAATTACACTTTTCCGATTTTTGAAAAACTAGTGATGCCAAACTGTTCGCCTATATGATACAAGGCCAAATCATTCTTATACATTTTTCGATTAAACTTCAATTTGAGAAGATATTTGACTTTAAGTGATTTCAATGTATGAAAATGTATATTCATGTTAATGTATCTTCTGATTTTCTCACATTTTCTCCTTTTGACTCATATAGTAGATTTGTAGAGGTGTTTAGCTAAATTTTTCCCAAACACACTTGTGCCCCCCCGGGCCCCCCTTAGAAAATATTAAATGATTTTAAAATAAAATTTATTTTGATCAATTAATTAATCTGCAGCAGTAAATACTAAGATAAATTAAAATTTAAGAAAATATTACTTAAGATTAAATTAATTTTATCAAATATTAACTCAAATTTAAATATAAATTAGGAAAATATATGATAATAAACTATTATATAAAACTCCAGTTTTAAGTTTGAATGGAAACAGCATTGCGATTCTGTAACCATCTCACCGTGAAAACTTAGGTGAAGTGAGCGTGGAGTGAGCTGTCAGTGTCATCCCACTGATGCTAGGGATTGACCAAGCATTACACTTACAATCATAATCGAGATTTTAATAATATTTTTTATCAAAATTGTATTGATCATTTTATATTATTTCAAAGCTAGTATGTAGCTAAGTGGCTAAACAAAACTATTTTGATGGTTTTAAAATAAAATAGCAAAACAGAAATTCAGTTAGAAAGTCAATGCTGTTTTTTTCTTTGTTTGCCTTAGGCGCGAGTGCGCCACGCACGGAACTGTAAATAAAATATAAAACATTACAAGTTGAAGACCGCTACAAAAATAGAAACGCGTAAGTATCGACATTGTTTGTAATTATGAACGAAGCGGGCTCGATCATTTTTCACAAGGAGTAACTTGGTCGACTTATGCAGAAAAGCATGACAATTATTAAGAGTAACCTACCTATGTAGGATATAAGAGCGAGCAAAGCGAGCTTGATAATGTAAGCACCCCGCCTAGGGCCGATTAGATTTTTGGAAATAGGAGTTTCGGTACTTTGTTGAATAATCCACAAAAGCTCTAGAATTGAGAAGAAAATTTCAGGACCTCGCCTCGAATACCTAGGTACCTACGTTAAGTGCTTTAATATTCTGTGAGGCGTTTTCGCATATTTTTTTAGTTCCGAATGTCTTACACCTATAGGTAGGTATTTAATTTTGAAGCCAGGAGAGTGCAAGTGCGCCGTCTTGCACCCCGCTCCCGGCGCCCATGTTAAATGATTATGTAAACGCAATCCCATGACCCAATCGCGACTGTGGCTCGAGTCGAGTAAAGAAAGACTGTGCTACGTTGTTCAGGCTTGTTACTAACCCAAATCTATACCGACACTTGCGAATAGCGCTTATTCACCTCGCCGGTAGTTTTGAGATGATTCGGGTGATGTGATCACGAACACGCCGCGCTTGCGCGTTAGGCCTCGTTTACGGAGACGCGACACGTCGCGCGTCGCGTGCGGCGTGACGTCTCGCGTCTCTCTCGCTCTCGACCACGCTGTATGAGACCGAGAGACGCGAGACGCCACGCCGCACTCGACGCGCGACGCCCCGCGTCTCCGTAAACGAGGCCTTAGGCACTGGCAATATCACATGGAGTTTTTTTACTTACTTACCTACTACCTACGTAGGTAGGTAGGTACCTACTTATTTACCAACGTCCAATACATAGAGGTCTACTTAATCTGTCGTTGCCAATAATAAAAGAATATCCATCAGATTATCATCGTCAATACTAAAATTTAATAGGTAGCTAAACAGAGACTCCCGCAGCGCCGACACGGGCTCACTTGACTTCGCTGGCGTGCTGTTGCCGTGGCAACGAGAATCGCGTGGCCGTGAAGTGATCACGCCGCGCAAGCGCGTTAGACGCTATCTTCGCTGGCGTGCTGTTGCCGTGGCAACGCGAATCGCGTGCCCGTGAAGTGATCACGCCGCGCAGGCGCGATAGACGCTATCTTCGCTGGCGTGCTGTTGCCGTGGCAACGAGTATAGCGTCGTCGTGATGTGATCACGCCGCGCAATTGCGTTAGACGCTGTCATTAGTAGGTAGACGTACCACGAGTTTCTTTTTCGTTATTACAATGACAACCACGTCCCTAAGTCTGTTCGTATTCGAATTACGAGACAATAATTAGTACCTACCTATTTATTTCAATGCTTTTAGATTGTCAATTCCAATCATTTTTTGAATGTCAGTATTATTATGTACATACGGTACCTAAATTTTGTTTTCAACAAATGGATATTACTTGAGAGGTGAGATTGAATAACTTCGAAGAAAGTTTTCAGTGATTGGTGTAGGTATTGTTCGTTTACATAATATTACATACCTATACACGTAAATAGCACATGTATCCCGTCATCTAGATAAACCACAGTGCAAGATACTAACCAAATATAAACATAAATATTCAGGCATATCATCTAGGTAAGGGGTGCTACACAAATTGCTTCTCTCTGGCCAACAAGAAATTAAAATTATTTTAATTATTCATGTAGGTATTTGTTTCTATATTCTATGTATATTATCATTGTATGCATGTTTATTTTAAGGCGATAATATAATGCAAGTACCTATGTGTAGGTTACTATAGTCTAATATTTAAGTCTTCCTTACTGTTTTACACACCATGCCTATGTTTCTCATCCTCCAACTCTCTCCATGAAATTTCTAATGATTTGTGCAGTTCCTTTGTGCTCCTAGCTATATGTATTTTACTTTATTAAGTGTTTAGTGTACCTACATAAATAATAAAGAAATAAATAAAATTTATTCATTTGTATCACATAAAAAAAAAATGCTAATGCATTTTCTTCTAGTGAGTCTGCTGCTTCCCGAGGTTCAACATCTTGATGCACGCCGGGATGGAGGGTCGCCGCATACGTGTGTGGGCTGCACGCTCCCACTAGCTGAAGACAGACAATAGTACATATTATTACTAAATTGGTTGGTAGCAATCCTGCCTTCTGAGCCGCTGGTCCCGGGTATGATCCCCGGACAAGTCAAACATTTGTGTGCATGAACATGTCTGTTTGACCTGTGTCTGGGTGTGTATATGTATATAAGTATGTATATCAGTCATCAGGTTACCGTAGTACAGGCTCTGCCTAGTTCGGGACCTGAACACCTTGTGTGGATGTTGTCTCATATTATATATTCATCATTTTTCATCTTATTTTTTGTTTATTACTAAGTATTTGATTTATGTCGTTCCTACACTCATCAAACTATATTGCTTTAAATCATTGACGTCTTACTATTATTTAAACTACCACCATTCATTGAGTTAGTAAAAAAATTATACCGTTTCAGTCAGTGTTTTGTTGTCGAGGGTGGAGCTAGCTCCTCTCCCATCAGCATGTTGAGCTGGAACAAATAACACTCGTATTAAACTTGGTGTAGGTCCTATGGTAAGTTAATTGCAAAGAAAAGGATTTGGGTTTGTTATAGAGTTAAGGTTTGAGTTTCAGAAAACATATCTGTATCTTAGATGAATGACAACACATATTACTTGATTTATTATAATAATATTATGACTGGTCCAAATGCTAGTGAACAACAATTTTATCATCTCTATTTTAAGTGGACAACATATTACGTAGAAAAAATATATTAATATAGGTACCTACTACTACTATCACAGAAATACATACAAAACTGAGATGAATAGTCAAGACAAGAGTGACTGCAACCCTTTTTATTCGACACCTCGAGCACAATTTTCTCATAACAAAGGCTTTGCAAATCAGGTATCTGGAAAACATATTTGTATTTTAAATTATTTAAAAAATACCCTTGTGTGTATGGAGAAATAAACAAAAATAACTTTTTTTTTTATATTAATCAGCAGCTATTATTCACGTGATTATTAAAAAGAATTTAAATACTTAATTAAAATATCATTCTTACCAGGCAGACGGGCACAACATGGTCATCATATTTCATTTTCCGAGAATAGTAATTAATAAGATCACAATTTTATTCTGACAAACATCTGAAAAAAGAAATGTAAGGATATAGGTACATTAGTATTCTTTAAACTAGGTTGAAATACTCGTTTTACATATTATATAATAATATGTAGTGTTGAGTGGTGATCAATAAGGTTTTCCACTAATAAAAATTTCCATTATGTCTTAGCTAGGTATTTAGTAATAAAGTTGGACAGGCTGTTAAAAGCTCAAATAAAAAGCATTGCTGGCAAGGAAAACTATAGTGAATTGGATTGGTATGAAATATAGGTACTCATTTTACAAGATTAGCAGGTAATTATTGGTAATTACGAACCTTCGTAAACTTTTATGACTATCCCTATGGTAATGTCCTCGGCCGAACACAGTGAAGTATAAGAGCAACTTTGAGCCAATACTTCTCATTGATGTATCTTTTTCAGTGTTTCTGGCACACACATAGTTTGTGAAGATCTTGAGTGCTTAATCACTGTTAGTGCTCAGGCGGAGCCTCTTTTTGCGTCCATCTCACTAACAGGAAACGTCTGCATTTAGATCCTTCGTAAGAACGCAATGTTCTATAACACTTGATGTACATCTTGCACCACCAATGCAAAATAATACACTTTAAAACCATTGAGAACATACGAACGGATATTAATCAACGCAAACTTTACTCGATCAGCAACAAAACAAAACTTTATCAGTGGGAAACAGAACACTGAAAAGTCTCAAACTGCGAAAACCGCCAAAATTTGATAGTTATAGTTCACAAGTTGTCTATGGTTTTTCCTACCATAGAGTACACGGTTGAATTATTGTTTCAATAAATTCCGCTCAAGTTTCGTTCCGTGCAGAAACGGGAAAAACTATGTTTACAGGCTGACCAACGGATTATATTAGAACGAAAAAAAATATTTGCTAATTTACAGCTGTAGATAAAACTTGGACACTATAAAATTTTTTTTTTTTGCCTATGCGTTCCATAGACTCACATTTCCACCACAGATCGTGAAGTTTAGCAATCTATTAAATGTACCTACGATTTGAAAACCGGTCCTAATAAATAAACTTGTCACCGACAAACTAATAATTTAATGTAGGACATGCTAAATTCAAACTTTAATTTGTTTAAATAGCTTAATTTAGATAACTTTGGAACTAACGAACAAATACGGTAATCTTGTAGCGGAACGTCCCATAGACAGACACTTGTCTTGTTTCCACCACAGGTGATGGAGTTTAGTAATCTTTGTGTATGGATGGATTGACGATGAATAATAATTTAAAGAGCGTGCAAGCATCGGCATAGTGATAAAATGTATGTATTAAAATAATAATTTAATTTTAAACTAAAAAATTAATATATTTTTTAAATATAATTTAAATTTCGCGCTCTTGTTTTTGCATTCCTACCTACATCGACGATCCTTTTCGCGCTGGTAGGTACCAACACTTAAAGTCCTTGTGAATTAAATTATTATTTTAATACATACATTTTATCACTATGCCGATGCTTGCACGCTCTTTAAATTATTATTCATCGTCAATCCATCCATACACAAAGATTACTAAACTCCATCACCTGTGGTGGAAACAAGACAAGTGTCTGTCTATGGGACGTTCCGCTACAAGATTACCGTATTTGTTCGTTAGTTCCAAAGTTATCTAAATTAAGCTATTTAAACAAATTAAAGTTTGAATTTAGCATGTCCTACATTAAATTATTAGTTTGTCGGTGACAAGTTTATTTATTAGGACCGGTTTTCAAATCGTAGGTACATACATAGTTAATAGATTGCTAAACTTCACGATCTGTGGTGGAAATGTGAGTCTATGGAACGCATAGGCAAAAAAAAAAATTTTATAGTGTCCAAGTTTTATCTACAGCTGTAAATTAGCAAATATTTTTTTTCGTTCTATTATAATCCGTTGGTCAGCCTGTAAACATAGTTTTTCCCGTTTCTGCACGGAACGAAACTTGAGCGGAATTTATTGAAACAATAATTCAACCGTGTACTCTATGGTAGGAAAAACCATAGACAACTTGTGAACTATAACTATCAAATTTTGGCGGTTTTCGCAGTTTGAGACTTTTCAGTGTTCTGTTTCCCACTGATAAAGTTTTGTTTTGTTGCTGATCGAGTAAAGTTTGCGTTGATTAATATCCGTTCGTATGTTCTCAGTGGTTTTAAAGTGTATTATTTTGCATTGGTGGTGCAAGATGTACATCAAGTGTTATAGAACATTGCGTTCTTACGAAGGATCTAAATGCAGACGTTTCCTGTTAGTGAGATGGACGCAAAAAGAGGCTCCGCCTGAGCACTAACAGTGATTAAGCACTCAAGATCTTCACAAACTATGTGTGTGCCAGAAACACTGAAAAAGATAAATCAATGAGAAGTATTGGCTCAAAGTTGCTCTTATACTTCACTGTGTTCGGCCGAGGACATTACCATAGGGATAGTCATAAAAGTTTACGAAGGTTCGTAATTACCAATAATTACCTGCTAATCTTGTAAAATGAGTACCTATATTTCATACCAATCCAATTCACTATAGTTTTCCTTGCCAGCAATGCTTTTTATTTGAGCTTTTAACAGCCTGTCCAACTTTATTACTAAATACCTAGCTAAGACATAATGGAAATTTTTATTAGTGGAAAACCTTATTGATCACCACTCAACACTACATATTATTATATAATATGTAAAACGAGTATTTCAACCTAGTTTAAAGAATACTAATGTACCTATATCCTTACATTTCTTTTTTCAGATGTTTGTCAGAATAAAATTGTGATCTTATTAATTACTATTCTCGGAAAATGAAATATGATGACCATGTTGTGCCCGTCTGCCTGGTAAGAATGATATTTTAATTAAGTATTTAAATTCTTTTTAATAATCACGTGAATAATAGCTGCTGATTAATATAAAAAAAAAAGTTATTTTTGTTTATTTCTCCATACACACAAGGGTATTTTTTAAATAATTTAAAATACAAATATGTTTTCCAGATACCTGATTTGCAAAGCCTTTGTTATGAGAAAATTGTGCTCGAGGTGTCGAATAAAAAGGGTTGCAGTCACTCTTGTCTTGACTATTCATCTCAGTTTTGTATGTATTTCTGTGATAGTAGTAGTAGGTACCTATATTAATATATTTTTTCTACGTAATACGTTGTCCACTTAAAATAGAGATGATAAAATTGTTGTTCACTAGCATTTGGACCAGTCATAATATTATTATAATAAATCAAGTAATATGTGTTGTCATTCATCTAAGATACAGATATGTTTTCTGAAACTCAAACCTTAACTCTATAACAAACCCAAATCCTTTTCTTTGCAATTAACTTACCATAGGACCTACACCAAGTTTAATACGAGTGTTATTTGTTCCAGCTCAACATGCTGATGGGAGAGGAGCTAGCTCCACCCTCGACAACAAAACACTGACTGAAACGGTATAATTTTTTTACTAACTCAATGAATGGTGGTAGTTTAAATAATAGTAAGACGTCAATGATTTAAAGCAATATAGTTTGATGAGTGTAGGAACGACATAAATCAAATACTTAGTAATAAACAAAAAATAAGATGAAAAATGATGAATATATAATATGAGACAACATCCACACAAGGTGTTCAGGTCCCGAACTAGGCAGAGCCTGTACTACGGTAACCTGATGACTGATATACATACTTATATACATATACACACCCAGACACAGGTCAAACAGACATGTTCATGCACACAAATGTTTGACTTGTCCGGGGATCATACCCGGGACCAGCGGCTCAGAAGGCAGGATCGCTACCAACCAATTTAGTAATAATATGTACTATTGTCTGTCTTCAGCTAGTGGGAGCGTGCAGCCCACACACATATGCGGCGACCCTCCATCCCGGCGTGCATCAAGATGTTGAACCTCGGGAAGCAGCAGACTCACTAGAAGAAAATGCATTAGCATTTTTTTTTTATGTGATACAAATTAATAAATTTTATTTATTTCTTTATTATTTATGTAGGTACACTAAACACTTAATAAAGTAAAATACATATAGATAAGAGCACAAAGGAACTGCACAAATCATTAGAAATTTCATGGAGAGAGTTGGAGGATGAGAAACATAGGCATGGTGTGTAAAACAGTAAGGAAGACTTAAATATTAGACTATAGTAACCTACACATAGGTACTTGCATTATATTATCGCCTTAAAATAAACATGCATACAATGATAATATACATAGAATATAGAAACAAATACCTACATGAATAATTAAAATAATTTTAATTTCTTGTTGGCCAGAGAGAAGCAATTTGTGTAGCACCCCTTACCTAGATGATATGCCTGAATATTTATGTTTATATTTGGTTAGTATCTTGCACTGTGGTTTATCTAGATGACGGGATACATGTGCTATTTACGTGTATATGTAATATTATGTAAACGAACAATACACCAATCACTGAAAACTTTCTTCGAAGTTATTCAATCTCACCTCTCAAGTAATATCCATTTGTTGAAAACAAAATTTAGGTATGTACCGTAAAACGGGGTTAATCGGGACGCATGGGTTAATCGGCACGAAACTTTCAAATGCATTTTAAGGTTGAAATAATATATTTTGTGGCCAACAACGGCACTTAACCGTTAATTATAATACGGTAAACACATTAAGAGTCCTTTTTGGCAGCAAACAATATAATTTTAACGTTAAAATCCATTTGAAAGTTTCGTGCCGATTAACCCATGCGTCCCGATTAACCCCGCTTTACCGGTACATAATAATACTGACATTAAAAAAATGATTGGAATTGACAATCTAAAAGCATTGAAATAAATAGGTAGGTACTAATTATTGTCTCGTAATTCGAATACGAACAGACTTAGGGACGTGGTTGTCATTGTAATAACGAAAAAGAAACTCGTGGTACGTCTACCTACTAATGACAGCGTCTAACGCAATTGCGCGGCGTGATCACATCACGACGACGCTATACTCGTTGCCACGGCAACAGCACGCCAGCGAAAATAGCGTCTAACGCGCCTGCGCGGCGTGATCACTTCACGGGCACGCGATTCTCGTTGCCACGGCAACAGCACGCCAGCGAAGATAGCGTCTAACGCGCTTGCGCGGCGTGATCACTTCACGGCCACGCGATTCTCGTTGCCACGGCAACAGCACGCCAGCGAAGTCAAGTGAGCCCGTGTCGGCGCAGCGGGAGTCTCTGTTTAGCTACCTATTAAATTTTAGTATTGACGATGATAATCTGATGGATATTCTTTTATTATTGGCAACGACAGATTAAGTAGACCTCTATGTATTGGACGTTGGTAAATAAGTAGGTACCTACCTACGTAGGTAGTAGGTAAGTAAGTAACATGGGCGCCGGGAGCGGGGTGCAAGACGGCGCAATTGCACTCTCCTGGCTTCAAAATTAAATACCTACCTATAGGTGTAAGACATTCGGAACTAAAAAAATATGCGAAAACGCCTCACAGAATATTAAAGCACTTAACGTAGGTACCTAGGTATTCGAGGCGAGGTCCTGAAATTTTCTTCTCAATTCTAGAGCTTTTGTGGATTATTCAACAAAGTACCGAAACTCCTATTTCCAAAAATCTAATCGGCCCTAGGCGGGGTGCTTACATTATCAAGCTCGCTTTGCTCGCTCTTATATCCTACATAGGTAGGTTACTCTTAATAATTGTCATGCTTTTCTGCATAAGTCGACCAAGTTACTCCTTGTGAAAAATGATCGAGCCCGCTTCGTTCATAATTACAAACAATGTCGATACTTACGCGTTTCTATTTTTGTAGCGGTCTTCAACTTGTAATGTTTTATATTTTATTTACAGTTCCGTGCGTGGCGCACTCGCGCCTAAGGCAAACAAAGAAAAAAACAGCATTGACTTTCTAACAGAATTTCTGTTTTGCTATTTTATTTTAAAACCATCAAAATAGTTTTGTTTAGCTACATAGGTACTAGCTTTGAAATAATATAAAATGATCAATACAATTTTGATAAAAAATATTATTAAAATCTCTCGATTATGATTGTAAGTGTAATGCTTGGTCAATCCCTAGCATCAGTGGGATGACACTGACAGCTCACTTCACCTAAGTATTCACGGTGAGATTTTACCAGAATCGACCGGCTGGAACAACTTAAGTTTGGCTATTCCTTGCCTGACTTACAAAAGTTTCCCAACTACAAAATTTTAGTTCTACTGTTTTCTGTGCAATTGGTGAGTAATGATTCTTTGATATGATATTTTTTTTGTATTAATTAATTATATGTATAGATGATACTTTAATGAATTTTCTTATATTTTCCTAAGAGGGCTTTCCCTTAGAAAATATAAAACAATTTTAAATATTATATTTATTTTTAAATTAATGATTTACATAAGTTAATATTTGGGTTAAAGTAAGTAAAAAAATGTTAATCTTGACAAAATTAATTTATTAAATATAAAAAAAGTTACTCTAAGGTATTTTGAAATTATTTTAAAATATAAAACATTCTTGTAAATACATACCTACAAATTTTGCATTATAATGATTATTTACATTTTTACAAACAGAGAAGGTACAGAAAAAATAAATAAAAGATGACTTAAAAAAAAAAAAGATTACAAATGAATAAAAATATATAAGAAACTAAAGCCTACGCTAGTGTATCTTCTTCATTATCCGAAGATTCACTAGCAGTGTCTTCATCGGTGTCACCGAAAATTTCATTCACATCCACGAAATTACTATCAACAGGTTCTTGGACCAGAAGTTCGTAGGTTTCCTTGAAAAAACCTCTTTTACTTTTCGTATCCATGCGTGGTCGAATTTGAGCCAACACAGGTTCCAAAGAAATCAACAGGTTGTTCAAGATGTCTTCATTACAAGCTTTGCCAGTAATTTTACGAGAATGGTGCTCTCTGAATCTTCGGAAGTCCTTATTCCTGGACTCTGAAACTTCTTCCGAAAGGAAACCTATTGGGACTACTGAAAGATGCTCTATGATTTGCGACCCATGCACAAGCAATTTATGAACACTTGGAGGCATGTTATACCAGGGATATAATTCCATATACAGCCTGTTTGTTTCCTGGCAGAATTGCTTAAACTCTGGGATCTTAATTTTTTCACCTGATGAAATGCACTGTAGAATAACTGCAAATCTTTTCACCAGACCAACGTCTAATCCAGTCAGTGAAGCAGTTTTGTCAGGATCTCCAAAAAACCGACGAGCGCTGTTGCCATCGTTAGTAGTTCCACTACCTTGTTTCACTACATCAAGCAGCAATCCAGTTTCTCTTCTGAAATCTTCTTGGATTTTCAGTTTCCTGTCACACTCTTTATAGACAATACGTTAGCTTTATTTTCTTTCATAAACTTCCACATTATTGGACGGCAATATGAAGTTGATGAAGGACGCTCGTTTTGCCAAATAACTTCACCGTCTTCCGTAACTAATTTCAGTGGCACTAAACTAGCCATAAAAACACTTGCCATTAGGTCTTCGTTACTTTTCTGTTTATAAATACTTAGATCGGAAGCGCCATCAAAGCCCCATTTACTGATTAGTATTAGTTGTTGATCATCAATTGTGTTACTATCAACCAATGACTCAAACAGTCTTGCCGTAGTTAGGTCTAAAAGAGCTTGCAAATTGATTTTGCATTTTTGCTGATGTCTCTGTAACAACAATATTACTTTTGTCGGGATAACACTTTTTCTTTTCTTTTTGTAGTTTGTAATAACTTGGATATTTACTTATGCCTTCGGTCATGCTAAACTATCTAAGAGTAATGTAGCGCCATTTAGATAGTTTCAATGTAATATACAAGGCTAACGCCTTTACTGCTGGTATTTCTATTTGTAAATTTGGAGATTCTCCATCGATGTTTCTTTTGATGGCTGAAACAGCTTGTGGATTCTCCACCATATATTTTAATACTTCAGCAACTTCATTATTTCTGGTTGACTTAAGTGCTTCTACAGTGGAAAACGCTAGTTCGTTAGCTTCACTTTTCGTACGTACTCGTGCGTTCTCTGAAAGGCGTCTACGCTTCTGACGTTCACTGAGATCTTCAAATGGCTTACGCGGCAGTTTCTGTGTAGACGTGGAGGCATCTTGCTTAGGTGATATATAATGTTCTTGTTTTGACGTTGATTCACTAGTATCCGGTGGTGATACAAAGTCAATTTGCTCGACGCTTGCTGCAGGTGCTGTTGCATTTTCCTTGTTGAACAGCGGCCATTGTATATCAGACTTCGTAGCTGGGAAACATTTTGTAAGTCAGGCAAGAAATAGCCAAACTTAAGTTGTTCCTGTTTCCATTCAAACTTAAAATTGGATTTTTAGATAATAGTTTATTTTCATATATGTTCCTAATTTATAATTAAATTTGAGTTAATATTTGATAAAATTAATTTAATCTAAAGTCATATTTTCTTAAATTTTAATTTTACTTAGTATTTACTGCTGTAGATTAATTAATTGATCAAAATAAATGTTATTTTAAAATAATTTAATATTTTCTAAGGGGGGCCCGGGGGGGCACAAGTGTGTTTGGGAAAAATTTTGCTAAACACCTCTACAAATCTGCTGTATGAGTCAAAAGGAGAAAATGTGAGAAAATCAGAAGATACATTAACTTGAATATACATTTTCATACATTGAAATCACTTAAAGTCAAATATCTTCTCAAATTGAAGATTAATCGAAAAATGTATAAGAATGATTTGGTCTTGTACCATATAGGAGAACAGTTTGGCATCACTAGTTTTTCAAAAATCGGAAAAGTGTAATTTAAAAATCCTATGTCCGAAACTTTGTATGGAGTCGATCCACTGTGCGACATGTGGCAGGCTGATGCGACTAACGAACCTCATTTAATAGGTAAATTGTTAATTAATTATGAGTATTTTTATTCTTGTTTTATTGTGTATGAAGAATTGGAATTAAAGTGAATTCAATTAAATTGAATGTAATTAGTAATGTGACTGTATGAGTGTTATTTCTATTATGAGTCAGTGGTAAAGTTTTTTTTTGTCACTAAATCACGATAGGGGTGAGCAGAGATGTGTAGTGTAATTCATCTACATTTCACAAGATTTTTGTCCAGCTACGGCCCGTGACGGTTTTCGGAATCAGATCATTATTTCCGAAGATTACCCGCTACATAGAAACTCATAAATATTACCTCTTTATAATATTTGTATACAGGGTATAAAAAGACCCATCACAAAGCCGTCAACTACGCATTCTGTACATCAAACTGTTCAAAAATAATTTTATTTTTGTTGTTGTGAAAAATCGCTGTCACATTTTTTTTTTTTTTGTATGGCTTCTCGCAGTTGGCGTTGAGAGGCCGTGACTGCTTAACTGGTCAATCCTGTGGTGCCTTCGAGCTAACTCAACGCCTCCAGCCAGGGGTCGCTGTCACACGCAAATCATTGTGCTTAGGGGTGCATGCAACGGTACAGGGGTCGTGGTGGTATAAAACGTTGTGTTATGTAACATTAAAAAGTTGTTTTCGTAAAAAAAACGTCCGTAAAACTTGGAGTTTTGACCTTCATCTATCTCCGTAACCAGAAGCTTACCAGGTATGGTCCTGTACAAAATTATAACAATGACGGGGAGTTTTAAGTGACTCTCGGCTTCGTTAAGTGTTTTTTTACACTCGTTAGATAATAATTACCTAAACAGGCACACATTCTGACTCTGGCTACTATTTCGGAGAGTTTTAAAATAGAAAATCCAAGATCTGGTTCACTTCTTGTGGGAGTAAAATCTTGTAAAAAGTTAATATTTTATTTGACTTGGTTCCAATGTTTTTATGATTTACGACATGAAAATCAAGCGTCAAATTGTAGTTTATACAAAGTGGCGCGTACATTTTCACATTAAATTATACCACGTATACTGCCTACATGGTATAATGCCGGCTGTCGCTGAAAATCAGCGCTGGGGCTCTTGCATAGGGTCGCGGCATAATGCTGAGCGATAGCCGTTTTGCGTGGGTGTGACGCATGTTTCCCCCAACCTTTTCATATTTTTTTTTGTGTTTGTGTTATTTTTTGCGTCATGTTTACCGCAAATAAACGTATTTTCTTTCTTTCTTTCTTTTTTGTATACTTAGACGATATAAACAATTTGAATGAAATCCATTCGATAAAAAAGAATCTGCTGTTCCATACATTAATAATAATTTGAATGAAATCAACTTTCGTCCATCAATGCCTCTATTGCTGGCCGCTGCAGTAATGTACTATTTGATCACAGAAATATTTCTTCATTGCCTTATAGTTATTAATTTAGGTAAACTGATAATGAACTAAGTTAGTAAGCACGTACTATTGACTAACTAGTAAATGTCGCCAGACAGTCTGCTGTTTCAGCAGAATTGAAACAGTCTATGCTGGTAGGTTTCTGGGCCAAGGTTGTATGGAGAACCAATTTACTTTATAAACATACATAATATGACGACTGTAACTCCCGAAGAGTTTAACAGAGGTGTGCCGGTAGTACACCAACATTTCGCCAGCTATGTTTACGTCCCATATAATAGGGGGCGAGCCTATTGCCATCAACCGGACGCGTCTGAGAAATTCCTCTTGGATAAACCCAATAAAACATTCCTACTTTAATTCTTATATTTTTAATATTTATTATTTAATTCCTAAATTAAATGAGAGCAGAGGTGATCTAGTGGTAACGGCCGTGACTTACGAGTATGTAGGTAGTAGGTTCGTACCCAGACAGGCGCTTTACTTTTGTGAGGAAACCGGCATGTCCTAGAAACCAAACCATAGTCCATGGAGTTTCTTCCCCGTTCTTCTCCATAGGTACCCACTACGCTTTGGAATGGACAACTAGCTTCATCTTTCTGACTGACCGACCCCTTTTTTTTTTTTTTTTTTTTGAGGATGGGAAATCATCAAATGACTCCTCCCGCTCTGGGTGGAGCGGAAGGGAGTGTCAGACTCTTACTGACTAAAACCCACCCGTGTTCCTTCCTTGGCCCTTTATGTTCCGGGTCAGCGGTACCCCTTTTGGATGATCCCGCTTTCCCGGCAGGCTTGGGCCCTAGTGGACCCCCTCTATGATGCTGACATCTCTTTGAGGCAACTCTTCATGGCTTTGAGGCATCTCTTTGGGCAACTAGTTTCATCTTTCTGACTGACCGACCCCTTGACAATTCAAAAGTGCCTGTAATTGGTTTATTTGAAATAAATGCTTTGAGTTTGAGTCATAATACATTATTATTTCCCTGTACATTTATTGTAGACAGGCAGACTTTATTGTATTTCACATTATTAGTGTACTTAATACTAATTACAAACTGATATTATTGTATCTATTTGAAATAAAACGGTTCTCCCATTAAATGCATAATATCGATTTCTGTTGTTTTATTTTGTTAATAATCGGTATAGTTTTGAATTCCTTGTTGCAATTTAATTTACTCTTCTTCTAGCTTGATTATCACGAGCAACTATTAATCATAGAGTAAATAATATCAAGTACAATTAATTTTAAATGAACCGCCAAATTGATGATTTTTGCAATTTTTCAGTCAGATTACGCAACAACAGGCTTTTTTGTACTTAATCCATAATGCGACGTCCTAGAATGAGAATCGAATAACAACCTACTTACCTACTATCTACTTAAAATCAAAAACCTTATTTTAATGTATGTGATTTCGATTAATCGATTTGTAATCAACACGATGAACAAAATCATTGCAAAGAATGAGCAGAGGACAACACTAGGTAATGGGCGGAGCCTACGCCATTTTACTTTCCACGCCGGCACGCGATACGATCTTTTAGTTCATGTCCTCTCTTATTCTTTAGTCATTGTGTCATTCGAGTTTCAAATGCGTCTCAGTTTGTTTGTGTTGTTTTCGCGGATTAGGATAATATTTATTGTTTGTTAATGTTGTCTTTTTTTTAACTGTTTTTTCTTTTCTTTGATACCAAGGTTGCAAACCTCTGAATGTGTGTTTACAAAATTTATAGCTTCTCGTGACGGGGACTTTAAATTATTCGGATTGTGATTGATGTGATGGATTCGGAGTGTGTTACGCAATTAGGGAGCAGGGTCTCGCCTCTCTTTTCCACACACTTCTGTCCTCTCCTATTGTGGGACAGTCCTTTCGGAAGGAGTGAACTTCGTCCCTCCATTTTCGTCTTGGTCTGCCCAGCACCCTAATTGCGAAACACACTTCAAACACAGTCTGAATCATTTTGAAGGATATTGCTAATCCATTGCTGCATATGTTCGAAAAATTTGTCTGCTCAACAACGTAAATAACGCAATGAATGTTGTTGAACTGTAAAAATGAAAGCCATTCCCACTGTTAGTGTGTCACGCAATTGACCCGCAAGTAGTAGTAATTATGACACTTACTACACGTATTCATACTATTTAGCCAACGAAATGTTTGTTTTTGAAAAAGGGGATTAGTTTCAATATTCTAGAAACACCCCTAATGAACAAGATAATTCATATGAGTGACAGGTAACTCAAAAGAAATCGTATTGACCAAAGGAAAGGAATCAAATAGACCTAAAAAATCTCAAAATTGCATATCGCTTGCCTAACAAAATCTCCCCATTCTTAGTCCACTAAATGTTTCATTAAATGGCAACCCTGTACTGTAGCTGTCAGAACTGGTAGTTGATGTGAAAAAAGTATAGTTCACAATTCACAGTTATTACGTTGATAGGAATTATGCAAAGAGAAAACTTCGCGGTGTGATTAACTGTTGCACAATGACAAGTAAATCACTGGTTTGAATGAGATGTTAGTTTACTGTCGCACTTGTAAGGAGTAAAAAAATAAGACATTCATCTGAGTGCATTCGCTCTATTTTGGTCTTGTTTGCTTACGAAATCACCAATTCTCTTACTGTTCGTGCCGATACGAGAGATCAAGCTACATCATGGCTCGCGCACTACCCAAATAATGATAAACCACGCAGGAACCAGGAGCCCAAAAACTATTGCTCCTGTGACATAATGTAATCAGACTAAGAAGCTTAAAACTGGTGTTCTTAAAGACTAGACCTTTTTATCGCGTGTCTCCAGTACAATACCATTTCAGACACCGATCTACATAGCCTTCACATGATCTGATCAAGATTTTGTCTGGACTTACAAAGAGACTGTAACCTCTGAGTTTGTTTCGGCCTTTCTTCTCAGAGTAGTCAGATAGAAAACGCCGGGCCTCATCTAGTTTAAAAAAATATATGTTTGACGTGTAAAAGTGTTTGTACAAAGGTTTGTACAAACACTTTTACACGTTAATTTATTTCTGTAAGTAGGTACTTACAGAAATATATTCGTTTATCATTTACCAAGTTTAACTTGCCCATTTAGCCAGGTACATAAATATACAATGCTCATTGAATAACTATTATAAAAATCGGCATCCATGTGGGTTCCACCTCTGCAAAACAAAGTCAAATAATGGGAATCCTGCACGTATGGCAACCCGCAACCCTTTTCAGTAACAATGATGGGCGAATGTGCCCTAGTTATCAAAAAAGAAAATGGACCACATTATTTATGTTGTATCTATTAATTAAAACAAGTGATCTTCACAATATAAAGTACTCAAACACTTATGTAAAGCAAACGGCTTCAGTTACGATGTAACCGTTACACAATTGTAATGTAAGGCACCGGTTTTTTATAAGCTTTGTTAGTTATTATTATCGAGTTAATCTGGTCGGTAATCCAGTTTAGAAATGTATGTTAAGTAATGGACAATAGAGATGGTTGATTTGGTTGTGTGTATTTGATTCATAAGTTCGGCATGTTATGCTTATGATTGCGTCACCCAATAAGTTTCCCATGTTTTTTTATGTGTAATATCTTTCCTCTCGCTTTCCTGCAATCTGTGGGAGTGATTTCGTGAAATGCGACGGAAGTTTGTAATAGGAAGTCGGGGAAGCGCGCGCTATTTGATTTGACCAAAGAGCGCGCTAGGTGGTAGAGTTGACCGTCAGATGGTACCAACCCATTTTCCGGGAGGTTGATACTGTCAGCCAAAAGTTGCGTATGTGTGACGAGAAAGGGAAATAGAGAAGGTGAACGCATCAGCTGTGCGCTTAACCTCAAATAATCATTTCAAATAATACCTCTATATATTTTTTATTTAAATATAAATTTAATGTTTTCCTTGTCACCAAGGTGAGATGTCAGATGTTACACATCATATGCGACTAGTATAAGGCTCGTATAGTACCTACAAGGATCTTTTGGGGCCTGAATGAGAGTGACAGTGGGGGCGCTGTTGGTAAACATTCGTGAAATTGTCAAAGAAATTACATTGACAAAATAAGATGGTGGTGTTAGTTCAGATCGTTCAGTTAGTTCAGAGGGTTTAGATTGTGAGTTTTTTACCTTCCCCTATAGGCACTTGCAACACCAAGTGGATGGCACCAGATGGATATGTCTAATAATAATGCCTGAATGTCTCCAGCACTTTTCAAACTCGAACACAGCAACGCTCCTTAGCGACAGAATATAGGTATGGTAGGCTTCCCGATGGTAGGCAAACGTCTTTCCATAAATTACAAACATGCGCCTCCAAAATAACTCTTTTATAAACGTTTATTTATAAAGTTATTATTTTCATAAAGGAAGGCGCTAACTTCTTGACATAATAAGAGGCGCCTTCAATCAAACAAAAGACATACGAGTATATCATGCAACAAATTTTCTAATAAGCATGAATTTATCATGCATCAACATAATCTTACATCATAAAGTCCAGACATATAAAAATAATACGCCATTAAATGTCACGAACGCGATCAATTACTTTAATTTATTCGGAACGCATCCGTAGGGCGACGGTGTTGCCAGATATAGAAGCTAAATTACCCCACGTGCGTTTAAATATTAGTGTTTTATCTGTTCTGCGCAACTTTGACAGGTAGATAAACGGTTTATAAAGTAGGTATAGTTTAACTTCATATATCACTCTACATAAAACGGTTTCTCTTAAAGCGATAGTGATACATAGTAGTATGTTTTTGAGTATAATAATGTGGATGGCTATTAGAGTAGGGGAAGACTAAAGAAACGGTGGATGGACTGTGTGAAAGAAGACATGGCTAGAAAGAGAATGACTACCGACATGACGACTAATACAGAAGATGGAAGAAGACACGTTGCGATGAGCCCAAATAAATTGTAATCAGTAAGTAGGCGCTTTTTCACCATCCTTTGCAAGTAGATACTTGAATAAGTCGTTGACCTTTTAATGGTTAACACAGAATTATGTTTTTTTTTTTGTACAAGTCGAGGTCGCGAACTCGCATCTCAATTCTTAGGCCAGGCGAAAGTTTAACCGGTTTCCCGTATAATAAGTACTTGCCAATGTTGATTATATATATTTCAATGGGGCGAAGGTGATTTTTTTTAATTTACATACCTACATTGTCTTATTGAGAAGAAAATCAGATAGAAAGCTCATGTTAGACAATTGTTGTCATATATCTAGATCCGATTTATTGTTGGCAACTTTGGTGTTATTTCATTTCAGCCATTTAAAGATCGTTAGAACTTAGGTTCACAAACAGTTCTGCATTTTTAAACCTTGTTCAAACTATGAAAAGGTGTCTCTCAGTAAGAAATATGTGAAGCCAGATTTTGGTTTACTGAACGGAGGTGTACAACTTTTTAAGCCGCTTGTCCTATACAATAATATTTATACCTCTACAACAAATGTTGTAGAGGTATAAATGTATATATATATATAGTATTTACTTCAACAACTTTGCCCATGATCTTGCTACCCTGCCTGCACTCGTAGTTCAAAGCGTGACATGTATTACCAACACGCATGCACATGGAGCGTGACGTGCGTAAACTTCCGCGTATTATAGCGTGCATTGCATGTGAATAATGTGGTTCTCATAAACTTGTACTGTCACTTTGTGGTCTTCAGATATAATTTAATAGAAAAACTCCGGTTAAGAATACCTCAGAAACTAGGATTTCGTATCAGTATGAACAATAAGAGATTATCTCGTAAAATATATGCGAGTCAGTGAAAGTGGAAACATGGCTCACTGTACAGGGCGCGCGTACCGCCAAACGTACAAACTTAGAGGCTGTTTTTATGCAATATCAAAAAGTATGATTTGCTCTGCATGCACTGTCATGTCATGTCTCACACCTCTCTCCTATTCCAGGTTATCAAATGTCTTGGGTTAATAAACAGATTCTATACGAGTAAGAATGCTTATGTCTCTATTCTCGATA
Source organism: Brachylomia viminalis (assembly GCA_937001585.2). Taxonomy (NCBI): domain Eukaryota; kingdom Metazoa; phylum Arthropoda; class Insecta; order Lepidoptera; family Noctuidae; genus Brachylomia; species Brachylomia viminalis. The sequence goes on along the minus strand of OW443320.2, from coordinate 12,028,954 downwards.
TGTCAGGAGTGTTCTGAATGGATGCTGACTATCCGCAGTGGACCCACTATCAATATTACTAAATGACTAAGCTTTTACGAAGGCACGAGCGTACAACCTTCCGAGCTGTCACAACTTCTAACAGCTATGCAAATCTGATTAGAGACCTCAGTTCACTCTGCTACCGAACTAGACTATTGTTAATTAGTAGTCTAGATCCGAGCTAGATTTAATTTGGAACGAGACCTCGTATTTGCTTTTCCAATTCTTATAACTGTCAATATGTTGCAGGTCTGATAACATTACGGGCCTTTCAACATTTGAGTTCTCAGGCGACTGTCAAACTGTCCCATTCGCCCAATAGCGTTTTTGAATTGGTCAATCGGGACCATAAACCACGAGACTCTAATTAAACAGTAGCCAGCGAATTAAATAATAACCATACGCAGTTTACTGAATTTTAGCTGACTGTGGCGGAGGCCAAAAAGAGACTGTTTTTGGTTGGTATGTAGGTATGCATCTACATTGTACTCTACAAAGACTGTGCCGTTTGAGTTTGTTTCGGCATTTCTTCTCAGAGTAGTCGGTAAGAAAACGCCGACCAAATCTAGTTAAAAAAAATATGTTTGACGGGTAAAAGTGTTTGTACAAACCTACTTACAGAAATAAAATCATTCATCATTCATTATCATTTGTATGTGCTAATGAGTAATCACTGTACCATTGTACTCATTTGCTTAGATTAAATCGATATCTTATTTGTCAATTTAACTCGATGCCTTCAAGACTTCTGCTTACCCCATTGTAATTGTGATAACAACACAAAACACATCGTGACGCGCGATGCGTGTCAACTTCCGCGCATTGTCGCTTGTAATGCCATGGGAAATGCATTTTTCTCGAATGGCTACACGTTTGGTATTACATAAATATGTTTTCAATCTTATTTCAGGGGCGTAAAGTTGAAAATGTATTGAAATGTTTCATGTTTGTTTTCTTGTATGCCAGTTTTTAATGTTGTAGGAATTAAAGTCGATTTGACACTGCTTTTGGATACAAATTGGATCGGTTCGTGCTGGTAGACGATAACAATGGTTATTATTTCTTATGGTCGTGAAAGTAATGTTCATTTTTGTTTGGCAATTTTATGGAGTTGCGTTTTTTAACAGTCTAGTACATAAGACAGTGTTTTATTTTTTGTTGCTGTTGAGTAGTTGTTACATGCAAATATTGTGATCGACTTTTTTCATGTATTTTGATATTTTTGCCGTTCATTGACTCGTTGATTGATTTGGGATGACTAACTGGTACAGTAGACATAGTAGGTAATATGATACTGATTTTTGTCTTGATATTTTTGTAAGTAACGAATATCATTGAACTTGACTGATATTTTAAAATGAGAATTACTTGTCATTGTCAGCCTGAGTCGGCTCGCGTCTGGGTAAACCTCCCCTATGACTTCCAGCTATTTCGTTCCAAGGTTAACGTGGATCATTGTTTGTTTGGTTTGTCCAGCTCGTCCCACCATCTTATACGTCGACGACGAGTCAGGGCTCTACATAGACAAAAGCCAAATAAATCGTTTAATTTGTATATGAAAATGTCAGTTTCAAGAGAGTTCACCTATGTTCCACCAAGTGTAGTTGACGCTGCTTGACTTTGCTAGTAAATTGATCCTTAAGGTACTTTTATCCTGCATGGTTTATCTTCTACGAATTCATTTCTTATCATTCAGTGTACCTCAAAAGCTTAAACATCCATGAAAACTAATAATATTACTATCTAATCTATAATCGATTCCTATCGACTTTTTCCGCCGTATATCTGTACAAAAACATTAATAAACTAACCAAGTACAGTTCTATGGTGTTTTTACTATCATTTCTTATGCTCTACTGGGCTGTGTTAGGATGTGTACTCATAAGTACGTTGTTAACAGAAAATCCAGTGACTTAAAACGCGTTATATGGGACAGCAAATGTAAGTACGAGTACAAAATCTTGATATTATCATTTGGTTTTAAAATTGCTCCTTCTTGCTCTGCAGTATTATTTTTTGTATTCGCAAAGCCCGAAGAGGAGTCATTATACTCATCATTGTGAACAACTTATACCTATCGTGGGATCAATCCTCGAATCGCGAAAAAAAATCAACTGTTGTTTACTTTTGTGTTCACATAAATTGACTGGCTGATGCTGGTATCTTCTCCTGAATTTTATCGGGGTAATAACCCCGATATTTTATAACTGGCAAGTTACAGTTTTCTACCTTTTATACGTGGGTCACCCACAGAGCTGGCCGTGCGTTGAAAATTGTTTTCCAGGGAAAGTGGCAGAGAAGTGTGCTTCCTTCCTAGCTTTCACAATTAACTTTTTTATGATAATAATCAATCAATCCATATTTCTTAGGTCACTATTTGACGGATGGACTGTGTGAAAGATGATGACTAGTAGTATGTATGGGAGAAAAGACATGTGGCGCTAACCACAAATAAATCGGGATAAGGGAAAGGATGATACTGGTGATGATATTGGATATGAAACACTCCAGTCATGCCGCTGAACAGCCTGATTTTATCTATGTAATCCAGGTACCTGTCATCAATGCATCTGCTCGATAAATCTTTTATCCGAACCTTATTTTTTTCTGGCAAACGGAAGCTGTTTTTGTTATTATAATAATGGAATAACGGAGAACAATCCCAAAAGCAAAAACCGTCTAAACGCCTTTTACAAAAATTGCCGCCTTTTTTCTCCTCAACCGAACAATGTGCACCTGGCCTAACAATAGAGTAAACAGTTAACTTTTTTACGCGTAAAGCAATGATATGTATCCGTCACGCAGCCTCAGTTTAATTGAGGAGGTTTTTATGCGTTTAATTATCAGCGCTCATTGATTTGTTTTGTAATTAGTCGTTCTGTAGCGTGGTAATTAGTGTGACTATGCAGTATGTTATAACGGTGTTTATATTAATTTAAATGTACAAAATCTAGACTGGATTAATATTTGAACTACTTAGTAGGGGCCATGTAAAAACTGACCATTTAACTCTTTATGACATTTTATTTTCACACAAGATAATATTTACATAATACCTAATATAGTTATAACTTAACAGACTTAAAATAATCATAATATGTACATGTTTATAAAAAAAGAGGAGAAATAATCATAGGGCATCAAATAATTCGTCCGCATCGCTGTCAATAGGAAAAGTGCCCAAAAGGCTGGCAGCATTGCCACGTCTTATGGCGATGCTGATTCTTTGGCCAAAGAATAGGTCAGCCCTCTGGTCGCGTGAAGAGTCGTTTTAACTAGATTATTATCGGCTTCCATAGACCTTACTGAACCTGGACAACCATAGACTAATTTTTACTAGGTTTTTATTGAGCTTGGGAAATCATCAAATAACTTCTCCCGCTCTGGGCGGAGCGGGAGGGTATGTCAGACTCTTACTGACTAAAACCCACCCGTGTTCCTTCAGTTGCCTGTGCCAGGGGGCACGGTAACCCTTTCGGACTTTCCCGCAACCCCGGCTGGCATCGGCCCTAGCGGACGCCGTAATTTTTGGTGACATCTCTTTGAGGCGCGCGTGGAACACAACGCGCCGTCGACCCGGGCCAGGTGCTTATCGGACGGCGAGCTGCCCTGCAACCTAATGGCGTAACACACTATCAACCACAATAAAAATAATTTTGAAGGATATTGCTAATCCATTGCTTCATATGTTCGAAAAAATTGTCTGCTCAACAACGTAAATAACGCAATGAATGTTGTTGAACTGTCAAAATGAAAGCCATTCCTACTTAGTGTGTTACGCAATTGCGCCTCTGGTGTTATGATTGTTCTCGGGCGGCTTAGAACACGTTGTCAAAACCATATAAATACATTTCAACTTCGTTCAGAAAATGCCAAAGACTTGTCACTTATATTGTATACTATGTTTACTTGTTAATATATTAGTCAATATTATTATAGTTCGTATCGTAATATTTTGTTTCAAGTGTCAATTCTTAGTAACAATACATTTCAACTATCGATTCATTGCTGCCCTGCACTATGTTGTGATTGTGATCAATTGTGTAGCACTGTGTCTGTGTATAAGGTAGATCGGTAAGCATAGCCGTTGTGTTTGTCTAATATTGATACCGTATTTACAATCTGTATGACAATAGGGCACTATAAAGGTGCCACAAGAATCTTTTGGCGCCAAAACGACATTGTCAGGGGAGAGTTGTTGAGTGGTTGCTAAACATTCTGTGAAATTGTCACAGAAATTGTAACGACAAAACAAGATGACGGCGATAAATCCGATTTTAGCCACGCGCTAAAAGAACCTAGTACCGTTGTATTCTCATGACATTTATGCTGCAGACTGCCTAGGATAATGACAACTGACAAACATGTAATTGACAGTTAGCGTGGTGGCGCTACTGTGCCTAGGGTTACCAGTAAAGAGATTCAAATTAGCCAACTTTTAGAGAGCCTAACTTGAAAGCCGTAAAGTATGCATGCAAAATTAAACTTGGAAACAAAATAGTTAAAACAATATTTTATTGTTCTTGCACACACGTCGCTATTCGAAATTTCGAATGACGCGCAAAAACAGCTTAAATGCTACATCAAATGTGAAACGGATAACACTCGTAAGATCACGTGTCTAATCGTAACAATCAAACTGGACTTTCTTTTTATAACACTAGTACATCTATCATTATTATCCTCATGACGCAACTATCAAGAATAAAAGGTTAAGTGTCAGACGCTGAGGCATGTAATTCGATGGGTGTGCGAGCAATGTCAGGTAATTATGTGAATGAGAAAGTTTTTTTTGAGCACGTATGGATGAGGAATGACGGCTTTAGTCATTAAGTGGTTGGTGACTGCTTCGTTTGTTTAGTAGTAGTCCCACGAGCTACTTCTGAGTATGAAGAACTGGGTTCGTTTCCCAGGTCGTGATTACTGAGTTTTTCCATCAGCAATTTCTCAGTAGCCGATTCTGATTTGTGCCCGGTTGATAGCAATACTCTCGCCCCGATTACATGGTACTTAATAATTAGTACTTAAATGTGGGTGTACTTGAGTACACATCTGCCTTATTGTTTTTAAGATCATTTGTACTTTTCTCAGTATCAATCTGTCGGTATTACCTCTAATTTTCCTTTATTTTTGGCAAGTTTTTGACATTGATTGTCGCTGAGATGAGATGAAATGACATCACTGGTAGATAATGTCATTGACCCGTGACTGCTCGTAGACTTGCAGTCGACTATTGTTGACCATTCTTCTATTGTAATGAGTGAGTATGGCTAGATGCTAGTTTGACTAATTGGTTTAAGAATGTTAATCACTCTTTCTGACAACCGCATTGCATGCGTGCTAATATTTTTTTAATTACGAAAAAAAATACTCAAAATTTTTTCTTATTTAAAAATTATGTATGAGGACGAATAAGTAAGTAAAAGTCTTATCAAGCAAAAGGCGTATGTAAGGATCGTAGCTGATGTCGTGCTCCTGTTTCTGCCTGCCTTCATTCCTATGAAGCCTTTCCTAAAAGGCGGGAGTTTATGTATGTGATCACAAATCTGTCTACCAAAGCGTGGTGGTTAGGGATTTTTCTCGTTTATTGGAGCAATAGTTGAATGACGCTGAGGCCCTTTTGGCATTATAATTGTTGTTTTGTGTTTTATAGTTTTAAGGTGTATTTATATTGCTGCAATGCCAATAAACGCAGTTTTCTTTCCTTTGAGCTGATGACTGATGAGAAAGTGATCCAAAACCCTTAATTAAGACCAATTTCAACATACCGAGTTAAATACAGGTGTCGATAGTGAAGCAGCCGTACGTTTATTATAATTATATTGAACAGCAAAAAACTGTGTAATTTCTCTATACAACATCTCAGAAGACATTAAATTGCATTTTAATAGAGAGCTCTCAGACAAAAGCGATTTACATTCAGTCAAAAAAGTATCGGGAATGGATGATTTGTTTATGGTTCCAAATTCAATTTTTTTGTTTTTTTGTAGTTGTTAGATTGGCACAACTGTTTTCCATTTTGGGAGTTGTATCTGTTATTTATATTAAATACAGTGCTGGTTTTAGTATAACTAGCAAAAGAATACTTAGCATAAAACACAATAATAATTACGTTTCTACGTATCATCTCAACTAAACTATTTAAAATGCAATACACATGCTCAATTATATAGTCGTCATTCTGTGTTAGGCTACGGACAAAACCGTGAAAAACGCGGCGGAATTTTGCACGCGTTATTCCGCTGATCTCCCGCAGATGCGATGCGCCTTATTTCTGTCCAGATAATGACACTTTCGAAACCTTTTATCTAGCTACGACCGAGCGGAATTGGCTTTATTCCGCTTCACCGTAGCAAGTGCTAATGCTTTTTTTTTCGCCCAGACATTTTTCAGAACATTTATTAACCTTGCTACGACGTGATTTAGCGGAATTTCACACGCGTAGTTTTGCTGATCGTGGCTACCAGCGTCGTGGAAATGCGGGATAAATCTGCGCGGAATATCGCGCGCAATATATTGCAGCGTTTTTCCGTTCATATGTGTGTACCCAGCCTACCAAGTGCCATCAATAATTCAGAGTAGATCTATTTGCGGCTAATTAGTTACTGGTTTGACATTGAAGTACCACGTGCCGAGTTATATGCGTACTGACAACATAATATGTATGTATGGAATTATGTTCATTGTGCAAGACGAATTAATTACGTGGAAAATAGAGTTTGGTTAACAAACGTCAAGTTGGCGCTAATTGACATTGACAGACAGAGTGAGGCCTTCCGGGTTACCAGCTTAAAATATTGTGAAACTTGGAGATGGGAAAGTAACTGAAAAGATTGCCAGTGTTTGAAGACATTTGTGCCATTATAGCTGGTAGAGTAGACCACCCGACATATTTATTACGTAAAATATTATGTGAGCTGGGTGGATTGTGTGGGGAATGATATGAAAGAGAAGAGAGTGAATGATATCGTGATGGTTGACAGGGGAGAGTGGAAGAAGAAAGTGTTGCGCCGACCACAAGTAACATGGTACAACAGCAGGAAGATAATGAAAATAATAATAATAATAATAATAATAAATATCGTCTGACATTTCACACAGCACCATCTAGTTCCAAGTTAAGCACTTAATTAAGGCTTGTGTTATGGATACCAGATGGTTGATGCACTACTTAAATACATTTTTTTTTCGTAAATACATACATATTATAAATATACATCCATGACTCGGGTACAAATGTCCATATTCATCATACAAACATTTGCCCCTACCGGGATTCGAACCCAGGACCATTTGGTTTCGCTGACTACACTTAGCCACTGTAGCCACTACACCAAACGTGTCGTCTATAACCAAAATATTGTGTGATAGTTTTTTTATTTTTTTTATTTAAGGTTGATTTGCTCTTGACCCTTGTCTAGGTCAATGGTGACAGAGACCGAGTCGACGATGGAGTGAGCTTACCCAGAAGAAGCCTGTTCACTCTCACTTTAAAGAGATTAGGATTGTATGCGTTCGGAAACAAAGACGCAGGTAGAGAGTTCCACTCTTTTGCTGTGCGTGTTGCAAAAGACATTTTGGAAACGTTTAGTGCGAATTGGTGGAATAACAACTAGGTAAGGATGGTAACTTGCAGTGCGGCCTTTTAGCGGTAAAAAGACAGGCCTGTGTTTTGGTGGAGTTAAAAGAGACCGGTTTATTTATTTGATTTTCTGCTCATAACTATTGTACATCTGGGACATCCTACAATTAAATTTGTATAGTATAAAAAAAAACATGCTTTTAAATTTTTAGGAACTAGAAAGCACCCATAAGACAGTTCTTATCATAAGTTTAACCGAAGACACGAACTAAACAGACACACAGACTCGCTTTACTGATATATGTTACACAAATGCATTTCTTAAACTAGCAAAATTTCAATATTCGCACCACGAAACGTTCGTAACGACCAACGAAAGCACTGAGAGTTACTACTTATTGTTTGCACTGAATTTTACGACTCATTGCGGAGAAACTAACCAGTGATGCAGTGACTAGGTGTTCTGTACAAACATTGTCTTCACTCTCACCAAACTCTCATTTTATTATGGTTTGTATGACATAACATAACATGGGGCTTGTGGTTTAGTAATCAGAGCCGCACGGGTCGATCGATCAGGTTAAGCTACGCTTGCCGCTGATGGTCCGTGGATAGGTGACCATCTTTACATACCAAGACCCCTCCGTGTCTCGGAAAGCACGTTTAGTCCTTGGTCCCGGCTGTCATTCGTGGATCTTATACAGTCGTTACGGGTCGTCAGAAGCCCGAAAGTCTGACAACCAGTCTTGCCAAGGGGTATAGTATTACCCAGTAACTTGGTTGTGGAGGTCATATAGGCAGCCGCTCCATGTAAAATACTGGTATTCAGCTGCATCCGGTTAAGACTGGAAGCCGACCCCAACATCGTTGGGAAGAGGCTAGGCACACGAGGATGATGACGAAACATCTGTGTAACAAAATCAGCCTATAATGTTCCCACTGCTGGGACACAGGCCTCCTTTCTGTGAGACGGAGTGGGCCGTCACAATTTTTGGTTCTAGGACATGTCGGTTTCCTCACGATGTTTTCCTTCGCCGTTTTGAGAGCAGTGGTGATGAAATAATTTACACAAAGTAAAGCGCCTGCCTGGGTTGCAATCTAGACTTCGTAAGTCGCGGCCGTTACCACTGGGCCACCACTGCTCTACCACCGACATCTGTGTGCTCCGAAAGATTAGGCAGAGATGCAACGTTCTCCCAAACGCTCGTGGCTAAATGATAACAGCCTCACGGATCGTTCCAAGTTCAAGCTACGCTTGCCGCGGACGGTTCGTGGATGGTTGACCATCAATTATATATCGCGACTCCTCCGTGACTCGGAAAGCACGTTAAGCCGTTGGTCCCGGCTGTCATTCCTGGATCTTTGATAGTCGTTACGGGTCGTCAGAAGCCCGAAAGTCTGACAACCAGCCTTACCAAGGGGTACTTATAGTACATATTACCCAGTAACTTGGTTGTGGAGGTCGTATAGGCAGTCGCTTCATGTTCAAATACGGGTTTTCAGCTGCATCAGGTTAGACTGGAAGCCGACCTCAACATACTTAGGAAAATGCGAGACAGGTAATGAACAGACAATGCATGTAATCCTTGAAGGATTGCAAAATGTAGGTGTTCTGGTACATCTCTGCCTAGAGGCGTACCAGTAGGTACACCCACTTCTCCCCAGTTATTTTGAAGTGCCCTGTAATAGGGGGCGAGCCTATTGCCAGTAACCGGGTACAAATCCTGACTCTGGGCTGCTACTGAGAAGCTTCAAATTGAAAAACCCAATAACACTCCCCTACATTGAACCCAGAACCTCATGCTCAGCAGTAGTAGCGTTTTCGACCGCTAGACCAACGAGGTGGTAACCAATTTTTGATTCACTTCATTATTTGTAAAACAGGTACATTATAATAAGATCTAATTCTAATGCCAGGATCGCTATGTTTGCCGATTCCCGGCCACCGTAGGCGCGCGCTTGCGGACGGCGAGCAATGGGCAGCTCGCCGTCCGAAAAGTTCCACGCGCGCCTCAAAAAGATGTCAGCAACAATGACGGGGTCCGCTAGGGCCGATGCCTGCCAGGGTTGCGGGAAAGTCCGACAGGGTTACCGCGGCCCCTGGCACAGGCAACTGAAGGAACACGGGTGGGTTCTAGTCAGTAAGAGTCTGACGCGCCCTCTCGCTCCGCCCAGAGCGGAAGAAGTTATTTGATGATTTGCCAACCTCAAAAAAAAAGGATCACTATGTTTAACCTAATAGGTATACAAATTTTGGATATGTGTTGATGTGTTTCTTTTAATAAAAACAAAAAAAATATATTTTATCAATTTAATACAAAATTGTGGGCGGGGGACTGAGCATGGTCGCTTCTTGCAAACGAAAAATGTTTAAAAGTGATCATGCGTCGACTTTGCTGATGGTACCTACATAAATTATTATTCAAATTAAATTATAAAATTATTCAATATTTTCCATTTATCTTATTTATGTCATGCAAGCTGTAAAGTAAGCATTTGTCATTGGTTCTTTCCTAAACCGACTTTAGTTATTGTAACATCATCTTTTACATAAGACCGCAATGTAATTTCAAGACTTTTATACTTACATCTTATGTAAATGAATACTAGAATACTAGTTCTGTTGAAATTAGGAATTGACACAGTAAACTTAATGTTATCTAGTCAGTACGTTGTGAAATTAGCGCTTTTAGAGGCAGACCGATCTTTCATAATATTATCCTATAAAAGAGGTTGATCTGCCATTGTTTTTAGTTATCTAACAAGTGGCTTTTGCGGAAGAGCTGGCGACAATTTCGCCATATCTATTTGTTATTTAACCATTTCATTCTCATTAGGTTTAGATGCTGTCAAGAAACAAGTACAACTTGCATTTTTTTTAACCGACTTCAAACAAGATGGAGCTTCTCAATTCGACTGTATGTTTTTTTTTGTGTTGTATGTTTGTTACGCCAATTATGAATTGATTTTGATGATTCTGTTTTTGTTTTGTAGGTCATACTTCAGAGGTGGTCCCATATAAATTTTATCGAAATTGATTCAGCGGTTTTTGAGAAAATCTACAATAAATAAATAAAAACCGCCTTCAAACGGACGCGGACGTGGACGTGTAAGACGATCGTTTTCGAATTGGTGTGGGGTAGGTAATATAACTGAAACGTGAAAATATAAACACTTTTTACAAAAAAAAAAACCACCGACTTCCAAAAAAAACACTACAAAGTGAAAAGTAACTTTAATTTCGGAAGTCGGTGGAAATAGTAAAATATAGATCCAAAGACACTGACTTCTGAAACTAAAGTTATTTTTCACTTTGTAGTGTTTTTATTTGGAAGTCGGTTGTTCTTGTTGGTGTTGCTAGATCGATATTACATATTCCCAATTTTTTAGTGTTTAACTTTTGGGAATTCCCAGTTCCCACGTGGTTTTACGGTGAAACCATGTGGGAACTGGGAATTCCCAACCGGTAAAACTTTTACCCGTTGATAATTCCGACTTCTGATGCAATGCACAAATTGAGAAAGTACAAGAGTTATAAACGAAAATGTGTGATGCAAAACACAATCACAGAATTTAAATCAATTGATACTCAGTAATAACAGCCGCACGGGGATAGTCCGTGGATGGGTGACCATCTTTGCATACCAAGACCACTCCGTGCCTCGGAAAGCATGTTTAGTCTTTGGTCCCGGCTGTCATTCGTGGATCTTTTACAGTCGTTCGTTACGTGTCGTCAGAAGCCCGAAAGTCTGAGAACCAATCTTACCAAGGGGTATCGTGTTACCCAGTAACTGGGTTGTGGAGGTCAGATAGGCAGTCGCTCCATGTAAAATACAGGTATCCAGCTGCATCCGGTTAGACTGGAAGCCGACCAAAACATCGTTAGGAAAAGGCAGGCAGGTGGTGATGTTGACTTGATACCTTATCTTATCATTGAAATCTGCTATTTGTCCAACTTAGAACCCTCCCAATAACCACAAGACAGAACGGATATAAGTAACAACACATTTTAATGTGATCAATCCGCCACATTGTCGTCTGCAAATGGCGACCATAGTCGTGACGTCACTCACCCGTATGGACAACACATGGGCCCGTTTTTATACTCTTGACATTGTCATTTTTTTGTTGTTGATCCTCTATTAACGCGTAGAAGCATCTTTGACTGTTTTTTTTTTTTGTGATGGAGTAACTTATGTGTTCTTAATGGATATGTGTGTATGAAAGTACCTACTTATCATTAGTTCGAAATATTGTTTTGTTACTTGTTGGCTTCGATCAATAATTGATCGAAGCTTGTTGGACATAAATATCAAGCCGTATCTGGTATGAAAGGAGTATGGATGTCCTTTATTAGCTTTCATTACTTCTAATGAGTACAATAGACAAATTCTCGATGTGTATTTCAGTTTATGAATCGGCCCGTCGCGTCGATGGATTTTGCCCATCGCAATATCAGCTAATGTCATCTTAAACCCTGTGTCATCTACTGGTTGATAACGTCCGCCTTTGTATGTATTTTTTTTACTTGTGCATGATATTTTGCTCGCGTACATGACATAATTCAATCCCAGTTATCATGAGGTTTTGATTGGACCATCGTAAAACGTTATGTAAAGTTTTCTTTTAACCGTTTATACAAGAAAGAAAGAATAACGTTTATTTGGACACAGTTCGTGAAACACAGAATACAAATAACAAAATAAAAAGTGAAAATAATGGTTTAACAACAATAGTGTGTGTCTCACGGCTGCGCCAAAGAGGATCATTTCAGCATTAATGCCAGACACATGCTGTCTGACGCTGGTTTTCTAATGAACCTTTAGGGACAAGTGACGGGGATTACAAACAGTTTCGACATTATTTTTTTCTCTCATTTCTCATTTTAATCATATTATTTATCTCGTAAGTAATAAAATTCTCATTCAAACCTCAAACGTTTACCGCTACCAAAGAAATGCAGGAGCTCATATTATCTTCACGCTCCACATACCGAAGTAAAGCGAATATCACAGACAGCGAGGCATTCCTCAAATTCACGGCGCCAAAGCGCGTACCCAGTGATCTTGAACTTAGAAATTGAGAATACCGGTCCCCAGCCTACCATTTTGACGCGGCGGTGCTCAAAGTTATGCTTTAATTGTGTCTTTACGTTGATTATGAAGCGTATTATTATGTATTCATTATTAAATCGTCTTATTGACCCAGTCTTTCATGTTTCTGTATTATGTACCTATGTCGAAACTGTTTGTACTGCCCGTCACTTGTCCCTAAAGGTTCATTAGAAAATCAGCGGCAGCGTCAGACAGCATCTGTCTGGCATTAATGCTGAAATGAACCATTTTGGCGCAGCCGTGAGGCACACACTATTGTTGTTAAAACATTATTTTCTCTTTTTAATTTTGTGTTTCACCAACTATGTACAAATAAACGTTATTCTTTCTCTCTATCTATTTCCTTTCATCAGCAATTTTAATTTCAAGATATCATTCTTTATCGACTCACATATGGCAGATATACTATAAATCGTGGGTTTGTTGCCATTAGCAGACAGGGGACGCTGCTGTGCGGGATGGAAAACAGCGTTTGGCAATTTTATTTCGTCGTTGTGTTTCCATATATCTGTCACAAAATTAAATTATTTGTCATTGCTACATGTTTTAATTCTTTTTACCTATTGTGGTATGGTAATTTTATTATAGGTGCATAGGTCTTCACATATAATTAACGTATAAAAAATATTGTAACACATTTTAAAAGAGTAACGGTGGAGTTTCTTGCCCATTCTTCTCCATACGAAACTACCTTTTGGACGGGGCGACTAGAATCAATTCTATTTTAATGTAAATGTTGACGTTCAAAAGTGCCTATTTGAAATAAATGTTTTGACTTTGTTGTTTTTACGACACCCTTGGGATTACGGGTGCCATAATTTTTGCGCATATCCACGCAAGGATCGAAGCCTTGACGTAATAGAATACCTGTTTAAAATCTTACCATGAAACTTAGATAGCATGTGATGTCATTCCACCTAATGCTAGGAGACACTGTTGACGACTGACTTCAAGCTCACTTTACCTAAGTTTCAACGGTGCAGGAGAGATTTTTACTGAATAGATAGATCGGCTGTAATAGAATGTTTGGTGTATTTTGGCGTATCGCGCTAAAGAAAGTATGAGAACCGCTGCTCTATGTCTCGAATGACAAATTAATATTTAAATGGTTTTAAATGAGATACGATAAACGTTTGAAATGTTAGCCAAAGAGAAATTTTGTGTGGTCCAGTTTGGAGTTATTCTACACTGATCGATAGATGCTTTGATTTAGAAGTTTTGTTGGTATTATTTTACTTTACTATCCAGAATAATTTTGGTTATATATATCAAGATTGCCATCCTTAACATATCGAGACCCCTCCGTACCTAGGAAAGCAAGTTAAGCCGTTGGTCCCGGCTGTCATTCGTAGATCTTTGACAGTCGTTACGGGTAGTCAGACAGAAGCCCAAAAGTCGGCCAACCAGTCTTACCAAAGGGGTCGTGTTACTCAGTAACTGGGTTGTGGAGGTCAGAAGGCAATCGCTGCATGTAAAATACTTTTAGTCAGCTGCTTCCGGTTAGACTAGAAGCTGACCCCAAAATAGTAGGGTAAAGGCTAGGCAGATGATCTATACTAATATTAATATTATAAAGAGGTTTAATTTGTTTGTATGTAGGGGCTAATCTCTGGAACTACCGGTCGTATTTGCAAAATTCTTTTGGCATTTGATAACCCAATTCTTGAGGAAGGCTACAGGCTATTTTAACATCACGCTTTCACCCTTAGGAGCCGAGCAAAAAGAAAAAGTCAAACGATTATGAAATGAAATTAGAACAGCACTGTTTTGTTCAAGGATATCTACGGCTTTTTCGGTAAATGTCGGATTATATTTTACGCCTGACAAAATTTTGTATTTCCTTTGGCTTCCTCAAAGAGCCTTACATAATCTCAGACCAATTAAAAAATCAAGACGCGCGCGTCAGCGCTGTCAAAAGTGACGTGACACCGGTTGTGTGCACTAAGTGAGGTGTAGTTTGGTTATAAATGTGTGTGTTTGTGTGTGTGTGTGTGTGAGGGTGTGTGCACAGAGCAAGGTGTAGTTTTGCATGTTTCAATGTATTGTTCGCAGCGCTACGTATTGATTTTTATTTAGTCTGAATAAATAATAAATAGGTCATGTTTTTCCTGAATATGAGTAACGACTCGTCTATTGAAGTATTTTGGCATTGTCCTCAACGCGGTTCTTAGGAAAACCAAAGCTTTGTCGTTATGAGCGGTTTATTTGTTTTATAATTTATTTTACTATTATTATATTATATACAGGGTTGTTGGTAATATGTCGGTGATCCATTTAGGGGTTGTAGGGGATGTCATTTGCAACCAAATGACCCCATATGCAAATTTCTACCATTTTCCAGTAATTTGACATTTTATATTTTTTTGAAGATCTCTGGTATCTTGTTGTATCTCGTTGGACAGCTGAGAAGTTGTAAGTACATAGTTTTGGAATGTTCTCTCAATAAAGTATATACAGGTTTCTTTGCAGAAATCAATCATTTAAATCAAATAACCCGCTCAAAATTATGAAATTGGTATCAAATTACCTCCAATACATCCACTTAATGGATTGCCGACGTATTACCAATAACCCTGTATATTATTTTGTTATTGTATTATTACATGTGGTTTCATTTATTGCATATAATTATGTGGTTTCCGTAGTATATACCTACCTATACCTTCTCTGTATAAATAGAGGGTTGGAGTGTAGCCATAGGGGCGCAGGACTTAAAAGCTTTTTAACCTTGTCTATAGAAACCAATTAGGTTTTGTGAAGCATGGTCCTATGGTATTTTTTTTTTTGCTTTATTTGCTGCTCATAGTTGCCCCTAGACGACGTATACTGCAACTCCTACTACTCAGCCACTAAGACGACCCACTGACTGAAAACAGGCATTTGCCCTGCAGCGAGACAATTGTAACTATTTCCTGTGTGTGTGTGTGACCCAATATACCGTGAGTACTATTGCAGGCTGACTTTTATTACTCTGCCTGCTACACACCCCTACACATAACTATACAATAATAGGCTGGTTATATTATTATTATGCCCGGCTTCCAGTCTTTTTCCGGCCTGGTTATTTTATTTGTCTTCAACATAAAGGGATAAAAAAAGGTAAATGAGTACCTACCTACCTAGTAGTAGTAATTTAGATCTAGATTTTTTGTAGTGCTTCGAATTTTTGCATGCCTTAAAGGTAGAATGTACAAGGAACCCTAATAATTGTAACATTTGATTTATATACTTTACCTAGATATTCTTTGCAAATAAAAATATTGTATTGTTTTGTACAAGAAACATTAAAAAAAATATTTTGTCAGGACTTTTCAACTTTCGAAATGGCAACCCTGCTCAAATCCCGTCAGTTTTCACATGGAACGGCGCTGCAATTAAAATTTAAAACCTGTTACATTTCCGTTGAGGGGTAACTGGTGACTGGACATTGTTGTTAACGAGTCTTTGAGTTGATTTTGAAGGGAGTTCTTTAAAAAGATTTGTATTCAGTACTGCAAGTCACGAGTGAAGAATAGATAATTTCAAGGTTAGCGTGCAATATTGTCGAGTTCGTCGCTTCGCTTGATATGTAAAGGTGGCCAAACCACCACCTTCATTCAGTAATCATTGACCCTACAAACCGGAGTGTTTTTGTTTTTTTTGGTTCTTCCTCCTAACTGAAACATTTTCAGTATAAACCAATTCAGTTGCCAATTGATAAAAATATATTTCAGGGTAAAAAAAAGCCTCTTCTGATATAGAGAAGGAATTGAGCATTGGACACACTTGCGCGAGGCGATTTCAAACTTATATTTTATATTAAAAAAAAAACAATCTGTATTGTCACACTGCAGGGCAAAGGCCTAGACTTATTGATATTAAATTAATAATTGTTATGAAATTCATTGCTATATTATCATAAGTCATAGTATTTTTTCAAACAAACTATCGTATTTTACTTTGCTTGTCGTTGTTGAAGACCAAATTATACATTAATGTATTCGTAACAAAAGGTATTTACAAGGCAGATGTGAGTGAAAACGCCGAGGGGTGACGCCCTAGAAGGACATGTGACCTTATTGGTGATGTTCTTCAGAGAGGTCAGGTGCTTAGTACTCATAACCGGCGTGCGTGTATGACCAGGCCCTGCAGTCTCGAACTCTCGACATAGTTAGCAATCGGTTTCGGTTGCTAAGTCCTAACAATGCAGATGTAACGATATTTGGTGGTCTCCACACTCAAATTTATCAGTTGTTACTGCTATTTTAGGTAGGTACTGGTAGGTAACAACCGATAAATTTGAGTATCGAGACCACCGAACATCGTTAAATCTGGATTGTTAGGACTTAGCAACCGAAAACAATTGCAAACTATGTCGAGACTGCAGGGCCAGATGTATTCACGTAGGCGACGCAAAAGAAGTATTTAATTATCGTAGCAGGTGGCGTTCAGTAGTGTCTGCCTACCGTCATGGGAAGATGACGAAGAGTTTATGTTGGTAGTGTAGTGTATTTTACTTTTTTTGTTGTTGTTGAAGACCAAATTATACATGTATGTATTCGTTACGAGCGATCCTTTCCCCTTCAATGTGCGCTGAATTTAAAGCGCTATTTACTGGCATAGGTCTTGTTATACATTTCACTTTATTTGCCATTTACATTTCATTACTCGTGTTGAAAGTAAATAGGTTCCTTTGAATTGGCAACGAGTGACTTTACCAGTTTTTTGCCTACATAGATTTTCTAGCACTTGGTCGTCGCTCGCATGATTAGCTTGCACCACTGCTACACCTTTCTAATCCTGTCCATATCCCAAATTTGGGGTCGGTGCAGTCTGATTCTTCTATAGATCTCTATCAGCTGTAATCTCTGTAGGTACCCGGCACCCCCTTTTTAGCCATATGAAACATCATCCATGTTTCAATTTAGTTGGAGTTGGCGCTGGTGCAGCAAATTTTCTTCTACTATACATCTACGACTACTACACAATTAATACTATACAGGGTTATTGGTAAAACACCATCAACCTCTTAAGGGGTCATTGTACTCATCATTATGAACAACTTTTACTATGGGACCAAATATGAAATCGCGAAAAAGAAATCAGCTGGTCCCTACATTTTGACGAGTTCTGCAAACATAAATGTAGGGAACAGCAGATTTTTTTTTCGCGATTTCTTATTTGGTCCCATAGTAAAAGTTGTTCATAATGATAAGTACAATGACCCCTTAAGAGGTTGATCGTGTTTTACCAATAACCCTGTATATAAGGTTGCCTGGAAGAGATCGCAGAAAGCGATAAGGCTGCCCATTGTATATTTTGTAGTGTTTGATTTTTAATTTTATGTATTTTGTGGTGTACACACAGCAGCAGCTCAAGTTACCACAAACTGTCAAATTTTCACATTCGATTTAGTACGTTAACTTTCAACATTTTAAGGTTTAAAAACATTTGGAGAAATTTGACAGTTTCGTGTAACCTGATGTGCTATCGACTGTACAATAAAGAACATATAATTAAATAAATACATATCTATTAGCTGCCATCTCAGTATCCACCCCCTTCCTCGCCATAGCTCATCATCATTTGCCAATGATGATGGCCGCCTTGTTCCACCCACTACTGAGTAAAGGCCTCCTCCCGTCCGTGTGAGTCTCATCCATTTCTGTCCCGCGACCTTCAATCCCACCTAAACTTGGTGTTACTCCGACGGGTGTATCATTCAATTTTCTTACTAAATCCTCGTTTATTACGTCTTTCATATTGTTACCTATAAAAAATAGGATGCGATAATGAGTATTACGTTGCACAAAATAAAGGACATAATACCAAATATTAGATTAATGTGCCTGTATCCAACTACAAGCAGAGAGAGCCATTATGGATCATTACTATGATTTATCGAGCCAATAAATTGAAGCTACAGGCGTGCATACAATCCGTCACTTTCAAAACGTATCCATATCATACTAACACGTTTGTAATTTACAATGATTGCGAGTCGTAATAGATGTTCGGTGACTACGCTGTGGGACTGTTACAAAGAATGTGTGCTTTTATAATTTCGAACGTGGCGTTATTATCGTGGAAGTCCGCGGCTTCACGGCAACACAGGGAAGTAAAATGTATCGAAATATATTAAGATGCTTTTATATATCCTTCCATGATAACGTACACGATAATATTGTCGACGTTAGAAATGATAAAAGCCCACATTAAGAAAACTGTCTTCGTCGTGTCGATGGCACGAGTCTCCAATCTTGCCGTCCCAAAAGTTCCCCAGCTCCACAGCGTCGTTGGTGGCAGCATAGAGGTCGCCAGGAATGTTTATCGGCACAGTTGGCAGAATAGGAGAATGAGTTTACGGCACAGCTCCACCTCCACACCCTGCTCCCGATCCGTCGAGGTAACTCCACTTTATTTGGTTGGAGTTACATCTTCCCACTTGGCACTTCCAAGTGGAGCACGGAAACCCTGAAGGTACCCTATGAAAACTGGAAGAAGTGACACTTATGTGCTTTCTTTCCATCTTCTATCGTATGCCATGGACCTTTTCTCATGTTGGGACAACATCAGTACCTGGGAGGGACTTATAATTGCTGAAGAAAGAGCCGTCGAGGTTATTCTAATAATATCTGGTATTCAAATAAATCTGGTGGCATGTCAAAACATCTAAACTTCTGTGTTCTAAGTTAAATATTATACAATTAAACCTTCGCCTTTCGGAAAAAAATCATCTAAATGGTGGAGAAACCCATAAAAATCCATTGTGAAGTTAAGACACTGAGGTCTCACAGAGAGACACGAAAAGCGATTACGTTGTATAGATATAGATTATAGAAGACGCAGCCATCGACACAATAGAAAAAGAAAGAGAAGAGAGACTTTCTTTTGTTCCACAAGAGACGATTCCATCGTTTGAACGAATCATACGCCCCGAAACTGTAAAGTGTGGCAGCGCTAGGAAAAGCGATTTCGTTGTATAGATTATAGAAGACACAGCCATCGACACAATAGAAAAAGAAAGAGAAGAGAGACTTTCCTTTGTTCCACAAGAGACGATACCACCGTTTGAACGTATCTTTCACCCCGAAACTATAAAGAGTGGGAGTGTCACTCCTATACATTCTTAATGACTGTCGCAAACTCTCTTCGAAACTATCAATCTAAATTATTGCGAAAAGTGAAAACTTTAATTTATATGCAGAACTGGCAGGCTTCCTTGTAGGACATTAGCGCCATGTCTCCTGTATGGTTTTGAATTAAAACTTACCGTCAATCAAATGTCCTTTCATCAATCAAGTCAGCTTGAATAGCGAATCGAAAGTTAGTTTCAAATTGCAACATATAAACGAGGATACATACACTAGCAAAATGCTATGAGGAATGTGTGGTGTTACGCGAGCGGATAGAACAAGAAATGAGTACACAAGAAGAAGTCTGGAACTTGGACTGGTGACTGAAGTGTGGAAAATTTCGTGAGGAAAGTTTGTGTATGAATGTGAATGGCTATAAGAGTAAGGGTAGACCAAAGAAACGATGGCTGGACTGTGTGAAAGATGATATGGATAGAAATGGGGGTGACTACCGAGATGATGATTAATAGAGAAGTTTGGAAGAAAAAGACATGTTCTGCCACCACAAATAAATTTCGTAATAATTTGCGTTTCCAAATGTCTTTTGTTATGCGCACAGCAAAAGAGTGGAACTCTCTACCTGCGTCGGTGTTTCCGAACGCATACAACCCTAATCTCTTCAAAGTGAGAAAGAACAGCCGGTCGTTTCTGTAAAAATTTCACC
This sequence comes from Brachylomia viminalis, assembly GCA_937001585.2. Taxonomy (NCBI): domain Eukaryota; kingdom Metazoa; phylum Arthropoda; class Insecta; order Lepidoptera; family Noctuidae; genus Brachylomia; species Brachylomia viminalis. The sequence goes on along the minus strand of OW443320.2, from coordinate 12,008,458 downwards.
GTGATGACTTGCGTAGAGTGAACTGTCAGTGTCATCATACTGATGCTAGGGATTGAACAACGTTACATTTACAATCATAATCGAGATTTTAATAATATTTTTTATCCTAATTCTATTGATCTTTTATTATTTCAAAGCTAGTATGTAGTTAAGTGGCTAAACATTACTATTTTCGGGGTTTTAAAATAAAATAGCAAAACAGAAATTCAGTTTGAAACACAATGTTGTTTTTATTTATTTATTTATTCAAAAAAAAATACTGTACAAAGGCGGACTTAATGCCTGAGGCATTTTTTACCAGTCAACCTTTGTTTTATTAGACACTTTTATCAATAGAATTGGCATAAAAAATATTATTCAAATCTCGAATATGATTGTAAATGTAATGCTTGGTCAAGCCCTAGAATCAGTGGGATGACACTGACAGCTCACTCCACGCTTACTTCACCTAAGTTTACACGGTGAGATGGTTACAGAATCGCACTGCAGGCTTCTTTTGGGTAAGCTCACTCCATCGTCGACTCTGTCTCTGTCACAACTGACCTAGAATAGAGTCAAGAGCAAACCCATCAAAAAATAAAATCGAAATATTCTTCATTGCCGTCAAACCGACAGAATCTATATTAAATCACATAATATCACGCCTGTTCCCCTCCGAAGGGTAAAGCAGAAGTGTAAGTACCTATAGACAAGGTAGACCCGTATTTCGCCAGTTATGTGTAGGTAAGTCTTATCGTCATCTGCCTAGACTGTATCCAACTATTTTGGGGTCGGCTTCCAGTCTATCCGGATGCAGCTGAATACCAGTATTTTACTAGTCTTGTGTAGTTCGCGAACGAACTAGGTCGTAAGAGCGCTCCCACAGATGAACTACGCGAACTAGTTCCGTCATTCCCCGCTCCATGGTTCGTTAGTTCGTGACCGAATGAGCAAGGGTGGCGTCAACCGAACTAAAGTCCCGAAACCGATTATTCAATAACTAAACTAAGGAGTGTATTTATTTATTGCAACAATAAGCCTAGGTATTATTTATAATAATGATAGGTACATACCTTTTAAGAATATTCATTCAGAGGTTTTTGCTGTTTATAATGTAAAAAATGTAGGTAAAAGTACAGCAATACATAATCTATCTTGTCGCGTGCCTGTGCAGGAGCAGCATCAAAAGGAGCGAACGATCTGCCTTCCTCTGATTCGAGCTGAGAGCTGGGCGACCTCCTTCGCGAACTACTATGCGCAAGACTATATTTTACTGCCTATCTGACCTCCACAACCCAGGGGTAATACGATACCCCTTGTTAAGACTGGTTGTCAGACTTTCGGGTTTCTGACGACCCGTCACGACTGTAAAAGATCAACGAATGACAGACGCGGCCAACGGCTTAACGTGCTTTCCGAGGCACGGGTCTTGATATGTAAAGATGGTCACCCATCCACGGACCAACCGCGGCAAGTGTAGCTTAACCTGATTTATCGACCCGTTGCGGCTGTTATCACTAAGCCACAAGCCCCCCAGTGATGTATAAGTCGCAAGTAATCTATATATTAAGTTTTACTTCTGAGCGACCTCTATAATACCCTCCTACTCGAGACACGATCTAAAAAGAGTATGGGGGGGGGGGGGGGGGTGAGAAAAATCCATTTCAATTCCATTACTGGCGTTCCATTGTGTGAATGATAATCTAGGTCCCCTGTTAATATCGCGTTGAATACTAAAAGAATCTATGTTACATTGTATTTTGCTCATAATGGCGGCTCCGACGTCGGTCTTATAGAATTAATTAATTGTTTAGTCAAGTTTCCTTATTGTTTTCCTACTTTATTAAACATTTGATGTTAATGTGCGGCAGACAAGGTTTTCAGGATGTAACAGGAAACATGTTATTAGGAGATATATCTCTTCTAAAGCAATGAATACCAAAATACCAAATATGAAATCGCGAAAAAAAAATCAGCTGTTCCCTACATTTATGTTTGCAGGGGCCGTACTATGACGTGTTAACACCATCATGATTCTGTTGCGAAAAAGAGATAGTGCTATCGGTCATGTATAGCTCCGTCTCTCTTTCACGCTGGAACAATGATGGAATTAACACGTCATAGTACGGCCCCAGAACTCGTCGAAATGTAGGGAACAGCAGATTTTTTTTTCGCGATTTTATATTTGGTCCCATAGTAAAAGTTGTTCATAATGATGGGTACAATGGCCCCATAAGAGGTTGATGGTGTTTTACCAATAACCCTGTATAGTACGGTTGGCAATCCTAGGTATGCCTAAAGTCACTGTTTTCATTGTGAGAAATGTGACTAGAAATCCGAAGTAATGTTTTTGTATGCACTCGTTTCACATTTATACTGTTATATACAGTAAGTGCGTTTGTCCACCCCTGCCGTCACCGATAACGAGATGACGGCGCCGTAGTAGCGATACATACATGTACTATGGCCGCGTGTCTACCTTACGTCCATCATCCGATCGCCGACATCCCGGGAGGTCGCCAAAGTTTCGCGACCGCTAGAACTCTGCCCGAGATTGTGACAGGCAAACAAAACGCGTTTGATCTTGTACACACACTGCCGTCGCACCGGCACCGGTACCGTGCGCCCGGCTTTTGTTTTCGCTATCATACTGAACCGTCGAGTTCGGTCGCGGTGGACAAAAAATCGCCGTCACCGGAACGTCACGTTCGATTTGAATAATCTCGTTTCTCGGTGACGTCCCGTTGACGATGGCGGTGGACGAACGGCCTAAATGTATCGTCTTTTATTACCTATTCAATAGATGGCCTAAGATTTTACATTGCATCAGAGAGTCAATTTCTTCCGCTTTTCTAGTTCAATAAAGCTTAAGGTAAATAAATTCTATTAATATTACTACAGATAATAGTTATCTATAATGTCGAGACTTGATGAAGTAGCAGATACAGAATATGCTATTAATTATTATTGTAATACCTAGAAGGGGCTCATGGCTAAAAGATGGTTGATCGAAGATTAAGCTACTCTGGCCGCGGTCGGCTCGTGGATGGGTGACCATCAATTACATATCGAGGGTCCTGCCTGTCATTCGTAGATCTTTGACAGTCGTTACGTCTGCTAACCAGTCTTACCGAAGGGTATCGTGTTACCCAGTAACTGGGTCATGGAGACCAGATAGGCAGTCGTTCCATGTGAAATTCTGATATACAGCTGCATTCGGTTAGACTGGAAGATGACCCCAAAAATAGTTGAGAATAAAAAAATATATTTATTTATTTTATTTTACAGTTTTTGGAAAACTTACAGCTAGACACTTTTACACGATTGAGAGGAACAAAATAAGGCCAATTAAAAGTTTTCACGGTTATAAGAGAACATATAAACAAAAAGTATTTGAGAAGGTACACAGTTGAGTAAAGACAGTATCATATACGTTTCAAACAGCGCAAACTGTAAGCAATTAAGTACTTTACGTGATCAAAAAAGAAATTACACATAAGTAGTCTTTTTTAATTTAGAGATACCAGTATTGAAAATGTCATATATATTTCAGACAGAGTCCATTGATTGGTTAGTATACAAAAAACTTAGAACAAGTGTTAGTACTTATAGCTACCCAGAAAAACTATTTAATAAGGTACCTACGCCCCACTGGCATGTTGGCATATCCAGTGTCCCAGTATGGGGCTATCCCACCTGTCCACTATGGTTTTCAGGATGCTGTTGGGGCTGGCGCGTACCCGGTGCATGATGGAGGCGCATCGCTTGCGCATTATTGCGTAAAAACCATCAATTTGCGTAAAAACATTAATGATGTGATTCGTCGAATCGTTGAGCTCTTTGAGTCTAAGTTGAGCTGCACGATTACTGACAATTGGGTGCACTGACTGGACAGGTCCACTCAATCTGTGTGGTTCTTTCCTCAAAAGACCATTGCAGACACCGATCTACATAGCTTTCACATGACCTGACCAAGATTTTGTCTGGACTTTAAAAGAGACTGTGACCTCTGAGTTTGTTTCGGCCTTTCTTCTCAGAGTAGTCAGATAGGAAACGCCGACCCCATCTAGTTTAAAAAAAATATGATTGACGTGTAAAAGTGTTTGTTCAAACCTACTTACAGAAATAAAATCATTTATCATTTATCATTTGATGTAACTAATATGTAAGTAACAATATAATTTAAAAGAGTGTCCATGGAGCTTCTTGCCCGTTCTTCTCCATAGGTACCTACTACGCTTTGGAATGGGCAACTAGCTTCATATTTCTGACTGACCGACCACTTGACAATTCAAAAGTGCCTTTAAATGGTTTCATTGAAATAAATGCTTTGAGTTTGAGTTTGAATTGCCGTCTCCGCGAACATGCTGGAACCACTACAGTAGCGAGGCAACCTCATCAACACCCTGAACGCATTTATATTGGACGCGCAGAGCGCTGTATGCCCTCCGCGTATAGTTGACCCACAGACTGCACGTGTAAAACGACTGACAATACCATAGATATCCAGACAATACGCTCTGAACAGCGCAGCCTTTACGTCAGTCGAGCATGTCGCAAATCTGCGAGCCAACATATTGCACTGGACAGCCAACGCTCTGCGCTCACGCTCAGTGTCCAGGTTGTCTTTAAGGTCTTCGGAAACCCAGTGGCCCAGATACTTGAAAGATGTGACTTGTTTTAAGGGACTTCCGCAAAGTTTCAACTGTGGTACTATTGGGTAGTTTTTAGTGCCTATCTTAAAGACTAGTACCTCACTTTTCTTCACATTGTATCTGAGCCCATGGGCCTCCGCATACCTTTCACATATCTCGAGCAGACTCATCATTGCGTTAATCGATGGGCTCAGCAACACCATGTAATCCGCGTAACGTTGATATCCCTGATAAGTGTTGCTGAGCTCAACGATCAACCGGATTATGTACAGACTGAAGATAGTGAAGTGCTGGGGAGGTCAGGCCGCCCTGCCTCACACCGCACTCCAGCCTATACTCATCCGATAATGAGCCTGCCCACCTTACACAGTTAATCTGATTGTTATACCAATATCGTAATATTGATATAACTTCCCTATCCACTGAAGTAATTTTTGCCACAGCAGGTCGTACGACACCAGATCGAATGCTTTGGATAGGTCCAGGAAACACGCGTTAATGGGCGTTTTCCTGCGCGTATATTACTGCACAGCATGCCTGAGAGACAGTATGGCACTTTCTGTGGAGAGATTAGGCCTGAACCCAAACTGCGCATCATGCAGATAGATGCGGGTTGCCATATGCCTATCCTGCAAACTGTCCAGCACTTTAGCAATGACAATTGCAAGCGAAATGGGCCTGTAGTTTACAAGATCTGATGTGTCCCCGGTCTAATCCTTCACAATAGGCACGACCACAGTTTTCATCAGATCGCTGGGCAGATGAGTGTGGCTCAGACAGAGCGAGAAGAACATCGCCATCATCATCATCATCATCGTCATTATCATCATCATCATTGGCACCCTTGTTCCACCCAAGCTGAGAATAGACCTGCCTTTTGTGTCATGCTTATTGCCTTGATTATTATGATTAGGACCAGAACATCAGACATAAAATTAATAAAGAACATCAATAAATATGCCATGTCACAGGTCTCGGCTTTTATATCTCTCTCTGACGTCACTGGATATAATGACATCATAAAATATGGTAGCCACTAACTCGGAATGGCGAGTCGGAGTATAATATAAATAATAACTATTTCCCGCGGCTTCATCCGCGTGGATGTCGGAAATTACTTTACGGGAACGTACTCCCAAAATTAAATATTTTTGTAGTGAAACATCTATAGCCGCACGTAAAACCGATTGCTGCCGTGGCGACGCATGCCGTGGCGACGCGTCGTCGCCACGCTATATTTTAAATAAAGAACAATTTATTTCTTTAAAAAATCTGAATAAGTAAGTATTTGGTTTTAGATTATGCCATATTTATTTTATTTTTTATTTTTTTTATTTTGTATAGTAAATAAGTATGAAAGAATGGTTTTCGGTGTTTCACATCTGCCAGGCGTCCCGCGACGGCTCAATTCTTCCTTCTCTCTTCCTTCTTTCTTTACTCCTGGGATAAAAAAGTATCCTATGTCCTAACCTAGGTCATAGTCTGACCCTTTCCTCGGCCCTGACCCACCGCTTCGTATCGCGTCGCCCACTCGCGCTATTACCTACTTCGTTTTCGCTTAGCGTTCTTTCTGACTTTTTATCTTTTTGCTCGGTCCTAAGGGTAATTTATCAAATGCAAAAATATTTTTTCAAATCCGAGTGGTAGTTCCAGAGTTTAGTGCGTTCAAACAAACAAACAAACTCATCAGCTTTATCATATTAGTATAGACCAGTATAGACCATAGAGGAAAGTAATATGTATAGACTAAAGAGTATTTGTAACTGTCCTGAGAAAGTCGGATGCAATGAAAATACTGATCGTTTTTGCTATTAAACTTAGAGCTAAATGAATTTCTAGTAATATTTTATGTTAAGTCACCCATTATTATCATTGCGTTTTCTACAAGTTTCTGAAACAGGATAGAGTAATAAAATAAACTTTATGTTAACTTTCATTTAGGAAAACTATAAATCATCTAAACATTTATTATAAAATAAAGTCTCTTTTCTTGTCTGTTTGTGTGACTGCGATGTTCTTCTACGCAACGAATTTTGATGCGGTTTTCACTATAATTAAGGGCTGATTTTTCAATAGTCAGATATTTTTTATCTGAAGAATAAATATGGTGGTTTGACAGCTTTTGTATAGAAAATATGTCAAACTGTCAAATTCATTCTTCAGATAAAAGTTATCTGACTATTGAAAAATCAGGCCTTAGAGAATTTATTCCGAAAGGTTTATGTGTAAATATTTAAGAAATCTTCATGTTTTGTCAGGTCGTAATAACCGTGCGAAACAGAGGCGGGTTGCTAGTTTGTTATAAATCAAAGTATAACGAATGAAATATCACATCAATAGTTACTATTACGTACAGAGTAATGCATGAAGTTGCATTTTTTTTATCTCCGTAATGCATTTCAAATCGACATCTTTGAGAGCGAACGATTCTCTCGCAATCATTGATGATAAGACTTGATCTAAATTAAGATGGCAGATTGCTATCTGCCACCTTGATTAAAAATAACTCATAAGATCTTTGATAATAATCTATTCGATTAAACAGTTAAGCTTTCAGAACCAAGCTATTATGTCTATAAAATATTTCATCATCGATAATAAAACCGGATATTTTTGCCGCCACATTTTTCCTTGCGATCTATTTACGAAAAAATCTCCCGCATCGCGAAGGTAATCTCTCTGCGCTGGCAACTCCGTCATCGACCGCAGTACGCCGTGAGCGGGGAGGGGGGCGTGCCGTCTGTCAAATCGAATTACGCTCTTGAGTTACATTTGCGATCATTTTCATTAGAAAAATAGCTTTTTCATGTATTAATTTACGCTTTATTAGTGTATTGGTCTATTCGCTAACGGTTTACAAACACGAAAGTTCCGACGCTGGCAGAATATCGTCTGTCCATTGCTTCGCGATCATGGCCATAGGGATTGCTATTTTTGTTTTGTAGCCCAGTTTTATTGTAAATATTGTTTCTAAGTGTCGAAATAAAGGTGCAGTGGTGTTTTTTTACGTTTTTATATTTACTTTATTCACTGTGATCTTCGACGGACCGTGAACGAGTTGCGCTTAGACGTTTTAGTTGCAAAAATACTTTCGAAATTCAGTCTTTGAGAAACGTATCGGTGCCAATGGTAGTACAAAAACAGATTTGTGTTCATAAATGCAGTGCCAAAGTGTTGAAAGTTATAATTTTATTGTGAATCAAGTGTAAATCACCAAAAAAAAATAAAAACAAAAAAAAATGTATGGTAATCCAAAACGTAATTTAGTATTTTCGAATACTTTTTATTTTTTCTAAACGCGAATGAAGCGATGTTTTTGACTGTGGTTTGAGTTAGTGAAAATCATACTAAATGGCATTTTATTATAATAAATTGCTCTATATTAGTGTTAAACAAGGATGAGGCGGGTTTTCGGTGTCTGTACTGACAGCTGGATGCTCTGCGGTCAGAATGTGAGGCGATAATCATTCCAGGCTGTCCTAGATGTTGTCTGTATGTCTGTTTCTTTTTAATTTTTTTTTCTTTGACACCTAGATTTATCAAAGAGTAGAGTTTCAAAAGTTACTATTATGGAACTATAGAATATGTTTTGAAAATAAAAATGTAGTCTATTGTTTTTTCTAATCTTCACAACATAATTATTGTAAATTATTAACACAATTAGATTCTACATCCTGTCAATAAATTCGGATGTTAATCTTTCTGTAATTTTATCAGTAAACAATGCACTGCCAATCAAGGCTTTAGCTTGATGATTGGTTTTCCGTTTATAATAGTGCAATACTGAAGAGATGTCACAATGTATTGATCTTTGTAAGTTGCTTAGATGTTAATAGCAATAATGAATAAATTCACTGCCAAGAAATATACACATTAATTAAAAACTAAAGGGACATTCATTCTCTACAATAAATGGTCAGTCTCTTGGATTCTACAAAGATAAAAGATTTATTTTTACAGCTGCCACCATTTTGAGCTTTTCACAGTGATTTCTGCCCTAGAAAATTTATCCTTGTGACATGATTTATAAAAAAAAACACTATTATTATTAATATTTTTATCTCTGCCTTAAAGCACTGTTTAGGCACATTTTCAATACAAGGAAAATTTTAGAAACAAATCAGTATTATGGAAAATGAAGAACAATATACTATAATTACTTATTATTTTATAAATGACATAACTTTTCTAAATATGGGTGTCATTTTACCTGTTTGATGGTTGTATAATTTTATACTATTGCATGTCTGTGTCATTTTGTTAATAAATTGAAGCATCTGTTATGCCAAGCTAAATTCAGTGCATACTAATTAAGATTTGGAAGGAACTTGTGGCTATCTAATGACAGCCGTACTGGTTGATCAAAGGTTAAACTACACTTGCCCAGAACCAAGACCCCTCCGTGCCTCGGAAAGCATGTTAAGCCATTGGTCCAGTCTGTCATTCGTAGATCTCTGACAGTCGTTACGGGTAGTCAAAAGCCCAAAAGTCTGACTACCAGTCTTACCAAGGGGTATAGTGTTACACAGCAACATCGTTGTAAAAGTCAGATTTGCAGTCACTCCATGTAAAATACTGGTTTTTAGCTGCATCTCGTTTCACTGGAAGCCGATCCCCACATTGTTGGGAAATGGCTAGGCAGATGATGAGTGATTTAGGTTTTTGTAAGTCTGATCTAGTTTTTGAACACTAAATTCAGACTAATTTCGAATCAAATTGCACTGAACTGAGCTTTATAGAATGTTTAACACTAAATCACTATTGATGTTGTTGTTGATTGTGGATACTAAATAAATGTATGTTCACTAATTCATGTTTTACAACATGTTGTGTTCAATTTGATCATGTTCTTGATATGCCATGACAAAACTTGTACAGGGTGGCTGGGACATTGACGTACAAATTGTAACCAGGAACACAGCACAATGATCCTAGACGCGTAGAAATTTTTTATGTGTTATAAAAAAAATCTGCTGCTTCATAGAAAATTGCAATACCTACATGGTTAAAATGTATGGTACAGCAATTTTTTTTTAAAATAACCAACGAAACATTTCAATGCAGGGGGTTCTATGTTGGGGGGGATTTTGGTTTCCGCACTTAGTCGTTCAGGTGAACCATTGTACGTGGGCCATGGCGGCCGTTGGTGGTTATTCTATCCAGCCCACCTCCCTCCAGAAGTTGACTAGGTCGCCTAGTCTGTTGAGAACATCTGTGTAAGTACTGGGTGCACCGAGGGTTTCTGTCCTAATTTGGGCAACGCCTGTACACTAAAAGAGCACATGCGCAACGTTTTACTCAGCCTCCATGCAAGCAGGGGGATTCAGAATCATGTACTGTTCCATGGTGACAGTTTGTGCGCCGATATCACTGCCACCCGTTTAGTGCATCCATTATAGTGTTTGTGTGTACATAGCTTTGCATCATTCTAAGTGTTTTTTCATAATAGTTATTTATGCAACTGTTGTATAATAAGGGGTATTAAAACTGGAATTTGGGATTATCAAACAAGGCGAAGCCGAATGTATCACATGAGTGTTTTAATACGTAATTATGTACAGTTACATACAAGACTTTATCTACACCCAAGGGTGTTGTACCATCCTCTCAAGGCCAACTACGAGACGACATTCACACAAAAAATAGTATATTTTTTTGTTGTTGGACAGTGTTGTAAGAACCCTATGTAAATTATAAGTTTTATTTTTAAATAGGAGCTGTAGTAGTGAAGCGCGCGTGCATGACAATGTTCTTTTTTTGAATTTCATAAAGATACCACGAAATGAGTAGTGAGAATGTGGCTGTTTGATGAGTAAAGAAGGGATCGAGTTCGAGTTGCATAATGAAATTTAGTACAATATTATATTTGTATGTATTTTGAGCAGGTTATTTGACCAAAATGGTTGATTTCTGCAAAAAACATGGATATAGGTACTTTGTCAATAGAACATTCCAAAAATATGTGCAACTTCTCAGCTATCCAACGAGATACAATAAGATACCAGATATCTTCAAAAAAATATAAAATATCAAATTACTCGGAAAATGGTGGACATTTGCATAGGGGTCATAAGGGTTGCAAATGACCTCCCCTACATCCCCTTAATAGATGGCCGTCGTATTACAAATAACCCTGTATACACGAACGAACTCGCAATCAACGTTCTTGTCTTAAAACAGTAACTTAGTATGCCTAACCGCGCAGTATCCTTCTTACACAGACTTAATGATCTAAGATTACAGTCGGTACCTAATTGACTCACACACGCATTGTCTTGTGAGCGGTCATCCAGTGATCGTGCGCACACTTGTAGAATCAGAGGTGATTAGTCAGTGGGGGACAGTACATACTTACGAGTTTTAAAGGCCATGGGCTTAAGAGTCCAAATGGTCAAACCTGCAGAAGAAAGTTGTGTTTCTTCACAAGTGTTGGAAACGATCATTCTAGTGGTACCCGTCACAAAAATATTACAAATGTCTTCTCTGAAGGAATGTAATTTGCCGAATAAAACGGGTGCAATGAGTAACGTCAGTTTTCTCAAATGTCACTGAATAATCAGGCTCAATCGAGTTAATTAAATAGTAGATGCAACTTATCCACCCAAAGCATAGAAGAGAGACGTATTGTCGTGCGTGGTGTCAAATAAAATATCGAAATTATACAATAAATCCTGCTTTAAAATCTTCTTGCGTGTCCTGTGTTAAATGCTATGAGGACCATACACTGCGCAGTCGAAACCTAAAAAAAAAGTAGATAATTAAACACAGCCAGACAATAGCGTTACAAACGAACGCTTAGAAGGCGCTTCTATCAATGTCAGTCAAATCTTAGGAACAGTGCACACCAAATGTGTGTCCACCACCATTGTCAGAAACACTAGAATACAGATACGCTCACTAAGTAGGCTGGGGGACTTATAGCTGTGCCTATTTGGCCCAAACATGTTGCAGGGAGTTCGGTGATACAAAAAAAAAGAATGAAAGCCTATGAAAAAATCAAGAAACCGCTTAATGCAAGCACATTTCATTGATCCTTCCGTCACATGTGCTAGTGAGGTGTTACTGACCAGAGGGCCTAGACAGTGTTACAAAGTTACCTTTTTGAAAGTGAAATTATTTCCGTCGTATTTTACCGTCGAAACGAATAGAAGAATCTAGCTCACGTTCGGTGACTGACTGAGGGAGCGTGGTGAGAACCGTCTCTACATTAAGCCGATATAACTTTTTGGTTATTTTTGTCTTTCATTCTACATCTTTCACTCAAAGTGAAACATCTGAACACAAAGTGACCCGATCGAAAGAGTTGGATGTCGGCGCACGGCATCTCTCACGGCATCATCACTCACCTACCGAATGATCGGTAAATGACAAGAAAGGAGCAGATGAACGTTCATTCCTATAACATTTTGTTGGTGTCGAGTGAACGTGGAATGAAACAAAATTAAAACTCACTCGTGTGAACCGTCTCTACTAGCTACGTACAAACCGGCTGACTCAACGTCCAATTGTCCTGTAAATGTGATTGTTGTTTGTTTATGTGCACAATGACGATAGGTTCAAGATAATAACATCGCGATTGTCGTGGTACTAGTAGGCTGAATTGACTTTCTGGTATCGTAGGTAGTTAATGACTCTTTAGAGAAGATTGTGGTTATCGCATGGCAAGGGAGATGGGGTACCGAGCTCATGGAAGCTTTTAACAAAAGCGTACCTTTACTTTACAAATTTGTATGATCCGTTCCCACAAGCAAACCGTGAAAACGGTTTTGTGTTAAGTTCAAGACTACTGTAACCTCGGTCTAAATAAATAAATAATAATAAAAATGAGAAAAATTCCTCCGGAGATTACATCGCTGAGGTCTTTATGTGCTGAGGACGGCTACTGAATGCTTTAGTTGATAAGTCTCACAGATTTCTACGCCTCTTCTTGACGGAGAGAAGCAGATGAAGTGTTGAGCTGAATATTTAATCGTCTCTCTGGAAACTGATTGTCTTTGGAGAGGATGGTCTCTAGAAACGACTCTGTTATCCTGGGACCAACCTTCTCTATATTCTCGATGAACCTTTATGAACTAAACAGCATTCTGACCGATTAGAAGTCGCAGGCTCTTTTAATGCCCAATATCCCGTATCTGAAAGAACTGTGGAAGGCGACCATTCTTACGCCCTGAAATTATTCATCCGCATCCAAATCTTTTCACGTTTCTCAATTCTCAATTCGGTTTGAACTCGAGTCATGAATTTGGATTCTGATCGGATGTAGTGCAAAACCGCTCTTACCGTCTAATCCAATCGATTCAAGAGTGGCCGTTTATAAGCTTATAAGAAATACACCGGTTGACGACATCACGTCAGCGCTGGCTGTCGCTGAACACCAGCGCTGGGGCTCTGTCTCGCATAGGGTCGTAGCATTACGCTGAGCGATGGCCGTTTTGCGTGGATGTGACGCATGTTTTCCCCCAACTTTTTCTTTTTTGTGTACGTGTCGTTCTCTGCGTCATGTTTACCGCAAATAAACGTATCTTCTTTCTTCCTAAAAACAAGCATGCTCCATTCATTGTAAACTATAACTTTGTTTACTAAACAGATGAGGTTTACATTACAGTCGTATTATTGTAATTTATCCCCGTTATCGACAAAGAAACTCAGATTTTAATTTTAAATATAAAATAAATAAATAACATCACGTCTGTATTCCCCGGGGATTAGGCAGAGACGTACCTATAGTACATCCACATTTCGCCAGTTATGTTGTAAGTCCCATCTAACAGGGGGCGATCCTATTTCTGCGATAACCGAAGATCCGTCATCAATTTCCGACCGACTATACCCTTTCTATTCCACACAATATTGAACTAAAGCCATTTAAAAAAAAAACGAAATCTGTCATCGCCATGTTATAGGGGCGAGCCTTTTTCTGTGATAACCTAAGATCCGTCATCAATGTCCGACTATACCCTTTATATTCCACACGATAATGAACTAAAGACAATTGAGAAAAAATCGAAATCGGTCGATGATGAACCTTCCTAAAAACATAATTTCTTAGTAAAAATATCACAATAAACGTCGTCTGCGGCAGTACTTTCACTTTATAGGTACACGTTTATGTCCTATAAATGTTGACCTGTTTGATTGGGTCTCATTTTAAGCGGATAGCGGTAGAGCAGCTGGAAGAAAAATTTCAAGCGATTTGTATTTGTTAAAATTTTGTTGAAAAGCTATGCTAATTTTATTTAGATATTTAAGTAAGTATTAGCTTCTGCTAGCTCTCTCGGCAATACTGTAGCTTAACATTAGTGAACGAATTATTGAACTCCCTACAAACTCGCAAATTTTACTTCCCTCTGTTGCGGTATCTACATCGCCAATGCGAGCTGCGCGTCATGCTGACGTCACGCAAATCCTGCATCGCGCAAACAGAGTTTACCGCGCGACTTGCATCAGGCAGTTGTCCACCAGACACGACATCCGTCTTGTCGGAGGATCCTCCCTTCTCTATGGAGGTATGAGTGAACTTTACACCCTGTTCCCCATACCTGTATAAAATAAAAATATAATAACCTAAAGCAACTAAAACTATTAACAAATTAGAATATGGCGTCCAAAAATTCCTCCGCGTTGCTGTCGACTGTCAATTACCCAAAAGACTGGCGACATTGCCACGTTGTATGGCAATACTTAGTCTCTGGCCAAGGTAAAAGCCAGCCCTTTTGTCACGGAAAGTGTCAACCAGCCGTTTGGAGATTACGTTGAACAGACCGTGAGCACTCCAAGATTTAAAAATAAATAAAGCAAAATCTAAATTGAAATAAAGTTACAATTGTTCAATTCCGTTTCAGCCCATTCGTACCTACTTCTAAACTGAGATGACTCATTTGCCTTTTCCCCTAAATGCTAGGAGACGAACGAAAACATGAATCATGATTATTACAATAATTACTAGCTCGCGACTTCATCCGAGTGAATTATCACCCGCTCGCGTTATTACATACTACGTTTTCGCGTTGCGTTCTTTCAGACGTTTATTTTTTATTTTTGCTCGTCTCCTACTGGTCGTAGCGTGATGTTAAACAGCCTATAACCTTCCTCATGAATTGGGCTATCAACAGCAAAAATATTTTTGAAGTAAAAAAAAAACGAGTGTGCTTTAGACCACACAACTGAAGTAAAACTTCTTTAGCTCCATCCATATGCGTTCGCCTCGCCCGATCACACTTTTCGTAACGCTCTCGTCATGCATTCGCCAGCTTACTCCCCAAGCCAAGCGTGCCTAAAGAAGTTTTACTTCAAAAACTGAGCTGCTGCTGAGTGTGATCGGGCGAGGCGAACGCATATGGATGGAGCTAAAGAAGTTTTACTTCAGTTGTGTGGTCTAAAGCACACTCGTTTTTTTTTCTAATCTAACTGGTCAAAAAACTCTTTTTATTTGTAGGATAGATATCCGCTAACACATGAACCACATCCAAACTCACACAAAAATCATAGAGCTACAATTAACCTACTTAAAACACATTTTATGACATGATAAAATGTTATGTCGGACTGCGTCCTCTTTTTGCTTTTCCCGTGGCTTCGTCCATGTGGAGATCGGAAATTATCCCACGGGATTGTACTGCTGCCCAAAAAAATGTCGTATGTCCTAATCCCTGTTCATGGCTTACCTGCGTGGCTTCCATTGGCAGTGGCAGACGATGGACGCGACGATAGAACGTATGGAAGACTAAGCTATAACACACACGTAGGACAAATAGACTCAGGAATAGAGTAGGAGAAATAGAGCAGTCATTTCTGTCCGGCAGACAAATAGCAAGGGCAGTGGTGGCCCACTGGTAACGGCCGCGACTTACGAGTTTTAGGTCGTAGGTGCGAACCCAGTCAGGCGCTTTACTTTGTGTAAATTATTTCATCACCACTGCTCTCAAAACAGTGAAACCGGCATGTCCTAGAACCAAAAATTCAAAGACATGTGACATCACCTACCCGTACTGGGCCCGCGTGGTGGATTACAGCCCACTCCCTCTCACCGAGAGGAGTTCTGTGTCCCAGCAGTGCGAACCTAATAGGCTGATTATGATTATGAGACAAATAGTCCATCGTCAGCTCAGCGCTACAACTTTGAGAGTGCGACTGTCGCAACTCAGCGCTGGGCACGCCACAATTGCGGCGATAAGTCCCCTGTGCGAGGCGCTATGGCGTCCTCACCTTTCGCCTGACGCAGGTCCTCACCGGGCACGGTGGTTTCGGGAGGTTCCTGTTCCGGATAAGGCAGTAATGTTTGCGAGGAGGCGGAACGCGTGAGGGAGAGGCAAAAATCACACCCTCACGCCCCTAGCCGCCGCAGGAGACGCCCTGGGCGTCGGGAATCGCAGGCCGATTCCCGGCCACCGTTGGCGCGGGCTTGCGAACGGCGAGCAATGGGCAGCTCGCCGTTCGATAAAGAGCAGGCCCGGGTCAACGGCGCGTTGTGTTCCACGCGCGCCTCAAGGAGATGTCAGCATCAATGACGGGGTGCGCTAGGGCCGATGCCTGCCAGGGTTGCGGGAAAGTCCGAGAGGGATACCGTGGGCCCTTGCTCAGGCAACTGAAGGAACACGGGTGGGTTTTAGTCAGTAAGAGTCTGACACGCCCTCCTGTTTCGCCCAGAGGGGGAGAAATTATATGATGATTTCCCACCCTCCAAAAAAAAAAAGCGCTACAACTTTGGTTTCCTTGGTAAGCGGTTCCGTCATGATATTTCACCAGTATTTTACATTAAGGTGCCAAAAAATGGTCTGTATTTGGACAGCCGTTGTCTTGTGACCAAGATTATGTCTGGACTTTAAAAGAGACTGTGAACTCTGAGTTTGTGTTGGCCTTTCTTCTGTGAGTAGTCAGATAGGAAACGCCGGCCTCATCTAGCTTTTCAAATATGATTGACGTGTAAAAGTGTTTGTACAAACTTACATAAAGAAATAAAATAATTTATGATTTATCACCGCTTTCTTAGGGAACTAAAGCTTGAAGTCTTGGACATGGTAACATACAGACATACTACTTTCGCATTTATAATATTGGTATATTAAAACCATTTATTGTGGCCTCAACGTGCTATGCTGACCCGAAGGAAAGTATCTGCGGAAATATAAACATGGTCGCGTTTGAAACGGGTTTTTGTTGTAATAATGACCTAGTCGGATAGATAGGCGTGTGAGTTGGTCGTCTAGACTAGATGGAGTGTGTGGATGTACCTATATTAATATCTCTATCTATAAATCTAGACCAAAGACTATCTAGACTAATATTATAAAGAGCAGTCGTAGCCCAGAGGTAACGGCCGCGACTTACGTGTAATAGGTCGTAGATTCAAACCCAGACAGATGCTTTACTTTGTGTAAATAATTTCATCACCACGGTGAAGGAAAATATCGTGAGGAAACTGGCATGTCCTAGAACCAAAACTTCTAAGACATGTGACATCTACCAGCCCGCACTGAGCCCGCGTGGTGGATTACGGCCCACTCCCTCTCACCGAGAGGAGGCTTGTGTTCCAGCAGTGGGAACATTATAGGCTGATTATGCATGATTTTTTTTTAAATTTTCTTGTTTGTAAGTTTATATGAAGTGGTAATCTCTGGAACTAGTCCTGTACCGTTGCATGCACCCATAAGCACAATGTTTTGCGTGTACTACATTACGCAAACGGCAAATTTTCACACCGAAAATAAAAGTCGTTTCCCAGCAATTATTTTTGTGCATTGTAACTTAGTTGTACAGAATGCGTAGTTTACGGCTATGTGATAAGTCTTTTTACACTCTATACAAAAACAAAAAAAACTTTTCAGCCTTATTCCTAATAGTAAAATAAACCTGGAAGAGTTTGTTTGGCTTTTTGTTTGTTTATTTGAACGCTCTAATCTCTGGAACTAACTGTTGGATTTGAAAAATTCTTTTTATATTTGATAGCTCAATTCTTGAGGAAGTTTATTGGCTATTTAACATCACGCTAGGACCCTTAGGAGCCATGCAAAAAAAAAGGCAGAAAGAACGCTAAGCGAAAACGAAGTGATAACGCGGGCAGGTGATGCGATGCGACTGGGTGGGTCCCGGGAACGAGAAATTTCACGCAGGCGTAGGTGCGAGCAGAGACTAGTCCAGAATAAAAAGTACCCTATGTCCTTTTCTAGGTCCCTGGCTACCTTTTTTTTTTGTGGGTGGGAAATCATCAAATAACTTCTCCCGCTCTGGACGGAGCGGAAGGGCGTGTCAGACTCTTACTGACTAAAACCCACCCGTGTTCCTTCAGTTGCCTGTGCCAGGGGCCACGGTAACCCTTTCGGATTTTCCCGCCACCCTGCCAGGCATCGGCCCTAGCGAACTCCGTCATTGGTGCTGACATCTCTTTGAGGCGCGCGTGAAACACAACGCGCCGTCGACCCGGGCCTAGTCCTTATCGGACGGCGAGCTACCCATTGCTTGTCATCCGCAAGCCCAGGTCCCTGTCTGAAGTAGGAGGCGATCTGTCGCTGCCGGCCGTAGTGCGGAGGATGGTCGGTAGCGCAGAGTCGTGGGACGCGGTGGTGTTCTTCTGCGAGGGCGTGATGTCGCAGAAAGAAACTGCGGAACGGGAGAGGGAGATCTCGAATCCCTTCCCCGGCCGCAGAAGGCGCACCGGGCGCAGGAGAAGGGCGGACAACGCCCTTTTCCGGCCCCCATGAATGGGTCCAGGGGCGAGGGCCTTGGGGAAGTCCCTGCCCCCTATTCGATGGACCCGAGGCGAAGGCGCGCGCGTGTGTCGCCGCGCGCCTCTGAGGCGATGCACGGGGTAGTTAAACACCTCACTACCCCGTGCAGGAGACGAGGCCCGGACAGACCGGGCCAGCACTAGTGTGCGGCTACGGAAGAATTTGGATTCCCGCGGCCCCGCGCGCACGTGCGAGGAGACAATGGGGTGGTTTTAGCCGGTAAGAGTCCGGCACGCCCCTCCGCCTTTTCCCCAGGCGGAGATAGTCCATGAGGATTTACCCCGTAAAAAAAAAAACGGTATTATGAGGCTAATGTACCTTAGTAAGGTAAAAGCCTCGAAATAAATAACGATTTAAAAAAAAACTTACATCAAACACATCGCTGTTATTTATAATAACCTTATTTACTGCCGCGATGCACTACTGTCAATTACTTTAAAATTTGCTTCTTACATCTCTGCCTTTGCAGCGCTCAACGCCTCTACACCACCACCACCACTTAATAACAATAAACTTTTTTCTAATTCGGTTAACAGTACACAGATAAGCGTCGTTAACCCTCTTGGATGTTATCGCATAGATACTGCCAAGTGCCTAAACGCAGTAAGCGAGGTGATAACACTCAAGTGGCTGAGGTAGATTATAGATAGTTGTTTGTAGTAAGTACCTTTGAGTAGTTTGTTTAGATTTGTAGAGGTTTTAGATATGGAATAGACTTATTCAGTCTCACTCTACAAACTCAATTTACAAAAAAATCTATTGATTGGACTAAACAATGAAAACACTATCACGTTAATATGTTGCTTGAAGAACAATCTGAAAAAAAACAGAATGATTGCATGTATAATATAATGGTTTTTAATCGTTAAATGAAATGTTTAGAGGTATCTTCATGATTTTATTCTATCGTACCAGATTAGTTGTACTTATTATGTTTTCAACACACTATCTAACTAGCATCAATCGTGAAGAATATCATATATTTTTCTGATTTTGTTTACTGCAGTGGATCATATACTTTTAGGCATTATAAAACTTGCGTTTAGGTCATGTAGTTCCCTTAACTGTGTCGGATTAAAGTACAAGATTAAAAAAATGCTCGTTCGGTTAAACCCTTTATATTTATAAAGCTTGTTTTGTAATAAGGTAATAAATCCGATTGGGTAGTGTTTAGACTGGAAGGATAATTAGTTTATTAGTAATTAGTAATGTTATTCGCATAGAGTAGGTCGCTGTTCCAATTTGACGCCCCAAAAAGGACCGCGATGAGGCGTACGTTCATTTATTTGAACTTTGTAGTATTAGAGCTTCTTATGCTGATCCACGCGTCATGTTCGTGAACTGATTCGCTCTTAACTGCTAGGGCTTATTTTGAATTGTTTCTTATTTATTTTTTTACATTTTTCTTTGATTTAAAAGAGTGTCCTTGGAGTTTCTTGCCTGTTCTTCTCCATAGAGATCTACGTTTTGAAATGGGCAACTAGCGTCAATATTCTGACTAACTGACCGACTCTTTGACAATCCAAAAGTGCCTGTAAATAGTTTAATTAAAATAAATGCTTTGTGTTTGAGTTTTGTGAATGTGAAAGACATAGTTTTGGGAGGATTAATTAGTAAAACTCTTGCTTATATCCGCCTATATCTCTCGTAAAGCATCTTCGCTAGATTCCGGTTTGAAAGGATTGCCACGAGCTATCATGCACATGAGATTTTTGAATTTCGTTCAAGTTTGGCAACAATACTAGGAAAATCCTTGGTTGTACATCTCAACATCATCTGGGTTTAAAGAACTTTATTTCTCATAAGAAATTAAATAACAGTTCGCTTATAATGAGATACTTAAGTGATTATAATTATTACTATTACTTAAACTTTAATAACTTTTATTTAGGTCCTTTTACAAAGTTATACCTACATCTAAACACTTATAAATACTTAGTAGTACCAAGTTCTTAACAGATTGGCTTAAATACTTATATATAAAAGCTAGTTTAATTTACTCGTTTTTAATTACATATGAAAGGTGCGTTGGTACTAACATTCTATCTTGTGGCGACCTGCCTGAGCTAGGTTAATAAAAACCTGTGTTTCAGGCCATCCCCATACTAAGTAAGAAAAGAAAGAGAACAGTAGTAAGATTAGTAGTTAGTTAAGAATATATCCTCCAAATTCCATATTACTATCTACAGCGGTTGGCCATGGCTAGGCTATGCATTGCACTCAAGCAAGTGCTTTCATCCAGCACTCCTTTACTTAACAGCATTCTTTATTTGTTTACAGGGCTCTCCACACGGTTCGGTGATGTCGTGCCAGTCGCTCGCCGCTCGCGCGTTCTCCGAGCCCGATAAGGACATGACGCACTGCAGTGGCTTCCACAGGTAAGATCTTCATCACAAGCCGAGATTATTGCATAAGCATAATCAGCTTATAGTGTTGTCACTGCTGTAACACCTCTCCGTGAGAGGCAGTGGGCCGTAAGCCTGTATTCCCACGCAGGCCCAGTGCTGATTGGTGGACGTCACAAAACAACAAAATGTTGGTTCTAGAACATGCCGGTTTCCTCACGATGTTTTCCTTCACCGTTTTGAGAGCAGTGATGATGAAATAAATCACACAAAGTAAAGTGCTAGATGAGAGCGGTGGTGGCCCAGTGGTAACGGCCGCGACTTACGAGTTGTAGGTCGTAGGTTCGAACCCATGCAGTCAGGCGTTTTACTTTGTGTAAATTAATTCATCACCACTGATCTCAAAACGGTGAAGGAAAACATCGTGAGGAAACCGGCATGTCCCAGAACCAAAAATTTGACGACATGTGACATCTACCAACCCGCACTGGGCCCGCGTGGTGGATTACGGCCCACTCCCTCTCACAGAGAGGAGGCCTGTGCCCTAGCAGTGGGAACATGATAGGCTGATGATGATGAAAGTGCTAGATTATTGGCTGAAGACTACTCTTGCTGGACGTTTTTAAATATGAATGTCTCAGTCAAGTTCAAGTTCAACCTCGATCTCTGTGTACTCCTTCGACGAATACAGTCCAGATATTATTTTAAAGCAGATTACCATGAAGCTCCTTTTAAAGTGAGCACGACTTATCTTCACCGCATGAGCTGCACAAGTACAGGGCCCCATATCTGCTATTTTTTATAAATTCGTTATTCCAACACGATCCTATTGTCATTTTGCTAAAAGTTCGTAATCTGCAAAATTCATAGTGGTCGATCATTGGTCGATCAGTGGTCTCGTAATAGAATCGTGGTAGAATGACATTGTCGTATTGCAATTATTATAAAACCCGTTAGTAGTAATGATTTTCGAAAAACTACTAATTAAATGAACATTTAGTCATTTTTTTTTCATTACCGCATACGTCAGTCATTAATTTGTCATTATGTACGAGATTACCATTCTGCTATTTCTTTCAATGGAGTGTCAGTGGTTGACTATTGGAAAGTCATAATGACGCCATTCTATTAGTAGATTGCCAAACTTTTCAAAATCAACATTATGAAATCAATGATAGACCATTCTGACACTATTGTAATAGCAGACTTGAGGCCCTGGCTTCACACGGCGAATATGCTAAAGACCTCTCTTGGCCGCCTATAATTTCCGCATATCATTCACATTTTTCGTATACACTAAACGCCATCAGATTGAATCCAAAGGTCGCCGTTGCCGATTATCGTGGCATTGGCTAAATGCACAAACCGTGCGAAGCCATAACAGAAAGAAAAAAAAAAAAAAAATAGCATGCTAAATTCAAAAATTCTTACGTTTTTTTTGCAATTTCATAAAATATTAATCAATAGGATTATATTATAAACTTAGAGGGCTGTGTAGATGATTTTAATGATTATAATTCTGTAATTACATACTTGTTACGGTCGCGAATCATATTTTGCTTAACATAATAATTATAACAACCTTATACTGACCTTATTCCAAAAAAAAATAATTTCGCGGGCAACCTGGCGCTTCCTAATAAGACAGAAGGTAATGGGGGGGAGGGGGCGCCCTAAAATAGACTTACATTTTTTATTTAAGATGGGTTTGCTCTTGACTCTAGTCTAGGTCAGTGGTGACAGAGACAGAGTCGACGATGGAGTGAGCTTACCCAGAAGAAGCCTGTTCACTCTCACTTTGAAGAGATTAGGGTTGTATGCGTTCGGAAACACAGACGCAGGTAGAGAGTTTCACTCTTACATAAAACAGCTCACATTATTTCTATTTTCATTATTTCCAGATCAGTGCGGTTCAGTTCTGATTCTCGGAGCTCTACCAGAGCCTCCAATGACCCGGAGAATAAGAGGGAGACACCTGGTAAGTTTACGCTGTTCTATATTTTTCATTTCTACCTACTAAAACCACGATCCTCAGTAGGAATCGGGGGTCCTTGGCGCCTGGCATGCTGCTATTGCCACGTCTTGGGGAAGGAGCGTAGCCTCAACCTCGCTACCCTACGTGGGCACTTCGAGGCTCAGGGGAGGCCCCTATACAGACTCCCCAGGGATGTCTTACAGGCGTTGCACCGGGGGGGTTCGGGGTATTTTAAGAGGAACCGGGACCGAATCACCGAGGTGGTTATAGTGCGGTAAAAGTCCCACCCCCCGAACTCCATCCCCGGAGGTCGGGGTGCCTTTAGAAGGTTTCCACGAAAATAAATGTACTTGGGCACTACATGCTGCCGTGATTGTGCAGAACTATGTTCTGGTATCCAATCTAATTGGTAGACTTGTGATGTTCATAATCAGACAATATTGCCAAAGGCCTTCTCCCTTTTACACCGTACATTCCAATGTTGTCTCAACTCAATCTTGGTCAAATTTTTACAAAAAGATTATTTACATTTGTCAGCGCCCCTTACTTAGTTAGGCATTTGTTTTTAATTAATATTCATTTATTGCATTCTATATTGTAAAAAGTAAGTATGTTACAAAAGACTTAAAGCTAGGTACAAACATAAATGGACCCTGTAAAATCTGCACAGCAAATGGATAAAATTAAAACTACAATGCATATAATTCCAGGCTCCATATCCCTGACGGCGCTGACGGTAACCCCTGTGACGTCACAGGGCTCGGCTATGAGCCAATCAGCGCCCTCTGAGTCAGCCACATACGATGTCGATGATACGGTAAGACTTTAAAACTATTAGTTCTTCATGGATCAAGTATCGGGTTATAGAAAGTAAATGTTAGTACCTATCTAAAATAAATTGTTTATGGACTCCATACCTAATGATAATAAATAAAAAAACTGATAAGGCGAACGCGTCAGGGTAGCCCGTTACCAGGGTTGTGGGAAAGTCCGAAAGGGTTACCGTGGCCCCTGGCACAGGCAACTGAAGGAACACGGGTGGATTTTAGTCAGTAAGAGTCTGACACGCGCTCCCGCTCCGCACAGAGCGGGAGAAGTTATTTGATGATTTCCCACCCACAAAAAAAAGATCTTAGTTGAAGTGAACCCCATTTTATTGAGCAAAGGACGGCTATCTAATGCAAATATGTAGTTCATATGCTTCCAGCCCGTGCCGCCGGTACCATCCTGCCGGTTCCCTAAACTCGAAGAATGCGCGCATTTCCACTACGAACGGGTGTCGCTCGGCGGGCTGAGCATAGAGACTGTGAGGTGCGAGGACAAGTGCCAGGACTCTATGGACGAAGGTGAGAGAGAAGGTAATTATAGTGGTGTACATAGTGGCCCATGCTGGCCCAAGATACCCTTTACACAGTGGCTCATACTGGTCCAAGTGTGCCTTTACACAGTGGCCCATGCTGGCCCAAGCGACTCTTTACACAGTGGCCCATGCTGGCCTATGTGACAATTTACACGGTGATCCATGTTGGCCGGTCTCCGTTTTCATTTACCCATTTGGTCACCTTGTCTCTAAGGTAAGTTTAGTAGTTGGTCTAACAGTTGCTCAATATCCCTATAAGAAAGAAAAAAATACAATGTTTATTTGCGCCTAAATACATTTATGACGCAGGTGAAATAATAAAGTACAAAAAAAACAACCGACTTCAGAAAACCATAACAAAATGAACAATAATTACTATAGATCGGATTTTGGTGGCAAAAATGAACCAAAACTAACAAAAAATGAGACAAAGACTGAGGTGGTGTTCTTTTTTTTGTAAAAAGTTTTTAATTTTTACTTTTTGGAATTGTAGTACAGCATCGTGGCTTACGTTGTCTTACTAGACCTTTCCACATAGGTCCATTGTTTTAAATCATTTCTTTAATCTTTCCAGGTTGGATATGCCTCAAGGTCCGTTCACACGTGAACTCGTCGTGCGAGGAGAGTGTCGAGAGTCGAGCGCTTAGTAGCAGTTGGACAGAGGCCAGCGATGTGCGCGAGTGGACGTTAACAAGAAACCGGGATAATCTGCTGCAACTAGACGATATGCTGCATAGGTAAGGAGATTACCAAGCCGAATTCTTCTGGCCTATGCTGGCCTAGGAACCCCTATATATCGCACGCTTAATAGAATATTGGCTTAACTCAAAAAAGTAGATTTCTGGGAAATTGCTGTTTATATCATAATATAAAAATATGTAATGAACAGTTCAATATAAATAAATTTATTAGGTGCATACTTTTTCAAAAACCATTAATTAAATCTGTACGAAAAAAAAATGCAGAAATCCTAACTTTGTCTCAAGCTCTATTGGGTCAGTATTGTATTATGCATACGATATATTGGTAGTATTCATAATGGCCCAACTCTCCCTATTGTGTATATTAGCTGTGCGTAGTTGTAAGCCAGCATGAATCACTGCCCATGCTGGCCCATCAACACCTCTACAGAATGTTCCATGATAACCCAACTCTGCTATACACTGTGGCCTTTACTTAGCCAACTATCGTAAACACTGACCTCTGTATGCCTAAGAGCCGGTTTTTTGATCCGTAGTTGACTCAACCATTAGTTAAAAATTGAACCATTAGTTCCTATTTTTAACTAATTGTTGACTTAATGGTAAAATTTTGCATTTTTGATTGCTAATGGTTGAGTTACTACGAATGAAAAAACTGGTCCCAAGAGCTCATCTTTACTAGAAGTCCACGATCAGCATAATACCAATTATCTATAAATAAAGAAAATATAACGTCTGTCGAGGCACCATGAACTATTTTCTAAGATCCATTTTAACTACATACTTCCAGATGCATATACGACCGAAAAGTATCCGGCCTACCGAATCTCCGCGAGAAGATCTCACCGGCCCTCAGTCGCTCAGAATCTGAATACCAGCGACTAATATCCGACTATGTGCACCATCTGTCCATCATAGCCGACGACTCTATCAACTGCGGGCCCGTGCTCAACTGGCTCCAGATGGACAATAAAGGTAAGAAAAGCAAGAAAGAGTTAGGTAATATTGAGGTACTAGCGTAGTGGCCCATGTGTATGTCTTTGTATGTTGGTCTTTACCCAGTGGTCCATGCTGGCCCATGAAACCCTTTACACAGTGGCCCATGCTAGCCCATGTGTCCCGTTACACAGTGGCCCATGCTGGCTCAAGTGGCCGCGTACATATTGGCCTATGCTGGCTCATATAACACTAAACACAGAGGCCCATGCTGGCCACGTCTACTGAGAGAGGATATCGTCTCAATACCAGCCTCTAATATCAGACTGCGTGCACCATCTGACTATCATAGCCGACGACTCTAACAACTGCGGGCCCGTGCTAAATTGATTGCAAATGGATAATAAAGGTAAAAACAGTATTTGTACTTAAAAAAACAGTGCCCCATGTTGGCCTTTACACAGTGGCCCATGTAGGCCCATGTGACCTTACACACAGAGGCCCATATTGGCTCATGTGAAAACACTTTGACCAATTGATGAAACCGCGGGTCGCAGCATGCGAATTACGCGTCATACTGACGTCACGCAAAATCCTGCATCGCGCAAGCAGAGTTTACCGCGCAACTAACATAAACATATACAACGTCCCGACATCATTCGCCGGGCAGTGGACCACCAGACACGACTACTGTCTGGTTGGGGAATCCTTCCTTTACTATGGAGGTATGAGCGAATTGTACACCCAGTTCCTCATACCTCTAGTACTTATAAATTGAATGAAGAAATTTTGTTTCTTACTAACAATAACTTCCTTGTTTCTTCTCCACAGGTCACAAACTGCTGGTAGCGAATGAAGACTCCTCGTCAATCAACACGCCAGCTGTAGCAGCCGCTTATTCCGTCAGGAAATACGTGTCGCAGGTAATTAAATATTTGTAATTTTGCATTTTACTTATATAGAGGGTGTTTGGAGGTTGGGTGCAAAGCTGTATAACGTTACTGAAGTCAATGTTCGTTCCGTCTCTCGTGTAAGAAGAAGCCTTTGTCCAGAAGTGCGACAGGAAAAGACTAACAGACTGATATTTATGTTGTCTCCCGCTCACAGAGGGGAGAGCCCTGTGTCCCAGCAGTGGCATAAATACTGGCTGATTTTTGAAATAAATAAAATTTAAATTATCTAAAACTTTATTTCAGATTACTTCCATAATTTTGTTAGTATTTTGCTGTGAGTACTATTGTTACTCACAGCAAAATACTAACAAAATTATTTATTTTTATTTTATTGCCTAAGTAAATAGATAAAACACTTTCTTACGCTCACAAGTTTTTCCAAATTCTGAATGTAAGAGTCTAAATAGAGTAGAGGGTGAAATTTTGTGATTGTAATTGATCGCGACGATAGGTCGTGGTGAAGTAAAATAAAAGTAATAGTGGACTGTATAACAAGTATAATAAGAAATTATGAAATAACAACGGTAAATGGTTGATTTAAAATGTAAACAAGAAAATAATTAGTCTTATCTGTGGGAACCTGTAATTGGCTCTGTGTTGTGTACACCACTGCTATCTATGTAGTTTAGTTGTTGGTGCTCCTAATTATAAATTCATTTATTTATTAATGTTAAGGCACATCAACAACACAAACACAAACATTTACAAATAAAAGAGAGCAGAGACATTTTAATTACAGACGTGCACAGCATTCACAAGAATATAGAAGAAAAAAAAAAACAGTATTCACGTTACAAAAAATTAATAAAAAAAAAACAAAAACAATATAAGAACAAAATAGCTCTAGCTAAAATCTCGGTAGTAGAGAGAATACCCTCATCGACATAAATATTGACTATTTTTTTTTTATAAATAAACGTTAATAATATGCGCAAGCGCACCCGTGCAACAGCTGACTTGTGTACTGCACCCCTCGTACACTGCCGGCCGCGTGCGGCGGTGGTGAGAGGAGCGGTCACAACAGTGATGGTTACCAATAACGAATGAAGGAGTTGAACAGAGTTTTAGATTGTTCCCAAACTAGGCAAGCCTGTGTCGCAACTACTAAAACTTCACTGCTTAATGAAATTAAATATATATTTTTGTTATTTCAGGCACGGGACGAAATTAGCTTCGAAGTGGGCGACATGATATCGATCATCGATATGCCTGGTAAGTATTACTTTATCAATGTAATCATTAATAGAGAGAAAGACAATATAATTATATCTTTTTATTTTATCTATAGACTTCTTATACTAAATTAACTAACAAAATC
The DNA here is from genome assembly GCA_937001585.2 of Brachylomia viminalis. Taxonomy (NCBI): domain Eukaryota; kingdom Metazoa; phylum Arthropoda; class Insecta; order Lepidoptera; family Noctuidae; genus Brachylomia; species Brachylomia viminalis. The sequence continues at coordinate 11,980,512 of OW443320.2, read as the reverse complement.
AAAGTATTTATTTCAAGTAGGCACATAAAATGCACTTTTGAACGTCAACATTTACATTAAAATAGAATCGATTCTAGTCGCCCCTTCCAAAAGGTAGGTCAAATAAATAAGTCTTCATTAATTTATCATTTAGAAATTCATCAGTCGTATAATAACATTTTTCAATTACTTAGTAATTACTTGTTTTATTTTTTTAATCGTACATTAAATTTTTTTATGACATCTGGTAATTTATAGGAAATGCGCGGTGCCATGCCTAAAACGCTCTTTCTTGCTAGGGCGGTCTGACAACGCTGATTGCTTACACCTTTTATTTTACCTCTAGAGTTTGCATCACTGTAAAAATCACAATGATCTTCATTACCGTTGCTGCTATTGACAAGTCTGTCAAATTCACAACGATCTTTATAATCGTTACCATAAGGTTGCTATTGCTTTGCTGTTGTCATTACTCTACGTACCTTGATTTAAGAGATGTTTTTGAATATACTAATCTGCCATACGTTGTATATTAATGGCGCCAAGCTCTGTCAGGTCCGGCGGAGTCGCTGTGGTGGCGAGGCAAGCGCGGGTTCCGCGTCGGATTCTTTCCGCACCACTGTGTCGCTGTCATTGGAGACAAGGTGCCGAGACATATGACGCAGCCTCCGCCTATAGTGGGGTAAGTAGCATTCAGTACTACCAACTATGTTATGGTCGGCTTCCAGTCTCAACTAATACCATTATTTTACATGGACCGACTGCCTATCTTACCTCCACAACACAGTTACAGCGTAATACGATACCCCTTGGTAAGACTGATTGTCAAATATTTGGCTTCTGACTAATCCGTAACGACTGCCAAAGATCCACGAACGACAGCCGGGATCTACGGCTTAACGTGCTTTCCGAGGCACGGAAGGTCTTGGTATGTTATGGTTGGTCACCCATCCATGGTCTGACCTCGGCTAGCGTAGCTTAACCTTCGATCGACCTTTGCGGTTATTATTACTTAGCCACGTGCTCCTCGCATTCAGTACTATCGTAGCTAGGAAAATAGAATAGAATACTCTTTATTATGTACACCATAAAAATTACATTATATAAATATATAAATTTTACATAGGGTGACACAATGTGCGCTCTTATCGGTAAAAGCGATCTTTTACAGAAAACCTTTGGATGGATTAAAGGGAGAAGGAGAGACAATACTGCTGGTAGTCAGTTGTGTACCAATTACATCTACAATAAGTCAAATCTACAGTAAGGTTGACTGGTAGAAAATGCCTCAGGCATTAAGTCCGCCTTTGAACAGTATTTTTTTTATACTTGTGCATAAAGTTTTAATAAATAAAAAATATTCATACTACAGAAAATAATACTTGGAAGGAGATATTAGGATGTGCAAACGCGGATTCCGCGTGGGATTCTGCCTTCATATATTTCCAGACATTTTACTTCGCTATGTTATCGTGATGCCGTGACGTGGACGTGGACGTCCACGATAATAAATCGTTACGTTAGAAATTATAAAAATAAAAATTCTTCTCAACAACAGCTCAGTAGCCGTAGCACCAATCAAGCCAGTTCTCCGCAAACACGGCAAGCTGATCTCCCTGTTCCGAAGCTTCATACTCTCTCGACCTTCCCGAAGGAGTCTGAAGCAGCAAGGCATACTGAGGGAGCGGGTGTTCGGCTGCGACCTCGGGGAACATCTGCTGAACTGCGGCCACGAAGGTGGGTGCTGTTAGTATGATTTCTATATTTATTTTCTTACTTTCAGTTTTTTTTTTGCGAACAAAAGAAAATATTTTCTGACGCCATCTTGGATAAAAGATGGGCCATTGTGTAAATGAGGTGTTCACACGATGGCCCATCATTCTCCATCATCCGGAAGATATCTGGCAGACTGAGGAAGGCATTTTTTTTTTAGCTAAGTAATCCACAAAATATCAGTACATAAAACTCAACCATATTGCGTGTCTCGTAATATACATAAAATGTTAGGGAGTAGTCTGAATTTGTAATTTTTGAGGTTAATTTGGTTAGGATCTCGGAATCAAAGTACTAGGCGGGCATAATACGTAAGGAGCTAGAACTGTTCCCAACCTGCCTTCCAAAGCCTTATTCATACTCTCTTGACCTTCCCGAAGAAGTCTGAAGCAGCAAGGCATACAGAGGGAGTGGGTGTTTGGATGCGCAGGAACAACTAATCAATAACGTCATGAAATTAATCAGCCATTTTATTTGTTTCGTGATTTCAAAAGTACCAGGATACCAGAAAAGTAAGGAGTTGAGTTGCCCGCATTTTAACGTTTTTTTACATAGTAATTTGATAGAAGCTATACGAAAAATAGCCATAAATGGAATTGTTCCACCATCTGTCGCCCTACGGTAACAGGGCAACATACAACTATAGTAGTACACACGGCTACACATCAAGCTATACATTACCAGTATAAGCTGATCTCACATTGTATAGGATTTACGTACGATGCGAGACCAGCGTAAACTGGTTTCAATAGCTTGATGTTTAGCCGTGTGTACAACTGTAGTAGTTTTGTGCTCGTAATTATAGATATTTTTGTTTTTATTTTTTTTTAACTATTAGAGCTTTTTTGTATGCTTTTTTGTGTTTCTGTGACAAATAAACCTATTTTTCATTCTTTCTAGTAACACCCATTTTCTTTTCTCCTGCAGTACTGGGTACCAGGGCATCATATAGCAGAGAGAGTATTCTGTACTACACCAAACGTTGTTGTAATGTAGACCTTATTCCTTCCTCCACAGTGCCGCAAGTCCTAGTCGAATGTGCAGCCGCCATAGAAGCTCGCGGGCCGGTAGACGGCGTGTACCGCCTGTCGGGCGGCGCGGGACTCACACAAAGACTTCGGGCGGATTTCGACGCGGGTGACGCGCCGGACCTATCGGCGCCTGCGACTATGAGGGATCCGCATGCTGTGCCTTCGCTGTTGAAGATGTATTTCCGGTGAGATGGTCATGTTTTACTATTAAATTAGAATCGAAAGTCGTTAAAATATTATCATATCAGAGTGCCCGGGAAGCGCGTCACTGTCAATCTGGACAGATTTATATTTTTGTAGATGTAAAACATCTATTGGTGCGCCTTGGGGGTCAGTGAAAACGGTGAAGGAAAACATCGTGAGGAAACCGGCATGTACTAGAACCAAAAATTCGAAGACAAGTGACATCTACCAACCCGCACTGGGCCCACTCCCTCTCACCGAGAGGACGCCTGTATCCCAGCAGTGGGAACATTATAGGCTGATGATGAGGGGGTCAGAATCATAATCAAAATTATAAATACCTTATAAATATTATATGCTATGCTTTGTCAACAATGACATACAAATATGTTATTAAAAGTTAGCTAAATAAAGAATAGTAGATTGTTATACAAGGAGCTAAAATGACCCATTATATACGAGGTAGTTTTACTCCCGAGCTTTAGCGAGGGAGTAAATAGAAACCGAGTTTTAATGGGTTTTTAGCGCCGTGTGTTACACTCTACTTTTCACTACGATTGCGAGAAAATAAAACAATCCAATACAATTAATTACGGTCACTACCAATTCAATTTGCAATTAGAGAAAAATTATAAAGATTTCGCGCCAATGTCTTTTTTTTTGTTTTTTCTTCTGCAGCCGCAACGCATTGCATGCATTCTACCCATTTATATATATCCAAATCCGTTATCACAACACTAACGCGTAACCCCGTGTTTACACTCATATACAATTTGTGATACTTGTTTTCAACAAGTTTTGTAAAAATAGACTTGTTTAAAACATGTCGTGTATAAAACATGAATTATTCACGTTATTTGAGACATGTCTATTTTGTTTACCTTATTTACATTTTTGACAAGTTTTGTATAGAACTTGTCTTTACAACTTGTTTTAGGCGTAAACGATAAAAGAAAACAGTAGACACAACAAGCAGAATACATCTTTTATACCTTGGTGTAAACTCGGGTTTAGTAATGACTAGATATCGGATATTCGGATGCATATTCACCTAAAGTTGAGACGTTGGCTAATATGGAATGCGTTTTTGTATCGAACGAATCCCGCGGTTCCGGGATCGACAAATTTAGGTTTCTTAGTATACAATCGGATGTATATTTACTTACTTTCAAATGTTGGCTTTTATGGAATGCACTTTTGTATCGATCGTAAAATTCCCGCGATTCCGGAATCGACAAGTTTAGTGTTTTTTTCTGACTATAGAATCGGATGCATATCTACCTACCTCATATTGTAAAGTAGGTAGGTACATACCAAACTGCCATAGCAAACAACGTCAAGATAAAATAATGGACTACATATATTTAGAATAATTCATGTTGGTACCTATTGAAACACCTATTTCTTTTTTTAATAAATATATCTTTTTGAAGATGCTTCCATACTATGCACCCGACTAGTTCTGTGTTCCCCGCGTCTAGCTAAAAATTTACTTTAGGTAAATATGCATCGGAATATCCGATCTCTGGTCATGACAAACCTTTTATTGGTTCAACCAAAAATTGTCATAAAACTCCAATAACATAACAACTACAAGATTTGTTCAGCACACAGCTAATTTAATTTATTATATTGATTGTCAATAGAGAACTACCAAATCCTCTCTGCACATACCAGCTATACGAGAGCTTCGTGAGTGCAGTTCAACAGGGAGACGAGGCAGCTCGACTGAGGGCTGTCAGAGACACCGTCGTGAAATTACCTCCACCACATTACAGGTAAGATTAAAATCAAAATCAAAAGTAATTTATTCAAACTATGCTGTATGGAGTCCTACCGCTTAGGTGCGATGTGTGCCGAGAATTCTTATGTGTAATGTGGAAGAAAACACCGACAAGTGTATTCGCCAAGCAGCTTTATTGAACTAAATTAATTACAGTGATGCGCATGTAATAATGTATAAACGTAAGGAAATGTGATTTTGGGCGTCAGAATTAAATTGTCGAGCGTGCTCGTACATAGGCTGAGAATCAGCACTTCTTGAACGTCAAAATTACATAAGACAGTCCCCCAAAACGTATTTTAGGAAATAAATACGCAAGTACGTAGCGGGATCGTGATAGGGGTGATCCCGCTAAGAGAAGACGTCCGGGAGGCTGCCGCCTCCACGCCTAAAATACTTGCTCCCCTCGGTGCCCTCGGGGGGCGCTCAGTGAGGACTGCGGCCGACCACTGCGGGACTTTAGCAACTTTGAAAATTAAAAAACCGACACCATGACGAAAATGTCACCTTTGAAAATTATGAAACCCACACCCATGACGAAAGTTTCATCTTTGAAAATTATGAAACCGACACCAATGACGAACATTTCGCCTTTGAAAATTATGAAACCGACACCCATGACGAAAATTTCACATTTGAAAAGAAAATTATGAAACCGACACCCATGACGAAAATTTCACATTTGAAAATTATGAAACCGACACCCATGAAGAAAATGTCACCTTTGAAAATTATGAAACCGACACCCATGACGAAAATATCACCTTTGAAAATTATGAAACCGAAACCCATGACGAAAGTATCATCTTTGAAAATTATGAAACCGACACCCATGACGAAAGGTTCATCTTTGAAAATTATGAAACCGACACCCATGACGAAAGTTTCATCTTTGAAAATTATGAAACCGACGCCAATGACGAAAATTTCACCTTTGAAAATTATGAAACCGACACCCATGACGAAAATTTCACCTCTGAAAATTATGAAACCGACACCCATGACACAATTTCACCTTTGAAAATTATGAAACCGACACCCATGACGAAAATTTCACCTTTGAAAATTATGAAACCGACACCCATGACGATAATGTCACCTTTGAAAATTATGAAACCGACACCCATGACGAAAATTTCATCTTTGAAAATTGTGAAACTGACATTCATGACGAAAGTTTCATCTTTGAAAATTATGAAACCGACGCCAATGACGAAAATTTCACCTTTGAAAATTATGAAACCGACACCCATGACGAAAATTTCACCTTTGAAAATTATGAAACCGACACCCATGACGATAATGTCACCTTTGAAAATTATGAAACCGACACCCATGACGAAAATTTCATCTTCGAAAATATGAAGTCGACACCCATTACGAAAATTTTGGCAGATCCATCTTAGATTTTCATTTTGACCTCACTATCAGCTTTAGCATCCACGAATACAATGAAAACGATCTCATAATAGAAAGAGACAGAGAGAGAGCCAGAAAGTCACTTGGAGGGGGCATAACGATTTTTCGTTACTTGAAGATTTCTACCACATTACTCCTACCGAAAGCCGCGGCTTCCATCTTTATGCGGCTTCCATCTCTATATGGTCTATAATATGGTCTGTTTATTCACGAAATCAAAACAGTTTACATTATGAGCCTCAAGTGCATAAAAACAAAATAGGAACGTCAAGGTCAAACAAGGTCAGAATGACGTCACGCTGTCGGAATGCTAGCGGGCCTTAAGGGCCTGCGCGTCATCGGCGCGCAGGGCAATAGCGGTTAAAGAACTTCTTTCCAAAAGTGACCTTTGCATTTTGTTTCCCAGAACCCTAGCCTACCTCATGCGGCACCTCCGCCGCGTGTCGCTCCTGGGCGAGCAGACCGGCATGACGGCCAGGAACATGGCCATCGTGTGGGCGCCCAACCTGCTGCGAGCGCCTCGCCCGCAACACGCGCTACAGGGGGTCGCTGTGCAGGTACATACTAGTAGTAGTACCAGACTATTAATGCAGACAGACCACGGGGACTAATTAATTAAATTTACCGATTAATATTTTTTTTTTCGGACGGGCAATAACACGTCAGGAGTAAGGATAACTGTCAAGTGGTATTGTCATTCATTTTTAGTTCGGGTCTCAAACTAATCTTGCATCCGTAGGTAATACGGAGTATCAAACGACCGTAACTTCTGCCGAAACTACGGATTTCGTGCTTCGAGAATAGATCTCCAGTATCGGCAGCTATGGGATGGCTCATCCATCAGTCTAAACGTTACATGATTTTATGTATTCTAATTTATGTAACAATTTATTTCATTATTTTTTTCAGTTTATCCTATTTTCAATATAATGTTTTATTTGTTATCAATTGTTTTTTCAAATTTGTGTTTTTTTTTTCTTCTATAATATACGAGGCTCCCAGGTGTGGCCTGGGAAACTCGTTACGAAGATATTGAAGATCAAAAGTCACAACTTTTTTCACCAATAGTTATACAATTTTAAATGTTATTTGTAGATTCTGATGCATATACACGTAAAGTTGAGAAGTTGGCTAATATGGAATGCGCTTTTGTATCGAAAAAATCCTGTGGTTCCGGGATCGACAATTTTAAGTTTCTGATTATACACGGTGATATTTGAATCACAGTTTTGCTAGAATAAACGTTGTTCAGACCATGGTCTACAACCATTCTATAGCATCTAATAGAAAAAAAAACATCATTGGTTTTAAAAAAAAAACACAAAAAAGGCAATGTTAAAAATGTCGGGATTATCTTTACGCCCTACAACACAGACATTGCGACTGCGACGCGCTGCGCTCGCGTCTTGAATGCAATATCGCTACCGTGATGAGTACTTTGAAGTTACGGTTAGTGTTTCAAACATTATTACCTACACGTTTGAGCAACATAAGACTGATTTGGGAACTCCTAGAATACATTGTTTTAATAACATATTTGATGCTGTAGAATGGTAGTAGACCATGGTCTAAACAACGTTTGTTCTAGCAAAACTGTGATTCAAATGTCACCGTGTAGAATGGGATGTATATTTACTTACTTTCAAATGGTGGCTAAAAATTTCAGCGATTCTAGAATCGACAAATTTTGTGTTTTTTTCTGTCTATAGAATCGGAATTACCTGCCTAATATTATAAAATAGGTAGGTAGATACCAAACTGCCATAGCAAACAACGTCAAGATAACGAACTACATTAAATATTTAGAATGCACATTTAGAGTGCACCTAGCTTCTGACGTTTCATAAATGCCCGTTAGGTTTATGTGAAATAAAATGTTTTGATTTTGAATAATTCATGTAGGTACCCATTAAAAAACCTAGATAATATTTGTACGCTGATTACGGCTAGACATAACGTTCTTTAATAATTACAACATCAGTACCTAACCTATCTATGTCCAACAAATAAAAATATTTGTATTTGTATTTAGTTTTTTTTTTTACAAAATTATTTTTTAGAAGTCGTGTCCGTTCTATACACCCTACTAGTTATGCATTCCCGGTGTTCCTGGCATCCCGACTTACTTTTTACAAAAAAAAAACATTTTATAAAGCCGCTTCCATACTTTCATAGCTAAAAATTAACTTAAATTAAATATGCAACCGAATATCCGATCTCTGGTTATAACTTAGCTATAAATACACGTTACATTTTCGACACTCATGTTATCTTGCCAAAATTGTATACTATTTATTTTTCTATATATTTCTACCTGCAGGCCGTGGTGACAGAATTCCTTATCTGCTACGCCGAAGAGTTGTTCGCTCAGGAGCAGGGGGAAGATTCGGGGCCGGAGTCGCTGGAACAGGTAACTTTTATATATTGTTTTTGTATCTACACCCATGCTATAAATCTTCTCTAAAAGTTTCTAAAACAGTTAGCTTATTGCCAACATTAAAACAACCAGTCTCATAGTAACCATAATATCATCCAAACGAATGTTATAATGTTGTACTAAATCTCATTATGCAACTCGAACTCGATCCCTTCCTTACTCATCAAACAGCCACATTCTCACTACTCATTTCGTGGTATCTTTGTGAATGTCAAAAAAGAACATTGTCATGCACGCGCGTTTCACTATTACAGCTACAAATTAAAAAAAAAAACATTCAACTAGGTGCAAATATGCAAGTGCATTTCAATAATTGTACTATCCAAAATGTAAATAATGATTACAATAAATAATTATGTTATTACCTACACATAATTTGTTTGTATTAGATACTCAGCAATTAAACTTACCATGAATTTACATAGGGTTCTTACAACAGTGTACAACCCCCTATGGTTTCAGAATCTTTTATAGAGGATTCATATCATGGGTGTAGATAAAGTCCTGTATGCAACTGTACATAATTAGGTATTAAAACACTCTTGTGATACATTCGGCTTCGCCTCGTGTGAGTGTGATCAACCCACATTCCAGTTTTAATACCCCTTATTTGTACAACAGTTGCATAAATAATAATTAAACGTGAATGTTCAAAAAAATTTGAATTATACTTCGTAAAAGATAGCTTGATCTCTGCGAAAGCTGTCAGTAAAATCACGCCTATGAAGTTCTGAATTTCATAGTAGTACAGACAGTACCTGTAAATGTCATACTTTATGGGCATGCCGATCTACTTAGTGATGGGCGATGAATCATTGTGCGGTCGACAATGTATCTGCAGAAAACTGGAAGAAGGTGGTAACCAAATGCAGAAAACTAATGGAAGAAGATTGGGAGCGGGACGTCCGATTTGATAATATTTGCGAACAAGAGTTTATAATAAATTTAAAAGATTGTTCTAGCGATTCAGAAACTGATTCAGATACTTTCACAGACTGCATCCAAGGCGATGTTATAAGACACTATGTCTAAGAAGGTACACAAATTTACAAAAAACTTATATGAACCGTGAATAAAAGTAAATGGTTCAAAAACACTTCCACACGTCGACGCTTTAAAACTAGACGAGTTGGGTGTTTCCTATTTGACTACTCGAGAAGAAAAACCGAAACAAACTCAAGAGGTCACAGTCTCTTTTAAAGTCCAGACAATCTTGGTCAGGCCATATGAGGACCATGCAGATTAATGTCCGAGATGATCTTTTGAGTGATTGATGTCTAGTAAAACTGTGTTGTGTATAGTCGAACTTGAATCGTGGCACTATTTTGTAGTTTCTGCCAACTCCTATGGCTATGTTCTATGTTAGAGGGGTTTTGGTTTCCGCACTTAGTCCTTCAGGTGGACCATTGTGCATGGGCCATGGCGGCCGTTAGTGGTTATTCCAACCAGCCCACCTCCCTCCAGAAGTTGACTAGGTCACCTAGTCTGTTGAGAACATCTGTGTAAGTTCTGGGTGCCCCGAGGGTTTCTGTCCTAATTTGGGTAACGCCTGTACACTCAAAGAGCACATGCGTAACGGTTTCCTCAGCCTCCATGCAAGCCCTGCATAGAGGACTGTCCGTTATGCCCATTTTGTGGAAGTGTCTGTTTACTGAACAATGTCCCGTGATGGTCCCCGTCACCAGGCGCAGGTCGTTCTTGTCCAGGCGTAATAAACGTCTGGTTTAGCCTGCCATCCAAGGATGGCATGGCTTCCCTGGACTGCCTGCAGCCTGGTGTCGAAGTCTACCAGCTCTCAGCTTGTGTATGGGTGCACTCTTGTAGCCACCTGCGAATCAGGTTGAATGGGATGGGCACGATAGGTTCGGGTCCGCAGACTGACGTGCTGGATGCTCTTCTAGCCAGTTCGACAGCTGCGTCATTACCAGAGGTCGGAATTAGGTAGAGTTATTTATGTAGTTGCATCGAAATGTTGATATTAATATGGATCTTCCCGGGATTTCTAATGGACAATCCCGTGTGGCCAACAATATTACAAATAAATAATAATAAAAACCTCAAAGATAGACAGACAAATAAAACAAAGATAATTAACATACAATTTTTATTAGTATTTACATTAATTCACAATACAAATTATTAAGTCTTAAGCAAATTCTTATGCATAGACCTCGGCTTTTTTATAAATAAGAAAATACTTTTGCTTCTAGCCTAGACTCGTGAGGGTTTGCTTTTTCAAACGGCCCATCACAATCATTTTCCTTGTCCGATTCATTCAAAGTACCACTAAGATTTTAAGTGTTCGCTTCCGACATTAATGTATAACTTTTTTATTTAATAAATCACGGGATTTTTCTGCTCTTTAAAATTAATCTCGGGATTTGAGGCATATCCACGTTATTCTTTCGCGGTATGAAATCAGTGTTAGTACATAAATAACTCTACCTAATTCCGACCTCTGGTCATCGCCTAGTGATCCACTGTGTCCTTTTATCCATTGTAGTGTCACTGTGTTGCGGTTAGATATTGTTACTCGTTCTAGTGCATTGTGACATTCTAGTGTTAAGACTTGAGGTAAAATATTCCTTCCCTAAGGATTGGAGGACTGAGGCTCTGTCGGAGAGTATTCGTCCTGTTGTTCATTTATTTATTATTAAGGCACATCAAAATCACAAACATTTACAAATAACAGAGAACAGAGACATGGATTAGTGTTTACGTCAATTACAGACGTGCACAGCATTCACAACAAAATAGAAGAAAAAGCACAGTACACACGTTAGAAAAAAAAATAAAAGAACAAAAGCTAGTGTTGGCTTGAAGAAGCATTTGTAAACACGCCCCTAAGAAGATTATGGTTTTTAAAACTGTCGCTGTATGAGTTATACAGTAAACACTTTATTTCTAAAATCTCGGTAGTAGAGAGAATACCCTCATCGACATTGACTAATTATATTATTTTGTTTTGTTGTCTTCAGTCTTCCCCTCGTTTATAATCTTAGATCTAGAATGCTTAGGATGGTCGTGGAAGTAATCCACATTATTGTTACTCCTATGGCTATTAGCTGGCGTGAGTTTAAGTATTTATTTCATGGTTTTTGCTTCAGGAGCGGTGCGAGTCTCAAGTGGAACTTCGCGGCAACGAGTCGTGTCGACGACCCAAGAGTCTGCCCATCAACCCGCCTACTAAGTTGTTGAGGTAACATTATACTTAATATTATTTACTTTTCTAACAAACTGCTCTCCCTCCCTTATGTCGCTCTCAGAGACGTCACTTAAAACTAATAACTCATTCGCATCGAAAGCATGTTTACGTGTGAATGGAATTCTCGTCCTAATAAATTGTACTACTGGCTGACAAAAAGGAAACAGGAAAATGCTGATCTCTGCGTGTGAATGTGCTTTCAGCGTTAGGCTGGACTCACACATCCGGAATTCCTATCGGAATTCATAATTTGATGAAATGATAATTTCTGGCAAGCTGCCTCACACATATCATAAAAATTCTAAGTAAATAAATGATAAATGATTTATTTCTGTAAGTAGGTTTGTACAAACACTTTTACACGTCAAACGTACATTTTTTTAAACTAGATGAGGTCGGCGTTTCCTATCTGACTACTCTGAGAAGAAAGGCCGATACAAACTCAAAGAAAGTCCAGACAAAATCATGAACAGATCATGTGAAGGCTAAGTAGATCGGTATCAAAAATGGTCTTTTGAGGAAAGAACCACGCAGATTGAGTGGACCTGTCCAGTCAGTGCACGCAATTGTCAGTCAGAATAGTCAGTTGTCTCGTGTTTCTCGGTTCCAGCAAACGTCTTGGATATGGATGTGGAATGAATACTCATCGCACTACTTTTAGCATTAAATAATATTTAAAAAAATGCAAACGAGTACACTGGATTCTTCATCTTAATGCGAACAGCATAAAGGGAAACCAGTTCTACATTACGGCGAGTAAATTACGACAGTATTGTGGCAGATAGTTTAATTACTAAAGAATGTCAGTACATCATTTGATGAATTACTATGTTTGTTGGTGGATAGAATCCAAAAGAAAGACACGCGTCTAACCGCTACCGCTCGCAGTGTCAACTGAAATAAATAATACTCTGATTCCGGTTTGTGGCTTCGCGTGTTCCATTGTAGAGAAAAACGCGTGATATGAAGTCATATTATAATCATATTATCATATACTGGCGGCTGAGAGTAAGTACACACACACAAACACACATTTGTGACGCTGGTGGTGGCGTGTGTATTGGATCATTGTGTTCCCTTCAAAATGGTTGAGCTGAATGGTGCTGATCCATACGTCATGTTCGTGAACGGGCGCCGTCAGTAGGCACTGGTCATTTCTTAACTGGCTTATTTTAATTCCTGAATTGTTTTTATCTTTTTTATTACGGACGCTTTTAATTGAACGTGCACGTCTTTCTACATCGTTCTCACATGTATAATTATACCTATATTCAACATTAATGATGTAACTAATCTAAACATAATGCAGCATTGCATATGTAAGCGGGCACGCCCTTTATGCCAGGAGGCTTTTTATTGTGTATTAAGTTCTGTTTGCGTTTTTGTTTTTATTATTTATTTCTGCTTGAGTATAGTTTTAAATATTGGCGTGTGCTAGCTGACATACGGCAAATAATTTTAATATTGTTGTGTTTCGTAATGTTAATTACTTATTACTGTATAGAATCCAGTTCTTCTAACTGAACAGACAGCAGTGCTGCTGGGGAGTTTGTTGCGTCACTTCTTCTTCCCAGCTAAAGCACTAGGAAGTGGCGAAGGGCGGGCGTTTTGGGGGACTGTCTATATGTGATTTTGACGTTCAAAAAGTGCTGATTCTCAGCCTAGTTTGAATAAATGACTTTTGATTTTGAACTAATACATATTTATGTAACAATATAATTTAAATCCATGGATTTTCTTGCCCGTTCTTCTCCATAGGTACCTACTACGCTTTGCTTAGCTTCGTCTTTCTGAGTGACCGACCCCTTGACAATTCAAAAGTGCCTGTAATTGGTTTATTTCAAATAAATGCTTTCAGTTCGAGTTATTCCGATGCGTAATTCAGAACGCTGGTCAGTATAGTTCTTACAGATTACAGATCGATGTGTGAAATACATAATCTGAAAAGAATCAATGTGTGTGGATGTGCATGATTAAATTATATGCAATCCCGGGCTTTCTGAAATTAATCATATGAATTCAGGGAGGCATGAAGTATGGGGAACAGGGTGTAGTGTAGACTTCACTCATACCCATAGTAAAGAGAGGATCCTGCGACTAGACGGGTGTCGTGTCTAGTGGGCAACTGCCCGACGAATGATGTCGGGGCGTTGTATATATGCTAGTCGCGCGGTAAACTCTGCTTGGGCGATTTTGCGTGACGTCAGTGTGTTGCGTAGTTTGTATGTGGCGATGTAGATACCGCTACAGGCATTCCGGATGTGTGGGTCCAGACTTAGACCGGGCGTAAACGACTAGACTGCTTTTCTGAATTCAGCAAGTCCGGAAAATTCAGGAACTGAAATTATAAAATTCGAAAAATAATAATTAATATTAATAAAACACAAACTAATAATAAAAAAAACACAATAAGCTACATAATAACACCAACACACATAATACACTCATCGCAAAACATAATAACACCACACCACAGAATACCCACACACAATACCACACCGCCCAATACCTACACCACACATAATATTTCCACATTTCACACCTTGCTAATTCTGTTGGTCTTTGATCTGTCTGACTGCTGGCGATTGACGGACGTCGGTTGGTTAGTTCCGAGATAGTTCTGAAGGCATTCCGGATGTTTACGCCCGGCCTTATTCTTTTCATCCAGTAAATAGGCGGTCTTCAATATTCTTATAATTATTATTAAAAAAAACACTTAACGATTTCAATGACCCTTTGTTATAGGCTGTGTAAGTGATACAGGGTGAGTTTAGGGTTGTACAGGGTACTTTGCACCGACTGTACCATTGATCTCTTGCCTCCAGCTTGGAAGAGGCCCGTCGGCGCGGCCAGGCGGGCGGCGGGCCGGCGGCGCCGTCGCCGCGCCTGCCGCCCGCCTCGGGCGCCATCGCCGCCGCCGCCGCCGCCAACACGCAGCTGCGGCCCTCCTCGCACCTCAGGCCCAAGTACATCGAGGTAAGGCAATCGAGACCACCACTCACTACTCTTCATGAAACCTCCTTCAGACTTCTCTTGGCATACAGCGGAAAACGAACTTGATCACCATGTATTGCAGGTTGACGATTATGTCCAGTAGGACAATTGCGTAATAACACGCCAACAATAGTAGTTAATATAGCGTTAATTACGTTGTTGAGCAGCCAAATTTTCGCAATTTGGGTGAAGATCTTTAATCCACTGTAAACTAATTATTTCTGAAACGAAGTTACCTTGGCAAAACAGCTCAAATGTATATTTCCTCGTGTGCGCGCATTTAATGAAGTGTTCTTCTTGCAGGTCGGATCGGGGCCCAACAATTTGCCGCAGTATCACACCGTTTTAGATCTACCTGCACCAGGCTAGTAGATATTATTTTTCTCCTCTTTCTTAGCTTTTTCTTGATCATCGGATCAACGACTTGATAGCTCTGTAATGAGCTTTTCTTTCTCGTTACTAGTAAAAATAATCATGATTGCTTCACAAACCGACATTTTAACCAGACTTTTACTTTTCTCAACTCAAACGTTTTTGGCCAAAAAGCCTTTTAAAAAACATTCGGATATTATTCATTGGGAAACGAAGTATTGCAACATCGTTTTGGCAACATTTGATATCATTATTCTTCCATAAACGTATACACACAGAACTTGGGTGGGAAAGGTACTCACTTGGATAAATTCTTCGACGGCTCGGTTGCTTGGTTCTTAATTTGTGACTTTCCCACACCATGTCAATTTGTGTTTAAACACCACACAACACCGGTATTCACTTATTTGCACATGTTTGAGAGAGTTTTTATGGGACCGCCTGGTAGACGTGTCCAATTACGATAGATGGGTTGCGGAGAGGGAGTTTAAGTGTAATTGAGTAGTAAGCGCGTTTTTTTTTCTTCTTTATGCGTAGAAGGACCAGAAAGCCAATTCCCGTAATTAAAAACGTTCAAAATCAATTCGCAATCTCATCTCAGCGACAATCAAATGTCAAAAATATAGGTAAACGCTATACAATTTTTGACAGATTGAAACTGAGATTAGAATGCGAACGTTCTTAAAGATACGGGAATTGCCCCTCTGAACTTGGATGGGAAACGTTAACGTTGTTATCATGTGTTTATTAGGCAAACGCGGGTTGAAGCGCTCTCCATCGGGTTGGCGCGGTCTATTTACACGAAGCAAACAGCAACGCGCACGGAGCCGCAGAGACCCCGCGCCGCATGTACCACGAACTCCTACACCGCCACTGGTACGTGAGATGAACATTGTGATAATCGACTGCCCAGTCTTTTCGCAACTATTTATTTTATATTTATTTATAAAAAAATAAAAATATTATTTATCACAAACACTGCTATCATTACAGGAAATTTGTAATGCGGTAGCGTGGTCCTTATTTAAACTATCTTATATGACATAACACATACAATATTATTTTTATGAATTCATTTAGAGAGCAGGAAAATAAATCGATCCTGTCTGTCTATGTTGGGGTTGGCTTCCAGTCTAACAGGATGCAGCTGAACACCAGTATTTTACATGGAGTGGCTGCCGATCTGACCTCCACAACCCATTTTTTTTTAATACGGACGCTTTTCACGTGCACGTCTTTCTACATCGTTCTCACATGAATGATGTAACCACTTTATTGTAACCATATTTTGATTTAAAAGAGTGTCCATGGAGTTTCTTGCCCGTTCTGCTCCATAGGTACCTACTACGCTTTGGAATGGGCAACTAACTTCATTTTTCCGTTTGATTTTTTTTTTAGTTACTGTGTAACACGATAACCCTCTCGGTATGTAGAGAATGGTCTCCAATCCATTAACCGACCTCGGCGAGTCGAGCTTAACCTTGATTGACCTGCGTGAATGTTATTACTCAGCCACGAGCCCCCCGAACGGATTTGCAAATACAAGGTCAAATAAAATTAACTGGCAAAACTTCACACGTGATGGATATCGATATCTAATTAGGATAAAAGAAGTACACATAATTTCAAGTAATTACTGTACAATGTGGCATCAACGCGCAAACTTTAACCATAAATAATTCAGCGTATGAGTCTAGACCTAGCATTGTAATGTTTCTTCGGTAAAAAAAAATCTGTTGTTTCATAGAAAACTGCAATACATTCGCGACGCGGTCAAATTGTATGGCAGAGTAATTCTTTCTTTTAAATAACCGACCAATAATTTCAACGGGGTTCAGAATCAGACCATGTAGATCGGTGTCTGAAATGGTCTTTTGAGGAAAGAACCACACAGATTGAGTGGATCGGTCCAGTCAGTGCACGCAATTGTCATATATAATATATTGAAAGAAAGAAAAATTGGTTTATTTGTCACAGAAACACGTGCATACAAAAAAGATAATTAGCTCTAATAATAAAAAAAAAAATAAAAAAAATTAAGAATGAATAAAAACAAAAAAGATCTCTCTATTGTGTAATGCCATTAGAAATCGACACCAATCCAGTCAGTGAAGTTTCCGCAGTTAATTTTATTTACCATAGGCAACTGTTCAAAAATGATGAGCCACCAAAACATGATTTTTCCTTCTTTAGCTCATTATTAACATATTGGCCGCCCCGGTCGGATTAATACGACAAATGTTTTCGTGCCCGTGTCGCCTCAGTCGTATATATACGACTGAGAACCTATGTTCGTTGCTTGTTATTTATTTCATTGCACGACCCCTTTCGTCGTAGGTATTTATTTGTCGATTTATGAGCTGCGCGCTGGAGGCACTGCAATTGATATAAAACCAAGCGGTCAGAGGGTTAAAATAAAAACACCACGACTTTATTATATTTTTTATGTTATTTATAATTTTTTTATATATTTTTTTTTTATTTTTATTTTTTTTTTACTGTATTTTACATAACACCCACATTTCGCCAGCTATATCAAACTCGTTATTAACAAAAATTACTCTTTATCAGGACATACCGATGTGCACGACAAGTCTCGGGCTACGTCCAGTGAAGTCGTGTGAGTCGCTCGCTTCAGACAGCGACACGCTCGCTCCGCTTGCCGACCGATCCGCCATACCGCTCAAACATCACACCAGGTAAGCGTTTTAGTTAGGGCTGAAAATCTGCCGTTTTTTAAGGCCAAAAGTACAAAAAAGAATGTCGCTAAACATGTAGAATGCTACAAGGATCTTTTGACGCCTGAATGACATTGACAGAGGGCGTTGTTGGTAAACATTTGTGAAATTACCACAGACCTGCCTCTACCTGCGTCTGTGTTTCCGAACGCATACAACCCTAATCTCTTCAAAGTGAGAGTGAACAGGCTTCTTCTGGGTAAGCTCACTCCATCTTCGACTCTGTCTCTGTCACCACTGACCTAGACTAGAGTCAAGAGCAAACCAATTTTAAATTAAATAAAAATAATAAAAAATAAATTGTATCGACAAAACAAAATGGCGGCGTTAGTACCGATTTTGGCCACGCCTCAAAAGAACCTTGCGGCGTTGTTATTACCACGTGCTTTGACTTGGCAGTATCCTATCACTGTCGCACAACTGTCAAACTACAAGTGCAAGATAGAGACGGATACATATCTAAGCTAAAGCCCGGAATAAGTAACGTTTATTACCCTTTGCCTGACTACTGACCTTTTGTCTTGGATTGGAAAAGTTGGAAAAGCGTGCTGTTGGATTTTCAGCCTACTGCGCTAAGCCGATCGAGCGTTTAGAATCCTACAGTGCGCATTTATTCATTCAAAATTCATTTACATGAAGGTGTTAGTGAAACGGGGCATTCATGTTTATGCAGCAAATATTGTGGATCCATACCGACTATGGTGGACTGAAGTAAATTATAATATTTTTATCTCACGAAGCGACGCGCGCTGTACTTGTGGTTACCAAGTGTACAAACACGCTGTGAATGTATGTGTAAGCGCAGGAGCTCTCGGTACCGTCCGACACAATGGCGAAGTCGGAAGTGTGAGTGTACGTGTGTTATGTGCCAACGCTATTCGTCTTCACGCACACATTTACAGCGTGTTTGTACACTTGGTTACCACAAGTAAAGCGCGCGTCGCTTTGTGACATAAAAGTACTGTACGAAGAAGGAGACCGGTATCCAATCAAATCAAGCATCATTTGAGCTATAATGAGTTATTGATTTGAGAAGCTGATGCGAATGAATACCATTATATTTTAATCATCACGCTTGGCAGATAGGGTGGGTGATCAGGAACCTCAGTGATTCGCAGTCCGGATATTATTTTCGGTATAAAGGAAGGGGCTTGTGGCTTAGTAATAACAGCCGCACGGGTTGATCGATCAGGTTAAGCTACGCTTGCTGCGGTTGGTCCGTGGATGGGTGACCATCTTTACATACCAAGGCCCCTTCTTGCCTCGGAAACCACGTTAAGCCGTTGGTCCCGACTGGCATTCGTGGATCTTTGACAGTTGTTAGAAGCCTGAAAGTCGTACCAAGGGGTATCGTATTACCTAGTAACTGGGTTGTAGAGGTCAGATAGGTGCTTGCTCCATGTTAAATACTGGTATTCAGTTGCATCCGGTTAGACTGGTAGCCGATCCCAACATATGTGGGAAAAGACAGGCAGATTTATTGGTAAAGGAAGTAGAACTTCGATCAACAATAGCACTTGATTAAGGATTATGAACAAAAACATATCTCTCAAGTGGCCGCGATTGCATATAGCTTGATTATAAACCTTACCACTCAAACATAATGTTTATTATCGTTTGCAATATATCTGCTACTTCGATTGAAAAGTAAATGTATTTTTTAAATAGGAACAAAAATATTTATAGAAAAATAAAACAACTTCTGATAATATATATATATTTAACGTTGGCACTAGTAATTTCTCCTGTATCGTGGGTTTCTTTTACAAACATTTAAACTCACATACACAGATAGCCAGACCCGGAACAACTACTTGCAGGTCATACAAATATTTGTTCCGTGCGGGAATCGAACCCACGACACGTAACGCAGCAGTCAATCGCTTAACCACTGCGCCAACCGTGCCGTCATTATTTGTGGTCTTATTTTTCCGGCCGTTCTTGGTGCGCTCATCGGAAATCTAGTACTATTGTTGATCGAAGAAGTAGAAAGAGGTCTTTGTGAAACAGTTCGTCCAGGGAAGTACTATCACCGTCAAGCATTTCTTTGTCCTCTGAAGGGATACAAAAATAGACAGATGAAACATTACAGCTTGGTTTCTGTGATGCAGTAGTGGCGCAGTGGAAGCGGCCGCGACTTTTCAGTAGTAGGTCGTTGGCTCAAACCCAGGCAGGCACTTTACTTTGTGTAAATTATTTCATCACCACTGCTCTCAAAACGGTGAAGGAAAACATCGTGAGGAAAGCGGCATGTCCTAGAACCAAAAATTCGAAGACATGTGACATCTACCAACCCGCACTGGACCCGCGTGGTGGATTACGGCCCACTCCCTCTCACAGAGAGGAGGCCTGTGCCCTAGCAGTGGGAACATTATAGGGTGATTATTCTGGGATGGCAACGCACTGCAATGCCTCTGATATTACATGTGTCTATAGGTAAAAGTGACCACTTACCCTCTTTGTAGCCTCCGCCGTAATTGAGTAAAAAGGGCAGTTCTTCAATACGGTCCACAATAGAACTGGAGCCGCAATATTGTATGTTAGTTTTCTGTTTTAAGAAGCCGCTCATCTATCGATGTCTGGCAACAGAGCGCGATGTTGCCGGCAACAGTTGCGCAACTCTTGTCGCCTTGTGAGAAAGTGGATTTAAGGTAACAGTGTAGAATATGTCACCTACTCGGACATAACATAACGAGAAAAACATGACTACAGAAAAACAATTAACAGTAGAATATGACATTTACAACCGACTTCAAATAGCATGCATTTTGTGTTTTTTTTACATTGTTATGACGGCCATTTTGGATTTTTCTGTGACGTTATTATGGTCCACTACGCATTCTGGCGTATGCCTGTGAGATTAACAACTTACTTTAAACAAAATTAAACTCTACTAAAGAACAACATAAATAAATAAATAAACATCAGAATTATTTTAATCAGAACTAATCTGAATGGGGAAAGTTGTGAATAAATGAGCGATTATTTTAACGGATCCCAAATTTTAATTATATTACATCAAGAGAATGCATGACACTGCATGAATCTGATTAACATAAATAACTCGATCACCGATCCGCCAGCCAAGCGTGGTGATTATAGATATAATATCTTAACTCAAATAAATGTCTATTTGTATCTATAGTCTGTTCCAAAAGTATCTGATGAAAGTGTAAACTCGGTTCAGGCCAAATTAAATTTTTATTTATTTATTCACACCAAACATACAAATATCCTTACAGGCTAGACCCAATGCGATATTGCAGTACACTTTAAAATTAAATTGTCCCAGTGCTTGTACCATAACAAATTCTATAGGTAGCTATTCTTTCAAATTCTCCCAAAGCGCAACAGAATATGTCTACGTCATCAGCAATGAGGTTGAGAGTGCGGAGCGCGCTCGTCAGCGGCGCCTCAAATGTTGTTGTTTATTGATATGAAACATCTATAGCCGCATGTAAAACCGAATGCTGGCGTGGCGACGCATGCCGTGGCGACGCGTCGCCGCGCTATATTTTAATTAAATAACAATTTTATATACATATTTGTTTTCTTTTATGAAACCATATTTTCATACTATACTATTTTAAATATGTATAAAATAATGGTTTTCGATATTTCACATCTGCCAGGCGTCCCGCGACGGCTCAATTTATCTGCAATTAGATATGGGAATCATTTTTACACATCATATAATTATGTCTTATGTCTATTAATGAAGATGAGGTCGAAATTTACATCTTAAACTTATTTTTTTTTTTTTTTGACTTATTTAACGAAAATTGTATGACCGTAATAATAATGTATAATAATGAAAGTAGAATGAGGTTGACTAAAACAACCAATGCAATGGATAACAACCACCAACAATTTTATTAAGAGCGTAATTGTATTTTTTCACACAGCCAATAATATTGGCTTACATATTAATATTGTACACCCCATGGATATGTTACAGTGATACAATTACGCTAATTGTAAGAACTGTCTTTTTATCTGTGACAAACAATAAATAAATAAATGAACATAATTATAAAAAAATAATAAGTTAAATGACATTTCCTATCTGACTACCCCTGAGAAGAAATGGCGAAACAAAGTCAGGGGCGTGGGCCGATAAAAACATTTTATTTGGGACACGCAAAGGAAATATAAAGAATAAAAAACAACATTAAATCTATAGTCCTTGCGGAAGTAGTTGGCCGCGCCTTGGGTATGTGAGGGGGGGGGGGGGGGCTTGCTGTCATTACTCAGTACGGCGCCGCCCCTCCGTCCCACCGTTCACGTACCCAACTAGTTCCGTAAGGACTATAACAAAATTATGTAAACAATAAAAGAAGAACATTCATGCTTTTAAGTTTATCAAAGATTACGCAAACACTCACTAAAGGGAATTAGTAACATTAATCTGGTAATAGGATTCAACTTTATATCTAAAGACTTGTCCAATTATTAAATTGTATTTGAAATTCATGGACGAAAGTTGAGGTTATAAAATTATCCTCAATCGTCAAATGAAAAACATCTTAAAGGTGATTCGATATTAAAATATCTGGTTTATGTATTCAAATAATAAAATCGAAGCACTCTATTTGTAAGTGGCATCACAAATTCTCATCCACAGATACGTTTTCTGATGCATTTGTTTACGTTTTCATCGCATGCTTTTGGCACGGACTATATAAGAAAAAAGAATTTACTAGTGCGCAAACTGTAACCATGAATTCAACAATTATGATTCTAGACCTATTTAGATTCTAGCACAGATTTTTTTGTGTTAAAATAAAACTGCTGTTTCATATAAAACTGCAATATCTACGCGCTCAAAATGTATGGACGAGCTAATGTTTTTTTAAATAACCAACGAAAATTTTCTACGGCCCCTAGCGTAGCTCTTTGCAGATATACCTAAGTATAGACTTGTACGAAATCGAAGGTGTAGTATTTAAACCAAAATTGACGCTTGAACATCATTCGAAAAGTTTCGTTTTGTCAAGCATTACAATCCTCACATTTGTCTCCAGATCCTCATCGTGCGACTCGTACTTCGAGCCGTGGCAGGCGGAGCTGGCCGACATGCGCCTGCGCCTGTCGCCGCAGGAGAGGGACCATCACATGTTCAGCGAGGAGGACGACACGCAGCTGCAGATCAACCACAAGCAGGTCTGTTCCAGCTTTTGGAGGTCGGAAAGTACCCGGGGAGGTCTTCCAGATAAAACAAATGTCTTACGTTCTAACCTAGGTCATGGTTTATCAGCACGTTATTATATAACGTCATAATTACATAAGACAGCCCCCAGCACGCCGCCCTTCACCACTTCCTAACGTTGATTTTTAGGTATGAAAGTATGGAAACGGCTTCTTGAAATATATTTTTGTAAAAACATATACCGGGTTGCCAGGGACACCGGGAATGCATAGCTAGTCGGATGTAAAGTATGGAAGCGACTTCTAAAACAATTTGATAAAAGAAACCTAGGTATTTCAAAAGGGGTATCTCCATGAATTATTCTAAATATGTATAGTCCGTTATCTTATCTTGACGTTGTTTGCTATGGCAGTTTGGTATGTACCTACCTACTTTACAATATTAGGTAGGTAGATATGAATCCGATTCCTATAGTTAAAAAAAAAACACAAAATTTGTCGACTCCGGAATCGCGGGATTTTCACGATTGCTACAAAAGTGCATTCCATATAAGCCAGCATTTGAAAGTACGGAAATATACATCCGATCTATAATCAGAAACGTACATTGGTTGATCCCGGAACCGCGGGATTTTTTTTTCGATATAAAAGCGCATTCTCAACTTTAGGTGAATATGTATCCGAATATCCTCTAGTTATCATACAGATTGATTAAATTACAACCCTGTATAATTTGAAATGAAGCAGTAAGTACCAACCATTGAAGATACAGGAAAACGTTCTGATGACTCCATCCAAAACTTTTGAACTAATAGGCATCAGCATTCGAAGATTTTAGAAAAATGTAACAGTCCTGTAAATAACGAAAACGCAATTTATTTTTTTAAAGAAATTACGCAATCCGGACTACTGTTTTTTATCCCTAAAAGACATGAAACGTGAAATACATTAACTAAACATTTTCATTGTTACAGGATGACTCCCTGTGCTCAACGCCGCCCGAATCCGTTATATGCAGCGCCGAGCCAAGTCCGCGTAGAAATTTACGTGTCGATATACACCAAGCTAACGAGTTGGCTGAACGGTTAGTACTCATAACACTGCTTTGAACCTTTTTGACACGTGGGGCTTGTGCCTTAGTAATAACAGCCGCACGGGTCGATCGATCAGGTTAAGCTACTCTTGCCGCGGATGGTCCGTGGATGGGTGACCATCTTTACATACCAAGACCACTCCGTACCTCGAAAAGCACGTTGAGCCGTTGGTCCCAGCTGTCATTAGTGGATCTTTGATAGTCGTAACGGGTCGTCAGAAGCCCGAAAGTCTGACAACTAGTCTTACCAAGGCGTACCGTATTACCCAGTAACTGGGTTGTGGAGGTCAGATAGGCAGTCGCTACATGTAAAATATTGGTATTCAGCTGCATCCGGTTAGACTGGAAGCCGACCAAAACATCGTTGGGAAAAGGCAGGCAGATGATGATGAATCCTTTTTTTAATTAACTATACGCTAAGTACTAAATTAAATTAATAACTATCTATACAAATAAATACAAAATTAAAAGGACATTTAGTCGTCGAAGTATTCCTCCGCATCGCTGTCATATGGAAACGTCTGCTTAAAAACGTAAATAACGCCACACGTGGTTGAACTGCCAAAATGAAAGGAATCGCGAATAATTGTCATTTGATGTGTGTCACGCAATCGGCCGCAGGTTTATTTCACCTGAATTTCTTTGTAACATAATTCAATAAGTACCTATCGTAGGTAGGAACCATGTCACATCGTCAATTTCCATCCACAGTCGCCGCCTCGCCCTAGAAGAGCAACTCTCCCAAATCGGCTACATAGACGGCGAGTCCCCTCGCGCGCGCCCTCCTCCCGAGAAACGACACTCGGCGCGACCCGCCTCGCCCAGGCACACTGATATAGCTAAGAGGTAAGACCACTAATACTATAAGGGCAAATTAAGTAGAGAAATTTCACAGGAATGACTTAATTATAAGGTCAAATTAAGTAGAGAAATTTCACAGGAATGACTTAATTATAAGGTCTAATTAAGTAGAGAAATTTCCCAGGAATTACTTAACTATAAGGTCAAATTAAGTAGAGAAATTTCCCAGGAATTACTTAATTATAAGTTCAAATTAAGTAGAGTAATTTCACATGAATGACTTAACTATAAGGTCAAAATAAGTAGCGAAATTTCACAGGAATTACTTATTTTTTTTTTTTTTTTTATTTATTTACTAAACGTAACCGTCGTGCTTCCACCTTGCTGTCTGGCTCAATCAACTCAGTCTATCGCAGTCCTCTGCTGGACATAGGTTTCTCCCAGGCTGCGCCACAACATCCTGTCCTTCGCCTTCCGCATCCAGTCTGTCCCAGCCACCCTTTTAAGGACGTCGGTCTATCTAGATGAGGGGCGTCCTAGAATACGCTGGCCTATACGTCTCCACTCTAGCGGGGCGAGCACGGCCTACTGTGATAGGCATGAGTCACAATTTTTTATCACAGTTTGCAAGCAAAAACCATGATAAAATGCGTTACTGAAGCCTATCACAGAAGCCGTGCTCGCTCCGCAGGCTATTTGATTTTATATCACATAAATTCCACCCGCCTACCCACCTGTATTCTAGTCTGGGTGTTTTTTTCGAAATGGGCGAAATATAAAGCTACGTGAAGTAGAGCAAAATGGATCAAAGGATCCACGTGATCTATTTTAGAGAGGAAGAAAACTGCAACGTTTGTTTTTTTGAAAAAATTAGGACGAGTTTTCGCCCGAAATATTCCTACGTAGAAGGTTCGGTAACCGTTACAAAATCATTATAAATTGTCATTTACCAAGTTCGATTAACAATAGCATTAGATTAAGGATCAGGAACAAAAACATCTCTCAAGTGGCCGCGATTGCAGATAACTTGGTTATAAACCTTAACACTCAAGCATAAAGTCTAATATCGTTTGCAATATATTTACTGCTTCAATTGAAAAGTAAGCGTAGTTTTGAAATGGGAATAAACATATTTATGGAAAAATAAAACATAATGTCTAAACAATAAGGTTGAAAAAACTGTGTTGCAAAATAAGACCACAACATTGTTTGTAGTCTTATTTTTCCCGCCGATTTTGATACGCTGATCG
This sequence comes from Brachylomia viminalis, assembly GCA_937001585.2. NCBI lineage: Eukaryota > Metazoa > Arthropoda > Insecta > Lepidoptera > Noctuidae > Brachylomia > Brachylomia viminalis. Next base: position 11,954,306 of record OW443320.2, on the reverse strand, counting down.
CGATCACTATCATTGGCGAAATACGCTCTAATATAGTGTTGCTGATTGAAAAACTCCCACAAAGGAATAGCAATACTTTTGTGGCAAATCAAAGAGCATTTTTTTCAATTTTTGTTTTCCTTCACTGTCCTAAAAATAATATTCATCTATAGTTCCATTGTCCACAGACTATGCAAAGATCGAGACAGTCCAATGACCTCTCTTACCGACTTCCCAACTTCCCTTGGAAACGTAAAACTCAGGTAAATATATCAAACGTTGTGTACAACCGCCGCCAGCACATTAGGTTATACGAAACTGTCAAATTTCTCCAAATGATTTTAAACTTTAAAATGTTGAAGGTTAAGTTCAAAATCGAATGAGAAAATTTGTCATTTTGTGGTAACTTGACCTGCTGCTGTGTGTACCTAACATACATATATGATTAATTATACAGTCAGAGTAATTAATTGTTAAGCAGTTGGTATTTGAATGTATGGATAATTTAACTGAGTAGTCAATTTAATAATAATACCAGCATGTTACTGTCCCCCTGCAGGACAAAGTCCTCTTCTCATACAAAGAAGGCACGAGCATTGATCACCACGCTTGCTCAAGACGGAAAGGTACGACACCGAAAAACGCTCAGTTTTGTCTGTATTGGTACATATTACTAGCCAGTTTTTTTTTTAATGTATTGTCAAAATGTTCAAGGAAAGGACTTATTAAGACTTATTCAAAAATATTTCATAAAAATTAAAAAAAAAAACATCGTAAAAAAGAGCTTTAGAGCATACAAATATTCTCAAAATTTTGAGCGTAAACTATCATATTTCATGTAATTGCAATAAAGGGAATTGAATCAACTAAAGAATAATGTTCCCACTACTGGGACACAGGCCTCCTCTCTGTGAGAGGGAGTGGGCCGCATCCACCACGCGGGCCCAGTGCGGGTTGGTAGATGTCACATCTCTTCGAATTGTTGGTTCTAGGACATGTCGGTTTCCTCACGATGTCAGTAATATCCAAGACAAACTCAGACAGTACATACGAATATTTGCTTAACAACTAATTTCCCTGACTTTACATGCAGTACCCAGGTATAAATATTATACATCGCAATTTAGACAGAGACTTACTATGGCGTATCGTGTTACCCAGTAACTGGGTGGTGGAGGTCAGATAGGCACTCGCTCCCTGTAAAATACTGGTATTCAGCTGCATCCGGTTAGACTGGAAGCCGATACAGCATGATTGAGAAAAGGCAGGCAGATGATGAGGTTTAGAAAGTCGGACTCTTTCTCCATCACATAGGTATAGTATTTTTTGTCTCACGAAGCGACGCGCGCTTTACTTGTGGTTACCAAGTGTACAAACACGCTGTGAAGGTGTGTGTGAAGACGAGTAGCGTCAGCACATAACACGCACACACACACACACCCACATATTTCCGACTTCGCCTCTGTGGTCCTACTCCCTTACTTACTCAAATGTGTCGCTGGTGGTGGCGTGTGTATTGGATCATTTTGTTCCCTTCAAAATGGTTGAACTGAATGGTGCTGATCCATACGTCATGTTCGTGAACGGGCGCCGTCAGTAGGCACTGGTCATCTCTTAGCTGCCACGGCTTATTTTAATTCCTGAATTGTTTTTATCTTTTTTATTACGGACGCTTTTAACGTGCACGTCTTTCTACGTCGTTCTCACATGTATAATTTCAACATGAATGACACGAACGAAGTTTATCGGCCGAAGTTTCGGGCGGTTCCTACTCCTTATCACTTACCGACAAGATTAGTCCGGAGCCCGAAATAAAAATTAATAACAACACGATTTGACAGTAGTCCTTACTCTCGGTGTGTTTTTGCCCGTCCGTAAAAGTTAATTAATTGGGCGTAGGGTTCACTTCTAAGTATCGAACTACCTTTGGAACGAGCCGTATATTTATTGACGGACTTAGAGATTTGGCCGCCTGTCTCGGGCGGTACCGACAGCTCCTGCGAGTACACACACATTCATAGCGTGTTTGTACACTTGGTAACCACAAGTAAAACGCGCGTCGCTTCGTGAGATAAAAATACTGTACTTACTGACGATTTACAAAGATGATATTTTTCTTTAATTCGATGTGGTATTTACGGCTGGGTACGGGTATATTAATACATACTTGTGTCGTGGTTATTGTCATAAAAGTGAACATATAGTTCTCTTATATATATCCCACAGAGCGTTTGAAAAGAAAGAGATTCCTATAATATAATATGTTCTTTATGTGTTTTGGTTAAAAGGGTTTATTGAATGTAAAGTTAAAAACGTTTAAGAATTTTAATTTTAGGAGTGTTTACGGCCTTTTTAAATTGTTTTTTATTGCCATAATAACGCCTAACGATTTCGGCCCCTTTTCACGATCCTTACCCGTAAAATTATGGTTTTCGCTATTAAATTCCAAACTAGTGGAACTATCCTAATAAAATGTTTGACAGAAAAGCCGTCAGTATTCCTTCAAATGGGTTCACCTGGGAATTCAACGACATGCGTAAGAAAACCTGGGAATAAGTTATTTTAATTAAATACTATGTGTATTGACTATGTGTTTGTAATGGTTTGTGTATTGTAGTGGGGGAAAATTACAGCTTACATCTTTCAGTACAAAATCAAACATATAGACATCTCTGTTCTTTTTTAATGCTATGTGTACACACGGCTACACATCAAGCTATACGTTTCCAGTTTACACTGACCTCTCATTGTAAAAAAATCCTATACAATACGAGATCAGCTTATACTGGAAATGTATAGCTTGATGTGTAGCCGTGCGTACGTGCCTATATGTCTGTATTATAGAGTTAAGTACAGGTCATACGCCCTGCAAAGTATTTTCGGCAGAAATGTTAAAATTACAATAGTTTGATTCCACATTTAGAAATATTATTTTCAAGCACTAAATCTTGCGGACATAAAGACACGTTATTTAATGAAATAGGAACGACATTATTAAATATATTGAGGTATTTTTCAATAAAGGATGTCGCATCATGTTTAATCGCTTCTGAGTAAATATTTTATGCCAGGATGACTTCGAATTAGGGACTGAAAGTACACAATCCGCAAATAAACAACTTTTAGAATAGAACTTACTCTTAAACAATGTAAATAGATTATTTTCTGTTTCATACTTTAACAAATTAAAACGTGATTTTACTCGAACTCATAACCTTTTTACGAAAAAAAATATTTGCCTAAGAGTCGGTCAGTCAGAAAGTTGAAGCTAGTTATGTTAAACTTTCCTACTTATTATTGTTTTTACCAGCACATATTAACAATACATAATTATTCATCAAATCTAATACTGTCGTTCCTTTACAATCGTTATAAACGGAAACATCACCAACTCGCATAATTATAAATACCTCATTTTCAATAACACACTCATTTTACAAGTTGTGTGAGCAGCCACTGTTACTTTGGATTTTATTAATTAGTTATTTAGATTGGTTTTGTGGATTTATTACTTCACACACACCCACACACACTCACACGCACGCACACAAACACACACGCAAACATACGGGGTGGCAGGGACATCGACGCACAATCTGTTACTCTGGATTCCGTACACGATTCTGAACCCTCCTACGCTGAAACTTCATGACGGTTATTAAAAAAAAAAATGTCTTGGACGAAGGAGTTAAGGAACCCAGCAAATCAGCGCCATATTAACACTTTCACTGTCAAAATCCCGGCTCCCGGGTGCAACGATAATTCTTTCGCGTGCCCACCGCTCGCCTCCCGCGTCCTACATAAGCCATATGTAGGACGCGGCGAGTTATATATAGTAAATAGATATGAAAATAGTAATAAATCCACAACAACACATAAATGTGATAACAACCTAAACTTCCGCTTACACTGACATCTAACACTTTCAGAGAAAGGAACTCCCCGAGAAAATCAAAAACTCGATACAGCGGCATGCATTTAGACACAGACAAATCTACCAACCGACTTAGTTGGCATGGGAAAGATGGACACTCTACTTTAATAAAGATAGACTGGCCGAATGAGAACTCTGTGTCCACTCTTACCACGAGCACAATGAATTCTAGTCCCTTAACACCTATAACACCAATATACGACCCGCTAGAGAGCGACTCCGAAGTCAGCGAGACAAATAAACACACTATCCAAATTAAAAGTGAAGTTTGCATCAATTGTGACCAAGAAAAATGCTTAAAATGCGAACTTAAAGCGACAGACTACGAAAATTTAAAAGATTTCGCCGAAAATCTTCATGATAGTTTAGAACACAGTCCTGTACACTCCACTGATATCAGCTATCACAACTTGAATAGATTATCAGCTGTGTCAAACTCCTCTAATTCCGAAACTGACAAGAAAAAAGATGACAATGACGTTATGAAACTTATGACATCATCACACGAGAGCTCTTCGAGTTACTCAAATGTCAGTTTGACGAAAGGGGATGAGCTATACGAATGTTACAACTATACAAGACCAAACTACATAAACTTACAGTCTTCTAGTACCAGTAAAAGTTCACCAGGAAGTCCTTTAAAAAGTCCACTAAAATCTACCATTAGTATTACATTCCGATCACCTACTAAATGTAAGGATTATGAAGATACTCCGACTAATGATAGGGACTCAGTTTATGAAGATATTGACCTGGACAAGAATCTGTCGATAGTTGAAGATGCAAGTATACCACAGACTGATGCATGTCTGCCTACCCAACAGGCTTGCCAACCTGATGATATCCAAGACTTGATAATCCTCGAAACACCTACAGAAACCAACCTTGATGATATAGATGTCTACAGTCAAGTGAAATTCTTCAAAAAAAGTGTAAATGAAGTCAACGCAATGCTGCTGCCGGAAGACAGACATTACGAAAACATAGCGTTCGATAAACAAAACGACTATGAAAATATTAATGTGGAGACGTTAAAGATCTGTGATAAAGATTTGATTAATGAAGATGATAATTCTAAAGATGCGACGGAGAATGGAAATTTTAAGAGCATGAATGTTAGAGAGCTGGCTATTCGATTTGAGAGTCCTACTGAGCAAAAAGCTGCTTTCACATTCGACAAATTCAAGGCTGAGATTAAATATCCAAGTTTGGAACGAAAAGACGAAAAAAGAGTTATAGAAATCAAGAAAATCGATTTTAAAACTCCAACGGTATCCCCAAAGTCGTATAGACTGTCGAAAAACTCACACAACGCGAGATCGTTAGATGAAAATGCGTTTATAAAAGAATTTGGAAACGACCAATCGAATGTAGACAGGAGAAAAAGTTTAGAAGTCAAAACCTCAAGCAAAAAGCTGCCTGATTTAAATCTTAACACAGACCATGAACACAAAGTAATTATAACTCCTACATCAGAAAACAAAATCTCTTTAATACAAAGATTCGATCGCCCAGACATTAAAAACCTGATTTCCTTAGACTGTGACAAAAAGCTCAGTCGCGAACGCATAGAGAAATACAAAGAAGAACGTAGAAATTTTCTCAGAGAGAAATATAGTTCACAATCCTTCCGTTCGAATCCCGAACAGCTGACTCGAATAAAGATTCGGAAAGATAGGGAAGACAAAATTGAGACTTGTGAGAGACTAAAAGATGAGATGCCGAAGTTTGAAAGGAGGAACACGGTGGATTTGGGACAGAGGCTGCGGTTCAGTCTCGCAAAGAGTAGCAATAACCTGGAGTCGATTCCGTCACCTTCTAGTCCTGACAGAGAGTTTCGAGAAGATAGGAATTTTGATAGGTAAGTCGTAAACATGGATTGGGGGATATTTTTTTAGCTCATTCTCGTAACAAAAACGACTGACCACCGAGATGACTAATAGGAAGCTAAGACATGTTTTGCAGACCCCAAATAAATTGGCTTCAGGGTATGAGAAACTCTTACAAAGACGGGTAAAAAAATCATGTAAAAATACTTATTATGGGGAAAATTGCTTTCAAATTGAAGATTATTCTATATATTCATTTTTGTTATAACCCGCGCCTTTAAAGAATTGAAAATGGCGGATAATCAAAAGAGCTTATCATGCCCTTTCACTCACACAGTATAATGTGCGAGTGAGAGACAATGATTATTATTTTTAATACGTTTAAAGGCACGGGTTATAATATATTAGATAAAACTTGATTATTTTAACTTCACTCGAAACTTGACATGTCTTTGAAAGAAAAAGAATGAGCGATGTAAAAAGATATCTTCCAAGTCACTTCAATATTTTCTGTTTGATTTTTTGTTTTGGGTAAAGTTGGCTGTAAATTGTGAAAGATAATTCTTTAACTTTAGTTTTGGCCAAATTTCTATGTGCATTTTGTTACGTAGTAGTATTTGTCGTATGGAGGTAACTATGCACTTAGCGGTATACTTGATATTGGTATTCATACCTGTAAATTATATATTCAATTATACCGTTATGTGTAACTTACCTTTTTATTTTGGTGTTTTTTTTTAATAATTCGTAAAATATTAATTGATTTTATCTAATTTGTGTTGTATTAAAAATAACGTATATCTTCTTTAATAATTTACTAAAGAATCATTTTTTTACCAAAAACTATTTCCAGTTTGTTTCAGGTTGCTTCATTAGTAATTTGGTGTAAAATATTAATAGTTTTCTTTCTTATTTTTTTTTTCTAGGAAGGAAAAAGTCTCCCCTTCATACAATATTCGCGATATGACAGCAATTTTCGAGCAAAAGTCTCATCCACACACCGGTTGATATACCAACTATTAATAAGTTTACCATAATCTGTGGTGAGACTCGCGGCGATACCTGTAAACTCAGGTAAGATTGCCAAAATTACAAAAAATGTGTAAAAAGTATTGGTGAAATTGTCACAATGATTTGTAAGAGGTATGATTACCACAAAATTATGTGTTGTATGCTATACAGTCAAAACGCGATACCTGTAACTGAGGTATGTTTGTCAAAGTTACCAAAAATTGGTAAATTGTGAATTTTATGTATCGGTGAAATTGTCACAATGTTAAAATAATGACGAATTGGTTATAATTACCACGAAATTATATTGTATATTAATTGAGCTTGCTTTTTTGGTGAGATTTGTTACTAATTATGCGCTAAGTTGTGAAGTTTGCTGAACAAAATATTTGAGTTATTTTATGTATTTTATAGTGACACCGTCACAAAATTTAGAATAAATAAAATTGGTAAGCTATTTACTATAAATTAAAATGTAAAAAAAATATTGTAAGGTTTTTTTCGCTAGAGCTTAAGACGCCTAATTTCTCTAGAAACTAGGTTGTGGAGGTCAGATGACAGTCGCTCCATGTAAAATACTGGTATTCTGCTGTAACAAAAGAAATAACGATAATACTTGCGGCATTACGGTATTTGCGGTATCATCGCCAAAGTCTCACCACAGTAGCCATTTAAATTGTTATCTTGTATATTAACAAAATGAAACCCATTTTATTGTGAAAATATTAATATTAAGTTGTATATGGATATATTTACTTGTATTAATATACATAATCCTGGGTAAATAATTAAAGCGGGTCAGGGCTTAAATTATCAGTGTTTTGCCAGCTTATTTAATTCCCTCGCCCCCCCTATTACATAGGCTTAAACATACCTGTCTATATATAGGATACTATTAGGTACTCCTCTGCCTAATTATTTTGACCACTGGCTTATTTTATTACCTTTCAGGAATCACTGACACGATGATTACCAAAGTTTATGTATATCTTACAAGTAATATATTATAGTTATTATAAATAAGTCATCTGTTTCGTTATATTATTTATTGAAGGTTTTTTTTTACTAATATTATTATTTCGTCGGTTAATCATCACAATTTGATTGGGTTTGAAGCGGTATTGAAAATAGAGGTATGATTACCAAATTACCGGTAAATAAAATGTTTGGCCTGGTTAATGGCAATGGACACGCCTTCTATATAGTTCGGGCCCTACTGAGGTAAACCTGCACGGGATGCGGGACATGACTGCTCACTTTGATTATTAGGAGCGCCAGTTTGAACACCTCTTTATAGGTTAGTTGACACAATCGGCGCGAGCCGCGAGCGAATTTCGTCCCGCATCCCGCGCGTTATTCGCCTCAGTTTGGCCAGGTGCTTTAGATCTAACTGGTGAATTAGGGTGTACTATACACCTCTGCCTACTCCATCTGGGTATAAATCTTTACCGCTTCAAAATCAAATTGAACAAGTATTATTATATTATATTGTAAAACGAATAATTCTCATGCGGTCGTTGTTTTACGAGGAATCTCAGTATATTTCTCATGGATATGATGTTATTGAAATATTGACTATTAAGGGCTGAGTAAGAGGCGCCTTTTTAATATTTAAAACGAATTAAAATATGGACTGTCTTTGACACTTTGTGGATGTAAAAGATAGATTAATACTTTAGGAGGCGAAAGAACTCAAGAATTTTAAGAACTTTTAGTAACTAAAGCGGATATCAGACACTTCACTTTTTGTTCATTTCTGCCTCTCATTCAACACCTTTCACTCGAAGTCGAAACGTCTGAACACAAAATAAATCAATTTGTGTTAATTCATTCATTAATGAACCGATCCTACGATGTTGGATTTCGGCATCATTCGGAAAACTGAAATGAAATGAGCAGATCAACGTTCATTCTTGTTATTTTTTCAATTCAGATATCAGCTTAGTACCTGTTTTCTAAAAGGCTTATCATCACAAAACTTAGGCAACAGATTGTCAAAACTCCTGTTAATTATTGTGATTGGCTGACCGACATAACAACAGTATATTATAAAAAAATTGTGTTGATCGTTCCCTAAAGGATTATTAAATCTATCTTTAACACCCTATACAGGGTTATTGGTAAAACACCATCAACCTCATAAGAAGTCATTGTACTCATCATTATGAACAACTTTTACTATGGGACCAAATACGAAATCGCGAAAAACATATGCGTACGTAACGCACGCGCGTGCGTGCGTGCGTGCGTGCGTGCGTGCGTGCGTGCGTGCGTACGTATGTTTGCAGAACTCCCAACTGATTTTTTTTTTGCGATTTCATGTTTGGTCCCATACTAAAAGTTGTTCATAATGATGAGTACAATGACTTAAGAGGTTGATGGTGTTTTACCAATAACCCTAGATATCAAAAAAAGGTCATACAAGCAAGTATTGGAAACCTTATTGACTCTGTAACTTCAACGTCACGTCTGTTAGCTTTCCAGCTCGTAAGTTAAAATGAAAGACGTCGAAAATATTTATTTGACAGGCATTTAAATGTCAAAATAGTTTTCACTTTGATTTGATGATTTTTAAATCTCTAATCATTAATAGAGCGTCCATTCTGAAAGTTGACAAGGTCGCAATAAGCTGCCAACTATTTCGCTGTTTGGATAATTATGTCGATTTTACTAAATTAATGAATATATCGCTCTGTAGTGCTTGCTACAATGTTGATTATGAATTGCAATAATTAATGTCGTAACAATGAATATTTAGTTTTAGGTGTGATAAAGCATTTTCACACCAATAAAAGTTACAAGACCTAATTGATTGTAAATATTGCAATATTTGAGTGCTCTACAGAGCAATATTAAAACAGCGAAAGTTTTGACAGATATTTTTTGACGTTGGCAATTTTTAGTATGTTATTGGTAAAAACTAGGAATACTTTTCAAGCCTCTTATAAATTGAGATACTCGTATGATAGACAACAGTTTTAATTGGATAGCATAATCAGCCTATAATGGTACCACTGCTGGGACACAGGCCTTCCTCTCTGTGGGAGTGAGTGGGCATTGTGTGGAGTGAATTCCACCACGCGGATTTCACATGTCTTCGAATTTATTTGTTCTACGACTCGGTAAGTCCTGGCCGTTTCTACAGCTCTTCAAATTAGATAGCCTTTTTACTCAAGCTAAGTGCATGAGCGTTTCATGCGAAAATTAACCTTATTTGTTTATATTCGTATGAAACGCTTGGTCACAGTTAGCTTACAGGAATATGCATAATAAATTCATACGAATAAGGTTTATTTTCGTATGAAACGCTACTGTACTTGAGTAAAGCTTGAAACCTCGGGTAAGACACAACAAACTAGAGAAAATCAATATAAATTTACGTAAGATTTTGTTCTGTATCATTTAAATTAACATAAAAGTTATTTTATCAAAGTGAAAACCATTTGAACATTGCCATCTATAAAGAATATTATGTTGCCATATTTAAAAAAATAAATAAATAGGTAATAAAAGTGCATTTATTACTATATTTTTGTAAGCAGTATTTATTCGATAGAATAGAGGCTGTAATATTTGAATCTTATAGAAATATAATAAAACAAGACTATGTAATGTGAACATATGGAAAAAAAAAATACGTAAGAATGAATCTCGGGAACAATTCTGACTTTACTGACTGTCAGAAATTGATTAAAATCGCAAGAGAACGGAAGATTTTTTTCTAATAAAATTGAAGTTGCATAGTCATATTATATTTAGATATATTCGAATAAAACATAGCTTTCTTTGTATATAAATACGCACCTCTTTTTGTAAAAAGTCGGTTAATGGAGTCGAAAACATATTTAGTTTGTGTACATTTAAATATTTTATAGAAATAAATAAATTACTTTCTCTGAATGAATTGAATATATTTTTAACTCTCTATTGTACTAAAATTAGCCAAATATACAGTAATCTTAATCGTGACTCGTTCACACGTCTTTAGTAAGCACATTAGTTCTAAAATTTTATGACTCGCATCGTGTGAACATACCGAATTAGTGATAAGTCCAGATGTTTACATGGTATGTCATAAAATGTTTGCTACTTAAGGCGATCATCCACGACGCTACTACAACTTTACATGCTATAAGTAAAATCACTAGAATGCGCGCAAAATAAGTCTGCGCGCGGCCGAAATCGGAATTAATCGTTTGCCGCCGTCTCAACGTTTATATCAGGTGTCAAGAGAGTGTGCTGAGTTCCATGTGTTCCAAAGTAAATAATCGCCATCATTATGACGAAATTAATTAAAAGTGGTGTCAGGGATATAGCCTTGAAGGTCAAACGCGTGCAGATTTATCTTGTGCGATCTCTAATGAGTAGCCAGAACGTCCCTTGCTGGAGTCAGCCCGCGCCCTTGAGCCTGCAGTTTTAAATTCGTCCAGCCTATCTCTTGCTGCCCTCCCCCAGCGACGCCCTAAGCCGAGGTCCGTACCCCACAGGAGGTGTCTTTAAGCGTGTAGTCGCCTAGTTTATAAGTTTTTTAAGCTCTGCCGGAGGCCTTAATTTATTGAGGCAACCACAGGCAAGCCCGGTTAGGCAGGCGACAACCTCCTAGGTTGACCTGCGAGATGCCATATACGAGATGTAACAGAATAAACGCAAGTCCTGAAAGTAGTTTGCTCATAATTGACTATTAATATACCTAGGTATTTTTTTTTCAAAAATGATGTTTTTTGCAATACTGACCGCAGATTGAGCAAAACAAAATTAAATTTTATTTCAAGGCAATAAGACTCAATTTTAAATGCATAAAGTAATGCTAGAGGTCACCACGATTTTCTTATTATTAGGTAGCTTTATAAAATAATGTCGTGGTCTTAATTTGCAACATAATATTTTCAACCTTATTGCTTAGAAGTTATGTTTTATTTTTCTATAAATATTTTTATTATGACTTTAAAAATACGTTTACTTTTCAATCGAAGTAGTAAATATATTGCAAACGATAATAATCTTTATGTTTGAGTGTTAAGGTTTATGCAATCGAGGCCACTTGAGCGATGTGTTTGTGTCCCTAATCCTTAATCTAGTGATATTGTTGATCGACGTGCCGTACGTTGAGTAGCGTCGTGGACCATGGACCTAGATACTAAAAATGTGTAAACAGATTAGTTCCTAGACGGAATTGAAACTTTGTATGTCTTTGACTCGATTGGAATCTACACAGACAATAATCGTGTATCTAAATCAACGCTTTGAGAATATCATCATTAAAAAGTTTATTGAAATTTTTGAGGCTAAATTATCGGTTTTATATTATAAAAATCACACAAAATCAAAAGTCATTTATTCAAACTAGGCTGAGAATCAGCACTTTTTGAACGTCAAAATTACAGTCTTCCAAAACACCCACCGCCCTTCACCACTTCCTAGTGCTTTAGCTGGGAAGAAGAAGTGGCGCAACAAACTGCCCAGCAGATTCGACTCAGATTCGTTGATACATGTAATTTAACCCTTTGACCGCGCGTGTGGCATATATGCGACAAATATTTCCGTGTCCCTACCGCGCGTGTCGTATTTCTGCGACAGAGAACATCCATGATTTTTTCGTTCTATTTTCGTCCTATTAACTGCGTGGTACATACAACTATGACGAAAAATTTTTTTTTTTTTCGATTTGTAGCCGCGCGCTAGGGGCACGGCAATTGATATTTAGCCACGCGCTTAAAAGGTTAAAAACCATACTGGCATTATAAAATGTAAAATAGAGTTCATTTCTCGATTTTCAAGCCTTTAACTATTTCCGAATATAGCTCCGGTTTTGCTAAAGATTAACTGCATATCTGTGGTACCAAACGGACATTGACAGTGACTTTATTTCTTAGCCGTAAAGTTGGTTTTCACACTTGTGTTACGAGAGACGTGTGATTGGCTAAACTAAGGTACTCATCTGCCAGAAACCATAAAAATCGGCACGTTAGTTATACCTCAAAAGGTACCGATCTGACAGATAAATTCAGTTTTACATTTTGTGCCAGTAAAGGGCATGATCATCTTATCTTGGTAAAATGTATGATAATAATGTAAGACCGGTCTAATTAGCCGTATTTCAACAAAGTTTGGAGCTTTTTATGATTACTGGTTAACAGTTAAAACTCGAAAATTGAACGAAGGAATATAATGTGTTCCAGATTCAATCTCTTACATAATATAACTAGTTTTGGAGAGCAGTGGTGGCCCAGTGGTAACGGCTGCGACTTACGAGTTGTAGGTCGTAGGTTCGAACCCAGACAGGCGCTTTACTTTGTGTGAATTATAACATCACCACTGCTCTCAAAACGGTGAAGGAAAACGTCATGTCCTAGAACCAAACGTTCGAAGACATGTTACATCTACCAACCCGCACTGGGCCCGCGTGGTAGATTACGGCCCACTTCCTCTCACAGAGAGGAGGACTGTGTCCCAGCAGTGGGAACGTTATAGGCTGAATGCTGTATAACTAGTATTAAGAAATGGAAAGTAATATTTTAAAAAAAATTAACATCAATTTTAGAGTTTTAATTAGTAACCAAATTTGAATAATCTCCAAAATATTTCTTCCAAGTCGTACGCTAATTTCAGGTAAGATTGTGTGTCATGTGTAAGCAGATTTAAAACGTCAGATTTGTCCTCACCGCGAAAAAGCAACGAGATTCAATGAGTCAAGCGTGATGTGTTTTAACTTTAAATAATAATTATATGAAACCCAAAACTGCAATTAAAATTCAACTTACTAAGAAAAACACTTGTACCTCTAACTACGGAACAGTTCGCAATTTCATACAAATACAGTTTTAAAACGGCAATTACCTATAGTCTATTCGCGTTAAGAAAATAGTGACGTATCAGTGCAACTGCAAAGTAAATGCGTATTCATAACGGGGTAGAAATTAAACCATTAATATTAAAGCAAACTTTTTATTACACAGTATTTTCAAATATTAATACTGAGTTATTATTTTAAAATTTAATCAAAATCGTCTGAATTTTCATCAACATTTTTAATAAAAGAATTCTGTTCCGCGAGTTCCATAACATTGTCTAAGTCCCACATGTTTTTTTTTAAGTACTTAAAACATTATAAATCACTCGTCTTTCTCCGCTATGAATTATTGATCCACTTTTATTTTTACGAATAGGTGAGGTATTCATTTTTAAAATCGACAAAAGACACGTCCCTAATGTCTGAAGGGCTTACTTCAACTGTTCAATGTGAACACTGCTTTCTAATTTAATTGATCAAGGGGCCTGCCTAAGCTGAGTGGCAACGATGAGCCACTATTTTCTTAACGCAAATAGACTATAGTGTAGACAGGATTTAAATAATTAAATAAAAATACATACAGCACACATAATCTTATAACCGACCGACTATGACATTGCCAAATCGTATTTCTCTTTCAAATAATATTGTAATAAAGTATATAATAATAAGTGACGCGAGATAAGTCTCAGGCCAAGATAAATATAAATTATTTAACACGTACATTGTCTGAGCATTATTTCTGTCACTGTCACACGATTGTCAAACTACAAGTGCAAGACAGAGACGGGAATATATCTCAGCCAAAGTAGTCATACGTGCTAATTAACGTTTATTAATCTCGGCCTCAATTATTTATATTAAGCATATAAATATTAATACTATGTAAAATTGTAACGAAAAAATATGGTGTATTTTTGTTGGTTTGGTACTCAGTTTGGTATCTGGGTAGTTTTGTAACGGCCTTTGTAAAATTGTGGCTTTTTAGGGCGTTTCAGAATTGTGTTACGGACGTTTCGTATTTGTGTTTTGTTGATTTGAAGAATTGGTGATACTGTTTTTATAGAATTACGTGAAAATGTTTTATTAATCTAAAAGCTGTGACCCTTTTGTTTGTGTAAGTCATATTCGTTAATAATTTTGTCTCTCTGTCTCGCCTCTGGATAGCACTCCTTTAATTCTGTTATTTTATCTGGTGGATAGCAGCTATCCTGATACTTTACCAAACTAAGTAGTGAATCAATATTTTTAAGTATAAAACAGTGAGCTTTAAAGCGTTTCCACTTATGATGGCTACGGACGCAGAGGGCGCCACTGAGCGACTCTTGTATTTACAATCTTGTAATATAAATATTTCTGTATTGTCGGCTTGTAGATGTAGGTTATGGACGAATAAAAAGTATTGCGGAATTTTCGTATTTTTCTTTTCCCTTCATCAAATATAACATACTAGGTACTTCTAAACTTGAATTAAGCATCTTAGACCCTATGCACACTGCGTTTTTGCACAGTTGCTTTTTCAAGACAGAAAACGCGGCGCTACGTTGATTTGCAAGTGACGTATAAAAAACACCCGAGTGTATACAGTAATAAAAATCCTGTCCGAAGCGATAGGTACTGAATAACCAGTGTACGACTAAACGCCGACAGACAACACCGACAAGACTTTACTTCGACGGGACTCTTCGCCGACAGGGCATAATATAATATACATACATAATCAGATACTTTGGAAATCGATTATGCGAAATAGGTTAGGTTGAACTGTGACCATCAGCGCGCGAGCCGAGCGAGCGAAGCGAGCGGTGCCGCGGCAGCTGTCGGCGAGCGCTACTTCCAAGTTGTTCACATAAATGTTTTCACATATACAAAATCACCAGTAAATCAAACACAAGACCACAGTACTGTCGGCGAAGAGTCCCGTCGAAGTAAAGTCTTGTCGGTGTTGTCTGTCGGCGTTTAGTCGTACCTACACTCTAAATAACATTTCCATTTTTTTATTTAATAGGGCAATGAGGTTGAACTGTGAATTACCAAGAAACTTGTGCCGTGGAAGGGTCACTAACCTATATTATACAAGCACGATGGACTAAATATACTATACGAAAAGTACGGTTGCTTTTTGTGTCGATTCAGAACGAACAAAGAGTATTGAGAACGAAGGTCGAGCGTCTCAGGAACTAAAATTGACACATTGTTGCAAAATGGCCGTCGTGTTGTTTTGGTACCTACACACAGCAGCAGATCAAGTTAGCACAATCAGTCAAATTTTCTCATTCAATTTAGAAACTTAACCTTCAAAATAAGGTTTAAAATCATTTGGAGAAAATTGACAGTGTCGTATAACTATGTGCTGTCGACTATACGTCTGATGATTTAGGTCTAAATCGTGGTTTATTTTTTTTGTGTATTGTCTTTAATACGTGATATTTAGAACATTTTTATCGTGAGAGTAGAGTATGAGCATTTTGTAAAACTCGCTATAAATAAGGCATCGGAATAACTGTCCAAAAGTAAGTGAATTTCATGCATTGAGCTAGGTCGATTTTGGCGGTCTCTCCAGTCCTGTGCCTGTTACTCTTGCTGGAACACCCATACCAATCTGTTCCGACTTCCGGTACTTCGGGTCGCTTGTCCAAGGAGATGGCGATGTAGACCGGGACATAACACACCGGATCAACTCAGGATGGATGAAATGGCGACAGGTCACTGGAACAACTTGTGACCCACAGATGCCCCTCAAGTTAAAGGGGAAAATATACAAATCTGTGATTAGACCTGTCGTATTGTATGGATCGGAATGCTGGGCTGTGAAGAAGATGGATGAAAAACGATTACATGTAGCGGAGATGAGGATGTTGAGATGGATGTGTGGAGTGACAAGAATGGATAAAGTAAGGAATGAGTATATAAGAGGAAGTTTGAAAGTAGCGCCTGTGACAGAAAAAGTGAAAGGGAATCGACTGTCTTGGTATGGACATGTGATGAGGAGGGATGACACTCATGTGACTAAGAGAGTGATGGGTATGAATGTTGATGGAGGGAGAGGAAGAGGACGGCCAAAGAAAAGATGGATGGATTGTGTGAGAAATGATATGAGTGAAAAGGGAGTAGATGATGCCTTGACGTCTAACAGGGGAGAATGGAAGAAGAAAACGTGTTGCGCCGACCCCAAGTAAAATGGGATAAGGGCAGGAAGATGATGATGATGATGAGCTAGGAAAAAGTCAATGATTTCATGACATATTAGTTCCACGGACGCTCACGTTGCTATAAGCGCCAAAATGGCGTTAATCAAATTTTTGTTTTGACATCGATAGTATGAAGTCAATGCGAAGTGGCGACTGGCGGCAGTGGCAGCCAGGAGTTCAGGACTCGGGACTCACCCGCTGCTTGAAACAATGGCCAAACTTCACGACGAAATGAGCGCGTAAATTTTCCAAGATGGCCGCCGCATCCATCTTCTTTCTCGCTTAATCATTTGGACCATGGAAGGGAATAGGGAACGAACGAATGTTAATCGAATTTATTACTTTTCTAAGATGTATTTGACTCATAATTTGATTAGAATCAGCATAGATTAAAAAAACCGGCCGAGTGCGTGTCGGACCACGCACAATGAAGGGTTCCGTAGTTGGGATGAATTTATCCCAAGAACAAACTTAACTTTGTAGTTGAAAGTTTTTAGAAAATAAAAAACGGAATGATGTAGAAACCTGTTAAGTCCGTAACCTCTAAGTTTATATTTTATTTTTGGAAATAAATAAAAGTCACAAGGTGCCAGGTCAGGACTGTAAGGAGGATGACTTACTAACTCCACACTTTCGATAGACAATATTCGATAATCCGTTTGGCGGAGTGAGTTGAGCGTTGTCATGGTGGAGGAGGATCCTGCTTCTTGGGTGCTGTTGTCTAACATTTTCCAAGACAACTGACATAACAATCTGCAGTAACAGTATTTTTTTTCTTCTTGGACCATTGTTGCGAAATGACCCGTCCGTCCAAAGAATGAGGCAATCATCTTTTTCCCGTTACTTCTGCCCTTCTTTACTTTAAATCTTCGAATGGAATGCATTGCGCAGATTGTCTTTTGGTTTCGGGTTCGTAACAATATATCCAGCTTTCATAACCTGTGACGATGTCTTATACAGCATTCGAGTCACATCCGTCATACTTTTCAAACATTGAGCGGCACCAATCCTTACGACGGCGTTTTTGATCGTCAAATAATTAGGTTATCCATCTAGTATACAAAGCTTTCTCACGCTCAGTACTAGACTCATATCAATGCCTAAAGCTGCCCGAATCTGTTGATATATCATCCTTCTATCACTAACCGCACAGCACTCACGTTATCTTCAGTACCTAGTCGCCGTAGGCCGTCCTTCTCGCGTTCGCGAATCATTAGTGACCACGAGTGAGTTTTCTTCGACCACGTTTAAACTCATTAAACCAGTTGTAAACAGTGGCATGGGATGGTGCTTCGTCGTGAAATGCTAATCGAAGACTATCGTAACATTTTCGTTGAGTAAGACCGCAACGATAGTCGAAGGTAATACAACATTGAACAAAAATGTTCTCTAGTCAAATACATTTCGATGCACGAGACACTTTTTAAATTGCCGCCAATTTGTAAAAACAAATGACATATGAATTCATTACACATCTACAGATTCCCAGAGTTCCTAATTAAAAATTTAAATAGGTACGGCTACTTTTCTTTCTGGCCTATTCTAAAAACTTTCAGTGTGACCTGCACACGTCACGGTCAATAATTCTCCAACAAGTTTGTAATCGCAAAAAATTACAAATTATCAATTTTCGAATTTTTCTTTCCTTGATAAGAGACCT
Organism: Brachylomia viminalis; assembly: GCA_937001585.2. Lineage (NCBI taxonomy): Eukaryota > Metazoa > Arthropoda > Insecta > Lepidoptera > Noctuidae > Brachylomia > Brachylomia viminalis. The sequence continues at coordinate 11,935,912 of OW443320.2, read as the reverse complement.
TGCTTCTTGCCAAACACGATTCTAGGTCAACGGGAACTACCCTATAGGTTTTGATTTATTTGCGGGTATCAGAACATGTCACATAAATAGCCATGATAGCTCGTAGGCATATTAAGTAGGTATCTTTATTAGTGTTAGGCAATGTATGACGTAGGTAGCTTGTAAGTTTATTCTATGTCCTCTCAACCTCTGTATACAACGCCACTAACGCCAGTCGTTCAGTAAACCTTCAACTGAGAACACGCTCTTTCATTTGCCAAACCTTCTGATACACACACACACCAAATACCTACCTTATCGGCAAAGCCGTAATTTTTATTGCCTTGACTGGAAGCTGCATTTTTTGTAGGGCTCCAACCAAAGGGACCGTAGACCTATTTCAACTCAATACCTCCACGACGGACAACAGTGTTCCTTTTTACCTTTTGAGGTACGGAACCCTTAAATGTACGTTTTTAAAGTTGTGACTTTTTTAAAATAATTTATAAATATAGTTCATAAAATGTTGCCGTAAACAACTGTGCAATTGAAGTACCTACCCAAACCAACGTATTTATGTAAGTACTTCGTTTTTATTTAAAATGGTACAAAAATAAAACAATGAATTATAAAAGCAATCTTTATTTACATAGTGAAACTATACATAACTATACACGAGAGAAATGACAACAGTCTTAGAAACTTGATCATGGCTAGTCTAGTCTAGCGGCGCGAGACAGAATCTTACAAATAATTCAGTCGTTTAAATATTTTAGAACGTTGTTGTACTTTACAGATCTGCCGATCTTGCGTCAATCAAAGGTTTTGGTATGACTATCACCAAAAACCACAATTCAACCTGGAGGAAATACTTAGCATTTTTATTTTTCACTAAGTTTCGCGCCGCCAATAGTCCTATCAAGCATGAAAACAATGATAACTTTAATAATGTACTGCACGTTTGTTTATGAAAGTTGACCGTTTGAGGCCGGCTTTCCAAAACATCTGCGAAAAATTTCAAAATATCTGTCCGATTTCAACTTGCAAATGTAAACAGCGTTGCAAGTAGGTATAGTATGTACCTAGACCTACCTAGTGCAAGTTCTACTAGCAGACAGTATGTCCGACGTTTCTCGCAAAAGTTTTCTTGCATGTATTGCATATGCAAGAAAAGTTCAGCAAAGTTTATCTAAACTTAGCTTTACATATAGAAATACCTGACAGTTATAGTTGTTAGTAAATGCAGCGAGTCAACTTGCTGTATTTACAGAGGTTTTAAACGACAACTTGCACAATGAAACTTGCAAATACATAATCATGCTTACGAGGAAAATGTTGATTCAAAGATTTATTGAAACATTCCTATCGGCAACTAAAAAGCTTGCAAACGACGCAGTGACATTAAAAAGATTTGTATTATTTTTAGAAACATTATTGCAATTTCTTAGTTAATACGTGGAAGTGTTTTAAGGCAAGATCTTAGAAAATTATTATCTGGCATACAAGAATATTGTTGCAACTTGCGTGCATTCTACTTGCAGAATCGAAAGTGGGCAAGTTTTGTTACATACAGTTTAAAAATTGCGTTTTATTGAATGTCCTAAGTGCCATAAAAGAGTGATAGAGAAAAACCAAATGAAAATCGTAGAATGATAATGTTTAAGATGTAACACGTAATTAATTATAATATTTACATTTGAAAACATTTCTATTACCTATAACAATACTTAAGTACTTTAAAATAAATCCAACTTTTTAATTTTACTCATGTGCACGTTTTGTTGGTTTATTCCAGAAATACCCACCGATAAATGCCCACCAGTTAGGATTGGTAATTTTTTTCCAGAAATCCCTACTAGTTAAATAAACTCAGCTTAGTGGGGATTTTTGGAAAAAGAAATAACAATCCCCACTAGTGAGGATTTGTCGGTGAGGATTTCTGGAATAAATCGTTTCGTTCATTCCCGATTAGTTTCGAACACAAGCGGAGTTATAAATTGACGAGTCCAATACTCGTCGGGCACATCCTAAAACATGAAAATGAGTAAACTTTAAAAAAAATGTGTTTCACGAAGACTGTAGATAATTATATTTTACTTTGTTTAAAAACACACTAGCATATTCTATTTTATTCATTTAATTTTTATTCTAAACTAAAAACAGGGAATATTGTTGAATTTGTAACAAGCTTACAAGCAAGAATTTTTTTTAATTTAACAATTTTCATAGCACCTTTTTTCACTAATTGATTTAACAAATTTAAGCTTTGGTGGAAATTTAGTTACATAGGTAATTTTTATAGACTAGTTGTATGAAAACTAAAGTTACATCGAGACAAGCGTGTACTATCGTCGACCACAACATGGTTTACCATCAGGAGAGATAGTCATCAAATGCGAGACTATCCAAATTTTATAAAAAATTGGTACATTTTTTTATAACTTGGTCATGTTTCCGAGTTTAATTTACATAACTGACATCGGTGTAGGCAAACATCGCGAGGAAGCCTGGACTTTTGTAATGTCAAAATAACAATTTGTAAAATTATGTCTGTCGCCAACCCGTCTTGAGCAAGCGTGGTGATCAATGCTCGTGCCTTCTTTGTATGAGAAGAGGCCTTTGTCCTGCAGGGGGACAGTAAGATCGACGCGCAAACTGTAACGAATTCAGCACATGACGCTAGACGCCCTAACGTAGAAATATACAACGTGTCGTTTTGCATCCTCGTCAAATTTCAGGAAGCTGTTATGAAAGACATAAATAATCAAATAAAATTACGATACCTGCTCAATCATTCATATATACTTGCTTTTTTAGATTTGACAGTATTTCAGAATACACCACTTTCAAAGAACAGAGTCGCCCCGTTGCGTATGCGGTAGGCAGTGTCGCACGACTATGTCGCTGTGTGCGTGCGTCACAGTTACAGCGCAGTTACATGGTGGTATCACATGCCGATTTCCGAAAATTATAAAAAAAAATACCAACCTTATTTTATTATTGATTCGTGTCGAGAATCATTAGCATAGTTACCTCGTCGAATTTGACGAGGATGCAAAACGACACCTTGTATAGTAAGTTATAAACAGCACATTTTTTATGTATGGTAGAACTTTTTTGTATGTTCTACCATACAAAATGTATGGTAGATTTTTTTTTTTTAAACCGACATTAATTGCAACGTAGCGGGATTCAGAATCATGTACTGAATTCATGGTAACAGGATGTTATTGGGGGGCGCTATCAATCCGGTGGTCCACCTGACAGGTCACGCCACCTATTATCATCAGCCTATAATGTTTCCACTGCTGGGACACAGGCTTCCTCTCTGTGAGAGGGAGTGGACCGTAATCCACCACGCGGACCCAGTGCGGGTTGGTAGATGTCATATGTCGTCGAATTGTTGGTTCTGGGACATGCCGGTTTCCTCACGATGTTTTCCTTCGCCGTTTTGAGAACTGTGGATATGGAATAATTTACACAAAGTAAAGCGCCTGTCTGGGTTCGAACCTACGACCTGCAACTCGTAAGTCGCAGCCGTTACCACTGGGCCACCACCGCTCTTTACCGCCATCTATGGACATCTGCAATGCCAGAGGCGTCGCAGATGCGTTGTCATCCAAGAGACGAAGCTGAAATATCTCATGTGTCTGACATCTGTAATTACACCGGCACTTAGGCACCTGTCCTAACCGACGACAAGGAAGCGACTTGCCAACAACGATTTCCTCACTCAAGAAACGTACAAAATATTATAGATCCCGTGTTACTCGCTTAGCGACGCGCGCCTGACGGGCAGAACACTCGCTGAGTGACTGACGCTTGGTACACAGGCATACTCGCCAAGTCGTTTGTAGTTGCTAGCTCTACTCGCTTCTCGTTAATTGGCGGCGGTCGGACAGGTGCCTGACACTCTTCAAATTAAAACTAAAATAGTTGAGAAAAGTTCTCAGTTAATAAATTACTGAGACGTGTTCATCAGAAGCTTAAAACAATTGAATTATTTTAAAAACGTAACTTCTTTTCTTTTACGTAACATTTAATTTTAAAATTAACTTTGACAATACAGTTCGTTCGCGTTAAGAATGCAGTGAGTCATCAGTGCCACTGCAAGATAAAGGTGTATAATGTAATGTAAGAGTATACCGTTGCGTTCGAAGCAATGCCTTCAACTCAACTGTCATTGTGAACTTGACTTTGTAATTTGAAAAGATTTGATTGGTTAGGGGGCGGGGCTAGGCCGACGGACAATGATGTCCCACTGCATTCTTAACGCGAATGTACTATAGTTAAAACTACGCTTGCGCAGTATACGTATTTCTTTATTTAATCAAACACTCATATTTTGCAACAGCACACCATATTATTACTAATAATTATTACTAGTATACTAGATAAGTTTAGGAGGCGAGATCATACAATCGAATCTTAAGTTATCTAAATCGACAGTTTTTTTTTTCACAAATTTCCTTTTATAATGCAGTGCGTGCTAAATTACTGGATATAGCTAATCATTTGTATGACAACTTTTAGGGCCATATTCTCGAAGGAAAATGATTGAAAAATGTATGGGACAAAATGTCAAGCGCGCGTAATCTGTTGCGATTCGTTGATTGATTTATCAAAAGCCAATCGCAGCAGATTAGACGATAATTTTTGTTCAAGAAACTGGTCCTAATTCTTTTAGCTTATTATAACAATGCTGTTTCAGATTATTTACACTTTTAATAAAAATAAACAAAAATCTGTAAATTAATGAAACTTTATAAAATAACAATGCATATACAGAATGGAGTTAATTTAAGACTAAAAGATTTTACTATCTAAAGTAATTACAATATGATATTTTTATGTTCTAAAATCTACTAAAACAAAGTGACTATTTTATCAAATAACAGTACTAGCGCCAAACTCTTTTACTTATACATAAAAACATTGAAACTTTAAAACTCACGCTTTGCCATTGGGGTAGGCAGAAACTGCAAAACGCTACCTACTACAATCTATATACAGGGTTAATGGTTAATATGTCGGCAATTCATTATGGGGAAGGGAGGTCATTTGCAACCAAATGCCCCCTTATGACCCCTATGCAAATGTGTGTGCAAATGGATTGCCGACGTAATACAAATAACCCCGTATACTCCTTTCGCTTCATTTCCGTTTATACATCTAGTCATACACGCTCGCCGGTCGCGAGAGTACTTCGCACCTGACCTTTCTGAAAAACATCACCAATAAGGTCACTATATATATGTATGGTCACAGTGTGTAATTTGTTATGTTAGTATTAAATACTTTTTTGAGCACAATTTGTCATGGACATGAGAAATGAACTGAGTGCGCCAAGCTAAGCGAGGTGTTAAAGGGATTTCAATATTATGTTAAACTTAGTGCAAAGTGAGTTTGTTTAGCTACCGTTTCCAAGAACAGCGGTGGCCGCTACATAGTTAGAAATTTATGAAAGTATGTTTTCGTAGAGAGCTCTTTTGACACCGTAGCGTTTCAATCCCCAGTGTCATTTTCATGACCGCCGTTATGTGGCGGCCTACGCTCTTCTAGGAAACCGCAGCATTACAGGTTATTATTATATAAAATACTTTTTAAGATTTCAAGTATAATCAAATTTAAAAAAAAAAAACTTTTACAGCCTATGTGAGATATATGGCTTGGTTCCTCTCTTAATATATTATTTATTATATGTTTGAGTTTTAATGGGGTGAACATTATGAAATGAATCAGTATTATTAATCTTTCTGTCTTAATTTCGGGACAGTGATATTTTCTAAATGTAAGTATGAGTTTTTAAAGAAGATTTATGTAATTCAATATGATATTGTAACGGGACAAAATATTTTTAGCCTATTCAAAATTGATCTTGATATTTTGTTTCTTAAATTATTCACAACTAAATCACAATAGAAGATAAGGACGACACAAACAATAAAATAGCTATTTTTTTTACATTTCTAAAGTAAAATCGTATATACTCGTATATCAACTCCACGGAGCAGAAACAAAGAGGAGGTGTTGTAAAGTCATTCTTCATACAAAAGTAGTGTCGCAGCCGCGCGGGGTGCGGGGGGAGCCCAAACAGCAGAAAGCCATCTAGTGGCTAGTAGCAAAATCAACTCACAGGCAAATTAGACAGATGTCGTAAGAGTTCTGCTATGTTTCATTAAGTGTCACTTTTATTGTAAGGAGCCGGATTCAGGTTTAATAGTTTTATAATATACCGATATAGTTTTATTTCTATTATGTCCGACCGAAATACATTTTTTTACTGAAACCGAAACCGAATTTCTTCAGCGGTTTCAGATTCGGCAGAAACCGAAACTTCCAGAAATTAACAAGTGTGAGGGAAAAATAAAGCAAACGTTTTTATAATCATAATATTATTTTTTTTATCTTTAAATCCTCTCCTCTTCTAATTTTTTCTTCTGAACTTAGTTACCTAAACTAAACCGAATTCCGTTTTTTGCCGAAACTCGACATCTATTTGACTTCACTTTTCATATAGCACATATGTAGGTATGTGCTTATCAATAAAGTCTGAGTCCGGACCTGCAATTTGTCAGTACTTCCGCTACTTGCCGATAGGGGGCGGCAATTACCGAACATTCGAGAAGAAATAAATCACAAATTTAATTTTAATTTTACTTACGAGTGGAAATATATCTTTATTCCGTTTGAATTTGATTGATCCGTATAACTTCTGCAAGATAAAACACAGCACTTCATGTTAATGCAATGAGTATGGGTCGGGAATACTTTTTAATCGTTTATAAGACTAAACAAATACATGACGACCTATCCGCTTCACAACGACAGTTGTACTGACGAAAGCGCCGCCTGGTCGCAAGTAGTGCAACTACCGTGTGACGTAACGACTACATTGGTGGCTGATGGACTACTTTGATTGCAACACCTCCTCTTTGTTTCTGCTCCGTGATCAACTCAAATAACACGTTTGGTGTAGTGGCTACAGTGGCTAAGTGTAGTCAGCGAAACCAAATGGTCCTGGGTTCGAATCCCGGTAGGGGCAAATGTTTGTATGATGAATATGGACATTTGTACCCGAGTCATGGATGTATATTTATAATATGTATGTATTTACGAAAAAAAAAATGTATTTAAGTAGTGTATCAACCATCTGGTATCCATAACACAAGCCTTAAGTGTTAAGTGCTTAACTTGGAACTAGATGGTGCTGTGTGCAATGTCAGACGATATTTATATTTAAATCAAACCATCTATTTTCATCTACTCCAAGATTTGCAGTTAATCAGAAAACTAATTTATGTGAACAATTTACAATAGATTATCAATAATGTAGCCCGAATTACACTGTGCAACTAAATTGCCAATGACGTGCAATAATTTGACGCAACAATAAAAGTTGCATCGTCTAAACATCGTCTTAAAAACAAAACAGAGGTTGTCAACCTTTATTGTCTCACGACCACTTGCATGTTTTTCGGTTTTGGGTAGACTTAGCTAATATTGCATTTTTTTTCATTCATCAACTTCAAATGTGTTTTGCAGAAGAAAAAAACAACCTACAACCAGGCCTCCGTCACTCCATGTACTTGCGCGCTATAATTACCTACGCGCTCGAGCGAGCGCTCTCGGACCGTTTGCGGTCCAAATTGCGTGCTGTAGGATCGCGCGGTGCGAAGCAATCACAACTGTACGCTTGAGCATTTAGGCACATTTTAGCATGCAGTGGTTGCTGAGGCGACGGAGTAGGCTATTATCTCAATAGGTATTGGAAATTTTCTACTGAGTGAAGTATCTGTTACGTAGTAACTATTTAGTAATCTGTGCTACAACCTACAGGTCGTCGTCGATCACTGGGGATTGTTATACAGAGTGGCGCGTACCTTATCACATTAAATTATACCACGTGAACTGCGTGGTATACTTATAATACACGTTATACAAAATTTGAATGAAATCCATTCACTAAAAATGTTCCATACATACACACATTACATACATTTTGTCGAGCTACGTGTAACAAAATGTATGGAACAGCAGGCCCTACGGTCAACATAATTTTCTTAATAATAATAGTTAGGTTTAAAAATCAAGTATCTTGACTTGGCTCACGAGGTTGTCGACATTTGGGATGTGGACTCAGCGGTCATTGTGCCGATAGTCGTGACAGCCAATGGGCTAATACCCAAGAGCCTCGACCAACACCTAAGGAGGCTCTCGTTAGGCAGCTGGATCAAGGGCTTGATTCAGAAAGCGGTACTTCTGGACACGGCCCGCATTGTTAGGAAGTTTCTCTCTCTGGAGCCCTGACCGTAGGGTCTCCCGATACCGGTGGGCTACTATTTTTTTATATTTTTAAATGTTTTTGGTATTATTTTGTTTATAAAAATATTTAAAAATGTAATTAATATGTATGTAAATGAAATAAAGGAAATAATAGTTGGGTTTAAAAAAAATTGTTTTGGTCATTGTATTATTCTTTTAAACCAATACTCAACTGGGGTGTATGAGGTCTTGCGATGATTATGTTACATGCTGTATAGTCGTAAGTTACCATACTCAACGCCCCCTAATTTTCTCTGGGTCTTCTACTGCCCCCCCGAAAGTCTCAAACGCCTGCGACGGGGCGTTGCCACCCACGTTGAGAACCTATGGTCTAAACACTGTTCAGACGATGCAGTCAGTTTTGTTTAAATTTAATTGTGTGCCATAGACAAGAAAGGTTACATCGTGTAAATGGGACTCTATAATTACTTAACAAGACAATACTTTTTAGGAACTCCGTCAAGGGACAATGCAATTGGAAATATTTGTACAGAGGACTTGTTATAACAATCACGTCAAAAGTACTTTTTACAAAACCGAAGTAAACTAATAAACATATTAATAAGATGTATAGTCAACGGCACATCCGTTCTAACACTTATTACGAAAATTGCCCTTTTGCTACGACATAATGGCGCGGTTAAAGTCAAATTGTTTCCATGGACTTGCGGTTGACTGTACTTACTTATAATACACATGAGTTTTAATCATTAAAACTTGAAGAACCAAAAAATATTACATTTTTGTTACGTATTTTTAATAACATCAACCACTTTTAAAAGTAACTTCGGCAATCTTCGTAAATTACGGAAACTACCGAAGCTCTCGTTTCGTCGGTTGTCAAACTTCACGTAACAATTTTTTTTCTTAATTTTGTCCAAAAATCAAGACGGCGAATCCTTATGAATCCTTAAGATATCCTTGGTCTTTTGCAAATTGCAGCTCTGTTTTACATCGCATGTTGATCAAAATGCGATTCGCGACTGTAGGAATGATATATTTACTGAATAATAATCATCAATTTCATAACAATCGTCAAACTCTGTTCAGCCTAAGAATTTTTCGAATTTGGCGGGCTACAGTTGATTATTCACCTTAAACAATTTATTTTCCTCTCATGAACAACAATACAAGCAATTTTTGCATTGAAGCGACTAGCATTCGTCGTTTTGCATTTTTCGTAAAATCACAAAAACTAGGACTCATTCTAGATTTCTATAAGATCAAACCAATCATGTTTTAAATCTATTCAGCATTATAACTGCTCGTAGTACCTAAAAAACTATCTCAGACGCTTACCATGCTAGATTCGTAACCCTTCGACACGAAGAAGGGTAATTATCCAAAGTCAATTAATACCTCTATGAGCGAAGGGTGAAATATTTTTGTTCAAACACTTCAGCAGGTTGTTTAGACACGAGGTAACAATAATGTTATCCTTTCGGCATGCTAAGAAGGGTAATTACCCTTCTGTACAATAGGGTAAAAATGTCACTTAAGCCAAGCTTTAATTGAATTCGTTCTGCACTTTTATACACGAAGTAACATACTTATCCTTCGTGAGTGCAAAGGGTAATTATCCTTCTTTAAATTAGAGTAAAAATGTCACTAAGCCAAGCTTTTGTTGAATTAATTCTGCACTTATAGACACTCGGTAACATACCCTTCGAGATTGCCAAGGGTAATTACCATTCTTTCCAATAGGGTAAAAACGATTACCAAGTCTGCTTTAAAATTACCAAGTCTGCACATTCTAAAGCTAAATTTCAACAAATTTTTGTTTTTCCTTATAAATATTTACCTAAAACACCATGATATTATTTCTGGGCGTCCTAGAGAGATTATCGTCTATGGTCAGGTACATGTTGAAGGAGAAGAACATGGCGGTCGAAGATAGGAAGTGCCAAATGTCGTGCGCGTCGTATAGTTGGAGTAGAGAGCATTGTCGGTTGCTTTGGCGAGATTGTGCCGGGGTTAGCTATGGAAGAAAATGTTTTTATTAAAGTTTATTTATTTATTTATTATTATTAAGGCAGATCAACAACACATTTCACAAACATTTACAAATAAAAGAGAACAGAGACATGGACTAGTGTTTACGTCAATTACAGACGTGCACAGCATTCACAACTAAATAGAAGTAAAAACACAGTATTCACGTTACAAAAATAAAACAAAAATAATATAAGAACAAAAGCTCTAGCTAAAATCTCGGTAGTAGAGAGAATACCCTTATCGACATAAACATTGTCTATTTTTTTTTTTGTTGTCTTAAGACAAAAGTTATACATTAGACATTTTTGATTACACGTTGAACCTACTCATAGACTCCAAAGGTATTTCTGTTTTCCAATATACTTTCAAAACTTTCAAATCTTCCGGGACAACCCTATTACAGGCTCAAATATTGTTTTTACTGTTTTCTACCGCGCTTTGATCAATAATGATCGATATAAAAAACTTTTTTACAGAAATAAACACCGACTTCAAAAAAAACACTACAAAGTGAAAAATAACTTTAATTTCGGAAGTCGGTGTCTTTGGATATTTTATGTATTTTAGTTTTGTCCGCCGACTTCCGAAATTTATTTATTTATTTAACACTTTAAGCACACAAATGTACAGAAGCGGGCTTAATGCCATAGGCATTTAAAAAAAAAAAATTCTATTTTTTTCAATTTAAGTTATTTTTCACTTTCTAGTGTTTTATTTTTGTAAAAAAGTTTTTATTTTACCCTTTTTAGCTATGGTACCTACCCCACACCAATTCGAAAACGATCGTCTTACACACCCACGTCCGTTTGAAGGCGGTTTTTATTTTTAATTTTTTTTTAAATCGCTCGATTTATTTCGATAAAATTTAAATGGGAAGTAGAAACGAAAAAAGAATTTTCCAAATCGGTTCAGGCGTCTTCGAGTAACCGGTGAACAAAAATAAAAATTTAAAAAAATATTCCAACGCATTGAGTACCTCCTCCGTTTTTGAAGTCGGTTAAAAAACCAGAAAATATTGTTAAATTGCGTAATCCCTATGTACTTTTGTCAGTGACATCTCACAGGTTAATACTTGGACTAGCCAGCGAGAGCTTAAAGGTTTGAGGTTCCACACGTGTTGCTGGATTGACGCGAGCCCAGTCTTGGCATACGCGTATTAGGACAAGCTAATAGAAATACTAGTTGGCTTTAAAGTCTTCAAGGAATTAAAATCTCCAAATCATTACAGCTTATAATAGATAGTTTAGATAGAAGATACCTATATTACGGATTACGGTAGATTTAAGTACTAACATTAGTTTATAAGTTGTTTGTATACTAACCAAAATGGACTAAGTGGTCCGAAATAAAATGATTTATTATTATTATATACTCGTAGATACTTACCGCCCAGTTAGTATTTTGATCCAAATAGAAGTAGCTTGATCCGAACCATATGGAATAAGTCATGGCTATGAATACCCAGCTGTGGGAGAGAAGCAGACGGTTAGCAACATTGTCACGGACGTAAAAATATCACACTGGATTTGCAACGCTCTGCTTAGCGCCGAGAGTTGAAAATCGAAGCAGTGTTTTTTTCGACGCGCTGGTATGCACTCTTTTAGATTATCAACCCTCGGCTCAACACCGAGAGTTACAAATCTAGTGCGCTATAAAATCCCGCGGTGATATTTTTACGTCCGTGTGGACGTGTGGGGTTAGAAAAGATTTGTCAAAGTTCACTAAGGATCTTACATAGCAAGATTTACAAAGAGTGATAAATGCTGGTATCTTCAAAAGAAAAGTGGTTTTTACGAGTTTTTGAGGCATTTTTACTAGACACTTTCCTTCCTAACAAAACTAGTGCTAATTTTAGTCCAAGCTCAAATCTTCGAGCCAGTTATTGTATTTTGAACTTTATTCCAGCAAACGTAAATTGCTTAATAGAAATTTGAGAATTTAGACTCGGGTTTAACGCCAGATTTTGTAATAATAACTTTAACTCTGTCGGAATAAAGTTTGAAATTCAAAAATGGCTTGTTTTGTAACGAGGCCGTTTGGTGTCGGTCCAAATTCAAATGATAATAAAAGATCTTGACGAACATACCATAGTTGATTGAAATAACCAAGGATGTAACTAAACACGAGAATTAACAACAAATGAGAAAGAAAACGTTGTCATCAACCAAAAACTACCATATTTTGTATCCTAATTAATTTAACAAACTAGTAGTCAACCTACCTGTACCACCGAATCGACTCTCGATGCAGTAGCTTCATGACGATATAGAACAGTGTGTACAGAAACAAATTGCTCATTAACACCAGTAGTAAGTGAGAGGCGAAGTCGCGGCTGTGCTGAGCAACACTGTGGGAGAAAGTGTTATTATGTAGGTTGGCAACACTGGGATGGTAATGCAACACGGGGTTGTCAACTCTAGGTTGGTAACGCTAGCTAAAGTGTTAGTGATACAACACTGGTCTGTCAAAGGCTGCTGTGTGAAATATCTTAGTACATATTAAGATTCGGTAACATTGGGAAACATTTTAGTATAGTAATACTGATCTATCGAGTTGCTGTGAGAAATATTCGTTTGCAGAAATTGGCAACACTCGGCAATTTTTACTGTACCACACTAAATTGTGAGCTCTGTCAAAAGCTGCTTGCCGAAAATTTGTAAAAAATGTGCACCTCTTGTAAATATGAGTTGCTTTATCTGTGACAGTCGTTACGCGGATTTATTCCAGAAACGGTTAACATTTTGTGGTTAAACTGTAAAAACATACCAGGGTTTTACAGTTAAACCAGAAAATGTTAACCGTTTAGCTGCATCCGTCTAGACTGGAAGCTGACCCCAAAATAGTTGGTTTAAGGCAGGCAGAAGTTGGTGATGACTTACCCATAGGCTGTAATGGCCCAATTGGCTACATTAGCAAAGTATGATTTCGTAGACCTTTGACAGTCATCATTACGGGTAATCAAATGACCAAAAGTCTGACAGCCAGTATTACTTAGGGTATCGTGTTGCTCATAACTGGGTTGTAGAGGTTAGAGAGGCAGTCGCTCCATCTGTCATTTACATCCGTAAGATCCGCATAAGATACGATCCAATTGATAACCAGCGTCAGGCACTAGTTGTCCGGCATTTATGCTGAACTGGGCCTCCTGGCGCAGCCGTGAGGCACACAATACTATTTTAAGGTTTTTTCTGTTTTTGTGTGCCTTAAGAGCGTTTATACCCTATGAGTGGCAACGTCGCAATTTAGTGTCATATTTCGTGGTTTTCAATTTTTATCGTTTAAACGGAGCTATATTTTAAAAATCTGTTTAATTAACTTTTTAGAATTATGTGAAAACTGTGTAAAAGGTAAGAAATCGTTGTGTTTACAGTTCTATTTATATGCAAATAATACATTGGAAACTTGCAGGGCGTTCATTGTAAAATAACTGTAAGCATTACGGTTACTTACTTTTTAAACACTTTCACGTAATTCTAAAAAGTTAATTAAACAGATTTTTAAAATATAGCTCCGATTAAATGATAAAAAATGAAAACCACGAAATATGACACTAAATTGCGACATTGCCACTCATAAGGTATAAAACGCTCTTAAACAGGGTCAAATAAATTAATTTTCTTTTCTTTCTATGGCCCTGTGGTAACGGTCGCGACTTACACGTTGTAGGTCGTAGGTTTGAACCCAGACAGGCGCTTTACTTTGTGTAAATTATTTCATCACCACTGCTCTCAAAACGGTGAAGGAAAATATCGTGAGGAAACCGGCCTGTCCTAGAACCAAAAATTCGAAAACGTGTGACATCTACCAACCCGCACAGGGCCCGCGTGGTGGATTACGGCCCACTCCCTCTCACCGAGGGGAGGCCGCTGTCCCAGCAGTGGGAACATTATAGGCTGATTCTGGCATGTAAAATATTGATATGCAGCTGCACCCGGTTAGCCTAGAAGCGGAGAAAGCTAGGCAGATGATGATAATGACTTACCCATAGGCCGCAATGGCCCAGTTGGCTAGATTAGCGATGATGAGGAGTACACAGCGGCCGCAGTACGTCGGTGTGATGGCCGCGAGAGGGCGCGACAGTAATTCACGAGCAGCTCGGTAGATTATTCCGCCATCTGTGGGGAAAATTATCAAATTTTAGGCCGGACAGGCAACTGGAGGAACACGGGTGGGTTTTAGTCAGTAAGAGACACGCCCTCCGCTCCGCACAGAGCGGGAGAAGTTATTTGATGATTTCCAACCAAAAAAAAAAGCCGGTGTTACAGAACCGAATTCCATACTAAACGCACATTATGGCACACAGGCATATCAGGTCCGGGAATAAATTATTTCGTATTTTTTATACAAATTGACTAAAAGCTCGTGTGGCACCCTAATATCGAACATGTTTGTATACGCAGACTTTTTGTAAAATGGGTGTAAACTGTTTTGTGGTCAACCCCTACCTCTTCAGCTATGTCGTCACTACTAATCTACTATCTCTTGCTCCACTTTTTCAAAATGGCATCGACTTTATCCGTAACAAGGACCAGAGCGAGCTGCATCTTTGACATGAAAATTCCCGGAACTGAAAATGCTTGAACTAACTTTGTGACACTCTTACTGACACTGCGTTAAATCCATAAACGTCACTTTTTTTTTTCGCGGCTTGTTTCGCATTTTTCTCTATTTTTAACCCCCGACGCAAAAGAGGGGTGTTATAAGTTTGACGTCTCTGTTTGTCTGTGTGTCTGTCTGTCTGTCTGTGGCATCATAGCGCCCGAACCACTGAACCGATTTCAGTTTAGTTTTTTTTGGATGAAAGGAGACTTAATCGAGTGTTCTTAGCTATGTTTTATAAAAATCGATTGAGCCGTTTAAGAGTTATGGTGGGTTAAAGTGGGGATGGAAGAACCAAAATTCTACAAATGTGCCCAAAATGGTTCGTACTTTTTTTAGGTAGGTTTTTGTGTCGGGGGTTTTTTAAATTTTTAATTTAAGTTTTTTTTATATAATAGGGTAATGCGGTTATTTATTAAAACTTCAAAATGTATCGAATTTCTTCATTAGATAAGTAAACAATTAAAAATCGGTAGACTGTAAAGTCGGTTTACTGACGATAGTTGAACGTGACAACGTCATAAGAAAATACTGATGGTGTGGTTGCATTTTTCAAAAGAAAATTTTAATTTTATTTGTTTGTTTGATATTTTGTATGGATATAGAGAAGGAGGTAAATGGAAATCATAATTGAATTGATCAAGTTACATTTATTTGTACTCATAAATACAATTATGTAATTTTTTTTTACCTTTATCGCCGCAATTATCGTTGCTATAAACAATTGACACCACATTCACTTTTCACTGCACTTCATACTTGACGAAAACATGTAAATGTATTATTGTCAACTGTCCTAACTTCCTAAGCTGTCCCAACTAAAATCATGGTATCATTATCATTTATTAGAGGGGCTACTCCTGTAATTTTAAGAACGTTCACTGTCTGATCTCAGTCTCAATCTGTCAAAAATACTGTAGCGGTATCCACATCACCACAGGCGAGCTGCGCGTCATACTGACGTCACGCAAATTCTGCATCCCCATCCCGCTCTATAATACAATCAATTTACATACATTTTTGACAAATTTTTGACATTGATTGCGACTTGAATTCGAACGTTTTTTAAGTACGAGAGTTGCCTCTCAGTTTTCTTTGTGTAAACTTCAGAGAAGTGATTGGTATCGATATCTAAACACAATTAAACATATTTTTTAAAGTCAATGTATGACTTCAGTAGCAAGACTACCAGCGGTCGTTGACCTCTAAAAAAACATAAAATCATTTTTATTTTATAGTGTTCTAATAGATCGATATCGAATACCCACAATGTTTGAGGAGTTTCGCTAGCTAATTAAATTTGACCCTGTATTCTAGCGACCGGCTGATAGGTCGGGTTTTGGCCAGTTTCTACACAATCTTGTTTTGATTTAGACAACAAATTGGCCGAATCTGTGATTGAAACAAAGCCAGTAGCCATTCAGTATTTTTTTAAATGTTTAAATTGAAGTAAAAAAATCTTTAGCCCCGTTGTGATATGAAACTCGATGAAACGAAAAAGAGACAAACGCATACATCTATGGGATTTAACGTGCGAGAGAGTGAGATAGTTTTCATACAGTCTTGAAGTTCACAGTCAGCCAGTTTTTACAGACAGTTCATAATTTTATTGTGACAACCACTTACCAAAGTTTAAGCATTTCATGCAGGACCATAGCTATGCTTGGCGACAGAAATAGTTAATTAGGTAAAGCATTTCCTTAGATTTTAGCTAAAATAATGATCTTGATATTTTTGGGGTCTGCTCTGTGTACAAAGATGAAACACTTTTTATATTGCGGAAATAAAAACTACACAGCTGAATCTTCAAGTACATCAAATAGTTTTAGTTTTTTTGTTTTCTTAATATGTTATCTTTGTGTCTATCGCTCACATGCAAATGTATATAAATAAAAATAAATAAATATGATACAACATCCACACAAGGTCTTCAGGTCCCGAACTAGGTAGAGCCTGTACTACGGTAACCTGAGGGGCAATTCCCGTATTTTTAAGACCGTTCGCATTCTAATCTCAGTCTCAATCTGTCAAAATTACAATCAATTTACATACATTATTGACAGGTTTTTGACATTGATTGTCGCTGAGATGAGATTGCGACTTGAATTTGAACGTTTTTTAAGTACGAGAATTGGCCTACTGATGACTGATATACATACTTATATACATGTACACACCCAGACACAGGTCAAACATACATGTTCATGCACACAAATGTTTGACTTGTCCGGGGATCGAACCCGGGACCAGCGGCTCAGAAGGCAGGGTCGCTGCCAACTGCACCAACCGGTCAGTCATATTGCTGTCTCACTCACACAGTCACATTGAAAATAACCTAAATTATTCTACTAGTACTTTACAAAACTCACCCAATCTAAATCTTCCTAAGTAGTATATCTGGAAGGTCATTATCAAGCAGGTGACCAGATGCAGCACTGTGAACGCTATCCAGAAGTAGAAGTTCGCGTTCAACACTCCCACAAGACCTGTAAATAATAATGAAAATAGTTTTAAAATAAAACTTTAATCCTTGGCATAGATAAAAGGAATAATGGTTGGTAATGAAGTGGCAGTGGGCCGTAATCCACCACCCAGTAGGTGGATGATGAAACTTACCAATGAATATACTAGTGAAGGGGGGGGGGGGGGGGGAGTTTTGGGAGACTGTCTTATGTAATTTTGACGTTCTAAAAGTGCTGATTTTCAACCTAGTTTGAATAAATGACTTTCGATTTTACTAAAAAATAGGCAATGACGTTTCTGAACGATTTATACGGCGCGATGTCAAAAATTTAATGGCGCCACTTATTTATAATTCAATTCCAATTTTATAACTGATTTTCCTAACAGAAAATTCTGCGTAGAACAAAAGAAATGGCTCTTTTCACATAGTTTTTATTCAAAAGGTGTTTTTCTTTAAGAGACTTGGTGCTATGTTTACAGGAATGCATTTTAGACAAGACTTACATTATAATATTGTGGCGGCATCTACAACGCCACCTGCGAACTACGCATTATCCTGACGTCACGCAAAATTCCTACATCGCGCAAGCAGAGTTTACCGCTCAACTAGCATATATACAACGTCCCGACATCAATCGTTGGGCAGTTGCCCACCAGACACGACACCCCTCTGGTCGGAGGATCCTCCCTTTACCAGGAGGAGGTATGAGCGAACATTACATCCTGTTCCTCATACCTCTATACCTGTAGTATATCTGTACTTGTAGATATAATTTTGTTCTGTAAATGTCGTGTCAAAAGTTATTTTCTTAGGTTAAGTTGTGTACATTGAAGATTTATATCATTTGAATAATTTCATGTTTAGTAATTATCTTCAATTGCAGGTATAGATTTATTGCTAAATTAAATAACCGCCTTACTATTTATTAATATTATATGGTATTAATATTTGCATGCTAAAATATGGTAAATGGGTCATCGCACAAGAATATATTAATTATTGATGTGTCTTTCCTCTCGCTTTCCTGCAATCTGTGGGAGTGATTTCGTGACATGCGACGGAAGTGTGTAACAGGAAGCCGGGGAAGCGCGCGCTATTTGATTTTACCAATGAGCGCGCGCGGTGGTAGAGTTGGCCGTCAGATGGTACCACGCCATTTTCCGAGAGGTTGGCACTGTCAGCCAACAGTTGCGTGTGTGACGAGAAAGGGAAATAGAGAAGGTGAATGCATCAGCTGTGCGCTTAACCTCAAATAATACATGAATATTTTTTTTTTAAATATAATGTTAATGTTTTCTTATCGCCAAGGTGTGATTTCAGATGCTACACATCATATGCGACTACTATAGAGCTCGCTCGTTATTTACAACCTTATATATTACCACAGTTAAAGCAAATATATGACTTTTCCTTTGAAGAAAAGAAATGTCACTTTATAGAAAGATAATATATATTTATGTCTATTCTCCGTAAAGTAGACAGAAGTGGTCATGCTACGCGTGCTGGAGAAGGATGCTGGAATCCACCGGATGCGAGAAGCCAGGAGCTGTCGATGTTCGAGGCTTAGAGGAAGCCTATTTCCAGCAGTGGTCTGCTTTATAGCATCACGTTGACTAACCATCATCATCTGCTTCCAGTCTAACCGAATACAGCTAAAAACCAGTACTTCACATGAAACGACTGCCTATCTGACCTCCACAGCCCAGTTACAGGGTATCACGATACCTCTTGGTAAGACTGGTTGTCGGACTTTCAGGCTTCTGACGACCAGTAACGACTGTCAAAGATGAAGACTTACCAATAAATATAATAAGCGCTAGAACTCCGAAGGTGGCATGGGCGCGTGCGTTGATGTCAGGGTGTCGGGACTGGTAGATCTTCACCATGCAGAGTACTGAGGTCACATACATGAATGATGTGTCTGAGGGAAAAACAAATTAACTATTTAAGTACTTTACAGCTCCAAACCGAGATATATGGCTTCAGTTGATTTCGAAACAAAGCAAGCTGTCGAAATATGAAAAAACAGACACGGCAGTAATGTATACTTTTCTATATACAAGTCCATTTACATAACATACATAATCACAATCAGCCTATAATGTTCCCACTGCTGGGACACAGGCTTCCTCTCTGTGAGAGGGAGTGGGCCGTAATCCACCACGCGGGCCCAGTGCGCGTTGGTAGACGTCACATGTCTTCGATTTGTGGTTCTAGGATATGCCGGTTTCCTCACGATGATTTCCTTCACCGTTTTGAGAACAGTGGTGATGAAATAATTTACAGTAAAGCGCCTGTCTGGGTTCGAACCTACGACCTACAACTCGTAAGTTTCGGCCGTTACCACTGGGCCACCACTGCTCTGCACAAATTGTCTGTTTGTAACACGGAGCAAATACAAAGAGGAGATGTTGTAATAAGGTTTCTGTATGAAACAACGGGTGACACTTTACGGGGTGAGGGGTGATCAGATCCCGCCCACTTCTTTATTTTACATCTACTGGTCAATAGCAAAACTATTCGCTCGTCCTGTTGATTTTACTTTGTAGTTATGTAACTATCTCACACTAGATGTCACTACATGCAGAATGAAGAACTATTTTAATAAATTACGCATAAAATTACTGATACATGAAATGTGATGCCATCCATAGCATCAGAACGTCTATCCGAGTAGTTTTTACAAGATAAAACACCACACTTCATTCTTTTTGTCTTCTAGCGCAAATATGCTGTAAAAACGGAACGTTTACAGAGCTGTGCACAGGACGAACGCCAACAATACACTGACTAAGGCCACGCCTACATGATGACGTCAGGACCTAGTTGAGAATGACAGTGCACAGTTGCTTAGGCCTTTATTAGGGTATTTGCTCCGTGGTTTGTAATGTGAAAATAACAGCTTTTAAGATTTTCATTAACAGACAGACCGTCCGCGTCGGACGGACGGACGGACAGGGGAGGCTTAGTAATAAAGTCCCGTTTGCACCCTCACCCTTTGGGTACGGAACCCTAAAAAGTAATGTAATACTTTATCATCAGTGATCGGAGTAGGTAGATTGAAATGGGGTCATTGATCCGAAACGTATATATTAAGTAATATGGACATTCCTCCGGAATTGGTGGATTATTAAAAAAAAACCGGAACTTATGTAGAAATTTTATTCTGCCAGAGTGGAAGGAGTCATTTGATGATTTGCCAATGCCAATGTACATATTTAACAATAAACAATGTTGATTTTTATCTTTTTTCTTTATTCTACCCCTTTTGTTTTTGGTCCTAAAATCTGACTAAAATCAACCTGTTCCTTCGTATGCCCTTTACGTTTCAGAGTCGTGGTGCATCCTTAGAACAGTCTCACGACCCCAGCAGGCATTGGCCCTCTATGGGGCCCCGTCATTTATTCTACCCTTAATGCAAATTACCATGACCACTATGAAAATATTTAAATTTAAGTGCAACAATTTATGTCTATCTATAAAAGTTCTAGCCATAAAAGGCTAGAAATAAAAAAATAAAAATTAAAGCTTCGATCGGAATTCGATTGTTTTTATTATTCAACAGATAAATAATGAATTAATTTAGTTTTGATACCTTCCTTTAAATTTTGAATTGAGTAGGAATAATATCACTACCAACATTAACAATATTTAATTGAATCCGGAAATACCGGAATTACTTTCCGGGAAAATGGCTTATCCATGTTATTCTTTCTGTGTGCATTTATGATACAAGTACCAAAAATCAATCTACCTACTCCGATCACTGTTTATCATAGTCTTTTGTTTTAAAGTGGGCAACTCTATCCATATAGTTGCCCACTTTAAAAGAAAAGACACGACTTGTGTAATGGCGTCCGTACTTGCCCTGTATAATAACCTGAGTGTTCGACAATATTTTCTCAATAAATTTTTGTCTCAACTGCTAGTTTTTTTTTTTTTTTTTTTTTAACTCAAAATCAATTTATTCCATTTGAATCCATCCTTCGTCCAAGCAATGGAAAGCTATCTGCAAAAAAACTCACCGAACTGGAAGTTCATACTGTTGGGGCAGACGTGGTATGCCGCGGAGAGAAGACCCTCGCTGACGAGTGCGATACCCATCGCGTACAGTAGACCGAAGTGTTGTGGGATGCCAAGCTCTTTCTGTAGACAAATATTAATTAAAAGAGACCGAACTTAATTTATTAGCAAGCTTTTATTCGTGTCTGTGTTTGTTTAAAAAGTAGTCTATACCGGCTAGCTATGGCAGCCAGGTAGGTTCGACTTAAACGCACGCGTTAAGATTCAAAATTGTAAATAAATGGAATAAAACCGACTGCAACTGAAAAGTTCAAAACAAGCCTAGGTTCGAGAACTTAAAGAACACGTGGTTGAAGTACACACTAATTACAGTGGATGCTTCATTTAGTTCTCTCTTTACCTGCGCGGGAGTGTTTTGTGATGCGTGTTGTGTCTTCGCCACACTTGCATCAGGAACAGCAGACCTAGCACCACGTAGCCTAGGTTCGAGAACTTCGAGAACACGTGGTTGAAGTACACACTAACATAACTTTTTTATTTCAATCTTTTTTCTTTACTTGCGTGGGAGTTTTGTTGTGATGCGTGTTGTGTCTTCGCCACACTTGCATCAGGAACAGCAGACCTAGCACCACGTAGCCTAGGTTCGAGAACTTCGAGAACACGTGGTTGAAGTACACACTAACATAACTTTTTTATTTCAATCTTTTTTCTTTACTTGTGTTATGTGGGTACCTACTTATTTATCATTATCAAATAAGTAGGGTAGAATAGTGAACTTAGTTTTAAGCAAACGACTGCTGCGTCAGTCCAATATATGAGCTTGTACGTAACGGTTGACTTATTTAAATCCTCACCCACCTTCGTATATAACAGTTGGCGACGAGGTCAAAGTACAATTTACGCGTATATCGTAAAATGGCAAAAGTATCCGCTACAGTTTCGGTCGGCACATTAACAGTATTCAACCATGAGCATCAAGAATGGCAACTGTATAAAGAAAGACTCGAACAGTGGTTTCTTGCAAACGAAATTGGGGCAGACGTGGATAAAGCCGGTTGTAAACGTCGAGCTATTCTGCTAAGCAACTGCTCGGAATCAAGTTACAAATTGATTCGTGATCTAGCTTTACCGCGGCAGGTCGGTACCTTGAGCTATGATGAAGTAGTAGCTTTATTGGATGGACATTTCAAGTTGAAAAAGTGCACGTTCGCGGAAAGATATAAATTCCACAGTGCCACGCAACATGTCGGCGAAGGATTGCCAGAATGGGCGGCACGAGTACGTGGTTTAGCAATACACTGCGGGTTCGTGGCGTTATCTCTTGATGAGCAGCTTCGCGACCGTTTTGTGCTGGGTATGGCACCTGGACCTGAGAGAGATAAGTTATTCACCAAGGCGATGTCGGAGTTGTCGCTCAGCAAGGCCTTGGAAATAGCTGAAGCAGTACGCAGTGCGCGTATGGGGGCACAAGAAACAACTCGACAAACAGACATGGGTGCACCACTTCAAGTGATGAGGATGGACACGGCAGCACAGCCAGGTACAGCACGCGGCAGAAGCGCGCCGCGCCCGCGCCACGTGCAAGGAGCAGCAACACCCACGGTTAGCGGCGAGCGCGCTCAAGGGGGCGCGGGCGGCAGCGGCGGCGGGTGCACAGCCTGCGGCTACGCAGGTCACGAGGCATCGACGTGTCGGTTTGTGAGATATAAGTGCAAAAAGTGCGGCGTTCAAGGACATCTTAAGCGAATGTGTAAACAAACTATAAGTAAACAACACTATGTCGAGTGCTGTGGGGATGAAGACGATGATGGTAAGCATGTGTGCTATAATATCCGCACTATTCGCGGAGAACCGATGCGGGAATCTGTTTGTGTTAATGGAGTTGAGCAAATTTTTGAAATAGATACGGGTTCACCAGTAACCGTCATTTCTGAGCAATTGTATCATAAACACTTTTTAAATATAACGTTGGAAACCAGTGACCTTATTTTGCATAGTTACAATGGCGATAAGTTACACATTGTAGGTAAAATAAATCTCATGTTCACATATAATAACAAAACATTCAAAATAGGGGTATATGTCGTGCGGAACGGAGGTCCACCCCTATTAGGCAGAGATTTCTTTTCTCGTTTTAACTTGCAAATATGCTCATTGAATAACTGCAACGATTTTTTAACAATTAATTCTTCTAAGTACCCACAGTTGTTTGGAAATAAATTAGGTTGTTTCAAGGGCGTCAAGGTGGATTTAGCTTTAAAACCAGACGCAAAGCCGATTTTTTTTAAGGCTAGGCCGTTACCTTTTGCTGTCCGGGAAAGCGTGGAAAAGGAACTTAACCGTCTTGTAGATTTAGGTGTATTAGTACCAGTGAAATACGCGGAGTATGCAAGTCCAGTAGTGCCGGTTTTAAAGAGAGATGGTTCCATACGTCTCTGTGCCGACTACTCTGTGACTATAAATAAACAGTTACTTGTAGATAAATACCCATTACCTAGGTATGACGAGCTGTTTACTAAACTACATGGCGGAAAGTTTTTCAGTAAATTAGACCTTTCACATGCATATAATCAGTTATGTCTAAATGAGAAGTCACAAATGCTCACATGCATAAACACTCATAAAGGGTTATATAAGTTTACTCGCTTAGTGTTTGGTCTGGCTAGTGCGCCAGCCATTTTTCAGCGTAACATGGAAGCGCTTCTATCAGGACTAGATGGTACTCTTTTATTTCTTGATGATATTTTAGTGTGCGGGACGGACAAAAATCAGATGATGAGTAGGTTGAATGAAGTTTTCCGTAGGTTACAGGAAGCAGGTTTAGTTTTAAACATAGAAAAATGCACTTTCTTTCAAGAGTCCGTATCCTACTTGGGTTTTGTCATTGACCGTAATGGTATACACAAATCTCCGGAGAAAATAAAGGCAATTCTGCAAAGTCGAACTCCAACCAATACAACAGAATTAAAATCATTTTTAGGCATGGTCAACTATTACCGAAATTTTATTAAAAACGCATCATCGATTTTAAGTCCACTACATGATTTGCTTAAAAAAAAAGAACCTTGGTTATGGACTAAGAAACATGACGAAGCAGTATCATCAGTTATACGGAAATTAGTTTCTGATACCACCTTAGCACATTTCAATCCGGAAGCATTGTTAATTGTAACGGTTGATGCGTCACCAAGCGGGTTAGGTGCCGTGTTATCGCAGGTCGAAGATGGTATAGAAAAACCTATCTCGTATGTTTCCCGTTCACTGAATGCAGCAGAAAAACGCTACAGCCAAATTCAAAAAGAGGCTACTGCTATAATATTTGGAATCAGGAAATTCCATCAATACTTATATGGTCGAATAAAACCTTTTATTTTAAGAACTGACCATAAACCTCTCGTTTCAATATTTAATCCGAG
This sequence comes from Brachylomia viminalis, assembly GCA_937001585.2. Taxonomy (NCBI): domain Eukaryota; kingdom Metazoa; phylum Arthropoda; class Insecta; order Lepidoptera; family Noctuidae; genus Brachylomia; species Brachylomia viminalis. Next base: position 11,911,111 of record OW443320.2, on the reverse strand, counting down.
TAAGGGTATTCCCGAAATATCAGCAAATCGTTTACAGCGTTATGCTATTTTTCTATCCGCATACAATTATAATATAGAATACGTAAGCAGTGTTCGTAATTGTGCAGATTTTTTAAGTCGATCGGTAGCAGAGGTGAAAACGGCCGACACGCACCCGGCACGTGATGAGTCAATAGTGGACAAATCTAGTTATGTGCGTTTTGTTTACGAAGGTGAAAGATTTTTGTCGCTCACGGATATCAGAGATGCACTTAAGCTAGATACCGTTTTGACAACCGTCGTAGACTATGTGTCAAATGGTTGGCCTAATAAAATTAAGGAACCATTTATTAAGGATTATTATAGCCACCGATTGGAATTATCGGTAGAAAATGGTTGTCTAATGCGGGGTCACAGATTAGTCATTCCTACAAGTCTGCGATACAAAGTATTAAACGAGTTACACTTAGGTCACTTAGGAATCACAAAAGTGAAAGAAGAGGCACGAAATAGATTTTGGTGGCCGGGTATGTCTGTCGCTATTGAGCAGCACATCGGCGCGTGCGGCGTCTGTACGTCGCAGCGCGCTTCGCCCCCGCGCACCCCCCTCACTCCTTGGCCCTTCCCTGCGCAGCCGTGGCATCGTGTTCATATAGATTTTTTAGGGCCGATAAACGGCAAAACTTTTTTAATTATAGTAGACGCGTATTCAAAATGGGTGGAATGTTTTGATGTTTCATCGGGTGGTACTACGCGAGTAGTTATAGAAAAGCTTTGCGAAGTAATGTCACGATTTGGCTTATTTCATACAATTTGCTCAGATAACGGCGCTTCATTTTGCTCTCATGAATTTAAACAATTTTGCACTCGCAACAATATTTCACATTTAACTTCACCAACATATAATCCGGCTAGCAACGGACAAGCGGAGAGTTATGTTAAGATTATTAAAAAAGCAATTAAATCGTATTTGTTATCAGGTTCATGTTTGAAAGATTTAAACATTAAAATATCAGAATTTTTGCTCAATTATAGGAATTCCAAACATTCGACCACAGACAGATCTCCAGCAGAAGTTTTGTTCGGTCATAAGTTGAGATGTAGGTTGGATCTCTTGACACCGACCACCACGACGCCATCCGACGCAGCACTCGACACAGCTGTTAAAGTTAAACAGTGTTCGCAGATTGACAATTATCGTGGTAGCCGTAAAGTTTCGTTCAGTGTGGGTGACCAAGTCTTAGTGAAACTTTATAATCAACAAAAGCATTATTGGTCACGCGGCAAGATTATTAAACATATTGGCAAAACAATGTTCTTAGTACAACTATGCGAATCGGATCAAACTGTGAAAAGACACGCTAATCAGTTGCTCAAATTTAGAGGGAAGGAAGATAGGTCATGCGAAGAGATCGTTCCGGCATTTGTAATGCCATCACAATCGACTAGCTCCGAGCAACTGCCTCCCGAAGTGGCTGATGAAGAACTACCAGTTGAGTCCGGAATGCCTGCATCAGAGCTGCATCAGAGTGACCAATCCGCTGAAAGGGAACAAATTCCAGCTCCCTCCGTAGAACTGGAGCCCGACACTCGATCAAAACGGCATAGAACTGTAGTAGATTATACAAAGTTTTTCTAATTAAAGTTGGAGGGATGTTATGTGGGTACCTACTTATTTATCATTATCAAATAAGTAGGGTAGAATAGTGAACTTAGTTTTAAGCAAACGACTGCTGCGTCAGTCCAATATATGAGCTTGTACGTAACGGTTGACTTATTTAAATCCTCACCCACCTTCGTATATAACAACTTGCGTGGGAGTTTTGTTGTGATGCGTGTTGTGTCTTCGCCACACTTGCATCAGGAACAGCAGACCTAGCACCACGTAGCCTAGGTTCGAGAACTTCGAGAACACGTGGTTGAAGTACACACTAACATAACTTTTTTATTTCAATCTTTTTTCTTTACTTGCGTGGGAGTTTTGTTGTGATGCGTGTTGTGTCTTTGCCAGCCACACTTGCATCAGGAACAGCAGTCCTAGCACCACGTAGCCTAGGTTCGAGAACTTCGAGAACACGTGGTTGAAGTACACACTAACATAAACATATATTTCAATCTTTTTTTCTTTACTTGCGTGGGAGTTTTGTTGTGATGCGTGTTGTGTCTTCGCCACACTTGCATCAGGAACAGCAGACCTAGCACCACGTAGCCTAGGTTCGAGAACTTCGAGAACACGTGGTTGAAGTACACACTAACAGTGGATGAGCCTTTTATTTCAATCTTTTTTCTTTACCTGCGCGAGAGTTTTGTTGTGATGCGTGTTGTGTCTTCGCCACACTTGCATCAGGAACAGCAGACCTAGCACCACGTAGCCTAGGTTCGAGAACTTCGAGAACACGTGGTTGAAGTACACACTAACAGTGGATGAACCTTTTATTTCTATCTTTCTTTCTTTACCTGCGCGAGAGTTTTGTTGTGATGCGTGTTGTGTCTTCGCCACACTTGCATCAGGAACAGCAGTCCTAGCACCACGTAGCCTAGGTTCGAGAACTTCGAGAACACGTGGTTGAAGTACACACTAACAGTGGATGAACCTTTTGTTTCTATCTTTCTTTCTTTACCTGCGCGATAGTTTTGTTGTGATGCGTGTTGTGTCTTCGCCACACTTGCATCAGGAACAGCAGTCCTAGCACCACGTAGCCTAGGTTCGAGAACGTCGAGAACACGTGGTTGAAGTACACACTAACAGTGGATGAACCTTTTATTTCTATCTTTCTTTCTTTACCTGCGCGAGAGTTTTGTTGTGATGCGTGTTGTGTCTTCGCCACACTTGCATCAGGAACAGCAGTCCTAGTACCACGTAGCCTAGGTTCGAGAACACGTGGTTGAAGTACACACTAACAGTGGATGAACCTTTTATTTCTATCTTTCTTTCTTTACCTGCGCGAGAGTTTTGTTGTGATGCGTGTTGTGTCTTCGCCACACTTGCATCAGGAACAGCAGTCCTAGTACCACGTAGCCTAGGTTCGAGAACACGTGGTTGAAGTCTGATAGGACTAGGAGAGGATGGGCGCAGAGGAAGTTGAAGTAGCATAGGTCTTGGTTTCCTGATTGATTTAGGAGCTGTAACAAAATTAAAATAATTAATAATGAGCTGTTTGGTTGGAGTGTAAATCATAGTTGCTAAGTTCATTACTGCGAATGTTTACTATCGTGACGTTCGTTGTTGCGAAAGTTCACCCAAATGATTGACCAACAATAGAGGGGATCGCCATCGCGCGTTAATGGTCACTGTTATATCCTTTTTTTTTTCCGGGTTGGGTAATCCTCATGGATGGCTACCGCCCTGGGGCGGGCGGCGGGGTCTGTCAGACTCTTACTAACTAAAAACCACCCCGGTGTTCTATCTCACACCTACGCCGGGGGTCGCGGGAACGTATCAGTTTCTTGCAGGCTCTTCTCCATAGGAAACGACCAATTGGAACCGTGCACTTAGCTTCTGACGTTTCATAAGTGCCCATGTAGGTTTATGTGAAATAAAATATTTTGATTAGATTTGATTCGATGGAATGCGCTTTTGTATCGAAAAAACCCCGCGGTTCCGGGATCAACAACTGTAGGTTTCTGATCGGATGTATATTTACTTACTTTATATAGGTACCTACATTTTTGTAATACGTCTGAACTAATATAGATTGTAAGGATTTTTTTTAGTTATGGACTTTGTCTAAATAAATAAATTATTTCCTTTATTTCATTTACATACATATCAATTACATTTTAAATATTTTTATAAACAAAAAGATACCAAAAACATTTAAAAATATAAAAAATAGTAGCCCACCGGTATCGGGAGACCCTACCGGCGGTCAGGGCTCCAGAGAGAGAAACTTCCTAACAATGCGGGCCGTGTCCAGAAGTACCGCTTTCTGAACCAAGCCCTTGATCCAGCTGCCTAACGAGAGCCTCCTTAGGTATTGGTCGAGGCTCTTGGGTATTAGCCCATTGGCTGTCACGACTATCGGCACAATGACCGCTGAGTCCACATCCCAAATGTCGACAACCTCGTGAGCCAAGTCAAGATACTTGATTTGTTTATCTTTCTCGGCTTTCACGAGGTTCTCATCATGCGGGATGGTTATGTCAACAATCATTGCGCGTCGCTCCAATCGATCCACCACCACTATATCAGGCTTATTGGCAACAATAGTCCTGTCAGTGATGATGGATCGATCCCAGTACAATGTGATATTACCATTTTCGAGAACTGGGTCGGGCACATACCTGTAGTACGGTAAAAAAAAAAAAAAATATTTATGTAAAAATTTCGGAATCCGATGAGTTGTTCCGAAAATTACCCCCTACATACAAATTCACAAATTTTACCTCTATAAAACATTAGCATGGATAGATTTGGGTACGTTACTTACCCTTTGATATGTGACCACAAGTTGTATGACGGGTAATGTGTAGAATACAGCGACGGTGAGCACGTTCCAAAGATACATCTTAGACCTAGCCGAAAGGACTCTTGGGCGGCATCTAAAAGAAAAAAACAATAATGAGGGTATTCTGAAATGACGTACACTAGATGGCAGCACTGAGGCGTCAGGTCCGGGCACCTGTCACAAGTGTCAAAGCTACTATATTTTCTTCTGAATGATGAACGAATGAATGAAACGAATGATGAACGTCGTCATGTATTTTATATTCATTGTCGAAATAGAAGACCTCTTGTCAAAGTGGCGCCAACTGGTGACGTGAATTAGACATTTTATACTTTAATTTTGGTCTCGTGATGGCCCAATTGTTCAGGCCTCGCCTTTCATGCACGAGGTTCATCATCATCTGCCTAGCCTTTTCCCAACTATGTTGAGGTCAGCTTCCAATCTGACCGGATTTATTTATTTATTTATTCACAAGGCAACTACAACAGGTAACAATCACAACATATCACTAGGTTCACATTATAGGTTTCGACCTGATTATCACCCAAAGCGTAATCGCACAACATGACTAGCAACAACAATAATAATGATGACAACTGACAACTACAGTAAAAAGCTTAGTTCACAAAATTACAGCCACAAAGTCTGTGTGTCTGCCCTCCGACACACTCCTACTTAGGCAGGAAATGGAGGATGCAGCTGAATACCAGTATTTTACATGGAGCGACTGCCTATCTGACCTCCACAACCCTGTTACTGCGTAATACGATACCCCTTGGTAAGACTGGTTGTCAGACTTTTGGGCTTCTGACGACCCGTATCGACTATCAAAGATCGACGAATGACAGCCGGGACCAACAGCTTAACGTGCTTTCTGAGGCACGGAGGGGTCTTGGTATGTAAAGATGATCACCCATCCACGGACTAACCGGGGCAACAGTAGCTACCTATAGAACGTACCTACGTATACCTATAGAAAAATATCAATGAAATTATGGTTTATTATAGGAAATAAATATGTATAAAAATAAAAGAATCGCTCAGTCGCTTGTGCATGACGACGCGTCGCCACGGCATGCGTCGCCACGCCAGCAATCGGTTTTACGTGCGGCTATAGATGTTTCACATCAAAAACTGGTTCTAGTAAGTTTTTGTTGCTGAAAACCAGCACCTCTGCTCTGTCTCGCATAGGGTCGTAGCATTATGCTGACCGATGGGGGTTTTGCGTGGATGTGACGCATATTTGCCCTCCAATTTGTTATTTTTTGTGTACGTGTTCATTCTCTGCGTCACGTTTACCGCAAATAAACGTATTTTACGTTTACATCAGCCCTCTTGTCACAGGCATGACGTGCAGCTGTCGACTATTTCTGTTTTGTGCTCGTGATTATAGATCTTTATTGTTTTTATTTTTTCTTAATTATTAGAGCAAATTATCTTTTTTGTATGCGCGTGTTTCTTTGACAAATAAACCTACTTTTCTTTCTATTTTTTTTTCTTTCTTTACAGGAACACTTACCTAGCCAAGTTAGCGACACACAGTTTCCCTCCAAGTCTGTAGATATCTTTATCAGTATTGACATCGTCTAACGTAGAGAAATCTGATTCAGTGTCTGATGAAGAACTGCCATCTGTTGAGAAAATTATTAATTCATAAAATCGTAACATAATATTTACGGTTGTGTTCCTAGAAGGAATTAGGTAAGGTAAATTAATTCGCTTTGAGTTCGTGTGCCGTCCACACTGTTGATGCTAAATTACACGTAATCTTACATTACACGTTACACTCGTCTGGACCCGGCTTGGAACATATGCTACAAATTTTATATAGGGTTATTTGTAATACGTCGGCAATCCATTAAGAGGATGTAAGGGAGGTAATTTGCTACCAAATGACCCCTTATGACCTGTATGAAAATGTCCACCATTTTAAATTTAACATTTTATATTTTTTTGGAGATATCTGATATATTATTGTATCTCTTAGATAACTGAGAAATTGTTTGTTCTGTCGATAAAGTATATCCATGTTTTTTGCAGAAATCAACCATTTTAGCCAAATAACCTGCCCAAAATTATGAAAATTGTGTGCTCAGATGTAAAAAATATTAAAGATAATAAAATTGTCATTTTATGGTTGATTATTATGTATTGAAATAGAAGCAGATAATAATACATTTAAAAAATCATGCATTGCTTTTTTTAAATAAATTTTCAAAGTTGTATACCACCAAAAAAATATAAAACGTCAAATTACTCGGAAATGGTTGAAATTTGCATAGAGGTCATAAGGGGTAATTTGGTTGCAAATGACCTCCTCTACATCCCCGTAATGGATTGCCGACGTTTTACAAATAACCCTGTATAACATAACACCGTGTAGTCTCCGAATGGGTAGACAGAAGTCAACCGTATACGCATGGTAACAAATTTACATTGAAAACACTTTTATGTCGTAGCAATAAGGGCCATTTTCGTAGTTCAAGTGCACATTCAAGTGTTAATACAGAGTTTTAATTGAGTTTTTATCTATGTTTCGATAGTTATATGAAATAGATAGACGGCGTTTTCGGCGACCATTTCAAAGATGGGAAGACCCACTTGAAAACTACTGCTGGAGGGACATGGAGGAGAAAAACTCCCGACCGTAAGCCATGGAAAAGCCTAGGGGATGCCTCAGTTAAAGTTTATTTTTATTCCTTTAATTTAAATAAATTATAAAACTAGTTTTAAGATTGTCCATAATGAATTAATGACTGTTTGAAATAGGGGACAAGCTGATTTCTTTTAACCGGGCAAAAATTGTGTTCCCAAGCCGCTACAAACAATTTTCTAATAGAATAATCCAATAACACCAAATAATCCAATCCCAGTGTTGAATGTTGACCTTCTTTGTGCAGTCACTGTTTGATTCATGTACTAACTAAGTCTTTGTGTGCTCCTAAACATAAGTTCTGTGTTATGAACTTGGGCTTAGGTTTTTAGGCCAGTTGAGCCAGCGGTGATGTCTGAGTTCAAACAGCAATTGAGGGGAAGTGTTGAATGTTGACCTTCTTTGTGCAGTCACTGTTTGATTCTTAATTCTCTATTCTATGCTACTGTCGTAGGTTTTTGAATTGAGATTGACTTTTTTGTATTCGCCAATGTGATCGCCTGACGGTTGCGCTCATGTATTTTCTAAGTGATTTTATTTTAATATAATATCTGGTGTACAAATTCTTCTAGTACTTTGATTGCATCCACGAAAAATCTCTCTACGAGAAGTTAACACCCAGAACTCCCGAACTCACCAACATTTTTATTAATTTATTTTATTATTAATGTACACACAGTAAAACAGATACAGATACGACATATTAGAATTGAGTACAAAGGTTTAAAGGTAAGCTAAGGAGGTGGTTTTTATTATTATTTCACCTGAATACTTATCAAAATCGATTAAATGACGTTTTCTGTCAGTGTGTCGTACGTCGCTACAAAGTTACCTGTTCGTGAGGTGAACACGTCGCCGTCGCCGACTAAACATCGTCGCGAGGTGCTCTCTCCGCTCGTGTCCACAACATTGACGTGACGTCGTCTTGCTGTTGGGACATCGTTGATGTTGAGTTCGTCGTGGGGGATTAGAGGGGGAGTTAGTTGGCCTTCTGTGCGATGAAAGAAAATAATAAATAAGACAGCTTTATTCGGAATCAATATTGGTAGAATAAAATATGAATCTACGATATAGTTCTGGGTATTACAATGTAGTATGCCTAGACATAGATGAAAAATAAATTCTAGACTAGAAAAGGGACAAGTTAGGTAAAAAATTATGCCTTTTGTAGGCGATTTATCCAAAGTGTTTTAAGATTGATTTTCGTTTATTAATAAATGATAAATGATTTTATTTCTGTAAGTAGGTTTGTACAAACACTTTTACAATTCAATCATATTTTCAAAACTAGATGAGGTCGGCGTTTCCTATCTGACTACTCTGAGAAGAAAGGCCGAAACAAACTCAGAGGTCACAGTCTCTTTTAAAGTCCTGATATAATCTTGGTCAGATCATGTGAAGACCATGTAGATTGGTGTCTGAAATGGTCTTTTGAAGAAAAACCACACAGATTGAATGGACAGTTTAAGTCAAAGAATATATTTGAGGAGCAGACATATTTGAGGACGCAATCGACCACAGAACAGATAAAGAGGTTAGAAGGGCCTTGTGGGCGGGGCAGGCACGCCGCACTTATGAGCAAACGCTCAAAAGTCAACCGAAATTTGTTTCACGGGCTAACAGTCGCGCTCATATTGTGACAACGTACGACGCTCCGTGAAAAACAAAGAATTATGCCGTCTTGCGCTATTATAACGTGTCGGAAAAGAAGACAGGTGTGTAGTGTAGCCCGGGAAGGGATTTCTTTTCACCGGTAAGTCCAAAAACCTTAAAATACAAGTGATATTTGTAATTATTACTATAGTATTATGTAGTTTGTAGATAAAAACGATACAATCGCAACAGTAGTTGCAAAATTATACATTGCTTGCAATGCATGGGTAGCATCTTGTACTAGATCAGTGATCGCGCAATGTATTGCGTTCACTGCGAACGTCGCGTACGCCTAGCCAAAGCTGAAATTCGGCGAAATCCATGCTTATCGATAGTGTTGTACCAAGTTGTAAATAATGTCGATATTAAGTATGTGTGTTTGATACAGCTGATTATTATCAGTAATATTATAATTAAAATAACTTTGTTTACTATCACCAATTATTGTTTATAGTGCGTTTTTAATTTAGTTTCTGAGTAGGTTTTCAATCTCCGGAATATTAACAAACATATGTTGACAGCAAAGATTTTGCGCAGCTTCGTCGGAACTGAATTATTTAGCAACATTAGTAATCATCAGGTTGGATTATATCCTACTGCAAACCATGTTACAGACCTAACTAAGGCTATTATTGGAAAATATATTAATTTAAGATTGCACTTTATTTTGAAAAAATCGAATTTAAAAGATAGCAAAGCGCATGTTACTTAATAAATTCGTATTATTTCAGGGACAATAATAAAATCAGCATTTAAATTGAGTTTAAATTATTGTTCAATTTTAAAATATTGTAGTATTTTTTAAGTGAAAACTTCTTTAGGCGCGTTGAGCACTTTTTTTGGTGAACAAAATCATGGAACTCGCGTCATCGTCACCGAACGCTTTCCATGAGCTATATGTATACTATGTATATATTGTTACATTTGAGCTTTTGTCCCTCTAGAGGTAATGGAACTCAAGCCCAGATGCAAGGTGGTTTGGTATTAGAAGGTAAGGAAACTACAAACTGTTGGTAACAACATATATTTATAAAAATAAAATACAACCCTAAATACATTAGGTGGGTGACGATAAATGTCACCCAATATGCCAGCCAGCTTAAGGTTCGGTAATAGAACTATGGTCGTGGGGGGTTGGAGATAAACCCAGTACTGTTCCTATTTTTTAAATTAAAAACTTAAACTAGAATCTTCCAGTTATGATGTATAGTTGAATTAGTAAATGAATGGGCGCCAGGGACTATAAGTCCCAGATCCCGGAGCCGACGAAGATGTTGAATTGACTTCCAGATAAGCCGGTAGGCAGGTGTCGAACCCGGGGTCTTATATTAGATATTGAACACTGGCTTCCTACTAGGGAAACCTGTCTGGTAATAAACCGGTTCTGACCGGAACCGTTTATAAATTAAAATGATATATATCAAAAAAAAAAAAAAAACGTCCCGCCTGCGCTATCGCTAGACGGACTCTGGCAGCCGCACAGTCGCTTCCGCTCGAGGCTTCTGGCCGACTCGAGGAATGGGTCTCGCGTCCAGGCTCCAGACACTCCTCTAGATCCTGGCGGCGAGACGAATCTCGCGAGTTGCCTCTCGGTTGATGAAGGAGGGAATCACTTGACTGCAAGACTCTCGACTGGCTAGATATCAATGCGGCTCTGCGCAATTTGGAATCCTTTTAAAACATGGAATAAGGTTTGTATTAACCTCAAGCGTGTTCACATCACCGGCAATTAGACGCCATCTCCCATCAATCATTCAGTCATCGATCACAACCGATATTGGACGGAACATTCATAAAATCTCCCTTGACTCGGGTAAAATTCATCTAAGATCACGGACGTTAAATATTGAACTTAAGACACAAACTTCTTGAAAATCACCGACAACTGTCCAACATGACGTTTAAACGCTGAAACAATCCGAACTTCCAAGACTCAGACCAAATAACAAATTATTAACGTAATTTCTAATACTAAAAATTATCCTGTTGGCTAATTTTCCCAGGTTTGCTAATTATCTCAGCAAAATAAAAAAACAGCTTACCACACTGGATCCCAGTCAATCCACAGATTAATTATGGATTTTGGGACAGAACTTTCTAGAGAAAAGTCTATACTGAAAAAATTATTTAATTTCCGTTATCCGGTTAATTAGTTTATTATGAACTTTTACCAAAAGCTGAAAATTATTAAGGATTGGACTTTACAATATTATTTCGATGGTTACCAATCAAATGTTACTCATATCGATTAAAACTACAACTGTGAATCGGCGACCACTAGGTGTCGCCTCTAACTGTCAAAACTGACGTTCAACCGAATGACATTTGGAAGGTAAACATTCAAAACGCTATTACTATTTTTGATCTAATTTAAGAAGTAAACCTATTTAATAAGGTTTTGAAAAGTGTTTTATCGTGAAAGTGTTACCAAAGAGTTCTGTGACGAAATACAGTTGAAGGAATGAATCCTTCTATCAATTGCAAGTCAAAGACAGTTGCACAAATTACAATGAAATATGTTACTTGGAAACAACACAATTTACTACGTATGTTTACAGGCAATTGCTCTTTTATTTATTAGGTAAGTAGCTGTGTAATACCAACCAGTGGTAGCTACAAAAAATACAACGTAACAGTACCTCCCCAACCACCAGAGATTTGACCGACTAGGGCAAATCTCGACGCTGGCCCTCCAGCGTCAAAGCAGACTCTAAAGGACGCTAACAAAAATCTACAATGTTCACGCCAGAAATCAGGAACTGAGAAAGAAAAGAAAAAATAATGTAGAAGCCGGTGTACGATTTCTATATATATATATATACAACAGCAATACTATATTCATGTTACACTTCAAGTATAGAGTAACAGACCGCTCTATTAGGCGACATTGTAGTAGGCTTTGGTTGTCGGGTCTACAATTCCGCCCGTGTTTTTTGGCTTATTTTTTATTATCCATGTAACATGTGAAATATATTATATATGTTACTTCTTGAGCGAGTCTAATCCATTTACAAACATGAAAAAGACAAGCTTCAAAGAGAGTAGAAATGTGTGAAATATATTATATATGTTACTTCTTGAGCGAGTCTAATCCATTTACAAACATGAAAAAGACAAGCTTCAACGAGAGTAGAAATGTTTGAAATATATTATATATGTTACTACTTGAGCGAGTCTAATCCATTTACAAACATGAAAAAGACAAGCTTCAACGAGAGTAGAAATGTTTGAAATATATTATATATGTTACTACTTGAGCGAGTCTAATCCATTTACAAACATGAAAAAGACAAGCTTCAACGAGAGTAGAAATGTTTGAAATATATTATATATGTTACTACTTGAGCGAGTCTAATCCATTTACAAACATGAAAAAGACAAGCTTCAACGAGAGTAGAAATGTTTGAAATATATTATATATGTTACTACTTGAGCGAGTCTAATCCATTTACAAACATGAAAAAGACAAGCTTCAACGAGAGTAGAAATGTTTGAAATATATTATATATGTTACTACTTGAGCGAGTCTAATCCATTTACAAACATGAAAAAGACAAGCTTCAACGAGAGTAGAAATGTTTGAAATATATTATATATGTTACTACTTGAGCGAGTCTAATCCATTTACAAACATGAAAAAGACAAGCTTCAACGAGAGTAGAAATGTTTGAAATATATTATATATGTTACTACTTGAGCGAGTCTAATCCATTTACAAACATGAAAAAGACAAGCTTCAACGAGAGTAGAAATGTTTGAAATATATTATATATGTTACTACTTGAGCGAGTCTAATCCATTTACAAACATGAAAAAGACAAGCTTCAAAGAGAGTAGAAATGTGTGAAATATATTATATATGTTACTACTTGAGCGAGTCTAATCCATTTACAAACATGAAAAAGACAAGCTTCAAAGAGAGTACAAATTGGTAAATATCTGCTGAAGTAGTAACATCCTAGTCTGACCTACTATAATTATATAGGAGAGACCATTTAACTTAATCGTACACCACCCTTTACATCCCATACCTGAAGGTGCTGACCGCCGAGCATAATACTTAGCTGGTACACAAATAATACATCAAAAGAAATTAAATTAAATGCTACCTACAAACTAATGAAAATTGGCTAACCGACTTCCCTTAATGGAAAGTGACGGTTATTCGCCCCGTACATTAAAAATACCATTTATAAACGTTTTCCATCAATGCAGCCTACACGCCCGCCATTATGGCCTCCAATCTCAGGACTATCTTAATGCTGCCTTACCAGCTGTCCGGAGGTTTATACACTCTTCAAGGGTGTCAATCCTGTAACAACAACAGACCAACAACAATTTTTTTTAACCATCGGCTTAACCAATGACTAAAAATATAATTCACCAACGCGTACACCGTTAGAACCTGTATAACACTACGAAAAACACCAATTTGAGTGCGGTTAGGCACCATAGCCACCGACCAACAAGAACGAATTACAACTGTGAGACACAGTTTAAAATCTCAACATCGCTAAAGATGCAAGAATAAAAAGAAGAATGCTGTGATCGGCACAACTCCACCAATCTTCCGAGCACAAACACCTTCGAAAATAAATGCATATTGTGATCGGCTCAACACTACCAACTTCCCGAGCACAATAGCAGAAGAATAAAATGCATCCTGTGATCGGCACAACACCACTGACCTTCCGTGCACAGAAGCAAAAACTACGAAATCCGGGAATAAATGTTCCGAGATCCGTAATAAATATAAAGAAGAATGTTGTGATCGGCACAACTCCACCAATCTTCCGAGCACAAACACCTTCGAAAATAAATGCATATTGTGATCGGCTCAACACCACCAACTTCCCGAGCACAATAGCAGAACAAGAAAATGCATCCTGTGATCGGCACAACACTACTAACCTTCCGAGCACAGAAGCATAAACTACGAAATCCGGTTAAAAATGTACCGAGATCCGTAATAAATATAAAGAAGAATGTCGTGATCGGCACAACTCCACCAATCTTCCGAGCACAAACACCTTCGAAAATAAATGCATATTGTGATCGGCTCAACACTACCAACTTCCCGACCACAATAGCAGAACAAAAAAAATGCATCCTGTGATCGGCACAACACTACCAACCTTCCGAGCACAGAAGCATAAAACTACGAAATCCGGGAAAAAATGTACCGAGATCCGTAATAAATATAGGTAAACCTCTTCGAGTGACAACAATGTGTTGAAAAGTAGTAGGTACCATTAAAGAAATTTTATACAATAATGTATACATAAAAATCGTATACACGCCTGTACAAAAATATATATACCTGGTGTCGTTTCATTGTGTAAATTTTAAATTATGTAAAGTAAACTGAACTGAAAACTGGCTGTCACAATTTACAATCTCATACAATGTGTAAATAATATTATGTATAGTAAACGCAGTTACTATATTTGCAGTAGCGTAGTTTGAATTATAATACAGGCTTTATTTTCTAAGGACAATAATCCTTCCATTAAACGACACAGGTTAAAAAAATTGTAAAATGTATAGCGGTAATATTGTAAAAATTGTGTAAAAGTAAATAAAAGTGTATAAAACAGTACAAACATATAAACATGAACACATTAATAAAGGATTCCCGCGCGACGGTTTTTTTTTTCTTAATAATTAGATGACTTAGAAGGTTCTAGAAACAGTACTCTGGCTTATAAGGTACAGCAATAGACGTAACCTCTATCTCCAACCAATACACACGTTGGTCGCCACTGTTACATTTGAGCTTTTGTCCCTCTAGAGGTAATGGAACTCAAGCCCAGATGCAAGGTGGTTTGGTATTAGAAGGTAAGGAAACTACAAACTGTTGGTAACAACATATATTTATAAAAATAAAATACAACCCTAAATACATTAGGTGGGTGACGATAAATGTCACCCAATATGCCAGCCAGCTTAAGGTTCGGTAATAGAACTATGGTCGTGGGGGGTTGGAGATAAACCCAGTACTGTTCCTATTTTTTAAATTAAAAACTTAAACTAGAATCTTCCAGTTATGATGTATAGTTGAATTAGTAAATGAATGGGCGCCAGGGACTATAAGTCCCAGATCCCGGAGCCGACGAAGATGTTGAATTGACTTCCAGATAAGCCGGTAGGCAGGTGTCGAACCCGGGGTCTTATATTAGATATTGAACACTGGCTTCCTACTAGGGAAACCTGTCTGGTAATAAACCGGTTCTGACCGGAACCGTTTATAAATTAAAATGATATATATCAAAAAAAAAAAAAAACGTCCCGCCTGCGCTATCGCTAGACGGACTCTGGCAGCCGCACAGTGGCTTCCGCTCGAGGCTTCTGGCCGACTCGAGGAATGGGTCTCGCGTCCAGGCTCCAGACACTCCTCTAGATCCTGGCGGCGAGACGAATCTCGCGAGTTGCCTCTCGGTTGATGAAGGAGGGAATCACTTGACTGCAAGACTCTCGACTGGCTAGATATCAATGCGGCTCTGCGCAATTTGGAATCCTTTTAAAACATGGAATAAGGTTTGTATTAACCTCAAGCGTGTTCACATCACCGGCAATTAGACGCCATCTCCCATCAATCATTCAGTCATCGATCACAACCGATATTGGACGGAACATTCATAAAATCTCCCTTGACTCGGGTAAAATTCATCTAAGATCACGGACGTTAAATATTGAACTTAAGACACAAACTTCTTGAAAATCACCGACAACTGTCCAACATGACGTTTAAACGCTGAAACAATCCGAACTTCCAAGACTCAGACCAAATAACAAATTATTAACGTAATTTCTAATACTAAAAATTATCCTGTTGGCTAATTTTCCCAGGTTTGCTAATTATCTCAGCAAAATAAAAAAACAGCTTACCACACTGGATCCCAGTCAATCCACAGATTAATTATGGATTTTGGGACAGAACTTTCTAGAGAAAAGTCTATACTGAAAAAATTATTTAATTTCCGTTATCCGGTTAATTAGTTTATTATGAACTTTTACCAAAAGCTGAAAATTATTAAGGATTGGACTTTACAATATTATTTCGATGGTTACCAATCAAATGTTACTCATATCGATTAAAACTACAACTGTGAATCGGCGACCACTAGGTGTCGCCTCTAACTGTCAAAACTGACGTTCAACCGAATGACATTTGGAAGGTAAACATTCAAAACGCTATTACTATTTTTGATCTAATTTAAGAAGTAAACCTATTTAATAAGGTTTTGAAAAGTGTTTTATCGTGAAAGTGTTACCAAAGAGTTCTGTGACGAAATACAGTTGAAGGAATGAATCCTTCTATCAATTGCAAGTCAAAGACAGTTGCACAAATTACAATGAAATATGTTACTTGGAAACAACACAATTTACTACGTATGTTTACAGGCAATTGCTCTTTTATTTATTAGGTAAGTAGCTGTGTAATACCAACCAGTGGTAGCTACAAAAAATACAACGTAACAATATGTGTACTTTTTGGGTGAACAAAAAGCGTGAAACTCGCGTCATTGTCACCGCACGCTTCCCATGAGCTATATGTAAACTGTGTATATATGTACATAGATATATCTCCTTGCGTTATACATTATATATATATATATATATATATAAATAAATTAGCAAAAAACCAAAGAAAATTTGAATTTCGCGGCTATGTTAGATGTTCCCCCTTAATTTGACAGTATTAAGGAAAAATTTAAATCTTCATTAAAAGAGGTGAAAGACACAATTAAAGGACTAGAAATAGGGACCAATTAGTTCAACCAGGTTTCAGACTGGCTAAAGTATGTAGATTCATCCTTCATGGGGTACTGTTTAAAATGTTACAATAAAATACCTCCCCACATATTCCAACTGAATGAAACGAAATTTAAATCTTGTCTAAAACGCACACTATACAGTCAAGCATATTATAAGTTGGGGGATTATATCGCTGACAAAAATGCTTGGCTCAGCGCTGGTCCTGCTCTACAAGAGCGCCTAAACGAATCGATTAGCATTCGAAAATATTGTGAGCTGATGAAGGTTGTACAATCTATCTTTGCATTGTATAAATTCAATTTCTTAGTATTGTATAATTGCATAGCACGTGTGAGCACTATGTACCTACTATAAAACTTACTGGGTTCGTCTTTCATTGACTTGAATGTGGCACAGGTAATTTCTTAGCTGCCACGGCTTATTTGAATTGCTGAATGGTTTTTATCTTTTTATTACGGACACTTTTAACGTGCACGTCTTTCTACATCGTTCTCACATGTATTATTTCAACATGAATGATGTAACCACTTTTTTGTAACAATATTTCGATTTAAAAGAGTGTCCATGGAGTGTCTTGCCCGTTCTTCTCCATAGGTACCTACTACGCTTTGGAATGGGCAACTAGCTTCATCTTTCTGACTGACCGAACCCTTGACAATTCAAAAGTGCCTGTAGTTGGTTTATTTGAAATAAATGCTTTGAGTTTGAATTATTTATATGTATTTAGGAAGTCCACACTAATTGTCCCCCTCTTCCCGGAAATATAGAGAAAAATTGCTAACTTATAAATTACAGTAATTTTATCGATATAAGTAATCGACCTTTTGGTCGCCGTAACATGCGTGAGAAATAAATTACCTTTTGCGCGTGAGTGAGTGTACGTCAAACGCAGTGTTTTTATTAGTGTGACAACCAATAGCAAACTCACTATCTAAGTGCGTGTGGTTTATTTGTGTGTGTAATACGCGTACGTATTGGTCTCTTGCTTGTAGTGGAGTTAAGGAGTGGGAGACAAGCGGCGACACGCGTTCTAATACAAATCAGGAACTATTTCCTTTCTAACCTGTTTTATCTGTTCTGTGCAATCGACCAACAGTAAGCTCCTATAAATAAAATCACTTTTTACGCTAGACCCTAATGAGGTAATTAATTGTATTTGCTGGGTAACACTTATCTTGCATTCGCAATGTAGTTTCTAAATATATAAACAAACATGTTTATGGAAAAATAACTCTAATACCTACTACACAATATGCAGTTCACTTTACGCTACAACTTCAATTTTTAAAAGATTTTTTCAATAGTACTAGTCATTCTAAAATGAACTTAATTTGCACTTACATAAAGTTGATATTTGATTAAGAACTATTTGAAAACAGTACTCAAGTTTGGTCGAATCCGCCATTAGCTGTAAAATGGACGCTTTTTTATCTGTGTTAATTTGTGTATTTTTTTCTTTCTAGCTTACCTTCCTCACTGGGCTCCGCCGGCGGCACCTTCTTCCGACACAGCACAACCACGATGAACGCGATATAGAACGAGCTGAAGAACGCGAGTGCAGCGCCCGCCGCGATCGCATATTCTCGATACGATATCGTCTGGATTATCCTGAAACTGTTACACAGCAGTCAGCACTGTAGGTCCGTTCATAGACTGCCAGGGTTGCGGGAAAGTCCGAAAGGGTTACCGTAATAAATTAATCAACAAAGTCTCCACGAGTGGCTTCACTGAAACTAATATCCGGCGAACCCGGGTAGGCTAATATTTTGAGTTTATCTCGCCATTTCATCTCAGGGGTAGAAAATGAGGGATGGGGTGGGGTGGGATAGGAAATGCCCATTCCAACTAACTTTTTTAGAACTTTAAGTTTTTTAACGCAGTTTGCGGTAGGAGTATAATTGTAGAAATCTTCACAGAATGAAAACGTGTTGCGCATGCGACGTTTTATTATAATTATATAATAGAAAGAGGGAGAGAGATAGTTTCATGGTTTTCGAGGGTGCTAAAGCCGATAGCGAGGCATTTTCGCAGCCGTCATCTTAGATTTTCATTTTGAACTTCGTTCCTGCCGGGGGTCACACGACCGCATACGTTTTTTTTTAAATGTTTATATGACGTGTGTAAAGTGATACCGATATCCTTTTTACAAAATAAACAATTTATTTATTTAATACTTTATAAAAACAAAAAAAAACATGGGGCGCTTTGATAGGTACTGGTACATATCCCAATTTATATATTTCCACATAATTATATACATCCTCAGGTATCATATTCATACAAACTTTCATCACCAACACAACTATCTTAATTCATACACCCACACAAACACACCATAACACACATACACACCGTCACATCACAATCTCACACAACATACTTGGTTATCTACTGTTTTCTTTATGTATTAGTTTTCTTTTGTTTTTACCTTCATTAGATTACATTAACACTGACATATTACTTGTTTACATAATTTGGGAAATCGTATACTTTTACAATGTTTGTAATATTATGTGAACACCATGTATCTATCACTTAATTAACTTATTTGCCATTGCTACATTTATTAAATTCTTTTTACCTATTGTGGTAGGGTAATTTTTATTATAGGTGCATCGTCTTCACATATAAATTATAGAATTAATGTATACAAAATTTTGTAACAAATTTTAGCCTATTTGAAATAAATGCTTTGACTTTGACATTGTGTATTAGTTTTTATTGTATATTCGATTTCTAGTAGATTACGAGTAGATTATATGAAATTAAGAAATTTATTGTAACATAATTATATATACCTATTACATGTATAGCAATAAATGTAAACGGAACGAAGGAGCCTGGATCTCACGACACTGGGAATCCTAGTGTGAGTTCCAGGAATCAACGCCTTCGAATGTAATTTCTTAAACAATAAATTATTCTTACTTTAAGCACACAAATGTACAGAGGCGGACTTAATGCCATAGGCCAATTTCATTTCATTTCATTGTTACCACGGCATTCTCTTATAGTTCATGCTAATACGAGATAAGACAAAAGATAATATAATTATTATTATACCACCTACCTAAACTTCTTAACCCTGCCATCATTGGTGACTAGCTGGACCTCCTCTTCCTGCGTCCATCCGAGGTACTGAGCCACTTGCGGTAGTGTGGCGTTACCAGTCTTGTCGGTACAGTCCTCATCGGAAGTCTTCACAATAAATACTATGTAGAATCCCACGGGGAATGTGTCTTGCTGAAACCGAAAAAATACTTTTAAATTAATCAATTGGTTGGTAACTATTTAAGTTAACCGGCCTGTAGTCTTTCCGTTTCTAGGCTCAAAACCTCTCTTTGTACAGTACTTTTATCTCACGAAGTGACTCGCGCTTAACTTGTGGTAACCAAGTGTGCCAACACGCTGTGAATGTGTGTGTAAGCGCAGGAGCTCTCGGTAGCGTCCGAGACAATTAGCTACCGTCATAAGAAAGGCCAAAACTGTCAATTTTGTCAAAAATTTGTTATTAACATAGTCGGAATCATCAAAGAAAATGCTATCTTATGGTCTTACACACAAAGCTGTAACTCGTATTAGATTAGCGATATCATAGGGATTTTAACCATAACGATGACACAAATTCTGGTTTAAGAACCTGAAAAGCCTTAATTACACAATAACGGCATTATGCGTCAATTAAGGTTCATAATAAAACCTATATTTGTTGACGTCTTATAACACAAGAATCATTAACAAAAAACCATTCAGTAAATCGCGGGCCCACTGCAGGTTGGAGGATGTCATATGCCTTACTTTTTGGCTCTAGGACATGTCGATTTCGGTTTCGGAAAAGAGCTTGTCTGTTTGGGATTAAAGGACGACCCCTTACGAATGTCTCCTTCTATGGCTGGGTTGCCAAAAAAAAAAACATATTTTTTTAATCAGAGCACACATTTTTCATCATTTTATGAAGGTTATTTCACTAAAATGGTTGATTTCTGCAAAAAAACATGGATATACTTTATCGACAGAACATCCCAAAAATATACTTCTCAGCTATCCAACGAGATACAATAAGATACCAGATATCTTTAAAAAAATACAAAATGTAAAATTACTCGGAAATGGTTAAACATTTGCATAGGGGTCGTAAGGGGTAATTTGGTTGCAAATGACCTCCCCTACATCCCCTTAATGGACTGCCGACATATTACCAATAACCCTCTAGATAGACACACCGCGGGTTTTGTAGGATAGACAACACACATATCATAACATCACGCCTGTAATCCTTAAAGGGTTGGGCAGAGGTGTACCTATAGTAGACCCATTTTTCGCCAGTTATATTAAAATAGGGATATCAACACCCTAAAAGCAGACAATGCGCTTCGCATTTAATACAAAAATGCCTTCAGGGCGCTGTTTTGGCTTCCACCTTACTGTAGTGCGTCAGGTATGTTCGCTGATGGGCACCGACGATTACTTTGCGATAATGCGGAAGAAAGTTGCCTCAGTTATATCCCGAGTAAGGGGAAGCAGCAACAGCATTCTGAAGGTGTTTGCCGAGAGGGTGGATGGACCTACAATGGGGATGTTTACCATGCTACATGTTGGCAACAAAGCTTGTTAAACCTTCCTCTGATTGTAATAGTATTTTCTCTTCGTTTTAGTGTTCCTGCATGTTACTAATATAGGTTGTAAGTAAGATATAATACTAACACCCTATGGGCCTTGATGCCTGACAGTAATTTTATTTTTATTTTTTTATAGGGGGCGAGCGTATTGCAACCTACCGGTCACAATTCCAGACTCCAGACTGCTGAAAAATACACCGTGAATATACGCTGTTTGTAGGATATATGACTACGAATTACTTACTGTTAAAGTAATCCCTCCTCTTCTGGTCATAGTTAAGAAGTAGCCATCATATAATATGTCTCTTTCGTTGTCGAAAACGGGACACTGCAAAGATATAAATACATGCATTACCGTGGTTGAGAAGACAACAAGACTTACAAACTCTTCTAACAGGGTTAAGTCTGGGTAGAACCCTAAAAGCAGGGTTTTTTTTATCCTAAGGTATGACATTTGACGATGTGATATCATTAATATACAAGGTGTAACAGAATAAACGCAAGTCCTGAAAGTAGTTTGCTCATCATTGATTACTGAATCGATTTCAGTAACTATTAATATAGGTATTTTTTTCTAAAATTATGTATTTTGCAATACTGACCGCCGACTGAGCCAAAGAAAATTAAATCTTATTTTAAGGCAATAAGACTCAATTTTAAATGCATAAAGTAATGCTAGGGTCAACACGATTTTCTTAATTAAAAAAGTTAACTTTAAAAAAAAATTATTATGCTTGTTTTTATATTAATTGTATTATGCTTTTAACTCAATATTCTAATTGGGGTGTGTGTGTTGGGGTCTTGCGTTAATTATGTTACACATTGTATAAAAAATATTTAAAAATATAAACATTTTTTTGATGTCGTATCAGAGGTTCATTTTAAAATGATTAGTATCAGAGGGGTGTGGTCAACTTTAAGGGTGTGGTACAGAAAAACAATCAGCCGTCCCATACATTTAGGTCGAGTAGGTATTCAAGTTTTGTATGAGACAATTGATAATATATTTTTTTCTCGATTATTATGTTGTTCCCATACAGAAAGTTGTTCAGTTTGATGGTCTGTACCACACCATTAAATTTGACCACACATTTCTGATACACGCTGTAGATACCACACATATTTTTATAATTCACAAGTTCATCATGCAGCCTACAATGTTCCCACTGCCGGGACACAGGCCTCCTCTCTGTGAGAGGGAGTGGAACGTGATCCACCACGCGGGTCCAGTGCGCGTTGGTAGATGTCACACGTCTTCGAATTTTTGGTTCTAGGACATGCCTGTTTCCTCACGATGTTTTCCTTCACCGTTTTGAGAGCAGTGGTGATGAAATAATTTACACAAAGTAAAGCGCCTGTCTGGGTTCGAACCTACGACTCGTAAGACGCAGCTCAATTCAAAAGTTACACAATTATACATTTTCATTCAAAAACAACTGGAAGACAGCAGCTAACTCACCGAGAAGTTCTGTATAGAGACCACAGCACAGATATCATCATCGGACTCGATCATTACTATAACACTCTTTGGTCGAGACAGCCAACTTCTAGTCTCAAGGTTAGTCCTTAATAAAAACCTGTAATATTGAATAAAATAATGATTACCGTAAATAATATCGTTTGCTGCCAAAAAGGACTCTAATGTGTTTAGTTTACTGAACGATTAAGTGCCCTTGCTGGCCACAAACTATATTATTTCAACGTTAAAATCCATTTTAAAGTTTCATCCCGATTCACCCCTGTATCCCTAATAACCCCGTTTTACGGTACCCCACCGCCGTATCTCTTCCTACTGGACGACTCTGAGAAGAAAAAACTCAAGAGGCCAGTCTCTTTTAAAGTTCAGACATTATTTTGGTCAAATCATGTGAGGACCATGCATATCAGTGTCTGAGACGGTAGTTTAAGGAAAGCACCACACAGAATTGAGTCGACCTGTTCAGTCAGTGCACGCATTTGTCAATTTGTGTGCGAGTGAGATGAATATAGGAAAATCAGTTTAGTGTAAAAGAGAGACAGAATAAACAAGACAGCTTAATTCAGGGGAGAAAGAAATAAATTCTTATCTATTACATACCTATGAATACTCTCCGTATCATCCATCTGGTTACACATGTACTTCCTTTTCTCATGTTGGTAAGCCAAATTTAAATTATTAGACTGGTCAAACGGAAAGAAGTAGTACATAGGCTGACTCGGTGTGGTTGTTAAGTTGGTGGTAGAATTTAGTCTGACAAAGAAGTCAGTGACGGTTTCTACCAAAATGGTAACATTTATCGAATCCGGTGACGATGATGTTAAATGTATAATTGGGGTGTTTTGTGTTGACACGTCTGAAAGAAAGATGGAGGTTATTTTTTGGGTTTTTTTGTGCTTCAGTGCAAAACTAATGCTAAAAGTCTAACACTATTTTAGTTAGCATAAAAATATGTATTGGGTTTTTTTCTTTACTAATGATATTTTTAAGAAACGCAATAATTTTGAGCGAATTTTTCATTAAAAATGTGATTTATTAAAAGGAGCTGTACATGAAATGTTAATGTCTTTTGGTCATAATAATAATGAGCCAACAAAATGAATGTTTGACATTGTTATTTGAATTAAATTAATGACTGGGGGGGGATCAAGTGAGCCATGAGTTCGTAATTTGCCTCCATTTCTTAACAATTTATTGGTGGGGAAAAACGGACTATTTTCATCTATTATAAAAGCTTTCGAGAGTGCAACACTCAACGGGATGTCATTCGCGTGTCAAATTCATGTAAAAAGCTTTTTTCGAGTTCGAAACCAGTCACACCACCCCGATAAAATGCAAGTGAGTAACAACATTATGTTGTACCTACTACCTACTGCCATTTTTCACATATTTTTATTATTTGTGATCAAACTAATAATAATAATTTGAGAATAATAGTAATTTTTTTGAGTCTAGTAACACCTTATTTCTAAAATCCCAATTGAGTATAAAAATATATATAAAAGGTACAATATAACAATAAATATTTACGTATAAGAGGACCACAGTAGACTCTAATCCTTTTCCCACTGACTAAGACAGCGTGAACAGAAAGAGAAGGAAAATTAAAATGGGGGTCAACAAACTCGGGCGAGTTGAAAAAGTCAGAATATTCGGTTTTTTTTTTTATATTACGAGGTGTTTGTAAAGTAAATTGCTATCTACATTAAAAGCTATGCTGAATTATGAGTTGGGTTGCCAGATAGAAAATCTAAAATATACCAATAACAAGACAAAAAAAAATATTTTATATATTTTTAAGCTTGAACATAATATTTGGAAAAAACATATCTTCTATATCGCGTATCTGGCAGCCCCTAATGTTGTATCTTTTAGAGTTTAATTATTAAAATAAATATTAACTTTACTAATAGTATCAGTATGTTTACAATTTAAGCTTTAATGGAACAACATGAACGCGAGTTAAAAAAATATGCACAATAGGATTCACAAAAAAAAAACAATGTTTTAAGATCACATCAAAACACTATTCTTAAAACTCCCTTTCAAAAAAAGTTTTTCGTTTCCATTTTATGGGACAAAAAAAAAACAAAATGGAGGTTACCTGTAATAAATCTACTTCTCACTCACCACAAGTGTCTTCGTCTTCTGTAAACATATTATTATGAGGACACAGAGTCCTGGATATGTTGGTGAATTGTTCCAGACTGACTGGAGTCTGAACCAGCATGGGTAGCTGCCATGAGAATACTCCTGGAAGAGAATAAATAGAATGTATAACAGTTTATTTCTAATGAATTGTTAGAATTTCTCCTGTACAACACCCAAACCTGTGCAACATTGTGTTTTCGTGTCAGGAACGCATTTGAAGGGTGCCGAAGAAACGTATTTATTTAGGGTTCCCAACAAAGGATACACAAATTAACTAAAAACTTATAGACAACATGTAACATAATTAACGCAAACGCTCATACACCCCTATTAGAGTATTGAGTTAAAAGCACAATACAATGACTAAAATATTTTTTTTAAAGCTATCTCTTATTATTAAGAAAATTGTGTTGACCCCGGCATTACTTTATGCATTTAAAATTGAGTCTTATTGCCTTGAAGTAAGATTTAATTTTCTTTGGCTCAATCGGCGATCAGTAAAATAAATAAAAAAATATAATAAATAATTGCAAAATATATAATTTAAAAAAAAATACCTACAATAATAGTTACTGAAATCGATTCAGTAGTCATATATGAGCAAACTACTTTCAGGACTTGCGTTTATTCTGTTCCACGTTGTTTTTTGTTTATTTATTTTACCTTTTTGTTTAGGTTGCCAAAACATCTATCTCATTTTATATTTTACTAACGGTCACTACTTAGAATGCATTTAAGTAAAAGACAAGCTATTCAAAATAGATGAGCAGTGCTGGAGCTCTGTCTCGCATAGGGTTGTAGCACTATGATGAGCGATGGCCTTTTTGCGTGTATGTGACGCATATTTTCCCCCAACTTATTCTTTTTTGTGTTCGCGTTCTATCTCTGCGTCGTGTTTACCGCAAATAAACGTATTTTCTTAATTTTTTTCTATAATGATGATGATGATGTGAATAAACATACCTTTCTGCTGTCTAGCAGTGATAAACAAAGGGTACGTCTTGTTAGCAAAGTCACTGGCTACCGTCACCCTGGCTGGAGTATCATACGCTTCGAGTTCCTGAAAGAAGTTGATAATTTGGTTAAACGCCATCTGTGGGTGGAATGTTGCAACTTTTTGTTGTGAGTGTTCAAGATGTTGCCGATAGATGGCATCGCGTTGACAAAAATTACTTTGTTGAATTGCAGACTCTTTTGTTTTAACTTTGTCGCGCCTGCTGCTACCGGTTGTGAATATCCACATGATAGTTAATTCGGTTTAAAGAACTTTATTTCCCATTAAGACAATCGTCACTTACATGAGAACAATAAATCTTAGTACTAATTCTATTTTATCAGTGCGGGTAAAAGAAAACCAAAAAATAAAAAGTATGATCATTTGTCAACAAACTTGGAAGCGAGTTCACTGCATTCTAAGATAAGGCGGTGGCACAAGTTAAAAGATTAATTCATTGTGTGCATGAACATGTCTGTTTGACCTGTGCCTGGGTGTGTATATGTATATCAGTCATCAGGTTATCGCAGTACAGGCTCTACCTAGTTCGGGACCTGAAAACCTTGTGTGGATGTTGTCTCATATTATTATTATTATTAGCCGGATACACATGACAACATCACGCTATATTTTGCCAGTATAATCTGACCTCTCATTGTACGACCAAGCTTATACAATATGAGGTCAACTTATACTGGATATTTATAGCTTGATGTGTCGTCGTCGTCGTTCGTCGTGCGGACGCAGTAAGTTACTATGTGTAAGTAGTCTATTGCGAACACAATACAATATTATGGAATCCATTCTCGGAAACAAAACCACATGCTAGGTATTACTATTTTCAATGATTCATTGTTTCATAGAGTAACACAGCAAAGTCTTATGTCTATCTACGATTGGGTAACAAAAATCCCCCAATCACTTTTAAACATACTCAATACTTTATTATTAAGGGCTTTCCCGTTCTCGATTGCCTATTTACAAATTCTACAGTACAGCTGGTAAACGACGAAAAATATATTATATAGTTCAACTCTTTAGCTTCCTTTTCATAAGTTTTTTTTTCCTGGAATTTGTTCCGTGACTATTTTCAATCCAATAATCCTAAATCTGAATAGGCTTTTTAGCCGTAAGAATTATTTCAATAAATTTAGTCTGTATTTATTTCTAGGACAATAATCTACAAAACAGTAAGTCACTTTTTCAATAAATTGAGTATTTTCGAAAATAAACGCGAATTTGCAACCAAACGTATTTCAGCAGAGCGCGGTACTCTGCGCGGGCGACGCGCGACGCGACGTGCACCGGGCGGTAGTCGGCCCGGTCGGCCGACGGCCTTTGGCCCTTTGCACGGGGAACGCGTACTTCTCTTCGCCGTACGCGCCGTGCCGCTCTTGCCAATTTCGATTGACGGAAGTTTTACCGAATTGTACGAACGCGCAAGGTCATCGAGAAAGAAAGTCCTTAATTCCACTGATTCCAGTGTACTTAGGTGGTAACTTAAAAATATAATTATGTAAACATTGTGGACCCCGTCGGGCACAGTAAATAGGAGAAAAAATATATAACTATAGGGTTGTTGGTAATATGTCGGCCATCCATTAAGGGGATGTAGGGGAGGTCATTTGCAATCAAATGACTATGACCCCAACGCAAATGTCAACCATTTCCGAGTAATTTGACACTTTATATTTTTTTGGCGGTAAGTATACAACTTTGAAAATTTATAAAAAAAAAACAATTCGTTTTTTTTATTATTATTATCTGCTTCTATTTCAAGACGAATTTTAAAGATAAAAATATTAAAGATATCTGTCATTTTATGGTTGGTTATACAGATAAACAGAACCATAAAAATACAGATATCTTATATTTATTAAATAGAACACACAATTTTCATAATTGTGACCAGGTTACTTGACTAAAATGGTTGATTTCTGCAAAAAAACATTCCAAAATTATTTACCACTTCTCAGCTATCCAGCGAGATACAATAAGGTACCACATATATTATCTTCTAAAAAAAATAAAATGTCAAATTACTCGAAAATGGTTGAAGTTTGCTTTGGGGTCATAAGGGGTCATTTGGTTGCAAATGACCTCCCCTACATCCCTTTAATGGATTGCCGACGTATTACAAATAATCCTTGATCCTATGATCATTGTGGACCCTGTCGGGCACAGCAAAATAGAAGGAGAGAGGACGCTTTGAAAACAAAGATCAGGCGTTCGCGTGTCAAATACCTAATAAGTATTAAGCGCTTAAACTGAGGGCGTTATTCTCTGCGCTTCAAAACAGTGTCGAGCGCCAAAAACAAAATCAACTTCATTTACGCATGCGTAAAGTTGTTATTTGTTTAAATGGAAATAATTTTTGACGCGAACGCCTTCGTTTCGTGGCCCAAGGGTAAGGGTCTACCACACATGTCATAAATAAATGTCTTACCCCAGCAAACTCCAGGATGTATTCTGTACTCTTGTTCACAGCAACTGTGTATGGTATATTGTATTTATATCTGTAACAAACAAACATTATTGTGATATTAAGGAGGTATCAATAAAGGCTTTCACAAGTGGCGCCAGGTTGTCCACGAATTTTTTTTTTTGTTTTTATTTTCAATTAACAGGATAGTGTTCAACAAAATATGATTCGCCACCATAACAAGTATATAATTATAGAGTCTCCCTGTGAGCGTGGCGGGTCTGAGTGAGCCAAAAGATATCGCCAATGTGTTTCAAAGGCAGTTTACAGTTCAGTCTCCCTTGCAAACAGAGAGGCGGGTGCTCGATAAAAGGGAACTCTCAGGTTCTGGTGAGATTGCAGATATGTTCTCAGCTAAACAGGTTGCTACTGTTATTAAGAAAATGACAAGAGGTAAGTCGCCTGGCCACGACGGCCTCAGCGTCGAGCACCTGAAACATGCGGGGCCACATTTGTGTAGGGTTCTTGCTTTGTTTTTTAATTTATGTCTCAGTCACCGCTACTTACCGGAAGACTTTATGCGCCCTGTGGTGGTTCGGTTATTAAGAACAAGACGGGGGATGTCTCTGAAGTGTCCAATTACAGGCCTATTTCGTTAGCCACGAGAGTCGCCAAGGTCTTGGACAGTTTGCTTGATCAACAGTTGGCTAAACACGTTGAACTCCATGATGCGCAATTTGGCTTCAAGCCCGGTCTATCCACGGAGAGTGCCATCCTGTGCCTCACGCAAACTGTTCAATATTATACCTCCAGAAAAACACCTGTTTTTGCTTGTTCTTTGGACCTGTCGAAGGTTCGACCTTGTCTTACGAGATACTATGGGACAAATTGCAGAGTGAGAGACTACACTACCAAATGAAATTACATCCTTGTTTCGCTATTGGTACAACAACCAGAGGAATAGTGTTAGATGGGCTGAGGCTCAATCGGATGTGTATAGGCTGGAGTGCGAGGTGAGACAGGGGGGATTAAGTTCACCCCGCCTCTTCAACTTATAGATAAACCGGCTGATCGGTGAACTCAGCAGCACCAGAGTTGGATATCATATTGACGGCGTTTGTATGAATGATATTAGTTATGCCGATGATATGGTGCTGCTGAGCCCATCAGTCGGCGCTTTGAGGACGCTTGTGGCGATTTGTGAGTCCTATGCAGTGGTCCATGGGCTCAAGTATAATGTCACGAAGAGCGAAATTATGATGTTTAAAGCGCGTGACATAAACTATTCGGATGTCCCCAGTGTTTCGCTCTGTGGCGCTCCTTTAACATGGGTGGCTAAGTTTAAGTACTTGGGTCACTGGGTCACTGAGGATCTTAGGGACAATATAGACATAGAGGGAGCGTAGGTCGCTGGCTGTTCGATGTAACATGCTGGTTCCAAGATTTGCACGTTGTACAAATCAAGTAAAGGTAACGCTATTTAAAGCTTTCTGCCAGTCTTTTTACACGTGCAGTCTTTGGACTAGTTTTACGCAAAAGACATACAGCGATCTGCGTGTCCAATACAATAACGCGTTCAGGATACTGTTGGGGCTGTCGTGGCGTTGTAGTGCGTCCGGTAAGATTGCGGAAGCGCGCACAGATGATTTTTACGCCATTAGAAGAAAAAGAATATGTATTTACAGAATTATAATCATTAAAACCATCAAACAACAAAAAAAGGCAAGAAAAAGTTTCATGAAATAGTAGAAAATTTTAATTTCGCGGGCGACGCTGGCGCTTCTCGCTAAAAACATGTTTGTTTAGACAGGGTCAAATTCAATTAGCTAGTGAAACTTCTCAAATGCGATGGGCATCGATATCTAAGGGCGACAAAATAATAATAAATTATAATATTGTTAGTCATTCCCTCCTAACCCCCATCATCACCATGATCATCCCTATCAACAGCTGTTTGCCAATACTGCTGTGTTAAATTGTGTAATGGAATATTCATGCTCTTTTCTTTGCTATTGTTATTATGTCGCTATTATTCTGAGTAATGGTACATTATTTAGAATAAACGATTTTTGTCTTCTACTTCGTGTCGCTGGCACCTCTTTCCGCAGATCTTGTTCACCCAGATCTTCGCCACTTCCACGGCGTCGCCGGCGGCAGCACAGAGGTCACTTTGACTGGAAGTTTCGGGACACAGAGGGCAAGATAGAAGGTGGAGCATAGTTTAGGACATAGCTGCATATGCACACTCTGCTGCCGTTCCGTCGAGGTAGCCACAATTCACCAGGATCAGGATCACTTGTGTCCGGAGACGGTTCAGGGACTTCCAAGTGGACCACGAAAGGTTACACCCTGCAGGGAGATGCTCCTTTGGTCGTAGATAGTAAGTGGGAGGGGGAAATATTTACTAACCATCGAATATGCACATACAGGAGATCTACTTATTGTCTGCAAATAGAACTGCTAACATGCTATTTTACTTATTATTATTATCTTATCAACTGAGAAGTTAATTAGTCATCCAATATAATTTTTATCACAAGTTATAAAATAAAATTCTTAATGAAATGTCATCAAGCAATAATGACAAATGAGTACATCGGCATAGCATTCTCGATAAAAATGTAATCTTTATTAGTTGTTGTATTGATTATTTGACAGCTTCGTTGAGCTCGTGGTCGTAGGAGCGACTGCTGAGGGTCCTGGGCACGATTCCCAGGTCGAGCAAAGTATTATTGGGTTTTCCCATTAGGAATTTCTCAATAGCAGCCCCTTTTTTTTGTGAGTGGGAAGTCATCAAATAACTTCTCCCGCTCTGGGCGGAGCGGGAGAGCGTGTCAGACTCTTACTGACTAAAACCCACCCGTGTTCCTTCAGTTGCCTGTGCCAGGGCCCACGGCATCCCTTTCGGACTTTCCCGCAACCCCGGTAAGCATCGGCCCTAGCGGACCCCGTCATTGTTACTGACATCTCTTTGAGGCGCACGTGGAACACAACGCGCCGTCGACCCGGGCCTGGTCCTTATCGGACGGCGAGCTAACTTAGGGCTGTTGGTAAGTGACGTTATTTGATGTTTGTAAGAATGTATCCTGTGTTCTATTACCTCTTTTACAGTTCTTTGTATGTAGATGCTCATTTGTAATTCTGAGGTCTTCATAAACCAAGAAGCATTTAATATCATTCTGAGAGTTTTATTTTGATATCGCTGGAGAATTTCCATGTTTGAGTTCCTGCTCAGCAGTGGGGGAAACAAAACCGTCAATGACGATGATAATGATGAGTTCTGTCTACTCCAAATGGGAAACGCTGCGAGTTTGTATTGGTAAAATTTCCTCTACTATACTGTAAACAGTTTTCAAACCAAATATGTATGGGGGCGTGTGTCGGGAAACTCTCCATTGAAACTGAAAGTCCTTTTTAAGTAACGAAATATATTGCAAAGTTCTCAAATTTCACGTAATAATTATAAAATAGATTTCTTATTCAAAATCAAGTCATTTATTCAAATTAGGCTGAGAATCGGCACTTTTTGAACGTCAAAATCACATAAGACAGTCCCCCCAAAACGCCCACCCTTCACCACTTCCTAGTGCTTTAGCTGGGAAGAAGAAGTGGCGGAACAAACTCCCCAGCCGCACTGCTGTCTGTTCAGTTAGAAGAACTGGATTCTATATAGTTTATTATTTAGGTTTAATATATCAATGTCCGTTCCCACCGAAGTTAGGTAAATAAAAGGCGATGACAATAGCACGGTAATATAATATTTATGATATTATTACCGTGACAATAGTCGGTGACGTCGGATGAGCGGGGTCATAATACGATTCGTCCCTTTGTCGGTACCAGGGATGTTACGGAGCTTTGGTTCCGATTCCGAAAAGTCGGAACTTCCGATTGATTTTACACCTCCGATTCCGATTTCGGTTCCGATAATTTTGAATCGGAGTTGTACCGAAACTCGAAACGCAGCGATACACGAGCGATACAAACAGGTTTTAACTTCTCGCCAGGGTAATGCGAAATCTCAGTTTAATGTTTTGTTTGTGGACGTTAGACGTGGAAAGTGAACAACTTTTTAGTGGCGCTGGCCTTATTTATGATCCGTTACGAAATAGATTGGATGGAGATAAAGCTGCAAAATTACTATTTATTAAGTATAATTTACCAGTTTTAGAATCACTGAATTTGATTTAAATTAAGTTAATACATTATAATTATCGCTAATATTTGAATTATTAAAGATACTGATTATAGAGATTAGAGACTAATTAAAGAGAGTATTATATTTCTATTGTTTCATTAAGCCTTCCCTTAACACATATTTCTTATATTTCCGCCCTGTTTCGGTTTCGGTTCCGATAACGGTTCCGATTCCGTTCAATGAAATTTCAAACCTCCGATTCCGATTCCGGTTCCGGTAAAACGACTTCCGTAACATCTCTGGTCGGTACGATGTGCTGATCTTGCAAGTTGACCTCGTAACAAACCAATACAGATATTGTAAACAACTTTATTTCTAATTGCACACATTAAAGTTTTTATTTATTTACATTATAAATACAGCTGTTACATTATTATTACTACAAAGTAACTTGTAAACTGGCCACAAGGTTCAAAATCCAATAATTGTTACATGTAAAAGGAGGTCTTGTAATTTTGTAAATAAGGCCTACTTTATGGTATGATTTTTAACCGACGAAAAAAAAACGGAGATTAACCAATACTAAAATTTAAAAAATTTTTGGAGTCGGTGCCAAGCAATATAATATAAAATACTCTGGAATTACCAGTGAGTCGTTTCATTACTTAGCTTGGCACCGATTCCAAATTTTTTTTAAATTTTAGTAAGTATATGTTAATCGTAGGTTAGATTCGGTTTATTAATATAGGTAGGATATAGTATTATTTTTAACTTTTTAGTGCTTTTACTGTTTTTAGTTTTTCCGGCGGTTTAATTTTTTTGTTAAAATGTTTTTATGTGTTACATTAACATATTTAGATTGAATGTGACATAGACATAGCTTAGTGTAAAGGTGGCTTCCCACGGCCTGAGATATCACAAGTCGCGCCGCGCCGAGCCGATTTGTATGAGCGAGCATGCGTCAACGGGCGAGTCCGAGCTACCCGTTCTCGCGGGCGCGGCATGGAGCACGTGGGCGCGGCGCGCGTTGGACCCGGCCGCCAGCGCCGCGCCAGTTCAACACTACAGTCAGAGGCAAGCAGTGCATCATGTCGCAAGAAGAAAAAGTCATCGCTGTTGCCGCTTTTGTGTTATTTAGTGGATATAATTTACTTAACAAAAAAAAGAAAAGAAAAAGACGCTGGTGGAAGTGGTGGATGACATCGTTCAATAAGAGCCGATCGAGGTAAGTTCTTCTTCTGAAGACTACTGTAGAAATCAAATTCTGTTGTATGTAAGTCACTAATTATCGCGTTTTTTTATTACAGATACCAACGGTTCGGATATGTTAACTGATTTAGTAAAGGAACCGAGCAAAAAATTCGAGAATTTCTGTAGAACGTCTATAGAAGATTATGAATATCTTCTAAATAAAATAGGCTCCCAAATTGCTAAAAAAGATAGGTACAAATTTGCGAAAATGTTTTGCAATTGCTCTTAGGTTTTTGGCATCCGGAGATAGCTACACTAGCCCATGGTATAATAATATGCTCTAGCCTTTCATATCTCTTCAAAGTATCTATCCAGACAGTTTCAAATTGCGTCAATGACGTATGCAAAGCATTGGTACACTCCTACCAACTTATCTGTGAAATGGCGAAAATTTGAACTACGGCCGTCATGTTGAAATGTCATTCGATTGTCAGTGTCTACTACATTCGGGTTCTCTGGTTGTTTTGTCGTGATATTGCTGAATTTATAAAGTTAAATATGCCGAAAGCTATTAAAAGTGATGCTCGAAATATTATTCTATAGGTCAAAACCTTTTTTGAAGAAGAAGCTCGGGCGGGGTCTTCGATTATTCCATTTAATCAAATATACAAACGAATTTCGGCAGCGACAGGTTAGTGTTGTCAACTTTCTTGTTATAAATTACCCGATACTTAACTAATTATCCACGAAATATTCGTTTCTATTCTTGCTGCAGGTTAGCGTAACGGTAACGTACATCTATTAGGTAACCTGCTAAGTGAGTGAGCCAACTAACCTGCCAGATTTCAAATTTCTAGTAACATTTATTTTATTATCTTATATTTTAGGCGTGAGTCAAGAATAATTAAAAAAATAGTTAAGAAAGGGCACGCAGCAGAAGAAACTGGTACAAAAATTCGGAGAAATTATCTGCTGAATTTCCACTTCATTGGATTACTTTTTAGATAAAGCCATAGTTTATTGCTGAGAGACTATACTGTTAGCGTACCCACGTAACTGTAAATTATCAATTTATTTTTATTTATGTTATTATTTTTATATAAAGGTATCACTGTTTTAATTTGTAATTCTTATTAAACGATTATGTCTAATGTCTAATTTTTTTCTTGAAAACTTACTCAATTTTGGGCACCTTATATTAATTAGCAACACTGAATCGACGGTGCCGTCCTCTTTCAGTTCACAGATAAGTTGGTAGGACTGTACGTACATGAATTATCACATGAAATAAAAGTAAGTAATTGTAGTAAAAGTATTTATTCAAAGCGTAATTAGTAGTAAACACGTAGTTAAACATAATTAGCAGATTCCTGTTCGTAAAATCTCTTAATTCATTGTTTGAAGTTGCCACCAGGCTTTCTGTTTGCGACATTTGTGGAGAGAATTGTTGTGATGAAGATTGATTTGGAGAAGGACATAGATTGTAACCTGTTGATTGCTGTGAAGTAGATGAATGATAATTTGGTGATTGCTGTGGAGAAGGAGTTGAATTGTAACCTGTAGAGTGCTGTGAAGAAGGAGATGGATGATACTTTGGTGATTGCTGCGGAGGAGTTGAATTGTAACCTGTAGAGTGCTGTGAAGAAGGAGATGGATGATTTTTTGGTGGTTGCTGGGGAGAAGGAGTTGAATGAGAATTATGGTGAGAATTATGTGTTGCTGATCCACCAAAATGCCTGAAGTGGTGTGACTGTTCAAACTTGAAAGCCTGTGGTACTCCTGCATATGGATTTGAAGTCAATATTTCGTTTTGCTTTAAATTGAATATCAGTCTATCAATTTCTAGGATCGCAATCTCACGCATATTCTCTTTCAAACCTCTTCATTTTTTACATAATAATTGCGTGTATAAGGAACATTCGTCTTGCGGCGTTTGTAGTTTTTGAGTCATTTGTTTTAAACAATCTTAGGCTTCATCCATTTTCTTTTCTGTTGCACTCCTTTTTGGACGTTTAGGATTATTTATTGGTGCCTTAAATTGTGACTCTCCTTCCTTATCATCCCGTTTCGTATCATCGTTTTCAGAAATGTCATATTCCTTATTTTGGTTTTTAATTTCTTCTTTATCTTCTGGGTTCTAGAAAAAAAATAAAAGTTCATTAATTCAATTTATCTTGCTTGTTTCAGTTGCCTCGGACGTCATCTGAATGGTTAACCAGTTAAATTCCAAGTTCGGCAGAATCCTTTTTCAATCATTAATGATTGAAAAAGGATTCTGCCGAACTTGGAATTTTCCTCACTGTCTAGGAGCAATCGACGGCAATCATGTGTTAATACAATGTCCTATCCAGAGTGGGTCCAGAATTCATCAACTATCACAAAACATTCAGCGTCGTACTTATGGCTTTAGTTGACGCAGATTACAATTTTATTTTTGTGGATGCTGCCAAGGTCGGATAAGTGATGGTGGCGTGTACATGAATACTAAATTATACAAAAAAAATTGTCAGCATGAATTAGATTTTCCACCTGCGGAATGTCTACCGCATAAGGACACACCAGTACCTTATGTTTTTGTTGCAGATAGCGCATTTGCTCTAACCGAAAATATGATGAAACCTTATGCTGGAACTCACGATAAAGGTTCCAAAGAGCGCGTGTTTAATTATCGTCTTTCTCGTGCTCGAAGGATCGTTGAAAATGTCTTTGGTATTATGTCTGCTGTTTTTAGAGTATTAAGGAAACCTATGCTTTT
Source organism: Brachylomia viminalis (assembly GCA_937001585.2). NCBI lineage: Eukaryota > Metazoa > Arthropoda > Insecta > Lepidoptera > Noctuidae > Brachylomia > Brachylomia viminalis. Next base: position 11,874,852 of record OW443320.2, on the reverse strand, counting down.
AAAACCAGACAATGTAACTGACATTTTAATGACATGTGCATTGTTACATAACTTTTTGAGACGGTGTAAAAGGTCTAGACTCATATACACTCCCGCTGGATCCTTTGATAATTGAGAGAGATGATGGCACGATTCAGCCTGGTTTATGGCGTGATGATCAAAATGGAATGACTTCATTACTTCCGCTACAAGATCGCCCAAGAAGAGCACTTCTTTCTGCCACGGCTATAAGAGACCATTTTGCTGAATAATTTAAAACGAACGGGACCGTTACATGGCAAAATAATTATTAAAAGTGTGCAGTCAAAAGATCACCCGGTAGAGGCAGTTCTACCACAGATTTAAAACATTTAGCATACTATGATTATAGTTGCAATTATTAAATTAATAACAAATCAACATTAATTCGATAGAAAAATTTAATCATGTATTAAATTACTTAATAAAAATTCTTACCTCAGAATCCTTAGTTTTTCTTGGAATATACAAAACATCCAAAAATTTTGACATGTCATTATAAAATGGCCATTCGGGCTTAAAAATGTCGTCAGTGCCGCTGCCTGACTTTGTAGATTCTGATATTTTACTTCTTAACTTTCTATAAGTTGCCATCAAGGTATCTCTTTTCTTTTTTATCTCCTTTATCGGGATGGTGCCGTTAATTTAGATTGCATTCTCACCCAGGAATCATGCTGGTCGTTTCTATTTTTGTGTTCCGAACATTTGGAATTCCATAAAGCTGGTTCGTTTTCATATAAATTCAAAAATTGTTTAATTTGTCTACTCCATAATTAAATACGAAAGAGTACTTCACGCTTGCACTAGTCCAAACGAAATGGAAGACCGACGCTTCGCTTCACTCATTTGCGTTGCCCCGCGCCACCCCGCGCGCGCTCTTGTCGCCACGACTGCGCTCGCGCCGCGCCGGCCCGCGCCTTTGAAGTTACCGACTTCAATAGGATCGGAAGCGCTTGCTCACGCTAGCTCGCGTCGCCTCGAGCCACTACCTTTACACGGCGCGTAGGCGCGAGCTGGCGCGGCGCGACTTGTGATATCTCGGGCCGTGTGAAGCCACCATAAGAAGGATGCTGTTAATAAATAAAAAACGAGCCTTACAGTAGTCGCATAAATATGATGTGTAATATCTGGCATCTCACCTTGGGGATAAGCAAAACATTAACAATATATCCTAAAAAAAAATATTCAGTTATTATTTGGCTGACAGTACTAACCTCTCGGAAAATGGGTTGGTACCATCTGGCGGCGAACTCTACCACCGCGCGCGCTCATTGGTCAAATCAAATAGCGCGCGCTTCCCCGGCTTCCTGTTACACACTTCCGTCGCATGTCACGAAATCACTCCCACAGATTGCAGGAAAGCGAGAGGTAAGATATTACACCTCAAAAATATGTTCACAAAGCCAGTTACCTACTGATAACAATAACAGTGGCTAGCCTCGCACTAAAGTGGTCTATGATACACACTTTGAGATAAGAAATGCATTGAAGTCACTGTATGACTGTGCTTAGGAATGTATGTTATATTGATGATAAACGTTTATGTTACACAGACCACTTTAGTTCTAGGGGGACCTATATCAAAGCAAGACGTCCATAGTTTCGGCCGAAGTTACGGATGTTTCCTACTCCGAATCACTTACGGACATAAGATTTGTTTGGGGCCAGGACTAAAAATTAATGATAAAACGATTTGACAGTTTTCCTTACTCCCAATGTGTTTTTTCCCGTCTGGAAAAACTAATTAATCAGGAGCAGGGTTGACTTCTAAGTATCTAACCACTTTCGGACGGGCCTGTATCTTCATGGGCGGACATAGAGAGTAGGCCCCCAGGCTAGGCAACTATGGTTTATAAATAATATTAGCTAAATATTATTTATAAAACATATTTGGCTAGCCTCTTTTATTAAAGATATATTTATACTGGTATTCAACTGCATGTGGCTAGACTGGAAGCCGACCCTAACACAGAAGCGAAACGGCTAGGCAGATGATGATAAATTTGTCCATGTGTTAAAAAAAAAAAAAAAAAAAAAAAAATAACATTTAAACATAGCAGTTTTGGCTGACCATAATGCAGAAAGAATACCAGAAAAAGGCAAGAAAAAAAAAAATATTTAAAAAAAGAATGCTTGGGTGTTGTTATGAGTTCATTGAAATCTCTGTAGATAACCTGCAAAGGACTGCATTGAAGATCAGGGAGGGACTTGCAAAAACAAAACAGATAAGTAGGTAACAGGTAGGATGCCTGTAGGTATCTGCAACGTATGGAACAAGGAAGTCAATGATGATAAATGATGAGTTGTAATAACACCTTTTTTTACCTTCAACTCTTCATTATTGGCTTTTATAGAAGGACATCACAATTTTGCTAATATAATGTAGAATTCTGATAGTTTTGAGCTATTGTAATTGAGTTAACGCGAAGGAAGGCATTGAAACTTTATTCAGCATAAAAAAGTTGCAAATTGCATTAAAACAGTAGGTAGTTTAGGTATTTGTAGGTACTTGTTACGTTGCTGGTGTTAATCACACGAGACCAATTAATACGGGTAATTAAGGAACAGCTTAAAAGGTCCATGACACGACTTAATCAACAAGATGAATAAATCCGATTAAAAAATGTAACACTCACGAAAAATCTAATGAGTTTTATTTATCGAAATTGAAACCAGAAAACGCGGGCAAAGGAACGTAATAATCTAGTTAATACGAAACTAAATAAAACTCACGTATTGTTGTAGTGGAATATTATTCCTCCTTTGTTTATATTCTCTTGCAAACATAGGTACGGCAGACCGAACAACAAAAACACAATTTTCACCCATCTTAGCAACGCCATCTTATTTCAATCTGCATCAAATTGATACGTGATCGATGCGAGTCACTTATTTTGAGTTATAAATGATACTTTACGATTTATAGTAATACAAATAGCAATTAATCGGGGAAAACCAAACCGAGTCCCAAACACCGAAGATTTTTATCAACCAGACAACCACAACTGTTATGTCAATGTCAAACAAAATGACATCAAGGAATGCTAAAACACTAGTTAGTATCGACTAAAACCTTAAAAATCGGCTAACTTTACAAAACAATGCTTCTACAGGAGGGGCAATTTTCGTACAATCACAAGTTTTCGTATGTGGTTTATTAGGTGTGAAAGTGATAGAGAGGTATGTAGATACTAAGATAGGTTTATTAAATAGTTTAAATTATACTGTAGTTACCTAATAGAAAGGTAACTAACTAATTCTAATTATTATATTATTTGCAGTGTCTCTTGCAGTGTACTTATTTGATTATTGATTTCGCTTGAACACTATTCTACATAGAAAGAAAAAGATTTACGACGATGTTTTACAAAATCACATTTTTTCTTGTATTTGAGTGTTTAAAGAGTCTCACACTCAAATACAAGAAAAAAATTAATATTTATTTAGAATACTCCCGAGAGAAATAGTCAAACTTTCTCGGGCATATTTTTTTTTTAAATTTTTTGGCCTTAACTAAACCATAATCACACATCTAAACTGGCAAAAAAATTAAAATAAAATATGTGAGACTCTTTAATTAAACACTCAAATACAAGAAAAAATGTGATAGCCCTCTTAAGTACCTACTTATCTAGGGACATGCACTTTTATCCTACTCATCTAATTATTTACGTGTTTTTCCATTACATTGTAACGCAAAAACATTTCTACGAAGTAAACTAAACTTGTACATACATCCGCACAAAATCGGCCCATTCTAAACTCAACCATACAAAAAAAACGAGTGTGCTTTAGACCACACAACTGAAGTAAAACTTCTTTAGCTCCATCCATATGCGTTCGCCTCGCCCGATCACACTTTTCGTAACGCTCTCGTCATGCATTCGCCAGCTTACTCCCCAAGCCAAGCGTGCCTAAAGAAGTTTTACTTCAAAAACGAGTGTGCTTTAGACCACACAACTGAAGTAAAACTTCTTTAGCTCCATCCATATGCGTTCGCCTCGCCCGATCACACTTTTCGTAACGCTCTCGTCATGCATTCGCCAGCTTACTCCCCAAGCCAAGCGTGCCTAAAGAAGTTTTACTTCAAAAACGAGTGTGCTTTAGACCACACAACTGAAGTAAAACTTCTTTAGCTCCATCCATATGCGTTCGCCTCGCCCGATCACACTTTTCGTAACGCTCTCGTCATGCATTCGCCAGCTTACTCCCCAAGCCAAGCGTGCCTATAGAAGTTTTACTTCAATAAAATAATAAGTAGTCACAAGTAGATAACTACTTACAGGGAAATATTCTCGCTTATCAGGTACGTAGGCATCGAATAATACTTTGTTGATTACGATGCGAGTCTCCGCAAGCAACTTAAGCATACATTCGTAACTACTGCGAATCATTCTATTCTTATTATGTAGGCGTACTATAACGTAGGTTACCTACTTCATCCTTAGAATGTTTATTTTGCTCTGTGTTCTTGCTACGGTAGTGTTCCTTCCAATCGAAGTATTCTTTCGAATGTTTCGGAGTTATTGCGAATACTTCCGAAGTTTTGCAACGCTAGTCCTTACCCCACAGGGGGTGCCCTTAACATGTAGTCGCTTAGTAATGTAAGAAATTTACCCCTGACTGGAGGCTTTGAGTCCGTTTAAGGCAACCACAGGATAGTCCAGTTAAGCAGTGACGACCTCTCAAACTCAACTACAAGACGCCCATTCAAAACAAAAAAAGACGCAGCGTGAGTCGTGTGCCCGCGTACAGCGCGCGGACGTTGATGCGAGCTGCTACATGTTTTTTATCTCCTGAGGGGTACCAATAGTACACTTGCACTTCACTAATAATGTTTTAGTATTATTTTATGAGACCTAATCTAGATTCCGGGCTGAGTCTAAGAAAAAACTGATGAAGGAAAACCTGGGTAACCTATATTTACCTGACCCAGGAATCCAACTAAGGATCTCATGCTGAGCAGTATTGTGGTTGATACTACTACATAAATATACTAACGACACAGTCATTTAATCGACTATCGACTGTCACTTGTGAAACACAGGACTGTTTTTGTTTGTCAATGTGAGCTTAATGAGGTATTGTTGCTCTCAAATATTACTTTATTCTTATTTAATTCATATGGCACTACTGCAGAGACGCCTTAACGCCCCACACTGCACATATTTGCACAATCAACCATATTTCTTAACGCATCTTTCTAGAAACTTGATGTGTGTATTTCTACATTAACTCTGCATTTCTGTTACGTATTCGCACCCACAGTTCGCATCTACATCCATTGATGCGGGTCGTTATTAAATAACTTCGAATCTTAGCTCAACTCTAGCAGTAAGATAAAATACATACGTATAAAAGTGCACAGCAAGAAGGAATTATTAAAACTTCTTGGCTCACAGTGATCACAGAGCTCCATAAATGACTTAAACGTGGCCACGCTTATGTCATGTATGGAGCTATACTGCCTGACTAGAACAAAATTATTGAGAATTGTATTTATTTATTTATTATTTATGTACACACAGTAAAATATAAACGACATGCGACATATTGCTACAGAGGGCTATTAATTATTATTGTTAATAAAATTCGTATAGAATACACAGCAGAAACCTAAGAAGCCCCTAAAAGTTTATAACTAAAACTCACTTCACTTTGATTTTTGATTTCACTTTGATTTCATATAAAAGGAACACGCATTCTTGTGAACGCTTCTCAAAATAAATTTCAAGTCGAACGCAGCCATAAATCCTCCAATCACAGTCAAAGAAGCTACTTCGTTATTTAAAAAAAATATCCCTAGCCAATAGAATTTGAGTATTTAACTCACCGGTCAAATGGTTCGCTCTGATTGGCCGGTCAATTGAACAGGTGCTATGCGTCATCCGCCATAACGTTGTTAGTGCGTGAAAGCGAGATCGTTTTGTGAATTGTTTAAGAAAATAGTGATTTTATTGTGATATATATTTGATGTAAAAGTGATTAATGTGTTAACGAAGATGACTGAGTGGTACAGAATGAAGACGGGCTTCATTAACAAGCACAATTCATCGGAATTGTCGGCAGAAACTTCATGTGAAATGTCAGACTCTTTCAATATATTTTCGGATAATTTGAGTCCGATACCTTCTTCTATAGTGCCTAGGAAGTTGGATTTTAGTGGCATGGATGACGATGACGGCATGAGGAATGCATTGCCGCCGCCAGTTTCACATAGCCCTCCGTACAAAAGAGTTAGGGCTCTCAGGTATGTAACTTTGTTTCCACTCTCTAAATTTCTGTAGGAAATCACCACGCTATGTCGTTTTGTGGCATTTCAGGCCCCCATAGCGCCTCTGAGCTCGTATTTAGGACGTAAACAACGTAACTTTCACTTTTTGGTACACTTAGTGTGAATGTTAAATTAATTAAGCAATTTGAATGATAATTTTAGTTTTTTATTGGATCGAATGTTCTGGCCACTTTTTAGATTATTTTTCGATGGATCTTTTCGTTGTTTTTATTGTTTCTTTGATGTTTTCTCATTTATTATGATGTAGAATAGCATACTTTCATAATGCAATACACTTTAATTAACGTTGGTTGGGTAAAATGTCTACAATAATTACGATTTTCGACCAAAAACATGCATAAACTTATACTTAGAAATTATAAATTGAATGTGACTATAAAATACAAATGTAAAATTTGTATTATTTATGTTACCTAAACTCCTACTTACCCCTATAATTCAGATTACTATGCCTTTAAAATAAGCAAAACAATAAATAAATCAAAAATAACACCTTTTTGAGTAAAAAGTCAATACCATACTATGATACAATATAAAAAAAAAACAAATCAAATGTTTTCTCTTTACATATTTTTATAAAGAGAAAATATTTCATTTTTCAGACTGAAATGGCTAAACGTCTTTGGATGAAATTTGGCACATAGGTAGACCATGTCCTGGATTAGGTTAAAAGATACTTTTTATCCCAATATTCCTACGGGATTGTGTGCAATAAATAGATAATAGCCATTTTATGTATAAAATACATTGGTGCCGATTCCCTTGTTTACAAACTAAACCAAATTTAAGTTCATTGCATCTTTTTCTTTCTATTTCATTAAGAAAAGGACAGAAGATTAATTTTAGTTTAGTCCTGTCAAATTAATCAGCGCCTGACACTACTCCATACAAGTTTAGACGTGATTAAAAAGTTGACTACTAAAATTACATCAAATTAAGTCAGGTGCAGACTAATTTGACAGGACTAAACTAATATTTATCTTCTGTCCTTTTCATAATGAAATAGAAAGAAAAAGATGCACTCAACTTAAATTTAGCTTAGTTTGTGAACAAGGGAATCGGCACCATTGTCTAACTACAACAACTAACATTATCAAATTCTACAAAGAAATCTACAAGCAGTCTATACACATTTCATTCCATACCTTTTACCAATAATTTGTTATTAATTTTTTAATAACTGTGTTTCAATGAGTGTTAAATGCTTTCATCAAACCAACTTAATGTGCATCAATTATTAATGATTAGTATTCAGATACTAATTGAACCCAAGTTCATATATATGGGTCAAGTTCAAACTTGACCCCAACATTGTTGATTTAAAGGCAATTAAAGTACCAATTAATTGAATTCTTCACTTAATCAAAAGAAACTTAATAGGGCCAGTCACTCTATGTAAAATACTGGTAACAGCTGCATTTGTTTAGGCTGGATGCCAACCACAAGATTTTTGGGAAAATGCAGATGATGAATCATGATAATATACATACATACTTAAACTTACTCCTCCTACTCACCTTTTCTATTTCTTTATTTTTAAATCATGACTTCATGAGAAACTGTGTGGCAGCATTAATAAAGAGTAAAAACTGACTGTATCCCAACTGAAAGGATTAGGGTGATAATTAGCCTTACTAATTATTCATAGGTATATAGGCTGACATTAAGTTATCTGCAATAATTCCTCACATACAGGACAACTTACTAACTGACAACCAGTCCTACCAAGGGGTATTGTATCACCCAGTAAATGGGTTGTGGAGGTCAGATAGGCAGTCGCTCCATCTAAAATACTGGTAAAACTGGAAGCCGACCCCAACTTAGTTAAATGATAAGTGATTTATTTCTGTAAGTAGGTTTGTACAAACACATTGACATGTCAATCATATTTTTAAAGCTAGATGAGGTCGGCGTTTCCTATCGGACTTCTCTGAGAAGAAATGCCGAAACAAACTCAGAGGGGTAAAAAGCAGGCAGATTCATTGATACAGAACTATTTTTCCTATGACATCTGTACCTATCTAAATTGTGAAAGAATAATCAACTTCTTATTCAACAGTAAATAGAGGACATGTTTGCTTGTATGAAAACTCTTCTTTTTTATATAAAAGCGGTTCGGTAGAGGAAGTAGTTCAGTATGATGTGTATCTTAGAACAGCCTCTATAATGATTACAGGTGTCCATATTGCCATCTTGTATGAAGCTGTTAGCACCATCACATATCATCATTCTCCTACCCTTATGCCAATTTATTTGGGGTTGGCACAAAATCTTCCATAAATGATAAATGATTTTATTTCTGTAAGTATGCTTTTACAAACACTTTTACATGTCAATCACTCAATCATACAATATATCAATCATACTTCTCTATTAGTCGTCATCTCTATAGTCACCCCCCCTTTCTAGCTATATCATCTTTCACACAGTCCACCTATCGCAAAAACTTTCCTCAACATTTACTTCCTCATATAATGATAGAACATCACATGAACAATGTTAAAATAATGTTACATTAACTCTAGATATCATTTCCTGATTTAATTAAGGTCATTGCAGAAACTGTTCTGGTTGTATAACAAGAATTATTATCATTGCTATGAGATACTAGTTTTGACAGCCGCTGCGCCCGCCTGTATGTTGGATATTATCTCATGGTAACAAACTGCTGGGATAAAAAGTATCCTATGTGTTAATCCAGGTTATAAACTATCTGTGTGCCAAATTTCATAAAAACCCGTGCATCTGTTTTTGTGTGATTGTGTAACAAACATACAAACTTTCACATTTATAATATTATTAGGATAAAATATTGACCTTGAAACCCATTTTTTCTACAAAATGTTATTGATAGATTTTTGTCCTCTGCCGTAAGCCTCATGTTATACACTTTGAAATTATCCACAGACCTCTAAATAATACTACATACAAATAATATACATTAATACAATAATGTATACAAATAATACAGCAAATCTAAAAGCTATTTCTAACTGAAATGCTGCAATCAGGAGTCTCTCTAAGAAAAAAAATACAATTATTTTGAACTAATCAGGGACCTTTCCCTGATTAGTTCAAAATAATTGTATTGACAATCAATTACCAATGCTTAGGGGAGACCTATATTCAGCAGTGGACATCATTCCGCTGAAATGATTTATGATCACCCAAAAAAACAATAATTTACTTATAATTAAACCAATTACAGACACTTTTGAACTGTCAAGGAGTTGGTCAGTCAGAAAAATTAAGCTAGTTGCCATTCTGAAGTGTAGTAGGTTCCTATACCACCAAGAACAATCCATGATGATTCATGATATTCTTGTTTCCAGGCAAGAAACTCCGTGGACACTCTTTTAAATCAAAATATTGTTACAAAATATAAGTTAGAACAGGTCTTAACTTGTTTCTATTTCTTTATCATAATTTACTTACTTACATGTCTTGACCTGAGGGGCAATTCCCGTATTTTTAAGACCGTTCGCATTCTAATCTCAGTCTCAATCTGTCAAAATTACAATCAATTTACATACAGTTTTGACAGGTTTTTGACATTGATTGTCGCTGAGATGAGATTGCGACTTGAATTTGAACGTTTTTTAAGTACGAGAATTGGCCTACTGAAGCATGACAAGTCCATTCTTCTCCCCCAAACAGGTTTTGACAAGTCCCCCCTGCTAAAATAACTAGACAATAGGTATTCAGAAATGTTCAGAAAGTATTTCCTGTCCTTGTTGTTTCGGGTAGAGTGAGACAGCATGTAATCAAATTTCACAGAATGTTTTTAAGATTTTGCCAGAACTTTCTAGAAGATTTTGTGGTACAGACGCCAGCACATCAAGCTACTACAATCTGTCAAATTTCTTTAATAGATTTTCAACTTTATCGCTAAAGCATTAAGGTTCAAGGTTGATTGGGAAAATTTGACAGTTTCGGGTAGCTTGACCTGCTGGCGTCTGTACATAGGTATTTTATTAATGGAAAATGTTGTGACGAAAGTTTTGATTATGAAATGATTGTGGATGGCTATAAGAGTAGGGGAAGACCAAGGTAAAGTTGGATGGTTTTTGTGAAAGATGACAATTATAGCTAGAATAGGGGTGACTACTGAAATGATGACTAAGAGATGTAGATAAGGATGAAAAAGACATGTTGCGCCGACCACAATAAATTAGGAATAAGGTCTGGAGGACAATGATACAATACAGGACCTCGTCAAAAATTTAGGGTATTTTGCTAGAAAATTCTAGAAATTCAGGTTAATTCTTAGTGATAGGAGATTTTTCTCTGTGTAAAATATTAAATTAATGCAACTTGCATGTGACCTTTTAAAATAAGATTAGCTGTCTTTTGACCTTATGGAACTTCTTATTTTACCACATTATGTATCTACTGAAAAAGTGTTGCCATTGTTATTAAAAAAAAAATGTTTATTACTGTTTTTTTTTTGTTTTGACAAACACTTTTACACATCGAAATCATTCGGTTTTTTTTTTTATTTATTTTTATTTTCTTAATAATATTATGAATGCCACATTTAATAAATAACAATATGCCATTCTTTAACCCCAAATGTCCCCAAAACACCTTGTACATTTATCACCACATAACAAGTTTTTTCGCTACAACGCAAATAATAACAGTACTTAATTGTATGGAAACCAGTCAGACAGGCTTGGAATGAGGTCATCTATGAGTTTTGGAGGGTGATAGACATAGAACAGTAACTGGTTTTAACTTGTTCTAGATTTTTAGGATGTAGGGAAGTATTTACATTCTAGGGAGAAGGGTAAGTACTGTGAACTGGTATAGTAGTATAGTATGTACCAGTATTCTGTGGGCGATTTTTGTGGGCCTTTCAGACTATAGGGTTTGAAAAAAAAACATTGTTTATTATATGTTTACATAACATAATTAGCATATAATGTTCCCACTGCTGGGACACACTAAGGGAGTGGGCCGTAATCCACCACGCGGGCCCAGTGCGGGTTGGTAGATGTCACATGTCTTTGAATTTTTGGTTCTAGGACATGCCGGTTTCCTCACGATGTTTTCCTTCACCGTTTTGGGAGCAGTGGTGATGAAGTAATTTACACAAAGTAAAGCACTTGCCTGGGTTGCCTGGGTCTGGTGAGGAAACCGGCATGTTCTAGGATAAGCCGGTTTCCTCACGATTCGAACCAAAAATTTGAAGTTATGTGACATCTACCAACCCGCACTGGGCCCGCGTAGTATGTTGCGGCCGACTCCCTTTCACCGAGATGAGGTCTTTGTCCCAGCAGTGGGAACATTAGAGGCTGATTATAAATATATAGGGCTCATTCCGAAGTAGCGAACTACTTTTGGACGGGCCCGTATCTTTGTTGACGGACTTAGAGAGCAGGCCCCTCAGGGACCAGCCGCTAGTTCATAATATCTAAATTAACAATTGTCACACCAAAGAAACAATGCATGATTTTGTGAAAGAGGATATGGTTAGAACGGAGCTGAATAGGTCCCTTCTAGAATAACGGCTGATACAGATATGATATGGAAAAAAGACAGGCTGTAGCGGTATCTACATCGCCACATGCGAGCTGCTCGCAAATCCTGCATCGCGCAAGCAGAGTTTACCGCGGGAAAAAAAAAAACCCGACATCAATCGTCGGAGGATCCTCTCTTTTCTATGGAGGTATGAGTGAACTTTACACCCTGTTCCTCGTGCCTCTATAAGGCTGCTCTGACCACAAATAAATTGAGATAAGAGGAAGATGAGTCATTCTATAAAACGATAACAAATTCGCGCTAAATCACATCACAGTACTATTTTGCAATCACGGTGACAGGAAATTCCGGGAACGTAATCTAAAGCGACAGATCCGGAGTAATTATGTTTTATGTTTAATTATATTAAGTATTATCAATGTCGTTTTGACAATTCAACAATATTCATTGCTTTATTTGTATGTTGACGAACAGACGATTTTTTTCCAACAATGGATTAGCAATTTCTTTCAAAATCCTTCGAATTGTGATTGAAAGTGTGAATTGGAGTACGGGACTACGTATCCCCTCACTGACTCGGGTATTCCCTATATTTTGCAATGTGGAATTTCGAGATTCGTTTGTCATCACGTGTCCATATCATGTTGGACATGTGATGCGAAGGATTGAGGAAAATCTCGCGAGGAAAGTTTTCGAGTATGAATGTGGATGACTATTTGAGTAGGGGAAAGACCAGATAAGCTATGGATGGACTGTGTGAAAGATGATATGGCTAGAAAGGAGAGTGACTATCGAGATGATGACTAATAGACAAATATGGAGGAAGACATAGCTTGATCAGCCTATAATGTTCCCACTGCTGGGACACAGGCCTCCTCTCTATCTCTATGAGAGGGAGTGGGCCACAATCCACCACTCGGGTGACTCGGGTCCACTGCAGGTTGGTGGATGTCACATGTCTTCGAATTTTTGGTTGGGGATGTTTTCCTTCACCGTTTTGAGAGCAATGGTGATGAAATTAAATACACAAAGTAAAGTGCCTGTCTGGGTTCGAACTCGCGACCTACAACTCGTAAGTCGGGGCCGATACCGCTGGGCCACCACTGCTCTAGACAAGAAGACATGTTGCGCTAAAATAAAGTCTTAAACGAAAGGATACGTGGAAAACAAAATTGCACTACTGAGTTTCCCGAGAGCGTATATGCTCCCTAGTCCATACCCCCGTTATGTTTGTGAGCGGAAACATTCGTATCACGTCATGACATCGCATTTTGTCCACAAACAGCTGCTAGAGAAACACGACCGCATTCCTTTGCTTTTTTGTTATCATTCCATCTTTTTTTATAGACTAAGAGAGATTATGTCCGACGCGACGTGCCGGGAGATTTTTACGGAAGTCGGCTGTAACAAAGACTCCGTTTACCAACTTCCGAAACAATCTTATTCTTGGATGATGTATAGATGCATAGGTAGATCAGCTAGGTACTGAATTGCGATATAAGGCAGTTAGGTATAAGGTTCCCACAGACAGGCGCGACTTTTGTAGAAGAATTACCATTAAGTTTTCATAACAATTATTCTAGTCTTGTCGCTCCTGTTTGTGGGAGTCTTAAATATGCAAAGATGAAACAGCGTAAATTTAAGCGCTGAGTGGACAGACTACTTGTCTGCCAGGCAGAAATTACCCTTCTTTTTCTCCCACTATATTTCCGAGTCTATATTATGTCCCAAGTGTTTGTTAATTTGCATATTTTCCATACGTTCGATCATGGCGGACAAATTGTCCATCGTCTGCTCAGCGCTTTAAACTTGGATCTGTCAAAATCACGCCAAAATGCACGGATTTTGACAGATCTTACCCTCAGTCCCGATACCACTTTGCTGAGCTGATTTGCAAGGTATTAATCATGGCATGAGCCGGTCTCATTTGATCCGATCCAGCCTGTCCCTTGCTGCCCTCCCCTAGCGACGCCCTAAGCTGAGGTCCGTACCCCACAGGGACCGCCCTTAGGCCCTCCGTCAACAAGCTTCCATAGTGATCCATACAACAGTGACGACCGTGCTTACACACGGGGAATAAACCGTAGTTTTTCACGGCAAGAAAAACGTGTGAGTACAAAGAGCTTTAACGTGTCAGTCACTTACTTTATTACCTAAGTCTTTTGCCCTGACTGGAGGCCTTATTTATAAGGCATCCATAGGATTGCCGGGTTAAACAGCCGACATCCTCCTAGGTTGACCTGAGAGATGCCCTTCATAAAAAAAAAGTTATTCACATACAGTACCTACGTGCTGACACAAAAGCAACAAAATACAATCTTTGTGAACAACATCCTAACTCTCAAGTACCTTGAACTCAGCTTACCCAACGGAAACCAAGCGCGCAGCTTACGTTGACAAAAAAAAACACCTATTATATGTGACTCAGTCAAAAGAATTCATTGTAAAATCAGTTATTGTACAGTTATATAAGAAAACATATGATCGAACAGCTGACATCTGCCTTTGGCGAAAAAAAATACACCCACGACCACATGTCTTTATATGTACAAGGTGAATTAAACCTTGAATATATTATCACAAGGTATATTTTGTATCATGTGTGCGGTTCTTAGGTAGAAATGTTTCGCGAAAGTGAATCTAAAAGTGTAAGTTTTAAAGTTTATTTTCAAACAAATGCTAATTTAATTTTATTTATAATACTGGTTTTTCACGAAAATCGGTCGTCGTTTTTTTTTCGCGTAAGTTAGAGGTCACGTGTTTTGTAGGTAGGTATTAATTTTTAACGACTTTTTGGTCACCTCTTCTTTCAAATATTTGGACGTACATTATTTTAACGTTCGATTTCGTTCTGGCCGTTTAGAATTCGAAGCATGACCGAAGTGTCTTTGTCGTTTGCGGAAAAAATCGGCTTATCGCATTCCAGTGTTCAATATTTTGTTTTTGTAGTTGCGCCATAACACCCGGTTCTCTATCTTCCGTATTCAGTCTCCAGCTAAATTCTTTAGGTCATGGGTCCTTCTAGTTAAATATAATATAAGGCCATGAATGTGCTTGAGTGGCGATACTTCAATGTAAGGCACCATTTAAAAGGGCGAAAGAATCACGATGAATGTTCTTTTTTTTTAATCTCGCTTTGACACCAAATTATTGCAGCCGTGTGGAAAATTGGAAATTAATTCTGAGAACAGTGTCAGAGAGTTAATATTCTCCCATTTTGAGGCATTTCGTGGAGAGCATGGCCAGGTGAGAATCTTTTACCTTACGTGGTCGTCTTCTGTCCAAAATGCTTCAAACTCAAATACTTAATAATAATGCCACTTACTAACGCTAGCTAAAAGGTATTACTAACATTAAGGATCATTGTTGTCCCAAATAAAGAAATTATTAATTAATTTATAAACTTTTTATTGGATTTGATGGCAAGCCATAAATCATTTCACTCGTTATCATAATTCTTTGCAAACTGGGCAATTGGTACACTGGTTTTTATAATTAAGTCCTCCATGCGCAACCGTCACTTGGGCATACAAATCATATTTAATTAGAAATTTAAAAGATAAGTATTATCATTTTAATTAACAAATAGGAAATTACAATAATGCAAATTAATGTCAAATCATTAGAATTACAACAAAAAAAAGGCGTGACTGACTTTCGCCTCGATTCTTTCGCCCGGCTTTGGTGATGGCGTGTACTCGGTGCCTTATAAATGTCGGGTGTGGTCTCGGCCGTTAGCCACGTGGCTGGCAAATATGTTTACCACGGAAAGAGCTATTCTTATAAAGTTCTTGCCGATTCCAGAAAAAAAACCAAGAAAACGGGGCTAAAACCATAGAGCACGGAGATGCCTCACCTCGGCCGCTGCTAGAGACGGCATTGTCAACACTACCATACAAACCGAGCGTGTCAGTAAGCGTCACCGTACTTATAGAAGCTGACGGCCCGTGACCGTTCTAACAACGCTTTTGACAGCCAATTGCGCTCAGTTGCGCCAAATTCGGGCACGAATATCCTAATTAATATTATAAACGCGAAAGTAAGTTTGTTTGTTACCTTATCACGCCTAAACCACTGAACCGATCATGCGGAAATTGTACATATACGTTGTCAGGTGTACAGAAACGGACAAGGGGTACCTTTCATTCCGAAAAAAAGTACTGTTCCCGAGGAAAACAACAATAACGTTCTTATGATAATAGATGGCGCCACGTGTAGTGTGTTAAGATTTTTTATTTAAGTAGGTAAGTACCTAATACATTTTGTGACTCTAGACTGTGGTTAGACCGGTTTTTCATCCTCCTAACTATAATGCGAGAGAATGTTTGTTTGCTTGATACCTTAAATTAACGCGAGCGAAGCCGTGGGCAAAAGCTAGTACTTAATAAAAATCTTAAAATTCATTAATTTACTGTCAGAACACCCACACAAATTTTGCAAAAGGGTTCCTTATATGACGAAAGTGAGAACTGGGACGGTATTTTGAAAATTGTTCCCCTAAAGGGGTTAAATAGGGGATGAAAAGTTTGTATGGAAATTCGTCATTTTTGAAGTTAGAACCGTGGAATTTAATACTAATCCTAATTAATATTATAAATGTCAAAGTAAGTTTGTTTAGTTGTTTCTTTGTTACGCTTTCACGCCTAAACGGCTGAACGGATTCGGATGAACAAGACACGATAATAAACGTTACTTATCGATATATTTCTTTAATTTTTACGTTCTTCACTAAGCGGCTCCTTAGGGCCCGTAAGTGCAAGCGAGATAGACATGGGAAACGATTTATGGCCTGACGACTCGGTTGATAACGCGCTTACTATAGGGAAAACGTCTAGTCGCTGCCAGCGCGGCGAATCCGTGCTCTGTGGGCATAAATAAGTCTGGCGACCGATTTTTTTCATATTTGATCGCTATACAACGTGGCGTTACAATGGCGACCACACGGGTAGGGCTAGTGGCCAGTAATCATAAAAACGATATTAAAATAATATAATTCGTAAATTGAAAACTACCGCCTGCGCCACTCATAGGACATAGGACTCTCTCTTTCCATCAATTCGCCTACTCTTTGTACGTTATTCGTTTTAATTTAATTCTTGCGATGTTATGATCGGTTATCCCGACAAATAACCTCTGCGCAAGTCTTTTAAAGTACAGGTTGCTCTACGATGCTATTTAAGAAAATTTTATATAAATAGTAATAATATATAACGTGTAGTGAAATTAAAATATGTTCATGAAACAAAAACGAGAAACCGTATACGTGTGCTTAATTATTAAAGCTCCACTCTGTATACTAAAATACCGGTCAGTGTTTGTTAACCTGCCAACATTTTAGCCACCCCCTATGCTAAGCAAAACTCGCTTCATCTCAACAATAACACCACCTGGACCAACTTGCATCCTGCCCTCAGTAAAGTTAATACAAGTAACAACTTACAGGTAACCAAAAAAGTCTTAAGATCACCCCACCCCACACATTTTGAGACTTGTAAGTCTTTCGACAATAGACTCACACTTGCGTCTTTTGTTATTGATTTTCTAACACCTGAGGTTTCATAAGAAGACAGAAATAGGGGTGCGTTTCTTAAAGGTGTGGCAAGATTTGAAATGTCGGGTCTTCGTGAAATGTTAGGGGACAGCTGTTTTTGATTGTAAATGGCGTCGAGTGTTCGTAAAAAATTTTGGGAAGACACGAATTTGGATAGGATTGTTAAGATGGCAATAGATAGTATGTTATGCGCTTAGTACTACAAACGAAAATGGTTGATACTAGACAATAGTTCATCAACAAAAAAAATAGAAAAACATACGCAAAATTTAATAAGAAGGAAAGAAAATAGGTTTATTTGCGGTAAACATGACGCAGAGAATGAACGCATACGTACACAACAAATAACAAATTGGGGGGAAAATATGCGTCACATCCACGCATAACGGCCATCGCTCAGCACAATGCTACGACCTTATGCGAGACATAGTCCAAGCGCTGGTTTTCAGTGACAGCGCGCGCTGACGTGATGTCATCACCCGGTGTAACAAACATATATTTTTTTTCTTATTTGTCATGCAACATCAATTATTATTATCAGCCATCAAGATTGCTTTTATTTTAACGAAATTCACACAAGTTATCATGTTTTAAATACAGGGTTCTTTCATAGGTAATAAATAATAAAGCTAGAAAATAGAAGAATAATATTACTACGATTTTTTTTTGTCGTTGAGATTTGGTCTAGTTTCACACATTTTCGTTTGTGCACTTTATCCAGGATCACACTGTATATTGCTAAAATAAAGTAGTAATGGTACAAATGTTTTCATATTCTGAGTGCTTGCCATGTTAATTGGTGTCGGCGCAAACTGAATTGTTATTCCATTCTCCCCTGTCAGCCGTTTCGTTACTATTAATTCCCTTTTCCAGGACCCCGTGCTGGCAGATAGTACCTACTAGCCTTGAATGGTCTTGTAGATATGATAGAAAAACGAAAATAAACATCTATTTCTCGATTGAACCATTAAGGATACAAACAATTATATTATTTTGGTCTTCCACAGTGTGTAAAAATTGTGAAAGTTAATATATCATAATCTAATATTATCATACTTACATCGGGGATCTAATCTCTAAGCACGAAGTTACGGGAGTTTCCTACTCCGTACCACTTACGGATATAAGATTAGTTCGGGTTCTGAACCAAGAATGGATGACAAGACAACACGATTTGACAGTTGTTCCTAGGCCCCAAAATGTTATAAGAGGTATGAGGAACAGGGTGTAAAGTTCACTCATACTTCCATAGAAAAGGGAGGATCCTCCGACCAGACGGGTGCCGTGTCTGGTGGGCAACTGCCCGACGATTGATGTCGGGAAGTTGTATATATGCTAATAGTCGAGCGGTTAACTCTGCTTGCGCGATGCAAGATTTGCGTGACGTCAGTATGACGCGCAGTTCGCATGTCGCGATGTAGATACCGCTACAATGTTTTTTTCCGTTCGAATAATTTAATTAGACTCTTCATCCCGTATCTTCGTTGACGGACTAAGAGAGTAGACCCCAGAATCTCACGATTTTTTACTATGGCGGTAGGCAGATACTGCTCAACGCCACCTGCTACGATTCTTACTTACTACTCCTATCTCTCCCAATAACAGCCCTTCCAGTATTTAATAACATGTTGTTTATATTATTTCCAGATTATTCGACAGTCCCCACACACCGAAGACGTTACTAGAGAAATGTTCGACGCCATCGCATCATCCGCCGCGCTCCAGGCTCTTCCCGCCCAAATTAAATGCGCAGTCGGGTAAGTTACCACTTTACAATAGCACTGGCACCCGCAAATGGGCAATCTGTCATCAAAATCAATGACGGCGATTCAGATTTGCAGCCCTTAGGCCCTTAGTACACCCGGGAAAGTCCGAAAGGGTTACCGTGTCCCCTGGCACAGACAACTGAAGGAACATGGGTGGGTTTTAGTCAGTAAGAATCTGACACGCTCTCCCGCTCCGCCCAGAGACGGGAGAAGTAATTTGATGATTACCCACCCTAAAAAAAAAGGCCCTTTGTGCACGGCACTGATTCTTTACGGTACGGTATAAACCGCGCCGTAGGAAGAACGTGTGTCAACAAGCCTCCATAGTGATCCATCCAACACTGGCGACCGTGCCTACACACGGCATAAAACCGTAGTGTTTCACGGCAAAAAAAACCCTTGTGTACAAAGGGTCTCATACAACCAATCTTGACAGCGATCATAGTCCTCTAGATTTCTAGAATATGTGTATCTCGATTGTGATGGTTAATTTTGATCACATATTGATTATGGGTGCCAAACTGTACCTACTAGGGTACTAGGACATCTAGTAAGCTTATCTTATAACCTAGACACTATTAGCATGGTATTCAATAGGGCTGTGAATATCATGGTGAGAGATGAGAGTTCTCTGGCCCCCATTCAATATACATATCGTATTGGGGCAGCGGAACTCTCCTCTGAAGAAATGTGGAGAGGTCTAGCGATGTTTTACATGACTCGAGTCACTTGGATCCAAATGATTTTAAGGCATTAAAGTTAAAACTATAATAGAATAGAATGCACGCACAAACAGCTCACAGTTTCAGTTGTAAGTTGTACTTCAAAGGCCAGGATTAAAGCATACCTCTGCAAAACAGAGGTCTAGAAGTCAATTAAACTCCTTCAATTTGAAGCAAAGGTATTATGGTTTAAGACAGTGTGGCTTATATTTGGATATAATTTTGAGTATCGTAATTAAAATATTTATAAACCATTGTTTCCCCTACAGGCATGCCATCAGGCTCGAGCAACCACCTCCACCCGCCATCCGGAGACGACGACAGTGCTCTCGGCAGCTTACCGCCCGACGAGCTCGACGAGTCACGTATGACGCGACGAGCTGTAGCGAACATCAACCCGTTTACACCCGATGGTATGTTTTATTGAACTCATGTCTCAGTCCCAACGTCGTATAATCTGTTTCAAAAGTATCTGATGACAGTGTAAACAAACCCAGCTCAGATTACATTTTTACGCAATCATTGACTAACGGGAATTTAATCTGTATTTAGAAACTATTATTAATAACTTTTCAATCAACTTTGAATCATACATTCAAATTAAACTAAATTAAAAATTATTAATAAAAATTAAAGAATTACTTATTATTTATGCTATTAAGTTTTCTACAACGTATTTAATTGTTTATAGGACAAGCGTTGAACAAGAAGAAGCGAGCGTTATCAAAAACACCGACTTGGGGCGATGCGACACCTGAACAACCAGCTAAGAGACTCAGGGTAAGCATTCACCGGCCAGGGTTGCGGGAAAGTCCGAATGGGTTACCGTGGCCACAGCGGGGCGAGCACGGCCTCTGTGGTAGGCTTGAGTCACGTATTTTATCACGGTTTTTGCTTCAACACTCAGAGGTCACAGTGTCTTGTAAAGTCCAGACATAATCTTGGTCAGATCATGAAGTTCTTGTAGATTGGTGTCTGAAATGGTATTTTGAGGAAAAACCACACAGATTGAGTGGACCTGTCCAGTCAGTGCACGCATGTGTCAGTAATCGTGCAGCTCAACTCAGAACTTAAGGAGCTCAACGATTCGACGAACAATACCAAAGAAATGACATCTGGGTAGGTCGCATAAATTACTCTAGTCCGCATAAAAATGCTGTCTTTTAGTCGATAGTTCTTATAAACATACATATTTGCAAATAGGTTCTTATCGCAGGAGTTCTACATTCCGTCGTAATATCCGGTACGTCGTTTTAAGTGAGGTCGTTATTTTATTTATTAAGCGATAATAAACTACTACAACATAATATACAAGGGGTAACAGAATAAACGCAAGTCCTGAAAGTAGTTTGCTCATAATTGACTACTGAATCGATTTCAGTGACTATTAATATAGGTATTTTTTTTTCAAAATTTTGCAATACTGACCGACGATTGAGCAAAATAAAATTAAATCTTATTTCAAGGCAATAAGACTCAATTTTAAATGCATAAAGTAATGCTAGGGCCAACACGATTTTCTTAATAATAATAGTTAGCTTAAAAAAATATGTTTTGGTCATTGCATGATGCTTTTAACTCAATACTCTAATTGAGGTGTATGAGGTCTTGCGTTAATTATGTTACACATTGTATAATACATAAGGATAACAAAACTTAAAGTAGTAATGTTGCAGTCCACTGCATAAGGTCCAGATAAGACATAATAATATTTAAAGAGCAGTGGTTGCCACTATAAAAACAAACAAATATTTTGAAATAAATAAATAAGTTAATATAATGCTAGTTATAGCTACAAAACCAAATCTGATCAGAAACAATTTCATTTACTTAAATTATGCAATAAATAAATAATAATAAGATTACAATTAAGATAACATGTTTATAATATTAGATTTATCTAGAATAGAATATAAGTATCAATATCAATGACATTTGAATTATAGGATTCCAACATTCTATGAATAGGCCAGCTTAAGCCAGTTAATAATCGGTTTTGATTGTATTTAACAATTTTCTTTGACAGTTGATTATGTTTTTATTCTAATTACCCTCCTTTGCGCCGCGCAGTCGGGTAAAAAGGCTGCTCTTGATAATGATCACGTTGTCTTTCGTCCACAGGAATCCAACATATCCCGCTACAACATAGAGTTCATAGAGCTAGGCGTCGTAGGCCGCGGTGAGTTCGGGCGCGTCACCAAGTGCGTGAACAAGCTGGACGGCTGCGTGTACGCCCTGAAGCGCTCGCTGCGGCCGGTCGCCGGCTCGGCGGCCGAGCGCGCCGCGCTCACCGAGGTGTACGCGCACGCCGCGCTCGGCAAGCATCCGCACGTCGTCAGGTGAGCGCGAGCAACGGTTAGGGACAACTTAGTACCCGGTATTCATACCGGGGTCAAAATTTAACCATTCATATTAAACTAAACTTTTTATTACACAGTATTTTCAAATATTAATACTGAGTTATTATTTTAAAATTTAATCAGGATTTTCATCAACATTTATAATAAAAGAATTCTGTTCCGCGAGTTCCATAACATTGTCTAAGTCCCACATCACATGTTTTATTTAAAGTAAACATTATAAATCACTCGTCTTTCTCCGCTATGAATAATTTATGTAATTTTATTTTAGAGTAACATTTTGATTTGACATTTTTCAATATTAATTTATATGTGTATAATTTTATTGTAATAATTCTGACTGTGACATTTTAATTTGTAATTTTACTTCTGGATAGCATAATAACAATTTTTATCACTTTAGCGTGCCTACTTCCAAGCAGAATGTACAGACGCCAGCACATCAAGCTACTACAATCTGTCAAATTTCTTTAATAGATTTTCAACTTTATCGCTAAAGCATTAAGGTTCAAGGTTGATTGGGAAAATTTGACAGTTTCGGGTAGCTTGACCTGCTGGCGTCTGTACATGGCTCACTCCTATCTACTCCACCTGTATTTAATGTAACCTACATTCGTTGCAAATAAATAATTGATTGATCCATTTTATTTTTACGAATAAGTGAGGTATTAATTTTTAAAATTGACAAAAGACGCGTCCATTCTGTCTGAAGGGCTTACTTCAACTGGTCAACGTGAACACAGCTTTTAATTTACTATGATCTAATTGGTCAAGGGGCTTGACTAAGCTGAGTTATAACGATAAGTCCCTATTTTCTTAACGCGAATAGATTATAGACGAATTTGGATAGTTCAAATCCTCTCTCTCTCTCTCTCAGATCATTAAAATTATCTGGTATAAAGACTTCTTATTCCATTGTTTGTTCTATCTTCACACATCTCCTATCCTTCTTTCACAGATACTACTCAGCCTGGGCAGAGGACGACCACATGATAATTCAGAATGAGTACTGTGATGGAGGCTCGCTACAGCAGAAGATGGAGAATGGACCGCTGTCTGAAGCCGAGCTGCTGTTGCTGCTGACTCATATAGCTGATGGTTTAGCGTGAGTATACCTTATTCATATCAATCAACTCAGTCTAGCATAGTCCTCTGCTGGACATAGGCGTCTCCCAGGCCGCGCCCTGTCAACACGCGCTTTTCTTGCGCCGACCAGAGGGGCAATTCCCGTATTTTTAAGACCGTTCGCATTCTAACCTCAGTCTCAATCTGTCAAAATTACAATAAATTTACATACATTTTGACATGTTTTTGACATTGATTGTTGATTGTCGCTGAAATGAGATTGCGACTGGAATTAGAACGTTTTTTAAGTACGAGAATTGGCCTACAGATATCTAGTCGGTATTGTTGAACGAAGACTTACACCTTACAGACAGACGTACATCTTTCACGAAACTTTTTTCTTCTCCCCGCAGTTACATACATTCCCTCCAATTGGTCCACATGGACGTCAAACCCGGCAACATCTTCATCTGTAGCGGTGAAGGGGAACCCTCACATGATTCGGACGACGGCTACGATGACGACGAGCCGCAGTATCATCACAAGTACAAGATTGGTAAGTGTTTTATATCATAATATCATCATTTATGTATCTATTATATGGCATTTATATATGTATGTCTATGTATCTATTACAGTGTATTGTATCTTTATAGGTATTTATTTGTAGGCACGTGCCCGTCCATATCAGAGTCGGCCATGCTTCAGCAAGTGGCAACGTGGGTAGGAAGCAGCAAAGAATCACTCGAGTCACAATCAAAACTATTTAATTTAAAGTTATTTTAACTAAATGTCTTCTGAACAGAATTTAATCGAAATACAGTCACTAGCAATCAGAAAAACACTAAATCAACCGAACCAAATTAATTCCGGAACATAAACGCATAGGATTACGCGGAACAAAAGCGATTCGTCGTATCAGTGGTGCGCTCGCCGTTGAAGTCCGAAAGCCACTGACATTCAACATGGCGGCGCCGACCATAGACTCGACGCTCCGCTAGACTGACAGATGTCAAATCTAGTTCCGACGTATCTTCAACAGATGGCGATAGCAATGCGCCGTCATATTATTTTGCACTAATTTTTCAGAATCAGAATCAGAATGCTTTATTTGTAAACATAGGTCAAATTACAACAGTGTGCGAGATGTTACAGATTGGTAGATCCTCTGTGTTTTGCTTAGAGGCGTACAAATATATTTAATCAACATTGTCGAATTATGTCCACATATACAATTTTTAGTCCCGGCCCCGGACTAATATTATGTCCGTTAGTGATACGGAGTAGAAAACGTAAGTAACTTCGGCCGAAAATACAGACTTCGTGCTTGGGGCGTAGGCCTCCTGAATTGAAGTTTAGTTCTGTAACCATATCCCTAATCACCAAATAGTTCTATCATCATTAAACAACACATTATCTCTTATCACCAGGCGACTTAGGACACGTGACGTGTGTCTCATCACCGTCAGTAGAGGAAGGCGACTGCAGGTACCTGCCCAAGGAAGTTCTGCAAGAAGACCTAACGCAGCTGACTAAGGCTGATATTTTTGCTTTTGGTGAGTTTACTATACAAGGTTAAACTTAATACTCGATATTCAATTCTTTATTGCATTCAATAAACACTTGGGAGCAAATAAATCGAGCGACTTCTTTTTTTCGTGTATAATGGTTATTACTTTTGGTATTATGGAACTAATATCGCCTAAGAGGTTATTTAGTAACTTTTACAATGAGGGTAAATTATTGAATGATAAAGTATTGGTTCTGAAAGAAAAACGGTAATTTTGATAGAAAATTTTAGGGTTAAAACTACAGAAAAAAAACAATTCAAAATAAAATAAAATAAATAATAATAAAAGAAAAACAAACTCCCTAATTAAGCTTTTCATAATGGAGTACAATCAAAATGTTATATTATAAGCAAATTAAATGCGATAATTTTAGTGAACCCTTTAAACTTTAATTTAAATTGAAAAGTTGACAACAAACTACCCAAATTATAAAGGTTAATAAATAAACTTTTAGGCGGTATATGTTTCGAATTGATACGTTCTATAATACGAGGCTCGATTTATTGGCTCCCAAGTGTATATTACATAGATGGTATAACACAGTTAAAGATCAATATGGACCCTGTCGGGCACAGCAAAATTAGGAGAGAGGAAGAGGGCTAAGTAGCAGTTCAAGCGATAATAATCTTATTTTTATTTATTTATTTATTTATAACAGCTTAACTACTTAAGCTTATATATATCTAATGTTCCCAGTATGCATACAAAAATAAAATATAGATTAGTCACTACAGCTAGTCAAAGACTGGCAATACCCATAGTCGGCCAACACTACTATTAGTTTTTTATGTTATAAAATTTCCCTATGCTGTCATCGTGTCTCAGTATATTTTCTAATAATATTCTCAATTGACAGGTTTAACGTTATTCGAAGCCGGCGGCGGCGGAGCCCTCCCTAAGAACGGTCAGACGTGGCACGACTACAGGGACGGGAAGCTGCCAGAGCTGCCCAAGTTGTCCAGGGAGTTCAATCAGTTGTTAAGAGTAAGTTTACCATTTTTTTTAGAGTCGCGTTGTCATTTGGCAAACGGAATCCTTAAAATTTCACCAAAGTCAAAGCATTCTATGACAAAGCGGACTATGAAATAGGTTCGCGATGACGCCCTTTAGTTACGCAACCCCAAAAGTTCATATCGTTAAACGCGTATTATTAGTCGAGACATGCTTCTTATTTTTGCCATAATTTTATAGAAGTAGGTACGAGGAACAGGGTGTAAAGTTCACTCATACCTTCATAGAAAAGGGAGGATCCTCCGACCAGACGGGTGTCGTGTCTGGTCGGCAACTGCCCGACGATTGATGTCGGGACGTTGTATACAGGATTATTGGTACAACACCATCAAACTCTTAAGGGGTCATTGTACTCATCAATAGGAACAACATTTACTATGGGACCAAATGTGAAATCGCGAAAAAAAAATTAGTTGGTCCCTACATTTTGACGAGTTCTGCAAACATAAATGTAAATTTTTTTTTTTCGCGATTTCATATATTATGCTAGTTGCGCGGTAAACTCTGCTTGCGCGATGCAGGATTTTGCGTGACGTCAGTGTGATGCGTAGTTCGCATGTGGCGTTGTAGATATAGCTACAACTTACGAATCCAACGTTTTATCCAACAGAAAATGGTAGACCCCGACCCCTCCACCCGGCCCTCGGCCGCGCGACTACGTCGCCACCCCCTGCTGCACCCGCCCGGCAACAAGAGCAAGACGCAGCTGCGCAGAGAGCTCGCGGCCGCAAAGATGAAGAACGAGCTGCTCGCCAGGAAACTGCAGGAGGCTGCGAGGTGAGAACATACTAGAACATCACGCCACGACTGTGAACTTCTTGTCACAGTCATGACGTGCAGCTGTCGACTATTTCTGTTTTGTGCTCGTGATAATAGATCTTTTTTGTTTTTATTTTTCTTAATTATTAGAGCAAATTTTTTTTTTGTATGCACGTTTTTCTGTGACAAATAAACCTACGTTTCTTTCTTTTCTTTCTTTCTTTCACACCTGTATTCCCCGGAGGATAGGCAGTGGTGTACTGCGCGGGATGCGAGTGCGCGCGTCTTTGTCTTAATGATTAGATAGTCACGTGAGCATTTGTGCCAGGTTGACACCTCCGTACAAGTTACTTGACACCATCGTCGGTGCGGCCAGAGCCTAAAAGTCATTTCGCCAGTAGTGTGTACAATATTTTTATGTCACGAAGCGACACGTGTAACAAACACGTGTAAACAAGTGTAGAAACACGCTGTGAATGTATGCGTGAATACGAGTAGCGTCCGCCCATAACACACACACTCACACACACCTCCGACACCGTCTTTGTCACAGCGTGTTTGTACACTTGGTAACCACAAGTAAAGCGCGCGTCGCTTCGTGAGATAAAAATACTTTAAGTCCCGTGTTATAAGAAACGATTTTATTCTCATTTAATTAATACTGTTGGTCCTACAAATGCAAATAAATAAATTAAACGAGCACACATCAAGATACCGAGCTGCTACCGAGAATGTTTAACCTTTTAGGATTTTACAAAGGATTTTTTGTTTTCAGACAATTTAAAATGTTTATTTTAATTAGTCAATTTAAATGATAATTTTCATACTGAACATTATGTTCATTATATTTTTTGTAAATATCCAAAAGAGAAGTCATTGAAAAAACACACATAGAAAAAAATTACTAACGAATAACCCATTTTCCTTCACAGATGTATAAAATCATTAACTCCAAATATAATAACGAATCAAGAATCGGCGAAGTTCCGGACGAGATCGGCGAAGCGACTACAAAAACCTCGCGTAGACACACATAATATCGCAGACATGATACAATCTGTCACGTCACCTATAAGAATAGACAGGACCATGGACAGAACGTTTAGGAGAACAAAAAAGGTATAATTTGTAATTAAAAATATTTATTAATGTCGCCTCTGTTAAGATTTATAATCTATCTCCCCGTGCGGACGAGGAATGTTGTAAGATTGTCGCATCTGTTAATAAATAAGTCTTTGTATTATAAGATTGTCAGAGAATAAAAAAAAACTTTATTGGTCTTATTACAAAACAACGTTTTTGTTTATTTACTTGGTTTAAACCGTCGAGCCAGGTTTTTTAAATAAGAGCCTAATAGAAATCGAAATACAGTTCGTTTTACAAAATTGACAACTTAGTGAGGTTGTCAATTTTGTATTAAGAACTTATCAACCTCGCCTTTTCCCAACTGTCGGGGTCGGCTTCCAGTCTAACCGGATACAGCTGAGTACCAGTATTTTATATGGGACGACTGCCTATCTGCCCTCCACAACCCAGTTACTGGGTAATACGATACCCCTTGGTAAGACTAGTTGTCAGTTTCGGGCTTCTGACGACCCGTAACGACTGTCAAAGATCCACGAACGCCAGCCGGGACCAACGGCTTACCGTACTTTCCGGGGCACGGAGGGGTCTTGGTATGTAAAAACGGTCACCCATCCACGGACCAACCTCGGCAAGCGTAGCTTAACCTGATCAATCGACGCGTGCGGCTGTTAATACTTAGCCACCACAACCCCTTATGAACTTTACTAAAGTTAACCTAAAGTTCGAATTACGCAACAACTGGCTCGAAGTTTTAGACTCTGGCTAAAAGACAGATCGTGGTTTGTAATAAGACTGTCCAAGTCCACAATAATTTAAAAAATACTTTTGTCAGACCTTTCTTTCATAGGTACAAATTGTCAAGTCGTGTTTTAAAGAGAACAAAGATTTTGGTTTAACAGTTCCACAGATTAAAAAGATTTTTAATAGTATATAAAGTTAAAGCCTCAGGGTAGCCAAATTTTCTTGTTTCATGCAATTTGCAGGAAGGTCAGTATCAGGTTGTTTATATATGATTCGGGACCTTAGCGCATTCCCCTTAATTAAATTGACTGGCGGATTTTCATAGTCGTGATGGGTGACATCAGAAAGGTGAAAAAAACAAAAATTTGTACTTAGTTTTTTCCCTTTTAATACAAAATTATAAGCAGTGAACCAATTTTGGATCTTTAGTAGGGCGTTATTTACGTCGTCAAGATTTGATGCAGGTCTATTAATTTTAAAAATTAAGGAAATATCGTCAGCAAATGTGTTATTTGCTGACGATATTTGCTTAATTTTTTATTACGATATTTCATTTGTGGTTGAGTTTTTAACAAATGGGGTAGATACAAATCAATAAATTCATCTAAACATAATGTATATTACTTAGGTGTATTCAATTTAAACGTGTGTGATAAACGGGTGAGTAGTATTTTGTTTGTGTTTTTCGTCATTCAATTTAAAAATCTATCACGCCTATGAAGTTTTTCCCCAGTTAAACTAAGTACACTAAAAGAATTATCTCTACTCAAAATTGAGATGCTGACTCAGTTCTAGAAGTCCCATAAAGTATCCAAAAACAGGTTATTTTATCTAAAGATTTAAAATATCTGGTATATACCAAATCCTTATTAAAACGACGCCGTTAACATATTTTCTCTACTTATAAGCGACTTAATCTTATTATAAACTTAAATATTAATAATATTGGCGCAGAAAACGCTAGTATTTGATGTCGAAATGTATAAATAAGTCCACCGAAGCGATGTTGAATATCGCCTGTCTTCTAAATGTAAGGTTGCGTGGTGTTAGTACAATTAGATGCGACAGACGACTTACGATTAATCGTACACACAGCAGCAGGTCGAGATACCCCAAACTGTCAAATTTTCTCATTCGATTTTGAACTTAATTTTCAACATGACAAGGTTTAAAATCATTTGGAGAAATTTGACAGTTTCGTATTACATGATGTGCGGTCGACGGTACACCAAAATAAGAAATGTCTGACCATTTTCCCAACGATGTTGTGGTCGGCTTCCAGTCTAATCGGATGCAGCTGAATACCAGTATTTTACATGGTGCGACTGCCTCTCTGACCAATTAAAATTAATTAGATGATACATAACAAAATACTAATAATATTCCTTAAAACTAAAATACATAGTTTTAGCAGAACTTTCTGATTTCATGGCAGTAATGTCAGATTTTTGACAGTGATGTCAGATTTTTGACAGCTATGTCAGATTTTTGACAGTGATATCAGATTTTTGACAGCTATGTCAGATTTTGGACAGTGATATCAGATTTTTGACAGCTATGTCAGATTTTTGACAGCTATGTCAGATTTTTGACAGCTATGTCAGATTTTTGACAGGAAGGTCAGAAATTCTAGAAAAAAAATAACAATAAAATGTCGCAGCTATTTTGCACTAACCGTCTGTATAGTTAATAGATTTTAATATTAGTGCCTTCTGAAACATATGTGATTGAAAAGTGCTTTCATATCGAATTTAAAGTATAAAATAACTTGTATAATATAATGAAAATGTCCTTTAAATAATAATTGTATCTTCCATTTGCATTCATTGTGATAAATCTTGGAAATAGTAATTAATGTATTTAGTTCGTAGATGTTTGAGACGTGTGTTAATTGAACGAAATATACAGGAACAATTCAATATAAATATCATTTTACTGGACATGCATTCAAACATTCTACTGTACCTGACAAAAATCTATCAAATTCAACACAGCCGTTTCGGAGTTACAGACATACAAACATACAAAACCGAATGTAGAATGTTCCTAAGTTCCTTTTTCAAACCATGTCTCAAATTTTAAATATAAGGCAGCTTCTCTAATCATATGTAATTAAAAAATATAATAAATGTAATATTTATATGAGAAAAAAACACAATTAATTTGTATAGGTGTATAAAATTATTAATTTTTAAGCTAATCAACCAGTTTTAATTTTTGTTAGCGATTTTGACGGATGCGTGGCATGGGAAAAAAATATTATTTTTACAGACATCTTTTAAACTGAATACTGATGAAACTGCTAATTTGCAAGGAAAAACCTAAAAATAACTCATCAATTTAGTTTACAACTTTCTTCTGAAGATATAATTTTCTATTAGAAACATATATTTAGTGTCATATTATTTAAATGATTAGAAAGTAGCAACTAGCGCCACTTGCCGCTACTTGCCGCCACTTGCCACGAGCCGCTATTATAATATCAGCCTGGAACTATCCCACTTCAAGGCACAGGTCTCTTATATACACTAAGTAACATAATTAACATTACTTTATGCATTTAAAATTGCGTCTTACTGCCTTGAAATAAGATGTAATTTTCTTTGGCTCAATCGGCGGTCAGTATTGCAAAATATTAAAATAATACCTATATTAATAGTTACTGATATCGTTTCAGTAGTCTATTATGAGCAAACTACTTTCAGGACTTGCGTTTATTCTGATACACCTTGTATAGAGAAGGTAGGAAGGAAGCAGTGATCATCCATTGCGCTTGCGCACTGCGTGTTGTCGGTTTCAAACCATCTGCCTAGCGTTTCCCCAACGATGTTGTGGTTGGCTTCCAGTCTAATCGGATGCAGTTGAATTCCAATATTTTACATGGAGCGACTGCCTCTCTGTGCTCCACAACCCAGTCAATGAGGAACACGACAAATTTTTTATATTACATTTTAACCCGACATTGTTTTTTTTTTGCTACGCCACTCAATCGTCATTAAATCGCATTTAGGGGCACTCTGCCCAACCTGTCTTAAGTCCTATACTCTAATGTAATAAAATTATTGTAAAATTTAAGAATTATTACTTTTTAAGTTGATTTTATCCAAATTGTTGTGAGTACGTAGAATTGAGTATTGCGAGTTGTTGAACGGGAAATTCAAGTCTAGCCTTGTACCAAATATGTTGGGGTCGGCTTCCAGTCTAACCGGGTGCATCTGAATACCAGTATACATGAAGCGACTGCCTATCTGACTTCCACAGCCCAGTGACAGAGTAGTACCTAGTCAATGTCTTCTAATCACATGTCAACTTATCTTATTGGATGATGGACATGAGATTTACTGATCAGTCTACTATAAACCAAGAAAAATGTGTTTTAATCGATGATTTTAATGATGCCGTTCTAATTTCAACGATTTTTGCCATTTAGAACTACATATTTTAATATACTTATTTTTTCGCAATAGACACAAGTCTTTTTAACTATTCAAACTCAAACTCAAAGTTTATTTAAAATATACCAACTAGAATCACTTTGGAATTGTCAAGGGGTAGGTCGTAGTAGGTACCTATGGAGATGAGCGGGCAAGGAACGGCATGGACCATTCATACAATTTAGGTCAATTAACTGTTTTAAAACTTCATTTTAAATCGACCGTAATTCTCAATTGTATTTACAAAAAGCTCCACTTTTTTTTTATAATTATTAGCATGTATTAAACTCCTTAATTGAATGATTTAATTTTTAGTTTTAGAATCATAAAAACCCCATATTTTATTTTTCTATGCACTTCCGAATAATGGTCACTGGCAAAAAATCTAAAGAGTAGAATCTGTGACTTATGTATAATCCAATCGAACTATTGAAAAATAAAACTTTTATAATTTTAAGTAACATTCAGGCATTTTTTCCCCAAGTTTGAAAAAATAATTCAATACTTTTTCTTCACAATGGTTATTTCAATAAAATAAACAGTTTTAACAGTTAATTTTCGTATTAAAAATTCGTCTTCGAGGGAAAAATTGTCTTGAATAAAATGGTCTTGTAACATAGTCCATAAAATATCCGAAAGTTAATGATTTAAGCAAAAAAATAGAATAATAAAGCAAACATTTTATCCGTTCTGAATTCATAGAGGCCCACGTGTTCCACAAATCACTAAATTGCATTTAACGCTGACGCTCAATTCATATTGCCTTTGAAAAGACGGGAAGCGAATTTTTGTAACGAAATGTTACTAGGAATAATGAACTTTGTGTCAATGGATTAACGTACAAATTAGATGCGAGCTGCTAGCTGCGGAAATTCCCGAGATTGCGTGAAACGTGACCTAATTTTTGGCTCGTATCTAGTTTGCTCGTTAAACGAATATGACTTAAGAGTTCATTATGCTTTACACAATTTCTTTACAATAATTGCTTCCATTCCGTTCCGCGTCAACGTAAATTGAGCCTAAACGTATTTAAAACATCATTCTGGCTCTGTCATCTTCAAACGATGGACAAAAATAGAACGATGTTTTAAATTCGTTCATTGCTGAATGGATTTAATGATCTGTGGTGCAAGCGGACCTAATAATGATTATGATTTTAATTAATCACACTGAAGTAATAAGTAAGTCTTACCCTAGATTTTTTAAAGCCTATTTATTCAATGTTATCTGCTGTCACAAATCATTTCAACTTATATAATTGGATGTTGTAATTTCTGTCAATCAATCGTAATATAACTGTTACATGAGAAAATCATGGCCGGTCTGAACATTGGCTCTCCGAACGTTCACGCATGTTGATTCAGCCACTCTCGCCTTATCAAACTCATCTCGAACAATATTATTGCGCAGCCTTTTGCGCGAAGTTCCGACCGGCCATGATTCATCGGCCGTATTGTAACA
The DNA here is from genome assembly GCA_937001585.2 of Brachylomia viminalis. NCBI lineage: Eukaryota > Metazoa > Arthropoda > Insecta > Lepidoptera > Noctuidae > Brachylomia > Brachylomia viminalis. The sequence continues at coordinate 11,841,528 of OW443320.2, read as the reverse complement.
TGACTATGTGATTAAACCTTTATGTAGAAGGGTGAAGGGACAGAATGTCGTCCATGTAATTTTAAATAATTTATAACAAATCATACCTACCCACATGGTGGGTTGGTTATTATTTAATTTTAGTTTGATCTCATTCTACTTTTTTTTGTCTATGGTAAAACTTGACTGCGGATACCATCATGTTAGTTGCTTACGGAGACAGCAGAAAATTATTTAATGATTAAAATATTTTGACTCAACTTACTTGAAAAAGGTTTTTCTAACCCCTTCTTCAAGTTTCATTGCAGTTACAATATTATCTTTCAATTTAAAATAACGGTTTTAGAAACGCACTTTGAATTTGAATGAAGACGGCAAGGTTTTTTTTAAATTTCGAAATGTGTATTCATTTGTTTTTGAACCGAATTCTGTCTTTGAATTGTGGATTCGGTTCTTTTTCTTGTAATTTCATTTGTTTTTGATTTTCTGCTAAATCCGTGAGAGAATGTCTTGAAAAATATTTTGTAAAAATATGAACTAACGCAGTCAAGGAGTTGGGAGTTGTGCGCTTGTACCAAAATTCTGTTTTTACCGTTATTTTGTAAATATGACTCAAAATTGATTGTTGGACGCCACCAAGCAGGAAGACGAGTGGGCTTGTATAATTTGTATGTATATTTGCTTATTGATAATGTAATAAATGCTTGTTTCAATTATTTGGAGTGTTTTATTGAAAAATTGACACATGTCCGATGAGATTTCCTATCGGCCACAAATATTACTTGCCATACTAATTTTCATCCCTTACTTAACCGCTATCGGGGAACACTTTCCGAAAATCCTTTAGTGCTCAGCTCCGCTTTATAACGAAGTCGTGCAAACTTTCATGTTTCTAGACCTAGTGGTTAACACACTTGTCCCACCACCGGTGATTAACGAGAAGCGAGTGTGGGAAATCATCAAATAGTTTCTCCCGCTCTGGGCGGAGCGGGAGGGCGTGTCAGACTTACTGACTAAAACCAACCCGTGTTCCTCCAGTTGCCTGTGCCAGGGGCCACGGTAACCCTTTCGGACTTTCCCACAACCCTGGCAGGCATCGGCCCTGGCGGACCCCATCATTGATGCTGACATCTCATTGAGGCGCGCGTGGAACACAACGCGCCGTCGACCCGGGCCTGGTCCTTATCGGATGGCGAGCAATCGGCTTGTGATTCCCGACGCCCAGGGCGTCTCCTGCGGCGGCTAGGGGCGTGAGGGCGCGTATTTTGCCTCTCTCTCACGTGTTCCGCCTCCTCCTTCGCAAGCATTACTGCTTCGCAGAAGGAGGTGACGGCTTCCCATGCCCTCTCGCTCCGTACCATGACCTGGACCAGGGCTGGACGCGAGAGATCGCCACCGCCAATCGCCTACACGAGGACACGGCGGTGCTCCGCCAAAGCAGGACAGACTTCCACCTTACGCTCCACCGAAGCTAGTAGAGCTAGCAACTAAAAACGAGTTGGCGAGCAGCGAGTGCGCAACGGCGAGCGATTACTCGCTGGTATGCGAGTGTGTGTGTGAGTCTCTGAGCGAGCGTCCTGCATGCCAATCGAGTGTCGCTGATCGAGTACTCTCTTTGATAGCTCTTGTCGCAGCGACAGCGGCGGTGTGAACATTCGGCGATCATTTATTAATTTAAGAATCCCTTACACGGCAGCTACAATATTTTGTATAGCATGAGCATAAATATATTAATATGGATAGCTCGGCAATAATACCGCTAAAACGGGGTTAATCGGGATGCAAGGGTGAATCGGGACGAAACTTTAAAAGAGATGTTAACATTGAAATAATATAGTTTGTTGGCAAAAAGGACTCTTGAATGTGTTTACTGTATTATAATTAACGATTCTGTGTCCTCGTTGGCAACAAGCTATATTACACACATCAAAAGTGTCTAGGGATCAACATATATTTTTGCAATAACTTTTCTCCTGATTGATATTAATTAAAATTTTCTTTAAGGATTCATAAAATAAAGTGTTTTCGTTTGTCACAGTAACGATAAACCAAGTCACCTTTGCATTAATAAAGAAATTTGCCATTTTCCTATTAAAGGGATTTTTGACATTTGAACCACTAACACAAAAGTTCGAAAAAAAGACTGAAATAACAGTTTTCTTTAAAATTTTATTGGGTAACTTAAACAATTAATAATCCGTGTTTCTACCGCGAACACTAACAACACAAGAACATCGGTTTGGCATACTCAAAATGAGTTCATCCAAATCACGCTGTGGAATGGCCGCCCATGTTCGTTGCAACAACAAAAAAAGGTCTTCTTGCGACTGGATACCCTCCATATTCGGCAGAGCTCTTCTCTGTAGCATATCCCATGCATGCTCAATCGGGTTCAAGTCTGGCGACTGAGCAGGCCAGGGCAGGACATTGATGTTAGCTGCGGCGAGAGTCTGTCTTACAACTCTTGCGGTGTGCGGTCGTGCATTATCATGCATTAACTGAAATAAGGGACCGATTTGCACTTGTAGAGGAACGATGACGTCTGATACAATCGTCTCAGCATAAATTTGAGCGTTGAGGTTGCCTCTGATCCAAATCAACTCAGTTCTTCCGCCGATCCAAATACCCGCCCATACCATGATGGTTCCACCACTATAAGGATGGACTTCCTGGCAGGATTTTAATCGCTGTTGGCGTCCAGGGGTTCTCCAGTGTCGTATACGTCTTGTATCCGGTCTCATACCAAAACGAGACTCATCAGAAAAGCACACGAAACGCCATTGTTCTTCTGCCCAATTTCTGTGTTCAAGAGCCCATTGATATCGAATCCTACGATTGTGCATTGCTATAGGTGGTACCCGTAGCGGTCTTCGGGAATGAAGGTTCACTTCATGCAAGCGGTTTCTGACTGTTTGGTCGCTAATTAAGTTCCCTGAAGAGTGATGAAGCCTCACGAGTTGTAAGACAGACTCTCGCCGCAGCTAACATCAATGTCCTGCCTTGGCCTGCTCAGTCGCCAGACTTGAACCCGATTGAGCATGCATGGGATATGCTACAGAGAAGAGCTCTGCCGAATATGGAGGGTATCCAGTCGCAAGAAGACCTTTTTTTGTTGTTGCAACGAACATGGGCGGCCATTCCACAGCGTGATTTGGATGAACTCATTTTGAGTATGCCAAACCGATGTTCTTGTGTTGTTAGTGTTCGCGGTAGAAACACGGATTATTAATTGTTTAAGTTACCCAATAAAATTTTAAAGAAAACTGTTATTTCAGTCTTTTTTTCGAACTTTTGTGTTAGTGGTTCAAATGTCAAAAATCCCTTTATTAGGAAAATGGCAAATTTCTTTATTAATGCAAAGGTGACTTGGTTTATCGTTACTGTGACAAACGAAAACACTTTATTTTATGAATCCTTAAAGAAAATTTTAATTAATATCAATCAGGAGAAAAGTTATTGCAAAAATATATGTTGATCCCTAGACACTTTTGATGTGTGTATTTCAACGTTAAAATCCATTTTGAAGTTTCGTCCCTATTGACTCCGTTTTACGGTAGGTATTTGATTTCATGATTCATCCATTAATATCTGTCGTCAAGATGACGGCAAATTTATATGTGATCATCTGCGGAAGGCACCTACAAGTGTCAGCACAAATTTGGACATCGAAGAACAACAAAACGAGCCAAAATATAGATTGCACCATCGGTTTCAAAAAGATGTGTCACCTCTTAGAATGCAATAATATCGGACCTGTCTTGCGTAATAAATATCTTCCTACTCAGTTAAATTCAGAAGAATGTGATACCTCGTTGTGATCAAAAATATCTGACATCACTGGTAACATAAAACCTAACAGTTTTCTTCTATATTGCAATCAGTACCGCTCACAATGCAAAAATATGTGACATCCCACTGGAAGCAAAAATATCTGGTTGTTTAGGCAAATAAATATATTTTATCCATATCTTTATAAATCACTAGCACCCACATCCTCTGGCACCCAAGTTAATAATCAACTTGTGTCAAGGGTGTGTCAGGGCTCTCTCTATAAATTTATATTTTCCAATTTTCTTTTTTATGATGGGTTTGCTCTTGACTCTAGTTTAGGTCAGTGGTGACAGAGACAGAGTCGATTGTGGAGTGAGCTTACCCAGAAGAAGCCTGTTCACTCTCACTTTGAAGAGATTAGGGTTATTATAAAAACTAGGTTGGAATTACGTCGGGTTAGTTATTAGCTATCGATTGAGTACAGTTGGAAAAAAAAGAAACAAACAATTACCTATTTGCTGAAATATAAAAATTAGCTTTTTTAAATATTTTTTTAAAAGTTGATTGAACTTTTCGATTCTACTTGAGATAAAGGATGTGCCTAGGTTTTAATAAGTAGGTGGTAATATCAGAGTTCTGAAACGTAAATTAAACACTCCTAAAAGCAAGTGACCCGATTTGTTGTCAATCACAATAGTTGCGTTGCGTTTGACAATTTGTTGTTGATTTTCTTTCTAGTAAACGGGTGTACAGTTTTACTAGGTTTTGTCAGAACACTCGGTTTCTACAATATTAGAACTTTTCTGAATAATTTAAATTAAGTAGCTTTTTTTTTACTAGGTAGGTACCTACTGTATTTGCAACTTTGAACGGCCTTCAAAAAAGCCTTTTATCGCAACATAAAATATTTACACGATCTCAGTAGTAATAATTGCAGTGTTTTTGTTTGTAATTTTATTTTTAAGGAATTTTTCGCATGCTGCAATACCTACATAAGTAAGCAAAATATGTGGAATTATGTACCACCTTTCATGTACCATATAAAATAATAAAATAAGATATTATTATTGTATTCAAACTGTCTGCTTTAGACAAATAATAAGTCGTAAGTAAGATATAAAATATTACGAATTCTACTAACCCCATGCATGCCAAGACAAAACTAGAACAGCGCCATCTTACGTGCAATAGAGGAATTATTATGAAAAAGTTCACAGTGTTGCTATTGAACAAAAGAGAACGCTAGTTACATTCAAAGTCTGGAATTGTGCCCGGTTGTTGGCAATAGGCCCATCTATGTTACTATACTCTTTGCAATAGGCTCACCCGCTTTTTACATGGCGAAATGTGGGTGTTCTATAAACCTCTGCCCATCCCTTCTAGGAACACAGGCGTGATGTTCGTTATAATTAAAGTGACACTGTAGGTAGGTATGCTAGTTGTGAGCAAGCGATTGTTCTCTGCTGATGACGCCACTTTTTAACTAAATAAACTTATGGACTCACGGCTCCGGGATTCAGTTGCTGGCAATAGGCTCGCCCCTATTACATGAGAGTTAAAGATATCTGGTGAAGTATAGGTGTCGGTGATGTTATTTTTTATTTTAAGAATAAAAAACAGCAGTAGGTCTAATAGGTAGGATAGTAGGCCCCCAATATAAAGACTAATAAAAAAGTAACAAATACACTACTCGAGACGTTATCCACAGATTACTATATAGATTAACTAGCTGTTAGCAGAACAAATTAAAAAGAGCTTATTAATTAATTAACAAGGTTATGATCTCTTAAAATAGTCGTAATGTCACGCTTAAATATAGCTTTGCTAAGAAACATATTGAGCGAAGAGCAAAGGTGTTAACCAAGCGACGACGTAACGGCGAGCGAGCGCCTGAGTTGCTTCGACAAAAGAAGTAGCAAATAGGCATCTCGAACGAACTTCTCGACCGATCACAGTACGAGGGATCAGGGCCTCAAGTCTGCTTTTGCAATAGTGTCTGAATGGTCTATCATTGATTTCATAATTTTATTGTTGATTTTGACAAGTTTGGTAATATACCTACTAATAGAATGGCGTCATTATGACTTTCCAATGGTCAACCACTAACACCAGGCCTCCGTCACTCCATGTACTTGCGCGCTATAATTACCTACCGCTCGAGCGAGCGCTCTCGGACCGCTTGCGGTCCAAATTCGGTTCACTGCGATTGCTGTAGGATCGCGCGGTGCGAAGCAATCACAACTGTACGCTTGAGCATTTAGGCACATTTTAGCATGCAGTGGTTGTTGAGGCGACGGAGTAGGCTATTATCTCAATAGGTATTGGAAATTTTGTACTGAGTGAAGTATCTGTTACGTAGTAACTATTTAGTAATCTGTGCTAAGACTCCATTGAAAGAAATAGCCGAATGGTAATCTCATACATAATGATAAATGAATGACTGACGTGGTAATTAAAAAAAATTACTACCTACATATATCTAAATGTTCATTTAAGAAGTAGTTTTTCGAAAATCATTACTACTAACGGGTTTTATAATAATGGCAATACGACACTGTCATTCTACCACGATTCTATTACGAGACCAATGATCAACCCTTAGAATAATAAGTTATTATTCTAAGGATCGACCATTATGAATTTTGCAGATTACGAACTTTTAGCAAAATGACAATGGGATCATGTTGGAATGATGAATATTTAAAAAAATTAACAGACTTGGGGCCCAGGAAGCACAAACTGTTCACAAGATCAGACCAATCAAACTTATTGCGACATATACTAAACACAGTCATCATTTCAAGTAGGGTTCGACGGGATTGTAGGGTCATGAGGTTATATGTTTGAAGCAATAAATTGATGTTACATTTTATTTACGTCAAGCTTAAAGAAACAGTGAGGAGTCGCCGTAGGTACAGTCAACTGCACGTCAGTAGTAACACTCGTAGTACAAAAACCGCCCTCAATGCTGCTAAATAATCAGCTTGATTATGTGTTTATCAATGTCAAATTGTTACCAGAGACTTGCGTTTGAATATTTTAGTTAGATTGTAGGCCGGGCGAACCTATGTATATGCGAGATTCGTAACTGTACCTATAACCAGAGATTTATGCTGTTTTACCTCAGATTTTGCATGTAAACAAGGATGCTTTTAGGTTGCTGGTACTGACAAGTCTGTCAAAATCACAATAATCTTTATCCTCGTTGCAATAAGGTTACTGTTGGGTTGATCTGTCAGACATAAAATAAATGTGAAAGGACCGTAGGTACTGTGGTATCTGTCTACCTATCTGGGTACCTACCCTATTGATGGCAATATGAATATGACAATTATTAGGGATCTATTTAATGAAACGTTAATTTGATCTGATCTTCTATTCTGATTAGCGTCACAAAAACGTTTGGCGTCCCCATTAAAATATTCCCATTTAATATATCACCGCAAAACCGGTTTTAAATCCACCCAAAATTGCCATAACACATTTGGATAGTAACCAAAGCGTTAAATCCGCCATTCATCTATCTAAATCGTAATAAATACAAAAATAAAATATAATTATGGCACTACTAATTCGCCATGTCAAATTATACGGAAGCGCGACGAATCTGACAAAAGATGGCGTCGCGTGCCTTTTGCCGCCAAATTGCGTGTCAATCGCATGCGTTCAATAAAATTTATATTAATTTTATGAGTTATATTTAATGTGCGATTCCATATTTATTGCAGTATGGGTTCGTCCTATTGGAAAACAAAGAAATAGGTACAAGAGGTACATTCAAATGAAATGAAGTTTTCTCTCGATCGACATAGTAGGATTTGAATAACTATATCGCTATCCAAATCCGAATTCAATTTTGTACCATTTGAATTGTAAATATTCTAAACTAGTTGACCCGAAAGACGTTGTCCTGTCCCAATAATTCATACAAAAATCCAATGGGCATTTTTCTTAACCTTAAAACCTTATTCGTAACATTATGATCATTAAAAAAAATCGGTCCAGCTATTCTCAAGTGATGCGATGCCAACTAACAGCATTTGATTTCCATTTACTTACTTATATAGATTCGGACAGACTAGAGTTTGGATCTAGTGTTTAATCTAGCCCTCATAAATTTTCAATACTGAGTTGAGCTGCACGGTTACTGACAAATGCGTGCACTGACTGGACAGGTCCACTCAATCTGTGTGGTTCTTTCCTCAAAAGACCATTTCAGACACAAACCTAAATGGTCCTCAAAGATTATTATAATAATATTCTAATTATTGTGAATGTGAGAACTAATTCGGTCATTGGTTTTTTATATTCATTTTTGTATTATTCTCAGCTTAATCAAGATCTGGCAGTTTGAGTAATTTATGCGGCCTACTCAAATGTCCTTTCTTTGGCATTGTTCGTCGAATCGTTGAGCTCCTTGAGTCTAAGTTGAGCTGCACGATTACTGAAAATTGCGTGCACTGACTGGACAGGTCCACTCAATCTGTGTGGTTCTTTCCTCAAAAGACCATTGCAGACACCGATCTACATAGCCTTCACATGATCTGACCAAGATTTTGTCTGGACTTTAAAAGAGACTGTGACCTCTGAGTTTGTTTCGGCCTTTCTTCTCAGAGTAGTCACATAGGAAACGCCGACCTCATCCAGTTTAAAAAAAAATGTGATTGACGTGTAATTTTTTAATAATTTAAATTTTTAAGTGTAAAAGTGTTTGTACAAACCTACTTACAGAAATAAAATCATTTATCATTTAAAAACAACATATTCACACACACATGTACCTACCTACGTCACAACTTTTTCTTTTGTATGAGCTATTCTATAGTATCACATTTACCTAATTATTTTTATTAATTTATTATACTGGACACACACTTCCCTATGTGTTTGTTATCCCAGTGTAAGGCACTCGTGGGTTGCAGCTGAAAATCAGCGTCAGGTGGTACACCTTGTGTTGTCATCTGACATTATGCTGAGCTGAGGCCCTTTTGGCATTATAATATTATTGTTGTTTTCTGTTTTATAGTTTTAATGTGTATTTATTTTGCTGTAATGCCAATAAACGCAATTTTCTTTCTTTCAAAGTAATACCTACATACTTAGGCTTATTCGAACCATTGCTATAGAGCCTTTTATTTAATAAATGTTACTATAACTTGAACGACTACTAAAACGATATTTTTTTCAAACACAAGACTTCACACTAACATCAAGTAATAGAACAATTATGCATGTAGGTATCTTTAAATAATTAATCTGATACTGTACCTATTGTAATAATTCTAGGAATGACATTGGAAACAATTTAATTATTATTATTACTTAATAAATTGAAATAGCCTGTGTAGAATTGGAGCAGCTCATTATATTAAGTGTGTACAGACCTCCTTCAGGATTGTATGATTGTTTTGAAAAGGTTATGGATGAAGTGTTGCACAAAATCTGTAATTCAAATAAGTCTATCATCATTTGTGGTGATTTTAATGTTAATTTGTTAGAAAATTCTGGTTTAAGTATTAAAATTATAAGTCTGTTTCAGTCATACAATCTTGCTAACCAATTTCTGGAGCCAACTAGAATAACTCCCACTAGTGCCACATGCCTAGATAACATTTATACAGATGTTATACCAACTCACAAAGAAATTATTAATTTAATAGACTCAGATCATTGCGGACAATTAATAACTATTTCAAATACAAACAAAAAAGTTACTAAAAAAGATATCACTGTTAACCCGAAAACGACTTATCGCTTGGATACATTTAAATCTAAACTTTTAAGTAAATTACCATTTTTGGTGATTAATGATGACCCTAATCAACATTATAATGATTTTTTTAATATGTATTGCACACTATTCAATACCACGTTCATTCCAAAGACGTTCTCGGTTAATAGTAACGCTTCCTTTAGTGACTGGGCCACCATTGGTATACATACAAGTAGAAAACGACTTTATGAATTGTATGATGAACGAACTTGTAAAAACACTGCTGAATTTAATTTATATGTTAAGAATTATTCTAAATTATTTAAAAAAGTTTGTAGTATGGCCAAATCACGTTATTTGAGTTCAAAAATTAAAAATAGTAGTAATGTAATAAAAATGACATGGAGTATCATTAATAGCGAAACGGGAAGGTCATGCAACCGATGTAGTGACTACAGCCTTGCTATTGATGACAATATAATTAAATCTGATTCTCAAGTCGCCGCGGCCTTTGAAAATTTCTTTGCAGAGATTCCCGTATCGACTACTAAATCTCTAAACTCTTCACCCACTGCTGCAGAGTCTTTACTTAAAGAAAACATTCCAGTTTGTGATTCTGAATTTCATTTCGAATATGTCACTTTTAAAGATATAATTAAAACCTTTCACACGTTAAATGTCAAAAAGACTGCAGATTTATGGGGTAATTCTGTGGACGTTGCTAAGTCAATTATAAATATTGTAGCACCTACTTTAGCTGTTATTTTTAATAATTGTATTGACCGTGGTGAGTTTCCTGATCTTATGAAAAACAGTAAAATAATACCGTTGTTTAAATCAGGTAGTACATCAGACCCTACTAATTATAGACCTATTTCAGTGCTACCTACATTTAGTAAAATTTTTGAAAAACTTATTTTAAATCAAATGCAAAGATTTTTTAATGTACATAAATTACTGCATAACAAACAGTTCGGTTTTACAAGGGGTCGTTCAACTACTGATGCCGGAGTTGAACTTCTAGGGCATGTATATAATGCATGGGAGGACAAATGCGATGCGTTGGGCATCTTTTGCGATTTGTCCAAGGCATTCGATTGTGTTCTTCATGCAACATTAATCAGGAAACTGCACCACTACGGAATCCGGAACGCCTCTCTGGATCTTCTTACTTCTTATTTAAGTGATAGGATTCAGAGAGTTGATGTTAACGGGAAAAGATCTCCCGGATCGGTAGTAAGAATGGGGGTCCCTCAAGGCTCAATTCTAGGTCCATTTTTATTTCTTATTTATATAAATGACTTGCCTTACCTCATAAAGGATGAACATGATATAGTGCTGTTTGCAGACGACACTTCACTTTTATTTAAACTCAAACGTCAGCAGCTGGTTACTGACAATGTAAATAGTGCCCTCGCAAAAGTAGTTAACTGGTTTAATGTTAATAACCTTCTTCTTAACGAGAAAAAAACGAAATGTATTAAGTTTACGATACCTCATGTTAGACAAGTAGAAACAAGTATTCTCGTAAAGGGTGAAGAGTTGAAACCCGAAAATACCACAGTATTCTTAGGCATAACTTTGGATGCCAAGCTTCAATGGGGCCCCCATATAGATAAATTGTCAAAGAAGCTTAGCTCTGCAGCATACGCCGTTAGGAAAATTCGTGGTTTAACTGATTTAGAGACAGCCCGTTTAGTATACTTTAGTTATTTTCATAGTGTAATGTCGTACGGTATTCTGCTGTGGGGAAATGCCGCCGATATTCAGACGATTTTTGTTTTACAAAAAAGGGCAATTCGTTCAATTTATAAATTAAGTCCCAGACACTCCCTCAGAGACAAATTTAAAGGGATTAATATAATGACTGTGCCTTCTCAGTATATTTATGAAAATCTTTTGTATGCACATAAAAATATTAATCTGTTTAAAAAGTACAGTGATATCCATAATTTAAATACTAGGAACAAGCACAAATTTGTTGTTCCTACTACCAGGCTCAAGAAAATAGGTGGCTCGTTTAGATGCCAATGTATACGTTTTTATAATAAACTTCCTAGCCACATTCAAGCACTAAGCCTTAATAAATTCAAATCTTTTATAAAAAGGAAATTATGCCAGAATGCCTATTATACTGTCAAAGACTATATTGAGGACAAAAAGGCTTGGGATTGAGTTGCTCCAATAAAGCACAGGCAATGTTAATTTATTTTATTTCGCTAACTATTTTTACTTATAATCTTTGCTATAAGTATCTATACTTATTTACATATACAATGACACTAATATTTACTATTTAAAGTATTATATTATTTTAAATTATTGTGAATGTGAGGACTATGTGTGTTTTTGTTGCAGTTTTAATCATGTTCTGGCAGTTTGAGTACCTGATGCGGCCTACCCAAATGTCCTTTCTTTGGTATTGTTCATCGAATCGTTGAGCTCCTTAAGTTCTGAGTTGAGCTGCACGGTTACTGACAAATGCGTGCACTGACTGGACAGGTCCACTCAATCTGTGTGGTTCTTTCCTCAAAAGACCATTTCAGACACAAATCTACATGGTCCTCAAAGATTATTATAATATTATTCTAATTATTGTGAATGTGAGAACTATGTCGGTCATTGATTTATTTATATTTATTTTTGTATTTTTCTCAACGTAATCATGATCTGGCAGTTTGAGTAATTTATGCGGCCTACTCAAATGTCCTTTCTTTGGTATTGTTCGTCGAATCGTTGAGCTCCTTGAGTCTAAGTTGAGCTGCACGATTACTGACAATTGCGTGCACTGACTGGACAGGTCCACTCAATCTGTGTGGTTCTTTCCCCAAAAGACCATTGCAGACACCGATCTACATAGCTTTCACATGACCTGACCAAGATTTTGTCTGGACTTTAAAAGAGACTGTGACCTCTGAGTTTGTTTCGGCCTTTCTTCTCAGAGTAGTCAGATAGGAAACGCCGACCCCATCTAGTTTAAAAAAAAATATGATTGACGTGTAAAAGTGTTTGTTCAAACCTACTTACAGAAATAAAATCATTTATCATTTATCATTTAATCTGTAAGATGGGCATCCCATTAATTAAATATCTTAAAATATTTTTAGCTAATTTTATATAACTATAATTCAATGTCAATATTGATTTTGATAAACCATGATTGTACGTAGGCATACATTTTGCATGACTTACGGTAGAATTACTTGAAACGTGTACATTTATAACACCATTATAACAGTGTTTTCTGCAAAAATAAATAATTTGATTTGATTTTTAACGCTTCGATCTGACATTTTTCTCGGATTCAGATCAGATACCATGCACAAAAGCTCTAACTGTAACACACTCACATAATTTATTAGAGCAAGCGTGCAGCTCACCCCGTTAACAATGCAATCGTGTACGTATACATTGAATATCAACCCCCTGTTTGACTGTATTCAAATCTGCGCTATATTTACGCAATTACATCAATTCGATACGGACAGTTGTCTGTTGGCAAGGGGTAAATGTCAAAACAACGCTTTGTATAAGCCATTTTTTATAGTTCTGACATTTTTAATATTGCCAGCCTATTATTGTCCCACTCTGTAGGGTAAAAGCGTCTTCTCATACAGAGTAGCCATGAGCATTGATCACAACGCTTGCTCAAGACCGATCGGCAATTTCAGACGTCAAATAATTATTTTAAGTCCAGTGGTGCACTAATAATTGTAAAGCTTTTCATTCTAATAATTCGACAAAAATCATTGCGTGATTTACATTGTCGAGCAGACGAAGTTTTCAAACATGAATTGTGTCTGTGACAAATAAACCTATTTTTCTTTCTTTCTTGATTGAGAAAGAAATACGCGAAGCACGTTAAAAGCCGTTGGACCCGACTGTCATTCGTGGATCATCGACAGTCGTTACGGGTTGTCAGACGCCCGAAAGTCTGACAACCAGTCTTATCAAGGGGTATCGTATTACCCAGTAACTGGGTTGTGGAGGTCAGATAAGCATTCGCTACATGTAAAATACTGGTATTCAGCAGCAGCCGGTTAGACTAGAAGCGGATCCCAACATACTTGGGAAAACGTAGGCAGATGATGAGAGGGTTGTACCTATTGATGATTTTAATGATTGAGTAATTATGTTTTTATTTTATTTTATTTTAATTCAATAGGAACAACAAACAGCTACAATATAAAACATAGAAACAAGAAATAGACAAAACCTAAAGACAATATTGCAGCCCACAACGCTGATCACAGATTAACAATAGGATACCTACAATACAGTGAAAATAGTCGCTGGGGTTACAAATACAATAAGGGCGTCCCACGGATATGCCACATGGAGGGAAAGTACCTTGAATATTGTAGATGGAACATTTTACTGAAAGAAGACATTAAATTAATTTAAAAAACAATTTAAACTGCATTCATAGATATTTAAATAATTATATGTTTGAACCGGAAATCGAACCCGTTACATGAGAAAAATAATCACCCTGTAGCTTTATCATACCGATCGAAAGGCTTCATCATAAGGATAATTTTTTGCTAAATAACATAGTGTCACAAATAAAAGGAAGACCATGAATTTTTACATTTTTTAATTAACTTAGATACGTGTTTAAATGTATATAATACATATTATATACATTTAAACGATGATATAATTTACTCAAAGAAATGGGCTTTCCTAGGTTCCAACTTACGACCTACAACTTGGAAGTAGCGGCCGTTTCTACTGAGCTATCACGCATGTTAAAGAACTGAGCCTCAATAAAAAAATCATTAATTAAACAGAAACTCTGTTGAAAAGAATTCTATAACGTTAAAGATTACTTGGGTGACAAAAAGGCTTGTAAAAACAAACCATTTTGTACCTACTAAGGGTTTTGGAATTAATAATGTAATTATTATTGATTTACGTGACATAACTTATAATATCTTTGATGATATTTAAAGAGAAAACTGACTGTGAATGTGAGTACCATGCAAGCTAGACAGAATACATGACTTTATAGCTGTCTGGCGGTTTTGAGTATTTTATATACGGCCTACGCAAGTGTCCTGCAGATCTGGTAGCGTCGTGTGACGGGTCGTTGAGCTCCCTAAAATAGGGTTGAGCTACACGATGACTGATGCATGCATGCCGTCGGTTAGGACAGGTCAACTCAAAGCTGCAATGGCTCTTTCTTCAAAAGGCATTTCCAGACATGGCCCTGCATTGTTAGACCCACATAAAATCCTAATAATACACTTTAAAAGAGACCATGACCTCTGAGTTTGTTGCGGCGTTTCTGCTCAGGGATCAGTCAGCTAGGAAATGCCGGCGACATCTAGTTATAAAATATTGACGGGTTAAAGTGTCTTAAAAGATCTACTTACAGAAATAAACATTTCATTTCATGTCATTACCACTGCTCACTTAATGTACTTTAAAAGTATCAACTGTCAACGTCAGCTGTTTTGTCACCCCGGCTTGCATTTTATAAGTCACACTTTAGTAAGGGTCGCGTGTTAGATATAGGTAACCGATGTGTTCGCAGAGTAACCTGTCAGTCACATTCGGTTCATGGTGTGACACTGATCGTTAAACTATGTTATTAACGATATTCAGCAAATATACAGTATCTGGCCTAATTTTACTACAAAAAAAAAAAAAAAATCATAGATTTCTCTCTTTCAGAAAACTATCTCATACCAAAACAATGCAGTAGCAAAAAGCCATTTTATTTAGATAAACGAAAATGAGTTCATTCAACAAATCATAAAGACACCAATGTCTTTATGATTTGTTGAATGAACTCATTTTCGTTTATCTAAATAACACATCACAAAAAAAAAAAAAAAAAAAAAAAAAAAAACATCTTAATGTTCCAAAACATTAAGATGTTTTATTTTCTTTTCTGTAAGTAGGTTTGACAAACACTTTTGTTTACACGTCAATCATATTTTAAAAGCTAAATGAGGTCGGCGTTTCCTATCGGACTACTCTGAGAAGAAAGGCCGAAACAAACTCAGTGGTCACAGTCTCTTTTAAAGTCCAGACATAATCTTAGTCAGATCATGTGAAGACCATGTAGATTAGTGTCTGAAATAGAATTTTGAGGAAAAACCACACAGATTGAGTGGTCCTGTCCAGTCAGTGCACGCATGTGTCAGTAATAGTGCAGCTCAACTCAGAGCCTAAGGAGCTCAACGTAGGTACCTCATTAAGATTACTAATTCGTGCTGAGTTTGGAAACCTCGGATCCTGTAATTGGTGATGATCCAAATTATTACACGATTGTCAAAGCTTATGCTTTTTTTTAAATATTTAAATCTAAGTACCTATTATAATTGGAGTATTTAGAAATTGGCTTGTATCTACATTTAATATTAGGAGGTCAAAAGCTGGACCATTACGCAATAAAAAAAAAATATGTTGCAAAACATTGGGTATGATGACTCGAAACAATTAGTTAAAAGACCCTGACCTGACACTGAATCAAACGAAGCACAATGGGAACAAACGCGTACACTTACACACACACACACACAAACATCACACCCTGAAATCACCTAGTCTCCGCGTAACAAGTGAATCAAACAAATCAAATATTCTCAGGGTGCCGCTTAAAACAAACATCGGGACAGTCTTTGGGGACTGACGATAGATGTGAAAACTAAGTAACTTGTGAATTTTATCGTCGAGCTATTAGATTATTATTTTTGAATTATTTTTGGTATGTAAAGAAGAGCAAGAAAAAATGTTTTTTTTTGTTTTTTTTTTATATAAAAAAACAACATTTACCACAGAGGTATATCTATGTACATATACATAGTATACATATAGTATAGCTCATGGGAAGCGTGCGGTGACGATGACGCGAGTTTCACGCTTTTTTTTCACCCGAAAAGTGCTCAACGCGCCTAAAGAAGGTTTCACTTCAAAAACTTTTCGGAGAAGCTAGAAAAGGTTAACTCAACCTAGGTATTAGAAAATATAGAATTAACACCGATTTATTGCCTTTTTCAACCAAAAACCACTAAATTATAATCTAGAAAAGTAATTTCCATAATAACTACGAATCCTGCTGCCACCCTAACAAAGTAACAGGATAAACAAAAACGGATCTTTTAAAAAATATTGCTTTCACATCTACAAGCCACAGTAGCCTAAATCCAATATTTTACGAGCTTCTTTTCCAGCAATAACCAACTGTTCTGACTTACCTCATTAAATCTAATATTTAGCTCGAAGAAGTAAAATTCATGTGATGCTTTTTTATTCCAAAAATCTTAACGTAAAACCTACTTTTCCACCTAAAAAATAAAGTTCAAAATCAATTGTATCAAACAAAACCGGTTATAGACTCCCAAACAGCCAATAACAATGAGGGGCGGGGCCAATTTTGAAATTGGAACGATTTTTTCTTTAGAACATCGTTCTTCTTTACGCTCAGTTGGCGGTTGAATGTCGAGAGAGCAAGACGTCTGGAAGTTTGCGAATTGATTTGATTTTCAATGAAAAATTGTGTCAATTTGCGCGTTTGAATGTAGAAGGTCTATTTGTATGCCGATATGGTTGTTATTGTCGTATTTTTAGGGTATAAGAGGAAATTGAGAGAGTATCAGCTGTTGCGATTGGGGGGTGGGTTATCGGGGTGTGAAAGCGACGGTCTGGCTAACGGCAATATTAATTGGTCTGTTATTGCAAGCTTGAAGTTTCAATTGATTGGGCTTTATTTGATGTTATTGTAGGAGTTCTCATTGTCTTTTAACAAAGATAATGATTACGAAACGATGAAAAAAAATGTTTGTACTTGTTTCTACATTGAGGAAAAGGTTTGAGTACCTAACTGTTTTTTTTTATTCAATGCTGTATATTGCGCGATGAAATGAGACGTACTTATATCACCTGGTACCTAATAATTTCACCCAAAAAATTGTTGGTAGGGTTTTAATGACAGTTCATAAAGTAGGCTTGAATTTAAGGATCTTGACTAGGTACTTACTTAGATTTTTCCTAGGACAAAATTTCTCTATACTTAAGTATATATTTTCCGGATTAAAAACTTTAAGTAAATTACTTATTTGTAAAAGAAAACTATGGTGTTAGGTAATTAGTATAAAGTATAAACTCCTTAGGAGTGTAAATTTGATCTTCAGTTTCATGGTAGGTCAAAATCAAACCATTTATTTCAATTAAAACAATTCCTACAGCCAGTTTTGTATTGTCAAGGAGTCGATCAGTCAGAAAGATGAAGCTAGTTGCCCATTCCAAAGCGTAGTAGGTACTTGGTAGACTATATAAGGGTGGCTATCTCATATCTGGGTGAATATCCAGCAGCATCTGCCTATGAAACACTGACAAAGGCGTATCGCTAGAAAAAGAGACAATAGATCTTTCAGTGTCACTGGCTATAGGGGAGGAATTGATATATCCATTCATGACCTGAAATACTTAACTGTAAATAGAAACATGGCGAGAATTTGTTCCACAGAAGATGTAGTAAAGGAAAATTGGTTTCACTCTCTGATAATGATTCTTTAAATCAATACGTATTTTTAATATTAATAAATGTAAGTATATAATTTTCAAAATAAAAATAGAATACCTACCCTAGTTTTTTCTCCAACTGCCCTTTTTCGTTGAACAACTTACGAAAATAATTTTGATGTCCCAGTTAGAAGCACATAGGTACCTATACCAATACGTGCCGGTGACTTAAATCTAATGAGTTAATGACATTTTAAAACTTTGTCTTTGGTTCACCAAGGCATTTCAATGACATTCATGACCTAGACAACGAACACAATTCTCAAACTCAAACTCAAAGCATTTATTTCAATTAAACCATTTACAGGCACTTTTGAATTGTCAAGTGGTCGGTCAGTCAGAAATAAGAAGCTAGTTGCCCATTCCAAAGCGTAGTAGGTACCTATGGAGAAGAAGAAGAAGAACAATGATGTTCGTTGTAACCTTTTTGATTTAAAATACCATGGAGCCTCTTGTTCGTTCTTCTCCCCAGGAACCTCTACGTTTTGGAATGGACAACTAGCTTCGTCGTTCTGACTGACCGACTCCTTGACATTAAAAAGTGCCTGTAAATGGTTTAATATAAATGAATGCTTTGATTTTGAGAATAAGGTGGACCATTTATCAAAATTTTGGTGTAGATTATTTGTATTCGCAAATCGCGACTACATCAATCCAATCTCTAATCCCAAATAAAACAATAACTCACAAAAAACAATATGGCGCGATTTTATATTATCAAAGCAACATTTACCGCTTTGTATCAATCGTGAACGGGTTTTGTTACAATAAAACGCGGGCGGGACCGAGGGCAGAAACTAACTCGATGAAAAACAACTCTGGATACCCCTTTTTACCTACGTATTAATACAACACACGCATACCTATTTGTCGGACAATTTTATTTTTACATGCGAAAAATATGAAACAGCATTTAGCGAGGTCAAATTAAGAGGTATTTTAGACTGGCTGGTTGGTTTACATAAGTTTGTAAGTCGATAAAATGACAAACAAAGCTTGATCTCTTGGTTCTAAATTCAAAAAGGTATAGGGAGGTCAAACAAAGATGGTGGTTGTAACAAAAGCGCGCTAAAAAGCCACCCCGTGTTCGGATACACGCCCCTTTCTGAAGAACCACTCCCTTAAACCCCAGTCGTTGTTCAAACGTCGAACAAGGAAGACGCGTATGAATTATTTCGACGCGTATCCGAGCGCGAATTTTGAATTTGAGGAATCGAACTTTAGTGGCTGTGTGATGACGATTATGATAAATAACTGTTCTTATTTTTTTTGTTTATTGTGCCAATAGTATTTAGATTAAATAGTTTTAATCAAAACGTATTATGTACCCAACAGATTTAAAGAATGGACAGTTAAAACTGAATACGTTTGGTAAACAATTAGACCACAACATTATGTTGAAAACGATCCAAAACTTTTGTTATAACAAGTCAAGTGCGGGACCATTTAATATGACGTCTCCATTTTTAGTCGACAATATCTTGCATCAGCAGAAAACAGAGCTACACAATCAATACATAAATCAGCAGATAGAAAATTACGTTCGTCAAAATTACGAAAGATCCCGAGAAAATACGCCAGATATGGACGAATCAAAAATCGCTGAATGTGACGAAGAGCGACACGAGGAATCGATTGAGGATTCAAAAATAGAAGACGACGATTCGAAGAGCAGAGACGATGATTACGTCAAAAATGAGGTTTATTACAATAATGAATACTATCCACGGAACGATGAAGGCCGACCAACGGAAAAAGAGGTTTTAAACGTTCCAAATTTGATTCGGCGCTGTCAAAGTTGTGGATCGTACGACTGTCCCCCATTCTCTTGCAAGAAATCTGGCATAAGAAGACTGGAGGAATTAGAAAAAAGGTTTAACCTTAATTATCATGAAAATTCAGGGGATGAGGCGGATAAACATGAAGGGAAGGGGTACACGGATGAGTTGGTGAGGTCCTGTGAGGAGTATACCGAACAAAAAAAGCCCTTATTGAAGTTCAGTGTTAGTGCAATTTTGGGTGAAGATAGTTTGAAAAGTAGCAACGTGAATGGTGAGTTAATTTTTATTTTTATTCGGATACTTGTTCTTGATTGATTTGTTGTACGAACTTGTCACTGAAACCACAATTTTTTAATTTTTGCGGAACAGTTATTGGGCAAATTCGTAGCTCTCTTGTTTATTTACGGGTAATGAGATAAGAGGGCATCTAAAGCATAGGACACATGTTAAGGTGATTTAATGTAATTAGTCTAGTCATTACAACCTACTTGAACATATAATTTTATAATTTTGAACCTCGTTGGCCACCTAATTTTGTTGTACCTAATGACATGTTGACACTGACCCCGAATAATTTGGATAAGAGCAAGAGAGTGGTGATAATATTGGTGCAATCAATTTTTCTTTTTGCTTCTTGATTTTCCTTTTTGAACAAGCACATGGTGCTCTTGTATATCTAGATCAATAAATTCATAATCATCATCAGCCTATATTCGTTCACTGCTGGACGTAGGCCTCTCCTAGTGAACGCCACTGAGCCCGATCTTCGGTTCTTCTCATCTAGTCTCTGCCAGCTGCCTTTCGCAAGTCGTCACCCCACCTGGCCGGCGGGCGTCCCACGCTACGTTTGCCTAAACGCGGTCTCGACTCTAGAACTCGTTTTCACAACGATTGTCGGTTCTGCGAGAGATATGACCAACGCATTACCATTTGAGTTACGTCGGTTACCTTGGTTTTTTGGCGGATCACCTCGTTTCCGATTTTATCCTTCAGAGAGACTCATTCATATAATTTATTCATAAAACAATTTACATTGTGTTGAATATATACACATGCAACCAAGCATAGCTCTTTCCATAGCTCGCTGAGCGACTTTAAACATATATCTTATCAACAGATTAGTTAATTTTAATTTTTTACATGCTGTATGTGGTCCTTCGAGCCGGATGAGTGAGAATACTACTTTTGGACGAAGGAACTGATACAGGAAACGCGACGCGACGCGACGCGACGAACTCTTGGATATTTAATAAGTACTTCATCGTGATAGGAGGTTTTCTAAGCCCCGACCGCCACCGCCGCCGCCCGGTAGTTTTGAACCTGGTCCCTATGCCGACTGGTAGGCAACTGTTACATTTTTATGAAATATTTTGTTGCGTGAGCGATTAAAATTTAAAGAAATTATGGATAATAATTATAATTTAACATTTGTGGGATAGGTTTTGCGGTAGTGGGTTTCTCCATCTAGAAAATTAAAAAAGGTATTTTTTTTACTTACGAACGTAAGCTTTTTTAGGCTTTAACGATTTTCAAGCCAATGCTGAAACCCGTCCACCTCAAATTCAACATACTTTATGTCTTCTTTCGAGTGTGAGAGCAGTGATGGCCCGGTGGTAACGTCCCTGACTTACATGTTGTAGGTCGTGGGTTCCAACCCAGACCTACTTTACTTTGTATAAATCATTTCATCACCACTGCTCTCAAAACGGTGAACCAAAAATTCGAAGACATGTGACATCTACCAACCCGCACTGGGCCCGCGTGTTGGATTATCCCACTCGCTCTCGAAATGAGGCGGCCTGTGTACCAGCAGTGGGAACATTTTAGGCTAATAATGCTTTCGGGTGTTACTTCTGGGCAAACGTGCACTATTGTAGACCGCATCGTCGCTAATCAACATATGAGATGACAGATAAACACGAGCGTGTGTAAAAAAATGGAAATTCATATTTAAGTCTCATGGATAATTTCTTCTTAGTGATGAACTGATGGCAGCACGATAAATTAACATTAAATTAAAATATGTTTATTCAGTCTCAAAAGTTACATGCTATACATGAGTTGAGACAGCCCCAGTAAGTAATTAAAAATACTTGTGTTGGGGTTGACTCGCTACTTCCCTTATTTAATACAGTATTGAGACTAAACTAATTAGAAAATAATACAATATAAGGCAAAACCCAGCCAAGAATCAAAGCTGGTGAAAATATAAAATTGTTATAGTTTCTATGAACTTATTCTAAGCATGCGTGATTGTGTGTGTGAGTGTGTGTGTGCGTGTGAGTGAGTGTGTGCGTGTTTTTGAGTGTATAATTATGTATGTGTGTGTCAAGTCAGCAAATTCGTACTAGAATGTGCTCAGTTTCATCATACGTAAGAGTGTTTAGCCATTCAGTTATAACTTTCTTACATTCATACAAGACTTTAGGATGAAATTGTAGTTTAGCATTTATTTCGTTGTAAATATATGCAGATTGTGTTACGTACTGTCGTCTTGCAAAAATCGAACGAACCATTGCGGAGTGGGCCACAATATCACTCCGTCTTCTATCCCGGCTGGCAGAATCAAATGGAATAGATTTATGTAGATATAGGGTCACATTTAACAAATATAATTGACGAACAATAGTAACTTATTTAAATTTTTTTTTTTTTTTTATTTTTTTTTGGCAACAAACAGTCATGTACTTACAAACAATATTATTTATGAAAGAATTGGTTCCTTACAAAAGACCTATAGTGCCGACAATGTGGTATAGTTCTAAAAATATGTACAATAAACTCTTAACAAGGATAGACGTGCAAGAAATATATATATTAATTTTTGTGTCAGAACTAATGTTCAATGCAACTTAATTTACAAAGTTAACTGAAGGTAGACAAAGTAAAAAAATAGAATGAGTTAAAATTATGTGACATATCTACTTTTAAGTTTCTGTTTGAGGCTATTAAGAGAAATGTTAAAAAGATCTATGTCTGTAAATTCTCTATTATAATTGTTAGTGGAACGGTATATAAATGAATTTCGAGTGTATGTTTTATGCAGTCGAGGAGGAACAAAAAGTGGTATTGTACGTGAGGGGCGTACGGGTAGCCGAGCGTGTGCTCTTACTGATATTTTACCAAGTAGTGATGGTGAATCAGTAAATGAGTTTAAAATCTTGAACAGTTGAATGATGTCAAACATATTACGTCTGTTACGTAGACTTATCAGTTTATGCCTGCGCATTGCGTCTTCATACGCAGCGTCGTAAGTATTATTGCGGTAGTTAAGTGATTTTAAAAACTTTTTTTGGATCCTTTCTATCCTATTTATATGTATATTAAATGTTTACATATGTTTGTTTTTTTTGTCTATATATGTACTAATAATAAAGCTGAAGAAATGGTTTGTGTGTTTGAACGCGCTAATCTTTAGAACTACCGGTCAGATTTGTTTTTTTATTTCATTTGATAGCCTAATTCTTGAGAAAGGCTATAGGCTACTCAACATCACGCTAGGACTCTTAGGAGCCGAGAGAAAAGACCAAATTCAGAAATAAAGCCCTGAAATAAACCGTCATGGATACATTTTTAACCTTGAAAGATAAGATTGTTCACTCTGCAATAGCCGACGGCTTGGGACTAGTTTTTTCAACTTCATAAAGGATGTTTTGTTTTTGTGTGTCATGGCAACAAAACATTTATTCACAAAACTTCTTAAATAAACTATCAAACTATTAAAATTAAAATATAATTACCTTAACTATCTAAAACTATTAAGAAATTAAAATATGTCGTCGAAAAATTGCGAATAATGTGCCCAAGAGACTGGCGGCATTGCCACGTTGCGTTGTATGGCAATGCTAAGCCTCTGGCCAAGGTAAAGGCCAGCCCTTGGGTCACGGGAAGTGTCAACAAGCCGTTATGAGATTTCGTTAAACAAACCGTGAGCACTCGGACCCCACGGCCAAGGGTTTTAACCCCAAACGGCTCGAAAATATAACTACCGATAAGGTTATTATACTTTTGCCGCTTGAGGTTTTCCGCAGCCGCAGCAGCAGCGCCAGCACAGCACACCGAGTCAGGAAGATGGGATGGCGCAAGAGTATCGACACACGTTGCGTCCCACACTAAAGGCCTACCCACCTTCCAAGTGTCTAATTATGTATAGAGTAGTCGGTGACGCTATAGCACGGTACGGTTATAAAAATGTCTAGGTATTTACACTAAGTCATAAGGAAGAAACAGAAACTATAATAAAGCGATAGTAAGTTCGTTTGTTTGGAACGCTTTCACGCCAAAACGGCTGCTGAACGGATTTGGATGAAATTTGGCACACAGATGGACCATGACCTGGGTAAGGACATAGGCTTCTTTTCATCCTGGATCGCAGATGAAGTCGCGGGTAACCGCTAGTTAAACATAAAGTTTTACATTCCTGGAAAAAACATACGACATTTTCTTGAAATGTGTGCGAGCGCGTTTATGTCTTTTGTTTTAATGCAGTAATACAAAACTGCTACGATAGTACTACGAGTATAAATTAGTAAATAAAAACGAAATGCTGTTCGTTGATGAGCGCATCACTTGAGAACGGCTGGACCGATTTGGCTATTTTTTCTTTTAAAATGTTCGCAATAGTCCGAATTAGGTTTTTAGGGACAGAAACCTTTGAAAAAATTCCCCAAAAGATTTTTAATTCGGGAAAAATTGAACGTCATTTTTCAATGGGATTTTTGTATGAACTTTTGGATAGGACAACGTATGTCGGTCAACTAGTTTGCGATAAATCTAATACTTACGACGTACCCTGTATCTTTCAACGATCATTAAACTGTCGATGGATTATTTAGACTTTCTATTTCGTGTAATTTCTTGTCAGGAATATTCAGGGTCGCTTTGCAGCGACAATAATTGCCCTGTTTGGGGCCAATGTGGCCAACAACGCAATTATTGTAACTGGCTTTGTAATATATTTAGTTTAGTTTTTATTTTTTATTAAGTCGACAAGGGTCTATCGGAAGTCATCATCTGCCTAGAATTTTCTCAAACACGTTAAGGTCAGCTTCCAGTCTATCACGATGTAGCTGAGTATTTTACTCGGAGAGTCTGCCTATCTGACCTCCACAACACAATTACTGAATAATAGGATATCCGTTGGTAAGACTTGTTGTCTGACTACGGCATGGAGGGCATAGAGGTCTACTTAGGAAGTCCCAACAGTTTAACCTGGGGGCCTACTCTCTAAGTCCGTCAACGAGGATACGGGCTCGTCCGAAAGTAGTCGATACTTAAAAGTGAACCCTACTCCCTATTAATTAACCTTTTCGGACGGGCAAAAACACATCGGGAGTAAGGACAAAACGTCCCGGACTAATCTTATGCCCGTAAGTGATACAAAATCGGAAACTTTCGCGCGTCCGTAGCTTCGGGCGAAACGACGGAGTTCATACTTAGGTTTAGCAACTATTTTTGGGGTCGGCCCCAGTCTATCCGGACACCGCTGAATACCAGTTTACATGGAGCGGCTGCCTATCTGACCTCCACAACCCAGTTACTGGGTAACACGATACCCCTTGGTAAGACTGGTTGTCAGGCTTTTGGACTTCAGATGACCCGTAACGACTGTCACAGATCCACGAATGACAGCCGGGACCAACGGCTTAACGTGCTTTCCGAGGCACGGAGGAGTCTCGGTATGTGAAGATCGTAAATAGAAGTAGGTACTTACTAGGTAGTAAATTATTGTTAATTGCTGTTATATAAGTAACAAATTAGACACTGTCGTTGTCTCTAAAATTAGCGAGGCATGGGCCTGAATCCTTGTTACTGAAAGACAAAGACATTTATTTGTCGGATATGGTAGGTACAAAGTTAGTCTATTTATGTTAAGGAAACATCCGCTGCTTAAATGATTTTATTTCTATATGTAGGTTTTATACAAACACCTTTACACGTCAATCATTTTTTTTTAAACTAGATGAGGCCGGCGTTTCCTATCTGACTACTTACTCTGAGAAGAAAGGCCGAAACAAACTCAAAGGTCACAGTCTCTTTTAAAGTCCAGACAGAATCTTGGTTAGATCATGTGACGGCTATGTAGATCGGTGTCTGAAATGGTATTTTGAGAAAACAATCACACAGATTGAGTGGGCCTGTCCAGTCAGTGCACGCAATTGTCAGCTATCGTGCAGCTCAACTCAGAACTTAAGGAGCTCAACGATTCGACGAACAATACCAAAGAAAGGACATTTGGGTAGGCCGCATAAATTACTCAAACTGCCAGATCATGATTAAACTATACTACCTACTTATACTCTACTAAACAATACCAAACAGTTAGACTAAAGACATAAAGATACATTTATACCCTAATACAAATTAAAACACAACATGAACAACATGTATATTATAAAACTAAATAAATCTAATACTCGTATGTCTTACCCTTATAATCAAAAAAATCTTTAACTGTGTAAAAAACATTATGGAGAAGCCATATTTGTTTTTTTTTTTTTGTAGAAGTGAAACCGATAGTTCTCTTATTAGTTTTGGAATATGATTGTACATTTTTATTGACATAAGGTAGCTGTTTCAGTAGTGGAGATTGCTGTTACAAAATTGGTTTTATAACTTGGTTGGGTCCCTTTTTGTAAATCTATTGTTTTCGGTTACTGTGGAAAGGAAGTGTGTTTTTTTTCTAACAAATAGGTATAGCTGTCTGCGCCATTTCTTCTATTTAATCAATTACGCATTTTCTTTTAGAAACAATGAACCCATTTTACACATTGCAACATTCAACATAAATCCCCCATTCGAAGGCCATTCCTTCCTTGTTCCTATAAACTCATTCATTCATCTTCACTCAAACTTTTCACAGCAACCGATCTACCGCTAGTGGACACGTCGACAAGGCGGTCCCATAAAAACTCTCTAAAACGTGCAATTAAGTGAATACCGGTGTTGCGTGGTGATTAATCACAAATTGACTTAGTGTGGGAAGTCACAATTTAAGAACCAAGCAACCGAGCTGTGGAAGAATTTATCCACATGAGTACCTTTCCCATCCAATAGGTATTTCTAAAATATCGGTAACCTCTGTCCGTAAGCTTGGCCGTCGGCGCCGGCTTGTTTTTAAATAGATTCAATTTGGAAAAGGAAGTACGAAGTCATGTCATCCATTTTTTGAAATATTAATACTATATTTATTACATTATGTTGTTTTAAAATAATAATAAAAAAGTCACTTTCTGCCATGGTAGAAAGGTAGTCGAAATTCCTTTAGCATAATTAGCCTATAATGTTCCCATTGCTGGGACACAAGCCTCCTTTCTTCGAGAGGGACTGGGCTGTAATAGATTGAATTTTTTTTTGTCTTTGTCCCTAATAGAAATCGCGTTTTAAATAAACAGCTTTCAAAAAAAATAAAAAAAAGAATAGGTGTTTTGTACTGAAAATTTGACCGACTTATTTTATGTACAGTTTAATCGATTTTTCAGTGCAAAACAAAAATTTTGTATTTTCTTTGTCCCAGATACATTGCGTCAAAATAAAGAAATTAATTAACTTGCACGAAAAGAAAAAAAAAAACTATAAAAACGAAAATAACACGTTAATAACGGTACAATAACGTTATATCGTTGCTACATCTTAATTCACTAAAGGCAAGTAGCAATATGGCTTCGGGGAGTTTTTCAATAAAATGTTGGCAACATCTGGCCGGACACTTAAGCGCGGGGGCAGGAGTGAGACAGCGCTATACATAAATTCCTTCACCAGAACGAGATAGAAATAATTCGAGGGGCTACCAACGAAATTAATATGTCCTTTTCCTAACATAACGCTAGGAAGTAAGTTGCTTTTTATATTATTTTATTATTGATGTCGTTCCGTTGATACGGTCTTACTGTCTGCCGATATTAGGAACGAAGCAATTACGGGGAAATAAAGATAGTGTTGTTAGTATGAAATATAATAGTTTTAGAGGGTGGGAGATAGTTCTTTTTACGATTTTTCTTTTCACGATGTAGCATTTTGGTCTAGCTATAAGAAATCGTTGCTTAGTACTGTTTATGAAATCTTAAATGTACTTCAAAGGCCTTGAAAAATTGGAGTCAAGTTTCTTGCCGGCTCTTCTCCTTAGGAAATTACCAATTGGAACCGTGCACCTAGCTTCTGAAGTTTCATAATTAAGTGCCCATGTACTTAGGTTTATATTTCGAATTTTGAATGTTTTTGAAAGTAGGTTTTGTAAAAGATTGTATTTATTTCAAAACCACTGCTCTCAAATCGGGGGAGGAAAGTATCGTGTGGAAACCGGAATGTAATAAAAGTTCGAAGACGTGGAACATCTAGTATACCGCACTGGGTCCGCGTGTAGGATTACGGCCCACTCCCTCTCATAGAGAGGAGGCCTGTGTCCCAGCAGTGGGAACATTATAGGCTGGTAATGTTATGTTGGGTAAATGATAATAATAAGGCTAGGGAGGAAGTGAACTCTAGATATTGTAGATTTATGGAAGAAAAAGACGTAAATTGAGATTAGGGTAGATGAATGATGATGAGAAAAACTACCACAGATCCGGGTGTCTTAAATAGTGGTCGAAGGTGCAGGAATTATTTGATGTGGCTTAATTTCAAACTAAGCGTCATTATTAAGAGTTTTCTAACATAATTTATTTTTTTTATTTTTTATTTAAGGGTTATTTATTAGAAAAAAAAATGACATAATCACGACACTCCAAAACTATTAAAATTAAAATATAACAAGCTAAACTAACTAAAACTATTAACAAATTAAAATATGGCGTTAATTTGTTAATAGTTTTAGTTAGTTTAGGTTATTATATTTTAATTTTAACACATAATTTCTTAGATGAAGTCATCTTTTTTACTCGCGTGTGAAAGGAAAGTAGTGAAAGATAATACCTATGGCTAGGAAAAACAGGGTACATTTGGAGATTACGGCTATTAAAGATGTATACACGAATAAGACATGCTGCGCCAACCACTAATACATTGAGATATGGGTAGGACGACTATGCTATGACTCCGGCAAAGCTAAAGAGACGAGTTTTCTTGCACATGGTTCAAATTTAGAACCTAAAATGGGTAGCCAAAACTGCGATAGATGTCTTTTAAAACAATTTCCAATAACCCGCCAAACCGAAGCGAAGTCACGCCAGAAATCTATATTACAACATCTGCTAACACAAGAAATAAGAATAGAAAAGCAAAATTCTGAATCGGGAGTTATAAAATTATGCATATCGGTCCCTGGGCTCATATTAACATGTCATTGCCGCCATATTGCGATCATATTCGAATTCGGAACGTTCACTCACTACGTTTTACTGCCAATGTACTTTTACGTCCGAAACAGACGATATTCAACCTTAGACTGTTCGACACAAAGTTTTTTTGTGTGCAATCTTTATTTTTGTCCAAGTATATATTAGTCGATTTTCCGAATCGGATTTTTTTATAGCCGTCGTAAAGTTTGCCATGGATATCGTTTTAGTAAGTTCGATTCGATTATCAAATGATTGGGAAGGATACTTTTTCTTTAGTAACGGGTGGGGTAAATTATTATTTTGTTAGTTTAGCCTGTACGTGATTGTCGGTGCCTGAAGTTGTTATGAAAAAGTTAATGGGGGTGAGAAGGGGTGAGCGTTTATGTTATTAAGATTTTGTATTAGAGTTGAGCGAATTAAGGTTTTTCCTTGTATTCTTATTTAAATAAATATATTTACGACTGGATATTATGCATGGCAGGTCCTAGATATATGGTGGTTTCTCGCATATTAGATAGATTGTAAACTCGTTAGTATGTAGAATTACAGATATTACTCGAGCAAGAAACATTTTCTGTTTTTACTACTTACTGTCAGCCTGCATCAGCCCAAAGCTAGGCCAAGCCATAACTTTCAGCTATTCTATCCAATTTTTATGTGGTCCACAGTTTATATAATTCTAAGAATCTAGTTTAATAAATAGCACATATTTCTCAGTCAACATTTCCTTATTATCCCCAAAATAATACCTACCTTTGACTTTAAATGCATTGGCGAATATTTGTTGGGTTTTAAATTGAGTTTTCTACTAGCACCATTATACATTTCCAAATCAAACGGAAACCCATATTAACATTCTGTTTCCACACAATGTAGTAACATTACCAGTAACACAATGACAAACACACATACGCACAAAACTATAGGTACAAATAACCACTAAAGTACTCACTAAATGTTCTACACCTGTTAAATGTTTGCGTTCCAATTTTGAAACACTCCGCGCCCGTTGCACACGACCGCAGACACGTTCTGAATTTAAACGAGCCAATGGCAACGCGATAACGCGTTCGGGTTTCCACGGAAATTGTCGATTGCGGTCGGCGGGTTAGGATGAATTTTATTTAAGTATGTGTATGTAAATTTTAGGGTTTCTACCATTGGGGTAGGTAGAAGGGATTGTCACTTTGATATCCCATAATAAGAGTATGTTGCTTGCTTTGGTACCATGCGTGAGTGTCATTTAAAAGATGGTACAGATTCTATCATGTACATATTATAGTGAAACGAAATTTCTTGAACTTTTAAAAGGCATGTGACTGACTTAATAGCGACATTTTGCTGACAAAAGTTCGTAAAATAATTTTTAGAAGTGCGTTTTCTTCGTGTTATTTGCGCATCTACACCTTTAATTGTGCGGTACCCAAAGATTAAGCAGTTGATGTCATCTACATTAAAATATTTTTGGAGTCTCTTAGGAAACTATACTCAGCCCGATTCTGTTCTTATTGACGAAATAGTAGCAGTTTCATGCCTAAAAATAGAAGATTAATTTTCGGAAATCGCAAACATACGGTGAACTAGCGTGAAAATCAATGTATGTACCTATACAAGAATATCGTTTGTGTGTGTATAATTCGAATTTTCTACACTATACAGTGTCTAGAGTGGAAAATCAGGCTGGCATTAAAATCAGCAAAACACCCATATGTCATATAAATTATAAAAATGAAATGCTGTTCGTTGGTAAGCAGATAACTTGAAAACGGCGGGCGCATTGATTTTTATGGAAAGAAAAAATAGTTTCCCGGAAAATTTCCAAACTCGGGAAAATCGGATCGTCCTTTTTTCTATGGGATGGTTGAATGAATTATTGTAATTTGGATCGGACATAGTCTGTCAGGTCAGCCAGTTGTTAATAAAAAATCACCATCACTCCTATATGGTTCATGTTCTAGGCTAGCAGTATTCAGTAGCATAATTTTATTCTGAAACGTAACCTAATATGTCTGGAACACACAGGTAACCGCAGCACAGATTGTGACGTTAATATTCGTAACAAGCCTGCCTGGTAAATTGTTTTACGGTAACATTTATACGTGTCATAACAGGTCGAGAACTGGCAGGTTCATTATTTAGAGAACAGTTATCTGACGTGTTTTAGTGTGAAGTACATATAAATGAAAAATCCCTCTTATGGAAAAGTGGAATATGCACAAATCATCATATGCGTAGCATTTTCTCAAATATGTTGGGGTCGTTCGTCAGCCTTCAGTCTAGCCTCGTGCAGCTAAATACCAGGATCGAGCATCTACCTAAGTACCTACTTGATCTGATACAAGAATATGGAAAAATTAAAGATGTGTAAAGGGCAGATCCGATTTCAAATATTTAGCAGATTATACGATTCGATATACGATAAACGATACCACCTTCCAGAATATATATTTTTCTTTGTTTTTTACTTCAGTTATTTCCCTTATTTAACTAATGAACTGTCCGTGTATTGTCCGCCACGCCACGGTAATATTACCGTGGCCGCGCTCGGCGGCCTGTAGCGTTTTATGAGTGCATAGTGCACGGATCAATCTACCTAATCGCTAAGAACAGGTTTTGCGGAGATAGTTATTGTTGTTTTTTTATTGTTTTTGTAATTATATTTGATTACTAGTTTAAATTCATTTATTTATAAGTATAAAAATTACTTATTAGGTATGCTGAAACTGTTTGTACTCCACGTCACTTGTCCCTAAAGGTACCTACTATTATAAGTCAATGCTAAAGGTCCATTAGAAAGCCAGCGTCAGACTGCATCTGTCTGGCATTAACGCTGAAATGAACCTGTTTGGCGAAGCCGTGAGGCACACACAATTGTTGTTACAGCATTATTTAAACTTTTTTATTTTGTTATTTGTATGCTTTGTTTCATGAACTGTGTCCAAATAAACGTTATTCTTTCTATTCTATTTCTTACTTAGTTTTATTTTCAGACTTTTAAGTTTCCGGTGTTTTTTCTAATTATCTACATTTGTCTTGATTTTGCTTACTTATAAATTGATGCTGGTGAATCACGCTAATGTCAATTCAATTTTATGATATATTATTTTATACTTTGATTATTTATAGTAAAAAAAAAAACGCGTTACCCATGAACGGTTAGTTACAAACTATTCTTTTAATTAATTACAATGCGACGGAAACTACATAATCCTAGCAACGTTATGCCGACTACAACTATAATCATTGCCTACAATAAACCCCTTTTATTTTTCAATTATTCCCAAAAACGGAGCCCACAATAACAATTTTTACTTCCAAACAATAAACTGGGGACATAATCACAAAGAAATTAAATGCGACAATTCTAAGCCCGGCGGGATTCGGGAGGGTCCAATAAAATTCGTCCCCTCGCCGAAATCAATTATTTTCTCACTTTCCCGCGAAAAAATTGGCGCCAAATAGCCGTTATTCAAGTACGGTGACTCAATCGTTTTCGGATAGCGGTTAATTGAATAATGTTACTGTTACGTTAATAACCTTTTGGATTTTGATAACTTGAGTTTTTTTTTTCATTGTATCTTTTAATATTAAATTTATGTGTTGATGTATTTTGTTTTATGGTTCCTAATATTGATTTATCATTCCTACCAATATTTGTTGTGAATCTGTTCTGTGTTCTGCTTTTAGAGCTGTAAGTATATGCACATACCCAATGATTTATAAACTACGTCATTGCACATACCTAAGTCTATTTAGCCTTGTCCCTATGTGATAGAGTACAATATTCAAGATGTTTAAAATGGGCTTGGTCTTTAAGGTTGAACTAGTCGTGGGCTCGAACTCACTGGTGGGCGTGGCCAAAAAGCATGCTGTTTCACCTGGCATTGTGTCCTTTTTCCTGACAATGAGTGAAATGCACGATAATTCATAGTAAAACAAGCGCGTGAAAAATTACGAAAAGTCCTTCGGAAAATCGAGTTTTGTGAAAAAACCACTGCATAAATTAATTACGAATAAAATTTATTGAACTTATCGATGATTGAGCTTTGTCGGTGCCTACTTTATTTTGGAGATTTTACACTTCTTTTACTACTTATTTGCGCCCAAAGCTGCGTTAAAATTAGCAAGACAAACGAATCTTTCTTGGCTCATAACTTTTTAACCCCTTTTTATTTTACAATTCTGTTTCCGCACAGACAACGATAGAAAACAATATCATGTTTAACTTTGGATGTACCATGTCAAACAGTGGAGTATTACCCTCCCGAAATTTGTATGGAAAAAATATCGACTAGTGCAACCTTAAGATGTTACAGTGGCAATGGAATGACCTGAGTTTTGATTCTCATTATTATCAAGTTTTAAAAGACCAATCATGGAATTTCTCCAAGTATTTTCTCAGTGCAAAACAATGATTAAAATCGCGCTCGTGAATTTTCACATCATTATTGACTTACAAAAACATATCTATCAAATCTTAAAATCCCACTTATCCTATAATTTCAACCCTCAAGACCATGTATCCAGAAAATATGCTCAGCCGATTAAGGTGAAGAAAATTCGCCCCCCACACTGGGGTGAAGGCGTTACCCCGGAAAAGTTTACCCCGAAACACCCCGAATGGTTAACGATTTAAAACGTTTCACCCCCGGTGTGATTTTAATTATTTTATTATAATATTATAGGGGTTGATTTCTTGAATGTTTTTGATAGGTTATTTGGGATTTTGGCTATTTGCATTTGGATCATTTGGTATTATCGGAGATTGAGAACGTGGTAGTAATTTGAATGTTCGTTTGTTTAGGTGTTAAGAGCGTTTATACCTTATGAGTGGCAACGTCGCAATTTAGTGTCATATTTCGTGGTTTTCAATTTTTATCATTTAATCGGTGCTATATTTTAAAAATCTGTTTAAAAATTAACTTTTTAGAATTACGTAAAAGTGTTTAAAAAGTAAGTAACCGTAATGCTTACAGTTATTTTACAATCAAAATAACGCCCTGCAAGTTTCCAATGTATTATTTGCATATAAATAGAACTGTAAACGCAACGATTTCTTACCTTTTACACAGTTTTCACATAACTCTAAAAAGTTAATTAAACAGATTTTTAAAATATAGCTCCGATTAAATGATAAAAATTGAAAACCACGAAATATGACACTAAATTGCGACGTTGCCACTCATAAGGTATAAACGCTCTAAAGAAAGATGGTTAATAGTTACAAGTACGTACTAGCGATAAATCTTCGCTTCGCACGGGTGCAATTACTGATGTGTCGACCCGTCAAAACATTGTGATTTCTGTGATATATCTATGTTTTATACACATAATCACCACCTTTACTACTCACACCCCCAAACACACACCACACCCTCACAGCGTCATTTTTGTACTTATTTTTCTGTGGTTTCATCTGGTCTGTTTATTTATATATGTGTGTACATAAATGGTTAAATAAATAAATAATGTACAACATTGCTTACTTGTCATTTCAGTTAACGTGATAGCTCGAGGCAGTCTTAACTGAAATGACAGGAACATGACACATTAGTTATTGCAAGATTAGATAGCAGATTTAATATAATAAGCTTCAGTAAAAGTAATTAAAAAGAGGAAGGAGATGTGATTTTATGAAAGCCACTAATAAGTACCTAGACGATCTTTAAAAACCATTTATGTTATGGAAAACTAAGGTCTTGAACGGGGCGGGCATGGCCGGATAAAAATCCAACGGAGTTCTTTATAATCTAATAACTAGAATGATAATAAAACAGAATTGTTATCAGAATCAGCAGCTGTCGTATTCACATTTAAATACATACTCTTCAACAGTTGAGTGGCAATAAAGACGAAGATAATTGCGTCAGATCAGTTTTAAGGCAATTAATTGCGCATCGAAGTAAATCGAGCTTGCAATATTATAAGAAAACAACCCCTTACCCCCCTCCCTCAAAACCACTCTTCAACCAAAAATACAAAAGAAATTATACATACACACAATAGGAATTATAAACTCCATAAGTCCCATACTTTGCAAACCTTATTAAAAGCTCCTTTAACAAAAAAAGCGCATCGCAAAAATACTGGCAACACTTGAGAAAACATAACAAAGACGACTATCGACAATAAAACTATAACGCAAAGCAAACAGAATATAATCCATAGACATAATAAAAGATAAAAAAAGATAGTTTTGATCTGTTAACAATAGTTATTTGTTATACAAGAGTGCAAAGTTGCTTTTTAACCGCGTGTTCAATTTTGATGACCGAGCAAGCGAAGGATTCTAAAATTGAATCACGAGCGCAGCGAGTGATTCAAAATTAGAATCCTGAGCGTTAGCGAGGGAATCAAAAGAGCACGAGGTGAAAAATCTTTGCACTCGAGTGCAACACGTAACTTTTCATTCCACCTCAGCGAGGAAATGACTAAATGCAAAAAAAAAACGTTTACAATCACAAGATAGGTACACTTTTATTTCAGTTTAGGTATTAATTACTACATTATGACAGGTAAGTATTACAGAATAATCTTTAAATTATAACAAAATAATACTAAGGTATAATTAAGAAAATTTTAAAGTAACGTTGCTACAGTTATTTAAATTGAGTGTAATATTTTTGTTTGGTACTGTAATATTGGTGTTAGTCACTTGTGTACTGTTTTTCGGTAAACTATCTGTCATACTTAATAGTTGTACCGATTCATCGGATTCCCTTGGCGTGAATGTTGGAGAGAGAGGGAGATGGTTAGGTGTTTCATAACGGCTTATTTTTGATGTAGAAGGGCCAGTCCAAGGATCCGATTGAGGCTCTTTCAGTGTAATGGCTCCTACGATGCCTTCACATATTTTAGACTTATTTTGGATGGAATCCTCTATGTATCCCTCTACAACTGCATTGGACTTCCAGCCTCCGTGACGCTTAAGGGACAGGAGATCAGCTCCGGAATCAGCCAAAAGTGTGGCTGAAGTTCGTCGGAAACAATGACCCGTGTACAACAGGGGTTCTGGAAGTTCAAGAAATGTTGCTATTTCTCGTGGGATACTGCCAATTTTATTAGTACCCATAGGCTGTCTAACACACTTTCCATTGCGATACTGTAGAAAAAATCGATTGATTGGAGTGTTAGGCGGGCGTAAGGCTTGATATTTCTCAACAATCGTTACGTATTCCTTGCGAATGACGAAGTTGCGGTCTCTTTTTGTCTTTGTATTAGGTAAATTAATTAATAGTAAGTCATCTGAATGTTTCTCAATGTTTTTGACATTAAGTTGTGTTAGTTCATTAGTTCGACATGCTCCGTTTATTCCAATAATAAGAACAACCTGTAACGTAAAGAGTATTGTAGTAGATAAATGAATAAAATTGATATGAACGCATAATTATGCCTATCAACATCTACTAAGTATACTATTTAATTGAGATTAATATACTTAAGTAGATACTGAATGTGCAACTGACTTACTTTTGCCGCCAAATATACGGAATCGGGTGCTTCGTTAAGAAACTTTTCAATATCAGATACTGTGAAAACCTTCGATTTTTTTGGTTGATGACCAGATGAGGCTCTTTTTAAAAATGCCACTAATTTAGGATAGGTATCGATATGTTTGTCTTTTTTCATCTTTATTGTTGCTTTTAGCATCGAATACGTACTCCATAGAGTGCTTGCTTTCTTGTTCTCGGATAACTCTATAAAATATGCCAGCAAAACGTTTTCTGAGAAAGTTTTGGCTCCTTTTGCTAGTCGCCACGTGTTGAACATATCGTACTGTTTTAAATACTTCTCGCGTGATTGTTGAGGGAGAAAGCTCATTTGCGCATTATTAACAGTTTCAGTCAATTCTGTTGGCGTCAAGCAAACTTCCTCGTCGCTAGAATCACTCATTTTAGTTTTTTCACTTGTTTTCAAGTTTCTTGTTTTTAATATAAGGTTTAACAATGACGTGAAAAAATGCCGCGTAAAGAACCGCGTACAAAGCAAATTGAAAAAAGAACACCAAGAAGGTTCCGAGTCTGAGTTTTTAACAAATTAAAAAAAAGTTGTATGATATATTCGGCACCATAGAGGTAGCAGTAAATAGGTTTAATGTTTTTTTTAATTCACAAACTTAGTGCACACGATGTTCTAAATTCAATTTACTTTATCCTCTAGAGAATAAAAACGGCTTTTCCACTCAGATATTGAAGATTAAAAATACTCTTTCCGAGATGGTGGGATGAAAAAGGTATTTAATATCTTTTTAAGCCCGTTTTGGTTGCGTTAAAATAACGTTTTGTATTTGTTATTGGGTGTTATTTTTAACGGATCGTTTGTTATACTTTGGTAATTTATGTAGGGCACGCCTCTTTTAATAAGCCTATATATGCAGGGGGCCATTTTAAATGTATTTTGCGACTACCTCGCCTTGGGGTACAGTTTGCAAGCATATTATAAGATTAAAGACTACGTTGAAGACAAGGAAGTCTGCCAATAAATCCTTCTACACATGTGGCTTACCTGGTACCTCATTAACGGCATCACTATGTAAATGTCTATTAAGTGCTCCCAAATTACGAAGTATTTTTTTTACATCTTTGTCGTAATCCAGATTTGTTTTAAGTTATGCCAATTATTTCATTTGGTTTAAATAGGCTTTTATTTGTTATTTACCTTATATATAGATTCTTTATAACTTGTAAATGTGAGAACGGTGCCTTTGAACGGCGAACGTGAACGGCGAACGGTGAACGGCGTGAACGGCGGTGTTTAGGCCTACAGGCCTAAAGACCATTTTCCTCAGATTATATTTTCGATCTTATTAAGTACCAGGTACCTGTTGACAGGCCTACACTGTCCTCCGATACTTATAAACACTGTAATTTGAAAACATTGTAAAAGCTAATTATTATTAAAAGAGTAACCGTGGAGTTTCTTGCCGGCTCTTCTCCATAGGAAACGACCAATTGGAACCGTGCACCTAGCTTCTGACGTTTCATAAGTTCTCATGTAGGTTTATGTGAAATAAAATATTTTGATTTGATTTGATTTGACTTGGTCAATCTGATTGACTAGCTGGCAACTAAACCCATGTTAGTCAGCTACGGGTCTATTCTTATAAAAATTAAAACCTAGGTAAAGTGAGCTTGGAGTGAGCAGCCGGTCGATTCTGTAACAATCGCACTCATCGTGGTAACTTGTGAAGTGGTGAAGTGAGCTATCATTTCACCTGATGCTAGGGATTGACACTATCGACAACTCACTTCACCTAAGTTATCACGGTGAGATTGTTACAGAATAGCTCGGCTGTTAATCGTTAATCATTTCAGACACCAATCAGCATGGTCCTCAAAAAATATGTCCGGATTTTAAATACACATTAACATTGATTAATTTTGTATATACCTACTATGACATGAGTATTTACTTTGTAAATACTCTCTCTCTCTCTCTTAGTGTAATTATGATCTGTCAGTTTGAGTAACTTATGCGGCCTACTCAAATGTCCTTTCTTTGGTATTGTTCGTCGAATCGTTGAGCTCCTTAAGTTCTGAGTTGCACGATTTCTGACAATTGCGTGCACTGACTGGACAGGAACACTCAATCTGTGTGGTTCTTTCCTCAAAAGACCATTTCAGACACTGATCTACATAGCCTTCACATGATCTGACCAAGATTCTGTTTGGTCTTTAAAAGAGACTGTGACCTCTGATTTTTTTCGGCTTTTCTTCTCAGAGTAGTCACAGATAGGAAACGCCGACCTCATCTAGTTTAAAAAAAAATATGATTGACGTGTAAAACTGTTTGTACAAACCTACTTACAGAAATAAAATCATTTATCATTTATACCGCTCAAGTTATTAAAACAGTATCTCATCATCAGTCGCAAAGTTTTTGTTTTTATTCGTTTGTTTTATAAATCCCCATATGAAAATGTTGGTGTACCTACCTACTATGCACCTCCAACTCTGCCCGTCACGAGAAGTTACTTTCTAGCACATAATTACTACAAAATCCATCCATATTGAAGTACTCTGCCGAACAACCGTAGCAACACATAATAGTTTAAATCTAAAGCAAGGGATGGCGATGATTAATGACGTCACAAAGGCTCCACAATATATAATGGCAGCGTGTCTTTGACAGTACGGGGCAGTAAGAAGTCAGGGTGCGTGTGGCGCAAATAGTGGGTGGAGGCGGATTGTAAATAATTTGTAATTGATTGATGAAGCAGTAAGAATATTTAGGATGTAAGGATTTGGAAGTTGCTTGTAACGTGTGTGATATAGAAGTGAATTAATTAATTTTTGAAGGAACTTTTAGACCTGCCGGGAAGTTTGTTGCGCCACTTCTTCTTTCCAGCTAAAGCACTAGGAAGTGGTGATGGGCGGGCGTTTTGGGGGACTGAATTTTGACGCACAAAACGTGCTGATTCTCAGCCTAGTTTGAATAAATTACTTCAAGATTTGAGAGTAAATTTGATCAAATTCGTAACACGCGAGCAACTGTGAGGAAACCGGCATGTCACAGAACCAAAAATTGGACGATATGTGACATCTACCAACCCGCACTGGGCCCGCGTGGTGGATTACGGCCCACTCCCGCTCACCGAGAGGAGGCCAGTGTCCCAGCAGTAGGAACATTATAGGCTGATGATGATGAGCAAGAGTGACTTTCAATGGCTGTTCCAAAATGTTTGAAAGTAAGAAAAATTATGTATTAGGACTCACACAGAAAGTGATTACAGAACGGAATTACCTACAGAAACTTAATATTATGACACGGTAATGTGTGTCTTTAAATATTAGTATGAGATTATTGTGATTTGTCTTTTGGGGGAATATAGTAGGCCCAAAACATTGTCAGAAAACCGATAGCTTCAGTGGGTTTCCCATCTCGCAGCATTTAGAGTCCCAAAGTAAAATAGTTTTTGACTAATTTGAGAAGAGGCACTAAGTATACCGAATTACCGAATAATAAAGGCAAGCGGTGGGTGTTACATTTCCTCAAAGCTTCCTGATTTACCACTTCCATAGACAACATGTCCCAGAATTAACGCACACTAATAAATTTACCACTTCCATACACAACATGTCCCAGAATTAACGCTCACTAATAAATTGCCCACTTCCATAGACAGCATGTCCCAGAATTAACGCACACTAATAAATTTACCACTTCCGTACACAACATGTCCCAGAATTTACGCACACTAATAAATTGCCCACTTCCACAGATATCATGTCCCAGAATTAACGCACACTAATAAATTGCCCACTTCCATACACAACATGTCCCAGAATTAACGCACATTAATAAACGCTCCAATTAGAATACCCTAACTAATATCCTAATATTACAGATGCGAAAGTAGGTTTGTTTGCTTGATACCTTAAACTAACGCGAGCGAAAACGCGGGCAAAAGCTAGTATGTTATAATCATAAAACATACACTGAATTTTTACAAATGTGTAAAACATTATTTATTTTTTAAATTAGTTATACTGACTGTGGGAGAAAATTGTGCTCACATTACAGATCTGCGCACGCGCACAGGCGCACACGTATAATGGTCTAGCCTAGTAGCCATTCCGTCCATTTTGGTTTGTTTTGACAGTATAGAGGAAGTGTGACTGTTATTTACGTAGTACTAATTATTTATGGGAAAATAAAACCAGATGCAGATGCATGCAGATCAGCTCGTCAATAGTGCCACGGAGCGTCTTACAGGCTATGGTGAGCTGGTTTTTGGCTCGCCTTACCTCTTCATAATGTGCATAAATTCAGTTACCTACACGTTGTTGTTCATTTTTGCAATGATACAAAATATTTCAGGTATAACAGCACAGAAAAGCTGGTTTTTTGCTGTCGTACCGATAGATCGATTCATGTACTTAACATTTAATCTCTTTCTCTCATTATTGCACATCCTATCTATTGGAGGAAATTGAAATCTTTTTTTATTTTATTTATTTAAAAATGGGTTTGCTCTTGACTCTAGTCTAGGTCAGTGGTGACAGAGACAGAGTCGACGATGGAGTGAGCTTACCCAGAAGAAGCCTGTTCACTCTCACTTTGAAGAGATTAGGGTTGTATGCGTTCGGAAACGCAGACGCAGGTAGAGAGTTCCACTCTTTTGCTGTGCGCATAACAAAAGACATTTGGAAACGTTTAGTGCGAATTGATGGAATAGCAACTAGGTAAGGATGGTAACTTGCAGTGCGTCTAGATGACCGATGGAAGAAGGGGGCCGGTGGAATGGGGTCGTGGAGTTCTTGGGCACACTCTCCGAAGTACAATCTGTAGAAGACCGACAAGCAGGCGACCTTGCGGCGATCTATTATAATAGAAGCTCCTACCGTGGCGTGCAGATTATTCAGTCCGCAAGTTTGATTTTTGCACTTCTCATCATCTATCTAGCCTGTTTCTAACTGTTTTTGCGGTCGGCTTCCAGTCTAACCGGATGCAGCTGAATAATAGTACTGCACATGGAGCGACTGCCTATCTGACCCCACAACCCAGAAACTGAGCAACACTATACCCCTTGGTAAGACTTTCGGGCTTCTGACGACCCGTAACGACTATCAAAGATCCACGAATGACAGCCGCGACCAACAGCTTGACGTGCTTTCCGAGGCACGGAGGGTTCTCGGTATGTAAAGATGGTCACCCATCCACGGACCGACCGCGGTAAGCGTAGCTTAACCTGATCGATCGACTCGTGCGGCTGTTATTACTTAGCCACAAGCCTCTTCACTTCTAATTGCATAAAAGCTACGTTATTAGTTGCCGACTCCCGTGCAGGCTCTTTTCATAAACCCTCATTTTTTATAACCATACATTACGCTGCCAGTTCCCATCTTGCACCACACCCTCCCTTCGCAGCAAGCATTGTATAGTAATCACTTCGTTATCCTATTACGGAGCTATTCAACTTTGATTATTTTATATCGATCGGCGTGTCTTTGATAGATTAATTTATTTATTATTCCATTCTGGAATTGTAGTAGATTTTCTTTTGTTTCCTTGTTCATTTATGGTTTTTAACACATTAAAGCGAGGTAAGAAGCACATTTTTAGGTTACTGACAATATTGCATCGCGGCAACT
The DNA here is from genome assembly GCA_937001585.2 of Brachylomia viminalis. Lineage (NCBI taxonomy): Eukaryota > Metazoa > Arthropoda > Insecta > Lepidoptera > Noctuidae > Brachylomia > Brachylomia viminalis. Next base: position 11,799,380 of record OW443320.2, on the reverse strand, counting down.
AATACGGTTAATAATAATAATATTTTTCACTTTGTAGTGTTTTTTTTTGGAAGTCTGTTGTTATTCTTTGTAAAAAAAAAATATTTATCACTTTTTAGTTATATGGTACCTAACCCATTCGAAAACGATCGTCTTACACGTCCACGTGCGTTTTAGTTAACCAAAGCGTAGCATTGAATTGATTGTCATTATTCTCTCATTTAGGGAAATTCATCGGAACCGGCCGCGGCCGGCTAGAATTTATTATTTTTATGACATTGATTTACATTCTGTGATTAGGTACTTTAACTCACATACTGATTTTTTTTTGGCAAAATCGTATACTTTCATAATTGTAAATATATGAGCACCATGTATCTACGACATAGTCATTGCTTCATTTTTAATTATTTTAACCTATTGTGGTATAGTAATTTCATTCTAGAATAAACGATATTGTAAAACATTCTTCTCCATACGAAACTATCTTTTGGAAGGGGCGACTAGATTCAATTCTATTTTAATGTAAATGTTGACGTTCAAAAGTGCCTTTTATGTGCCTATTTGAAATAAATGCTTTGACTTTAACTTTAGCCTGTAGCTCTAGGCTGTAACATTGAGATAAACTAGGCTACTAGATATTGACCTAAGTGAAACTCAAATTGAGTGTATATACGGACGCCATGTTGTGATGAACATGTCTGTCAATTTGGTACTATGTTGACGAGGATACACAATGCGTTATGAGTAGTCGGCTAAATGATAAATGTTTTTTTTTTTCTGTAAGTAGGTTTATACAAACACTTTTACAAGTCAAACATATTTTAAAAGCTAGATGAGGCCGGCGTTTCCTATCGGACTACTCTGAGAAGAAAGGCCGAAACAAACTCAGAGGTCACAGTCTCTTTTAAAGTCCAGACATAATCTTGGTCACATCATGTGAAGACCATGTAGTTTAGTGTCTGAAATGGTATTTTAAGGAAAAACCACGCAGATTGAGTGGACCTGTCCAGTCAGTGCACGCATGTGTCATTAATCGTGCAGCTCGACTCAGAGCTTAAACGATTCGACGAACAATACCTAAGAAAGGACATTTGGGTAGGCCGCATAAATTACTCAACCTGCCAGATCATGATTAAAACTAACTGAGCAAAAAAAAAAGCAAAAAAGCAATGACCCACATAGTCCTCACATTCACATTAATTAAAATAATATAATACTTTACAAAGTAAATACCCATGTCATTGTTTACATAAAATTCATCAAAGTCAATGTGTATATAAAAGTTCGGACATAATCTTTGAGGACCATGTAGATTGATGTCTGAAATGGTCTTCTGAGGGAAGAACCACACGGATTATTTTGCTATTCTACCGTCCGTCTTATGAAAGGAGGCCGTAATACGTCAACGTTGATTCCGAGATAATTGAAGTTTCATCTAAAATGCAGGCCCGCGATTTACTGAATGGTTTTAGTTAGTGATTCATGTTTTATAAGACGTCATAAAATATAGGCTTTATTTTGAACCATAATTGACACAAAAGGCCTTTATTGTGTAATTAAGGTTTTACAGATTTAAAAACCAGAGTGTATGTCGTAGTTAAGGGGACTACATGACCTAAACGCAAGTATTATAATGCCTGAAAGTATATGATCCACTGCAGTAAATAAAATCAGAAAAATATATGATATTCTTCAGGATATATATGTTAGTTAGATAGTGTATTGAAAACATAATACAACTAATTTGGTACGATAGAAAAAAGTCACGAAGGTACCTCTAAAAATGTATTTTAACGTGTAAAAACCATACTAATATACCTACATACAATCATTCAAATTTTTTTTCAGATTATTCTTCAAGCAACATAATTATTAACGTGATAGTGTTTTCATTTTTTATTCCAATCAATAGATTTTTTGTAAATAGAGAATTGCTTCATATTTATTAACAATAAATTAACAGCTTTGTGTCATCGCGCTTCTCTTTCTTTTCTATGCAGTCCGACAATGACCGCACTTTAGCTGTTGTCAGCCCCTTAGGGCTAAAATCCTTATGATATCTCTAAACTAATACGAGTTACAGCTTTGTGTGTAAGACCATAAGATAGCATTTTCTTTGCTAATTCCGAATATGTTAAGGCCTTCTTTCTTACGGCAGTATTACATGAAAGTCATTTGTCATTTGTTTTTTGATGTAGGTACACAGTTATGCAATAAGAATATCTTTTTATCTTTCACCATCATCTGCCTAAACTTTTCCCAACCATGTTGGGGTCAGCTTCCAGTCTAACCGGGTGCTACTGGTGTATTTTACATGTAGCGACTGCCTATCTGACCTCCACAACCCAGTTACTGGGTTACGACACCCCTTGGGAAGACGGGTTGTCAGACTTTCGGGCTTCTGACGACCCGTACCGTAATCTAGGTTAGAAACTATAACGGGTGTAAAAAGACACTTAACGAAGCCGAGGGTCACTTGTACTCACTATCATTGTGATATTTTTTTTGTATCGGACCATACCTGGGAAACTACTGGTTACGGAGATATTGAAGGTCAAAATTCCAACTTTTGCTGATGTTTTTTCACGAAAACATGTTTTTAATGTTATAAACTTATAACACAACTTTAGATACTCCCAAGACCCCTGTATCGTTGCATGCACTCATAAGCACATTGATTTCCGTGCGTTACGTTGCGCACTACCGTAAACAGCGATTTTTCACACCAAAAATAAATTTCCCAGCAATGATTTTTGTGCAATATTACTTAGTTTGATGTAGTTACAGAGATTTTTGTGCAATATTACTTAGTTTGATGTATAGAATGCGTAGTTGACGGCTATATGATGGCTGTTTTTAACTGAGTTCAAAAAAGGAGGAGGTACACAATTCATCGGAACCTTTAAAAAAAAAAAGTATTTCCACCGATTACTCGAAGACGCCTGAAGCGATTTGAAAATTCTTTTTTGTTTCAAAGGGTTTTTTTTTCTTCTCAAGTGGTCCCATTTAAATTTTATCGAAATCGGACGAGCGGTTTAAAAAAAATCAACAATAAATTATTTTTAAATAAAAAAAAAACTTCTTCAAACGGACGTGGACGTGTAAGACGATCGTTTTCGAATTGGTGTGGGGTTTTTTTTGACAATCATAACTAAAAAGTGAAAAATAACTTTAATTTCGGATATCGGTGGAAAAAACTAAAATACAGATCCAACGGCACCGATTTTTTTTGAAGTCGGTTGTTGTTTTTTTTGTAAAAATAACTTTATTCTTACATGTGTACTTATATGTGTGCCAAATTACATCACAATTCGTTCAGCCGTTTTCGCGTGATTGAGTAACAAACATCCAAACTTTCACATTTATAATGTTATGGTACCTAGGATATCAATTTAGCATAAAAAATCTCTTTCTGTTTCAGAATACCGGCAGCCGATCATGGGCAGTCCTTGGCCTATTGCCAAGCCTATTGCCAGCAGACCGATACCAGTGCAGCACCAACACTTACAACATCTCCTAGCACACTGTCATCATCCATACTTAGGTAAGTTCGGAAATATGAAGTTGTAGTTTTGTTTTTTTAATGGGTCTCTGACTCTGGCTCTTGACTCTAGTCTAGGTCAGTGGTGACAGAGACAGAGTCGACGGTGGAGTGAGCTTACCCAGAAGAATCCTGTTCATTCTCACTTTATTTTTTATTTTTTTTAAAGCTATCTTTTTTATTTAGAAAATCGTGTTGACCCTCTAGCATTACATTATGCATTTAAAATTGAGTCTTATTGCCTTGAAATAAGATTTAATTTTCTTTGGCTCAATCGGCGGTCGGTATTGCAAAATACATAATTTTTCTATTAAAAAAATACCTTTTTTAATAGTTACTGAAATCGATTCAGTAGTCAATTTTGAGCAGACTACTTTCAGGACTTGCGTTTATTCTGTTACAACTTGTTGATAATATGTCTTTCAACAACCTAAGCATTTTACTTTGATGGCTAAAACCTTGCAATTTGCGAAAGGTAGACCAGCAGGGTAATCGCGCAACATACATAAAATGGCAATTGAACGCAATGCCTTTGATTTTGACAGTTCATTACATTATTTACGTTGTTGAGCGGACGATTTTTTCAAACCTTTTAAGGGTTATGAATTTCCTTATTATAATGGATTAGAAATTTCCTTAAATGATAAATTATTTTATTTCTGTAAGTAGGTTTGTACAAACACTTTTACACGTCAATGATATTTTAAAAGCTAGATAAGGTCGGCGTTTCCTATCTGACTACCTACTCTGAGAAGAAAGGCCGAAACAAACTCAGAGGTCACAGTCTCTCCAGACATAATCTTGGTCAGATCATATGAAGGCTATGTAGATTAGTGTCTGAAATGGTCTTTTGAGGAAAAACCACACAGATTGAGTGGACCTGTCCAGTCAGTGCACGCATGTGTAAGTAATCGTGCAGCTCGACTCAGAGCTTAATTAAGGAGCTCAACGATTCGACGAACAATACCAAAGAAAGGACATTTGGGTAGGCCGCATAAATTACTCAAACTGCCAGATCATGATTTAAACCTTGATAATCCAAAGGATTTTGTTTGATAATGCTTTATCCAATTAGGGTGGAGCATTCGTAGCATGGCCAATAAAGAAACGGAAGACAAAATGGCAGATTGTAGAAAGATTTCTACGGCGCGATGTCATCATTCAAGAAAAGAATGACCTTTTGTTAAGAAAGTGATTTGCCTTCTCTTCGTAGAGTCCATATATTATTATTATTATTAACCATTTATTTCGGACAGAATCCATATAAGTGTTAGTAACAATTTTCTTTAGATCTATGTTAGTAGTTAACATATAGAAGTGGTCATGCTGAGCATGTGTGTTATCTAAAAAACAATTACAACATATATGGGATAAGATGAGGTCGCTTTCTATGCCCGAAGAGTACAATGGCAATGTTCTAAATTGAACAACCTAAGCCGAATCGTCTCTAAAAATCCGAAATTGTATCAAGTAGTAACAAATACTTCAATCCACAACAAAAACAGTATGTGAGAATACCTTTTTTATTTTATTGCAAACAAACGACGCTATTTTTTCGAAACCACAGACAATATAACACTTACTTTTAAATCTTTTTTTATCGATCATAGACAATGAATTATAACTTTTTGTAGCAGACCTCCCAGTATAGGCAACTATTGTTGCTTATGTCAACAGATTTTTATAATGGTAACATTTTGTCGGATAATAAGCCTGACACGCCCAATTTGACGGACAGAGATAAAAACAAACCTTTTGTTATAGTAATCTATTAGATAAACAACGTTTTTAGAGGGTGGCTAAAAGTAATGGTTGATTTTTTTATTCAATCATAATCATAATCTTTATTTTTTCTCTCTTCACAAAGGTTCACATAGTTACAATCATATAGACAAGAATTATAAAGTTTTGACAAAAATGCATAAAATAATATGATCCTTTGTGAGAGACTGGCGTCCATACTAAGATACCCTGTGTGACAGATCACTAGGCTCTGACCCCGATTATTATCATTACAACGGTCAATAATCAAACTCTAGACAAATTATTTATTGATGAAGGGAAAAAATAGACATGTTTAAATTAACTACCAAAAAATAAAAACAATTTGGTATAGTGTAATGTGTGTAGGTGAAGTATGAGGAGAGCTGGAATGATAGTGGGGGTTTGAGTGAGTGGGGTGTTTGCTACAGTCAAGAATCCGAAATAAATAAATATTACGAAGGAACAATGAGTAGCAGCTGCTCCGTGGTATCATAGTACAATTTCTGTAACCAGGTTGAGAAGGTTTTTTTGCAACGCTGTTTGGGTAGGCCATAAATTGACAAAGTTCCGTTAATTTTATTATACAAGTAGTTTCCAAGAAAACCAAAATGTCGACGGGAGAAAGCAGTATGGAATCGAGTTGTGGGACAAACTGCGTGTTTACGACGCTTACTTTCAAATAGAGTAGGATTAAAGGTAAAAAGGGAGTGTTTGCGCAAGATCGTATATAAAATGAAAAGTTGACGTACAGTTAACACTCCAGTGCGCTCATAAAGTTCTCTAGTGGGAAATAAGGAAGGCAGGAAATTACTAACCTTTAGAACGGCCCTTTGTGCACGTTCGATCCGGAGCATTGATGTTTTTGACGCACCACCCCATATAGTTATGCAGTACGAGATCATCAAAATAGACCGATCTCAATAAGCCAGTGTTCGCAACGTGACGAAGATTTTTCCACACAAATATTAGTTTACGGATTCTATTGGAAAGAGCATTAAATGTTCATTAAAACTTTGTATGCTATCTAACATGACTCCCAAGTACTTTATTAAACCTGTTTTATGAAGAAGGGGACATAAACAATGAGCACTATGAGATAAAGTGCACGATGATGTATGAGCGGTAATTTTGAAATTATCGAGGGAACACGTAAGTTTTTTTATGTAGCAAGAAATATACTTTGTCTTATCAACATTGAGAGCGAGTCCATTATTAGCCAGCCATGACAACACCAAGCTCAACCCCATCTGTGCACAACTGTAAACCTCGGGCCAGGTGTCGGCGTCAAACAAAAGCGCTGTGTCATCAGCGAAAGTTATGATCCTTCCGCTTGGCTTCTTAAGCTCACAGAGGTCGTTGATGAACGTTAGTAACAAAGGGGGACCGAGGATACTGCCCTGTGGGACGCCGTGCATGACGGGAAATTCAGTACTAGTCCACTCGTCTACCCTAACTCTCTGGAATCGGTTAAATGATAAATGATAAATGATTTTATTTCTGTAAGTAGGTTTGAACAAACACTTTTACACGTCAATCATATTTTTTTTTAAACTAGATGGGGTCGGCGTTTCCTATCTGACTACTCTGAGAAGAAAGGCCGAAACAAACTCAGAGGTCACAGTCTCTTTTAAAGTCCAGACAAAATCTTGGTCAGGTCATGTGAAAGCTATGTAGATCGGTGTCTGCAATGGTCTTTTGAGGAAAGAACCACACAGATTGAGTGGACCTGTCCAGTCAGTGCACGCAATTGTCAGTAATCGTGCAGCTCAACTTAGACTCAAGGAGCTCAACGATTCGACGAACAATACCAAAGAAAGGACATTTGAGTAGGCCGCATAAATTACTCAAACTGCCAGATCATGATTACGTTGAGAAAAATACAAAAATAAATCAATGACCGACATAGTTCTCACATTCACAATAATTAGAATAATATTATAATAATCTTTGAGGACCATGTAGATTTGTGTCTGAAATGGTCTTTTGAGGAAAGAACCACACAGATTGAGTGGACCTGTCCAGTCAGTGCACGCATTTGTCAGTACCCGTGTAGCTCAACTCAGAACTTAAGGAGCTCAACGATTCGACGAACAATACCAAAGAAAGGACATTTGGGTAGGCCGCATCAGCTACTCAAACTGCCAGAACATGATTAAAACTGCAACAAAAACACACATAGTCCTCACATTCACAATAATTTAAAATAATATAATACTTTATACAGTAAATATTAGTGTCATTGTATATGTAAATAAGTATAGATACTTATAGCAAAAATTAAAAGTAAAAATAGTTAGCGAAATAAAAATAAATTAACATTGCCTGTGCTTTATTGGAGCAACTCAATCCCAAGCCTTTTTGTCCTCAATATAGTCTTTGACAGTATAATAGGCATTCTGGCATAGTTTCCTTTTTATAAAAGATTTGAATTTATTAAGGCTTAGTGCTTGAATGTGGCTAGGAAGTTTATTATAAAAACGTATACATTGGCATCTAAACGAGCCACCTATTTTCTTGAGCCTGGTAGTAGGAACAACAAATTTGTGCTTGTTCCTAGTATTTAAATTATGGATATCACTGTACTTTTTAAACAGATTAATATTTTTATGTGCATACAAAAGATTTTCATAAATATACTGAGAAGGCACAGTCATTATATTAATCCCTTTAAATTTGTCTCTGAGGGAGTGTCTGGGACTTAATTTATAAATTGAACGAATTGCCCTTTTTTGTAAAACAAAAATCGTCTGAATATCAGCGGCATTTCCCCACAACAGAATACCGTACGACATTACACTATGAAAATAACTAAAGTATACTAAACGGGCTGTCTCTAAATCAGTTAAACCACGAATTTTCCTAACGGCGTATGCTGCAGAGCTAAGCTTCTTTGACAATTTATCTATATGGGGGCCCCATTGAAGCTTGGCATCCAAAGTTATGCCTAAGAATACTGTGGTATTTTCGGGTTTCAACTCTTCACCCTTTATGAGAATACTTGTTTCTACTTGTCTAACATGAGGTATCGTAAACTTAATACATTTCGTTTTTTTCTCGTTAAGAAGAAGGTTATTAACATTAAACCAGTTAACTACTTTTGCGAGGGCACTATTTACATTGTCAGTAACCAGCTGCTGACGTTTGAGTTTAAATAAAAGTGAAGTGTCGTCTGCAAACAGCACTATATCATGTTCATCCTTTATGAGGTAAGGCAAGTCATTTATATAAATAAGAAATAAAAATGGACCTAGAATTGAGCCTTGAGGGACCCCCATTCTTACTACCGATCCGGGAGATCTTTTCCCGTTAACATCAACTCTCTGAGTCCTATCACTTAAATAAGAAGTAAGAAAATCCAGAGAGGCGTTCCGGATTCCGTAGTGGTGCAGTTTCCTGATTAATGTTTCATGAAGAACACAATCGAATGCCTTGGACAAATCGCAAAAGATGCCCAACGCATCGCATTTGTCCTCCCATGCATTATATACATGCCCTAGAAGTTCAACTCCGGCATCAGTAGTTGAACGACCCCTTGTAAAACCGAACTGTTTGCTATGCAGTAATTTATGTACATTAAAAAATCTTTGCATTTGATTTAAAATATGTTTTTCAAAAATTTTACTAAATGTAGGTAGCACTGAAATAGGTCTATAATTAGTAGGGTCTGATGTACTACCCGATTTAAACAACGGTATTATTTTACTGTTTTTCATAAGATCAGGAAACTCACCACGGTCAATACAATTATTAAAAATAACAGCTAAAGTAGGTGCTACAATATTTATAATTGACTTAGCAACGTCCACAGAATTACCCCATAAATCTGCAGTCTTTTTGACATTTAACGTGTGAAAGGTTTTAATTATATCTTTAAAAGTGACATATTCGAAATGAAATTCAGAATCACAAACTGGAATGTTTTCTTTAAGTAAAGACTCTGCTGCAGGTTGGTGAGGTAGTCGGAGAAAATTTTCAGTTGTGCATCCCTTACACCAATGTTCTCCAATTTCTTAACCAATAGAGGGACGGAGACTGTGTCAAATGCCTTGGCGAGGACCATATAGATTACTTACTATAACCTTTTTGTTTCTGTCGAGTTTTCCAGAATCCAACTTAGTTAAATCGTGAATGGCGTCGCTGATCGACAAGCCAGATCGGAAACCATACTGAGAAGGTGATAGCAGTCAGTTGTTTTCCAGGCAGTCGACAAGGCCCTTCTTCATGATCCTTTCCAATATCTTAGACAATGCTGGCAGAATGGAAATTGGTCAGTTGTTGACACAGGCTCCGTTGCTACTTTTGAAGGTGGGGCTATTCTCTCCTATTTTCCAGGCGTTTGGGAATTTGCCGGAGTCAATGGCATAGTTGCAAATAAAAACAATTGGAGAAATGAGGATCCGTCTATATCTCTTCACAATGCCTGTTGAGATGTTGTCATAGCCAACAGCGCATTCAGACTTCAAACTATAAATTATATTTTCAATCTCTTCCTGGTCCGTGGGGAAAAAAACCATAGAGTGGGGACAAAGGTTGAGTGGTAGTGAAGGGATATTATTACCAAAACAACAGCGGTCAGCGATAATTTGCCGATGTTAACAAACAATTTATTGATTTTATGACTAGAAGAAATAGTATCCTGAGTACTAATCAGCTGTCTGGCCTCGTTTTTAGATATTTGTGTGTGGGTAATGTCTTTTATCGTGTTCCATAATATTTTTTTATTAGTTTTAGCCGCAGACTGAAGTTGTAATTTAGCATGTTCCCTTTTTATCTTTTTTAAAATTTCGTTACAAAAATTTCTGTATCTTTTATAGGTTATTATCATGGTTTGGTTGTTAGGATTCTTTATTGCTCTTTGGTGCAGTTTGTCACGATTCCTCATACACCGCAATAATCCAGTCGTTATCCAAGGTTTAGTAATTTTCTTACGGTTTGACGTTTTTATAACTTGTGTGTTTAGATTGCATAATACTTTTTATTGAGCTAACGAAGTACTGAACAGCAAAATCAACATCAGGCATTAAAATTGAGATTCATAATTTCATTGTAATTTTTTCATAATTTAAGCATTTAATTAGTTTAAAGGATTTGTTTTGAGGTTTACTTAAATCCAAGATCAGGATGACGGCCTCATGATCAGTGATAGAGGTTTCAGCAACGTAACAAGAAGCTGGCAGTCGCGTTTTTAATATAATGTGATCCAAGCAGGTTTTTTTATGTTTGGGGACAGTATAAGCTGGCAACATGCCATGGGATGCTAAAAGATTAAGGTGATGAACAGAATTAGAGTCTGTGTTGGTCTCAGTTATGTCCACACTAAGATCTGCTATTAGAATAAGTTTTTTTTTATATTGGAGGTAGCACTTCAAAAAAAGATCGAAAGAGGTCAGAAAGTTATTTAGGTTTTTATAACGAGCAGACTGCTAGCATAGCCGTGTTCTGATTAATTTTGATCATTAGACAGTTACAATCTGAAATAATAGGTTCTTCTATGCACACGCCAATGTTATTTTTACAATAAATAACAACCCCTTCATTTTGGGTTAGGTCATTATTAGTTTTGTAGTAATTGTTACCTTCAAGCGATGGACAACCAGCATTCCGTCAAAATAACGAAGTCCATGTAATGTAAGTAGACCTGGTGCATTACGTGTTAACCTTCTGATATTTTGGTGAATAATGAGAAAGCTCAGAATCGGTTACAATGTTTAGTTTAGACAATTGTCAATAACACAGGTGGACGAACTCGCAACGGAAATACGGCCAAGGTCAGAGATTATGTCTATGGTACTATTGAATTTTGATTTTAAGGAATAGTGATATCATAATATTTTTATTGATGCTACATAGGTAACTTGTAAATAATAGGGCAAATAAGTGAAAACGTCATTGGGTTGAGTATTGTGGGTATATGCTAGTGCGGTGCTATGAAAAAGTGTCCTAACACAATGTGTAATAAGGGGGTAAATGGTTTGACGTCGTCGGTTCGAGCAAATTCACAAGCGAAGGTACGAAATAATCTTAGTTGTAGGGTATGCAGAAAACGTGTCAGCGCAATAATTCTAGTATATTGCTGTACTAGTACAGCTCGTGAATCGGAACATCGTTGATGTTGTAGACAAAGATAACTTTTATTCACATTCCTTAGTGTTGCATCGACTATGAATTTTATAAGTTTAGTTTTGACTGTGATCCTGAATGGTTGATATAATATTATGTTTTGTGTTAAGTATAGTATTTGTGTGAAGTAAGTGTTAAAGTATTTATCTGTGCAGTGTATATAGTACAAGTGTTCATGATAGTTTTGAAGTACAACACAAAATAAGACTTAACAAATATAGACGGTAGGTACAGGTTCCAGTCATTTAGGCTTTAATTTAAGAAGATCTTCCTCGCTGTCAATTCGTATTGGTCGAGATGACTCTTTTTCTTTTAAGTAAAATTTTCCGAATGAAATCCAGAAGCTGTGATACTGTTCTCATTTTTGAAATTCTTGAGTTTTTCGTCAATATAAATTGGCTGAGACAGATGCTGTGGCCAGCTGAATGTGTGAAGTATTTAACTTGTTGTTGATGTTGTCCTTGTTGAATTTTCAACACTTTTTGATCAAATCGTTCTTCATGAACGTTGTAGTAAATTTAATAATTATAGGGCTTTTATTTTCGAGTTTAGTTTTGATTCGGTAGGCATCGTACACATCAGAGTCATTGATTGGCTGATCAATAATTTTGTCAATATTTTTAACAATGGTGCGCAGAGCCTCCTTCTTTTCATTACGGTCTTTAAGGATATTATGAATTTCAACCGAAGCAGCTCGGGAATACAAATATGTAGTTTTTTTATTTTTGGAATTTTCTTGTTCCAATTCGCTTATTCGCTCCAAAAACGCGTCGTCAGAAACAAATTGTAGGTATTTCTTAATATCATCGGTTTGTTCTTGAATGGTGTGCATTGCCGAGTGGAGTTGGTCTTAGCTTGTGATTTTGCTGTTTTTGGAAGCTCACGAATAAAGCCTTAATTTCAGCTACAGATGCTTGAAAATCATGTGTTTCGACGACTTTTTTTTTATTCTCGGCGTGATGTTCCCCGAATCTTAATATTCTATGCGAAGATTAGAAGAAATCTCAGTTTGGGGTATTCGCTAAATCGGGAACCGACGAAGCAGATTGCATAGGCGCCTGCACCGGTGTAGTTGGCGGCGGTGTGCGTTGAGTTGCCGTATTAGCGGACAATTGAATGTGTGATTGTGTGTTCTGTAATGCACTGTGACCGTCAGCGTCTGCGCAGTGGAGGTGGCAGTTGGGCGGGGCCAATGTCCTTGCAAGTCTGACTGAAGTGCTGGTGAGACGCGTCACGTGGTATGTGTGTGCTGGCTACGCTACTCACGTAGATTGTACTTCCTACTGGTTCTGGCCGCCTGGTACTTTTGTTCCACTCACGATTTTTGATTTTAATTTTAATTCAATAAATATTGTGATTTTAATGAAATAACAGAACGCGATCGTTATTGTAGACACGATCGAAAACATCGGCGATCCGGGGGAAGAGGAATATGTTTTATATGGTTTTTATTAGTTTTTTCGTATTTAAATTCTGTTTTAACTTCATTGTTAGTTTCGTTCTTTAGCAAAATCAGTCTTTAACGTTCCCACTGCTGGGACACAGGCCTCCTCTCGGTGAGAAGGAGTGGGCTATAATAATCCACCACGCGGCCCCAGTGCGGGTTGCTAGATGTCAGTTGTCTTCGAAGTTTTGGTTCTAGGACATGCCGGTTTCCGCACGATGTTTTCCTTCATCGTTTTTGACAGCAGTGGTGATGATATAATTTACAGAAAATAAAGCGCCTGTCTGGGTTAGAACCTACGACCTACAACTCGTAAGTCGCGGCCGTTACCACTGGGCCACCTCTGCTCCATAGTTCTTTGATAGATGTCAATATTCAAGCAATTTTATAGGAATATTATTCGTTTAGATAATACTGCTTAAATGTTATTCGAGTTAATAGAAAAATATTATTTTACCTACAGGTTTTTAAGAGAATCCATATTTAAATATTAATATCTGTATTGGTGGGGTAGGCAGAGGTGTATTAGTTATAAGTACCTACATACAGTAAAACCTACCACCTATTATTAAAATGAACCAGCATCCTAATCGCGTGGCACACTTCCAATCAAAATCCAAGGGTTTTGAAGGAAATTCCTAATCCATTGCTGCATAAGTTTGAAAACTTCGCCTGCGTCAACGTAAATAACGCAATGAATGTGGCTGACCTGTCAAAAAATTGCGATAAATTGTCATTTAATGTTTGATATCCAATTATTACCCCACTGATGTCGCGATGACCATTCGAAAGTAATCACGAGCAAATTGAAATGACATTCCGAAAACGTCTTACACAAAACGCCTTCTGTCTTTTTCTTTCGTTCATTCACTCATCAAATATCAATATCAAAGTTAATAAGCTCAATCCCTCAAATCAATCGTAACGTACTTAATGCGAATAAAATCGGGAGCAACTAGTATTATTTTCGATAATCTATTGTGAGCCTTTCAACAAACAAGATCGATTGTGCAAAAAGTCGTACAATACAATGCATACACGCCCTTTTTGCGCGTATTAAGCTCAATGCGTTTGTGCCATTGCCATTTTTGATGGTTGTTAAAAAAATGTTATTGGTTTTTGGCGGCAAAAAAAACGTAGGTAGGTAGGTATCTATAGATTGGTAAGAAATAGTTTTTAGGTCAAAACGGTTAGCAATAATAAACAGAAAAAAAAACAATATTTGACAGTCGTTACGGGTAGTCAGTAGCCCGAAAGTCTGACAACCAGTCTTACCAAGGGGTATCGTATTACCCAGTAACTGGGCTGTGGAGGTCCACAGAGAGAGCCATTGCAGCTTTGAGCTGACCTGTCCTAACCGACGGCATGCATGCATCAGTCATCGTGTAGCTAAACCCTATTTTAGGGAGCTCAATGTGTGTGTGTATGGGACAGTTCTGTTGATTATTTTTTCGCGATTACGATGTTTTCCCGTGGAGAATGTTGTTCAGTTTGAGGGTTTGTTTTTTTTCACCTTTAAATACAACCACACATTTCTGATTCACGCCATATAGGCGTACCTACTTACTTCTATATAAAAAGCACCGAACGCATACAACCCTATTCTCTTTAAAGTGAGAGCGAACAGGCTTCTTCTGGGTTAGCTCACTCCATCGTCGACTCTGTACCTGTCACCGCTGACCTGGACTAGAGTCAAGAGCAAAACCATCTTAAATAAATAAAAAACTGAGTGCATGAGATAGGTTATCTAGGGCAAAAGCCAGCCGAATCGTCACCTGCCCAGTCTTCTCCCAGCCATGTTGGAGTCGGCTTCCAGACTAACGCGACTGCCTATCTGACCTCCACAACCCAGTTACCGGGTAATACGATACCCCTTGGTAAGACTAGTTGTCAGACTTTCAGGCTTCTGACCAGCCGTAAAGACTGTCAAAAGTCCTCAAATGACGGCTGGGACCAATGGCTAAACGTGCTTTCCGAGGCACGAAAGGGTATGTAAAGATGGTCATCCATCCACGGACCGACCGCAGCAAGCGTAGCTTAACCTGATCGATCGTGCCGTGCGGCTGTTATTACTTAGCCTCGAGGCCCTCAAAAACCAGCCGAATATTTATACCTATAAATATTGTTAGTATACTGACTTGCAGAGCAGTGGTGGCCCAATGATAACGGCCGCGACTTAGGTACGAGTGGTAGGTCGTTGGTTCGAACCCAGACCGGCTTTACTTTGTGTAAATTATTTCATCACCACTGCTCTCAAAAACACCGTGAGGAAATCGGCATGTCCTAGAACCAAAAATTCGAAGATATGTGACATCTACCAACCCGCACTGGGCCCGCGTGGTGGATTACGGCCCACTCCCTCTCACCGAGAGGAGGCCTGTGTCCCAGCAGTGGGAACATTATAGGCTGATTATGATGACGGACCTTGCTAAAGCATTGCATTTAACAACGCTCTCTTGTTACAGTTCGACCAGCTCAAGCACATACTCAAGTATTTCCGTTACCAGGAGGTTTTCCATGGGCACATAGCTCAAGAGGTTAGTATTTTAACTTATTAAAATTTATCAATTAACTGCCTTGTAGCGGTATCTACATCGCCACATGAGAACTACGTCACACGGACGTCACACAAAATCCTGCATCGCGCAAGCAGAATTTACCGCGCAACTAGCATATATACAACGTCCCGACAACAATCGTCGGGAAGTTGCCCACCAGACACGACATGCGTTTGGTCGGAGGATCCTCCCTTTTCTATGGAGGTATGAGTGAACTTTACACCCTGTTCCTCGTACCTCATACCTGATAATTTTAATGGTTATAATTCTGTAAATACATACTTGTTACGGTCGCAAATCACATTTTGTTCAACAAACAACCTGACAATGACCGTCAAATTGCAAAACACGTCAGAAAATTTGAATTTCGCGGGCTACCTTGGGGCTTCCCCCTTAAGTAATTGTAAGATCACGATTATGTTGGTTAGTAAATAGTCATTAATTGAGGGTTAGATAAGTCATTACGCCAAAAGGTTTCTCATCATTATAAGCCAGTCTTTAATGATATAGGTAATCTCTAGTGATCATGCCAATTTTTGATAAGCGTGAAGAAATGAAATGAAATGTTTATTTCTGTAAGTAGATCTTATAAGACACTTTTATACGTCAATATTTTAAAATTAGATGGCGCTGGCAATTCCTAGCTGACTGATCCCTGAGAAGAAAAGCCGAAACAAACTGAGGTCATGGTCTCTTTCAAAGTCCAAACATTGTATTATTAGGATTTTGTGTGAGTCTAACAATGCAGGGCCATGCCTGGAAGGGCCTTTTGAAGAAAGAGCCATTGCAGCTTTGAGTTGACCTGTTCTAACAGACGGCATGCATGCAACAGTGTGATGTAACAGCGAATTAGGAAGGTCCATTTGTTACATGTAAAGATAATGTTTAACACTATTAATTCTAAATACAATCACAGTGCATCATCAAGTTTCTGGCCAAAGAAAATCATTGTGATGTGTTAACAGAAGTACCTACGGCCAATCACACAATCTTCCGTGACATTTGTTTACAGAATAGCTCGTGGCTAAGTAATAAAAGCCGCACGGGTTGAACGATCAGGTTAAGCTACGCTTGCCACGGTCGGTCCATGGATGGGTGACCATCTTTACGTACCCAGACCCTCCGTGCCTCAGAAAGCACGTTAAGCCGTTGGTCCCGGCTGTCATTTGTAGATCATTGACAGTCGTGACGGGTCGTCAGAAGCCTGAAAGTCTGACAACCAGTCTTACCAAGGGGTATTGTGTTATCCAGTAACTGGGTTGTGGAGGTCAGATAGGCAGTCGCTCCATGTAAAATACTGGTATTCAGCTGCATCCGGTTAGACTGGAAGCTGAAACTCAACTTAGTTGGGAAAGGGCTGGGCAGATGTTGGTTTGCTTACAGAATAATTTGAGCAGTGGTGGCCCAGTGGCAACGGCCGCGACTTACGAGTTGCAGGTCGTAGGTTCGAACCCAGACAGGCGCTTTATTTTGTGTAAATTATATCATCACCACTGCTCTCAAAAACGGTGAGGAAAAACATCATGAGGAAACCGACATGTCCTAGAACAAAAAATCTACCAATCAGGACTGGGCCCGTGTGGTGGATTACCTACTGCCCACTCCCTCTCACGGAGGAGGCCTGTGTCCCAGCAGTGGGAACATTGTAGGCTGATGATGAGATAATCCATAAAGAAGGCAGTAAATATTTCTTCAAAAGGACTATTTTTCACAGGTAAACCTCGCCGCGGTATGATGCGTCGTGCTGTCTTCTCAGACCTTCAGCGCAAGGGTCTAGAGAAGAGGTTCCAGGTTCAGAAGTATATCTCCAAGCCTGATAGGAAGAAGCTAGCTGAGAAGTTGGGACTTAAGGATAGTCAGGTTAGTTTGGAGATGTTATTTGTGACCCATTTTTTGCAGGGAAAACAACGAGAGCCGTTGAAGATATTGGCTTTATAATTGAGCTATTCAATACAATACAGTGTGATTATTTATTATATAATGTGCACATATCGAAACGAGGGAATCTATGTTTAATTATATCGACGGAAAAAATATTTAAATATATCAAAATATTAAAAAAAAAAGCCTATCCACCTGCTAAACAATAGTGCGTAGCCCTTCGTTGGGCCTTTCTTTAACAGTCGATAAGAATTGATGGGATTGAGGTAAAAACATGCAATTTTTACCATTAGGTCGCTAATGCGATGAAAAATAACTTAAAGTAATAAAAACGGTGGATAAAGGAGGCGTCTTATTGAAAAAAAATACGATTATTGTAAATTGGTATTTGTTTGTTTTTCAAATATCGCAGCATCATGCTGAGATAGGAGCCTTTTTGGCCTCACACAGGCCTTCTCTTTATTCTTTGTTGTTTTCATGATTTTGTAACATTGAATGTTCCTTTTTTATTTTATTTTTTATTAGGTACTCGTATTATTTGTATTTCCTGCGCGTGTCCCAAATAAAATATTTTTCTTTCTAAAAATTGTCGCAAAAAAAAAACAGATTTTTGCTAAAAAACATGTTTATTTTCAATTGAGGGTATTTTTTTCCACAATTTTCATTTTATTAGAACGCCTAATTACTTCTAACAATAAAATTATGGAGTTTGTTTTATTGCGATAGATCATTCAGTTTAAAAGTTACACCGTTTTGTTTACACTGCGGTCACAGTAGCGAAAACATTTTTAAAAATTCCTTAAAAATATTTAGATTTTTTAAATTTTTTTTCCTTCTATAAAATTAAGCATATGTTTCCCTCATTTTGATATGTGAACATTATAAAGAAAAACACGGTTTATTAAGAATATCTAGCCTGTAACTGTCTCACTGTAGGTTAAAAGCTCACACAGAGTCACACGAGCATTTGTCACCATGCTTGCTCAAGGCAGATTGTCGATTTCAGATTTATACAAATTGTATAGGTAGGTAAGTCCCACGGAGCAGCTGCTCCGTGGTAAGTCCAGACGATGTTTTCCTTCACCGATGTCTGGAATTATTAAACAAATTAAGACCGTACTTAAGGGGTTCACAACAGCTAAAGCGCGGTCACTGTCGGACTGCATAGAAAGGAAAGAGACGCGCGATGACACAAAGCTGGTAATTTATTGCAAAATATGAAGCAGTTCTCTGTTCACAAAAAAACTGTTGATTGGACAAAAAAAATTAACAATATCAAGTTAATATGTTGTTTGAAGAACAACCCGAACTAAAAATAGAATTATCGCATGTATATTAGTATGTAGTAGTAAATTTTTTTTTTATGGTAGAAAAAGTCTCGAAGATAGGTATATCTTCGAGACTTTTTCTACCATACCAAATTAGTTGTATTATGTTTTCAACACATTATCTAACTAGCATATATATCCTGAAGAATATCATATGTTTTTCTGATTTTGTTTACAGCAGTGGAACATATACTTTTAGGCATTAAGTATAAATTAAACTTGCGTTTAGGTCATATAGTTCCCTTAATATGAATTGAAAAATTTGCAATGGTACCTACTTGCCTCGTGCATTAGGGGTGAGGACTTAACCACTGGGCTATTACGACATTCAATACACTTCTTAGGGCTGATTTTTCAATAGTCAGATAACTTTTATCTGAAGAATAAATGTGACAGTTTGACATATTTTCCATAGAAAAGCTGTCGAACCGCAATATTTATTCCTCAGATAAAAGATATCTGACTATTGAAAAATCGGCCCTTAGTAAACTGTAGGTACTCTTAAACCAGCTCCTCTAATTGCGCATCACGCTGTCAATCACAATCTAAATCATTTTGAAGGATATTACTAATCCATTGCTGCATATTAGGTTCGAAAAAGTAGGCGTTACATTTTTGTATGGGACTCCGGCCATAACATGTAGACTTTACAAAACATGGGAAACGAACCCCTGAATACAATGACGACTGTTTTTTTTTCAAATAACGAATATTTTTAGGCACTAAATAAAAACTGAAAATGTTTGACGTCTGTCATGAGAGTTACGAACTTACATGCGACCATCGACAGCCAGCCATGACATGTTTGAGAGATGACATTTACATAACCTAGAATTGTCAAAACTGTGTTGTTGTTTCGTTATTTTATGTTTGACATTGGCAGAATTGTCGACATCGGCACCATTACCATAGACAGTTATAATATACCATAGAATAGTTATTTTATGTTTACTTTATTATGACTTTAGACAAAAGTAGGCCCACCAAGACACGATCAAATCTTTCGAACCATTTTTCGGTTTCAGGTCATCTTGATTAAAGGTTATAAAAGTGTTAACCTTCTTTGAATGGGTATTATCTTATTTTATAATAAACATAAGCTTTTCTGCTTTCGTCCAGAAGTACCTACCTAAAAATCTACAATCCACAAAAGTACCTAATGTTTCTTTTTAAACGATGAATCAAACTTTTTTTATAAATCGAAAATAAGATAGCTATCTTACTATCTTATCTTAATAGTACATAAAAACATGCTTTTCATATTTATGTCTTAGAGCATTTGATGCTCTAAGTATTTATGTAGATGACGTCTACGTGATATTATTATGTTTTAATGTAACATGATTTCTGGACGAAAGAGTACCTATGCTAGTAAGACGACGCCATGATCAATAGAATATGGCAATCATTTGAAAAACTACTATTTTTTGTGCCGAAGTAATCAGTGGAATATTCAGTACTTAAATAATATTTTTCCTCAATTCGTGGATATTTTTTCCTCTTTTTTCATTACCGTACCTACACTTTATGGCCGAAAATGAAACATCTCCTTTGACTGCTCAACAATGCAATGTAAATAACGCAATGAATGTTGTTGAACTGTCAAAATGAAGCCATTCCTTCTGTTAGTGTTATACGCAACTACCCCGCAGATCAAACTAGTCTATCTACTCTCTTTAACTATCATACAAGTAAGTAATGTAGTTTTTAGAGCTTTGAAATTCTCCTTTACATTCTTCTTGAAATAATACCTATTCTAGTTTTTTTCATCTTGGCAACACTTTGTCATCCCGCCCGATAAGTAACTAAATAGCCAATCAACTAGGTATGTATTTAAAAACATTGAAATTCTCGTACAGTCAGCTTCACGATGTGGGTACACCCTTCAAAGTAAATTTTAATACAACTGGGGTACCCAATTGATGCAGCCCACTGTACTTACTTAGACCCTACGTGAAATTATTCTGCAAATAAGAATTTCTCGAATGATCTGCGAAGAAAAGCTGCGGTTATCGAGGACAGCCTGTGGAAGGCTGACTATTCATTGAATTCTAAGTTTATGCTACGTTTTCGTACCCCTTTTGGCCGCAATGGACATACTTTCAAAGACAATACTAATGCAAAATTATTATTAAATTCCTACATTTAACCATAAATATTTCAAAACAATCCTCCGTTCCCATTATAATCCTATAATTCAAAAATCAAAACATACCAACCAAGGAGTTTTAACGTTAAGATACAATATTCCTGCCGCTCCCCCTAGAGGGGAGCTGAACGCGGGGTGTTACAAAAAATTGTTACCCCTAAGGGTACAACGAGGGGGCTGTCATACGCAGCCGTCCAACTCCGCCTCCTGTAGGAACCGTTTAAAACAATTACGGGGGTGTATTTGAGTTTTAGTATTGAGTTGAGACTTTTTGGTTAGGCTGTATGGATGAAGTCAGGGTTTAGGTAGCCTTTTTGATGGAGTTTTGAGAATGTTGGAGTAAACTATAATTTTTAGTTGATTGATAAGATGATTTGGACAAACGAATGACCATTCATAACATACATCGAAACCCTTCCGTGCCTCGTAAACACGTTAAACCGTTGGTTGGTCGTTACGGGTAGTTAGACGCCCAAAAGTCTAACAACCAGTCTTACCAAGGGGTATCGTGTTACCCAGTAACTGGGTTGTGGAGGTCAGATGGGCAGTCGTTCCATGTAAAATACGGGTAAACAGCTGCATCGGGTTAGACTGAGAGCCAACCCCAACGTAGGTAGTCGGGAAAACGCTGGGCAGATAGATTTTTTTCGGTTTAAAGAAACTTTATTCCCAATAAAGACATAAGTCACTTACTTGAGAACAGTACTAAAAATATAGATTACAATATGTTCGTCATCAGTATTACAATTTAATAGTGACCCATCCAATGCGTTCATTTCTCCAGAAGTGATCGATCCGCAAGTATGTGCTGGCTAAGTAAGGACTTTATTTGTCAGAATATTGTTACATAGTTGTTACAGTTTATGTATACTAAATATCAAATAACAGAAACTAAACTTATGTATTACTTACCTTAATCTAAGAAACCGCTACCAGTTGGCAACGTACCCAAAATGCTGGCAGCATTGCCACGCTGGATGGCAATGCTTAATACTGGCTAAGTTGAGTTTTGAATGCATTGTAAGAGTGTATATTTCTTATACAGGACGGTAATTTGTTATAAAGCTGTGCTCCTTCAAAAGTTAGCATTTTTTTGCCATAATTAAGTAGTTCTTGTTTTTGGTAAAACTAGCAACTTTTTTGCTACAATAATTTGAAAAAAAGAAGGATGTCCCAGTAGTTAAGGCCTCGCCGCTTATGCACGACGTTGTGGGTTCAAATCCGGGCAAGTAGCAACGAGACTGTTTTGATGATTCCTTGTTTTGGTCCCGTAAGAAGTCAATACAAAAACCTCTTAATTATCGGTGGCTATAAAATCGCACTACTTCGAAAAAGTGTTTTCGGTATGGGTCCTAATAATATTAAATAAACTACCGCACACCATGAAAAGTGAGTCCCTAAAACAATTTAAAAATAAACTGCAGGCTGTTTTGATACAGAAATGTTATTATTCGATAAGTGATTTTTTGACTGACCCTATGCGTGACATTATTGACATTAGTAGATACACTTTTGTGCATGATCGGAACTCATTAAAGTGATTCATTAATTTATTAACTACAAGCTGACCCCGCGAACTTCGTACCGCCTAACATTTTTTTTTAATTTTTCTCTCCTTTTGAACCATCCTCGTACTTTAAGGAATATTCTAAAAAAAGAATTAGCAACATCGGTCCATCCGTTCTTGAGTTATAAAATTACAACGAAAAGTGGCATTGATTTTTATATTTTTAGATGTCATAAGTGTGCTCGTGGGCTTATTTGTCGTGACATTATTTGTAAAATTTCGAATGCCAAGGCTCACTATATTTTTATAAGAACTTTATTGTACACACGGCTACACATCAAGCTATACATTTCCAGTTTACACTGACCTCTCATTGTAAAGAAATCCTACACAATGCGAGATCAGCTTATACTGGAAATGTATAGCTTGATGTGTAGCCGTGTGTACAATACCTACATTCTATGAGAATAATAGATTTGATTAGTTTATTTTTATTTTATTTGATTTATATGTACATTCTGAAGTTTCTCTTGGACATCACTGACATCGATCTGATCATTATTCTTTTTGGTCATGGTTTTTAGAATTTTCAGGTGCGTAGTAGTCACAACCGGGGAGCGTGTATGACAAAATATATTAAACCTGTGATTACTTTAACTCACACACTGACATTTATTACATGTTTAAATAATTTGGAAAATCGTATACTTTTACAATGTTTACAAATATGTGATCACCAATCTATCTATCACAATAGTAGATTATTAACCAAGGGGATAAAGCAGTGTCTTCTGTCGCGGGTGACGATTTAAATCGCGAGCGTAATGAAGGACTCGAGGTTTACTCCCGAGCGTAGCGAGGGTGTTAAAAACTTAAATCACGAGCGAAGCGAGGGATTTAAGACGAGTCCTGAGTGTAGCGAGGGATTTAAGTTCACCCAAGACTAAGACAGCTTTATCACCGAGGAAAATACTCTACTTTTCGTACCATTTGCGAAAAAATTAACACAATAATAATATGAGATAAGCATGTAATAAAAATAATGACAATGAAACGTATTTTTAGAACATTATCTTATTTATAAAAATAAATTAAAATAAACTTAACGTTTTTGTATTTGAAGAAAACAAAAACGCGGCAAATTCCTAGACTAATATTTTTTGTCGGAAAAGCAAAGGCATCAAGCTCATACGGCCTCGTCGGTTTTCGTAATTTTATTTAATAATCATAACTGTATAATGCTTTATATACAAACTCAATGGTGTAAACACAGATGTAGTTCAGTATAAATTTCGGTAAGTATTCCAAATTTAAATCACATTCTCCCCCTAGAGGATGAATGAAATTCAGTACAATTTTCTTTCCCTGTTTTTAACAGATTAAAAATGACTATTGTTATGTTCGCTTTTTGTGGCATAGAATGTCACTTTTTTGAGCAAGTGGTACGAAAAATTAACTTATTTGTCATTGCTACATTTTTTCTTTTTACCTATTGTGATAGAGTAATTTTATTATAGGTGCATAGGGTACATATAATTATATAATTAATCCATACAAAATATTGTAACACATTTTTAAAGAGTTACGGATGAGTTTCTTGCCCATTCTTCTTCATACGAAACTACCTTTTGGAAGGCGACTAGAATCAATACTATTTTAATGTAAGTGTTGACGTTCAAAAGTGCCTTTTATGTGCCTATTTGAAATAAATGCTTTGACTTTGAACATAAACAAAGCATAAGGAGTAGATATGTACGGATCTTAACAGGTGGCTTTCTGCAGATTATACCCCAAGGGGAAAAGGCGTTAGATTATGTATGTAAAACTAGGCAAACCTATCAAATAATTTCCCTACCACCTACAGTCCTACACATCAAGACGTCTCCAAAATAACGAAGACAGCTCACCTTCACCCCCT
This sequence comes from Brachylomia viminalis, assembly GCA_937001585.2. Lineage (NCBI taxonomy): Eukaryota > Metazoa > Arthropoda > Insecta > Lepidoptera > Noctuidae > Brachylomia > Brachylomia viminalis. The sequence goes on along the minus strand of OW443320.2, from coordinate 11,775,188 downwards.
AATTCGATAAACGCCAGCAATTATCTGAACACATCCCCTCGGCTATTCATTTAAACGATTTCGCCCCCTCGGGTGCGGTTGAGTCGGGTTGATTCAGCTAAGTATTAAAAATTGAACTCTCCTTTGTTTATTCAATCTTGATTTTTTGATACAGATTTTTCGTGGGGGTGAAAAGGGGTGAAATTGTTTTTTTTTGTTTAATTGGGGATAATCAATTGGTACAAAGTGTTTATGTTGAGTTTGGAAAACAGTTTTTTTTGTGTGTTCTCGTTGTGTTGGAAGTAATAGGTATACCTAGTGTTTTTTCTGGAATTAAGTGTCTTGATCTAATTTATAAATCACTTTCGCCTAAATTCAATCTAATACTTAAATCATTTGAAAACTTAACTATTTCTGCCATTGTTATTTTGAGCTTACATTATTACATAAACAATATTAGCAGGCACCAACATTTCAAACTTAAGCCTCAGTAAATTCAAAGTCAAAAACAAAGTCAAAAGTCAAAGTCAAAGTAATTTGCCAGAAACACGATACTAGAGCCCAATATTTAAAAAAGAGCACTGCATCCTCTACATTAGATTTAGTTACAATTATATGTTTATTTATAACCAAAAGTCCACACTTCCACACAGGATATAGGTATATTATTTCAAAACAATATAAAACCACATAACGTACCAATCTTTCTCCTTTTAATACATCCCCGTCAACCAATCGTTCAGTAATACTATTCGTTCAGTAATATCATTCAACTGAGCGACTGTTCGTGGCATGCAATTTACTTCAACTCTTTCTGTTGTTAATCTATTATTGTATTTTATTTCATAGACGTATGAATTTATTTTGTTATACAGGGTGTTCGGCAGAACGTTGAACATACGAAAATGGCAGATAGGTGGAGTCGTCTGCTATCTACTTAGCCCAAATGATTTGACCTAGGCCCCATAGATTTTTTTATTTAGATTTTTTTGAATAACCTATTTTTATGTGTTTGAAAAACTTTGAAGTAAGATTACTTTATGTAGGATAGACGAAACTGGCAACACTTTTTTTTTGTTTTTGTCTCGACTGTTGGTAGATTCTTCGAAAACTATTGTTTGGTGGAGATAACCGTTAGAAAAAAAGTTATGAGCCTTCAAACATTACAAAAAGGGGTGATTACATGATTTTAAGCTTCTCTTTACATTGCATTATAAAAATAAATAAAAGTGATTGAAGACTTAGGATTTCATCGAAACATGCTTAGTGTATGGCCTTTCAAACGGTATGTAATTTGTTTAATTAAAAAAAACATAAGAGTTATTGACCAATTTTAGTTCAAAAAGGGGATTATGATGCAGTTCGATTTTTGTGAAATGTAAAATGTTTTGCAAAATTCTTCATGTAATCGTGGTAGAAATTAAAAATCGATAGTGTATTGGGTAAGTACCTGATTGGTAAAAGCCCCTCGTGTAGAAAAATCAAACAAAATCATGAAATTCGGTTGATAAAAAAAAATACAAAAAAGAACTGTGGGGCCTAGATCAAATCATTTGAGCTGGGTAGATAGCAGACGACCCCACCTATCTGCCATTTTCGTTTGTTCAACGTTCTGCCGAACACACTGTATAGTGTCTATAGGTAATCATTACTCTTCCTTTTCTGTAGTCGGGTAAAAGTTACAGAAGGATGGTAGGTGTTTGAGGTTTGCTCAACATGGTACTTACCTATATAGATGATTTTTTAATTCTTTGGTTAAAACCATTAGATGTCTTGTACAAAATAATATTTAGATAAGTAATTTATTCGTTTCCTGATCGGGTAACTGTTCCATTCAAGTACTCTACTACAACTACCAACATTGGTAATATGGGTAGGTATCTAATTTAAAAATTACAAAAAAGAGAAATACCAAGAATCCCTATTACGTAAAATACTGTCAGATCATGGCATTGCTGACCATGGTTTTGTTATTGTTATTAGTAATTAACTGTTTCTTTATTTTACTTCGAATCGTATCGTGTTTCGTAATGTTAATTACTTACTACTGTATAGAATCCAGTTCTTCTAACTGAACAGACAGCAGTGCTGCTGGGGAGTTTGTTGCGCCACTTCTTCTTCCCAGCTAAAGCACTAGGAAGTGGTGAAGGGCGGGCGTTTTGAGGGACTGTCTTAAGTAATTTTGACGTTCAAAAAGTCCTGATTCTCAGCCTAGTTTGAATAAAATGACTATTGATTTTGACTAGCAATTGCTTTCAGATTAAGATTGGTAACAATTTCATTCAATCACTTTCTCAAAGTAATCGACATTCAAAAAAAAATCGACTAAAATCCTAGAAAAAGAGTAGACGAACGTAAGTAGCCGATAATTCCAGTGTTCACGCTTGAAGGATAATAATGGCCTACTAGTGACACTAAATGAGACATACCTACATTAGCTAGCATCAAGGTTAACAATATACTGGCCATCAGCTTGTGAATTGTCATGAAGGTATCCTTAGAAGTGAGGTGACTTTCCCTAGGTAGCCGCCGGATTGTTTAATAACTTATCTTATCCTCAAAAAGGATACCTAAAAAGGCCGCGAAAATTACTAATTTTTCTTTAACGAAAATCCCTCACGGTTTTTCACAAAATAAACATCAAAGCGAAAACAACATCGTAATCTTTTAATTGTATCTTTTTATAATTAGAAAAAAAAAACAAGCGACCATCAAAAACCTTTGCACGAAAAGGAAATGAAAGGATTGAAAAATACAACCCGCGAGGAATTCTCAGCACATTCCAAATGTCTGGCTCCTTGAGACAATACACCCATTCCCGCGAAACAGCAATATAGAACTCGACTAAGTTAGAACGAGACGGCAATATTACTACAACGACGTCTTAAAACCCGCTTCTATTGGCCGATTTGTATCGAATAAAAGTGTGAAAGCTCCGCTATTGGTGGGTTATATTATTTTTTTACTCGCGTTCGGATATTCGTACTGGGGTACTTTTTTACGATATCTGAATTTTATGAGGTACTTGCAAACAGAGATTGCGGTATGTATCCGAATATCCGAATGGTTTACTAGAGTTTAGAAGGTTCGCTGGTTATTTACAAATAAACGTTTGATTTATTTACAAAATGCTGTATGGGCAGGTTTTAGGAGTAAGTTGAATTATTTTCGGTACAGGTCGTTTCTATTTGATATTGTATAAATTGAGATACGGTTTAGGGGTTTCCCTTTAGTGACCCAATCAGAAGAAATGGTTTCTGCAATAGCTGTGTTACGTTTTAATTCTGTTCAAATTTCTAGGTATGTGATGGAAACGGCATTTGTAGGTAATGGTGGCTACTTTCATGAATCTTCCAATATGCCTACGGTAGGTACCTAAGGTTAGAAGTAATCAATTGTTGGGAGATGCTACATGAATATGATAGAAAGGTGTAGATACCTATGGAAACAATTATCTGGAATACAGAAAAGCTTTAAGTAGGTAGGTAACTTATATTCTTCTTTAGGTAGGTAAGTTTCTTTTTCAAACGAATTTAGACAGCCGTGGTAAGGTAAATATATTATAGCCAGTACCTAAGTAAGATGGTAGCAAAGCTTTATTTATTTATATATTCTTTATTGTACACCACAAAATACATAACAAAAAATAAATTGAACGCTACAAAATAAACAAAGGGCGGCCTTATCGCTTTCTGCGATCTCTTCCAGGCAACCTTAGAATGGACAATGATTTGCCTGGACATAATATGGGGCTGTCGTTGGTGCGAATAATAAGTATCTATACAATAGATACACTAAAATGGATACACAGATATATACTCCTAAATATATAAGCAACGAAAATAAATGAAGACTGTAGATAATTACTATTACAAACACACAACGATAAGTAATGTTCCTTCACGAACAAAGCTTTCTGCCCAGAGGGTACCAGGAATAGGTATCTACACTTCTTGCCACCCATGAAGGCAGTTTTAATGCACCCTAAGTCTTCTTAGTTCTAAGCTAACTTATACAGGGTTATTGGTAAAACACCATCAACCTCTTAAGGGGTCAATGTACTCATCATTATGAACAACTTTTACTATGGGACCAAATTTGAAATCGCGAAATAAATCAGCTGGTTTGGCCCTACGTTTTGACGAGTTCTGCAAACATAAATGAACAGCTGATTTTTTTTCGCGATTTCATTTTGGTCCCATAGTAAAAGTTGTTCATAATGATGAGTGCAGTGACCCATTAAGAGGTTGATGGTGTTTTACCAATAACCCTGTATATTACTCATCCTCTGCCTCATCTGTATAGCCTTTTCCGGTTTCCCATTTGTCTTGGGGTCAGCTTCCAGTCTAACCAGGTGCAGCTAAATACCAGTATTCTACATGGAGCAACTACATACCTGATTTCCACAACCCAGTTACTGGGTAACACGATAAGTACCTCTTGCAAGACTGGTTGTCAGACTTTCTGGCTTCTGGCGATCCGTGACGACTACCATGCGCCTGCCGACTGCCTGCCAGTCAATTAGATTATACTATTTATACTACTTACATTAAACCTTGGACAAACGACCGTCGCGACGGAGAATTTTCTATTCAGATAAAAGACTTAAGAGTGTTTATACCTTATGAGTGGCAACGCCGCAATTTAGTGTCATATTTCGTGGTTTTCAATTTTTATCATTTAATCGGAGCTATATTTTAAAAATCTGTTTAATTAACTTTTTAGAATTATGTGAAAACTGTGTAAAAGGTAAGAAATCGTTGCGTTTACAGTTCTATTTATATGAAAATAATAGATTGGAAACTTGCAGGGCGTTATTTTCATTGTAAAATGATAAAAATTGAAAACCACGAAATATGACACTAAATTGCGACGTTGCCACTCATCATAAGGTATAAACGCTCTTAAGACTACAATACAATTTCTTATTACATACAGAAAAATATAATAAGTACAGCACTATTATGAAAAAAAATAATGTCAATGGGGCCAATCATTTATAATAAGATTCCACATAATCGCAAAGAACACCTAACACACATATTTAGAACTAAACTGACTCATTTGCTATTACAAAAATGTTACTACTAAATGACTTCTTGAATGACAACGATTTATAACTGTACCTTGACTTTTTTTCTTGTCATTTTAAATACCTTTTTGCAATAATTTATAATTTGATAACATAATTTTTAATTTTTTAATGTGAGGACTATTTATTTGACAAGTTATTTATGTGTGGGTATTCATTTTTTGATGGCTTGTTATTTTAATGTCAATGTAATGTTAACTAATCGCCGTAAGGTAGAATGTAGCGGAAACATTGAATTCTGTACTACATAGAGCAACATGGACCACCGGCGGACCGTGTTGCTCTATGAATCTGTACCATCACAAACCTGTAGGTACCTACATTGTTAGCAAATAAATATTTCTGATTCTGAAAAAAAATTACTAAGCCCGTCGGATCAATATCCGTCGGAAAAACTAATTTAATAAAAATATATATTTTTTTATTACCTTCAGTTCTACAAAAACACTTATCTAAACATAGATACATAGGTACATAAACTCACGCTTTCTCCTCATGGGGATAGGCAGGGACTACAGAACACCACCTGCTACGATCCTTACATAGGTAGGTACTCCTATTGTTTCATAAACTAGATTATATCCAAGATGGTGGAAACTTGCTGATCCAGCTCCATAGGACAATCTAGAGTCTAGACAAAATCAAACTTGTTGCAACTTTCTTATTTTTATGACATTGATTTACATTCTGTGATTACTTTAACTCACACACTGACTTATTAAAAACTTTATTTGAATTTATTTGTTTAAATAATTTGGAAAATCGTATACTTTTACTATGTTTGTAAATATGAGAGCACCATGTATCTATCACAAAATCAACTTATTTGTCATTGCTACATTTTTTTATTCTTTTGACTTATTGTGGTAGGGTAATTTTATCATCCGTGCATCGTCTTCACATATAATTATATAATTAATGCAAACAAAATATTGTAACACATTTTAAAAGAGTAACGGTGGAGTTTCTTGCCCATTCTTCTCCATACGAAACTACCTTTTGGAAGGGGCGACTAGAATCAATTCTATTTCAATGTAAATGTTGACGTTCAAAAGTGCCTTTTATGTGCCTACTTGAAATAAATGTTTTGACTTTGACTGACTTCTTAGCTAAAAATACTCAGAAATGCCAGCACTTGCGAAATGTTTTCATAATCTCACAAAAATCCCGACGGTTGGTCATCATTAAATAAATTTCAACGACGCTTCCCCCTCTCTACAGACTGTGAGCGAATAGACCCGGCAGGGACTGAATATTTTATAACATTTTCGACTACTAAAGTACCTACCTACCGTATAGATAAAATCTAAATTTTTGTTGGACGTCATTGACTTTTTTTAAACTTAAAAGTACATGTTTGGGTTTTATTGTAGTTTTGACGATTAGATAATAGAATATTAAAACAGGCTTATAGAGGAGTTTTTTTTAATCAGCCTGCAAACTTTATCTAACCATGAATTCAGCATTTAATTCTAGACGTAGCCACAGAATATACAGTACGTAAGTTTAGCGTAGAAATGTTTCGTCTATTATATATTTTATTTTATTGATGTAATCTAATGTGTAGGTATGTGTAATTTAATTTCTTGTTGTTTATTTTAATGTAATGTATCTGAAATAAATGAATAATAATAATAATTATCCAAATAAATTATGTTTCATAGAAAACCGCAATACACGCTCAAAATATATGGGACAAAATTTTTTTTTATAACCGACTAAAACTTTCTACGCTAAGGGGTCTAGAAATATATGCTGAATTCATGGTTTCAGTTTGCGTACCGGTAATTTTTTTTCCTGTATTCATGTGTCTTGGGTTCACCACTTTACCTCAAAACGTTTCTTCATGTCGTTATTTTTATTATTTCATTTGATAAATAAATTGTTAGGCATCAATGACTTGTCATTGGTTGTAGTATGAGTTGTCGTTGAGTTGTTTGCATACTTTAAAGTTGATCTGTATTATATTTCGTTCTTCGTCTTGTTCTTTTCGTTCAATTTCGTCTATTTCATTGCAATATTTGATTGTTCCCACTCAATGTAAATGGAAGAATAATGGGGGAGGCCCATGCTAAAGCAAATTTAACAATTTTCTGAAGCTGATCCTACAGGATTATTGGTCAAACACCATCAACCGCTTAAGGGGTCATTGTACTCATCATTATGAACAACTTTTACTAAGGAAACAATATATGAAATAACGAAAACAAATCAGCTGTTCCCTACATTTATGTTGGCAGAACCCGTCAAAATGTAGGGATCAGCAGATTTTTTTTTCGCGATTTCATATTTGGTCCCATAGTAAAAGTTGTTCATAATGATGAGTACAATGACCCCTTAAGAGGTTGATGGTTTTTACCAATAACCCTGTATATTATGAAGAATAAATGAATACAATTTTCTTAATAACTAAATAATATATAATTTAACTAAATTTGTAAGATTGTTTATAAAGGCTACTATTACTATTACTCAAAGAAAAGTGAGCTACCGTCTGCTTCTAACCCCTCTCTTTAAATTGAAAACGTTCTACCAGACATTGACTTCTGTCTTATCATCAAAATCACTCAATATTAAGCTAGTGAATTAGTAAAATTCTACATTTTTATCTGTAATTTTTATGGTGCACATAATAAACAGTATTCTATTCTATTCTAGTGAAAGAGATCATTCATTCATTCATTCATGCCAATCACTCTCGGAAATAAAAATCGCCTCAATTAATTCAGGAAACTCGTACTTAACTGGTGTAATAAACGATAACCATCCTTTTGGTCTAGCAATTCAGATCTTGAAATTTAAATCATAGTAATTCATCCAATAAGTAGGTAACTAAATCATTATTTTGCCTACCAACGAAGAAAATCTATAATTCACTATTTCCAAATAACAAAAACAATCGTAACACAATATCCCTCCGCCTCTATACGTTCCGAACGCGGATATCCGCCCGGCCAACAATTATTTAATGTCAAACGCAAGCAGCGCCCAAGATTGCGGATTGCGCCCAACATAGGTATATATCATGATATATTATGATTTTTTATGTTAATTCAGCTCTTTTGAAGAAAAAGTTGGTTCTTCTTTAATTTTAACCCTAATTTTTAACACACTATCAAGTTAAAGAGCGATTTTTGTAAAAAAAACTTGCTACTAAAAATGGTTAAAATGTTTAGTTGTTAAAGTTAATTATCTGGTTCATCGAATCCTGAACGGTGGACCACTACTTACGCCACACCCTGTATATACACTCACCCTCTCACCCTCACACACACACACGTACGCTCTCACTGAGACACAAACATACACACAAACACTCACAAACTAAATACAAGCTTCTTTTAACCGCTTTAAGTTTATTTAACTTTTTTGTTGTTACCATATTCTTTTTATTTTTGTTAATCTTTTTGCATAAGATTCTGTAATATCTGTACTTGAAACCAAAGAATCCACTTCAATTCATTCATAAAAAGCTAAAACACCTTTAAATGCGAAAAAAATAAAAAAAAAACAACCTTTAGGTCTATTCCACAATTAATGTAAGAAATAATAAATAATAGTTTTAAAAACACGCTTTTGTGGATAACCAAATTAAAAGAAGAAAATAATTTTCAATAAGTTTAAAATAAGAATAGAGTGATTAACAAAAAATAAATATTTTATGGTAAAAAAGCGTGGGGTGCTTCATGTCAATTGTTGTAAATATTTTTGTGAATGTTTGAATGGTCATCATGAAAATATCTGATAAAGCACCCCACATTTGTGTTGCTTAAAAAGATTTAATCATATTCAACTAAAACCTACTCGAATCGCTAAATCCCGCCATCTAATCTGCGCCATTGTTAGAATTAATTAATTGTCTATGGTACAACAATAGATTATAATTTAAACGCTTTTGATGTTCTTGTAGGTTTATCTTCGTAATTAATTATAATTCCTGTATTATTTTGTGTTTTAAATAATATGGTTTCCGGTTAATCGAGTTTCATGTGGGTGTATGTTAGATAATGTTTATATAGATAAGTAAAGGGGTGGCAAAGGTATGTCTGACGTATGCCTACTGCCCTTATGAATAAATGTTTGTTATTTAATAAATATTGATTATATGAGAGATTTCAATTTGACTCTTTCTTACCGCATGTTCTTCAGAAAGGTCCGGTTCGTAGTTCTCGCAACCGGGGGCCGTGTATGACTAGACCTATGAACCCACTGCTGGGACACAGGCCTCCTCTCTGTGAGAGGGAGTGGGCCGTAATCCTCCACGCGGGCCCAGAGCGGCTTGGTAGATGTCACATGTCTTCGAACTTTTGGTTCTAGGACATGCCGGTTTCCGCACGATGTTTTCCTTCACCGCTTAGAGAGCAGTTGTTATAAAATAATTTACACAAAGTAGGTAATGCGCCTGACTGTGTTCGAACCCATAACTTACAACTCGTAAGTACTACCCCCATGGGAAGATGGCGTGGGTTTATGTATGTCTATCTTACCTAATATTATGTAACTTTATAGGCAGACAGGTATAATAATAAATAAATTCTTTATTTTCGGGCCACATGAGATCCACCGTTTTAGCGAATTTCTTAGAATTAATGTTAGTAAATTATAGTACATTACTGCAGCGGCCAGCAAAAGAGGCATTGATGGACGAACGTGTAAATGTAGGCCGAGGCGAAGCTGAGGCACACTGTATTCGCATCAATGCTTAGTTGTGGCCAAGGCTTGTATAGTAATTTTCTCAAATAATGCGCGGAAATTAAAATACAATTACTTTTCAAAACCAATGACGAACAACGAACAACAATAATTTTTCCCGCGTTAAAGTGTTCGTTTGTTTTTTTTTTCAATAAACAGCTCTCTATTTGCAAGCCAGTTCCAAATTTTAATAAAACCTTTGATAAGTTACCTCCTTGGTTGCCATGCATCGGAGTAAAAGATCGTACCATTTTTAAATTACACGATAGATATGAGTTTACTAGGTAATTTATTTGGCCGCTAAACCACGACAGATATGGATTTTCATACAACTTTTGCCGGCCGCTGCTCGCATGTATTTGGCCAGTACAGCAATTTCGATTTATCTCGAAGAAGGTTGTCAAAATAATGCTCAAATTTCCAAGCATGTTTGAGTAAAATATAGTAGCACAAAGTATTATTTAAAATGTATTATTTGAGTTCGCTTTATGTGGATGACGCACAAGCAAATCGAAATACTTCACTCGTGCATCACCCCCACTAAACGTCTCAGAATAGGAGAGTAGATGTTCTCCGCCACTGTCCTCAGAATACTGTTATCACTGTCCCGCAGTCTTGTTAAAGGGGACTGCATGACCAAAACGCAAGTTTTATAATGCCTAAAAGCATATGATCCACTGTAGTAAACAAAATCAGAAAAATATATGATATTCTTCAGGATATATGCTTGTTAGCTAGTGTGTTGAAAACATGATACAACTAAATAGGTACGATAAAAAAGAATCACGAAGATACCTCTCTAATTTCTTTGAGCGATTAAAAACCATACTAATATACATGCAAAAATTCTGTATTTTTTTCAGATTGTTCTTCAAGCAACATATTAACGTGATAGTGTTTTCGTTTTTTAGTCCAATCATAAGATTTTTTATAAATAGAGAACAGCTTCATATTTTGCAACAAATTACCAGCTTTGTGTCATCGCGCTTCTCTTTCTTTTGTATGCAGTCCGACAGTGACCGCGCTTTAGCTGTTGTCAGCCCTTTATGGACGAGATTGTTTTCCTAGTGCTGTAGGCTGTCGCGTCGACTTTTTTACAATCCTTTTTTTTTATGTTATTCCTTTTCCCCAAGTCCAGATCAGTTTCATATAATAAACTTATCTGACAGAAAATATACAAATTCTGACTGAATAGGTGTTAATGCCTACCCCTATCCAACCAGATAATGTAAAACAAGTCTTTCGTCCATTTCCAGCTGCCTAAACCATCATCATCTCTGCCTAGGCTTATCCCAACTATCTTGGGGTCAGCGTCCAGTCTAACCGCGTGCAGCTGAATACCTGTATTTTACATGGAGATAGGCAGTCACTCCATGTAAAAACCTCCACCACCCAGTTACTGGGTATCACGATACCCATGGTCAGACTGGTTGTCAGACTTTTGGGCTTCTGACTACACGTAACGACTGTCCGGACCAACGGTTCAACGTGCTTTCTGAAGCACGAAGGGGTCTCGATATGTAATGGATGGTCACCCATCCATGAATTGACCGCGGCCAGCGTAGCTTAACCTTCGATCAACCCGTGCGACTGTTATAATTTAGCCACGAGCCCCTAAACTATCGGTGTACCTCGTAAATATAGCAACCATTGGCTATTCAGCCATATTGATAATCAAACCCTATAATAGCTAGGTACCTATACCCAATGAATCTGATTTTCATCCTCGGACCGCGCCATATCAGAAATATTCATATTTCGAATGAATATTCAAACTGCTCTGTGTTTACATTCACGGCGTTCCAATTTCAAATATTTGCATTTATTTATTTATGGATACGGGACCTTTTTGTTCGGACTTTTTGCCGCGTTCGGTTTGCAAAAACATTATTTTTACCGCGCCTAGTCTATCTGTCCTTCTCTAACTTATCATAAAAAAAATCTGCCTCTTTTCCACTGGTCGAATATTTGCTTTTGAATTTGAATTCTATTCTAACATAGTTTCGTTTTATCCTTTTCTTTCTACAAAAACCTACATCTGTCTATTTCTTTTTAGTATTTGACTTTTTGATTGACACATGTCACATTTGTTTAATTTTTGCTATTCAAATTAAACTGTATTCAAATGATTGTAAACATTTTTGCTAACCCTTTGTAAATATGACTTTTACGCAAATATTGTGGTTGTAATAAATACAATGGTTTAATAAAAATATTAAAATAATATTTCAGCTGTGCATACCATAAACATGACTCCTCATACTAATTTTTACACGATCAATAGCACTGACAAACTTTTGAATGCATCGTAATTCCGCGAGATTATTAAGTATCATAATTTATTGGAATGACTTTTAATGTGGCAATTTCATTCAATTCATGCTCATTGCACCTTTGTGCTCATTTGAACATTGTTTGATTGTTGAGTGGACATAATGGAAAGTGATTGGAATTTGCTAGTGTGATGACCACTTTCAAAATCTTTCATTCTTATTCTAGATTTTTTTTTCTTGACGGATTAACATGTTTATAATAGACTTTGTTTTTTAAATGAAAAGCATTGTTGATTAATAATCTCCTAAGATTCCGTAGGAGTTCAATTTAAAATCAGTTTTTATATTTTACCTTTCTAACTGAACAGACAGCTGTGCTGTTGGGTAGTAGGTTGCGCCACTTCTTCTTCCCAGCTAAAGTACTAGGAAGTGGTGAAGGGCGGGCTGTTTGTGGGATTGTCTTATGTCATTTTGACGTTCAAAAACCGGTGTTTCCCAGCCTAGTTTGAATAAATGATATGACATTGACATGACATTATTAATATCAAAACAACATAAAAATGGGAGACGCAAGATACTCGTAGAAAGTGATTCCATTTAATCATAACATCGAATAAACTATAATTCCTCCTTCCCTTCGTTTATGTCACTTTCACGCGTTACATCTCAATTCCGTATAAATTGTAATAAAAGTGAATATGTCAAAAAGTAATTAATACTTAGCCGGCGAACCCCTGTCTCTTGTAGTGTTGTGTTGAGGGTCGATGTAATTTTATCGATATTATTATTTGATATTCGCTGTCGTATTCGAGGAGCACTGGTGACCTAGTCAGGCGCTTTACTTTGTGTAAATTATTTAATCACCACTGCTCTCAAAATGGTGAAGAAAAACATCGTGAGGAAACCGGCATGTCCTAGTACCAAAAATTCGAAGACATGTGACATCTACCAACCCGCACTGGGCCCGCGTGGTGGATTATGGCCCACTTCCCTCACCGAGAGGAGGCCGTGTCCCAGCAGTGGGAACATTATAGGCTGATTATGCTATTCGCTGTCGGGGTTTCTTTTGACTTATCAAGCGTTTACTAATGAGACATAATTGAAAATCTTTTGTCACGAGACCCCCAGGGGGTCACGCATATATTAGTTTTACAACCTCACATTATTTACAAACAATATTATAGGCCGTGCTTGACCACTATCTCACAAAATTTTAAGCGATAATGCAGTCAGTGATTATAAGTTACTTTATTAATGGCAAGTTTCTATTTACGTAAGTTTACCTTTGTAACTTTTCAAATACATACTATCAGAAATTGTGGCGATTTTAAACACATAGATCTGTTTCAAAAACTTCTTTCTTAGCACAACGCTGCGCCATCCAGAGATTATATTTTCGAAATGATGTTGTTTCTATCTGCAGTGTTTTATATTTTACACTAGCTTCTACCAGCGACTTCGTTCGCGTGGAAGTCGTAAGATACGTAATATACTAAAATAACAGCCACAATTTCATAAAACTCCCTCGGCCGTCCGCACTATTATTTCGTTTTCGCTTAGCGTTCTTTCTGACCCGTTTTCTTCTAGCTCGGCTCCTAAGGGTAGCGTCATTTTAAATCTAACCTATAAACCAACCTCAACCTCAAGAATTGGGTTAAATACAAAAATAATTTATCAAATCCCACGTTAGTTCCAGAGATAAGCGCATTGAAACAAACAAGCTATTCAGCTTTATTAAATTAGTATAGATTACGTTGTACAGTAAAGACAATGCCAAAACACAAATCATATCGATATTCACTCCTTGCTTCCCACATCCCTACTCGCAAAAGGGCCGGCGTCATCTGCTAGCGGCATATTGTCGCTACCCTTCACGCCAGGGTCTGTGGGACCCGTCTGAGGGGAGGAGGGGAGGGTCAGTAGATTACAGAGATCTTTTGCTTCTCGGCTTCCTGGTGGCCTGGGTTTGAGAGTTTTCGTTATCGTTGCGGATTTTGAGATAATACAGGGTGTAAAAAGACGTTTAACGTAGCGTGAGTCACTTGTTCTTCCAATCATTGTGATCACATTTTTGTACGGGACCATACCTGGGAAACTTTTGGTCACGGAGATGTTGAAGGTGAAACTTTCTACTTTTGCTGACGATTTTTTACGAAAAGAAGTTTTCAATGTTATACATACATAACTAGCCTGTAATGTTCCCACTGCTGGGACACAGGCCTCCTCTCTATGAGAGGGAGGGGGCCATAATTCACCACACGGGCCCAGTGCGGGTTGGTAGATGTCACACGTCTTTGAATTTTTGGTTCTAGGACATGCCGGTACCACACGATGTTTACCTTCACCGTTTTGAGAGCAGTGGTGATGGAATTAAATACACTAAGTAAAGCGCCTGCCTAGTTTCAAACTCACGACCTACAACTCGTAATTCGGGGCCATTATCACTGCTAACAATGTTATAAGTTAAGTTTAATTACTCCTGCGATCCCTGTACCGTTGCATACACCCATAAGCACAATGTTTTGCGTGCGTAAAAATCACTGTTACGGCGCTGCGGTAAACAGCGATTCTTACACCAAAAACAAAAGTACTTTTCCAGCAATAATTTCTGCTTATTTTGATGTAGGTACAGAATGCGTAATGGTATGTAAGTTGCTTTATGTTACACGCTGTATGTAAGTTTTGTTCGCGGCTTCGCCCGCATGCGGGGTGTAAATTATACCACAGTAAGGTAGATATTACCGGAATTCCGTCTACCTGTATTTCGTAATAGCCTTCAGGTGTGAAAATGTAACAGACCGACAGACACAGTTTCTTTCGCATTTCCAATATCAGTATAGAGATTAATTGTTTGATTGTTGGTTGATTATTGTTTGTTGTTGTTGCTTGTTGATGTTGTTCGTCACGTCGCGGTCACCAATTTAGAGGTTATGAGGAACAGGGTGTAAAGTTCGCTCATACCTCCTGGTAAAGGGAGGATCCTCCGACCAGACGGGTGTCGTGTCTGGTGGGCATCTGACCAACGATGGTTTTCGGGACAATTACCTATACTAGTCGCGCGGTAAACTCTGCTTGCGCGATGCAGGATATGCGTGACGTCAGTATGACGCGCACTTCGCATGTGGCAATGTAGATACCGCTACATAAGTATGGAGGTATGGCCTAATGAGCTGTGGGCCAAAATAACCACTACGTGGAGCCCTGACACAGCCAGAAGGCGCCGCAGCAGACCCTGTAGAAGATGGCGGGGCGAACTGGATGAAAAAAAACGACCGAAATCAAATTCAACTCAACTCAAAGCATTTATTTCAAATAAACAGGCACTTTTAAATTGTCAAGGGGTCGGTCAGTCAGAAAGATGAAGCTAGTTGCCTATTCTAAAACGTAGTAGGTACCTATAGAGGAGAACGGGCAACTCCAGAATACCAGTGGTCCATTTTAGCCCTAGATCGAAAGAGCTGGAATTAATTGGGAGATGCCTTTGTCCAGCAGGGGTATGATGCAGGCTAACAGTCATAGTGAAAGTATAGATAAATGCCTAGTAGTCACTTGTAGCATTGAATGGTATTATTTGCTGACGATACTTCTTTAATCTTTAAGATAAATAGACGTGCATCAAATCTTGACGACGTAAATAATGCCCTACTGCAGGTACATAATTGGTTCACTGCTAATAATTTAGTATTAAATGGGAAAAAAACTAAATGCATAAGATTTGCTTTACCGAATGTTAAAAGTAGTGATTGTGACATAGTATTGAATAACGAGAAACTAGAATTTGTCGATGAAACTGTTTTCCTGGGAATAACGCTAGACTCAAGGCTGCAATGGGGTCCTCATTTAACATCTCTTGCAGGACGGCTAAGTTCAGCAGCATATGCTGTAAGAAAAATCCGTCAATTTACTAATGTAGATACCGCGAGGCTAGTCTATTTCAGCTATTTTCATAGTATCATGTCTTACGGTATTTTATTATGGGGACGGGCTGCCGATATTGAGTCTATTTTTATTCTACAGAAAAGAGCTATCAGGGCAATATACAGCCTCCGCAGGCGCGATTCTCTAAGGGAACTGTTTAAAGACATTAACATCATGACGGTACCTTGTCAATATATTTATGAAAACATCATGTACGTAAGGAAAAATCTAAATCTTTTCAGTAAAAGAGGTGAAAGACACAATTATAGGACTAGAAATAGGGACCAATTAGTTCAACCAGGTTTCAGACTGGCTAAAGTAGACTCATCCTTCATGGGGTACTGTTTAAAATGTTACAATAAAATACCTCCCCACATACTCCAACTGAATGAAACGAAATTTAAATCCTGTATAAAACGCACACTATACAGCCAAGCATATTATAAGTTGGGGGATTATATCGCTGACAAAAATGCTTGGCTCAGGGCTGGTCCTGCTCCACAAGGGCGCGTAAACTAATTAATTAGCATTCGAAAATAGTGTTGGAGCTGATGAAGATTGTACAACCTATCTTTGCATTGTATAAATTCAATCTCATAGTATTGTATAATTGCATAGCACATGTGTGAGCACTATGTACCCACTATAAAGCTTACTGGGTTCGTCTTTCATTGACTTGAATGTGCCCTGGCGGCTGAGAGTATGTCATGCTCACTCAAATGTGTCGATGGTGGTGGCGTGTGTATTGGATCATTGAGTTTCCTTCAAAATGGTTGAGCTGAATGGTGCTGATCCATACGTCATGTTCGTGAACGGGCGCCGTCAGTAGGCACTGGTCATTTCTTAGCTGCCACGGCTTATTTTAATTCCATAATTGTTTTTTATCTTTTTATTACGGACGATTTTAACGTGCACGTCTTTCTACATCGTTCTCACATGTATAATTACAACATGAATGATGTAACCACTCTATTGTAACAATATTTTGATTTAAAAGAGTGTCCATGGAGTTTCTTGCCCGTTCTTCTCCATAGGTACCTACTACGCTTTGGAATGGGCAACTAGCTTCATCTTTCTGACTGACCGACCCCTTGACAATTCAAAAGTGCCTGTAATTGGTTTATTTGAAATAAATGCTTTGAGTTTGAGTTTGAGTTTGAATGGAGCAGTATTTTTCTTGGTTTATTTATGATGGTGCCACCGAAAAAAACTAGCTGACTAGTTTGACTACCAAACATTTTTATGTTCATATCAGTCATGCCGGTTGTCTTCTATCATTTCCAGATAAAATGAGCGGATATTGTAAAGTGAAATCTTTCATAACTACATTTTATAGAACGCTCGTTCTCTGTAAGAACCTTCCAGATTTTTTTTATAGTTTATTCAGGAAATGCTCTGCTCTTTATATATTTTTGGCTATTTTTCAATGCTAAGGTTTGTGACCGCTTCTCACAGATTATTTCTGCACGCATGTAATGATGTAACCTAACAAAATGTAGCAAAGGGAGCATGTTTTAAATTCAAGACCGTTAGTTCATTGTTGGTTTAAATTGACGGCATATTATTATTATATCGAGTTAAACTTCACTTAGACCGTATTAAGACCATGAAAATCAACAATCATTATACCCGGCAGCATCTGTTACATTATTCTCATTTTTCGATAAAAGATTGTCAAGAATTTTAACGATTCAATCTGACACAATGAAAATTTGCGCGCATAAAAAAAACATCGCCATATTTAAAAGTTTGACAAATGATTCGATATTTGAATCGGGCGCGAACATCGATCAGTTTGATTGGTTACGGCCAATCGGCGGGCGCCATTTGTCATTTCGTAAAAGAAAATTGTTTTTGAAAAAAATGTGATTCGATTTTTAAACGTTTTATTTTTACGGTGATCTGGCAAATTGATTTTGGCGTTTCATTTGGTGAATAGAGATAGTCATCTGTCAGCTGCTAATTATCGCAGGAAGACAGCAGTTTTTCGAGGGTATTGAGTATCATTTCTTGATAAAAAAAGAACCGGTACTTTGCACCGTGATGTTCTATTAGCAGTCATTGTCTGTAAGAGAAAAGGCCTTTACGCTAGCTTTTATTTTTTTGGGAAACGTATATTTTAATAAAGATCAACCAGTAGCCCTAAGAAGTTATGACGCAATACATACATAAAAAAATAGTTTCCGTTAGTTATCGTGAACACGGATTTTGAAAGACAATGCGCAATGGATACTCTTTAGCGATTATAATGAAAGCGAGTTTTATTTGGAGAGTATTACTCAGTTAGGCTGTTGGAGGTCTGTCCCTTAAATAAATAAAAAAAAACAAGTTCAACTTATAGTATGGCATTTTTTTTTTTTAATAAGTACCTACGTTTATTTATCTGCCTACCCACAATGCAAGAATGACATTACAATATTTTCAATAAAATTGTCGTTTATCCGTATCTCACGCCTACACGTCATCTATCAAATGATGGATCAATTTTTTTTTTATTGATTATAATGACATGTTCATTTTTATTGTCAAATTATCGGCCATCATTGTGGTAGTGGCGATCGAACTGTATTGTAATCGGAATGAATGGAATCGAATGACCTCATAGACAAACGAGAAACTACAATTCTACAAATTGCTTTGGGAAAGAAACATCAACGAAATTATGATGAAGAAATCATGTTTTTTTTTTGTCGAAGTTTTTAATTATTAAATACTAACCATGGTAAAATGTGTAACAATCATAGCTAGATAATTTATTCTAGATTGTATCGTAGCTAGATTATTCGTACTTAATTGATACAGTTTCCTTAACTTTTAGTAATTTTCTCGATATCGATTCAAAGGAAAACAGTGGGTGATTTTATTTCGATATGTTGGGTAATTATTGATGAATATTTATTAGCTTCGAAGTTATAAATTGCGATGCAATATGAGCAGTTTTTTAAAATAATTAAGTAAAGCTATAAAAATTACAAGCAACATAAAGGCGTAAAAATTTGGTCCAGCAAAAAAATACTAAAATAGAATCACAACGAAAACCGCGCGCGCGGTCAAACGTCAACTTTTTTTTTTCTAAACACAGCGCAGGCAAAGGAACACACCCGCACGGCCCCGCCTCCGACCATCAATAACATGCGACGTCAAACACAATGCACCGTTACTCGCTATTTATTCCGTAAAACTGTTAGAATTTTTGCCGGAAAAAATATTAAACGATTTTTACGATACAAATGAGAAATCGATTTGCGAAAAAAGTGTTTATGGTATATAAAAAAAAGTAATGTTTCGCGCCCTTTTTGCTGTCAATGATGATAATTTTGAAGATAATGACTTTTTTTTCTTTTTGGTGATGGTATAAAACTTTGTGATGCCTTTTTAATCCAATTGTGAAAATGAATGATTGTTATTAATATGGGATGAACATTTATTAGCGGGATTAACGTTTTGTATCGCTTAGGGTATGAGTTGTGACTGTGAACAGAATTTCATGCTCTGTGGATTAGCCTTCTGCATAACGTAACATGGGATTCTCAATGATAGGTAACCCAGATTTCTAAAACCCATACTTTTAACAGCGATAATAAGAGGCTACTTAAAATATATCTCACTCCGTGAATTGTGATTGTCATTTATCTCCGTACGTAGATACTACTTACTTAATAGGTACCGTAATAATTCTGTGCCTGCCTAACTTACAACTAAATCTACGTGTTTTAGTATTATATTTTTGAGCAGACCAATCCTAAGCCATAAGATTACCAGTCCCAAGATCTGAGCTGATGCATTCTCTCCAATTTCTAACAAGTTCTTTTTCTGTTACAGGTAAAAATCTGGTTTCAAAACCGTCGCATGAAATGGCGAAACTCAAAAGAGCGGGAACTCCTAGCATCAGGTGGGTCTCGCGAGCAAACGCTACCAAACAAGAACAACCCACACCCAGATCTTTCTGACGCTGAAGCAGACAAGCCTAAACTATCACCAGTATCGCCAGCTACCGAAGAAACAAATGAAGACATGAAAAAAGTTTATGCAACAACGTCAAATGAATTTCGCAGTTATGAAGACAAAATGGCTGGCGGTCAATTGTTTTCCCGCGAAATTCCGTATCAAAATATGGAGGAAGATGATTTTGACAGCGACGCTAGCGCCAGTGATGAGGAGATTAATGTGACATGACGTGTTTTTGTGGTTATTAGGTTAATTGTAACATAAATTGGATAGTGTTTTGTATATTTTCGGTAAGATTTTTAGGTTAGGTATTCTGTAGCCGATGTTGTTCCGATATTTATGCCCGTTTTTACTATGACTAGGTTACACCGGAATAAATGCTTAAAAACGCACGGTTACATTTTCAACACTCAGCTCAGCGCCTCAAATCCGACAGCGCAACAATATTTAGGTGTATCCACGTTAAAACAGGCATAAGTAATTGATTCTTTCTATTGTTCTTACAACTTCTGTCTGTTTGTATGTTCGCTCGTTAGTGCGCTTATAACTCGAGGTTATTAGATTCACGAGTTTTTTTATTTTTTTATTCATACCTATCATGTTTTTTAACTGACTACTCCCTGTATTGGTAAAATCGTTATTAGAATCAGAATAATATCGGACCAGTATCAGCACTGTAGTTTTAGGGGACAGGAGTGATTTGGGTGATTGGGAGTTGAAATGTCGAGGATGAAAGAAAATAAAAAAGTAGAGGCGTCGTCGTGGGACACCCGATTGCAACGAGGTTCCGTTCGCTTTTGCTCACTTTTATTAAATTATTACGTAACAAAGGGGTCGTGACCATAGTATTTCTTATATCTAAAAATTAGTTTTTTAAACCCAGAATATAAACTGACATTTCAAGTATTTTTGTGTTTGTTTTTTTAGTGTACGAGTTTGACATTACACCTGTCAAATTACTATCTGCGTTTAAAAAACCAACTATGTATAAGGTCGTGGCGGTCAAAATGCTTACACTTTTTTTCGGTCTCTGATTCTCCACGTGTGCAGAGTATACCGTTCGATAGGGAACTTCGTTTCAAAAAATATTGTTTGCTAAATAGGTAGTGCCTAAATAATTCTTTAAAAAAAAATTATTCCCTTATCTCATTTCAAATTGTATTGTAGTTTGTTTTCTTTCATTCTTTAAATATGTATAAATCTCTGGTCATGCACTTATAATATTAATTTAGAATAGTAATAATACTAATAATTGATAGTGAGTTTAAGTTAGGAAAACCACGTTGTACTATGAAATGATTGAAAACCAAGTCTGTTTTTTTTTTAAATAACTACAACAACGTCGTTACAACAACAACAAACAACAACAACAACATATTAACGACATTATTACTTACTACAATGACTGTATAGGATTACCTGCACCGTAATTGCGTGACGCGTTCGTAATGGCAATCGCCTTGGCAAAGCAATTGAGTTTGTTGAATTTCCGACTAAATGAAAGCGATTGTGATTACGACTGCGTTGCGCAATTAGTGTTTGAAATATTATTTTTTGGTAGCATTGAATATTAAAATACTTTAGTCAAATGTAAATCTCAATTGAATAATCAAATACACTAGCTAATTATTGTCTTAACAGAATAAGCATGTAAATAAAATAGTATTTAACAAGTTTGTAAATGTCGCATATAATTATTATTTGGTGCAAAATTACAATCTACATGGTTTAATTTATTAAATCCGTCCCTCGTAACGTTCTATTTCTGTAGTATTTTCAACTAATGTTGATTCAGAGTTCAAAACTGTGATTTTATTAGCTCGCAGTATTTTCAAATTGTCCTCAAACCCGTTTATTTTGTGTAAAAGTTATTGCACATACAAAAACTCACACCTACTTCCCATGGTGGTAGGCAGAAGAAACTACAGAACGCCACCTGTTACGATTCTTATACACTCGTTTTGTTTCGTCTACGTTCATCCGTCTGGTCATAGACACCAACGCCGCTTGCGAGTAGGTACCTACTACGCACCCTGACCTTTCTGAAAATCATCACCAATAAGGTCATTACTATGTAAAACTTGTTTCAGTGTAGGTACTTAATATGTATTTTTAACGATCTAAAAACCGTGAAATAAAAAAAATATTTATATCTGAAATTTAAAATGTTTTCCTACTTCGTGCTTTTCAGATAATTTATTCCGCAAACAGGTTTTAGTGTAAATTTTTATTTCATACAGAAAATTATCATGTGTGACCACGTATTTTGCACCAAAAACCATGTAAATAAATAAATGAAATGTATTTGTAATAATTATAAATAAGTGATCTCATAGCATAAGTTTAAGATCAAGACTTTAAATAAATCAATATGATAGTGTCAGGCAACCTTTATGTGAAATATAAACGATGAAAAATAATTTTGTTTCCTTTTCTTTATTTATCGACAGCAAGACCTATTACAGTCAGTAACGCTACGGTTTCCTAGAAGAGCGGTGGCCGCCACATAGCGTCCGCAATTTAACGGGGAATGACGTCACTAAAACCAGATGCTGTCACAGCCCAAGATATTGCGGCATTTCCATTTTGCCACCCCAAAAAACCCTATCTATGATGGATTACGCGAAAAACCCATGTCCGAGAATCCACCCTAGGTCTAGTTGGACAAACGGAATTTATAGGCTTAGGGTAGATTCTAGGACATACGTTTCAGAGTATTCACCCTATGGTGGATATTATCGGGTGGCAAAATGGAAATGCCGAGATCAAAATCTAGGCATTGCCATGGAGGACCAGGCCCGGGTCGACGGCGCGTTGTGTTCCACGCGCGCCTCAAAGAGATGTCAGTACCAATGACGGGGTCCGCTAGGGCCGATGCCTGCCAGGGTTGCGGGAAAGTCCAAAACGGCTACCGTGGCCCCTGGCACAGGCAACTGAAGGAACACGGGTGGGTCTTAGTCAGTAAGAGTCTGACACCCCCTCCCGCTCCGCCCAGAGATAAACTCTCAAATAAACTCAGAAAGTACTTGAAAAATTCACATTGGTAACTACTGGCCCGGATTTGACATTTCTTAATTCTATTGATAAATGATAAATGGTTTTATTTCTGTAAGTAGGTTTGTACAAACACTTTTACACGTCAATCATATCTTTTTTTAAACTAGATGAGGTCGGCGTTTCCTATTTGACTACTCTGAGAAGAAAGGCCGAAACAAGCTCAGAGATCACAGTCTCTTTTAAAGTCCAGACAGAATCTTGGTCATGTGAAGGCTAATGAAGTTATTCGATAATTTCCCACATGGGGGGAGGGGTCACCATGGGTGCACAGGAATATTATTTTTAGGGAGATACATCTCCTCGTTGTTCTAATGTTCACGAGTGCTGCTGCTGAGCATGAGGGTTCTATTCTCAGGTCGGGCAAAGTGTTATATATGGGGTTTTTTCATTAGGCATTTGCAGTCAGCTGGAGGTCGACCCCTATGACATGGAGCACAAGTCGAAATGTGGGTGTACTATAGGTACACCTCTAACTATTGTTTGACTCACCGGACGACGTTACTACGTCAGCGCCAGCTGTCGCTGAAAACCAGCGCTGGGGCTCTGTCTTGCATAGGGTCGCAGCATAATGCTCAGCGATAGCCGTTTTGCGTGGATGTGACGCATGTTTCCCCCAACCTTTTCTTATTTTTTTGTGTTTGTGTTATTTTTTGCGTCATGTTTACCGCAAATAAACGCATTGTCTTTCTTTCTTTCTTTCTCTGCCTAACCCTGCGAAGATTAATGCTATTCAGAGGCGCAACTTTTACATACAAGGGGGGGGGGGGAGAATTAATGATAGGGTTATTGATTTTATGAAATCGCATCACTTTTGATAAATGTATAAAAATACACATGTATCAATGTATTAGAAGAGTAGAATATGTAGGCATATGGTGAAAAGAGCGAGCGAAGCTAGCTCGAAGATTTTAATAACTCGCCTAGGATAGGTTAGGTTTTGTTTTATATTTTCAAACAAAAATAGCAGTTAAATAGTTATGGAGGAAAGCTCAAGCAACTGTGAGAATGTAGAATAAAGGTCACTCTCGGATAGGTTAGATTTTCTTTTGATCATACCAAAACGACTAGGAATTACTTAGTTGCTTTGTTGACTTATGAACAAAAGCTCAGGAATCAGGACAACGTAGAATGCAAGAGCGAGTGAAGCGAGCATGAAAATGTTAGCACCCCACCTTGAATAGGTTCTGTTTTCTTTTGACAGAAATTAAAAAAAGCCATTGGTATATTTTCATAGTTTTAAGTTTTCACTTCTGTCGTCAGTCCCCATGACTGCCTATTTTATTAATGTTTTTGAGAATGCACAACGGGGTCACCGTGGCTCAAGTACAATTTTAAGTTCATATGATAAGTAAATCATTCACACCCCTTCCCCCATCCCTCCCTCCCTCCGTCTGTCTAAAACGATATTTATGAACGTAACTTGATGTGTTTTCCCAGAAAGCATTTTTTGACACCGTAAATTCAAACCCCGCTGCATCATTTTCATGACAGCCGTCGCGGCGGCCCCTATGTGGCAGCCACCGCTTTTCTTGAAAACGAAAGCTTGACCCAATATTCTGACTGTGACCATTCTATTACTTTTTCTTGGTGTATAGTGAAAGGAGCCCTTCCTTTCACTATACACCTATGTCCTTACCTAAGTCATGGTCTATCTGTGTGCCAAATTTTATCTAAATCCGTTCAGGTATTTTAGCGTGAAATCGTAGGTAACAAACACAAGGGTATACCGTTACCGTGCCCTGGATTAGGACATAGGATACTTTTTATCCCGATATTCCCACGAGATCGAGACTCATGCGGGCGAAAACGCGGGGCGCAGCTAATATCTGATAAAACAGGAGCGATGTTCAGAATGAAACTAAGTAGAATCAAAACCAGCCCCCACAACGTACTTCAGCTGAACATGAGTTATGCATGCATATAATATCTCCCGTGCCGAAGGCTAGTCTCGTTGAGATTGGCCGCCATGGCCGAAACATTTTTTGTATCAATTTTATAATTTTTATTAATTTTATCAACTTTACCAATTTTGTCGATCTCGTAATTAAGGGGAACAATGCAGTCACACAATTTTGTCCTATGGGTATTTTCTATTTATTTTTTATATAGGTAATACGCACATATTGGTTATTTATTTTACTTTTTTTTTCACTAATCACAATACAACACACACACACATGTATGTCACAACATTTTATTTGTTTTTGTATGAGCTTTTCTATAGGTAGGTACTATCACATTTAATTCATTCTATTAATGTATTAAAACGGACACAAGCTTCCCTATGTTTTGTTATTCTAGCGTATGGCACTCGTGGGTTGCAGCTGAAAATCAGCGTCAGGTGGTACACCTTGTGTTGTCATCTGACATTATGCTGAGCTGAGGCCCGTTTGGCATTATAATTTTTGTATTCTGTTTCTATAGTATTAAGGTGTATTTATTTTGCTGTAATGCCAATAAACGCATTTTCTTTCTTTCTTTCTAAATACGGTATGGAGGACTAAACCAGGGGTCAACACAAACTTTCAGGTAGACCGCCTGCTTTTTTGCCATCCAATGACAGTGTAAGTAGAGAGGAATAGTCTTTATTTGAGTAAATTAATAGCTTCCATCTGCGACTTCATCCGCTTGAAATTTCGGCCCCCGACCCGCCGCGTCGCATCGCATCGCCCACAGACCCACCGCGTCGCATCGCATCGCCCACCCACGCTATTACTTGATTTTCGCTTCGTGTTCTTTCTAGCTTTTTTTCTTTTGCTCGGCTCCTAAAGGGTTAAGGGTCGTAGCATGATGTTGGTTAATTAGCCTATATAACCTTCCTCTACAATTGCAAATAATATGTTTTCAAATCCGACAGTTAGTTCCAGAGAGTAGCGCGTTCAGACAGACAGACGCGGGGGTTGGGGGGGGGCTTGTTTTATAATAACGTGTTGTAGTGATTAAAAGAAATAAATTATTTTTTTATAAGAATTGTATGAATATGTAAAAACGAAAGAATTTGAAAGGTTAACGAAATATGGACCATAAAAATAGACCTAACCTAAAACAGAGGTTACTTTAAATAAAATAACACACTCCTCCACAAAACAGAAATTACAAAACAAAGTTTATATGAAAACGAACAAAACAAGCAATCAATAGAGGTGTCCCCTCGCTGGGTGTGAACTAGAGGTGTGAAATATAAATAACCGTTCGAACGTACGGACTGCAGATGACATGAGTTCGCACCTTCATATTTATAATCTGTGCCGCCTACCCGTTGCGCCCTGTGCCTGGCAATTTTTTTTATTTTATAAATGTTTTTTTGTCTGTGGTTTTTCTAGGTGAATGGCGCGAAAATAAAATGGCGAGGTATTCAGTAAATAACAAATTAGAAATATAGCACGGAGTTAATAGGAAGTAATGTTATAAGTGTCACTTGTCTAGTTAAGTACCTAGTTTAAATTATTGTAAGTTTATAGAACACATTGACCCTGGCCGCAAATATCTAGAAAATCATGGTGAGCCTGTAACTTTTAGGGCAAAAGATTACCCTAATCATTTATAACAGTTCAGTGCAAAAAAGACGAACTTAGATAGTTTTTATGTTCATATTCAAAAGGGATGATTTTTCAACAATCTTTTTTTTTATATTCTTAACTATAAAAAAAAAACAACAGCAAACCCATGAAATGGCAAACCCATTAAGATGGGTTTGCCATTCCATGGGTTTGTTGTTGACTCTAGTCTAGGTCAGTGGTGACAGAGACAGAGTCGACGATGGAGTGAGCTTACCCAGAAGAAGCCTGTTCACTCTCACTTTGAAGAGATTAGGGTTGTAAGCGTTCGGAAACACAGACGCAGGTAGAGAGTTCCACTCTTTTGCTGTGCGCATAACAAAAGACATTTGGAAACGCTTAGTGCGAATTGGTGGAATAGCAACTAGGTAAGGATGGTAACTTGCAGTGCGTCTAGATGATCAATGGAAGAAGGGGGGCGGTGGAATCCTCATTCCACCGGCCGTGGAGTTCTAAGGCACACTCTCCGAAGTACAATCAATCAATTCTTCCTTAATGCTCACTTTCGTTAGATGAGGAGCGCTTGTGCAATATTTCATGTTTTTAGATCAACGCACAGCCCAAGGGGCTGGGCCCTTTGGGATTTTGAGGGTACGACGGTCCTTGCCTGCCAGCGGGCTGTATCTGATGAACTCAAAATATTTTTTTTTTTTTCATTCGCCCGTAGAAAAGGCAGGCATCGATCTATAGACCATTCAGCCTCAAAATATTTAATAGGTAGACAGTTGAAGTTTTCACAGTGTGCATTTTTTTTTTTTTTTTTTTTGTTTTGGCAGGAGTGGGAATTCCTCATGGACGCCCAGACTGTCTCACGTATGAGGCAGTCTGGGCAGTGCCGGACTCTTACCGGCTAAAACCCACTCCTGCCTTTCGAAGTGTCCCCCTGACGTAGTCAGAGACCTTTTTATGAAAATTTTCATATGAATTTGCATTGAATTTTTAGATTTTACTGTATATTAAGAAGTTTAATAGTGCATTTCTATTGCCTGTATAACAACAATAGTACATTATGATGTAAGTGCGGTAAGTTGAAAATTACAGCCGAGGCGATATTGCTAGCCCGAGCCGTAGGCGAAAGCAGAGGCTGTAATTATCAAAGCGCACGTATGTCATACGACGTTTTATAACATATTTGCGAGGAAATAAATAAAACTCGGACTTTCTTAAACGAATAAATCTTTAATAATATAATATGAGACAACATCCACACAAGGTCTTCAGGTCCCGAATTAGGCAGAGCCTGTACTACGGTAACCTGACGACTGATATACATACTTATATACATATACACACCCAGACAAAGGTCAGACATGTTCATGTTAATCACTTGTTAAAGCAGTTAGAAAAATTTTAACAATTTGTAAAATTGATTATTACGTTGCCAGTTGGCATTTTTAATGTTGTTAAGTTATTATTATTAGTTACAATTTCACCAGTCTCTCTCTCTCACTCTCTTGAGTGAAAGTAGGAGAAACGAGACCACAGAGTTCTGCAGTCGGTGGCGGCGACGGAGGCGGCGACGATGGTGGAATGCACGCGTGTTTGCTCGTAGATGGTCGAGAGTCAACACTTGGCTCCAAATTTATGTTCCTTGTAATGCGGGAGCTAATTTCTCCTTTATTTCTCATCGAGTCATCTATGTAGCCCTCGGCTACACTGTTCGACTGCCACCCTCCGTGGCGTTTTAGTGTCAATAAGTTCGCACCTGAATCGGCGAGCAATGTAGCCGAGGACCTTCTGAAACTGTGCCCTGTGTGTGTGGATCATCCAAATTTAAGAAAGTGGCAATTTGTTTTGGCATTGCTCCAAATTTATTTATGCCAATGGATTGGCTAGTGCATTTTCCATTTTGGTAATTTTGAAAAAATCTGTTAGAAATACGAAATACGAAAGTGAAAGAAGTTAATAACAATAATTTAGTTTCAACTGACCTTTATTGCCAAATATCGGCAATCCGGAGCTTCTTTTAGGAACTTCTTGACATTGCAATACTTGCGACTTTTTACTCACATGGCCACTTGAGCGTATTTTTAGAAATGCCAGCAAGTTGGAGTATGACTTGATATCAATACCATGTTTTGTTTTCACAGTGCTTTTTAGCATTGAATAGTAGCACCACAATGAGCTTCCATGAAATAGGCTAAAAACACACTTTCTGAAAATTAATTTGCATCTTTGCTTGTTTTCTATAAGATGAAATTTTGATACGCTTGTAAGTATCTATCGGTCGATTTTTCGGGCAAGAGGCTTAGAGTAGCCTTTTTCGCTGCTTCTGTGAGTTCTGGCGGTGTCGAATTAATAAATTCATCATTACTTGACGACATTTTCAAATAAAAATAATACAGCGGCATGAAAAAACGAGCAAATGTGTTATAAATAAAACTAAGTTAAAAATTAAGTCAAAATATAATGTAATCATTTTTTTAAACACGTTTCTTGTATGGAGGGTCCCCACACAAGAAATGAAAAATCAATAAAAGAAATGTAAGAAAAATGAAATGAACGAATTAAAGTATCAAATATAGTACCAGGCCTCCGTCACTCCATGTACTTGCGCGCTATAATTACCTACGCGCTCGAGCGAGCGCTCTCGGACCGTTTGCGGTCCAAATTGCGTGCTGTAGGATCGCGCGGTGCGAAGCAATCACAACTGTACGCTTGAGCATTTAGGCACATTTTAGCATGCAGTGGTTGCTGAGGCGACGGAGTAGGCTATTATCTCAATAGGTATTGGAAATTTTCTACTGAGTGAAGTATCTGTTACGTAGTAACTATTTAGTAATCTGTGATAGTACGCTGGTACGAAACGCTTTGTGTGCGACTCCAACTCACACTTGGCCAGTTTATATTAAGTAAATTAGGTTAGTATTAGAAGTCGTTATACCTTAGACAGAAAATACGGGCTCAATAAAATCTTATAAATTCAAATTATTTTAATCATAAATTTGTTGTTACCAGTCTAAACAAGCAACATTAGTTGACAATGCCAGACAATCATTAATTAAAGTAAGTAGTTTTATTGATAATTCTTTCAAAAACATTCTTTCAACTATGAATATTTATTATTTCACCACAAAATTGCTACCCAAACCAAAAACCAAACAATAAATAAACAAATGAATTAACAAGCCCAAATAAAATAAACGGATCGATGGCTAACAGACGCCACGTGACCCGCACGTGGCGTCTGTAACGCGCCAAAACTTATGTCAAATGCACATGCCACCATCTTGATTCTTCGCGGCCATTACATGCACTCCCGTTGCTAATTTGACAGAGAATTTTATTTGAATAGATAATACTCAGTCATCATTATTTGCCTAGCCTTTTCCCAACTAAGTATGTTGGAGACAGTCTCTAAACGGATGCTGTTGAATAAAAAAAACATTTTTGTAAATGAATCTACACCCATAATATAAAATAAAAAATCCTTTCGTGTTTGTCTGTTTGACCGCTTTGATCTTCCAAAGTACGCAATGAATATTGATGCGGTTTTCCCTATCATTTAGGGGATTTATCCCGGAAGGCTTATAAGAACCATTATTATTTAGCATAGATACCTATAGCATAGAAATCTCGATGTTTTGAAATGTCGTCATTGCACCTGTGCGAAGCAGGGGCACCCAGCCCCTGCTTCGCACAGGTGCAATGACTGCAATTAACTGACTGCAATGAATGCACTAGTAATATAAGTAATCCAGTATCTAGGAGTAGTATGAACTAAAGAAGTTTGTATTTTTGGATGGTTATTACTCAATTACGCCAAAATGGCGGAACTGATTTGGATGAAATTTGGCACACAGATAGTTTATAACCTCTATTAATACATAGAATACTATTTATTTCGGTTGTATGTTCCCACGAGATAATTTCCGACCTAATCTAGTTAAAAAAAATCAGCTTTATAGAGCGTTGTCCCTGTCACTTATACTTGTGCAACTGTCTCTTTATATAGCTCGATATGTCAAATAAAATACTAGAAGACCTAGACAAAGTGACATTCGATCAACAATAACGGTGATGGAAAAGTCAAAAATGTATTCTATTGGCATAAGCTGCCGAAAAGCTTATATCAATCATGTTAAAAGTCTAGTCTAGGCCATGAGGTGCTTTATTTCATGGTGCAGACGGGCTATAGTGCTTCCCAGTAGCTTGGTTGTGGAGGAAGTCATTTCTGGAAACCTTTTCCCAACTCCGTTGGGGTTGGCTTCCAGTCTAACCGAATGCAGCTGAATACCACAATATTTCACATGGAGCTACTGTTTATCTGACCTTAATGGATTGCCGACATATTACCAACAACCCTGTATTAGTAGAACTCCTTCGAACGAGTTCCTTCACATATGTTGTTTTTGGCTTCCAATCTAATTGGATGCAGCTAAATACCAGTACTTCACATGGAGGAACGGCCTTTTTAACCTCCACCATCCGGCTAGAGTAACATGGTACCCCTTGGTAAGACTGGTTGTCACACTTTCAGGCTTCTGACGACCCGCAACGACTGTCAAAGATCCACGAATGACAGTCGGGAGCCTTTCTGAGGCACGGAGGGGTCTTGGTATGTAAAGATGGTCACCCATCCACGTACCGACCTTGGCAAGCGTAGCTTAACCTGATCGATCGATCCATGCGGCTGTTATTACTTAGCCACAAGCTCCATGTAAAATACTGGTATTCAGTTGCATCTGATTAGACTGGAAGTAGACCTCGACATAGTCGGGTAGACTCTAGGCAGACGAGCTGAAAATTACCATCTCAAAATTCCTAATTTAATTAACTAACAACCACTTGTAATCCATTTCACCCCGTCACGACAACAGCTTGTAAATAAACAATAAAATTAATGCCTATCTTTACAAATACACATCATTTTTAGACCCGAAGCACAAATGCGTTGATAATCCTTCAAGGGGACACGTGACCTGCACGCGTTCCGTCATATGGTGTGCGAGAGGGACGGTTAGACGTGTTAGTAAAAGACAGAAACGATAATGGTTTGTTTACAAAGTCAAAGATTCAAAAATATCGAATGTTGAATAGATAGATAGTGGTGCCGATTCCCTCGTTCACAAACTAAACTAAATTTAAGTTGAGTGCATCTTTTTCTTTCTATTTCATTATGAAAAGGACAGAAGATAAATATTAGTTTAGTCCTGTCAAATTAGTCAGCACCTGACGTAATTTGATGTAATTTTAGTAGTCAACTTTTTAATCACGTCTAAACTTGTATGGAGTAGTGTCAGGCGCTGATTAATTTGACAGGACTAAACTAAAATTTATCTTCTGTCCTTTTCTTAATGAAATAGAAAGAAAAAGATGCACTCAACATAAATTTAGTTTAGTTTGTGAACAAGGGAATCGGCACCAATTTAAGTAGCTCGTAGCGATTTGCTACGGCGTAGATAGGTCTACGTGATTTGCTACGTTTTCGTAGCAACGGTTGAAAGATCTTTTGTATGCAAAATGTGACTTTTTAGTAGGTACCTTTTTGTGTGGGTAGTCCTCACAAAAGATACTAAAGCTGATGGTTAGTGGGCACCCCTGCCTATGGACAGTCACGAGCAAAAATATATTACGTAATACGTACTACGAACAGCTCGGCAATAATGTCTGATTTCATGATTCATCTATTCAATCAGACATATATTTTTAAAGCAGCATCCTATATTTTGGCGTTATTTGTCTCGTTATTCAGTTTTGGTGTTCGTTCGATCTCACATACTTGTACATGCCTTCCACACATGATCACATATACAGTTGGCAAAGATTTCCCGACCTCAATAAAAAAAGGGACATCGACCCACTGACTTCTGAACGACTTCACGACATCGGAACCCATCTACGTTGAAATTTGTAATCGGTTATTGAAAAAAAAAAAATATATAATAATAATAAACGTTTATTTCAGACTTTCTGTCCATATGTACACTTACAAAAATGAACGAAACATACAGTAAAATACACATACTAACAAAAAAAAACTAACAAAATCTCAAAAATACACAACACACAAAAAGATACAAACAATAAAATAGCAGTGACAACACATAAGAAGCAACACATTAAATTTGACGAGGAGGAAATGCCCACTGCTCACAAGGCAGTGTGCAAGCGCATCCAGTGGCGCAGCAGTGGAGTGTCCCACCTGTCCGCGAACACGCTTAATAAGCTGTTGCTGCTGGACCTAACACGACTCAGCAGCGACGCACATTGCTTCCTTATTAGGGCATGAAAGCCATCAGTGTGCGCCTCCGCGAACATCGTCGATGCACTGCAGAATCGTGGTAGCCCCAGCAACACCCTAAACGCGTTGTTGTATTGAACACGCAGGGCGCTGTATGCTCCCAGTGTGTAGTTAACCCACAGCAGCAGCAGTAACAAAACAGCAGTTTTTTTTTTTTATAATTGACGAAATTTTTTTACACTAGGGGGTCTAGGATCATTGTGCTGAACTTATCCTTACAGTCTGTGCTTCGATGTCCCTGCCACCGTGTATATTTGCCGCCATCTTGACGACGGATAGGTACCTACTAATGGATGAATCATGAAGTCAGAAATTACTGGCGAGCTATCCATAATATGTTGTGTTTGTGACTGGACATCTGTTATCATGGTCGCCGATTACTCGAAGACGCCTGAACCGATTTGGATTTTTTTTTTTTGTTTCAAAGGTTATACTTTCCATGTCGTCCCATATAAATTTGGTCAAGTTCTTGAGTGGTTTTCGAGTCAGCTTCAATAATACTTATTTTTTTGCTTAGTGTATGTTGATGATGTTGTAATAACTTCCTGTCACTGTTATTTACATTGCAAGTAGTGCTATACGACTTTGTTTGGGGTAGGTACCACAACTAATGAGCGAAAAATAAAAACTTTTTCACAAAAAAAATAAAACCACCGACTTCCAAAAAAAAACACTACAATGTGAAAAAAAAGCTATGACTTCGGAAGTCGGTGGCAAACAAGGAAAAAACAAATACACCGACTTCTAAAGTCAAAGTTTTTTGGAAGTCGGTGTTTTTTTCTATCCATTTTTATAGAAAGAAAGAAAATAAATTTATTAGACCTTTTAAAGGTTTATTAAAGCTATTCTAAAGTTTATTCTAAAGTTTATTAGATTTTTTAAAGCACACAATGTTTACACAAAAACAGACAAACAGAAAATTCTTAAAATAGTATTGTGCTCACGGCTGCGCCAATTATGCCCAGTTAAGTATAAATGCCAGACAACGGTTTTGACTGAAATGCCTGACGCTGGTTTTCAACTGGACCTTATGTTACGAGGACGTCTTACGGATGTAAATCAGTTTTATAGTGAGTGTAAATATGTAAATAAAAAAGATAGATACGTGTAACAAATAATAATAAAAACGATTAGATATTTTTCAAAAATAATTATACAACGTGTAACATAATTAACGCAAGACCTCATACACCCCAATTAGAGTATTGAGTTAAAAGCATAATACAATGACCAAAACAATTTTTTTTAAAGCTAACTATTTTTATTAACAAAATCGTGTTGACCCTAGCATTACTTAATGCAATTAAAATTGAGTCTCATTGCCTTAAAATAAGATTAAATTTTCTTAGGCTCGATTTGCGATCAGTATTGCAAAATACATAAAATTTAAAATAATACCTCTATTCATAGATACTGAAATCGATTCAGTAGTCAATTATGAACTAACTACTTTCAGGACTTGCGTTTATTCTGTTACACGTTGAAGAAAATTTGTGGTGTTTAAAAAAAATGTATGGAAGAACTTATACATCTAAATAAATACTTCTTTAAAGCTATCCACAGAGTTTATTGAAAGGGGTGGTATAATATGTCAAAAACAGCGAATGCATTGGGTAATGTCTTATCTTTAACTTTGATGTTTAAACATAGGGGTACACGCTTGCAAGTAACAAAGACCAAAAAATAAAGCTTTTATCTCAACATCAAACAACGCGTTATTGATAAATAGATTAGGTTTAGTAGTAGAGAATTTTCGTGGCTTAATAATAGCAGACGCATGGGTCGATAATCAGGGTTAAGCAACGCTTGCCGAGGTCGGTCCGTGGATGGATGACCATTCATGTCTCGGAAAGCACGTAAATCCGTTGGTCTTAGCTGTAATTTGTAGATATTTGACAGTTCAAAGTCATAGCATTTATTTCAAATAGGCACATAAAAGGCACTTTTGAACGTAAACATTTACATTAAATTAGAATTGTTTCTAGTCACCCCTTCCAAAAGGTAGTTTCATATGGAGAAGAATGGGCAAGAAACTCCACCGTTACTCTTTTAAAATGGGTTACAATATTTTGTATACATTAATTATATAATTATATGTGAAGACGATGCACCTATAGTAAAACTACCATACCACAATAAGTAAAAAGAATTAAAAAATTTAGCAATGACAAATAAATTATGTGATAGACACATGGTGCTCACATATTTACAAACATTGTAAAAGTATACGATTTTCCAAATTATTTAAACTAGTATATTATATCAGTGTGTGAGTTAAAGTAATCACAGAATGTAAATAAATGTCATAAAAATAATAAACTATACAATTAAAGTAGCAAGCAGTTTCATTTTGTCTAGACTCTAGATTGTCCTATGGAGCTGGACCAGCAGTTGTTCAGGAAGTCAAAAGTCCGAAAGCCTGACAACCAGTCTTACCAAGGGGTATCGTGTTACCCAGCAACTGGGTTGTGGAGGTCAGATAGGCAGCCGCTCCATGTAAAATACTGGAATACAGCAGCATGCGTTTAGACTGGAGGGCTAGGCAGGTGATAATGACTTAATAAGTAAGCATATCGACGATGAACTACCGATATTTTCTATAAATTTTTAGAAAACTTCGGCACTATAACATACTACTTATTTCTACCTAAAGCTAGGAGGTATTCGCAGCAAAATTAGCGTCTTACTATTAAGAAGTTATTTCTATTGGTGTTTAACAGTTTCAGCGGCGCTAGCAGTCCCATAATTTAAAGTGATACTCCAACTGAATGAAACGAAATTTAAATCTTGTATAAAACGCACACTATACAGCCAAGCATATTATAAGTTGGGGGATTATATCCTGCTCCACAAGGGCGCGTAAACTAATTAATTAGCATTCGAAAACAATGTTGGAGCTGATGAAGATTGTGCAATCTATCTTTGCATTGTATAAATTCAATCTCTTAGTATTGTATAATTACATAGGCCGAGAGTAAGTAAGTCATGCTCACTCAAATGTGTCGCTGGTGGTGGCGTGTGTATTGGATCATTGAGTTCCCTTCAAAATGGTTGAGCTGAATGGTGCTGATCCATACGTCATGTTCGTGAACAGGCGCCGTCAGTAAGCACTGGTCATTTCTTAGCTGCCACGGCTTATTTTAATTCCATAATTGTTTTTATCTTTTTATTACGGACGCTTTTAACGTGCACGTCTTTCTACATCGTTCTCACATGTATAATTTCGACAGAATGATGTAACCACTTTTTTGTAACAATATTTTGATTTAAAAGAGTGTCCATGGAGTTTCTTGCCCGTTCTTCTCCATATGTACCTACTACGCTTTGGAATGGGCAACTAGCTTCATCTTTCTGACTGACCGACCCCTTGACAATTCAAAAGTGCCTGTAATTGGTTTATTTGAAATAAATGCTTTGAGTTTGAGTTTTGAGATGACAATGACTTACTCGTAGGTACCTTGAAGGAATTGGTATAAGCCGCAGCCGTTAATACACGTTCTTTAAAGAAAGACATATTTTTTGCTGCCGTAATTAAGCGTAGTGTCAAATAGCGTTTATCAAATTTTACGTATTATAACTTTGCTCCGCTCAATGTGATATTGAGATAAATGGTCAAATATCGTATCACGAGATTTTGACGGTACACGAGAAATGGCATTTTACATCGATTGGCATTAAAAATTAAAGATCGAAAAAAAGGTAGTTAGGAGCATTGGTAGTTCATCGTCGATATTTCCATTTGCAAGTTATTAACATTGTAACAAAGTAAATGCAGTTCATGTCTATATATCTGTCTGTCTCTTATCATATAAGGGGACTAAATGACCTAAACGCAAGTTTTATAATGCCTAAAAGTATATGATCCATTGCAGTAAACAAAATCAAAAAAATATATGATATTCTTCAGGATATATGCTAGTTAGATAGTGTTGAAAACATAATACAACTAATTTGGTACGATGGAAAAAAGTTACGAAGATACCTCTAAAAATTTCTTGTAGTGATTAAAAATCATGCTATCATTCTGGTTTTTTTTTCAGATTGTTCTTCAAGCAACGTATTAACGAGATAGTGTTTTCATATTTTAATCCAATCAATAGATTTTTTGTAAATAGAGAATTGCTTCATATTTATCAATAAATTACCACAGCTTTGTGTCATCTCGCTTCTGTTTCTTTTCTATGCAGTCCGACAGTGACCGCACTTTAGCTGTTGTCAGCCCCTCATAATATAAAACAAAGTCGCTTTTCGTGTTCGTCTGTATGATCGCTAAGATCTTCTAAACTACCCAATGAATCCTCATGCGGTTTTCGCCATCAATATTAGACTATTTATTCCGAAATCCAAGTGTTTAATACATCGGTATTTATTTTAATTATAAATGAACTTATATATAATACAGAAATCTCGATGATTCGACATGTGGCCATTGCAGCCGAGCGTGTCAGGGGAGCTAGTAGTAACATATAACTAGCCTGTGCAAGTGACATCGTCCGCGTGCAATTTCTTGTTTTGATTTAAAATATAGCTTAAAGCGCCCGGCAATACTGTAGCTTACCGGTAGCGAAATAATTTTCGGAAGGAACACTCAAACGGGAGAATCCTCTGACCAGACGGGTGTCGTGTCTGGTGGGTAACTGCCCGATGATTGATGTCGGGGCGTTGTATATATGCTAGTTGCGCGGTAAACTCTGCTTGCGCGATGCAGGATTTTGCGTGACGTCAGTGTGATGCGTAGTTCGCATGTGAGATACCGCTACAGTTCCAAAGATTACCCCCTACATGCAAATTATCTCTTTATAATATTAGAATATATTTTAACCGGATTATCGCAAAAACAATATCTATATATCGAACTACATTTTGTCTATACCCGATACCCCATTAAATCCCCATGATACAATACTTATACACTATCCAAACACATCATTCTATGTCCACTAGCTAATATTTGTCGAAGCACTTTACCCACAGTATCGGATTTCGCAAATATTTTGCTGCAATTTGCAAACTTTTGGTTGGATTGTATCCTGTGATTGATTAAGGGGTAAAATGAGCTAGATAACATCTGTACGAATCAATCTCTCTGACCCCCCTGTCACTGAAGTATAGTCTGTATCAAAAGCTTCTGATGAAAATATATGCCAACCTTTTTCCTTTTTCAGGTGTGTCTTACGCAATTACTTACTAAAATGAATTAGTAATACTTTTATCTGTATTTAGAAGGTTTTAACTTTATATCGCACCAGTTTTTCCAACAAATGTTTCTTAAATATCCTTTTTAAATTGTAATTGAAAAACCATAGACGATATAATTATGAGGTTATAAAATTAACCTCTATTGCCAAATGTAAAACACCTTACGGTGATTTAAAATTAGAATTTCGAGGTCTAATATTTTGTATATTGAAACCGACCTTTTTGCAAATGTACCGGTAGTAATCACATCAATTCATCAGATATTTTTTTATTTTATTTATATTTAATTAACAAGTAACAATATACCCCAATATGTTAGTAACAATATTTCTTAACAACTGTGTTAGTAAACTTTACCTAACACTGCCATAAAGTTAATAAGAATCCCTGCTACATGCTCAACACAACACCGATGGAAAGCTTGCAGCAGCGATTCACACACAAGCAGTCCAGTCTGCTCGCGATACACCGCAGTATAATGCTGGGGCTGACCCGCACCCGGCGCACCCGGGAGGCGCATCTTTTTCGCATCGTAGCGTAGAAGCAATTGACACGAGCTTCAGAAAACATCCCCGTTGCGATAAAAAAAAAGCGGAAACGCCTCATCAACACCCCGAACGCATTGTTATATTGAATGCGAAGTAGCTGTACGATTTTTGAGTGTAATCTACCCAGAGGCTGCACGTGTAAAATGAGGTGCAATATGCATGAAATGAGGTTTTTTTCACTACTCTAGAACTAGAACAACGTGCAAATCTGCTAGCGATCACATTAGCTCTCACTGATAAGAGAAGTTATCTATAGGATTCTTATAGGTTACCTTAACATAGTGCTCGAAGTAGAGTAATAATAGATGGAGTAAAGACATGCAACTACGAAAAGAGTTTGGAGACTCCAGATTCGTGTGAATGAAATGTTTGAAGAAATCAAAATGAAAATGAAAATATTTTATTTCACATAAACCTACATGGGCACTTATGAAATGTCAGAAGCTAGGTGCACGGTTCCAATAGGTCGTTTCCTATGGAGAAGAGCCGGCAAGAAACTTCACGGTTACTCTTTAAAAAATAATTGGTTTTACAATGTTTTCAAATTACAGTGTTTATAGGTAAGGGAGGACAGTGTAGGCCTGTCAACAAGTACCAGGTACTAAGATTTAAAAAAAACGCCTATTTAAAACAAAAGACATGATTGCCATTACAATTGTAATAAATCTGAATTAATAAATATCCTGTCTATAAAAGCCATGGGTAAAAAGTTGAAATTAGAATTGTAACAGGGGAAAGTGATAGACAGTTGTTTTTGTTTGGATCTTCTTTACTGGCCAATAGTATTGATATTTAGCATCAGTTTGGTGCACTTAACTCATTTTTGAACATTTTGTGGATTGGATCCTTTTCGTTTAACTACGTCCTTAATAATCCCAACGACTAATAACTCCAAAGAATCTCTATGACTTGGACAAGTATTTCTAGTGAAAATCTCTCGTAAATTGAGCAAAATTTTTGCCTTCGCATTAAATGTTTTTTCTCGTTGAACACGTGTTTTCTAGCTGCGTAAAAGTATTACCAGGAAAGGCCCACTCTTTTACAACGTCCTGAAACCATAAATAAATTGATAGCCCTGATAGTTTTATTTTTATGGTTTTTCTTCTTTGAACACGTATGCGAAGCGAATGATTAAAACAAAAATTGGTCATAACTTTTGAACCGTAAAAATATTGCAGAAAATTTTGATGCGAATTCGGTCCGTCTAAGGCGTCGCCGTGTCTCGGTTCGGGCTGGCTCCAGCGGCATCCTGAGGGCATTCGCGCAGAGGTTCGTGTACGCACCGGGACTCACAGCTTATTACGGCCGTTCTCCAAATGCGTACAGTATGGCTACGTCTAAATCAATTGAGCCTGGTACCTATGCGATACCCAAGACCCTACCGACTATGAACCTAGCCCTATAATTATTCCTCAGCACCCTAGTCACCCTAACGCCCTAACCTAACATACAAACCTCACCAAACGTATGTCACGTTGATTACGAATGGTTCTACACGTGCGGGAAGTCTGTTACAAGGAGACCTACGGTAACAGACGGAAGTTGGGTAGGAATAGGGGTTTGTGTACGTCGTGCAATGTACACAGGAACTGGTTTTCTCACTGCCGATCCCACAGACTCATAGGATCGATGATGGCGAAGGGTGTCTTGGCCACAGTGAGAGGAGTAACGGTTGATGAATCAAAGTCGACTCCAGCTTGATGACTAATTTATTATAATAGTTAACCTTATTATATACTACATTTGTGATCAATACACATTGATAGGTATTTACATGTGTGTTGTGTGTGTATTGAGCCGATGAAGCGAAGATCTCACTAGGTCACTTCTTGGCGCTGACGGTGCGCCGGTGTTGCCTATGCCTATGCCTATGTCGATCTTAATGCTGACGCTGTGATGTTGAGCTAGTGCCTGTTCACGGTTGAACAGTTCGATTGCCAGTACCTGAACCATTGATGTATGGTTCACATACTGGGCAATGGAAGTATCTAATATGTTTATGGTTTATTATTATTTAATTTAAAAAATATTGTAATTATTTTGCCAATGGATCCTGTGTTGGTCCCCTACCCTAAGCCCTATAACTAAAATTGCCCAATCAACAATTGATAACCACACGGATACGGATTAACCACGAAGCTGCCTGATCCTCATTCAAAAACTCGTCCTTCTTCATAACACACTTTCAAAAAACTCGTCCTGCATTAAACTGCCGCATCTACGTCATCATACTCTGACGTCATCAGTTTACAGTGTAGTGTGTGTTGTGTACTTGTTAACATGACTGTGACGAGCACAGGGACGGACTCGATGATAAATTGCCAGGGGCCATCAGATAGTGGAGAGTATTGACGGTTCCACGTGGAACTATTGTTAATACGTACGTAAATGTATGTTTTGAAGATCGACAAAGACAATTTAGCTCGATGAGTTATGTTTAATAGAACCTGCCAGTGCCAATCTATTCTGTAAAAATCACACCGTGTAATCCTAAGATTACACGGTGAGATGGCAGGGTGGATGGCGGGTGGCAGCTCACTTGAAGCTACATACTTCACCTAAGTGAAGTATGTAGCTTCAAGTGAGCTGCCACTAGTGTCAATAACTAGGATCAGGTGGTGGCGGAATGATAATGAGTTTGGTAGATAGGTGTGGCTTAAGCAGGAAAGGAAGTCCCTTGCTTCATTGAAAAAGATTAGTATTTAGTTCACATTCACATAAGTACAGTCGATCACATGTCCGGCGGTAACACTTTGACCTTGAGCTGGCTTACCGTAGAACGAAGTTTTAATGTAACAAGCGGCCAGCTTATACTAGTTGTCCTACATTGTTAGCAAATAAATATTTCTGATTCTGATACCACTGACGTACGGTCTACTGTACTCACAAGAAAGGTGAAAGAATACTTTAGAAGCATGAATAGAGCTACGCACTTTTGTAAATGTACCTAAACAATTTAAATTCTGGCGCAATTGTGTTAATTACTTATCCACTTTTTTACTAATTGCTATACGAGTTATCGAGTTTACGCCCAAATTCGAACCAACTTTTGGTTATGAACAGCACCTCAATTGCGTATCACACTTTAAATCACAATCGGAAGGATTTTTAAGAAGTTCCTAACCCATTGCTTCATATGTTAGAAATAGTAGTCTGCTCGACAGCGTAAATGACGTCGATGAATGTTATTAAACTGTCAAAATGAATTGAATTAGCATTGCAACTGTGTTACGCAATTACCCGCAGGTCAATAGGTAACACAATTAAACGTGCTGAATTACGTGCAAAATAAGCGATAAGGCCGCCCATTGTATATTAAAGTGTTATTTTTTTTTTGTTGTTATGTTTTTTGTGGTGTACAATAAAGAATACTTATATAAATAAATAAATGCAATGTATCAACCTTTTTTTTAATCTCTTTGATTGACATCGATTTCTATTGTTTAACAAAATCGTAAGGAAACCAGCATGTCCTAGAACCATAAATTAGTAGGCATGTGACATCTACCAACCCGCACTGGGCCCGCGTGGTGGATTACGGCCCACTCCCTCTCACCGATCGGAGGCCTGGGTACCAGCAGTGGGAACATTATAGGCTGATTTTGTATAAAAAAATATACTAGGAAATGTGTCGGTCTCTATATTTGTTACGGTTGAGTTTTTAATGGTCAGACTAAGTTTATTTTATTACCAGCTGCGCCCCGCGGTTTCACCCACATAAGTCTCAATCCCGTGATTCGTGGAATAAAAAGTATTCTGTGTCCTATAAATCCAAGTCATGGTCTACCTATGTGTCATATTTCATCTAAATCCATTCAGTGGTTTTAGCGTGAAAGAGTTACAAAAAAAAAATTGTGTAGATAGTGTAAGTTGGGAGTTGGCTAGCTATACATAATTACTAGAATTGGTAACAAAGCGCACTCTTTTTTATATTTATTCACCATTTTTACTGTACCTATGTAAAACAAATTAATAAATTACTTATGACTAAAAGGTAACGCTACATACATTTCTATACCTAAATCAAGATAGTACTTCAACAATCCCTAAAATGTTTCACCCCAAATCCTGCCCTGCTCCCCACTTAAATTCGCATCGTATTACGTTTCAGAGCAATTTGTACATTCAATATTATTTGTGTGCGAGCTACGTTTGCTAATGTAACGTATGTAGTGTGGGGGATCAGCAGAGTCAGAGGTAGGGGGATGGTTTAGTAAGTTTTGATAATTTTTAGTGTTAGCATCAAATTCAATAGATACAAATTCACTTTTACCTCTTTATAATATTAAGTAGGTAGGTATAGTCTAGTGGTCACTCAATGTCGCGTCGGACTGATTGCGGCATGAAAAGTTTAACACAGTCGATCCGTACAGCTTTTTAACCCTCTAAGCAGTACTGGATCATGAGATGTTTAAATAAAACATGGGTGGCAAAGGGTTGACAACAGTCACAACACTAAACTAACCCTTGAAATTCTCACGCAACCACGTGCAAAAACTTAAGTTGTAACATTTTCAAACACTACAATGCATTCCTTGGAAGATTACAAAAAAACTGCATTTAATTCTAAAACGGCCACACGCACGCATTCACAATAAAAAAGTAAGCCCATAAAAAAATCACCCCATTTAAAAAAATTAAGTGTTCGCGCGAACGCACCCGAATAGAACAATGACATTTTGACATTTCGCAGCGATGGCCGACCTAATTTGACATTAAAAAAGGCGCGAATTCAATTGTTGGGTAATTTATCGATGTTTTGTAGAATTTATTTGTTATTAATTAATGTTTTTGGGGATCTGTTAGAGTAGTTTTGGGGTCCTCGTTAAATATTATCACGCTTTGAGTAAAGCAAAATCATTATAGAAAAGTACTTATGTAGGTAATAATTAAGTACATTGTTTTCCTTTTCCATAGATAGATCTGTAAAACAGTTACAATACCTATAAAGATATAGTACCTAACTAATTATTTTTGGTTTTCTCAGGGTATTAAATAAATATCCAGTCACAAAGATTGTTTGGTTGGTGGTGGGCCAGGTTATTTTCAATACAAAATACTTCCCCTTAAATACGGAACTCAAAACACCCCAAAAGACTAACAAAACATATTTTTTTGACAAACATTCATTAAAAATCATAATAAATTACGTTCTTTCAAAAATTACATGCTACAGTAAGTTTAAGTAATGTTTACAAATGACGTCTACTAAACCGGTATGATGACTTGATTACAAATTATTACGGTACATTTAACGCTTTGAGAACGTTTTGTGAATTTTAGAAGATGTATTATTTGTGCTGTTGTTGATGATGTTTATTTAAAATCGGCTACCCACTGTTCTGAGTTGAGCTACACGATTACTGTCAAATGGGTGTAATGACTGGACAGGTCCAGTCAAATCTGTGTGTTTGTTTTCTCAAATGACCATCTTGGACACTAATCTGCATGGTCGTGGTTATGGCCTGACCAAAATTATGATAGACTGTCACCTCTGGGTTTGTTTCGGCCTTTCTTCTCTGAGTAATGGAATAGTAAACACTGATCTCATCAGTTTTAAAGCGCCGCCGTGTGAATATGTTTTTTTTTTAACCAATTTACTGAAAATAATATAATTTATCGTTTATCACTTATAGGTGAAATACAGATCTCATCAACAGCTATAGGCAGATTATGATTAAAAAAAAAGACATCAAGCTACGGTGTCCTAGAATAGCGGTGGCCGCCACATAACGACCGCAGAGACTTCCGTCATGAAAATGTGGCACCGGGGTTTGACTTTACGGTGTCATAAAACGCTAACTATCGAATCACGCCGACAGTAAATTGCGGAAACTATGTTGCGACCAACGCAGTCTTAGGAAACCTTAGCTTTACAACATAAGATAAAATAAATAAAAAAATCTTAACACAATATCCTAAAAAAATATTGAGGTTTAGCAAAAAAAAATATCGAATGGTCCAATTTCTAACGGGACATAGCCCGATTTTTCTAACTCCACCGCCACGGGTTTTGTTCGCGAATTTCGCAACACAAGTCAATCATCGTTCGCTGGTTCAAACACCTGTCATTGTCAGCCATGTTGAATTTTAGAAAAGTTACGTTAGGTTTAAACGAATTTTTTCGCTGAATAAAAAACAGTATCGGTGGTTTGTTATTTTATGTTGATAGTGATGTTTTTTGAAAAAAGTATTGCGTAAGTAGTAATGAGGA
The DNA here is from genome assembly GCA_937001585.2 of Brachylomia viminalis. Taxonomy (NCBI): domain Eukaryota; kingdom Metazoa; phylum Arthropoda; class Insecta; order Lepidoptera; family Noctuidae; genus Brachylomia; species Brachylomia viminalis. The sequence continues at coordinate 11,730,467 of OW443320.2, read as the reverse complement.
AAATAACATCAGGAAAGTTTTGTGTATGAATGTTGACGGCTGTACGAGTAGGGGAAGACTAAAGAAACGATGGATGGACCGCGTGAAAGATGATATGGCTAGAAAGGGAGTGACTTTCGAGATGACAACTAACAGAGTACCTAGTATGGGAGATAGACACGTTGCGCCGTCCCGAAATAAATTGGAATACCTAAGGGCAGGCGAATGATGGCTGCTGCATTTTAACTCGCCCAATGACGGTAATAAGTACTTAAATAAAAAAAAATACAAAAAAAACACTACAAAGTGAAAAATAACTTTAATTTCGGAAGTCGGTGTCTTTGGATCTGTATTTTAGTTTTTGCCACCGACTTCCGAAATTAAAGTAATTTTTTTTTTTTTTTGTAAAATGTTTTTTATTTTTCACTTTTTAGTTCAACCTACCCCACACCAATTCGAAAACGATCGTTTGAAACGGTGGTTTATTTATTTAAAAATGTTGTTTTTCTCAAAAAGCGCTGCATCCATTTCGATAATATTTATATGGGACCATTTCTGAAGTATGACCTACCAAACAAAATAAAAATCATCAAAATCAATTCTTAATAAAATTGGCGGAATGATCGCGTAAGAAACATACAAAATACATACAGTCGAATTGAGAACCTCCTCCTTTTATGCAGTCGGTTAAAAAGAGTTAAATATGTTAGGAACCCAACATTCCATCTTCAAAAACGGCAAAGTGACACTATTAGATGACACGTGGAAGTAGGACGGCATGTCGTAATTATCGGGAGCGAAAAAGAGACAAGATGTTATGCAAAGTTTTGACGTGCCACTTGCGGAGCGCGTATAACCTAAACCTCTTTTTACTTTTAATATCATTGGGCTCGCCCCATATTGTTAGGAACTGGGTATGCAGGATCAGATTCTTTCTATATTTCTTGAGGAAAATCGAGTGGGTGGCCTCATCCTCATCATTGGCAGCCTTGTTCCACTCAACGTGCAGTACAACCCTCCTCCCATTTGGGCCATCCTTTTTAGTCTGTGCGAGTCTCATCCAGGTCTTCCCCGCGATCTTCTGTACGCCTCACACCCACCTGGCTGTCGGTCTACCAACGCTCCTCGTCTCCCGGCAACCATTCCATTAGGGCTCTGCTCCACCTGCCTGCAAGTGGACGGCCTACACCACAGTAAACTTGATCACTACCGCCTATAGATATCTGTAAAACCAGTTTTTTTTAGAGTGGGTAATCATCAAATAACTTCTCCCACTCTGGGCGGAGCGGGAGGACGTGTCAGACTCTTAGTGACTAAAACCCACCGTGATCCTTCAGTTGCTTGTGCCAGGGGCCACGGTAACCCTATCGGGCTTTCCCGCAACCCTGGCAGGCATCGGCCATAGCGGACCCCGTCAATGATGCTGACATCTCCTTGAGGCGCGCGTGGAACACAACGGGCCGTCAACCCGGGCCTGGTCCTTATTGGACGGCGACCTGCCCATTGCTCGCCGTCTGCAAGCCCGCGCCTACGGTGGCCGGGAATCGGCTTGTGATTCCCGATGCCCAGGGTGTCTCCTGCGGCGGCTAGGGGCGTGAGGGCGCCAATTTTGCCTCTCCCTCACGCGTTCCGCCTCCGTGTCAGAAGGAGGTGACGGCTTCCCAAGCCCTCTCGCTCCGTACCATGGCCTGGACCAGGGCCGGACGCGAAAGATTACCCCAATAACTGGGTAATACGATACCCCTTAGTAAGACTGGTTGTCAGACTTTCGGGCTTCTGACGACCCGTAACGGCTGTCAAAGATCTTCGAATGCCAGCCATATAATAGACCAACATAACTCAAAAATCATTTCATTTCGATCCCATTGACAGCAATAAGTTTTCTAAAAGGATACTTTACGATATTTTAATAATAACATTTGTGGGGTCGTAACTTAAAATACAAAATAGTTAACGACAAATGATCACCAAAATATTGTATTTATTTATATTCCGAGAATTTTGCGCGCCATTAGGTTGTTGATGTATTTTAAAGGGCGTGAGTAAACATTATAAATATGAAAGGGGGTACCATTTTAAATTATGTTTTGGGATGGAATAGTGTCTTCAAACTTTTGAATTAAATAACAAAATGTTACACTTTTTTCGGTCTAGCTCTCATTCGCCAAATGTGTAGAGTAGGTATAACATGTGATACGATACTTCGTTCCAATAAACTTTTTGAAGCCCATGTTTTCTTAAGAGGATTTTCAAATATTTGATTTCCGAATTTGGTAAGGAAACAAATGAAGGGGTCTAGATTTTAAGGCTTGTTCGATTTTTGTTTGAAAATACACCTGACAAAGGAGAAATACGCGGGCGTAGCTACCACCGTGTCAGACGTATCAATGATACGGGGCCCCTTAGCTACATCCCCCCTTCCCCCTACGTGTGTAAGCAAAAGTTCGTAGAATATCGAACACCTCAAATACTTATTGATAGAGGCCCGTAATTAATGAATATCTAATGAAAATATGAAATTTAATGTATAATTTGTTTACAGCTGAACAAAGGCTTCAACTCTTCAAGCTACAGGCGCGGGCCAATTCTCAAGATCTTACATTCATTTAGTAAAATTACACAGAAAATCTAACCTGAGTAAGGATGCTCCTATTTTCGAGCTCACTTCGCTCGCGCTTGCATTCTCTTAGTAGAATAACAAAGAAAGCTTAACCAAGCTATAATTTCCTAGCTTGCTTCGCTCATCCTGCATACCTACTCTTAACCTATTCCAGTCCAGATTGCTCCAATTATCGAGCTCGCATCGCTCGCTATCGAATGTAAACTTGACTTAATCGAGTCAGGATGCTAAATTTTTCTATTTCGCTACGCTCTTGTTCTTGCATTCTTTTAGTAGGTAAGTTACAAGTCTTATTCAGAATCCTATTTATTTTGTAAAAAAAAAAAACAGAGAGCTTTAGAGTTTCGCCGCAGACGGGTAAAAAGGGCCCCAACAAATTATTATACAGGGTTATTATTAGGCCTAGTTGTATGACCAAAACGATTTTGTCTATAGCATTTTTTCTTTAAGTATATTTGAAATCATGCATTCTACAACCTATATTCTCTGCAAAGGTTTTTGCCCACGAGTCTGCGATAGACAGACAGACAGGCAGAACCATACCCATTTTCACCTGTTCCCGATCATTTTAACGAAGGGAATGCCAAATGCCAGGGACGCTTGCCTCGGGCCACGTCAATCATTGTCCAGCAACAATTTAATCATTTTAACTGCGTTCGGAAGTACTCGGGACTACTCCGGAATGCTAGGGAAACGAATTTAATTTTAAATGGATGCGTGTGTATGACAGCGATTTTGACAGTTTTGTTATAACTTTATTAGTTGTTTTAATTATAATATCGTGGTTCGGGTTTTTCTTTGTTTGATAGAAACTTTAGTAGGATATGTTTTTTGATAAGGTTCAGAAACTAGAATAAATAGGTACGTAATAGCCGACCAAACAATACAATCAGACAACTGTGTAGAAAAATGTCAACCCGCTATGCGACGCAGGGGAAATGAACGAAGTATTCAGTTTGAACCGTTTTCATGTGATTGACTGCCCCGTTGGTCTCGTTGTCGAAAGCGTGACTGCTCAGCGTGAGGTCCTGGGTTCAATTGCCAGGTCGGGAAAAGTGGTATTGGCTTTTTCCGTTAGCAATTTTTCAGATAGGTACTTAAAACCCGGTATTTGGAAGTTGGCGGTGTGATACCCTGTGCCTTGGAAAGCATGTTAAGCCGTTGGTTCTGCGCCAGATCCAATCGTGTCGGATTGCCGTCCCATCGCACTATGAAAGTGAAGAAAGAGAAGTGCACCACTGTAAATATCTCCCGCGTTCATTGATAGCTAGTCTTCGCTGATTGGTCGCCATGTCCGAAATTTACTCTGAAGGACTATTATAATAATATGATTGAGTCGTTAATAAACGGGCAGTGTATGTAACTGTAATGGGCACCAATACCTATCTATGGCCATCTAAAATATAAGCTGCCGCGAGGCATCGCAGATACTCTGCCATTTCGTAGGCTACTAAGTACTAGCGCTATCTATTATCAAGTAGAAAAACTACTAACATACTGACTACAGCGACATCTAGCAGAAAATATAAAACTTGTTACAGTGACATCTGTTGTTGAGTAGATGTAACTTTCTTTATCCTTCCGACAATAATATGAAGAATATTAAATTCGAAGAGTCATGTGTCTGCTTATTATATACCTAATATAGATAAAAGTACTCAGGATAGGTACTTGATTTAAAATAAGTGAACATACATCTATTATGACGTTGGAACTCATTCCAATCTCAGAGGCTTTGACTTATCTAATTAATCATTGTGGATAGAAAAATGTTGTCATTTTTGTACAGACAGCAAAAGTTCATTACAACATAGCTTGATGCACCTCTGGGCACAGAGATGCATCGATAGCGTAGGTTATGTTATCTTGAAAATTGATGAATTACTTTTTATGCCATCCAACTGAGGTTCTGTCCAGGTTCCAGGACACACACAGGAATGGAAACATCCATTGCGGAGATTTTCTTTTGGTTTCGGGTTCGTAACAATATACCCAGCTTTCATCACCTGTGACGATGTCATATACCTACAGCATTCGAGTCAACTCCGTCATACTTTTCAAGCATTGAGCGGCGCCAATCGAAACGACGGCGTTTTTGATCTTCCATCAAATTATGAGATATCCATCTACTACAAAGCTTTCTGACGCCTAAATGTTCATGTAAGACTTGTACTTGATTCATACCAATGCCTAAAGCTGCCCGAATCTGTTGATATGTCACCCTTCTATCATTATCTTCAGTAGTCGCCATAGAAGGACGTCTTTGTCGCAAATCATCAGTGAGTTTGCTTCGACCACGTTTAAACTCACTAAACCAGTTGTAAAGAGTGGCACGGGATGGGGCTTCGTCATGAAATGCCAATAGAAGTATATCGTAACATTGTTGTTGATTAAGACCGCAACGAAAATTGAACGAAAATTTTCTCTAGTCAAGTCAAGTCAAGTCTATTTCGATCCACGACCGTAGACAGAGAAACTAATAGACGAAGGGACCCTGTAACCGCAGTCGAGACAGAGATAATATGTCAATGTGTGCGTATAATGTTGCCATAGTAACTGCATTCCCCTGTTTTTGGAGTGTTATTAGATGAAGTAGGGTAAATTATTTTCAGGATTTATTTGAAACGAAACGAGTTTTTTAATTAAGATTTATTATACTACTTAAATGATAAATGATTTTATTTCTGTAAGTAGGTTTGAACAAACACTTTTACACGTCAATCATATTTTTTTTTAAACTAGATGAGGTCGGCGTTTCCTATCTGACTACTCTGAGAAGAAAGGCCGAAACAAACTCAGAGGTCACAGTCTCTTTTAAAGTCCAGACAAAATCTTGGTCAGATCATGTGAAGGCTATGTAGATCGGTGTCTGCAATGGTCTTTTGAGGAAAGAACCACACAGATTGAGTGGACCTGTCCAGTCAGTGCACGCAATTGTCAGTAATCGTGCAGCTCAACTTAGACTCAAGGAGCTCATGGTACTGGATCAGAACTCTCCTCAGGTGTTGAAATCTAAAATATTCAATCAAATTATTATTAAAGTTGGCTGTTGCCTGTTGGCTCGGAACGCATATTATGAATTAAATTAAATATTAAATTAAAAATGAGATAACATCCACACAAGGTCTTCAGGTCTCGAACTAGGTAGAACCTGTACTACGGGTAATCGTTGACTGATATACATACTTATATACATATACACACCCAGACACAGGTCAAATAGACATACATTTATATACAGACAAATATTTGACTTGTCTGGGGATCGAACCCAGCTGGGGACCAGCGGCTCAGAAGGCAGGGTCGCTACCAACTGCACAAACCGGTCAGTTAAAGAAGAATGTCAAAAGAAGATTCAAGAAAAATGTCAAATATATTGTCAATAGAAGAATACCTTGATGGATTTTTCTGGGTCTTGTGATAATGACACTGAAGCGACTTTGATATGGTTGAGTTATCACTTTCAACAACTTGTATCTGCAAGGTAAATCATAAAGTTATGAATTATATTAAAAAAAACACTATATTATTTTATTTTAATAAATTCTTACCGCAATTGGTACTGCATCAGAATGCAGAACTGTTTTCTTTTTCTTTTTTAGTAGTACATTTTCTGGGAAATGATTGCTACATATTTTACAATATTTTGTGGGAATCCAATCTTTTCTTCCAGTTGCTTCGATCCATTTTATACGTTGGTCTGGATCGTCTGGGAAACTAACGATAAACTTAGCTATATTATTAATACTCACAGGTACTGACTGAACGTCATTCCATAACGATAGATGTATCATTCTTATTTGATCAGAAATAGGAGAAAAAATAAATTAAATTAACATATTTATAAATGACGAAGCTTCCCCTAAAAGATACTATGCTATTATTTGATCCAATATTTTTTGTTTTTATTACATTGTAGAGCCAATATTTTTTATCGTGACTCGGGGCATTTTTGAGCTGACGCTGGCAACACTTACATGATATAATTTATTGGTTATGAATGTTAAAAACTCGACAAAATCCTATTATCTTCAGTTTTAATGAGACATATCGTTCCGTCATGCTATGGCATAAATAATCATCATTTAAGAAACTATAATTAGGTACAAAACCGTCGTACTTACGCGTGAAAAGACACACCGGCAATTTTCTTATCACTATCGCTTTTACATGAAATAACACGACAACGCACCATTGTATAATCGTCGATGTGAAATACGGATAATTTCTCTGTCTTCTCACTGGATTAAAATCGTTTTTTATCATAAAAATAAGCAAAATTTTAACACCAAACACAATGACGGCACGAAGTGTCAAAGTTTGTTTCGCAATTTGAATTGCTAACCTTGAAAAAACAGGTTACACGGTAAGAGACAAAAAAATTGATAGTTGTATCTCTGTCTAAAACATTCATAGCGTAATTTTCGCTCTCTTTCTTGTGTAAGCGAAAAAGGAATCGTCACTGCGTCTATTAGTTTCTCTGTCTACGTCCACGACAGACACTTTTAAATTGCCGCCAATTTGTAAAAACAAATGACATAAGAATTCATTACACATTTAAAGATTCCCAAAGAGTTCTTAATTCGAAATTTAAATAAATTTTTCCTAGGCTGCTTTTCTTACTGGCCTATTCTAAAAACTTTCAGTGTGACCCCGTATATTCTTCGAACTAAGCTACGGTCGTTGAACTTGAGGCTCAAGCTGGGCAACACCGAATTCATTCGACAAGCTCTTGTTTACCAGTCAGGCTGATTATTTCATACAAATTGTTCTATTTTTAGATTATACGGTGGCAGTCGCTCCATAAATACACCAGTAGTAAATTCTTACATGGAGATGGAATATCCAGCTGCATGCGGTTGGACTGGTAGCCGACCCCAGCATAGCTGCGAAGAGGCTAGGCAGTTGATGATGGTGGTATATTATGCGGATCCGTACAATGAATCATGTCTTTACGATCTTACAAAGCTTTTTTTCCAAAATGGTGCATAGTGTACGATACAAGGACCGTCTGCGAGCGGCTTATTTCTGAATTTTGGTAAAAAGAAACAAATAAATCACTTTGGTAAGCGGCATTTATTAAAAAAAGAACATACAAAAATTATTAAAATAAAAATAAATACAGAAACAGACTTGAAACACAAAAAATCGGGCGACAATCGCGCAACAATTTTAATACAGACGAGCAACTAAAGAGTTGCTGTCTCTTCATTATTGCTTTTAATTTAATTATTTTACGCGACATGTAACACTTTTCTAGTCTGTTCCTATACTGAATCGTAATATTAAAAAAAATATACAAAAAAAGAATTGTGATGTACAAAATTTAAGGTACAATCGAAACTTCCTTGGTAACAATTATATTACCCGTTGTACAGTCGAAAGCACGTTGGTGGTAACACTTTGACGTTAAGCTGGTCTAGCGTAGTATGAAGATTCGGATTATTCTACTTTGCCCCCCACCAATCTGTCCCACCATTGGTACAAAGTGGAATATTCTCAATTGTGTCGTCCACTGTGTGTCACTAATTGATTTTGGTAAGGCAAATTACACTCGCATTAATACTAAGTTAATTTTTCCCACTAGGGCTGGCACAGTTGGATTTATTATTTTCACCACAATATTTTAATAAATTAGCGGGACATAGTGGACGACAAAAGTGTGAACATTCCACTTTGTTCCACCGGCGGGACAGATTGGTGGCGCAAAGTGGAACAATCCGAAGTTTCAATAGGATAAGAGGCCAGCTTATACTGTTTTTGTTACTACTGACGTGCGTCTGTAAACGGGCGACTTTTAATTACAAACATTATGGAAATTATGTCACAGCCTACTGGCAGAAGCTATTATGATTATTTAAAATTATTACATCTTTTGACCATAAAAGTTTGTAAATTGATTCTTAGCTAAAAAAACGTCCCCATCTCTGCTATTTTCGTGCAATTTGCAAATGCAAGATGAAGTACGGACTAAAGTGTTTTCCTGGATAACCGTATGAATACTAAAACACAATTTTAGATCATGTCAATTATGGAAACTGTTTTTTTTCATTCTTTAAAGTGACATGAAAATACACCAAAGAATAAATTCACTGTTCATTCTCCAGCGTTTGGTGGTCTATCACAGTAGTCAGGGAAAGTAATTGTTTAGCAAAATGTAACCCCACGTCAATTTGTCACGTAGCTTTCATACAACTGTCAAAGATTGAAAGTTGTAATTTGAATGTACATTCAAATTACAACTTTCAATCTTTGACATAAATATCTTTGACTTAAATAATCCGTACGGATTATTTAAGTTAGTAGTCAATTTACTTAACACTTCATTTTCCTGACTTTCCTTACGTGATATTGGCAAAATTGTGGTGTCTTTTCCACAAAAGCCATTAATCTAGAGTTGAAGTTGACATAAGTCAGACGTTGCGCGCTCGTCACTAGCACTAAGTATACCATCATTACAGTCCAGCCGACGAGCGAATACATTCATGACACCCGTCTGTTTCATACAAACGAGTACCGTAAGACGGGGTTAATCGGGACGAAACTTTAAAACGGATTTTAACGTTGAGATATTATAGGTTTTTGCCAAAAAGGGCACTTAATCGTTAAATATAATACAGTAAACACATTAAGAGTCCTTTTTGGAAGCAAACGATATTATTTCAATGTTTAAATCCATTTTAAAGTTACGTCCCAATTAACCCCGTTTTACGAATTTGCTCTTTATTAGTTACTAGAATTGTCACACTGACATGTTTCATGAACGCATTCTCTAGCCAGACGAACTGTAGAGAATCCCATCCCTATCACGAACGATATAATGCATGTATTAACATAGATACTATGTTGTTACACTTTTTTGTTCACGTTAGGGACACAGATCGCCACTCTTTCTCCTTACAATACATTACCTCACAACCGATTTGCAAAATTGCAACTTATTTGCTCAAAATCACAGCCACATACAGTAACCACTGAGTACAAGTAAATATGGTGATACACGTAACGGTCCTTACTACCTTTTTTATCATAAGAAACTGAATTGATTATAAATGATTCTCAAAATAAAATAAACTCATTAAATAAGGTAAGCAACAAAAGTCGATGAACATTGCTACTTCTACATTATTACCAAAAAAGTCACGAAATAATTCGATTTGTTTTTCAGAATTTTGTGTAATAAGGTATTAGTCAATATTATGTCAACGTAAATGTGTCATTGTTGACAACGCATACCGCACTTAATACTATTTATAAGATCTTTTTATTGCAATTACCTATGTTTGACAAATAAATGATTTCTGATTTCTTAATTTTACATCCGTTAAGATTTATTTAAACATTGTATTCACAAATGGTCTAAAATAACGAAATAGTAATCGGCTTAAGTATCAATAACCGGACTTTTTTTAAACTTCGGAGTGTCCGTTACGTGTTTATCCATCTTTACCCTGAGTCTATTAAATGTTACTGAGTGTATTTTTATCATAATTAGCATAATAATAGGGCGCTACGCATTCAGCGGATGAATAGACGTGATAAAAAAAAAGATGGTGATCAGCAAGAAAAGGCGATTATTTCATAAATCTCATAATAGTAATTATAGACAAAATTGCATACTAATATTTTGTGAAGAAGCACCTTTTTACAAAATTACATCTTTCGCTGAACAACAGTCTCTTTATAACGTCATTTTAATTTTTTTTAAACTATATTCCCGAACTCCTACATCGTGCATTTCCATGTACATCCAACACACTTTAAAAAGATGAGTCAAAGAAAACGATTTTATGCAGTTTTAAAGCCGAAATACTGGCCAGTATTTTGGTGTCACCATTGTTCCAAATTTGATTTCACGGCCATTTAAAAAGATCTTTATAAAAATGAAATGACTTGCTTGCTTTAGAAGCTTGCTTGCTTGATTTAGAAGTCCGGGAGTGTTTTAAATCTAATAAGCTACAAAATCTCTGCTCATTGCAATTTCAAAATCTCAAATACCTATCTACTATAAATTCCATAAGTACTTACAAAAATTAACTTTAAAATAAAAGTCAATAATTAAAAACAGGAACAGATTTGACACACTCCACATTTTATTACATCAAGTGACCATAGAGCACCGTTGAGTGTGGCAAGTATGTTCCTAGCTAATAGCCAGGAATTCTCACGATGTTAGTAACTTGCACAAAAGTATGCAAGTAGCTTGCATGCCATTGTGCAATAACAACTTTAGATTACATTGTGATATTTCCCAATCAAAATATTTGTTATTATTCAAACCTTATTGCAAGTGCAGTTAGAGCTCCCTAAAATAGAGGTGAGCTACACGATGACCGATGCACGCATGCCGTCTGTTTGGACAGGTAAAGTCAAAGCTTTCTTCAAAAGGCCCTTGTACACGTGTCTTCACAACATGAACACCATTTCATTTCATTCCTTTTAAAGTTATTTGCATACTTTTGTACAAGTAACTGGCTGTGTTTCCATGTATTCAGTATTGTCAGCAAAACATTCAATCTCAAATTTTATTTACAAAGGAACAATATCTATGAGAGAGCATTCGTTTTTTTTTTTGTTTTAATTTCGTCGTCATCATAAGCTATATCACAAAAAAATATGACACATGTCAAAGTTGTTGAAAAGTGGTGCGATAGTTGCGCAACTATGATGGCTTGTTTCATCACTTCGGAGGCGTACTTACAGTACACCAACATTTCGCCAGCTACGTTTAAATCCCATGTAATAGGGGGCGAGCCTATTGCCATCTACCGGGCACAAATGCAGACTCCTTAGCCAGGAGTCTGCATTTGTGCAGACTACAACCGTTGTATTGGAATATAATAAGAAATCACGATTCACCTCATTGACATGTCTCATTTACATTTAATTCTTAAAATTATACATGATTATCCTACTTATTAAAATTAAATGACTTTTGGTCAGGTTAACTAGAAAATATAAGTGAGGTAATGTTTTGAAACTTTCTTATTTCAAACTAAACTAAATTATAGGCGCAGTTACGAGTATTGTGATGTTTTTTTTCCTTTTTTTTATATTAACAGCGCATGAAAATAAAATCAACTCTTTTCACTAAAGTATTATTAGTGTAAAGAAACTTTTAAAATGAGACCAGCATTGCAAACGCGAAAAATTTGTGGTCTTATGTGAACCTGACAAATGTATGGAACAACTCATTTTCTTTTGGCGATTTCAGATTTGGTTCCATGCCAAAAGTTGCTCATAATAATGAGTATGGTCAGTATACCCTTTTGAGGTTTAGGGTAACAAAAAAATAATGTTGTATTCAATATATCGGAAAATAACTGTAGAAGATTTTCTATCATTCGCCTAGCCTTTCCAAACTGCTTTGGACTTTGGCAGAGGTAAAATTATTATGAATAAACACTATTTCATTATACTTTTATTCCAACCATCTTAAGGTTTAAAGTTGTTGGTATTCTGCAGCTAACCTATGTTTGTGTTCATGCTCGCTTATAATTTCTAATTAACAACTTGACCAGTGCAAGCCTGATTTTACCAATATTATCCAAAACTGGCGGTCGTTTGATACAAAATTACTTTACATTGGTTTTGTTATCGATATAAATATAAATATGTGATATCTACCAAGATATCACATATTTAGGGTCTACTTGCATAGTGTCTAATTGCAAGGATCTCCTTGCATGTTTAAGGCTGTCAAATTATCGTAAAATAAGAAACTGCAATTGGCTTAGCTAAAGTTTTGCAACTCAATAATAAAATCAATGTCAAGGAATTTTGTAATCCACCACGCGGGCCCGGTGCGGGTTGGTACCCACCCGCACTGGGCCCGCGTGGTGGATTTAGGCTCATTCCCTCTAGAGGAGCCCTGTGTCCTATCAGTGTGGACATTATAGGCTGATCTTGCTTATGCTTAAAAGAATATTGGTAAAATCAGAGCTGAATTCTCAAAAACTATTGTGTAACTAATTATTATTTACAAAATTATTAATTATAACAAACACATAGTACCTATTATATTTAAGAAAGCGAAATTCGGGAGCTTTTGTGAAAATGCTTTTGTTCAGTCTATTGCATTCTTAGTAAATTTTTTCTTGCATGGATTGCTAGGAGAAAGAAATCTTTAGGTAGAAAATCACACACATATAGAAGGTTGACACGACAATACGACAATAAATTAAACCGAGTATATCGAATGACTTATTTTCATAAGACGAATTTTCATTTCGATGTTAGTATTTATTTGGCAGTTCAAAATACTCATATGCTTGAGTATTGCCAGTGTTTTCATATTGTCGTATTCTCGTCTCCTCATTTTAACCTGGCAAACAAAATAGGAATGCAAAGTGTTGCAATTTAAAATTTATGTTTTCATTGAAATGTTTTTCACACTCAATGTCATACACTTTTGGCCACAAAAAAATCATCCACATAAAAAGAGCGTGTCTACTTATAATCACGCGATAGAAGTGAAACTTACGACTGGAAGCGAGTATACGCCATTCAACGTCACCGACCGACTGGAGCCGAGTATTCCCGATTCAGCATCACCGTTTTAAGTGTGGCGGTTCAGAAAGAGCGCATAATACGCCAAAAGAAGTTTTCCCTAAAACTGCAAGAGACTGTCATATTCATCATCTTTTCATAGAAACAAAGCTCCTTACTCTTAACAACTATGACTCTTCACTAACACTATCCTTTTCCTGGCACTCAAAGTCTTTTTTCACACTCAAATTTATACTTTCAACGTCCTCTGAACTCTTCATAAGATTTAAACCCTGTTCAAATTCGCCATTTTCCTGCGTTCCATGCTTAAATTGTAGATGTTTTTCCATGCTAGATTTCTGTACACATCTGTACGTACAATGTGGACATTTGACAGACTTCTGCCGAGGCCTGTACGGTTTACTTTGGTTTTTAACGTCAACTTTGTCTCCTTCCTTTTCGTTTAAATGCCTCTGCTTGTGTTTCGTTAGGTTCGTTTTTTGCACGCATCGGTAGGAACACATATCGCAACTAAAAGGTTTTTGGTCAGTATGTAAGTACATATGTTTGACTAAATTAGGTTTTTGCACTGTCCTGTAGTCGCAAAAAGGACACGCGAAAGGCTTGTAACCAGTGTGCGTTCTTTCATGAACAACTAGATTATTTTTTTGGGCACATCTGTAGTCACAGTACTGACATCTAAATGGTTTTTCTTTCATGTGAACTAATATGTGTTTTGCGACGTTGTTCTTCTGGCCAGACTTGTAATCGCAAAAAGTACAAGAAAACGGTTTTTCGCCGGAATGCGTGCGTTCGTGGATCTTCAAAATGGCGGGAGATTGACATCTGTAAGCGCACTGGGTACAGCTAAACTTGCCAACTTTTTCGACTAAGTGGTCACTGTCCGAACACGATTTTGAATGATGCTTCAATCCTCTTTTTGAAGGGAAAACATCATTACACTTGTAACAGCTATACTGACCTTTAATATTCATAGAAATATCTTCCGTTATTTTATTATGTACACTCGAATCATTCTCGCTTTTAGCTTCAACAAAATTCTGGTTATTATACTCGGAATAATAAATTTTATTCTGATCCGTAGGTTTCAAGTTCTCTTTTGGCTCCTCGCATTTTTCTTTCGCGCCATTAGGGCAACCATCATGTCTTAACTTTTTATAATCGTCGAGGTAAGGGCTAGTGTTCTCAAACTGCCTATTAATTACTAAGTTTTGTGGGTTTTCACGAATGTTCGTGTAGTTTTGAACGTAGTGTTGTTGTCTAGAGTAGACGTCGATAGAATTTAATGCTGGAACGTTCACGTGGGTGTTGTATACGTACATTTGAGTGTCTGGGTGGACGTTTGGCTGTGTTTGCGTGTGGTCGGCGGGTAGACCTGAAATGAGAAATAAAAACGTATGTTAATTTTGTTGACTATACAGGGTCAAATTAAGTTAGCTAGCGAAACTCCACAGACGTGATGGGTATCGATATCAAAGCACAATAAAAAAAAATATGTGATGTTTTTTTTAAGGGTCTGCTGGTAGTGTTATAGCTAAAAATATGGTTTATTGTGTTTAGATATCGATACCATTCACGTCTGTGAAGGTTACATTAAAAAAAACGGATATTTCAAGTGAATACACTAACTGCAGTCGATAACCATAGGAAAAAAATCATCAATATAATTTATTTTTTGTTTTGTGATGTTTGAGTTTCGCTAGCTAATTTAACTATATGTTGTATGTTAATCTTTGTATACCAATGACGCCTTATCTGAGGAAACTGTCACAGCCGGAAAGGAGCTATTATCAAACGTCAGCGAAAACACATACAACAGTGGCTAAAAACAATCGAAAACATCGACATGAAGAAGACTATATTGTTTAGTTTTGTAAGTTCATCGTTTGCCTAGCGTTTTCCCAATGTTGGGGTCAGCTTCCTGACTAACCAGAAGCAGCTGAATACCAGTATTTTAGATGGAGCGACCGTGTATCTGACCTACACAACCTAGTTACTGGGTAACACGATACGCCTGTAAGACTGGTATTTCGTATTTTTTTTTTTCATTTGTGGGTTGGAATTCAACCAAGCTGTAACTAATAAGTAGTCATCGACGTGTATACGTATACATATCTGTAAGCGATGCCAATGCCGGCCCAGAGACCAGATACCCAGAGACGTGTTAACATATTCATATTTTTAGTCTGTGGTATCTATGTGGTACTCTGTGGAAATATAGAATGATAGGGTGACAAGGTAAGAATGTTCAACACTATTTATTTCTTAGCTTTATTTTATCCCTTACATGTAGTTTTTGTGTTGTGTGCTTATTTATGTGTTAGTAATGTTCGTTTTGTTAGGTGTAAGGGCCGCCTTTTGCGGTGAACGCCTCCTCCAAACTGTTCGAGGTGGATCTGTCATTTGCCCGTCTGGGCCACAAGACTCCGGCTATTTATATGATGTCGTCACTCTATCCTTTAGAACACTAGTAAAAGTTAATTATTAAGTTAGAACCAGCCTTTCTTCCTGTGTCCAAATCTCCACCAACAAGACGTACCTGTAATTACGCCGATAGATTCAGCTATAAAGGTATGTACTTCTCCTGACAAGCTCTAACACAAAAAGCTCTACTACTAATTGCTGGTGTTATTGCATGACATAACATGATGCCTGTAATTCCCGGAAGCGTCAGCAGAGGTGTACCTTAGCATATACACTCTTACATATACATTTCTCCAGTTAAGTTTAGTCCCATGTATTAGGGGGCGAGCCTCTTGCCATCAACCAGGCACAAATCCAGACTCCGGGCTCATCATAAGCAGCCTATAATGTTCCCACTGCTGGGACACAGGCCTCCTCTCGGTGAGAGGGAGTGGGTTGTAATCCACCGTGCGAGCCCAGTGCGCGTTGGACTTGGTATGTCACATGTCTTTCGAATTTTTGGTTCTTGGACATGCCGGTTTCCTCTCGATGTTTTCCTCCACCGTTTTGAGAGCAGTGGTGATGAAATAATTTACACAAAGTAAAGCGCCTGTCTGGTTTTAGCCTACGACCTACAACTCGTAAGTCACGGCCGTTACCACTGGGTCACCACGGCTTTCAGACTCTGGGCTGCTACTAAGGAATTCATGGTAGCAAAACCCAATACCACTTTGCTCGACCGGGCAATAGAACAGAGGACGTCATGCTTAGCTGTAGCGCTTGCGACCACTGGACCAAACGAGCTAGACTGGTGTGATTGTTTGACAGAAGTCGCATCCCGAGGTTAATGTCACGAAAGATAGGTGATTGACATACACGCTTGCATAGTAACAATAATTAAACGCGATAATAGCTGATAACTTGGAAAGACACTCATTCTGACATCTAATTTATATAAAAAAACTAGATTTTCCCGCGTCCTCTTTCGTGTAGAGGTCGCAAATTATCAAAATCAAAACTCATTTATTCAAACTAGGCTGAGAGTCAGCACTTTATGAACGTCAAAATTACATAAGACAGACCCCCAAAACGCCCGCCCTTCACCACTTCCTAGTGCTTTAGTTGGGAAGAAGAAGTAGCGCAACAAACTCCCCTGCAGCACAGCTGTCTGTTCAGTTAAAAGTGTTTTATCCCACGGGAACTTACTATCGAGATAGTATCCTTTTCCTGACCTAGGTATGCCATCTGTGTGCCAAATTTCATCCAAATTCGTTCAGTCATTCGTTAAAAGGTACTAGAACGACAGAGTTATATTCGAATTTGCATCGCCTGCCCACGCTATTACTTTTCGTTTTCGCTAAGCGTTCTTTCTAAAGAAGGGCAGAAGTCAAAGGAAAAAGATGATTGCCTCATTCTTTGGACGGACAGATCATTTCGCAACAATAAAATTGTCCTAGATGATAAAAAAGATTGGTATGTCAGTCAATGTTTACCAGTTGTCTTGGGAAATGTTGGACAGCAGCGCCCAAGAAGAAGGATCCTCCTCAACTACGAAAACGCACCAGTTGACTCCGTCAGACGGACTATCGAATATATTTTGTCAATCGAAAGTGTGCAGTTAGTTAGTCATCCTCCATACAGTCCTGAGCTGGCACCTTGTGACGTTTGTTTATTTCCAAAAAGAAAACATAAACTTAGAGGAATTCGTTTTATGAACCCTGAAGATGCCGTGGCTGCGTTTGAAAAAGGCGTGGAAGAAATCCCTAAAGAATAGTGGGCCCACTGCTTCAGTCAATTGTTCCATAGCATGCGACGGTGATTAGAAAGGATTTCATCATTCCGTTTTTTATTTTCTAAAAACATTCAGTCAGACCCACGTATGACGTATGTATGGATGGCTGATAAGAACACTATCTTATTTATAAAAAATGTAAGTAAATAGAACAGCCCAGTTAGCGACGGCCTGATAACCTAAAATCTTAGGCTTATCTATGTAAATGAAAGCGACATTGAATTACAACGTCTCAGCTTCAAGGCTTGGAACCGGTACCAAAAGTCCAGGTTCTGTAATGGTACTGGTACTTAGCGGTTCTTGCCATTTCGGTACCTGGGTATCGGTACTCCACCTAACATACACCAAATTCAGGCACCCGGCGGGTATCACAAATCTGATATTTCTACGAGGAAATCGTACGGTTGGCAACAAAAAAGGAGGTTCTCAATCAAACATTAAAATAGTGGCCCGCTGGTATCGGGAGCAGAGTCCAAGCTGCCAGTGGTTACGGCTCCAGATTCAGGAACCTCCTCACGATACGAGCCGTATCGAGGAGTACAGCCTTCGGAATCAGGCCCTTGATCAAACCGCCTAACGAGAGCCTCAAGGGATGTTGATCGAAGCTTTCGGGCATCAGGCCATTGGCCGATACGATAATCGGCACAATGACAGCCGAACTCACATTCCACATGGCAACAACCTCGTGTGCTAAGTCGACATATTTAATTTGTTTCTCTTTCTCAGCTTTCACGAGGTTCTCATCATGTGGAATGGTAACATCGGTAATCATTATGCGGCGCGCCAATCGATCTATCGCCACTATATCCAACCTTATTGGCGACAATAGTCCTGTCAGTAATAATAGACCGATCCCAGTACATTTTCGAGAACTGGGTCGGGCACATACTTGTAGTACGGTACCTCAGAATCCACAAGTTTACATTCAAGTTGCTTGTGAATAATCCTGGCTGTTTGGTTATGCCTGTGCAAGTACTCGCCGTTAGCCAGACGAGATAATATGTCTGATGGAGTAACCTGAACGGTGGCATGCCCGACACACGTCAACCGTCCCGTCTTTCTTTCTTCATCCATAATAGCGCAGACGAAACCTTCAGTTTCGCCGAAAATACCACCAAAACGTAGCCAGGATACGGACACTAAGAATTCTACACCTGGGTCATCGGCTCGGTCTGGGATTAAGCGGATCACACACAGCGAAGATAATAAACATTATAACGCTGAATGTAAATCTAATATCGTCTTAATCTAATATTATCTTAATCGACCTCACAGCGCTAAGATACGATAATATATCTCGAGCGCGTCATTCTACCGGGTTTCGTCCTTTGTATAGGCTGTTCAGTTTTTGTAAGGAAGCGCATGTAAAACTTAAAATTATAATTAACTAAATTAAATTAACTAAATTTTAAGGCAAATTGTACGATGAGCGATATGTCGAAGATAGTATTTTTTTATATTAAACAACCTAAACTAATATTTACATAAATTAAAAAGCAAACAGTCGTAAAATAATCATATTATAAAAATAAAAATTCGTCCGCATCGCTGTTAACAGGAAAAGTGTCCAAAAGGCTGGCAACATTGCCATGTCATAAAACAATGATGATTCTTTGGCCAAAAAATAACCCAGCCCTCTGGCCACGTGAAGAGTCGACCAACCGCTTGGTGATGTCTCGAAAAACTAAGTGGACACTCGTGTTTCAACCCCAACGTATATATTTTGTATTTGTTTTTTTTTCTCATTTCCTTTTTCCTTTTTTTTTTGATGACAGTCGCTTCATGACGAGACTGAAGCCGATCTCAAAATTGTTAGGATAAGATTTCGCGGAAGACATAGTGCACGCGTTTTTGTAAAATTAAATTAAATATTCATTTATTTCAGGAAATTATTCCCATATAAAGCAGATAATATTTGCCAGAACATTTTCTGATCAGGGACTTTACCTCAGTAAATCAACTGACAAATCTTATCCTAATCGCTGCGATTGGTTCCGACTTATACAAAATAACACAGCCATAAACCAAAAGAAATGGTTCGCATCGCACCTGATGAGTTGTTGACAAAAAGAATTAGCGAAAAAAGATTTTTACGGTTAAGTAATATTTTGTTCAGGGGATCATAGCTAAAAATAAAAACGGGCGCACGAGTCGATCGAAGGTTAAACTACGCTTGCCACTGTCGGTTCGTTGATGGGAGACTATCCATTACATATCTAAACCCTGTCGTGTCTCGGAAAGCTCGTCAGACCGTTGGTCCCGACTGGCATTCATAGACCTTTGACAGTCGTTACGGGTAGCCAGAAGCCCAAAAGTCTGACAACCAGTCTTACCTAGGGGTATCGTGATATCCAGTAACTGGGTTGTGGAGGTCAGATAGGCAGTCGCTCCATGTTCAGCTGCATCCGGTTAGACTGGAAGCCGACCCCAACATAGATGAGATTAAATGATTATGTATGTACACGTAACGTAACGTTACGTAACGTTATGTAACGTTTCCAGTTTCTTTGCGACTCCCACACGAAATTTCTAAGGTCATCAGATAACTTGAAGCTTAAAATGCCTATGCATTCCACAACTTTCCTCGACAAATCCTTTACTGTCCAGGCCGCTCGTTTGTGGAATGCATTGCCAGTTGAAATTAAACGCGCGCCGTCATTGCTTGTGTTTAAAAGACTCGTGAAGGAACATTACTTGTCGTTGTGATCGTGTTCTCATAATTGTAATTATCTATAGTCTTCATTTATTTTCGTTGCTTATAAATTTAGTATGTACGTATTTATGTATATATTATTTAGGATATGTATATAAGTGTATCTATTATTTAGGATATGTATATATGTGTATCTATTTTAGTGTATTGTATACATACTTATTATTTGCACCAACAACAGCCCCATTTTATGTCCAGGAAAATCTCTGTCCATTCCAAGGTTGCCTGGAAGAGATCGCAGAAAGCGATAAGGCCGCCCATTGTATATTAAGTAGTGTTCAGTTTAATTTTTGTTGTTATGTTTTTTGTGGTGTACAATAAAGAATATATAAATATAAATATGTAAAATCCAAGAAAACCCGACCAAAAATCTAGTTAGTTAGCCGTGAAAGCAACACATACAAATGATATTAAAACCAGTCAGACTGACCTTTTTATAACATTATATTTAATATATTCAACAAAGGTTGAAGAGTCAACTTTTATCGAATAGTTGGATATGTATGTCTGTGTTGGTTACTAGGGGATAGATTAAGACATTTCGCGGTTTTTCTTCTGCCAAATTTTATCTTAAATAAATGGGGCTGGTCCTGAAGTATTAGATCTTGCTTCTGAGAACCAGCAGGACAGCTGTTTAGAAAATTGTCAAAGGCATCATGGTTGCAGTGCGGAAAGAGATAGTCTTTTAAAAGACGTATAGCGCTATCTTTATCGCATTGAAGAATTATGACATTACAATTTCCCTCTGGGCCCCAGATTGCGAAATCAAATCCTGGTTCCATCATTAAGAATCCTAGGTTAAAATATAAATTCTGTGGTCTTCTGTGAGTGAATGAGTGAGCTAGCTATCGTGGTGGTCAATTACTTTACATGAGAAGGGGTTTTCGGCGATGGGTAAAAAACACAAACATCGTAACGTGCACCATTCAAAGCCTTACTATCCTCCCGACCGTGACGGTAGTCAATCTTAACGGAGATTCATTCATTCATTCATTTATTTATCCAATAACAATTTCCATTGTGTCTGAATTTTTACAAAGGTACAGAAGCGAATAATTAAATAATAACAATTAAAAACACAATTACATTTCTTCAACATAATCTCATTTCCTACCTACATTAATATTATTCATACAAGTTCAGAGAAAAATAAATAAATTAATAAATGTCACTAACAACCACCTAATAATTTCATTTAATTACCAATTTCATTTAATTGTCAATAACATTAAAATCTACACATGTCTCTATTATCACCAGTATTCAATGTCACAATTAAATTCGTTGATGTCAGCATTTCTAAAATGTTATGTTCAGTAGAATGTTATGTTCATAATAATGTAGTAATGGTCCAGCTAAGACACATCAGTGAGAAACTCATCAACAGCGTAATAGCATTTTTCTACCAAGTAAGCAGGAAATAATAGGTATTTACCTATGAGCTTGCCGTTTTACAATACTGGCCCATTTGAAACGTAACGTAACTTATACATGGCTGGTAATAAATTCTAAATTCAAATGAATTTTATTTAAAAATATTGTATTCTATTTTAAAATTCAGTCATTTGTTTATCGATTGGTGTTTTGTTATCACTACATTTGTATCTTTTTATATATATATGTATAAATATGGACACGAAAAATATGAGTAGGTAATTATGGAATACGAGTTCCGTCTCGGTAGCAATGCCGCACAAACGGCTCGCAACATTAATTACGTGTACGGAGTGAACACTACAAACGAACGCACGACTCGTTATTGGTTTGAACGCTTCCGACATGGAAAGTTTGATCTAAAAATGAACTCCGTGGTTGCCCGAAAACTAAAGTCAACAACGACGAATTAAAGGCGATAGTGGAAGCATCAAATTGGCAAGGTAAAAAACTTGTTATGTGGGTTCCGCATGAACTGAACGATCGCCAGCGCGACGAACGCGTTGAGGTTAGTATGCCTTGCGTTGTTTAACAGACACAGAAACGAAGGGATTTTGAACCGCATTGTCACTTGCGATGAAAAATGGATTATTTATGATAATCGTAAGCGGTCATCATCAATGGTCAATGCTTGGTGGTCTAGCGCCGGTATAATTCATCACAGTTTCATATCAAATGGCACCAGCATTTCTGCGGATGTGTACTGTGAGGAACTGGACACAATGATGGAGAACCTCGCAAATATCCGGCCAGCCTTGGTTAATCGCTCGTCCCCGCTGCTCCTACACGACAACGCTCGACGGCGGTCTCTAAGCTACAAGAGCTAGGGTTGGATCTTTTGACTTCTACTTTTTGCAAAATTTTGACAATTTCTTGGCAGGGAAAAAAATCAATACCCAAACTCTTCAAAGACAGTGCAAAATACCTTTGAAGAGTTTGTAGGCTTTCATAGACTTGACTTCTTCAAAAAGGGCATTACCACTGCGCTGGCAGAGATGCATCGCAGGCATGGGTGCATATTTTAATTGATGGAAAAAAAAATACTAACTTTCTGTATACTAAACGGCAATTTCACAGGTAAAGACCTAATATTATAGTGCACAAGTGTGTCCGTTAACACAGGTGGACTCCCCAAAGTGAGGGAACTTTTATAGTCCGATGGGACGGCAATCCGACACGATCGGATATAGACCAGGCACAGGACCCCCTGTGCCCCAGGAAGCCACGTAATGTCTACCACAACAACTCCCCAGTAACAAGTGCCTGTGCAGGAAATTACAGTAAGTTGCGGCCAAGTTTATAGGCTCCTTAAGCTTCACTGTTTTAATCAATAACGTGATAGACGTGTGGTTTAAAACATACGAATTTCTATGAACAATAAAATAACACGAAGATTTGAACGAAGATAACCTCAACCTTTTTTGTTGATTAAAAATAACGTTTTTATGATAAACTTTAAATAACTAAACAAAAATAAACGACCCATTTCTCTAAAAAGATTTCGCCACGATTACTTCTTATTGTCCCCTGGGCCTAATGCCCATATTTGTAATATGTATAATGTCCCACTGGAGAAGAACATGTACATGGCAAGCGACATCGCGGAAGACCTGGCGTTCGATGGCGGGATGAGCTAGACTGTTTCGATAGACTGGTGCCTGGTTTGTTGGTTTGATTTTTGATTTTGATTTAGTTGCCCTAGATAGAAAGGGGTGGAAGGAGAGTAGGGAAGCCTTATAATAATAAAAAAAAAACAGCAGAACAAGGTTTTTACATGGAACAGGTGTTCATTAAGTACTAGGCAGCGAGTTATCATATTTTTTTTTGGGTGTCAAATGTTAGCCAAGCTAAATCATCACTGATTTACAGTAAGAGAGCAAACCTAAACATAACAGTCTGAAATCTTGAACTCGCAGTGGGCAAGCGTGGTGATCAATGCATGAGAAGAGGCATTTGCCCTGCTGCTCTCAAAACGGCAAACCGTACCAAAAGTTCGAAGACATGTGACATCCACTAACCCGAGGGGGTTAGTGGATGTCACATGTCTTCGAACTTTTGGTGAAGTGACTGTGTGTGACACTGTGAAGTGAGCGTGGAGTGAGCTGTCAACAGTGTCAATCCCTAGTATCAGATGGAATGAAATCTCACTCCACCTAAGTTTTCACGGTGAGATTTTTACAGGATAGCATTGCTGATGTGACTAGACTACCGAGATGAAGACTAATAGAGATATAAGGAATAAGGCATGCATGTTGCGCTCACCGCAAATAAATTAGCACAAGGGCAGGAGAATGACAATGAAATATATAATTTTAAAGAGAGGAAGGAATTCCGGTGAAATTTCAGAAGCTCGAATAACTAGTTTTTTCAATGGATTAACAATTGCCAGTTTTTTTTTAAGAAAAGTATCTCGACAAAATAAGTAATGTATTTAATCTAAAAGACATGGAAATATTTCTAGCTTCATAAGAACTAATTTTAGACATAGCCCCGAACGAGTGGCGCCAAATAAAAATCTAGTATTTTATATGCACTTCTTTATAAATTAAGTCGATCTGCGTCAACGAAACTGAATGAATTATTTATGAGCTCCATGTTTTAATTATACATTGAGGATTCTTGTTTAGACTAGATTTGACCTTGAAGATTTTAGTTAGAAAGGAGAAAATGGTTATTTTGTTTAATTATTATGGGTTAAGAAAAGAAGCAAGCATCCTGAAATATTTGAAGACCAAGGTCTTCAATAAGCGCGTCCAGCACGCTACGACATACGGTGCCGAAACGTCGACACTAACAGTCGGGCTGGTCCACAAGTTCAAGGTCGCTCAGCGCGCTATAGAGCAGGCTATGCTCAGACATTCTTTGCAGGATAGAATCAGAAATTAAAGTATGTAGAAAATAACCCGAGTTACCGACATCGCTTGCAGAGTAAGCAAGCTGAAGTGGCAGTGAGCTGGCTATGTTTGTCGAAAGACCGATGGCCGGTGGAGCAGACGAGTCCTAGAGTGGAGACCGCGTATCGGCAAGCGTAGTGTGGGATGCGCCCAGCTAGATGAGCGATGGACCGACGACCTTAAAAACGTGGCTGGGTGTTGTAGGGCGGCCTGGGAGGGGCAATATGTCCTGCAGTGGACTGCGATAGGCTGAGTTGACTGATTGATAAAAAGAAGAGGTTTAGGTATAAATGTACGCATGAATGAATTTAATGAATTCAGCACGTGATCCCCAATGAGCGTAGAAAAATGTCTTCGTTTATCAAAAAAAAAACTGCTGTTTCATACAAAACTGCAATACCTACGCGGTCTCAAAATGTTTGGAACAGCAATTTTTTTTTTATTAAGACGAAAAATTGCAACGCTGGGGGTCTAGAATCATGAACCTACTGAATCCATTTTAACGGGTTGTGCGTCTATGTGCCTGCCATCCCGTATAGTATGGAAATATGGCTAGGAAGACCCAAGAAACGATGGATAGACTGTGTGAAAGACGATATGGCTATAGTCAGCGCGTTATCAACTGAGTCGTAAGGCCATAAATGTCAATAGAGATAGGAATGTTCAGTGCGCCGGGACCGTTATCGGTAAACGGCTACCTGCTCACGTGGTGTCGATGAGTCACTAATGATCTGTACGCTTGTATGAACAAGATATATATATACACACTCACACACAAACATAAACACACCTATTATCACATTCACTCACCCTCACCCTCGCACTCACCTATGCATGCATAATTTAAAAACAAGTATTTTTCTTTTTCATAACTTATAACTTTTTTCCCTACTTAAGTTAAATCGACACAGTCCACTCATACATTTCAATTGGAAACCCATTGCGAAGCACTGTCTCTTAAGATACAGGATACCCCTAGTTTAAGAGACAGAGTTTAATCTATTGTGTACAGATTTCTGTAGCGTCCAAATGTTTTATGTAATGTACTCTACAGTATTTTCAAAACTGTAAACTTAATGTACCATTATCTGTATTTTCGGGAAATAAAGATTTATTATTATTATTATAAGATACGATAATAAACGTTGCTTATCGATATATTTCTTTTATTGTTGCGCCCTTCACTTAACGACTCCATAAGGCCCGTAAGTGCAAGCGAGATAGGGAAATGATTTATGGCCCGACGACTCAGTTGATAACGCGCTTACTATAGAACGGGGGTGGCAACTGAAATAATATATATATACAACGTGTAACATAATTAACGCAAGACCTCATAGCCTCATACACCCCAATTAGAGTATTGAGTTAAAAGCATTATACAATGACCCCCGCAATTTTTTTTGAAAGCTAACTATTATTATTAAGAAAATCGTGTTGACCCTAGCATTATTTTATACATTTAAAATTGAGTCTTATTGCCTTGCAGTAAGATTTAATTTTCTTTGGCTCAATCGGCGGTCAGTATTGCAAAATACATAATTTTTGAAAAAATTACCTATTTTAATAGTTACTGAAATGGATTCAGTAGTCAATTATGAGCAAACTACTTTCAGGACTTGCGTTTATTCGGTTACACCTTGTATAATAATATATAATATTTTTTATTGTCTAAAGGGTATTTGTAGTTCGTACATATTAGAGTTAAATAACTAAGTAAGTAAGCGTAGTACTTGAACTAACAAATATTTGTACGGGGTGAACTACTGTTCTCCTAGCTAGGTAGCTGAGCAATCTGTATTAAAGAGACACAGTTTGCCTCCCCAGATAACGGCTCTTAGAGATGTTTGGATGAAGAAGACATACTGCGCCGACCACAAATAGAGATGAGGAAGGAAGAGAAGAGAGAAGGAGGAGGTATGCAATGCGGAGTATGATGTGAGTCCGCCTATGTTAATGTAATTCTTATTTAGCCAACCAGTACAGGTCTTAACTAAATATAATTAAGAAGTATCTAATCCGGGCCAGTAGTTCTTTCTGAGTCTATCTAAAACATTACTGACATCGATGAAAGAAAACGTCTTGATGACACTTGGACTTATAATGTATTATATCAATAATAGGTCTTTACCTATGAAATAGCAGTTTAGTATACAGAAAGTTCAAGTAATTTTTAAATAAATATTTTTTATTTCTATCAACCAAAATATGCACCCATGCTATCGATACATATCTGCCAACGCAGTGGTAATTTTTCAATGACCTTCTTGAAGAAGTCAGTCAAAGGCATTTTGTGCTGCCTCTCAGGTATTGAATTTTTTCCCTGCCAAGAAGTTTTGGAGAAAGTAGAAGTCTGTCGGCGCAAGGTCTGGTGAGTACGGTGGATGACGCAAAACTTCCAACCCCAGCTCTTGTAGCTTAGAGACCGTCTGTTGTGTCGTATGAGGTCGAGCGTTGTCGTGTAGGAGCAGCGGGGACGAGGGATTAACCAAGGCTGGCCAGAGATTTGCAAGGGTAGGAAGATCGTGATGACTTTTGGAACAGACATTATTCATATCTAAGACTGTACCGCACCAGTATTATATAAATAAACGATTATATTCCATCGGAATTAATGTATAAAATTTGAAACGGGTTTCAGAACGAAAACTAGCGTTTAATTGGAATATTTTGGAAAGGTTAGACGGTCGAATAAAGGTCATTTTGTCGTGAATTACAGGTCGACTATTCAAACTGAATAACTTGTTTTGTTATTTTGATAGCTGGTTTAAACTTAGTGTACCTATCTCTTTGTTTAGGTGATAGGAATGTGATTAAAGACCATATGAAATCTATCTAAAATTCTAGAGGTCTATCCACACCATGTCAGGGGTCTACACTCTAAGCCAGTCAACGAAGATGCGGGCCCGTCCGAAAGTAGATGATCCGTCAAAACACGTGACGAAAAAAATAATCCGACAGGCAATAACTGGCAATATCGGCAGGTATGCTGGAAGAGATTTCATTAGAAATAAGCATCACCTTTGTACCTATTTTTCAGTTCTTTTCTTCTTGACTGTTTATACAATATGTGTGTACATAAATGGTTAAATAAATAAATAAACACACCAGAAGGCCAGTTGCAGTAATTATAAACGTTAAAAATCAAGTCGCAATCTCATTCTCTCTCTCTCACCATTTCAGACACCGATCTACATAGCCTTCACATGATCTGACCAAGATTTTGTCTGGACTTTAAAAGAGACTGTGACCTCTGAGTTTGTTTCGACCTTTCTTCTCAGAGTAATCAGATAGGAAATGCCGACCTCATCTAGTTTTTAAAATACGATTGACGTGTAAAAGTGTTTGTTCAAACCTACTTACAGAAATAAAATCATTTATCATCTCAGCGACAGTCAAATGTCAAAAATTTAGGTGAACGCTATACAATTTTTGACAGATTGAGACTGAGATTAGAATGCAAACGTTCTTAAAAATACGAGAATTGCCCCTCTGGATTAGGGGCAACTGTCAAATCGTGTTGCCATTCATTATTAATTCGTGCCCCGAACTAATCTTGCTTGGGTAGTAGACCCCAAGGCCATGCCCGGAATGTGCTCAAAAATAAAATCAGTGACGTCCGTGTCCGGGCCAGCGACGAGGCTTCGGCGCCAGCCATGTGTGTGCCACGGACCTGTCACGTCCCGATACAACTTTAAGAACAACGTTATGCGTTAGTGCAAACCGTGCAAGGAATAAACACAGCGTTTAGAATATTCTCGTTTAAAATCATAATCATAAATCGTTATTTATCCCGACATCTTGTTACAGGCCCTGATTAATACAGAGTGTAAAAAGACCTATCACAAAGTTTCAAGCTGGACCTTCAATATCTCCGTAACCAGGTTTCCAATTATTATAGTCCAGTAAGAAAAAAATATCACAATAACGTGAAGAATCGTTAAGAGCGTTTATACCTTATGAGTGGCAACGTCGCAATTTAGTGTCATATTTCGTGGTTATCAATTTTTATCATTTAATCGGAGCTATATTTTAAAAAGCTGTTTAATTAACTTTTTAGAATTACGTGAAAGTGTTTAAAAAGTAAGTAACCGTAATGCTTACAGTTATTTTATAATGAAAATAACGCCCTGCAAGTTTCCAATGTATTATTTGCATATAAATAGAACTGTAAACGCAACGATTTCTTACCTTTTACACAGTTTTCACATCATTCTAAAAAGTTAATTAAACAGATTTTTAAAATATAGCTCCGATTAAATGATAAAAATTGAAAACCACGAAATATGACACTAAATTGCGACGTTGCCACTCATAAGGTATAAACGCTCTTAAGCGTATTTTTACACCCGTTAGGTGTCTTAGATAGGAGGGTCCTGCGGTATAATTGCTTAACATACTTGCAGTGTTAATGCCTATCATGTTGACAATGCAACAACATTCATTACGTCATTAATGTTGTCAAGCAGACAAAATTTTCAATTAAAAATTCAAAGCAATGCTTTAGTAATTTCCTTCAAAATCCGAATGAAAGTGTGTTAGGCAATTCGGGTGCTGAATTACAGATCACCAATTAACTCGAACGCGATTTAAACTCGATAAATGAGCATCTTTTTTACCTTTCCACACATTAAGCATTACGTTTGCAAATACAAACGTTTCTGTAAACCCCAAAACAGAATAACGCGCTGTCACTGTGCATTTGTATCGATGTTAACGTGCACGTGTATAATACGACCGTGCTTTTGTATCGATACTACCACGCTTTCGTATCGATACTACCACGCTTTTGTATCGATACTACCACGCTCTTGTATCGATACTACCACGCTCTTGTATCGATACTACCACGCTCTTGTATCGATACTACCACGCTTTTGTATCGATACTACCACGCTCTTGTATCGATACTACCACGCTCTTGTATCGATACTACCACGCTCTTGTATCGATACTACCACGCTCTTGTATCGATACTACCACGCTCTTGTATCGATACTACCACGCTCTTGTATCGATACTACCACGCTCTTGTATCGATACTACCACGCTCTTGTATCGATACTACCACGCTCTTGTATCGATACTACCACGCTCTTGTATCGATACTACCACGCTCTTGTATCGATACTACCACGCTCTTGTATCGATACTACCACGCTCTTGTATCGATACTACCACGCTCTTGTATCGATACTACCACGCTCTTGTATCGATACTACCACGCTTTTGTATCGATACTATCGAGCATTTATATCGAATAAACCGCACATTTGGACAATGCTACCGCGCGTTTCATTCATTCTACCAGGGGCTTGTATCGAACAGCTCTTCATTTGGAGTTGAGAAGAGTGGAGTGTTGAACTTTGTATGCCAACGTGGTCATGGGTAATACATAAGACTACTACTTACATCTAATATTTATAAAATTTTGTATGTACTCACCATTTAGACTGCCAACACTACTAATGGCAGGATTAATATTATCATAAAAATATCCGTCGTCCTCCTGCTCTGATTTTATATGAAACGGCATTGGCAACATATGTTCATTTTGTTGGTCCAGCCTTTCATGCACATTCATATTAGCCCCCACCAACCTTTGGCCTAAATTTGGATCCAACATATGGCCATCTTGGACACATTGGACCACCATAGGAGTTCTTCTCGTTTCATCTTGACTCAAAATCTCCTGCTCAATATGTGGCCTGTTTAAGTGATGTGACAAATCAATTTCATGACTCAAATCATGAGGAATATCAGCTCTCAAATCATTAATTCTATTTAAGTCTGCATTTAAATTCTCATTCAAATTCTGTGCGAGCTGACTCAAGTTCTGTAACTCCAAATCGCTGCCTAGCGACCGAACTAAAGATAAATCTAAATTCCTGCTTAGGTTTTGACCGAGTAAATCATCATGCCTGTTCAAATTCTGCGGTAGTTCGCTTGTCAGGTTGTGAACTAGATCCAATTCTGATGTTAGGTTCCGTTGTAAGTGTGCAGGAATATCATTGAAGTTTAAATTTCTTGGTAGATGGTTGGTTTTGAGCATTAACGAGGACATTTGGCGTGGTGAGAGTGGGAGTTGGAAGTTGTGCACAATGGAGGACTGCATCGCTTGGTGGAGCTGTTCCATTGATAATGGTGAGTGCTGGTAGTCTGTTGGTTCCAGTTGGTGTGATTTTTGGAGCTGTGGAAAATGAAAGGAAATTATTATTATGGGAGTACTTATGCAAGTTTTTTTTATCAGTAGTATTCAGAATGTATGATTAGCTAGACCTTATCATCAGATCTGCTTTTGGCTTGTGGCTAAGTAATAACAGCTGCACGGGCCGATCGATCAGGTTAAGTTACGCTTGTCGCGGTTGGTCCGTGGATGGGTGACCATCTTTACATAACAAGACCCCTCCGTGCCAGAAAGCACGTTAAGCCGTTGGTCCCGCCTGTCATTCGTGGATATTTGACAGTCGTTATGGGTCGTCAGTGGCCCGAAAGTCTGACAACCAGTCTTACCAAGGGGTATTGTATCAAAATCAAAATAAAAAATACAGTTATTCAAACTAGGCTGACTGAGAATCAGCACTTTTTGAATGTCAAAATTACAAAGTCAACTCATACCCATATTACTCAGTAACTGGGTTGTGGAGGTCAGATAGGCAGTTGCTCCATGTAAAATACTGGTATTCAACTGCATCCGATTAGACTGGAAGCCGACCCCAACATGGTTGGCAAAAGGCTAGGCAGGTATGCCTTAATTTTCTTCTAATTTAGTCCAATTCTTAGGCATTGACCTCCAAAGATAAAAGATTACTTTAAGAATATATAAGGATTTATAATGTATAAGATACTACTTTAAGAAGAGATTAAGATTCAAAATGTATAACATACAAAAACAAGTTAAATGGCTATGAAAAACGGATAGACAGACAGACAGACAGACGGCGAAATGATAAGGGTTCCGTTTTTAACTCTGAAAAGAACAGGTATACAACGGTATACTACGGAACAACGTTTGTAAAAAGTATGTAAGTAATTCAGATCTAGAGAGTTTGGCAGTTCTTTTTAAATTAATTAGTTTAATTACAATAGATTAGAAAATATCCAAATTCTACTCTTAAATTGCACCTGAAAAAGCCCGTCTGAAAAAGTTAATTAATCGGGAGTAGGGTTCAATTTTAAGTATCGAACTTCTTTCGGATGGTCAAGTTTCTTCGTTGACGGACTTAGAGAGTAGGCCCCCATATAGGTACGGCATATTAGAATTGAGTACAACAGCGTCTTGATTCCGGTATACATAATAAAGAAGAGTCTATGCTATCCTATGCTTTAACTTCCAATGGTACCACTTTGTTGCATTTCAAGACTTTGTATCGGGTCGCGCCCGTCTGGCAACGCTCCCGTTTGGCAATGCTACATATACTTACCTATAGCGGTGTATCGCGCGCACCAGATACAGTCAGTATGCTACGACTAATTTTTAAGGAACGATATTATTTGTTTGAAATGAGAAATAAGTACAGTCACGAGCACTAATAAGTATACACTTAGCAAAATTTAAAAGCTAATTTCTCGCGGAATATTGATTCCAACTTTGAAATAAGACCTATTTCATAACAGTATAGGTCCTAAAATACTATGTTCGTAACAACATAAAATTACAATCAATACAGTAGGAGAAAATCACGTTTACAAGTTGCTAAGTGTATACATATTGGTGCTCGTGACTGTACCTATTTAATTTTTTTGTAGTCTACATTTTTTATAGTATTATCTCACTCTCTACTATCTTTCGAACCGTACCATAATAATCGCCACGCTTTTTTTGCAGTTGTTAACAAACTTGATTTTTATACTTACTCTAATCTGGTATACAAGGCGACGAGTGTTTAGTTACATTCAAAATTGTATTTTTCACTGTTGTACATAAACTACCACTGCACTTTTAGTTTTTTATTACGACACCAACGAATAGAGTCCTTGTTTATTACTATAGTATAATATCAATGCCCCGCATGAAACAACAATTCTCCACCCCTTATGCTTCTAATTAATTTTAATACGGGTGGGCCTCTACTGCCTCCTGCTTCCGCCATGGTAGCTAAGCGAATAATGAAATTAGTACATTGTAGTAAAAAACTACTTTTTCGTTTCGCAAAGTATTGTCTTGAAACGAGTTTTTGTTTACAACTCATCTAACAATCACTAACGATAAAGGCATACTCAGAAACTTTATGCACCTGCTCTTCTTTTGTTAGAAATGTTTACCTATGATTCTTAAAAATATTGTCATTTAGATAGGTTATTTTTAATTAATGCAGTCCTTAGTCATTAAAGGTAGTTTAAAAAAATTGAAAATGAAACGAATATTAAATAAATTCGGCACACTAGAACTTTTTTGTGTGCGCAGGTACGTAATATCTACAAATATAACCTATATTGTTGAGTTGCCAAACAGGAGCGTTGCCAAACGGGCGCGACCCTTTGTATCAACACAGTCTCCTGACCTTGAACTTCTTTATTTAAAAATACAGTGTCAACTCTTTATAACGTCTTTCTATATAACATAAAACTTGCTCTATTGGAAAGCGTCAAGCCAGCCCGCGAAATCCAAATTTTCTTACGTTTTTTTCAATTTGCAGGTATGTATTAGGTTGTATGTTTATCAAAATATGATTCGCGGCCGTAACAAGTATGTAATTATGTATTAACAGAATTATAATCTATAATAAGATTTCAATATTGGCGTGTGCAGGTGCTAGCTGACATTTATGGCAAATAATTTTAATGTTTTTGTGTTTTGTAATGTTATATTACTGTATAGAATCCAGTTCTTCTAACTGAACAGACAGCAGTGCTTTTTTTTTTTTGAGGGTGGGATATCATCAAATAATTTCTCCCACTCTGGGCAGAGCAGGAGGGCGTGCCAGACTCTTACTGACTAAAACCCACCCGTGTTCCTTCAGTTGCCTGTGCCAGGGGCCACGGTATCCCTCTCGGACTTTCCCGCAACCCTAGCAGGCATCGGCCCTAGCGGACCCCGTCATTGGTGCTGACATCACTTTGAGGCGCGCGTGGAACACAACGCGCCGTCGACCCGGGCCTTGTCCTTATCGAACGGTAAGCTGCCCATTGCTCGCCGTTCGCAATCCCACGCCTACGGTGGACGGGAATCGGCCTGAGATTCCCGACGCCCAGGGCGTCTCCTGCGGCGGCTAGGGGCGTGAGGGCGCGAATTTTGCCTCCTCCTTCGCGAACATTACTGCTTCGCAGAAGGAGGTGACGGCTTCCTAAGCCCTCTCGCTCCGTACCATGGCCTGGACCAGGCCCGGACGCGAGAGATCGCCATCGCCAATCGCCTCCACGAGGACACGGCGGTGCTCCGCCCAAGCCGGGCAGACCTCCACCGTTATGCTCCACTGTGTCCTCCAGGCGATCCACACAATGGTGACACCCGGAGACAGCAGTGCTGCTGGGGAATTTGTTGCACCACTTCTTCTTCCCAGCTAAAGCACTAGGAAGTGGTGAAGGGCGGGCGTTTTGGAGGACTGTCTTACGTAACTTTGACGTTCAAAAAGTGCTGATTCTCAGCCTAGTTTGAATAAATGACTTTTGATTTTGATTCTAGATGTCAAATGTACTGCACATTAACTGTTTGCAGGATTTTTTAACACGGATTTTAATTAATGATGATTTGTATATGGATGTGCCATTCCTGATTATTTGATTAATTATGGCTTCTGACTTTAAGTAAGAAGAATCATATTTGTCTATATTTGTTTATAATAAATGCCCACAGTCTAATCGCAATCTGTCAAAAATTGTATAGCGTTTATCTACATTTTTGACATTTGATTGTTGCCGAGATGAGATTGCAACTTGATTTTGAATGTTTTTAATTGCAGGATAATTCCCGGGGTAATTAAAAATATTTAAAATCAAGCAAGGCGGCTGTTTACGACCTCAGAAGGCATTGGCCTTCAGAGGTCGTAAACAGCCGCCTAGCATTTGTTATTATTAAGTGCATAGAACATGTGTGACATTACTCTTGAACTGGATTTTGTTTAGGAGTGTTGGCCCCAAAAAAGCATAAGAAAATACATAAAAATATACTGGCATAGCAAAAAACATAAGTCAGAGATAACAGACTAGGTACATTATATAATCCACACTAATATTATAAATTAGAAAATAACTCTGTCTGTCTGTGTGGTACCTTTTCACGCCTAAACCACTGAATGGATTTCGATAAAATTTTGCGAAGAGATAGATGGCATCCCGGGGAAGGAGATAAGCTACTTTTTATCTCAGTATAACAATCCCGTGGGATAATTTGCGACATAAACGCGGGCGATGCCGCGGGCAAACTACCTTAGTTTAGAATAATTAAATTACATATTGAAACAAATATTAAAAAGTATTGTGATTAGGTTCTTCTTCACTCAACATAAAAAAAACTCTATTACCAAAACGAAAAACAGAGTCCCTCGAGTTTCGTTATAAAGAGTGTACATTGTATAGGCCAAGGTCGACATTGCCTTTTATGACAGAGAAAAATAGAACCAGTAGGTTCTTCCAGAAACTGTTAAAAGAATCTAGCTGACCAAGATTTTCAATCTGCCTAGCTTTTAGGAACTATGTTAGGGTCCAGTTCCAGTCTAAAACGATGCAGCTGATAACCAGTAATTTACATGGAGCGACAGCCTATCTGACCTCCACAATCTATTTACTGGGTGAAACTATACCCTTGGTAGGACTGGTAAGCTGACCAAGATAATGTCTGGATTTAAAAAGAGACTGTGACCTCTGTGGTCTCGATGTTCATTCTCAGAGAAGTCAGGAAACACAAACCTCATCTAGTTTTTTAAATATTATTGATGTGTAACTTGAAAAAACTACTTACAGGATTGTTTTGCCGATTAATAATTTGCTACAATTATTTCATGATAAAATATTTAAATAAAATTTATTTTAAGAAATATAATGTGAAAAATTATGTTATATTAATTAACAAAGAAAAAGAGATAACTATTTGACTAAATTTATAATTAAGTACCTAATTCAATAATTTAAAAATCAAATTTTGTTTCTGTTTACTTTGTGAACTAACCACATTGTTGTACATAATGAATTAAACTATCTAAGTTCTACACTAAAACAATGAACAACAAAAAAAATTGGCGGTAAAAACTAGAAACAGCCGGGAACCAAACCCGGAACTCCAGTCACATTATCAACACTTTTTATGTAAAAAACGATCGAATTTTGAAGTAAAACAAACAAACAAATTAACTCACACTTTCAATGTAAAACTTGTAGTTATCATCGTCGATGACATTCTGATCTTCTCTCTTCACAAAATCCATGATTTATCACGTTTTAAAGTGTACAAATGTCGAAACAATTCGTTTTAGTTCGAATCCATAGTATGTTTAGTTTATAACCTATCAAAAACACTGACTTAAAATATACACTTATAATACATATAAATGCGTAAATTACACTATATATTGCCAATCACATGACTTGAAAGTTAAATGGTAAAAGGAATTGTTGAAATAAATGTATTTAAAAAGAATTTTTCGTTTCCTTTCAGATCGTCTGATGAACGAAAGAAAGGAAGCTGAGTATAGACAAGTAGAGTTGCCGTCAACGAACATCTGTCGGGGATACTCTTAGCAAATTCAAATTACCCAGGTTTATCAGGTTATGCAAAGAATGTTATACAAAGCAAATGTGGCGTCCCATTCAAGGCGTGAGCTTCCCGCCATGTATCAGTTACTTCTTCACAGATAACACTGTTAGTTTACTTCTTGTGCACGGGAAAATCGAAGCTTAGAGTAAAATCAGCACCCTGATTATGTAACACACTATCAGTAACAATCTCGATCATTTTGAAAGATATTGCTAATCCATTGCTTCATATTATGTTCGAAAAATTTGTCTGCTCAACAACGTAAGTATCGCAATGAATATTCTTGTAATGTCAAAATGAAAGTTCTTACTGTTAGTGTGTTACAATATTACCCCGCTGCTTAAACTAAAAATACTGAAAATAGTTAAAAACTATTCACTTAAACTTTAATAATATTTATAGTTGGCCATGCCATGACATGGCCAATTGTATCTGCCATTCGGGCAAGTCGATTCATTCTCGCAGCCGGTGACTGAGTGATCAATGACGAAAACTAATATGTGTGTAATTGTGCCTATTCATCTACTTTGTAGTAAGGGTAAAAAAGATGGTATATGTATTGGAATTCTGGATCTTTTTAATTGTTTTTTCCCTAAATAAAGGCAATGTTCATTATGTGGCAGCACTGGTACTTTCCATAGACTGAAGAAAACAAGCTGTAGTGGTTTTCGTTCAGAAATCATTAAATATTACGCCGACGGAATAAAAAATGGTTATAGAAAATGAACATAAATATCTTCATTTTGAAATAAATATAATACCGAGCTTCTGATATAAAGGCCATTAGGTATTTTTAGAAAAATAATTTTCATGGCGTTTTTCCGCGCGACCGGTGATTGACGAACTTGCATTTTGTATTTCTTTTTGACCTTCAGAATAAACTGTCAACTTGTCCTTATGGTTTTCTCACGAATATTTTTGAAGTCTCAATTACACTCTGCGAAATATAATCAAATCTTCAAAGGTGTACAACGAGCGTAAGTATTTTTTATTATTTACAAAAATTCTCAGATATTTTCTACTATTACCAACAAGCACAGAGACTACAATATAGTATAGTATACCAACAAGGTTTGTTCGAAAACTTCGACCTGACTAACCTGAATTGCGTGGACAGGGACACAACAACTTGAAATAGGAATAAATCCTTTTTATAGATCTTGTTAACGTATATTTAACAGGAAATTAAGTTGTTTTGCTGAAATCTTATCAGTTAGTACCTACCTTAAAAACATTTAAATAAAGTTTTCCTGTAGCGTCGTGGTCGTTGTTTTTCCCGGTAATTACCTACCTACCTATTTCTATTGCATTCAATTACCTATATATTATTATGTAAAGTATAAATTAATAGGTGTACATTTATTACAACATGGTTTAAAAGGTCTATACTTTTAGTAACTCTACTTCAAGCCAACTTTTATTTACTTACATATTAAAATCAAATATTAATTTTTGCAAAAAACACTGTTACAATGTTGTACAATGGTTTAAATGTTCATGTTTCAAGTGATTCTACCGTAAGTAAGGTTTGCAAAATGTATGTAATCATGATTTATCAAAATGAAGATTGACATTGAAATACTTAAATAAAATTAGATAAAAATATTTTAAGATAAGTATTAAAATTAATGGAATGCCATTTACGTTTTTGATATGCTGTCTGTATGTCCCGGCTCTAAGATGACCTTCTGACCTTTTTCTATCTTTCTTTCTTTATCACAGTAGGTAGCTTATAATCATCTTAGTTTTCATAACTCAGTAAGGTCTAAATCATACTAGCTATGGCCCGTGGCTTCGCCCGCCTGGAGGCCATTGTTATACCATGAGAGTGTATTATCAGGATAAAAAGTATTCTATCTCTTAACCCAAGTCATGTTCTACCTATGTGCCAAATTTCATTGAAATTCATTCAGCCTTTAAGATGTCAAAACAGACTGAGTTAATAGACCGTTGAATTGAGAGTTTGTAATAATAATATTAGTCAAGTATGGATAGATAAATCATGGGCTTGTGGCGTAATACTAACCGCACGGCTCAATCGATCAGGTTAAGCTATACTTGCCGCGGTTGTTCTGTGAATGGGTGACCATCTTTACATACCAAGACCCCTCTATGTCTCGGAAAGCACGTTAAGCAGTTGGTCCCGGCTGTCATTCGTGGATCTTTGACAGTCGTTACCGGTCATCAGAAGCTCAAAAGTGACAACGAGTCTTACCAAGCGGTATCATACTACCCAGTAACTGGGTTGTTGAGGTAAAGGTGAGATAGGCAGTCGTTCCATGTAAAATACTGGTATTCAGCTGCATCTGGTTAGACTGGAAGCCGACCCCAACAAGGTTGAGAAAAGGCAGGCAGATGACGATGATGGATAGATAAATCAGAGCTTAATAAATAATAATTACATAAGAGCATAGTTTATTTGCTTGACTAGGTATATCCTAAAATATATTCATTTCAAACTACCAGTAGGTATAGTGATCCCTTATCTGCTATATTGCACTAAAGGTGAATGACACTTTTAAAAATAATTGGCTTTTAC
Organism: Brachylomia viminalis; assembly: GCA_937001585.2. Classification (NCBI taxonomy): domain Eukaryota; kingdom Metazoa; phylum Arthropoda; class Insecta; order Lepidoptera; family Noctuidae; genus Brachylomia; species Brachylomia viminalis. Next base: position 11,691,892 of record OW443320.2, on the reverse strand, counting down.
AATGTTTTCAAATTACAGTTTATATAGGTATGGGAGGACAGTGTAGGCCTGTCAACAAGTACCAGCTATTTAACAAAATAGAAAATGGTCTACAAATCTACAAACTGTAGATTTGTAGACCAAGGCCTACAACATTCTCACATTCACAAAATATTAATACTCAATTTTTTATTGCACACTGTCTATATGGTATTACATAGATGGTATAACACAGTTAAAGATCAATATGGACCCTGTCGGGCACAGCAAGATTAGGAGAGAGGGGGAATATTTTTATGAATTATTAGATGTGTTTAATTGGATATACAAAGTGGCGCATATCTTATCACATTAAATTATACCACGTATACTACATGGTATACTTAGACGATAATTATACAAAATTTTAATGATATCCATTCACAAAAAATATCTGCTGTTCCATACATTTGGTCGAACTATGTGTAACGGAATAAACGCAAGCTCTGAAAGTAGTTTGTTCATAATTGACTACTGAATCGATTTCAGTAACTATTAATATAGGTATTTTTTTCAAAAACTGTAGGTATTTTGCTATACTGACCGCCGATTGAGCCAAAGAAAATTAAATCTCAAGGCAATAAGACTCAATTTTAAATGCATAAAGTAATGCTAGGGTCAACATGATCTAAGCATTTCGGAACGCAGGGTATGCATCATAACTACATCTTAGGTAAAATATGCTATTACCGCTGCCGCAGAGAATGGCTTAAATATGCAAATGCATATAATCCGTTCTCTACTTATCACATTAAATGATACCACATATATATTTAATGAAATCCATTCACTAAAAAAATTGCTGTTCCATAAATTTTGTTACACATAGCTCGACTAAATGTATGGAATAGCAGATTTTTTTAGTAAATGTATTTCATGAAAATTTTGTATATCGTCTAAGTATACCATGTAGTATACGTGGTATAATTTAATGTGATAAGGTACGCGCCACTTTGTATATCTAACAAACTAACCAAAACCAAGAAACTAAATGTGTACCCCGCAAACGGCAAAATATTATGAACTTTAAAAACTATGTAACATTATTCTGACAGTGGACTTAAGCTATGTACTACCAAAATGTTTCAGGTACCACGACGTATCCATAATGTCTAAGACTGCATTAGTTATCCTGGCCAAGGGAGCCGAGGAGATGGAGACGGTCATCACTGTGGACATGCTTAGGAGAGCAGGTGTAAGTATCTTCTACTTCTCTTGTCATCATAAAATTAATTGTTAAGCAAATTGATTCTATCTGCCTAGCCTTCTGCCAACTATGTTGAAGTCGGCTTCCTTTCCAGGGGCGACGGACTCGGGGACGTCCGTTGCCCCCCACACATCAAGACCCGGCGCGTAGTGTCCCACGCGCGCCCCTCTTAGACGTCGCGGGGGAGTCTCACCCCCCCCCCCCCCCCCCAGACCCGAGGAGCCCCGCAGTTGCGGGCCGGCACCAGTCGGGGGTTGCGGAAGGGTCGTATGTTCCCGCGACCCCCCAGCGTAGGTGTGAGATGGAACACCGGGATGGTCGGCTTCAGAGGGGCTTTGTGGCTATGTAATAACAGCTGCACGAGTCGCTCGAACAGGTGAAGTTACCTTTGCCTCGCTTGGTCCGTGGATGGGTGACGTATCTTTACATACCAAGACCCCTCCGTGCCTCGAAAAGCAGGTTAAGCCGTTGGTCCCGACTGTCATTCGTGGATCTTTTGACAGTCGTTACGGGTCGTCAGAAGCCCGAAACTAACAACCAGTCTTACCAAGGGGTATCATATTACCCAGTAACTGGGTTGTGGAGGTCAGATTGGTACTCGCTCCATGTAAAATACTGGTATTCAGCTGCATCCGGTTAGAATGGAAGCCGATCCCAACATAGCTGGGAAATGACTAGGCAGTAGGCAGATGATGTTGGGGTCCAGTCTAACCGGATGCTGCAGGACACCAGTTTTTGACATGGAGTGACTGCCTGTCTGATCTTTAAGCGAATTGACTACCAAGTTAAATTGTCCGCATATTCAATTCACAACCATAATTCTTTGACAGTTGTATGAAATGGCTCTAACGCGGTCATTGACGTAGGGTGTCGATTTGCTTAACAATGAATTTTCCTGAATGTAGATTTAAGTAATTTCGCTAGTAGTGGTTGTTTTAATGCACGACTAACCTTTCAGCATTATGTCGTTTTAATTAAAATTTTCTCCTACATTTCAGGTGACCGTTACAATGGCTGGATTAGACGGTAGCGAACCTGTGTTGTGCTCAAGGCAAATAACTCTTGTACCGGACAAGTCTCTAGTAGAAGCGCGTGCTGAAAAACCAATATACGATGCTGTAAGTATATACAGAGTCATTGGTAATGTCGGCAATCCATTAATGCCGGGTTCCTATATTCAACGAATAGTTATCGTTAACAGCTACCACCCGTTTCCAAGTTACTAATAACGAGGCGTAACTTGGTGTTCCACAAAGTTTTTAACTAGCCTACCAGCTACGAACAGTCGTCGGTTACTTGGTTACCGATGGTCCTCAATGATCCTCTCTGCGTTTCGGTATTTCAAAAATTATGTAATGCGTAGTTCAGAATCTACGACCTGATTTCAAATATTATGAGATGTTTTAATACCAAATAATGTTAGCTTTCTACAGAATGCGGTTTTAGAGTTAACATTTTTTTTTGGTCCTTTATAACTTTCATTTTAAACATAATTGCTATTGTTGCTAAAGTGTGAACAAAACGCTAAGACTACTACGGTTTTGTGGTCGGCAAGCGCCAAGCAACAAACCAAATTCGTTTCGTGTGATTTTGGTTTTGTGGTAAAATATTTTGTATCTTTCTACCTATTATATATTAGAATAATTGAATAAAAACTCATATATCATAAAATATGGATACTACACCAGTAAGTAATCTTGTTTATTGTTACTTTGTTATGTTTGTAAAGAACTGGATTTTTTTTGATTGTGTAATCTGTTTTTCCTGTTTACAGAAGAACAAAAAGCCTATGACGAGAGATGAAGGTGTTTCACTTTGTGGAGTTAATCCAAAGCTATGGCATTTTATTGAGAAAGGAAACAAACGCCAGCTCCAACAAGCGTGGGTCTCTTTGGCGGCTGCCTTCAACGCAAAGTGTGGAGGCTATCCCAAACAAAAAGACCAACTTAAACTAAAATCGGACAATGAAAAAGGCAGCCAGGAAAGGAACGCAACAAATTCGCATGAATACGTTTAAGGTACCTACTTACCTAATATAATATACTGTAACTACTTACATTATTCAGTTCCTTGTACCTAGTTACTATTTTTTAGCAAGTGTCAGTAGCTTAAATAGTATTTATATAGTAGTAGGTTCCTACTCTAAGCAAATGAATAAATATTTATCCTATCCCTACTGTACCTAATGTAATAAATAGTAATTTTGCATTATTCAGCTCACTTTATATGTTCAGTTTACCTGGTACTTATTGACAAGTGATACAACTTTGTAACTAGGTAGATACTATTTATTGATATATGGATTAGAATATCATATACTTACTCAATTATATTTACAATGCAAATTGTATTTTGTTGCAGACTGGTGGTGGAAAAGGAGATTTCATTCCCACCGATGAAATCCTCGATAAAGTGGCAAGTCTAATGGGGTCTACCTTCACAGGCTTAATATTATTATGTCTAAATAAATCAACTCTTTAATTTTATCATCCATCCTTTCAAAATTTAAGTGCTAGGTAAGGCACATGTTGGTGGAGCAATGATGCTAAGTTTTTTAATTCTTTAATCTACATAATTTAAGCAGTTAGTAGAACTAATTGGTCTGAGTATTTGTTATAATGGTAGTCTGCTGATAGGGCTGGATGTGGTTGGATCAATAAGGCTCAATCAATCATTACTTAACTCTGTTATAAGTAATTAAGATTCTTACAAACCCTGCTCATACACAATGTGTTAAGAGGAAGTAAGTGGTGTAGCGGAGCTTAAATAGTCATTGTTAGTACATAGTTTAATTTATTTCCCTTTTATTTTCAGTAAAAAAGAGAAAAATTAATATTTTGAACCCAGAAGGGGTTGTTCAGGGCAATGCAGGAGCAAATTTTTTATATGGCATGCCTACAATGTCAAAATCTCTGCAAAACAAGGGTAATTTTTATGAAATATTTTCTCTTATACTTTGTGTTTCTCTAATGTTTAACAGCAAGTACAGCTATTATTGTAGGTATAAACACAGATTATATTTTTATTACAGGAAAAAAGAAAAGAAGTGACGATGGACGCCTGGAAAAAATGTAGCAATAGCAAATTATTATAATAAGAAGGCAGAAAAGTTAGATTTAGAGATAAGACTGTTAAAGCTAGCTAATAAGGAAAATATTAATGATATTTAGTTTATAATTAAGTAATTTGATACTTAAGTAGGGTAAATAAAGTTGTATTCATATTTCATATTCATTTATTAATTTGAATTCTAGGTTTTAATCAACACTTATTTTAATTACTTATACAAAATATTATAGAATATAAAAATCTGAATATTTACTTTTATTTAATATAAAACACTGTTTTGGCTTCTTGTTTTTATTTTCATGATCTTGTCACGAAAATATAAAGATGTAATATTTCTTACTCCAAACTGAAAATAATAATAATAATTATCTTTTAGTACACATCACTTTTTAGGTGTCTTCCACCCAGTAATTTAATTTATTAGCTACACAGATACTGCCCACATCCTTGTAGATTAATCTTTGACAAAAGTTTTACCACCTAGTGTGTCTTGTGATTGGCACTACTAAATTTTAGGGACTATTATTCAGAAATTAGATTAAGGTTTCCTGTATACTTATGTGGCAACACCTGAACTGAACAAATGTATATCACTTAAGTATGAAAAATAGAGATACTTAATTAAAGTACATATACATGCATAACTTACATATTAAAATATTTTGTTATCAAAGTTTCTCTTAATGTTTGATTATTATTTGCCTCAATATTATTAGATGTGGGCACTGCATACACATCTGGAATCTCAACCTCTGGTGGGATATCATCCAGCCGTTTTAATATACAAATGTTATGAAGTAGGTACTGCTGTAGAGATAATAACTGCAATGGCTCTTAAAAGACTCAAACATAAAGTTAAAGCCACTACTGGAAACCTTCGTTTCCAACCTCCAAAACACCTATAACAAAATAGGTATTACATTAACTTGAATACTTAAGTGGATTCTAGACAATCACAAATCTGTAAGGACTTAACATCTACATACCTTTCAATGGTGTTTCTAGTTCGGATGTGGGCTTCATTATAAAGTTGTTCTCCTCGTGTGTCTGGATTTAACAAAGGTATGGCTTCAAAGGATATGCACTATCCCCAAGCAGCCACTTATTCCCAAATTGTCCATTCTCACACTGTGCTGAAAAATTTAATTATAGTTTAGTAACACAGAATTAAATTAAGTAAGTACCCATTTACTTTGTTTTCAAATAATGAAATATGTATATCAACATCAATATTTACCTCTCAGTTCTGAACTGTTAAATATTGTGGCATCATGAGCAGACCCTGGCCAGCGAGCCACTACATTCATAAACAGCAAATTGGCATTGCATACTGCTTGAACATTTATCTAAAAGTACCCTTTACGGTTTCTAAATTCTTCTCCAATCTGAGAACCTGAAATAAAAATTATGCATTAAAAACAAGATTAAAATACTAACGTAACATCATGCCTGTATACCCTGAAGGGCTAGGCAGCGTGTAAACAGTGCAGGTGCACCTATAGTAGGTACACCCACATTTTGCTAGTTATGTTTAGTTATTGGCGAGCCTATTGCCATCAATCGGTCATCAATCCAGATTCCGAGCCGTTACTGAGAAATTCCTGATAGAAAACCCAGTAATACTGCCCAGGCCAGGAATCGAACCAATCAGACCAATGAGGCCATTGAAGTTTAAAGTTAGTTGGTACAAGTGTAATGCACTTACATGGTGATTGTATCCTGATGTGTGTTCCATCTAGTGCACCAAATACTAGTGGAAATCGAGATACTGAATAAAAATCCTGCTCAGTATTGGTATGCATGTATACATATCTGCTGTACAGCTGTGCTATAGCATTACTGACATCAGCAACAATACGACATGCAGATGCCTTCGACACTCCTATAAAATCTGCCACTGATATTAGCATTGTTCCCAATGCATAGAACCTTAAAGTTAATAAGAGTTGGTGTATCGGAGATATTCCATGATTCCTTAAAAAGGCCAAGTAAAACATTAGTTAATTTCGTTAAACGTGTCTTGAGTTCAAGGTAACACTGGTGAAATACAATGTATTGCCAATAATTTTTTTATCAAATAAGTAAGTACATAAACACGGGTAGGTTTACTAACCTGGCTCCCGTTATTCTTAGATAGGGATATATTTCTAGCAGTAACTCTTGAACAGACGGTTTATCAAGCCGAAATCTCAGCTAGAACTCAATCATCCAACGTCTCTTTGTTTGTAAACTCTAATAAGCGGCGATTATTTTCTTCTGAATCAGAGTCGCTGGAGTCCGTTAGTAAACGTATAATTTCAAAATCACTCACTTCACTTTCTGAACTCGACATTATAACTTTACAATTTAAAAATTCCACAAAACTATCCGCCGAAATCGGCCGGTAGGCAAACGAACTACGAACAGTAGATTTGACAGTTCGACCGACGCTCGAAATTTTTATAGGAACACCACAGATCAACATTTCCATACTTTACGAATACGGATCGTTATTGGTAACCCTCCCGTCCGTAGGTAGCAAGCCAACGGTAACGTCGCTTACGAAACGTTTTTTATAGGAACACTTTTGGGTTACGCCTCGTAGACAATTCTACCATCCGTAAGCAAAACGAGTCGTTTCTCGGATATAGGAACCGGGCCTAATGCCGGGTTCCTATATTCAACGAATAGTTATCGTTAACAGCTACCACCCGTTTCCAAGTTACTAATAACGAGGCGTAACTTGGTGTTCCACAAAGTTTTTAACTAGCCTACCAGCTACGAACAGTCGTCGGTTACTTGGTTACCGATGGTCCTCAATGATCCTCTCTGCGTTTCGGTATTTCAAAAATTATGTAATGCGTAGTTCAGAATCTACGACCTGATTTCAAATATTATGAGATGTTTTAATACCAAATAATGTTAGCTTTCTACAGAATGCGGTTTTAGAGTTAACATTTTTTTTTGGTCCTTTATAACTTTCATTTTAAACATAATTGCTATTGTTGCTAAAGTGTGAACAAAACGCTAAGACTACTACGGTTTTGTGGTCGGCAAGCGCCAAGCAACAAACCAAATTCGTTTCGTGTGATTTTGGTTTTGTGGTAAAATATTTTGTATCTTTCTACCTATTATATATTAGAATAATTGAATAAAAACTCATATATCATAAAATATGGATACTACACCAGTAAGTAATCTTGTTTATTGTTACTTTGTTATGTTTGTAAAGAACTGGATTTTTTTTGATTGTGTAATCTGTTTTTCCTGTTTACAGAAGAACAAAAAGCCTATGACGAGAGATGAAGGTGTTTCACTTTGTGGAGTTAATCCAAAGCTATGGCATTTTATTGAGAAAGGAAACAAACGCCAGCTCCAACAAGCGTGGGTCTCTTTGGCGGCTGCCTTCAACGCAAAGTGTGGAGGCTATCCCAAACAAAAAGACCAACTTAAACTAAAATCGGACAATGAAAAAGGCAGCCAGGAAAGGAACGCAACAAATTCGCATGAATACGTTTAAGGTACCTACTTACCTAATATAATATACTGTAACTACTTACATTATTCAGTTCCTTGTACCTAGTTACTATTTTTTAGCAAGTGTCAGTAGCTTAAATAGTATTTATATAGTAGTAGGTTCCTACTCTAAGCAAATGAATAAATATTTATCCTATCCCTACTGTACCTAATGTAATAAATAGTAATTTTGCATTATTCAGCTCACTTTATATGTTCAGTTTACCTGGTACTTATTGACAAGTGATACAACTTTGTAACTAGGTAGATACTATTTATTGATATATGGATTAGAATATCATATACTTACTCAATTATATTTACAATGCAAATTGTATTTTGTTGCAGACTGGTGGTGGAAAAGGAGATTTCATTCCCACCGATGAAATCCTCGATAAAGTGGCAAGTCTAATGGGGTCTACCTTCACAGGCTTAATATTATTATGTCTAAATAAATCAACTCTTTAATTTTATCATCCATCCTTTCAAAATTTAAGTGCTAGGTAAGGCACATGTTGGTGGAGCAATGATGCTAAGTTTTTTAATTCTTTAATCTACATAATTTAAGCAGTTAGTAGAACTAATTGGTCTGAGTATTTGTTATAATGGTAGTCTGCTGATAGGGCTGGATGTGGTTGGATCAATAAGGCTCAATCAATCATTACTTAACTCTGTTATAAGTAATTAAGATTCTTACAAACCCTGCTCATACACAATGTGTTAAGAGGAAGTAAGTGGTGTAGCGGAGCTTAAATAGTCATTGTTAGTACATAGTTTAATTTATTTCCCTTTTATTTTCAGTAAAAAAGAGAAAAATTAATATTTTGAACCCAGAAGGGGTTGTTCAGGGCAATGCAGGAGCAAATTTTTTATATGGCATGCCTACAATGTCAAAATCTCTGCAAAACAAGGGTAATTTTTATGAAATATTTTCTCTTATACTTTGTGTTTCTCTAATGTTTAACAGCAAGTACAGCTATTATTGTAGGTATAAACACAGATTATATTTTTATTACAGGAAAAAAGAAAAGAAGTGACGATGGACGCCTGGAAAAAATGTAGCAATAGCAAATTATTATAATAAGAAGGCAGAAAAGTTAGATTTAGAGATAAGACTGTTAAAGCTAGCTAATAAGGAAAATATTAATGATATTTAGTTTATAATTAAGTAATTTGATACTTAAGTAGGGTAAATAAAGTTGTATTCATATTTCATATTCATTTATTAATTTGAATTCTAGGTTTTAATCAACACTTATTTTAATTACTTATACAAAATATTATAGAATATAAAAATCTGAATATTTACTTTTATTTAATATAAAACACTGTTTTGGCTTCTTGTTTTTATTTTCATGATCTTGTCACGAAAATATAAAGATGTAATATTTCTTACTCCAAACTGAAAATAATAATAATAATTATCTTTTAGTACACATCACTTTTTAGGTGTCTTCCACCCAGTAATTTAATTTATTAGCTACACAGATACTGCCCACATCCTTGTAGATTAATCTTTGACAAAAGTTTTACCACCTAGTGTGTCTTGTGATTGGCACTACTAAATTTTAGGGACTATTATTCAGAAATTAGATTAAGGTTTCCTGTATACTTATGTGGCAACACCTGAACTGAACAAATGTATATCACTTAAGTATGAAAAATAGAGATACTTAATTAAAGTACATATACATGCATAACTTACATATTAAAATATTTTGTTATCAAAGTTTCTCTTAATGTTTGATTATTATTTGCCTCAATATTATTAGATGTGGGCACTGCATACACATCTGGAATCTCAACCTCTGGTGGGATATCATCCAGCCGTTTTAATATACAAATGTTATGAAGTAGGTACTGCTGTAGAGATAATAACTGCAATGGCTCTTAAAAGACTCAAACATAAAGTTAAAGCCACTACTGGAAACCTTCGTTTCCAACCTCCAAAACACCTATAACAAAATAGGTATTACATTAACTTGAATACTTAAGTGGATTCTAGACAATCACAAATCTGTAAGGACTTAACATCTACATACCTTTCAATGGTGTTTCTAGTTCGGATGTGGGCTTCATTATAAAGTTGTTCTCCTCGTGTGTCTGGATTTAACAAAGGTATGGCTTCAAAGGATATGCACTATCCCCAAGCAGCCACTTATTCCCAAATTGTCCATTCTCACACTGTGCTGAAAAATTTAATTATAGTTTAGTAACACAGAATTAAATTAAGTAAGTACCCATTTACTTTGTTTTCAAATAATGAAATATGTATATCAACATCAATATTTACCTCTCAGTTCTGAACTGTTAAATATTGTGGCATCATGAGCAGACCCTGGCCAGCGAGCCACTACATTCATAAACAGCAAATTGGCATTGCATACTGCTTGAACATTTATCTAAAAGTACCCTTTACGGTTTCTAAATTCTTCTCCAATCTGAGAACCTGAAATAAAAATTATGCATTAAAAACAAGATTAAAATACTAACGTAACATCATGCCTGTATACCCTGAAGGGCTAGGCAGCGTGTAAACAGTGCAGGTGCACCTATAGTAGGTACACCCACATTTTGCTAGTTATGTTTAGTTATTGGCGAGCCTATTGCCATCAATCGGTCATCAATCCAGATTCCGAGCCGTTACTGAGAAATTCCTGATAGAAAACCCAGTAATACTGCCCAGGCCAGGAATCGAACCAATCAGACCAATGAGGCCATTGAAGTTTAAAGTTAGTTGGTACAAGTGTAATGCACTTACATGGTGATTGTATCCTGATGTGTGTTCCATCTAGTGCACCAAATACTAGTGGAAATCGAGATACTGAATAAAAATCCTGCTCAGTATTGGTATGCATGTATACATATCTGCTGTACAGCTGTGCTATAGCATTACTGACATCAGCAACAATACGACATGCAGATGCCTTCGACACTCCTATAAAATCTGCCACTGATATTAGCATTGTTCCCAATGCATAGAACCTTAAAGTTAATAAGAGTTGGTGTATCGGAGATATTCCATGATTCCTTAAAAAGGCCAAGTAAAACATTAGTTAATTTCGTTAAACGTGTCTTGAGTTCAAGGTAACACTGGTGAAATACAATGTATTGCCAATAATTTTTTTATCAAATAAGTAAGTACATAAACACGGGTAGGTTTACTAACCTGGCTCCCGTTATTCTTAGATAGGGATATATTTCTAGCAGTAACTCTTGAACAGACGGTTTATCAAGCCGAAATCTCAGCTAGAACTCAATCATCCAACGTCTCTTTGTTTGTAAACTCTAATAAGCGGCGATTATTTTCTTCTGAATCAGAGTCGCTGGAGTCCGTTAGTAAACGTATAATTTCAAAATCACTCACTTCACTTTCTGAACTCGACATTATAACTTTACAATTTAAAAATTCCACAAAACTATCCGCCGAAATCGGCCGGTAGGCAAACGAACTACGAACAGTAGATTTGACAGTTCGACCGACGCTCGAAATTTTTATAGGAACACCACAGATCAACATTTCCATACTTTACGAATACGGATCGTTATTGGTAACCCTCCCGTCCGTAGGTAGCAAGCCAACGGTAACGTCGCTTACGAAACGTTTTTTATAGGAACACTTTTGGGTTACGCCTCGTAGACAATTCTACCATCCGTAAGCAAAACGAGTCGTTTCTCGGATATAGGAACCGGGCCTAAGTGGATGTAGGGGAGTTTAACCTTTTGACCGCTTGGTTTTATATCAATTGCCGTGCCCCCAGCGCCCAGCTCATAAATCGACAAATGAATACTTATGACAAATGGGGTCGTGAAATGAAATAAATAACAAGAAACGGACACTGGTGCCGATTCTGTTGTACACCGAACTAAACTATCACTAAAATTCCTTACTTTTGACTATGAGAATCTTAACGCCATTCTGAAAAATAAAATCTCTAAATTTAAAAATAATTTAGACACATCTAAAATCATATTTGGCAATTGCGACTCCACGTGGTACTTGACGTACTTGTTTGCCGTACCACGTGATTTTTTTTAGAGACTGAGGCGCGCATTATTTTTAGCCTCGACATGTTTTGTATGGAATTTTTCACTTTTTGTATGGAAAATATGAAAAATTATTACCAACACGTTGGATTTTAGAAGTTTAGGGTTTAGAGGTTTAGGGGTATCATAAAGGAGGTCGAAATTGTCATTATTTTTGCGATAGGACACACCGTTTTCGAGATATAATTAGTTCATGACAACTAATTTTATTCCACACTTTTTTAATTGCGATTAAAAATAGGCAGATTTAGTTAGACAAGCAAAATTTTTGCTGAAAAACGTAAAATTCAGAATAGCAAAATTGCTATTTTCACTAAACTATAATCTCAGTGCCATCTTAGTGCTGTCAAACTAAAATTTAGTTAAGTTGTGTCGCTTTAGTCAATTTCAGAATATGAAATCGTCGTTTGACAGGAATAAACGAAATTTTGATGATTTTTAGTCTAGTTTAGAGAATTTTGTGACAAGAGAATCGGCACCACTGGTTCTTATTCGTACATATCCGACAGGCGGCACGGGCACAAATACATTTGTCGTATTAATGCGACCGGGGCGGCCAATAGGTTAGTTGTTAGTTATAGTGTTTATAACTTTGTTTGATACGCTTTCACAGTAAAACGGCTGAACGGACTTGGATGAAATTTGGCACACAGGTAGACCATTACCTGGGTCAGGATATTGAATACTTTTTATCCCGATATTCCTACGGGATAGAGACTTATGCGGGTGAAACCGCGGGGCGCAACTTGTAAATTATAATTTGAATAAGGTTGAACTCTATCTCGTGCCAGTTGTTTTAACATAACATAACTTATGAGAGTTGTCTTGATAATTCTCATGATACGAGACGCCGGGAAAGCATGGTGGCCCAGTGGTAACAACCCTGACTTACGAGTTGTAGGTCGTGGGTTCGAACACAGGGTGACCGTGGCACACTGGCACACCACTGGCACAGGCAACTGAAGGAACACTGGTGGGTTTTAGTCAGTAAGAGGTTGACACGCCAAAAAAAAGTCAAGAATTTTACTTTGTGTAAATAATTTTGTCACCACTGCTCTCAAAACGGTGAAGGAAAAACGAAACCGGCATGTCCTAGAACGAAAAAATCGAAGACGTGACATCTACCAATCCACATTGGGCCCGCGTGGTAGATTACAGCCCACACTCTTGAAGAGAGGAGGCCTGTGTCCCAGCACTGCCCAGCAGTGGGAACAATATAGGTGATGCAAAAAAAAAGAGACGCCCAAGAAGGACATATATTATAGTGACCATTTTGGTGAATTTCTTCAGAAAGGTCAGGTGCATAGTACTCGCAACCGGCGTGCGTAGATGACCAGCAGGGCGAGCACGGCCTACTATAATAGGCTTGAGTCACACATTTTTATCACAGTTTGGGAGCAAAAACCGTGATAAAATGCGTGACTCAAGCCTATCACAGAGGCCGTGCTCGCCCCGCAGATGTATAAACGTAAATGACGCAAAAGGAGTATGTAAGGATCGTAGCAGTATTGAGTATCTGTCTACCCTCATGGGAAGAAGAAGGAAATTATTTTTAAGTATTCTATTTTCCAAAGGTTATCCTGCCGGGAGGTCTGGAGGGAGCTGAGCGTCTGTCCAAGTCACCGCTCGTCGGTGACATTCTGCAGGAACACGAAAAAGGAAACAAGATCCTCGCTGCTATTTGTGCTGGTAATCTTCTTCTATATTCTATTCGTATGGAGTTTGTTAAGGAAGATTATAAAAAAGAAACGATGGATGGACTGTGTGAGGGATGATAGACAAAAGACAAAAAAAAAAAATACTTATAACATGTTTACAACATAGAATTCTCTGACTTCTGCACTAGTTAGAACTTCGTGCAGGAGCCAGGGTCCTCCCGTAAAAAAAGACACAATTTTGTTGTTTTATGACAAGGCAAAAACAAAATTAACATGATTGTGTATAAACCAAGAACAAAATGAAAAAAAAAACTATAAAGAAATAAACAATAGTTTTGGTTCTTCTCTTGCGCGAAAGTATGTATTTTTTTGAGTGTGTGTGTGTGTGTATGTGTATTTGTTTGTGTGTTAATGTGTGAGTTTGCATGCCCCAATTGTTTGTTAGGAAGAGGGTACCAACTCAGAGCAATGGCTTTCATTTCGACTGTTCAACAAAATTCATCACACTATTAACTTTGTCGAGCAGACAAACCTTTAGAACATAATTATGAAGCAATGGATTAGCATTATCCTTAAAAATCATTCAAACTGTGACTGAAAGTTTGTTACGCAATTTAGGTGCCGTTCCATAACAAAAACCTAACAAAATATGGCTAGAAATGGGGTGACTACCGAAATGACCACTAATAGATAAATAAGTATGGAAGACAAGGGCATGTTGCACCGACCGCAAATATATTGGGATTAGAGCAAGAAAATTATGAACCCATCCATTATATCCGTGGATGGGTGACCATCTTCATAAACGATAAATGATTTTATTTCTGTAAGTAGGTTTGTACAAACACTTTTACACGTCAAACATATTATTTTTTTAAACTAGATGAGGTCGGCGTTTCCTATCTGACTACTCTGAGAAGAAAGGCCGAAACAAACTCAGAGGTCACAGAATCTTTTAATGTCCAGACAAAATCTTGTAAATGTCAGATCATGTGAAGGCTATGTAGATCGGTATCTAAAATGGTCTTTTGAGGAAAGAACCACACAGTTTGAGTGCACCTGTCCAGTCAGTGCACGCAATTGTCAGCAATCGTGCAGCTCAACTCAGAACTTAAGCAGCTCAACGATTTGATGAACAAAACCAAAGAAAGGACATTTGAGTAGGCCGCATAAATTACTCAAACTGCCAGATCATGATTAAACTAACTGAGAAAAATACAAAAAGCAATGACCGACATAGTTCTCACATTCACAATAATGAAAATAATAGTATAATACTTTACAAAGTAAATACTCATGTCATAGTATATAAAATACATCAATGACAATGTGTATATAAAAATCCGGACATAATCTTTGAGGACCATGTAGATTAGTGTCTGAAATGGTCTCTTGAGACATACAGACACCCTTCAATGCCTCGTAAAGCACGTTGCTGTTGGTCTCTACTGCCATTCGTTACGGGTCGTCAGAAGCCCGAAATGCATCATACAAGGGGTATCGTCTTACCCTGTAACAGGGTTATGGAGGTCAGGTAGGCAGTCGCTCCAAGTAAGATACTGGTGCTCGGCTGCATCCGGTTAGACCGGAAGCCCACCACAACGTACAGATATCCCAAGAAAAGTATGCGCTTCGACCGATGATAGGTGCGCTAATACAAAGAGTGGCAATACAAAACATAGAAGTTTTGCGTCATGGTTACTCTGTGGCGCGACGTTCGTCTTAATCCAGGAACGCGAACATTACCGAAGCACATACCTTTTTCAGTTTACCTGTAGTTCGATGAAGGCTTTTTTTTATTAATTTTTATTTTCTTTTAATTACAGCCCCGACAGTCTTTGTAGCCCATGGCGTAGCTCGCAACAAGAAAATAACTTCGTATCCCACAACCAAGGACAAGATACCCGCAGAACATTACACCTATGTGGAGGGGAATAGAGTGGTAGTCGATGGTCAGGTGGTTACTAGCAGGGTGAGTACTTGAAAATATCTTTTCGAGTCGATGATACTGATTATAGTCTGTTCCAAAAGTCTCTGACGAAACTGTTAAGAAATAGATCAGAAAACGTACCTGTCACCCATTCGGTAGTTCCATTTACAAATTAAATGCTTTGATTTGATCTTTTGAATACTTCAACCCGAAATTCTAATTTTAAATCACCAATTTTCGTCGATTATTTTTCAATTACATATTAAGTAAGTAATCTTATTCAAACAATAATAAAATAGTTGGAAAAACTGGTGTGATTTAAAGTTGAACCTTCTAAATACAGATGAATGAACTAATTGCCTTTAGTAGCGCTTAGGTGGTGTAGCCAAAGGAAACTCCAGATCTAGTAAAGCAGATGATGTATATTGAGGAACTCTATAATTAGGTACACTTTTTTTTTGTGTATGGCATCTCGCAGTTGGCCTTGCTTGCTTCAAAGCCTCCAGCCAGGGGTATAATTACACAAAAATATGTACAGAACTTATAGCTAAAGTTTATATTACCCACTATAAAGCTTACTGGGTTCGTCTTTCATTGACTTGAATGTGCCCTGGCGGCTGAGAGTATGTCATGCTCACTCAAATGTGTCGCTGGTGGTGGCGTGTGTATTGGATCATTGAGTTCCCTTCAAAATGGTTGAGCTGAATGGTGCTGATCCATACGTCATGTTCGTGAACAGGCGCCGTCAGTAGGCACTGGTCATTTCTTAGCTGCCACGGCTTATTTTAATTCCATAATTAAATTAAATATTCATTTATTTCAGGAAATTATTCCCATATAAAGCACTACAAATTAAATTGACAAATATACATTATAAATTAAATTATAAATTAAAACCATTGCATTAAAAAATAAAGATTTAAATAAAAACAAAACATAAAATAAGTTAAAGTACAATTCGTTATTAGGTGAAAATTCAATTAATTACATACAACAATATTATAGTCACTTAATAAATGGTGACGAACTAGCATGCAGGTGCATCCACCTCTCCAACAACAGCGAGTCCCACCGCTCGGACAATACGCTCAGGATACTGTTAGTGCTGCGACGGAAGCGACTTAGTAGGGGGGCGCTCCGCTTCCTAATAATAGCGTAAAAGTCATCAGTTTGCGCCTGCGCGAACATCGTAGAAGCGCTGCAAAACCGCGGCAAACCTAACAGCACCCTGAACGCATTGTTGTACTGTACGCGCATGGCACTGTATGCTCGCTGCGCATAGTTGGCCCATAGGCTGCACGTGTAAAAAGACTGACAATATGCTTTAAATAAGGTCAGCTTTACTTGTTCAGTACAGCGTGCAAACCTACGTGCCAACATATTACAGCGAACCGACAGCGCCCTACGTTCCCGCTCGATGTCCTCATTGTCAGACAAGTTATCTGTGACCCAGTGGCCCAGGTATTTAAAATGGTTAACCCTATTCAGACTAGCACCGCAAAGAGTGATCGGAGGTATAACAGAGAAACATTTGGTACCAGCCTTGAAAATCATGTACTCACTCTTTTTAGGGTTGTACCTAAGCCCATGAGTCCCAGCATATGTCTCACAAATGCGCAGGAGTTTCCGCAACCCCCCTACTGACGGGCTCAGCAGCACCATATCATCCGCGTAACTGATGTTATTAATAGGCACTCCGCCTATTGAGCAACCCGCATTAGCACTGCTGAGCTCGACGATCAGCTGGTTCATGTACAGGTTGAACAAGCGGGGCGATGTTAACCCCCCCTGCCTCACACCGCAATCCAACCCGTACACGTCGGAATATACTCCCGCCCATTTCACACTGTTCCGCTGGTGACTGTACCAATACCTAAATATCGACACTATCTCACTCGGCACCTGTGACTCACTGTGCAGCTTGTGCCACAATATGTCATAATTTACTAAGTCAAACGCTTTCGAGAGGTCCAGGTAACAAGCGTACACAGGAGTATTTCTAGCCGTGTAGTACTGTACTGTCTGCTTGAGACAGAGGATAGCACTCTCAGTCGACAAACCAGGCGTGAAGCCAAACTGAGCGTCATGTATATGAAGGTGCTTCTCCAGCTGTCTGTCAAGCAGCCTGTCCAGCACCTTGGCTATGACAGTAGCGAGCGAGATAGGCCTATAGTTAGATACATCCGATACATCACCCGTTTTGTTTTTTACTATCGGAACTACCACCGTGTACATGAGGTCATCAGGTAAGTAATTATGGCTGATGCACAGATTAAACAGCATTGCCAGTACCCTCGGTAGATGTACACCAGCGTGCTTCAAGTGCTCGATGCTAAGGTCATCATGACCGGGAGACTTACCTCTCAACATCTTCTGAATAATGGCAGCTACGTCCTTGACTGTAAAGCTGATACTGCTGATACTGCCATGCTGACACTCTGCACCGAGCACCTGCGCCACCGGCCCAAGCGGCGAATCCACCTTGAAATGGCGTTGGAAGAGGCTAGCAATGTCGCATGGTTCATGAGCGTCACCTACACTCACCGGAAGGCTCGACCTTGGGTTTAATTTATTTGTTGACTTCCAAAATTTATTGAATTTCTTATCAGTGTGATGTTTTGCAATAATGTCCATTCTGATCTGATCCTCATTGTTTTGACAGTATTTTAATTTTGATTTAAATATTTTTCTAGACTTACACATGTTATCATAAATATGTCCGGATTTAGGTTTACCCTGTACTAGCCACATCTGAAAACAAAGTCGAGCCTCCCTGTGGGCACTACTCACATGTTTGTTCCAGCCAGGTACATATGTATTGTACTTTAGGTACACTATAACTTAGTTCCGCGCCCCTAGACAATATACTAACGATATCAAGGTACATTTTGTTCAATAACCACTTATGGTCCTGATCATTACATAATGTATCTGCACAATTAACAAATTCCGATGGAAAATCTAGCTCTCTAAGATTTGAGTTACAATAATCAAAATATTTTTCTATCTGAGTTTGATCCCTTTCGCCCCACTTTACCCGACTACAGACTTTACTATGATTAATGTGTTTAGGCAAAATAACATTAAAATTACATTGTACTGATATAGGATAATGATCTGACCAGTAGGTATCATATATGACGGACACAATAAGTACAGATGATCGCGCGGCGCTTGTTATTAAACAGTGGTCTAGCCACGACTGTGTACCGCTCACCTGGCACACGAACGTATGTGAGTCACTCGGCAACAACTCCATATCCACACACGACCACGATTGTTCCGCACAGAAATCTAATAATTCTTTCGCAAATAAACCGCCAGGGTGCGAGTTGAAGTCACCAAGCAAAAATACAGATTCCACATTATTGCTTTCAATTATAGCACATATTTCACCGAGACACTCCGAAAACAATGGCAGGTTTTCACTTTTGTTTGTAGGCATGTATACCGAAAACACTATAATTGTGCGCTCATGGTCAAGCTTCACCTTAATCGCCGCGAGACGCACACTACGACACATACAGACAGGAATGCAGATTTTCTCCACAGCAGAGCTACTCCTCCGTATGGCCTCCCAGTTAGGACTCCTTCAGACGTATCCACAGCAGACTTTCCCGCGTATGAAAAAGCGTCGTCAATATAACCCAGGAAAGGCAAGTCGTGAGGAAGCAGCCAGGTCTCCTGTAGTGCCACAATGTCCGCCGAGCGGCAAAGTTTTCTCACACATTCAACAGATCTTCTGACATTCTTACAATTAAAGCTAATGAGTGTATTTTTGTTAACCATTAATTTTGTGTGGGTGTTCAATTAGCCATATCTCGATTTTTCACGGAGGCGGTACGTCGACTAAATTCCACTAAAGGGCGATATATTACTCCCTCTGGCCAAAAGTCATCAGTCAAAAATGTATCCAGTTTACACTTAGGAACATAGACCTTAAAAGCATCATAATCTTTCAGCGATTTCATGTTCATTTTCTCTAAGCGTACGTCAATGTTAGTCTTGCTCTTAACATAGGTTTTGATGTCACACACAGACGCGTCCTTTGACACATTATAAATATAAAGAGGTACCTTACTGTCTGCCGCCTTGAAATTAGAGTCGGCACCAACCGTAGCTTTTCCAGTTTTTCCAATAAAGCGATTCTGAAGCCTTTTTCTTTGAACAAGGGTCCATTTCTCATCCTGATCCTGGGATTTCCACTCACCTTCATGTAACACATCAGAGAAACTTTTCTTTGCAATAACACCTCGATTATTTTCATTCGGGGGAGCTGTGTGTACCGCAGTAGGGGGAGCTGTGTGTACCACAGTAGCGGGCACTAGAGGCGGAGTCGGATGACTCACCAACAGTGCCGGCGGCTGCCGGGCGACGTTCGGCTCACTATCAGCTGACTTGTATTCGAGCGGCCTTCCATTATAAATAGCGCACGGTACTTTTACACTACCCTCCGTTTGTAGAATGTTATGCTGTGGAGACAATGCTGGGGGTCCACTCTCATACTCAAAGCTCGATAATCTAGTTCTTCCAACACCCCGTCTTAGGGTAATATTGTTAACAATCGATGCATTTTTGAGCACTTCAATTTCCAATTCTAGTTCCTTAAACTGTTTTACTGTCACGTATTCGTCACAAATTCTTTGCATTTCGCTTCTAATTGTCACCAATTGTCACCAATAATTGTTTTTATCTTTTTATTACGGACGCTTTTAACGTGCACGCCTTTCTACATCGTTCTCACATGTATAATTACAACATGAATGATGTAACCACTTTTTTGTAACAATATTTTGATTTAAAAGAGTGTCCATGGAGTTTCTTGCCCGTTCTTCTCCATAGGTACCTACTACGCTCTGGAATGGGCAACTAGCTTCATCTTTCTGACTGACCGACCCCTTGACAGTTTAAAAGTGCCTGTAATTGGTTTATTTGAAATAAATGCTTTGAGTTTGGGTTGAGTGTATATTACAAGTAGTGGTCTTACACTAAGCATATCACAAAACTAATCGACAAATAGGAATCTTGTTAGGATTTCTATACAAAATGTAGTGCATAAAGAATCCGTGAGGTGGCTCGTCGATCGTCGGCGTCGTCCACTCACGCGCTGAGCTTGCTATGAAATCGGGCGCACATTAATATTCTGTTCAGCAGCTCAGTGCAACCAACGGTTGCCGCGACAGCGTACGGATGTATTTCAATGTATTGCAGCTACAGAGTGATTGCGTGGGAATTGAACCTGACCAGGGTTTGTTTACACTTTCATGAGATACTTTATGACCAGACTATAACCACAGTATAAATAAAAAGATACAGTAGGACGACGCCTTTGATCTCGTGGTAAATGCCGACAACGTCTAGGCATTGTCGCTACAGCTAGGGTTGTCTCAAGTAAACAATATTAATTTATTTATTTGAGATCAACATTATTATTATTATAAACAATAATTAACAATAATTATCAAAATATCGTCTTTTTGTGTATCAGCCGCTCATCTATGGAACTGTAACTGTACATCTTTATAAATGGGCGACAGACAAATATTTTCAGTTTTTAGATTTACTGGATTTGAAATTATGTTCTTGAACTTAATTATATAAAAAATCCTCATCTTATTAAATTATTTTATCAAAAGTCGCAATCGTCAACCCTGAAAGTTGTGTCCCGAACTACCAACACGGTGGCAGTATGCTCAAACTCAAACTCAAAGCATTTATTTCAATTAAACCATTTACAGGCACTTTTGAATTGTCAAGTGGTCGGTCAGTCAGAAATATGAAGCTAGTTGCCCATTCCAAAGCGTAGTAGGTACCTAAGGAGAAGAACGGGCAAGAAACTCCATGGACACTCTTTTAAATTATATTGTTACATAAATATTAGTTACATCATTAATCTTGTATATAGGTATAATTATATGTGAGAACGATGTAAATAAGACGTACACATTGAGTGTCCAGTGTACAGCAAATATAAATTCAAACAAAACAATCCATAATAAAATAATTAAAAATAAGCCGTGGTGGCTAAGAGATGACCAGTCCCAACTGACAGCGCCCGGTCACGAACATGACGCATGGATCAGCACCATTCAGCTCAACCATTTTGAAGGGAGCTAAATGATCCAACACACGCGCCACCGTCAGCGAGACATTTG
The DNA here is from genome assembly GCA_937001585.2 of Brachylomia viminalis. Classification (NCBI taxonomy): domain Eukaryota; kingdom Metazoa; phylum Arthropoda; class Insecta; order Lepidoptera; family Noctuidae; genus Brachylomia; species Brachylomia viminalis. Next base: position 11,670,313 of record OW443320.2, on the reverse strand, counting down.
AGTGAGCATGACATCTATCAGCCGCCAGGACACATTCAAGTCAATGAAAGACATTACCCGGTAAATGGTAGCTCGATAGTACATAGTACTCACACTTGTCCTATGCAATTATATAATACAAAGGAGATTGAGTTTATACAAAGCAAAGGTAGTCTTACAATCTTCAGCAGCTCCAACAGTATTTTCAAATGTTAATCAATTAGATGTGGTTGTGGAGCAGGACCAGCATTGAGCCAGGCATTTTTATCAGCGATATAATCCCCCAACTTATAATATGCCTGGCTGCATAGTGTGCGATTTATACAAACTTTGAATTTCGTCTCATTCAGTTGAAGTATGTGGGGAGGTATTTTATTGTAACATTTGAAACCCCATGAAAGATGAGTCCACTTTAGCCAGTCTGAAACCTGGTTGAACTAATAGGTCCCTATTTCTGGTACTATAATTATGTCTATCACCTCTTTTAGTAAAAAGATGTACATTTTTTCTTACGTACATGATGTTTTCATAGATATATTGACAAGGTACCGTCAAGATCTTAATAACCTTAAACAGTTCCCTTAGAGAATCGCGCCTGCGGAGATTATATATGGCTCTGATGGCTCTTTTCTGCAGAATAAAAATAGAATCGACGTCTGCAGTTCGGGCTCGCACCTCCCGCGTCTCGCCCCTCACACCCCGCACGATTGCCCTGTCTAGACGTCTTCGTCGGACGACTGTGTGATGTATAAACTGTGCTATAACTGTTTTTATCCACGACTTTATTTATTGCTTATCTTTCTAGGGCCCCGGAACAGCCTATTGGTTTGGCTTGACGTTGATTGAGATGCTGCAAGGCAAGGATGAAGCTGCCAAAGTTGAAAAGGGCATGATTATCTCCTGCTATTAATTAAGATCTGAATTGATTTAGGAACCTCGCACATTACATGACCATGACCAGTCGTGGTTGTAATCTTGGTCGCAGAAGCTCCGGGCAATATGCGGACGGTCTAAATTCATTTAAATTGGGTTGTTCATTCTAAAATAACACTGCTATAAAGATCTTTTGGCGCTCGGATGACGTTGACAAGGGGGCACTGTTGGTACACATTTGTGCAATTTTTTGTGAAATACTTACGGAAAAAACAACGCCATCTTGTCTTTGTGCTACTTCCGATTTTGGTCACGCGCCAAAATAACCTTGTAAGTGCGTGTTGTAGATCATCTTTGGGATGGTCATACTAAAATACTTGCACAGAATTCGGACGAACGCCGGTTGTGCGACCAGTTGGTCGTTGCGGCCAGTGGCCGTGGTCGCGTAGCGTGGGAGGTCCATAAATTATGTATACTCGGTGAAAATTACTATAATACTTTGGTTTTGTCTTCATAATAAATAGAATATTGTATTTATGAATATTGAGCTTGAACCGATTCGTGATTGACTAATTTTAATTTAAAGGAAAAACTGAAAATATTTTGTTGTCAAGATTGTTAAATTATTGTTTTTCTGATTTGTAAAGAATATGTTTGGAAATGAATTATTTTAATAAAATGCTTATTTTTGTACCTTACTCTAGAAATTGTATTTTTTCTCTGTAATTATGTTACCTACCCCAAGTAAAAATAAAAACAAATTGAGCCGTTGCGGGACGCCTGGCAGATGTGAAACATCGAAAACCATTCTTTCATACTTTATTTATTATACAAAATAGTATTGTAAATAAGTATGAAATAATGGTTTAATAAAAGAAAATAAATATGGCATAATCAAAAACCAAATACCCATTCCGTTTTTTTTTTAACAAATAAATTGTTCTTTATTTAAAATATAACGTGGCGACGCGTCGCCACGCCAGCAATCGGTTTTACGTGCGGCTATGATGTTTCACATCAAACATAACCAGTTGTGTGCCAGATGGGATTTCGCATCGGCAACAATTACGAAGGACGATAGGTCATGGTTCGTGGTGGAGTAAAATGAAAGATGAGTAGACTGTTTAACGTGTAAAAATAGAAGTGAAATGAAATTACAACGGTAGGTACAGGTCGGTTTTAAATGTACACAAGAAAATATACTCGAATCTACTAGCTAATAACTACACTAGCTGCTCGAAGGCTGCGTCAATGTCCATGTTCGGGGTCACCAGTATAGAGGTATGAGGAACAGGGTGTAAAGTTCACTCATACCCATAGTAAAGGGGGGATCCTCCGACCAGACGGGTGTCGTGTCTGGTGGGCAACTGCCCCACGATTGATGTTGGGGCGTTGTATATTATGCTAGTTGCGCGGTAAACTCTGCTTGCGCGATGCACGATTTTGCGTGACGTCAGTGTGATGCGTAGTTCGCATGTGGTGATGTAGATACCGCTACAGACGATAATAAAACTCGCAAGCGCAGGCGTGCAGCAGCTGACCGGTGTGGTGCGAGGCCCGCGCTCGGCCGTCGGTCGGCTGCCGCCCCCTTGCGTGGCGATGTTGAGAGGAGCGGTCTCAACATACTCCTTCCGTTGATGGGTCTTCAACATCACCTAATTAACCCCTTTAGGGGATTAATTTTTAGTAATCTTTATTACTTAGTCAGTCTTGTGCATTTGGCTTGTGGCTTAGTAATAACAGCCGCACGGGTCGATTAGGTTAAGCTACGCTTGCCCCGGTTGGTCCGTGGATGGGTGACCATCTTTATGTACCAAGACCCTCCGTGCCTCGTAAAGCACGTTAAGCTGTTGGGCCGGCTGTCATTCGTGGTAACTTTGACAGTCGTTACGGGTCGTCAGAAGGCCGAAAGTCTGACAACCAGTCTTACCAAGGGGTATCGTATTACGCAGTAACTGGGTTGTGGAGGTCAGATAGGCAGTCGCTCCATGTAAAATACTGGTATTCAGCTGCATCCGGTTAGACTGGAAGCTGGCCCTAACATAGTTGGGAAAGGCTAGGCAGATGATGAGACCCACAGGTTTAAGCTTGCGCATTGTCTGTCAGTAAGTGAATGAATGAATTTAAGATTTTTATTACGTAGAACCACTAAAATTGTCTTCTTCAAGTAACACGTGGAACAAGATTTGGTAATAAAACAAGCATATTATATTAAAACCTATATTTGGGTACATAGATTACACATAAATCTTATTTTTAACACTAAATAAATTATATAAAAAGTAAATGCAGCACAAGCCTGAGAGAAAGCAGTCCTAAGGGCGATGTAAATCTGACGGTGATGGTTTTCTCTGCCAAACAAATACCAACTTTGCGTAGTCTATTATAATACGGTCGAAAGAATATTAACCACGACCACTATCTCAGCCCGCGTTGATGCAGTATATATGGACTAATGGTATTTTATTTTCAAACTTATTTCGACTACCGCAAGGTAGATATTTGTTTGCCGGTGAAAACCGCTCTTCGCCAGTTCTGCGGCAACCCTTTTCCCGTTTACTGAAAGTCTTTACAATTCAATCTGTTATCAAAACTTAGAGTAAGATGCACAGTCCGCACGATTTATCTTTACTAAGTAAGCATTGCATAAGAACATCAACATTATTGGTATACGAATAAGATAATCAGCCCATAATATTCCCACTGCTGGGACACAGGCCTCCTCTCTTTGAGAGGGAATAGGCCATAATCCACCACGCGGGCCCAGTGCGGGTTGGCAGATGTCACATGTCTTCGAATTTTTGGTTCTAGGACATGCCGGTTTCCTCACGATGTTTTCCTTCACCGTTTTGAGAGCAGTGGTGATGAAATAATTTACACAAAGTAAAGCGTCTGTCTGGGTTCAAACCACGAATAAGTTTCAGAATAGTATGAAACTCTTATTCACATTCGTATAGGATCATATTCGTTTGGAACGCTCACTTAGCAAAGAAAAAAGAAAGCACGATTTTTGCCCTCTGTAAGGCTTTCAGAATACGAGAGTATTTAGCACACAACACTAAAATAATTTAAATTAAAACACTCCTCAAAACAATTTTTCTTCTATTCGCTAAATAGTGTATTCTTCAGATACCAATAAAAATTAATTCAGACTTTTTATAATTTTAAAACAAATTATTACAAATACACATGCTGTCATTTTAAATTCGGAGTATCGGTACCTACTATCCTAAATTCGGAATATCGGTACTTTCTTAAATTCGGAGTATCGGTACCGTAAAACTTGGCGAATAGAGATGCAGGGGTGAATGTGGACGGAACTTTAGAAGCGACGTTAACATTGAAATAATATCGTTGGTTGTCAAAAAGGACTCCTAATGTATTTACTGTATTATAATTAACGATTAAGTGCCCTTGTTGGCAACAAACTATATTATATCAACGTTAAAATCCATTTTAAAGTTTCGTCCCGATTCACCCCTGCGTCCCTATTAACCCCGTTTTACGGTACCTAGGTACTTTCTTAAATTGGGAGTATCGGTACTTTCCTAAATTGGTAGTATCGGTACTTTCCTAAATTGGTAGTATAGGTACTTTCCTAAATTGGGAGTATCGGTACTTTCCTAAATTGGGAGTATCGGTACTTTCCTAAATTGGGAGTATCGGTACTTTCCTAAATTGGTAGTATCGGTACTTTCCTAAATTGGGAGTATCGGTACTTTCCTGAATTGAGAGGAAATCGAACACAAGATTGGAGCTACTAAGTGTATACAGACAGACCACATAATATCACGCCTCATTTCCCGAAGGATACGGCAGAGGGGTACCTATAGTACACACACAATTCGCCAGTTATGTTTAAATACCATGTAATAGGGGGCAAGCTTTTTGCCATCAACCGGCACAAATCTGAACTACAGGCTATTACTGAGAAATTCCTGAAGGAAAAACCCAATCTTTGCCCGACCTGTGAATCGAACCCAGGACTTCAAGCTCAGCAGTCGCCCTTGCGATCACTAGACCAACGAGGCAGGCTAGTTTTCAGGTTAGATTGACAAATTCATAAGAATTAGGCACCATTTTTAAATGTAGTCCGTCTATAAACATACTAAATTGATACATAATAATGATGAGTATTCCAATCAATAAAAAAATAACCTAAAACAGTCTATTACAATGAGATTCCTACAAACATAAGGAACACAACTATTTGGCAAGTTATAATACTAAAATGATAAAGCGAAAATATTGTATTTTTATTTCGCTACATTGGTTGGTTGTATAACTTACGTATCAACTAAGCGATTGCTATCTCTTTCTCGCAAATGAAACAAGAGAGAGACAGAATTATGACGAACTGTCAGACTATAATGAGTTTCACAAATTTGTTTTTTTTTTTTATAATTCTTATTTTTTACTACAAGAATAATTAAGTAATTTAAATATTGAGATACAAAGTTATTTTTGCGAGTACAATCTAAAACCTCTAATTTATTATAAGCCAATAATTGTCCCAATTTAGGACAAACTCAAACAGAGATGGAACGAGCCGAGCCATCGAGCATGGATCACTACCCTTGCACTTGACTGTTGAGTTCATGATATTATTCTGTATTATCTCTTATGGTGGCAATTTACTTGGTATATTTACACAAATATTCATAACATTTCTATATAAATAAAAATCAATTGCCGCATGTATTATTTTCGATCATCACTTGAAAACGGTTCGACCGATTTGGCAGTTTTTTTGTGTTCGAAATTTGTCAGGACAAGACTGTGTTGTTGGAAATTCACCCTGGCGAAGCCGGGCACGAACAGCTAGTGTAAAATAAATTTCCATTTCAGGCACTAATCTACATGATCTGACAAAGATTATGTCTGGACTTTAAAAAAGACTGTGACCTCTGAGTTTGTTTCCCTGTTTCTTAGATTAGTCGGATAGGAGACACCCACCTCATCTAGTTTGAAAAATATTATTTACGTGTATAACTGTTTGACAAACCTATATAAACAGATGAGATCATTAATCAATAAACTTTGTTTGACTCGAGTTATGATACATATAGTACTGACCAAAAAATGTTGCGAATCTCTGCCTGCCTTTTGCCAAATATGTAAGGATCGGCTTCGGCTTATTGTAGTTTAGCCGGATGCACCTGAATACCAATATTTTACATAAAGCGAATGCCTATCTGACCTTCGCAACCCAGTTACTGGGTAACACGATACCCCTCAGTATACTGCCGCGCTAATTATAAGTACAGTAAGGAAGTTATACGAAAAACCTCCTTACTGCACTTCTAATTAGTGCGGCAGTATAACTGACTGGAAATGTCTCGAATATTTGAACAAATATGCCAAGTTGAGTACCAATATTTTCCTTATCAAGGATTTAACATAATCATTGTAGACATTCTGACTTATATAGACACATAAGTTTCTACTAGACGAAATTCTTAGAAAATGACTTACAAAAATGTTATAACATAACGAATGACTAATGTTAAGTGTATTTCAACGACCTGTATATGCGTAGGAGTCATCTGCTAGTTTGAGTTGGGTTTTAAAAAGGAGGTTAAGTCTATAATCTGAAGGCTGAGCAAATTATGGATTTAGTAGCCGCGGTGAGTGGCTGATTACTCATATTCTTTTTTGTGTGAATGAAAGGCTTTAAATTGATATAATTATTGCCTCTAGCTTCAAACCTTTACCCGTTTCGTCATCAGGGATGTAGAGGCGCCATCTTGCTATCTCTCTATGTTACCGACCCCGAATGTGTCCCCATTTTAGGGGCATCCAAAGATTCGGAGAGATTTTATGGAGATTTCAAATGAATACTCGGACCATCCCGAAAAGATACGGTCACTTATACAGCTAAATCCGATACAACGATAGCACTAGACAAACGGATTACCCAATTCAATCAAAACCTACTTTTGGGGAGACCAGTCTACCCTGGGTGGTGACTAGTTAATACCTATTTTTTAATAGGTCTGTCCACGCCCCAGCTATGGTTTACAACAAGCATAACAAGCAAGTCCTACTTCTATTTTAAAATCAGATTGCAGAAATATATCTAACAAAAATCACTCCATAGAATCCTTAAGACTAACTAAAATTACCAGTTATCAAGAAAATCGTATCCAGTCTTCGGCACAGAGTCGGTCAAAGTCTCCGTTGACTGGAAGTCCGTGCCCGAAGATGCTTGACTGGAAGACAGGAGGCCGCGATTCTCTTCGGAGATATCTGGAAGGAGAACTTAGTTGAATGACAAAACTTACTTTGACAGTCGTTACGTGTCGTCAGAAGCCCAAAAGTCTGACAACCAGTCTTGATAAATGATTTTATTTCTGTAAGTAAGTTTGTACAAACACATTTACACGTCAATCATATTTTAAAAACTAGATGAGGTCGGCGTTTCCTATCTGACTACTCTGAGAAGAAAGGCCGAAAAAACTCAAGAGGTCACAGTCTCTTTTAAAGTCCAGACAAAATCTTGGTCAGATCATGTGAAGACCATGTAGATTGGTGTCTGAAACGGTATTTTGAGAAAAAAACCATACAGATTGAGTGGACCTGTCCAGTCAGTGCACGCATTTGGCATCGTAAAACTCAACTCAGAACATAAGGATCACTTGACGATTCGACGAAACATACCAAAAAAAGGGGCATATGGGTAGGTAGGCGCATAAATGACTCAAATCTGCCAGATCATGATTAAAACTAATTGAGAAAAAAAAAACAAAAAAGTAATGACCCACATAGTCTTCACATTCACAATAATTAAAATAATATAATACTTTACAATGTAAAGTCCAAGGGGTATGTGTTACCCAGTAATTAACTAGTTGTGGAGGTCAGAAGGGCGGTCGCTTGGTTGTTTTTCTGCTGGGGTCGGCTTCCAGTCTAACCGGATGCAGCAGAATACCAGTATTTTACATGGAGCGACTGCCTATCTGACCTCCACAACCTAGTTACTGGGTAATACGATACTAACGAAGTAGAGTACCATCAACAAAGAACAAAAGAAGAAGCTGAAGTGTTCCACGTAATTACGCGCACCCACACCCTTCAAACTGGGTATCAAATAGATTACCTCTCGAGATGTATACAGGTTGTGGCGTAAATAATGGGTAACCCAGAAACCGTCGATTGGCCAGATTATTATCTATTATTTAAGTACCCCACTTATATCGCCTACATACGCGTACATTTTTTTTTCGATATAGGGGCCCAAAATTGCATGGTTCCGTAGAATTTTTTTTAAAATTTAAGAATAAGTAGTTTTTGCAATGTTATCTTAGATTGTAATAAAAAAAATTGTTACTGGTCTGATAATAAAAGCATTCAGGAGTGACAAAAAAAAAAAAACGAGAACAAGTCACCAATAATTGTAGAAATGGCAGCTGATTTTGTATGAGCAAGTACGATTTTTATTTAAAATATAAAGAATATCAATAATTTGGTCATCCATGGGCATATGGCGATATAAGTGGGGTAAATGATAGATAATAATCTGGCCAATCGACAGTTTCAGGGTTATCCATTATTTACGCCACAGCCTGTATATCTCTGACTATCTCGTTGGTCGCAAGCGCAACTGCCGAGCGTGGAGCCAAACTCAAAGCATTTAGGTATTTCAATTAAACCAATTACAGGCACTTTTGAATTGTCAAGGAGTCGTTCAGTCAGAAAGATGAAGCTAGTTGCCCATTCCAAAGCGTAGTGGGTACCTATGGAGAAGACCGGGCAAGAAATTCCTGAGTTCGATAAGTTCCCCGAACGCGTAGTGTTATAATTTTTTCCATTGTACCTACTATGTACTGACGTTACACATCTGTCTCTGCGTTATGTCACTATTATATTCTTTGTAAAATTGATAAGGACCGATACCGGTAAAACGAAAAAAACATATTTTTTAAAATTATAACGACTTTTGTACAATAAACTGGGGAAAATTCGCTGACCCTGATTTCAAATCAGAATTCATAATATATTACAAGGCAAAACTGGACTAGTCCATTCATAATGTGATAGTTTATTTCATAACGATTCCACGGACATAACTTTTACACGGCTCCCGTTCATAACTTTAAAGATATCGTCATTTTAATCACTCGCGCCGCTATTACGAGCGACCACCCAGAAGTAACGCCACGCGTGCGCGATTCGCAAAAAAATGGCCGCCACGGCGGAGAGTCAGTTATATTCTTTGTAAAATTGATAAGGACAGGTACCGTATTCATTCATTAAGAGTTTAGGTATGTGTAAAGTTTTTATTAATAGCAGAACGGAAACCAAGCCCGGGAATACCAAAGCTGTGATTAGCATACTAAAATTGACTCGTCATTGTTTAGGTAATTGTTAGCCATCTTTTATAACATATTTCCTAATAAAAAAAAACAACATGAAGGAGTGAAGGGCTCCTGGGGCTGCCGTTTTTAGCTTTTTAAATTTCAAAGAGAGCTGAATATAGTCTAATTGCATGTGTTCAATGCTTTTAGGGTTCCGTATCTCAACTCATCAACAGTTAGTTGTCGGTCCGTCTTTCAAAACAGGTCCGGGTCAGTGGTCCAACTGCTCTGTCCAACTAGTTGGACCATGGGTCTTTACTAGGGGCAGTTGTCCACAGTCCAACTTTCAAAATAATTGGACCACAGCACCTTTTGAGAGTTCCGTGGTCCGATTCATTTAAAAAAAACTTACCATATACTACTGAGAAAATAGTGTTGCCCATTCCAAAGCGTAGTAGGTAGGTCCCTATGGAGAAGAACGAGCCAGAATATCCATGGACAGTTTTTTTAAATTATATTGTGTTACAATATTAGTTACATTGATGTGCATTTGATGGTTGCGCGAATGACTCGTGCACTTTTAACCTTCCTGTACCCGCGCTAAATCCCGTAACACTTATCCCTGCGCACGGTCTCACAGACCAAAAGTTCTGAACCCAAAGTAAGTACATTTAAAAAACTATATATTTTCAGAAACTTGGGAATATCATCAATTAGTAAACAATTCATTTACTGAGTAACAGTAAGATTTTCGTAAGAGTTTACAAAATATTAGCAAAATGTTTTTTCTCTAACAGACAAAAGCAAACTTGCAAATCTAAAAGAGAACCGCATGAGGAACATTAAACATGCGACACATTTAAGTCAGAAGTGTCATCATTTCAGTTCAGTACAAAACACCGCTAAAAATAACCGAAAATAAACGCTGGAACTGGAACCTATACCCGCGTCGGTCCCACAGACCAATAGTGTCGCCAAATAAACGCTGGAACCTATACCCGCGTCGGTCCCACAGACCGATAGTGTCGCCAAATAAACCACACGTGCTACTCACACAAACGCACTTTGCACCCTGGAATAAACGTAGCAATGACTCAGGCAGCATTGCATAGCATTTGCATTTTGATTTCAGCATCAGATCAGCATTTATGATAAAAGAAGAAATCACGAAAGAGTATTTTGTCGTAGTTACAGACCAATGCGCGGGTATAGGAAGGTTATTATTTATAGTTCAAACCATCATATGTACAAAACAGAATAGAGTATTGTACAGCTTGACTCATACTATTTGTTTAAGATAGGCCACGAATTTGTGATACTAATTAATAGTTTGTTTTTATTCATTGTGTGCCACAGTCTGTGTATTGTAATGTTATACGTATGTAGTAGAAACGTGATAGGCTGCTTAGAAAATATTATTGTTTTCTTTCACCCTTTCCGTTCAATTCAATTCTTTATTGCATTCACGTGTTTTACATGATTTTAATCATAGTTGCAAGTTCACAGTAGTAGTAGTTATTTTTCCACTCTGCAATTGGCATTTTGATTTTGTTTTGATTCATTTGTGATTGTTTTGCAACTTTTGTTGTCAACTGTCAGTGTCGCAGACGCATCTGGATCTCAGACTAAGGAAAAGAAAGGACTCGGCATAACGAACAGTATACAGCATATCTCACTGCGGCCGGTCGCCATGTTTTGTCACAGCCAACAAGTACATCGGTTGTCATAGCAACTTGTTTCTTTCAGTGTTTTGAAGAAAATTTTGATATTGCGCGCAGCTCTACCACAAGCCGCCATCTTTGTGCCAGACTCACATTTTAGGTATGCACGTTTTTTTCGTAGGTATGTCATGTATATTCTTCTTTTCCTTAGTCTGCGATCTGGATTGATTTGCATTGTCAATGTCACATACTACTTAGAGAATGTGCGTTTTGTTTGTGCAGAATAAACATCTTTTCTTTCTTTCTTTCACATGGCGGGCACAACCGTTTAATACAATATAATTAGTAGCTTAGGAATTAATTTTTCTTTGGTTGACTGATAGGTCAAAGGGTGCCGTTGAGCGGTACAATTTGTTTCGACCCTTTTGTAGGACCAAATTCAGTTGCAGTAGTGACCGGCTATAATAACTTACTTAGAAGTAACTTCCAAGCTTAGTGTTTTTTTTTTTAATGTAAGATGGGTTTGCTCTTGACTCTAGTCCTAGACTAGAGTAATACAATACCCCTTCGTAAGACTGGTTGTCAGACTTTCGGTCTTTTGACGACCCGTAACGTCTGTCAAAGATCCAGGAATGACAGCCGGGACCAACGGCTTAACGTGCTTGCCGAGGCACGGAGCGGTCTTGGTATGTAAAGATGGGCACCCATCCACGGACCAACCACGTCAAGCGTAACTTAACCGGATCGATCGTCCCGTGCGGCTTTTATTACTAAACAACAAGCCCCACTAATAATTAGAATACCAGTCAGTAAAACCAATTTATTGAGGTACCTACTACTAGTACCTACTCACGTTATTAACGCAGGTGCAGTGTGTGATATCGTATGCGACCTAATATAATCTTACACAAATGTTTTTTTTTTCTCTTTCATTTGTTTTGGGGTTTTTATCTAAACATAATAATATATGTCAACCCCATCGTGCCTCTTACCATTATAGATTAACCCATAAACCATACTAAACAGTCAAGCAGTATATAAAACAGGTGATAATATAATAGGTCACCGATGAAGGTCTGTTAGTAAATGACATAATTTTTTGGCACCTGCTGAAGTTGGTTGGGATAAAATTGATTGTATTAATCCCACGTAAAGCCTATTTAAGTGTAATTCTCTCAAAAGTAACTCCCTCTCGCTCCTGTTGCGGACACAATCCATCAGCAAATGCTGAACGTCCTCAATCTGATAACATTCTCTGCAATTCGGTGAATCACTTTTTTTCATAAGGAATGCAAACTTCGCTGATGGATAGTGAAGTCTTAAAATTAATTTAACATAGTTCCTACTAAGTTGATCGACATCGAACCAAGGCACCCGAGGAGGCTCACCTTGTATGCTCCTATACCATATACCTTTTTGCTGACTGATACTATCAAAGTGTTGCTTCCAGGATTTCTAGGAACACTTATCGCAATTCGCAAGACGGAGGAACGCAAGCGTCTTACTTATATTGCGTTGTTATTATCGCAACAGTGTGTAACTTCATGGCCGTCCTAATACAAAATAGACTGTAAACAGACATCGCAATAACGCATCCGATATTATCGCGCCTGTGGGGGAGAGCCTTTAAAAACAAAATATGTAGGTACCCTAAAGTAAAAAAAAAAAAAAAATGTCTGGTTGTCGAGATAAATGCAGACAACTTTGAAAATCTTTGCTTCCAAATTCTCGGCAACGTGACACTTTAGGGCACCATATCCCTAGACATGTTCCCTTTGGTGCTAAGAGCTTGCGTTCTGTAGATTATTTAGATATTATAAAAATAAGCAAACATGAAAAGTGAATAAAAAAAATCACGTATCTAGGTATGAAGCGTTTCCTTTATCAATATTTAATGCTGAGTACCTACGTGCGAAGAATTAATCAATTTATAAATAGTATAAAACAATGTCACTTTTCCTGTCTGTCTGTGTGACCGTTTAGATTTTAATGTACAGAATGGATTTTTATGCGGTTTTCACCATCATTTAGACAGCTATAGGATGGATTTTTATGCGGTTTTTATCATCAATTAAGAGAGCTACAGGATGAATTTTTTATGCGATTTTTATCATTTAGAGAGCTACAGGTGGATTTTTATGCGGTTTTCACCATCATTTAGACAGCTATAGGATGGATTTTTATGCGGTTTTTATCATCATTTAGAGAGCTACAGGGTGTATTTTTATACGGTTTTTATCATCATTTAGAGAGCTACAGGATGAATTTTTATGCGGTTTTCACCATCATTCAGAGAGTATTTATTCCGGAAGATTTATGTGTATAATAAATTTAAATTAAACTCTCATATATTAAAGAAATCTCGATGATTTGCCAAGCCGTAAAAACCGTGCGAAGTAGGGACGGGTCGCTTGTATTATATACTATGTGCGAAGAATTAATTAGATTATAATGCAGCTCCTGAGAGAGTTACACAATATATAAATATCCTAAGTAGGTAGTTAAGATTATAGACGCACGTTCACATATATAAAATGCACATAATCTGTAATTATAACACATTTACACGGACCTATGTAATTGTTTGTTAAATGCAAGAATAAATGTTGTATAATCAAAGCGGGCATACTTATATCGTTTAGACCAGAGGCACGAGACTAGAATTAGAGGGACAAATCTGAGAGGGAAACCGCGGGAAAAATTTCGCGCGTTTTCGCACCGTGTTGCAACTTGCAAGATATTGGTGCCGATTCTGTTGTACACCGAACTAAACTAACTAAACTATCACTAAAATTCCTTACTTTTGGCTATGAGAATCTTAACGCTATTCTGCAAAATAAAATCTCTAAATTTAAAAATAATTTTGACACATCTAAAATCAAATTTGGCAATTGCGACTCCACGTGATACTTGTTTGCCGTACCACGTGATTTTTTTTTAGAGCCAGAGTCGCGCATTATTTTGCAGCCTCGACATGTTTTGTATGGAATTTTTCACTTTTTGTATGGAAAATATGAAAAAAAAAATTTTTTTTTTACCCACACGTTGGATTTTAGATGTTCCGGGGTTAAATAAAGGGGGTCGAAATTTCCATTATTTTTGCGATAGGACACACCGTTTTCGAGATATAAGCAAAAGAAAAGAAAAAAAGATACAGTACTGTTTTTGCATCTGAAGTCGAGGTGTTGGTATGAATTTTAGTTCATGACAACTAATTTTATTCCACACCTTTTTAATCGCGATTAAAAACAGGCAGATTTAGTTACGACAATCAAAATTTTTGGTGAAAAACGTAAAATTCAGAATAGCAAAATTGCCATTTTCACTAAATTATAATCTCAGTGCCATCTTAGTGCTGTCAAACTAAAATTTGGTTAAGTTGTGTCACTTTAGTCAATTTCAGAATGGGAAATCGTCGTTTGACAGGAATAAACTAAATTTTGGTGATTTTTAGTCTAGTTTAGAGAATTTTGTGACAAGAGAATCGGCACCATATTATATATTTATATTTTTCTCTTCTTGTTTTCACACACTAATATAGTCTTTTCTTAAGAAATATGCAGTAAGTACCTTTGCACTCAAAAGTTATATGTATGTCGTATTTCTATGTATTTTACTGTTTGTACATAGAGCAGTAGAAGCCCGTTGGTATCGGCCCCGACTTACGAGTTGTAGGTCGTGAGTTCGAACCCAGGTACTTTACTTTGTGTATTTAATTTCATCACCACTGCTCTCAAAACGGTGAAGCAAAAATACCATTGTGAGGAAACCGGCATGTCCTAGAACCAAACATTCGAAGACATGTGACATCTACCAACCCGCACTGGGCCCACGTGGTAGATTACGGCCCACTCCCTCTCTGAGAGGGGGTCTGTGTCCCAGCAGTGGGAACATTATAGGCTGATTATGTACATAAGTAATGAAATAAATGAACTATTCTGAAAGTGTTATTTCGAGGCAAAAATACCGCGCTGCTGAATATCAAGTCATTTATTCAAATTAGGCTGACACTCAGCACTTTTCTAACGTCAAAATTACATAAGACAGTCCCCCAAAACGCCCGCCTTTCTGCGTCGCTGTCAGCGCGGTCAGCGGAATTACATGCGCGCGTCAAAATTACATAAGACAGTCCCCCAAAAGGCCCGCCTTTTTGCCTACGCGCGTAAAATTCCAATACTTTAACATAATGACTGTACCATTACTTTATGTCTATGAAGCCTGTATATTTGTAAAAAACAACATGTTTTTATATGAATTTGTCAAAAGTCAACGTCACTCTAAAAATAAATTCCTCTACAATAGTATAAAATGCAATGGCTCAAACTTTATAACAAATTAGGATCAGATTGTATCAACCAATAACATGAAGGAGTTTAAACGTAAGCTTTTTAAATTATTGAATGACAAGGCGTATTATTCTGATAATGAATATGATAATGACAAATTAAAATAATTAGGTATGTGTATAATTTTATAACTGTCGTTTTAAAACGTTTCTCTCATAAGTTATTGATATTCTCCATTGACATTTATTGCATTTAGTATTGTATACGAAATTGTGACTAATGATTACCTATTTGTAGTGCCGTCTTAATTTTATTGATATACTTATTATATTTTTGCTTGGATTTCGTTTTATGTACTCTACTGATAAGTGTTCTAAGTAATATAAAAACGTTTTTTTTTTCCAAATAAAATTGTTATAGTATAGTTAAAATCTCGCTGCAGACTTGGTCATAAATCATAATCGGAGTAGGGATGTGCGCTAGTTGCGCGCGCTCAAGGCCATTATCGATGATGACTCAGACGAAGAATTTTAATTTTCTATTTTTAGTTTTATATATACGTTCTTTTGTTTATATAGTTAATATGCTTTGTAGTAAATTTGGTAATAAAATAAAATAAAATGTGTATTTATTTCTATCACCCATTTATAAATATATAAAACTATCGATATCACTCATCGACTGCAGTAATACACAGGACTACGTGTGGGCGTGGCCTGCCCATAAGGCCCGTGAGTGGGAAAGAGAGCGAAACACTCGAATGATTTATGACCGAGTCTGCAGCGAGATTTTAACTATACTCTATCAGCTATTGCATGAAATCCTGACATCTATGTGAATTTATTTTTTGTATGCTTTTTGGCGGGACATAGCATGGACCAAAATTTTTTTGTATAACGTCTGTATAATCTAATCTATAAAAATCAATGCCACTTTTCGTTGTAATTTTATAACTCAAGAACGGATGGACCGATTTTGCTAATTCTTTTTTTATAATATTCCTTGAAGTACGAGGATGGTTCACACGAAGAGAAAAAAATAGTAAATGTTAGGCGGTACGAAGTTCGCGGGGTCAGCTAGTATGTTCATAAAATGAATTTGAAACTCCGCGTACGTAATATACGAGTAGCATTTTACTAAAATATAATGGAATATTACGCGGGCTATAAAATTGGGCAAAATATAGATTATGCCCAATTTTGACACTTGCACATTTAGGGCAAGACAACTTACAATACTACATATTATGATGCCCCACTATGCAACACTGCATGGGCCTATGTACACGACTACTTTTTCGACGGCGATTTTTCTGTGCTGCTAAGCTTAAAAAAAACTGCAAACACTGCTGTAGCATAAGGCCTCGTTTACGGAGACGCGGGGCGTCGCGCGTCGAGTGAGACGTGGCGTCTCGCGTCTCTCTCGGTCTCATACAGCGTGGTCGAGAGCGAGAGAGACGCGAGACGTCACGCCACACGCGACGCGCGACGCCTCGCGTCTCCGTAAACGAGGCCTTATGCTTGCAGCGCGTTTTTGTTGCGTTATACTCGCATTAACTACGCGCAAAAACTCATCATCTGCATAGGCCTTAAGTTAAAGTCTTGTTGGTGACTGAAAATAAATAATTCCAAACTTACCACTACTAGATTTGACAACACTGCTTCTATAATCCTTTTCATATTTATTCTCAGCTTGCGGACTCTTGAAATTTGTTCTAAAGAAGTTCTCTGAAGAAGCCACAATTTGCGTTTGAGGACCGAGCGAAACTAGGCATTCACGCTCCTCATCTTTACTTTTAAAATTGCCTATAAACTTGCTGATGAATCCAGGAGAGGTGACCTCTCTATCCGGACCCTCTTTGTAAGAGCTACGTAGGACATCATGAGATTTTAAAGCATTCTTCAGTTCGGACACCACTTTTGAGTGGGATAACGCCAGCTCAGACATTACTGGTGGTGGGGATGTAGGTTTTACTTCTTTAGGAGCTCTGCAGTCGCTTAAAATACATAGATTCAACTGGCTTTTCGTTTGGTATAGAAACGGACTGCTGTGTTCGTCTCTGTATGAAGAGTTCTCATCTTGGATAAGTTTCTGTCCATGTTCTCGTCCAAAGAATGACATCAAGTCATCTTTGCAGACCGGTGGGTCGTTTATATCGAAGTCTAGCGTATCTAATAACGCATATTTCAGTGAAATATCTGGTTTTATTAGAGATTCGTTTATGATTTCAGTCTGGAAACAAAAATAATACATTGATAATTTATTTATTGATAGTGAAAACTGGATGTTTTGCAGTAGCTATGCAAAACTTTTATTTTAATTGAGTAAATTAGTTAGTGTTTGGACACTGTTCCTCTTGATAACCTCCAGTTGAAGAACTATGTAAGAAACTTAGCAAATCCGCATATGCTCTTTTTCAACTATTTAGACTGCAGAAGCGATGCATTAGGTCAATGTGCGGTCTTAAGACAATTGATAGCTGTGTTCCGTATTTTAAATCATTAAACATTTTAACTTTTCCTTATCTATTATAATGGAAACGGCTTTGTTTGTGAAACGTAACCCACATCTATTTAAAAAAACTATCAGAGGTCAGGAAAAATCCAAATGAAATATGTCAAGTAAAATGTAAAGCTGCACTAATGAAAAAAAGTTTTTCTGGTATTGCACCTCTCATATATAATAGAGTACCTAACATTATAAAAAATATGACTATATTAATATTTAAAAGGGCGCTTAACGATTTTTTTATTATGAAAACTTATTACACAATTGACGATTTTCTTAATGATGATATTGACATACTGTTATTTTGATTGACATAATTATTGCGATCCTCTCATTGACCTATTTTATTTTATTTAATTTAATCTATTATCATGCTGACATTTTTAATAATATTTATATTTTAATTCCAATGATCTGACTTATTGTTAATTTTTAATTTGGAATTGAAACCTTTGCATGCCCATGTGACGGTAATATATGGAGAACTTTATTATAAAAAACACCTATGTATACTATACCCATGTTTGCAAGGAAATAAATGATTCGATTTGATAGTGATGCAGACAAATTTTCTCATGACCTTCCCTTTCATTTCTTCCCTTCATTTTTTATACTTAAACATGTAAATATTAGTATTATATACAATAATACTTCAATCAACAAAAACGACTAGATATCGGGTTGGCGCAAGAAATAAATATGTCTGGTATATAACAGCGCACTTGAGACTTGAGCTCTTATTTTGTTTAGTTTGCTTGAAACACAGCCAATGTAAACAAGGTTATTACTAGGTCCCATGGTTGTAATTAGGTTGAACTTATAACTGTTTTAAAGTTTTTTCACACAGACAGCATTTAGCTTTGATTTTTGTTGAGACCTCTTATCCAGTTGGTATTGTTGATTGTAGTGTTAATAATAGTAGGATAATTCACTCTAATATAAAAAATGCCACAGTTTTGTAAAGTATTGACCTACACAACACATTTGAATTAAATTTAGCTATGGTAAAGCTTGGTACCTGAAAAAAGATACCTACTGTGATATTGGGATCACTTGTCCATCATCATCTGCCTAGCCTTTGCCCAACGATGTTGTGGTTGGCTTCCAGTCTAACCGGATGCAGCTGAATACCAGTATTTTACATGGAGCAACTGCCTATCTGACCTCCACAACCAAATTTACTGGGTCACACAATACCCCTCGGTAAGACTGGTTGTCTGTCTTTCGGGCTTCTCACAACCATGAAAACTGTCAAATATCTAAGAACGACAGCCGGAACCAACGGCTTAACGTGCTTTCCGAGGCACGGAGGGGTCTCGGTATGTTATCGTGATCACCTATCCACGGAACGTCCGCGGCAAGCGTAGCTTAACCTGGTCGATCAACCTGTGCGGCTGTTATTAGTTAGCCACAAGCCCACTAAAAGGTATTCAGTGAATTTATTGATATTAAACTGTGGCTAAATACGTAGACAATAATACAAAAAAAAAAACCGCTATATTATGATCAATCCCATCCATCCATATTAATTATTTTAGTTTGTAATGTATTTTCAAACATGTTGACAACAATATTTTCTCAAAGTATATGTTTCACATATTATTGTTAGTAATTAATCAATTAATGACCACAGGATAAGATAATTGGGCTTAGGAGGGCAATTACCGTTGCCTGTCGCATTAATAAGCTATGATTCACTCTTGAAAACTGTAAACCAAACAATTTAAAATGCAAGTATTGACGACTACATTTGTTGATTTTCCTCACATAAAACTGAACAAAAATGGTTAATAGGTAGTTGATTAGGTGACAAGGAAGTGTTTTTTTACCTTTTCTTTTTCCGTTAGCGTTTCCCATATATTTTCGTAAGACGTTCTTGCATCAACAATATCCTCGTGGATTTTCGCAGCTATGGGGTTCATAGACCGAAAATATTCCTCAGCGAAGGCTCCCAGTGCCATGTTCACAGATTTTGATTATAAATTACACTAAAACCTTTCCGAATGTGTTATTTTTAATTTCAATCGAGATACGGTAAACAAACAACACAACCATTGCCATCGGATAATAAATAATGAATGAATGAAAGAGCGAAGGCGAACAACATTACAGAAAGGCGAATGAGAACGCGATACACCACAGACTATATAGAGATGAGATACACTATGGATACACCTCAGAACAAACCAAACAAACACTATTCGTTTCGTTACGTCAGAACAAAAAAGTCAGTAGCATTATGAAACTGTGATGTAAAGTCTGAAGTCTTTGTCTGTAATAATAGGTAATAATGTTTAAATTAGTTTAAATTCTGTGAGTAAGAATAAGAAATTTAATTTCTTATTCTTACTCACAGAATTTAAACTCGATGGGTACTTGATCAGATATCCATCTGGCGGTGATATGGATAAGCTTTTCAGAAGATTCCTTGCTCAAGCTTTGATATTATTGAAAATGAAATCAGTCTGAAGCGTAAGCTTCATTTCATATACAGTTTCATGCAGAGTATTTAAGTCACGCTACTAAAGTAATGAAAACACGTTATTATTTTTCCAGACTTCGAGAAATAGTGTAGTTACGGTTTTTGTAATGGGGTTATTAATATCTTATCTGTGCCAATTTGTCGATTTATCGGTTCATGGGTGGACATACATAGAAATGTCAAAAAGACAAAATGGCTTACATTAGCTTTATTTGTTTAGTGTATTCGACATTAAAATGTAACGGCAAAACGTGAAAAGTGAAGTTTGAAACTGCGGCAACTATGTTGCACAACACAGGGCATTTTGGTCCGAACGAGGCGCCAATTAACATGGGAACGCCCGTTAATATGACACCAATGAGTGGTCATATGAATATCACTCATAACATTAATCATTTGAGCAAAATAACCCACCCAAGCGTCCCATCGCCTAGCGGGCACTACAACCTACCGGAATATGCACATTACAACCACTCTCCAATAGGTATGCCGTCACAAATAGGTCAGTTTCCAAGCTATCAACAACTGGGTTTCCAACAATCTTATAACAATCAAAATGTGAATAATATGAACGATTTACCATTCCCAAACGGTATGTTTCCTATGAATTTAAATATACAGAACGAGCATAACGCTAATATGATGAATTATGCTTATGATAAGAGAGTAATTGAGTCAGCGAGACAGGAAAACTTTAAAGAGCAGAATATGCGGAAAATGCCTTTGAATATACCTCAAATACCAAATAAACTGTACAACAAACAAATTGGCGGGAACAACGACTTCATACACAATAATATGTTTGAAGAAACTCAACATAATCTAGATTTAAGCATGAAAACTCCAGAAAAATTACCAATTAATAGCACCAGACGGAAAAACATTGAAAACACTGTAAAATTAATTGAAAATATTCTAATTCACTCATCAAATAAGCCTAAAGAAGTACCAGAAATGATACCCATAGTGCCGAACACTACAATAATGGACTCACCATCAGATATGACAGTTGAAAATGTAACAAAAACATCAACAAATATCCCGGACTCAAATACGGACCCACTAGCACAATCTCCACCAGACTTACCAATTGATGACTCAAATAAGGACAATGATAAACCAAAACCAATGGACACTGACAGCAGAGACAAAAGAAAAGCAGAAAATGACATGTCATCGGACGATGAAGAGGTAAAACCTATAGGAATAACGCAACACTTCATTAGAGAAGACGCAGAAGTGACAACCGACAATAGTATTGTTATAAAAGTTGAGAAAGCAAGTTGGGCAGATTCGGAATGCTTTACACCATTTTTGAAAGATTGCCATGGGTTTGAGAGGGACGAACACATGAATTATCGAATTATTGAAGGTGACTGTAGTGTTTCCGAAGCTGTTACTTCTTATAAAAATGGTAATTAATTCATTTATTTCTAGCTATTAAATTATATTATTGATTGATGTGTAAAAGTGTTTGTACTAACCTACTTACAGAAAAAAAAATCATTTATTAGTATCCGTCCTGATATTCAGCGGGTTAACTAGTATCCGGTCGTCCAATTCAAAACCCTATGGAATTAGTAATGGGTATTATGATTTTTATTTCTAGCTACATGTTTATTATGAGCACCTAATAATACAAAAAAAAACTGTGCCCCATTCGTCTAGCCGTAGCATCTGTGATCGTGTTGTTGGGGTTCAATTCCCAGCTCGGGAGCCGTAATATGACGTGTTAATATCATCATGATTCCGTTGCGAAAAAGAGATAGTGCTATCGGTCATGTATAGCTCTGTCTCTCTTTCACGTTGGAACAATGATGGAATTAACACATCATAGTACGGCCGCAGGCAATGTTATTGAGTTTTACTGTTAGAAAATCCACAATAGCAGCTCTTAGTTCAGAACTGGGCTCAATAAAAGGAAATAAGCTCGCCTCTTGTTGGTTATCACAAAAGTGGCGCGAAAAGGTTACACTTTAAATCCGTCTCCCCCATATTTTGTATGTTCATTATTTAATCAATCAATTATTCATAATTACAGACATAAAACCAGAAGGAGTATTTGAATGTCCGCACTGCGCACTACTCTTTAAAGACCCAAAAAGATTTATAATTCACAATAAATGGCATACTTTCGGCCTAACGAACATTAAAAGAATGGAGATTGCAAAAGTAAGAGAACAGCAAAGGTTTGAACGAAAAGAGGCGAAGATCATAGAGCGAATGAACTCTAAAGAGGTTACGGATATTAAGGTGGACGGAAAGGTGTTTCCGTGTAAAGATTGTGATAAGGTGTTCAGTGCTAAGGGGAGCTTGAAGAATCATAGGCAGCGGTGAGTTCGTTTAGATATTTTACAGCAAGCTAACAGTTTTTGGCACTAGTGTAGCGGTATCTACATCGCCACATGCGAGCTGCGCGTCATACTGACGTCACGCAAATCCTGCATCGCGCAAGCAGAGTTTACCGCGTGACTAGCATATATACAATTTCCCGACATCAACCATCGGACAGTTGCCCACCAGACACGACATGCGTTTGGTCGGAGATCCTCCCTTTTGTATGGAGGTATGAGGGAACTTTACATCCAGTTCGTTCAGCCTCTATAATAGGATTTTGTTCTGTATCGTGGTTGCGTTTAAATACGTTATACAAAAAGTAGAGCCAAAAACTGTCTGTTGGTGGTACAAATAAAAATAATTGTACAAATATTTAACTTTTAGCATCGCCTTGTATGAGTCTGTTACAATTGTGAATAAATTAAATAAATCAATTCCGAGGGAATCAAACGTGCGACACACCACAGGAACCTAACGTTCAGTCACTGCGCCAATCATGCCATTTACGTTCATTAAATTCCCCTGGCGAGCTTTTCATTCCGAATAAATAAAATGTGTATCCACATATTCAAAAATCTGGCTTACAAAGTTTTATAAAAAAAGAGACGTGTTGCTTGGGAGATTCTCAATTTGAATAAAGTATTGCGAATTTTTATGTAACAACCATAACATATTATATTTGTTCACAGAACACACCCCACCCACATAAGAGAATGCAAAATTTGTCACAAGGTAATATCAAGCTGGACGGCTCTTCGAGCACACTTAGCGACTCACTCGGCAGACTCAGGGCTTGGCTACCAGTGTAGCGACTGTCCTAAGAGGTTCAAGTACTCACACTCGCTGGCTAAGCACTCTGATACTCACTTGGTAAGTACTTCAGCGCAAAAGTGACTGAAACGAAACTATCACAAATTAAACTTATTTTATTTCGAAAATCAATCAGTAGCAATAATTAAACAGACAGACGTGCTGCTGGAGAGTTTGTTGCGCAAATTTTTCTTTTCAGCTAAACCGTTTTTGGTGACTGTTTTATGTAATTTTGACGTTCAAAAGATGTTGATTCTCAGCCTAATTTAAATAAATCACTTTGTATTTAATTTTAAATTAAACTTGCTAGTGGACAGTAAAATAAATCCTTCTAAACTTTGACTACTATCCAGTAAAATTTCGCTCAAATTTCTGAGTATCCGGGGGCCGGATATTGAACACTTCTTCCTAAAACCTTGCTGAATATACAGTATCCGACCAAATCACTACCCGTTTAACCTTTATTGTAGTAAATTGGATATTTTCATATAGGTAATTTATCATTACGCAAGTACTGCCTTCAAACTGTGTCTTGAAATAATGTTATTTATTGTATTCGTATATTGTATACTTAATTGCCACCATCCCACACTGGGCCGCCGTGGTGGATTACAGTCCACTCCCTCTCACAGAGAGAGGGCCTGTGTCCCAGCCGTGGGAACATTATAGGCAGATAAATAATACTTAATTGAGTTGATTAATGATGTTGTTGACTTATGAAAATGACTTACAAACTGGATTAAATAAAAAATATATAAATAATTATTATTATTAATTTTGTCAACAGGAAAAAGTGCACGCCTGCACGGATTGCCCCAAGAAGTTTGGTTCGCAAGCTCTCCTGAAGATGCACATGAAAACCCACGAACGATTGTTGCGCGGCGCCACTTATAGGTGTACTTACTGCGGGAAAGGATTCTTTGAGTCGTATAGTCTGCAGGTGAGATTTTGGATAAGATTGCCTTCTCAGACACTAAAACCAATCAATCGTATCTCTCTGTGGAATGCGCTCCCCCACGAAATCAGGATGGCAACCACGATTATCCTTTATAGCTAAAGATCGGGAGCACATTCGCAAGAAGCTGGCAGTATCGTCACATCGGTAATGTTTTCTCATTGTTTGTCCTATTGGTTTTTAGTATATTCGTGTATTTAGGTACATTTATTTGTGCTTATATATAATTAGGTAAGTATATATATTATACATATTTATAGTCTTAATAGGTTTATGCGTGTCTATAAATTTCAAAATATTTATTCATAAATTATCATTATAAATTGAACCTACCACTGTTAGTCTCTGCATCACCCAAAGGTTGACTGGTAGAAAATGCCTATGGTATTAAGTCCGCCTCTGTAAATGTGTGCTTAAAGTGTTCAATAAAATAAAATAAATAAACTGAAGTATGTTAATAACACGTGCCTTTAATCATTATAATAATAATAAATAATAATATGGGACAACATCCACACAAGGTCTTCAGGTCCCGAACTAGGCAGAGCCTGTACTACGGTAACCTGATGACTGATATACATACTTATATACATATACACACCCAGACACAAACAGACATGTTCATGCACACAAATGTTTGACTTGTCCGGGGATCGAACCCGGAACCAGCGGCTCATAAGGTAGGGTCGCTACCAACTGCGCCAACCGGTCAGTCAAAAGTGTTAAGAATGAATGTGTTAGGTTACAAATTCAGAGCGGCATTTTTTGTAACGTGTAACGAGGCGATACATGAGCAGTTCCACTAAATGCTACGCTGCACGCAGCAAGAATTTGCGGCCTAATACAATAAGAAAAGATGGATGAGTTGCGTAAAAAATGGTAAGGTAACCACTGAGATAAAGGCTGATAGGGGTGAACGAAAGATAAAGACGTTCGTCGCTACAAATAAATAAGAAAAAAGGTAAAAAAAAATAACACAACTTGGATGGGAAAGGTACTCACTTGGATAAATTCTTCGACGGCTCGGTTGCTTGGTTCGTAATTTATGACTTCCCACACCATATCAATTATATTTGAATCACTTGTCATTGGTATTCACTTATTTGCACACGTTTGAGAGAGTTTTGATAGGACGGCCTGGTAAACGTGTCCACTAGCGGCAGATCGGTTGCAGAGACAATAAATTGGGATAAGGGCAGGAGAGTGGGGGTTTATTAATTTGAAAGTCAAATTTTGTTCCCTTAGTCTTAGTGCGTGTCCCGGGTAAATATTTTTCTTTCTTTCTTTTCTTTTTTCCCCACTGCGTTGTGACGATCTGCCCCTTCTCCAAATGAATCATCTTCATAATCATAATTACTAACAAAATATGATTGATTTATTTCAGGTACATGAAAGAACACACCGTAACGAGAGACCTTACGCGTGTGACATCTGCAACACCAGCTTCGGAACTAATTCTAGTCTCAAGAGACATTTGAAAGTGGTAAGTATAATTGTTTGGCATATTTTTTTTTTTTAAATCTATTTACAAGGTGGACACAACAGTCCGACAATAAATTAAACTGCGTATATCTTATGTCGTTCCCAGTCTGCATATGAAAATTCAATCAAATATATCCAATAGCTTAGTCACCATAGCTAGACAAAGATTGGAAAAGTCAGCCCATCACTATTATTTAGTTCGTTTGCAAAAATCACTTTTTTAATTTCGATGCTAGGTTTTATTTCATAGTTTCAAAATACCCTCATTAGTATTTCACTTTTTGTTTTAGTGTTGTCACCACATTGTGAATTAGAATCAATTGTCGTGTGTTAGTCTCGCAAAAACTCAAAAATAACTTTGCCGATTGTGATGAAACTTTGGTAAGTGGTTGTGTGCGCGTCTGAGAAAGTTCCTAACAAAAAAATAACTGAAAAAGAAACGAGCGAGCCATACAGTAGCATATCATGTGTAACATCTGACATCTCACCTTGGTAATAAGCAAAACATTAACATTATAACCTAAAAAAATGATTCAGGTATTATTTGAAATGATTATTTGAGGTTAAGCGCACAGCTGATGCGTTCACCTTCTCTATTTCTCTTGCTCGTCACACGTACGCAACTGTTGGCTGACAGTACCAACCTCTCGGAAAATGGGGTGGTACCATCTGACGGTCAACTCTACTACCGCGCGCGCTCATAGGTCAAATCAAATAGCGCGCGCTTCCCCGGCTTCCTGTTACACACTTCCGTCGCATTTCAGGAAATCAGTCCCACATATTGCTGGAAATCGAGAGGAAAGATATTACACATCAAAAAGGGTATAGTCCCAGTCGCCCCCACATGGATTGCCACCAGGTGGCAATTGGGAGAAAAAAATCCCAGTTACCACCGGGTGGCGACTGGGACCTTATTGCCCCCACTTCAAATCGCTGTACATTGCGGCGTGGATCGCCAAACCCCCTCATCGCTATAATTATTTCTTACGGCCGCGATGACGGGGTTGGCGGTCACATTTCCAATGTGGTTTTATTAGTAGATAAATGCATAATATTTAAATGGCATAACAAGTATTAGACAAATATTTAAGCCCCGTAATAATCATTACACATGATGACATTATATTTAAGCGCCACAATAAATTGTTTTCGAAGAATTTTTGCGTGCTTTAGCATCAAATTTGTATTTGCATTAAAAAAGAAATTGTACTACCTAATTATAATTATATAGTTTGATTATTAAACTTGTTTTTAATTCTAATACTTACCTACTTATTAGCTTTCTGGCTGTCGATGTCGATGGGTGCGCAATGTTTGGTATAATAAGAATAAACTTATTTATTCTGTGCATGGTTTTTTTTTTCTGTGCATGGTTGATGGTGGGCTAGGTCGACGGAGCCCCGCTTCGCGGGGCTCCTACTTCTGTGTGGTTTATAAAAAAATAACCACGAAGGGGATGGCGGGGTCTATTCGCTCGCTTCGCTCGCTCACACGACCCCGCCATCCCCTTCTAACCTAACCTGTCCGAGTCGGGGTGCGGGGTTTGGCGATCCACGCCGCAATGTACAGCGATTTGAAGTGGGGGCAATAAGGTCCCAGTCGCCACCCGGTGGCAACTGGGATTTTTTTCTCCCAATTGCCACCTGGTGGCAATCCATGTGGGGGCGACTGGGACTATACCTCAAAAAGGCATTGCAACGCATTAGCTAGTGATTTAATAAATATGAGTGAGATTTGGCTAAAATACTTCATGTTAAGCTAAGAGATTGGCTAGGCTACTCTTAATAGGGCATCGGGTGAAGTTCGTACCCACAACCTCCCGCTTACCAATTCTCTCCTTACCCATCTCCTCCCTTCCTTATTCTCAGGCTATAGCCGCTTTGTCCTTTTTTTTTATTCATTACTGCGTCTATAATGTGCGCTACGTCTCGATTCAAAGCAATGCTGTACCTGTGCTCAGTTTAATTAAATCTTTGATATTGTTAACAATTTTGCCGCTGTAGTGCAAAGCTGTTTATTTCTTGATTAAATACACTGTGGACGTCTTCATTAATTTGTTGTCTCTTTTCTAAAATATTTACATAACATTACGCCGGTAATCCTCGAAGGATTAGGCAGAGGTGTACTTACAGCACGCCCACATTTCAGTTAAATTTAAATCCCATGTAATAGGGGGCGAGCCTATTGCCATCAACAGGGCACAAATGCAGAGTCTGTGCTGCTACTGTGAAATTTCTGATAGAAAACACAATCAAATCAAATTATTTTATTTCACATAAACCTACATGGGCACTTAAGAAACGTCAGAAGCTAGGTGCACGGTTCCAATTGGTCGTTTCCTGTGGAGAAGAGTCGGCAAGAAACTCCACGGTTACTCTTTTAAAAATAATTGGCTTTTACAATGTTTATACAGCGTTATTGGTAAAACACCATCAACCTCTTAAGGGGTCATTCTACTCATCATTATGAACAACTTTTACTATGGGACCAAATATGAAATCGCGCAAATATGAAATCGCGCAAATATGAAAAAAAATCAATTCCCTACATTTATGTTTGCAGAACTCGTCAAAATGTAGGGACCAGCCGATTTTTTTTTTTCGTTATTTGTTTTGACCCCGTTATGAATACGCCTATACTTTGCAGCTGCACTGATGAGTCACTATTTTATAACGCGAATAGACTAGTCCGGGGCCCGAACTAAAAAATAATGACAACAGGATTTGACAGTTGTCCTTACTTCCGTATGATTTTGCCCGTCCGTAAAAGTTAATCGGGAGAAGGATTCACTCCAAAGCTCGGACGGGCCCATATCTTCTTTGACGGATTTAAAGATGAGGCCCCCAGTACAGACAGCGATGTCGTTTATATCTGAATATGCATTTGATCTCGTAAATCGCTTCTTGATTACTTACGACCATTCTTCTATCCTCAACAGTCCCACAGCACAGCGAAGCCCCATCAGTGTAATATTTGCCGGCGCAACTTCTCAACGGAATCCATCAGGGACAGGCACGAGCTGAGGCTCCATGGAAACCCTGAGGACTTCAAGTTTCCATGCAAACAGTGTTCTTGCAAGTAAGTTTCTTATGTATAATATTTGTATGACATTGCTGTGCTATAACTTCATGATGCCAGTGGTTAAGGCGGAACTCACTACAACGCGCCACATGACGGGGCGCGGGAAACGGAGCCAAAAGCTTCGAGCGGAAACGCCACCATAATCAGTCTATAATGATTCCACTGCTGGGACACAGGCCTCCTCTCTGTGAGAGGGAGTGAGCCGCAATCCACCACGCGGGCCCAGTGCGGGTTGGTAGATGTCACATGTTTTCGTATTTTTGGTTCTAGGACATGTTGGTGTTCTCACGATGATTTCCTTCACCGTTTTGAGAGCAGCGGAAACCCGTTTTTATTAAATTTGTATGTACAAGTCCCGCGCACCAAAGCGCGCTTGGTACTATGAGATCTGCCTAAGACGTCACCTCTCATGAACGAGGTTGTCTGTTAAAATCAAAACAACTACCAATTTGACTTCATCAATTAATATGGACTTTCTAAGTTTTCCTGACGTCATTGACATCGGTGAAGGGAAAACATCGTGAGGAAACCTAAATCTGTAGAGTTTGTTTTTTTGGTTGAACGCGCTAATCTCTAAAACTACCAGTCGGATTTGAAAAATTCTCTGCATTTGTTAGCCCAATTTTTGAGGAAGGCTATTTCATATCTCGCTACGACTCTTAGGAGCCGAGCAAATTGAAAAAGAGCCGGAAAGAACGCTAAGCGAAAGCAATAGCGCACACGGGCGATTGGATGCGACGTGGTGGTATTTAGGAGATAGGAATTTATTACTATTATTTGTTTTTTTTATTGTGATTTTGGATTTAAGGATTTCCAAGTCTGCCACAGTAACGCGTGCCCAGGTGGCTCTCAGATGACTCGATAAAGCTGTCCGGGGCTTTAAGCAGCTGCCGCCAGAGTTAGCTTAGTTTTGTGATGTTCCTGTGCGAATCCCAATAAATTCATTTTCTTTCTTTCTTTATTTCTAGGTCACGTCTTGCTGACAACAATACCAGAGTCCAGCATGCTTAATATGTCCTAAAAATATAACCTACTGCCAAATTTTTTGACCCTAATCCTTTGAAAACAAAGTTGATTTATTCTATTTCTTTTGTTCACAGATATTTAAAACTAAAAGATCTCCAAAAACACGTCTACAAAATGCACCCAAAAGGCAAAAGGAAGAAAAAGGTGGTTGAAAGCGAAGTAAGCGATTCGGAATAAACCTTAATGTCAAAGGAATAAGGAACAAAGTTTAATGCAAACAGGCTTGTGTTTTATCTACCATATCAGAGGGAGGGAGTTTTGGGCGGTGACGTCTTTGTATAGACGCTTTGATTCGATGGAAAAATGTTATATTATGTAGAGCTCTTTGTAACATAGGCGCACTAGTTCTAACCCATAGCCGCCAAAAACAGAAATCGGCAGGGGAATATACATAGATAGAATAGATAGATTATCCGGGTTAGGGCGATTTTCACCAATCTTTTATACCTAGAATAAGTCTTATCGTGAGAATAAATTTTGGATTTTTGACAGTTCTTCCATACTAGAACTGTCAGGCGTCAATTTTATTCCACGGATAAAATATGTCTGACTTTGGTGAAATCAGCCCTAAGTAGTACAACCATATTATCTATTTCTGTCGAAAAGCTGCGTTGCTGGGTTAGAGTTTGAAGGGTATGGGTGCCGCTGTATGAGACACTTCAGTATTGTCTCTGGAGTGGTAACGCCAGTTGCGATGCCTCTGGTATTGCCACAGAACTCGGAATCCCACCGGTAGCGTCTAGAGACTGTACTAAAATACGCGCAAAATAAGTCTGCGCGCAGCCGAAATCGGAAATAATCGTTTGGCGCCATCATAATGCCGAATGTAATTTAAAGTACTGGCAGGGATGTAGTCTTGAAGATCAGACACGCGCACTGGCTTATCTTACGTGCACTCTAATAAAATTCGTTCCGAAAATGGCGTTGACAGCACAACTTCTGTCACAAACCGCCTTCAAAGCCGTCAGTTTCTATACGTCACTAGTGTCGTTCGTTGTGCGAGAATATGGTAACATGCTTGGTTTGTATGGTTTGGTGGTTTGACAATGCCGCCTCCAACAGCGGCCGGTCTCCGTGCTCTGTGAATATTGCAGATGGAACGTGTCACCCATATAAATTTGTAATACCATGTTTTTTTTTTTTTAAATCAAAGCGTCTATACATTTGCCTCATTGATTTTGGCCTATTTTATAGACTAAAGAGTATTATAAATATGTATAACAAACATTAGAAAATAAATATACTCACGCCAAAAGATCTGGAGGATTCAGAAATAGCGTATGGTCTCGACGATTTTTAAACCGAATTGAATTAACCAATTTCTAGTAAAAAAAGACAAATTATATTATGTAAACATTAATCGTAAAAAGATATCTCTTAGTATTAATTTGGAATGTTTAATAGGGTTATTATTACTACAGTCTGTTAATTTTATAATGATTTGGGTGTCACATTTACTTATAAAAATCTACAACACACACAACAACACAGCCTAAACCGTTGGGTCTAGAAATATGAAATTTTGCACAAGTGATCTTTTGTGATGTAGTTCAGCTGAGCGCTAAGGAAGAATGTTTTTGATGTGTAATATCTTTTCTCTCGTTTCCCTGCAATCTTTGGGAGTGATTTCGTGAAATGCGACGGAAGTGTGTAACAGTAAGCCGGGGAAGCGCGCGCTATTTGATTTAACCAATGAGCGCGCGCGGTGGTAGAGTTGGCCGTCAGATGGTACCAACCCATTTTCCGAGAGGTTGGTACTGTCAGCCAACAGTTGCGTGTGTGAGACGAGAAAGGGAAATTGAGAAGGTGAACGCATCAGATGTGCGCTTAACCTCAAATAATCATTTCAACTAATACCAGAACCATTGTTTTAGGTTAAAATGCTAATGTTTTGCTTAATATCAAGGTGAGAGGTCAGATGTTACTCATCATAATAATATGCGACTGCAGAAAGGCTCGCTCGTTTTTTCAAATTCACTCCCTGAAGGGGTTAAATTGGGGATGAAATATAACTTATTCACATGCCTTGTGGTAAACTGTGTTTTCGAATAAATATATATATATAATAATTTCCGATTCATGCAAAAAAAAAAGCTGTAAAATATGTCTTGGAACAAGAAAATCAAAGACATCCAGCAACCCACACTGGGCCCATATGGTGGATTATGGCTCATACACAGAGATGAGGCCCGTGTCTCAGCAGTGGGAACAATATAGGCTGATTATGTAAAGCTTAATCATTTGGCACGTGTGTTGCAATGCATCTTTTTGTGAACAGACTGTAGTGAATAAAAAGTTGTTATAAAAATGTAAATAAACGTTTTTATTATCCGTTTATCTACTAAGATATAAGATAGGTTAAGGCAGTGTAAAGAAATATATAAATAGAAATATTTGTTAGACATCAAAAAAAAATGTTTTTATCGTACTTTTTATTTTTATTCTACCTAATTAAGGGAAAGGCGGCAGGTTGCCCGCGAAATTCAAATTTTTAATTCAAAAGAAATTGTTATTTGAAATCTCAACATGTAATAAAATTTTGCTGTTTAATTTTTAGAGATTTTAACTTGGGACGTTGATTAAAACGCCTTTAGATAAATTTTGTAATTAAAAGTAGTAGGTAGGTATAGTCAAATGTATAATATGTATTTTCAAAGGTTTGATAGAGATGGGCTAAATGTAGATATTCGGTATTTGGCTCTGCATGAGTGAATCAGTCGGAGATTCGGTATATTTGGCCAAAGATGAAGAATATTACATTTTTTCATCACCATTGCACGTGTGGTGAAAATGTCCTTTAATAGATAAGTTAAAGAAGAATGCTGATTGAACTGAATATCCGGTTAGGTTCAAAGCCGAATATTCGATGTTGCCCACCTTTTACCAAATTATTGAAAATTATCAAATTTATCACTAAATATAAACGGTAGAATAAAATGTTATGTACGAAATTAAAATAATAGAAACATGCGAATTACTGAATGTTTTTTTGAAATTTTACATTTTGGGATTGGCAGTATCGTATTATTTATAAGTCAAATATTTTGTTTTTATTTTGATACTATTTTTTCATGAAACATTTCTTGGACCTTGGACATTCAATGTCATCAGGTGCGGTTGAATATAAATGTTTTCTCCCAGAAATGCCTATTTTCTAACGTAACCCCAGCGTCCGCTCACGCGAATTATATTGTCGTCGCGCTCACACGTATGCGGTCGGCAATAAAATGACGAGCGACGGGTCATGTCTGGTTAATTTTGAAACGTTTTACTTGTAATGGAATTTGATTTTTATAAGATATTTGTACTATTTGTAGATTCTATAGAACATATTATTATTTAGAGAAGTGATCGTAAACATTATACTGAAAAAAACATGATTTTTACAAGGGCTTGTATCACGAGGTTCAAAGCATAATTTTATGTAAACTACATACATAGTTACCGAGATGTTTGGAAGGTAAACCAGTGCCTTAGCACCGTATTGGTAACGTAAATTCGAACACCAGCACAATCAATATCACTCATAGATATGAACATAGTCTTAAAACTAAGTCAATGTTATATGCGAAACGAGTATCTTCAATTTTAAAATCGTTTGATGTCACGCTGCGTAAACTACACGCGTCCGTGCTAGGCCCATAAAAGGATTCTTTAGTTATTTACATACAATATAGTGAAGACATTAACTGCCGATCGGATTTGAAAACTTCTTTTTGCATTTGATAGACCAATTCTTGAGGAAAGGCTATTTAACATCACGCTAGGACCCTTAGGAGCCGTGCTAAACTAACCCTAAGCGAAAACGAAGTAATAGTGCGGGTAGGCGATGCGATGCGACGGGGTGGGGCGGGGGAACAAACATTTATGTTACTTATTTTCCATCTTGAACTGACTGAAAAGGCAAAGTAAAAAAATCACGAAGGAAAGAGGAGCTTATTTTGTTTTTCAGTATAATGTTTAATATTAATTGTTTTTGTTAATTGCTGTTAATTTTCATCTGGTTTACTGTAAATAATAAGAAATATGTAAATAGATTTACTAAATAAATACTATGTCGATTCAAGGAAGTTTTTTTTTAAATATTTTTTTACCGAAAACTTAAAAGTGGCTGGATACTGGGAAGTATCCGAATAATTGTTGCAACTGTACAGCTAATATGGCTCACGAAATTTGCGTTTAAACGTTATCGTGTAAAATTAAAGTCAACTTGGTTTTGGCCAAGAGGAAATGTTATATCTAAACACCTTAACATATTAACGACGGAAGCATAAAAGCTTGGCGTTAATTTGGGGCATCGAGCTGTAGAAATGAGACTATCACAGGTATGAGTGACTGACAGTTTTTGTTATTTAAGATGGGTTTGCTCTTGAATCTAGTTTAGGTCAGTGGTGACAGAGACAGAGCCGACGATGGAGTGAGCTTACCCAGAAGAAGCCTGTTCACTCTCACTTGGAAGAGATTAGGGTTGTATGCGTTCGGAAACACAGATGCAGATAGAGAGTTCCATTCTTTTGCTGTGCGCATAACAAAAGACATTTGGAAACACTTAGTGCGAATTGGTGGAATAGCAACTAGGTAAGGATGGTAACTTGCAAGTCGCCAAAACGCGCTACCAACATTATTGATACTGTCGCAAAATCGCCGATAGCCGATACTAAAGTATCATGTCTGCTATAGCCCTATCTAAACAACATCTCCGTACCTGACTGACTGAAGCACTACAGACGAAGCACAGCTTAGGACTCATGAGACATTTCAGCTTTGCATCTGCGATGGAAACGCACCTGTGATACCATCAAATAACTACTCCCGCTCTGAGCGGAGCGGCAGGGCGTGTCAGACTCTGACTAAAACCCACCCGTGTTCCTTCAGTTGCCTGTGCCAGGGGCCACAGTGACCCTTTCGGACTTTCCCGCAACCCTGGCAGACATAAAATCTGCCTAGCCTTTTCGCAACTATGTCGAGGTCGGTTTCCAGTCAACCAGACGCAGCTGAATACCAGTATTTTACATCTACACTTATCTGAACTCCACAACCAGTTACTGCGCAACACGATAAGACTTTGACTTTCCGACTACCCGTAACGACTAAGAGCTACGAATGACAGCCGGGCGGGACCAACGGCTTAACATGCTGTCCAAGGCACGGAGGGGTCTCGGTATGTAAATATGGCCACCATGGACCGACCGTGGCAGGCGTAGCTTCACTTTCGATAGATCCGTGCAGGTGATTTAGCCCTCATTAGTAAAGACACCACGATGTTTTGTCAAGTTGTAAAAATGGTGCAAGGCAGGGGCAGGTCACTAGAAATAAATAAAACAATTAAAAATGTTATTGCCAAGTTGGTATTTTACTCTTATAAGGTACTTATTTAGTATCTTAAACAATCTAGAGCAACAAAATGAGGAAGTAAAAAATGACTTACACGCATTGTACACTTACAATTTAACAAAAAAAAAAACACAATGAAAAAACTTTTTAATTTGTCAAAAAAAATCTGATCACTTGTAATTTGTCAATTTACTGATCGCTTGTAGTATTTTGATCAGTTTAGGGTTCAGTCAGACTTATTAGAAATGACGAAGAAAAGAATTTACTAAATATTACTAGTTTAACAGTGAACAACGAATTATGCTAACTACATGTTTTTCTTGGAGTAGGTTCTCAATAGTGTCTCAATAGTCATGATGTTTTGCTCGCCAGTCCGGGCGTAACTGATGGATTATGTAATTGGTCCATACATTTATAAATGATTCGTTTTGCATTATAGCCGAAGTAGCGAGCAACGATTGACATACGAACAGTATTTACAAAAAAAAAAAAAAAAAAACAGACACCTTTGTTCAGTCTGTCTCAGCCCTTATAACTCTGATCCTTTGTCTAAATCTTAATGATAGCTTTGAACATTTTACTAGACCTTAACAGAAAACATTCAAGTAAATGCACAATTTTATAAACAAAAAATAATATTATTCTACAATTGACCAATACTTTAGTGAAGGTGAGAATGGACGAGTTTAATTCTTATATTTATTATTTGCACACACAAACCGATCAGAAAGTTTCAGATTATCTGTCAATTTTCTGATTGTAGTAAACACGGTGCGTGAAAAACTGATCGGTTTTAAACAACATTTTCTGACCAAGTGTCATATTAGAGTTAATCAATATTTGACAAATAAATATTGAGATAGTCTTGTTAAATTCCAACGAAACATTTTATGAAAACATAGTTTGAGATAATTAATTATATTTTACAAAGTGGTGATACTCAAAGACAATAATTTGTTATTCAGACTAATATAAAGAAATGTACAATATCCCTTATTTACCCTACTGGAAAGTCTCTATACTGATATTAAAGAGAGGTAACATTTATTAATTATGTAGGGGGTATTCTTCAGAACTACTTATCGAACTCCGAGTGTCATAGGATATATTTTGTGTAAAAACAAGACCTTTCACGCAGTCGAAGTAGCGTGGAGAAGCTAGCAATTAATACAATAATTAGCAATCTGCGGCAGTGAATTCGTGAAATGCGACGGAAGTGTGTAACAGAAAGCCGGGGAAGCGCGCGCGGTGGTAGAGTTGGCAGTCAGATGGTACCAACCCATTTTTCGAGAGGTTGGTACTGTCAGCCAACAGTTTTAAGAAGAATTATTCTTCGTTACGAAAAATAATTTCAAATAATACCTGAATAATTTTTTTTAGGATATAATGTGAGATGTCAGATGTTACACATCATAGGCGACTACTGTAAGGCTCGCTCGTTTTTTACTTTGTAGTTGTAGGCTTTCACGGATCATCATGCTAAAGAAAGAACATTATTAACTTAATCTAATGACATTGTCTTTAAGTAAAACCATCCTACTTAATTTTGGAGTAGTAAGCACATGGAGTTTTACACATTTCTACCAAATATACCTTTCAGTAAGAGGGCTGAAATGTCATTGAATGAATTCTGGTTAAACCCTGCGTAGATGAAAGAGAAATGCATAACAGGGGATTTTGCACACATTTTGACACAAATACGTCTTTTCGCTTGTACTGTAATTTGAATATTCCCAATTATAGGTCATGACTGTACCAAGTTTTAATGTCATAAAGGGCAACATTGTATGAACATCAGTGGTTTCTTAGGTCTTGTTTGCACTTTAAGACACGTTATAATAAGGTTTAACACTCTACATCAATCAACATTTCATTTTTAATTTTGCCATTGTTTGCACCTTAAAACACTGAAAATAAGTTTTATTATGTAACGCCGGGAGGACGGCCTAGAAGAACCTTATGGGCTGGCGCAGACCTAGCGAATCGTGGTTTCCACTGCCAAACAAATATCGACCTTGCTCTAATACAAATAAAGTTGCAAATAAATAAACTTAATTTAGTCCGAGAGCGAGTGGACAGGAGCGCGTCTGAGGTTAGTATCAGGTTATTTATTTTTGACTTTATTTTAGTATAAAAAAAAGTCTATAAGAACAAACCTAACATACAAATCCCAACAATCCTGAGATTTGTGTCTACTATTACAAACATAATTACGTATGTGGTTATATATACCTGTGTAAGTGTGTACGTTATGTGGTTGTTTGAGCTTAATTCACACTGACCTCCGTACTAGTGAAAACTGTATTATGGCAGGTCAGTCTTCCTCGTTCACATATACTAACACACTTCCACGCAATTACCCATAAAAGAGCAACAAAAAAAGTAAATTTTACCATGTTGAAAAATGTGTGTGAATTGTAGGATATTTAGTGAATGTGTGTGGAATGTGTTAGCATGGATTAAGAATGTGTATGTATTAATGATATGGGTATTAATAGCTTTTCTGTGTTATTATAGTTCATTTAGATGAGATATTTATTTAAGGTATACAATGTTGACATTAGCTCGGCAGTAAAACCCCCGGCCCTATTGGTGTGTTTTTGAGAAAGGTTCATAGTACTCGCAACTAGCGTGCGTGTATGGCCAATGTTCAAAATCAAATCGCAATCTCATCTCAGCGACATTCAAATGTCAAAAAATGTAAATAAACGCTAAACACAATTTTTTACAGATTGAGACTGAGATTAGAATGCAAATGTTCTTAAAAAAACGGAATACGGTAAACGAAACAATAGGAGTGTGTTCGGCTGGCCTTATAAATGTATGGAGTTTCTTATGATGCTCTAGTAATTGCTACCGAAGCAGGTGGCATTTTGTAGGTTCTGCCTACCCCCATGGGATGAAGACGATGAGTTTATAAAGGTATGTCAAAGAAATCCTCTGCTCTGTTTTCCTCATTCATCAATGCAATGCCTTTACATATGGTTCAACAAAATTACCTATATGTAACAACTCCATGCATCCACTACTCTGCATGTTTATTCCGTATCTCAATCGCCCTGACCTGCCGCTTGGCGTAGTAGGACGTATATCTTCTCCTTAATCCAATCTTTGTTGTATGGTGCATACGTGTTTGTTGATTTCTGGTAGACTAGACAACTTAGGTCCGCCAACTGGAAAAAAAGAGGATTTTTTTTAGTATATTATTGTCCAGATCATTGGACCAATGATAGATTAAAGTAGCAATTAGCTGTTAGTCAGGGATTCGCCCGTGTTGAGGTTGATAATTATCCCGGGATATACATCTGGGATAAAAAAAGGATCCTGTCCTAATCCAGATGATGGTGTTTCTGTGTGCTTACATAACCAGCCTATAATGTTCCCCTGCTGGGACACAGGCCTCCTCTCTTCGAGAGAGAGTGGGCAGTAATCTACCATGCGGGCCCAGTGCGGGTTGGTAGATGTCACATCATTTTTATTGTTTTTTTTTTGGTCTGGCAGCTGGGTGCCTAACAATGTTTTCTTTCAGCGTTTTGAGAGCAGTGGTGATGAAATTGTTTACACAACAAAGGTGCGTAGAATCGCGAATTATTGGCGCCACATGTGCGAAATATTTTGATGCAAATCAAAATTAGATTTTTCCACAGTTGACTGGATCGGTATAAAGAAATTTATTTCTCAAAAGAACTTACAGTCCACTTATAATGAGCAGAGGTTAGAATTAGGTAGAGTTATTTATGTACTTGCATCGAAATATTGATATTAATACGGACATTCCCGGGATTTCTAATGGACAAATAAAACAAACAAAAAAACAATAAAAACCTCAGAGATAGACAGACAAATAAAACAAGGAATTTTGCAACTTCGGACAAACAATGTCGTTGATATACTTAAATTTGGCAATGTCTCGCGTGCAGTGGTTTAAATTGTGTAAAAGTAATAGCTTTTTATTTAATAAATCACAGGATTTTACTGCTCTTTAAAATTAATCTCGGGATTTGAGGCATATCCACTTTATTCTTTTGCTGTATGAAATCAGTGTAAGTACATAAATAACTCTACCTAATTCCGACCTCTGGTAATAAGATATAAAATATGTATGACAATACAGTACAATACAATTTCCTCCAGAGTATTAGAAGTTATAATGTACATACATGTTTCTTGTGCTTATAATTAAATCTATTCACGTTATCACACTCTTTTATATCATACGGCAATCCATTGAACAGCTGTGCTCCTTCAAATAATATGGTATTTCTACCGTAATTAGTGTGTACGCTGATGACTTCCAGTTTGTTTTTATATCTATTTCGCAGGCTATATGCCATTGTTTTTTTCTTTGGTTGTATGTTAGTTAGGATAAGATACAGGGGTCATAATGGCTTTCTTTTTCCTGATTACAGAGCAAAATTAAACCAAATCAAATGAAAATATCTTATTTCACATAAACCTACATGAGCACTTATGAAACGTCAGAAGCTAGGTGCACGGTTCCGATTGGTTGTTTCCTATGGAGAAGAGCCGGCAAGAAACTCCATGGTTACTCTTTTAAAAATAATTGGCTTTTACAATGTTTTCAAATGACACTGTTAAAACACTTACAAGATAGTATGAGTAATGGTACCTTGTTGGAATACAAGCTACATGTCCAACGGTTGGAATACATCTCTGTTATAGATGGCTGTATAATTAACACTTTATTGTAACTCACACTCCATACAACCTCACTACTCACTCTTACACCCACACCCACTCACTCACTTACACACTAACATTACTCACTCGTAACACAAACATCACACGTACTCGCGCGATTTGGCCTTTTTCTCCTGTACAACGTTCATTCTTTTGCAGTGCAGTTTGTATAATGTTAATTTACCGCTATTATTTTTATTTTTAGTCTTGCATGTTTACTTTGTCTACACTTCAATTTCAATTGCAAAGTAATTAATGATAAGTGGAAGTGCGGAGACTCCTAATACAAGCAATTCCTTGCTTAAAAGGAGATCTCCAAAAATATGTACCTAAATGCCCATTGTAATTGAAATAAACATTTTTATTTTTTTTATTGTATGTATGAGAAACGGAAAATTTAATGAATTGTGTGTTTAAATCAGATTTGTGATTATCAATAAAGTTTATTTATTTTTATGTATCTATTTACATACATACTCTACCATTACAGTATCCAAATTTGGTGGTGTAGTTAACTAATAATTCATGAAATAATTTACAACATATTAATATCCACTCCAAACAAGTTTTAGAAATTAAAAACATAACACTGCAGCAGCATCATGTGAGACAGAATACAAGATTATTTTTTTATTAATATAAAGTATGAAAAAATCACACCCTATTGGTTCAATTGCATCTTTGTTTTTGGGTCAGACACATGACGGAAACAACAATTTATGGAAATGAATATTTCTATGACCGTAGATATT
The DNA here is from genome assembly GCA_937001585.2 of Brachylomia viminalis. Taxonomy (NCBI): domain Eukaryota; kingdom Metazoa; phylum Arthropoda; class Insecta; order Lepidoptera; family Noctuidae; genus Brachylomia; species Brachylomia viminalis. The sequence goes on along the minus strand of OW443320.2, from coordinate 11,629,749 downwards.
TTTAAAAACTTGAGATTTTGAGTCTCTAAGAGTGCTTCTAGGACCAAAAATACCAAAAAAACAGGACAAGATTGAAATAAGAGCTCTTGTAATATTATACCTACCATGTTTAGTAACAATGTTTAACTGAAAACTGACCCATACAGAGAATGCTTTGATAAGCATTTTTTGTTGACTGCCTTGGAAAGACTTTCGAAATATCACCATTGGTATATATTCTAATTATAGATATGACTTTATAAAAGTTAATTTTATTAAATACATTCAGTAAATTGCTTACCTGATCAATAAAATCGAATAATTGCGATATATCGTAAGTAATAGTTGGTGTGTTTGGATTCCGTCTCTTTAGATGTTCCTCGTATATTTTACAGACTCCCTCCATGCAGTCATTGACGCTCTCGTAGTCGGAATACGTCCTCGTCTCAGGCCTGGGGCCCGGTTGCACCAACAAAATCGTGTGGGACTGCAAAAAGTAACCTATATTTACCCGCCATTTTCACTAACAAAATTCAGCGGAAATATAACTTTACTTACCATTTTTGGTGGGGAGAATGCAAATGCTGGAATTGTGTATGTGTAATTCACAGTATTTGTCGATAAATACCTTTTTATCGTTATTTTATCAGAAAATTACAAACGCCGTAGCGGAGCTTGACATTCGTTCTGAAACTGCGATTAGATACAGAGTATAAATAAATAAAAAAAAGAACGCTGGAAAAGGTTTCACTTTTTTATTTTTCTCTATTCCTCTGAAAATAACCTTTGAAATGAAACCACAGCAAGTTTTAAGGTTGAGAAAACTTAAAATATGGGGGCAAACTACATAACTTTGTATTTTAATAGTTTTTCTTCATTTTGTTACCGTAATCTTGGAGATCAAAATAGTCGTGTTTCAGAACAATTTTACTATTCAGATTCATTACAAGTATTCTTTATTGCTTTACTAGCTACGGCGGTCAAATGTAAACAATGAAAGTAATTTAATTTGTTAGAAATACCTTTGGATTTTAATAATTGTTTTTATTCAATTAAAGTTTGAAGCACTTACGTATAATGGAACGTAAGATGAGGTATCAGCAGTGTTGCCACTTTAGTGATTTTGTCACTAGATTTTGTGAATTTTAGGAGTTAATGAGTTAGACAGATATAATCTGAAAAAAAAACACTGAAGAATTATTTGATGACTTTTGGTTATATTTATCGAATGTTGTGCTTTGGATCCGGAGTACACTTTGCCGAGTAAAAAGTACCTGTTTCGGAACGTAGGTTTAGCCGTCTTTGTTTGGTTTTTTTTTGGATGGTGTTGGGGATTCCCCAACTAATCAAATCTAGCACGTATGTAAAGTTTGTATGTGAGTGCTGCATACGATTGCTTGTATTTAGTTAGTTGCTAGTTTTCGTTCGCGAAAGTAGAAGACAATAATTATCGAAATCAATCAAGTCAAGATCTAAAGTTTTTGTGTAGTATTTATTTCGCTTTATCATGGACGTGCCCACTGAAAAAAAAGACATTTATTCTCAAAAATATCGGAAAAAATGGGACACCCAAGAAGAGTTCAAGACTTGGTTACGGCCTGTAGCAAACGATCAAAAAAAAGCCTTTTGTACTTTTTGTCATTGTGAAATGTTTGCAAGAATGGGCGACATTAAGAAACACAGAGTAACATAAAAACATATACTTAGATAAATCTGGCTTAGTGTCTAAAAACCGACAAAGTGGATTTCTGTCCGCTTCTAAAAATAATACAAACACGTTAAAAGTTGAAGGAACATTGTCCCTGTTCATTGTGGAACACACATCAATACAGCAATTGACCACTTAAAAAAATGTTTTATTTTTTATTTACGAGGTCTTGAACTAGGCAGAGCCTACGGTAACCTGATGACTGATATACATATACACTCCCAGACACAGGTCAAACAGACATGTTCATGCACACAAATGTTTGACTTGTCCGGGGATCGAACCCGGGACCAGCGGCTCAGAAGGCAGGGTCGCTACCAACTGCGCCAACCGGTCAGTAAATTACAGACTCAAAGAGTGTTATCGACATGAAAATGCACAGAACGAAATGCAGAGCGCAGTAATAAATAATGTGTTAGCTCCTCACTTCAAACAGATGCTATTGGATGATATTGGATCACAAAGGTATAGTGCACTATTAGATGAATCCACTGACCTCAGTATATCAAAATTATTTGGCATAGTAATTAGATATTTTAGTTGCACGCAAAATGAAGTTGTATCTGCATTTCTAGCTTTAGAACCACTAAGGAGCGCGTATGCTCGTGGAATTATTACTGCCTTTTTAAACTATTTACAGGCACATTATAAAAATATAAATTATTTATATAATTTATATTTATTTAAATTCTATATAACTTAATTGGATTTGGAGTGGATAATGCCTGTCATGACTGGAGTCAACAATGGCGTACATAATATTTTAAAAACGGAATATGGCGTCTAGTCAAATGTGTTTGCCTTCATTGCAAATGGCGGTGTCACATAGTCAGAGCAAACGTTACCGCGAAATATAGAGTTTCTCATTAGAGAAACCTTTAATTGTTTCTCACATTCACACAAACGCTGTGATGAGTACAAAGATATACATGAGACAATATATTGTGGCGATCAGCCTTTAAAAATATTGCGTTCTTGTGATACTCGTTGGGGGTCTCCCTTGTTTCACCGAAAAGAAATGGCCAAATTATCATTTCCCAAACTATTTTCCGCATAGTTTAATTTGCCAAATTATTACTTAGCAAAAAATCTCTTCACAAATAATTGTAACACAAACCTAATTTTTGGCAAGTGAACGTTTAAGCAATAACTTGTTTACCAACTAGTACTTTTACCAAGTTTTATGTAGTCAAATATTTCAGTTGGAATAACCCATTTTACGCAAAATAAAATTTGCCTAAAAATAACAATAATACTAACTCGGGTAGTATTTTTTTTTAGTTAGTAGCAGTTTTTTTTAATAATTGATTTCGTCTAACTAGTTCAGTTTCGGGTAACCTGTTTTTTTTTCAATTTTTTTTTCATATACCTAATCTAGTCGTTTCGGGGAGGTAGGAGGTCACAGTTTTAACCTAACCTAACAATTTTTTTAATTATTAGGTAACCTACTGTTACTAGTTCCTTGTAACCATAAATTTGACTTGTTTCAGACAAATTCAAGCACATAAACTTACAAAGAAGTACGCAAATGACATAATTTTTTGTCTAAAGATTGTTTGCTGTAATAAATCATTTGATTAAAGACCAAATGCCTAAATGACATATTTTTGATAATATTCTGCCAAGTAAAAATTTTACAAAATGAAAATGTGCGTACTAAAATCATTTCAAACATTGCATTGGTGTAAAAAAAGGTTGCTACAATTTGTTTGGGTTGTGAAATTTTGTCAAAATCTTTTCGGCAAAACGGCAGGATCCCACTCGTAACAAAATGGCTGTAAACACTCTAAATAGCATTCTTTTTATAAGAAATCAGTTAAAGATAATGAAGAAGAACTGGTTACAGTTACGAGCTCCCGGCTGATACGTAATTACTGCTATTGGAAGCAATTCTAAATACTCTTTTAAATAAAAAAAAATCGGACAAAACTGATGTTCCATCTCAGCCGTCTACATCTGCAATAATAATTTATTTTATTTTATTAAGAAGGCTTACAGACTTATTACAAATAAATAGGTAACAACAACATATCATCAAGTTGCTAATAACAAGCCTCCACAGATATATAGCATATCGACTACATAAAGCTGAACAATTAAAGTACATTGTGTACATAAGTAAGTAGGTTAGCTAAGTTATATTTATTTGTTTACGTTGCTAATATGCGTTTAAGAACCACTAGCCGGTGCAACATTCACAAAAAATTATTTGGCTAAGAGCATCCTTGCTGTGCTTATCTTAGTGCAAAATAAGTTATCATGCTCAGAAGATACATCATTGAAACTCCGAGCGCCTCTTATAAGAAAAGCATTACGCCTATAATTAGTAGTGGCAGAAGGCACACCTAGAAGCGGCCTTTTACGTAATCCAATAGTGTTGGTTCGAAATGCTAACTTTTCTAATAGTTCAGGGCAGTCAATCGAGCTATTCGCTATTTTAATCAAAAAACACACATCGTTAATGAGTCGCCTACGATCCAATGGCAGAAAATGGTACCTCTTGCAACGGTGACTGTAATCTATGGATACTTGGTGTGCCTTATAATCGAGATATCTTAGAATTTTTTTCTGGATACCCTCAATGCGCGAATTGTAGATCCCATATTGAGGGTTCCAGACTTGTGACGCATACTCCAAGTGGCTGCGCATGAACGAACAGTACAAAACCTTGGTGGGCATCAGTGAACGGAAACAGGCTGAGACTCTGATTACAAATCCCAGTGCTTTCGAGGCCCTGCCCACGATACTGTCAATGTGTTGATCAAATAGTAATTTGCTATCCTGTATAATACCTAAATTCTTAATGCTGTCAACTTTGTCCAGGGTTAGTCGGTTGAGAATATAGATTGAATTTATTATAAACTTCTGGCGCGTGAAGGTCATTTGAAAACAGTTAGAGACATTCAGTCGTAGCAAATTATGTTTGCAATATTCTTCAAACCTGTTAAGATCAGCTTGCAACCGGTGAGTATCAGAGATATCACGTATAATATAATCTTATGAAACTTCATATCATCAGCGTATAGCAACACGTAAGAGTGCCTGAAGCAGTTTACAACATCAGCAATAAACATAGTGAAAAGCAAGGTCCCCAACTTAACCCTGTGGTACACCCGAGGGGACCGAGGTCCAACCCGAAGTGTAACCTTGGAGAACCACAGCCTGACTCTGATTCTCAATGTAAGACGAAAACCATCTATATAGGTCGCCATGTATACTAGCTTTGAGCAACTTCTTGCGTTGACACTCACTATCCAGTCTATATTATTGTAAAAGTTGAAATCACCCAATATTATGAATTTGTCCATGGGTTTTTTAAAATTAAGTGTGTCATGTTATCAGTGAAATTATTTAATTGGATGCTATATGAATTGCGAAGATTCTGCTTACAAAGATAAAGGGCGCAAATGTGCACCTTGTAAGTAGTGGCCGGACGAGACTTCTTGAGAGCAAGCGATACCCAAATGTCCTCAGCAGAACTACACCAATCCGCCTCTCAACTACAGCAAGCTCTAATCGATCAATATGAAGAAGAATTACAAACAGAAGTATTTAAAGTTTATTTTTAGTTTTGTCGTGTTTATTTTTATTCATTGTATTCACAATTAAAATATTATTTCTTGACTTACCTTGTGATTTAATTAATAAATTATTTACTGACTTCTGGGAAAAGTTTTTAGTTAAAAATATCGCTAAAACTGGTGAAAATGTTTTCTGCAAGGTGGCAACATGTGGTAAGTTTATACCTGTCAAATTAATTAAAGACTTGGCTAAAAGGTCCCAGCAACCAATCCATTAAAATTAAAAAAAAAAAATACCTGTCAAATTCGGTGTTAACCTTATAGAAATGTTTTCATCTAATTTCGCGCTAAAACTATTTTAAAACCCTATGTAATGAATAATTCTTGCTAAAACGTATTACCACAACCCTTCTAAAATATAAAATAGTCCCATTATAAATAGAAATTCAACATTAACATCAGTTTAGCATTCAAAGTACAATGAGTGACCCTTTACAAAACTTTGAGTTTATTTTGAAGAACAACAATACAAAACGTCCTCTAGGCCTTTACAGTGATAATAAACAACAAAACAAACATACCCTAAAGCCACAAGATGTGATATCAAGTGTGTCTAAGCAGCTAAAAGCAATTCAAGTTGCAGATTCATTGAAAAGTGATAAGAATTCAGCTAAAGACTTGCAAAAGTATAAGAAATCAAATTTTTTAAGCGTAAATAACTTGCCGGTGTATGAAGAGGTAAGTTTGTAATTTTTATAAATGTTATCTTTATGACAAAGTTGTTCTAATCATGCTTTCTCTTTAATTACATTGTAAGCCAACCTGCAAGCAAAATATGATGAGCAATACTTCTAGTTATATCAATCAAAGATATGCCAAGTTTTGGCCTGCTAACTAACTCTACCTATCGTTGTTACCAAGTAGCTTGGAAGTGTTCTGGTTTGGCGAGCCAGTAAAACTTGAGTTAAGATCATTTTGTTATTTTAAAAAGACATTTCAATCACATCAGAGTTTAATAATGAGTCTTAATTTAATCACATGATTATGTTCCTTTTATTTCTATCTCTCACTACTTGGCAAAAGCGTCCCCCCTTTCATTTCCAAACAACATTTTCTGCCATTTATTATGGATTGGTCAATATTAAACTTTTTTTTAATACTCATTTAAGGTACCCAAAATAACAACAAAATTCGATACACAATGTGTGTCTGACACACAACTCATAAACATTATAGAAGATGCCGAGATCATTGATGTTCACCAAGGAATGACGCAGGAGTTTGAAACTACCTTTATTCACCATACAGAGAAACATAGCTTAGAAGATGATGAGGAAATTGGTGAAAATGTATGTAAAGAATATAACAAGAAAGACTCTGGAAATGTACAGACTGAATATAGTGATATAGAAGCTATAGATATAGCTATAAATAAAGATGGTATGAATAAAGTTCATGAAAATATAACAAAAGCAATCAGTGTTAATAGAATAGAAAATAATACAAAAGCAGACAATTCCATGAGTCTCATTTCCCCAATAATGTGTAGTAATAATATTATGGACAGAGAATGTGTCAGCAACAGTCAAGGCAGTAAAACCGATGAAAATACGCAAATTGGAGAATATAGTAAAACATGTCGTGATTGCATAGTAATTGTAGATGATAAAGACATAGATCAGTCAATAGAAAGACCGCTTAGTCCAATATTTATGCACAAAAACGTAAAAACAAAATCAAAGACTCCATCCCCTCTAATTTTTAACCTAGAAAAGTTTGAACAGTTTGAAAATATTGTAATACCAATCTTAGAAGGTAATGATATGAAAACTGTAAAACGAGTTATTAATTCTCAGATTTTAGATAAGGAATTATGTTTTAAAATGGATGAGGAAATAGTACTTAATGAAAGAGATATACTACCAAGTCCTGTACTACAAAATGAACTTATAAAACAAGAACATAAAGAATTTAAAACTCATACAGTCAATGATCCAAATCTAGGTACAGATTTAGAACTTATTGAACTAGATAAAGCAACATCAGAAGACTTAATACACAAAATAATTAATGAAGACTCAAAATGGTCAAAAGTGGGAGCAGAAAGCGAAATTTTGAACGACGAGATTTTATTTAGTAGCGACGAAGAAGATAATTATCTAATACATAAAAGCTACCAAGATCTACCATTCACTTGTGCCTTAGAAACCTCTTTTTACGACCAACCTGATGTTCTAGATAAAACCATGTATGTAGGTTTTCAAACTGCTAGTAATAAATCTATTCAGATTTTCACCGAGTCTTTTGCTCAAGCTAAAAGCATATTAAGTGGGGAAATGACGGTGACTGATTTGGTTAATAATTGTGATAGTAGTGTGAAGAATCAAACAGATAATATTGATGAGAGTCGAGCTAAAATTAACCTTGTTGATAAAGAAACTGAGTTCAATCTATCTCAGAAGGTTGATAAAGAATCTGAATTGCAATTTGCAGGGAATGCAGCTGAGAAACCTGATAATATACAAGTTAGAACAAGTAATTTTGAAGGTTTCATGACAGCCAGTAAAAAAGTAATAAGACTATCTCAAAAATCATTAGCTAGATGTAAAAAAGTATTTCAAGATATTGATTTAAATGACAAATTTGATACACAAATTGAAGAAATAGATGTAGGAGAACAATTGACAAAGGGAGTCGAAATAGTCACTGTCATTCCAAATAAAGAAGTAAATAAAATTGTTGTTGATGAAGAAATACAAAATATAGATGATGAAATAATACAAGAATTTGAAAACATAGAAATGCCTCTAAAAGAAGATATAAAACCAGACAATAATGTGGTTGAAATTGGATTAAACACTGTTAGTAATAGTGATTTAATAATATGTGAAACTGCAAAATATAAGGATGTTTTAAAGGACATTGATTTTGATGAAGATATGGCTGAAGTTAATATTGAAGATACTCATATAGACGAAAACGCTTTGCTTAAAACTACGGAAGACCCGAAGCTTAGTATTACCATTGGATTTAAGACAGCCAGTAATAAGAAGATAAACATTTCTAAAGAAGCATTAGCTAAAACTAAAAACATATTCGAAGACTTAGGTTCAACTGAATTTCCCAATAAATCAAACAAAAGTATTGATGAAGAATATCCAAATCTGATAGATTTCGAACAACCTTCCACAAGTAAAGGTGGTTTTGTTGGCTTTAAAACTGCCAACAATAAAAATATAAAGGTGTCAGAGAATGCTTTAGCTAAAGTTCACAACATTTTCAAAGAAAAAACTGAACCTTCAAATAAAAATGACAAGGACAAACAAGAAAACACGAACCAAGAAAAGGTTGTTAACCGACCTTCAAATAATAAGATAGGTTTCGTAGGTTTTAAAACAGCAAATAAAAAAGAAATACACATTTCTAAAGATGCTCTAACTAAAACTAAGAAGATTTTCGAAGATATTAATTCTGCAGACTTTATGCTATACTCTACTGATTTTAAATTGCCTGATAAAGAAAATATAATAGGTGATTGGAGTATTGTTGAAGCTGTAACCAAAACCACGGAAAGCCCAATGTCTAAACCTAGTTTTAAAGGCTTTAAAACAGCCAACAATAAAGAAATTAAAATATCTGACAATGCTTTAGCTAAAACTAAGGATATTTTTAAAGATTTAGATTCAGTTGGCTTAAAATATCCTTCAAAACATAAGAAAAACATTGAAGTAGATGATGATGGAAGAACTCAGGACATTGAAATGATAGATTTGAATATGCCTTCGACGAGTACAGCATCTTTTGCTGGTTTTAAGACTGCAAACAATAATAAAATAATTATTACTAAAGAAGCCATGGCTAAAACGAAGAATATATTTAATGATATCGATGCTACTGACTTCAAGTTTCCAGACAAAGGGATGGAAATGGTTGAATCAGTAGTAAACATATCTACAATTAGTGATAAAAAGATTCTACATGAAGCCGAAAATATAAATCAACCCTCTACAAGTAAAACAAGTTTTATAGGCTTTAAAACAGCTAACAACAGAAATATTACAATATCTAAAGAATCTTTAGCTAAGACTAAGAATATTTTCAAAGATATTGATAGGACAGATTTTAAGTTTCCAGAAAAAAATAATAGAAACATAGAGAAGGCGGACTTTTTTGAAAACAAGAACAAAGAATCTGAATTAATGGATATTAATCAGCCTTCAACTAGTAAAACAAGTTTTGGTGGATTCAAAACAGCAAATAATAAGAATGTCAGTATTTCCGAAGAATCTTTATCTAAGACTAAATATATTTTCAAAGATATGGATGAAATAGATTTTAGGTTTCCAGAAAAAGTAAATACAAACTTTGAGAGAACGGATTTAATAGAAAACAAAGGCAATGAATCTGTAATAATTGATATTAATCAACCTTCGACTAGTAGGGCGAGTTTTGGTGGTTTTAAAACAGCTAATAATAAGAAGATAAATGTTTCTGAAGAATCTTTAGTTAAGACTAAATATATTTGCAAAGATATACACTCAAATGATTTTGCAAATCTAAAGAAACCAGCCAACTCATTACACGATAGAGATAAAGAAGGAAAGAGTCCATATCCTGATCTAAAGTCTATCCAACCTACAAATAAAACCAGTTCCATAGGTTTTAAAACTGCAAATAATAAAGTTATAAAGGTGTCAGAAACGGCTTTGGCTAAGTCAAAGAATCTATTCAAGGATATAGACTCAACTGAATTCCAAATACCCGAAGAATTTAAAGACATTGATATAGATGACATGGAGCCCAAAATGAGCAATGAAACATGTTTTGTGAAAACTAGAAATAATGATTTTAGAAGGCCTGAAACTGTAGTACCTAAGTTTCAAGGTTTTCAAACAGCAAGTAATAAAGAAGTAACAGTGTCGGATGAGGCTTTAATTAAAACCAAAAAACTCTTTCAAGATATTGAAATGAGTCTTGATTTTAATAATGAAAATAAAGGTAAAGACGTTTTAGATGCCGTTAAGGATCCTTTACATATTATCAAAGGAACTAATAATGATGCTGTAGAATGTAATACAGATGACTTACCTATAAATGGTAAATCAAGTCCAGTCTTCAAAGGATTTCAAACAGCAAATAAGAAACCTGTAAAAATATCTGAAGAAGCACTAGCCAAAAGTAGAAAACTCTTTCAAGACATAGAAACTATGCAAGATGACCCTGAACCCGAATTTCATGGTTTTAAAACGGGAAATGATGGAGAGGTTGAAGTTTCTCAAAAGGCTTTGATTGAAACTAAGAAGTTGTTCGAAGATGTCATCAGAAGAAGTGGCTTTCAAGGGTTTCACACTGCCAGTGATAAAAAAGTTAAAATATCTGAAAATGCTGTGGCTAAATCCAGAAAAATGTTTCAAGATATATACAAAAATGAAACTGTATTACAAAATGATGAAAAAATGTCTTCTAACATTAAGTTTGGGTTCACAACCGGTTCCAATCGCGATGTTCTTGTTTCTGAAGAAGCTGTAGCAAGATCGAAGAGACGGTTTTCAGAAATTGACGACTCTAAAGAAAATACAACAAATAATAAGAAAGATAAAGTTTTCAATGAAGATAGTGTAGCTAACATTATTGATACCCAAGTATTAAATAACTTTGATGAGAGTTTACATACTGAAGACTTTCACGACAGTCAAATAAAATCGAAAAGATCTGGCAGCCCAATATTATCCTGTCCTAGAGCTAAAAAGAAGAAAAAGTTCGAAACTCCATATTCACAAAAACTACCTGTATCGCTAAAGAAAAAAGATACAATAAAAACTACAAAAGATACAAATAAACTAACATTCACAGAATACTACAAGAAAAATAAGAAATATACACTAAAAGATTTAGCAGAATTCACAAAAAATTGCCGCAAAAATATTGATTCATATTTACTCAAATTCACATTCGACAATTTGCTACAATTCGAGTTTTCTGAAAACAGAAATGACATAACAGATGGCAAAATGACTATAGAATTATTAAAGAATGTATTTCTAAATTCTGTAAATAGCAAATTAATACCTACTGGTTGGATAGAAAACCATTTAAAACTAATATTATGGAAACTGATATCTTACGAGATAAAATTTAAATCTTTAGTAGTAAGTGCAAGAAATGTCATAGATCAGCTAAAATATAGATATGACAAGGAATTGTACGATGCCCAAAGGCCAGCTTTGAGGAAGATTTTGGAGAAAGATGATGTCGCTTCTAAAACTTTAGTTCTGTGTGTTGCGGGGATTTATGTGGATGGCGTTAGTGTTGCCAGGTATGTCGTTAGTATTAGTATTGCCATTAATATTTTTATGAACTTTGTTTATTTACATTTTTCTCTTTTTGACATACGGAGTACTTGTTTGAAAATGAAAATATTATCTTCATCATGAAATATACCAATATATTTTTTATAATTTATGGAATGCCTGCCAGGGTTGTGGGAAAGTCCGAAAGGGTTACCGTGGCCCCTGGAACACGGGTAGGTTTTAGTCAGTAAGAGTCTGACACGACCTCCCGCTCCGCCCAGAGCGGGAGAAGTTATTTGATGATTTCCCGCCACCCCAAAAGAAAAATGGCGTTACCTTGCGGAAATTCATGACGGTAAAATATTATGCAAAATATTTAGTTTTATTACCGCAATAACTACACCCAAATGTGATCCAAGTCTGGATCTAGTGAACAAGGTGAGTTTGCGTCTATGTGTGTCTAAAAAACGAAATATTTTATCATAACATTTTACTCAAAAAATTAATTCTTTTGCAAAACGAATGTACTACTTTAGCGGCACCAAAATCTAAGCCAGACGTCTATTGCCGGACATAGGCCTCTCCTAAAGAGTAGATCCCCAATCTGCTCCACAACTTGCTGGTTTTAGCCAAAATAGTAATAGTCTCACACACCAGTGACACTTTTTGAGTGCTTTGACTCAAGTCAAATGATTTTCAAACAAATGATAAAAAATTACTAAATAAAAATCATAAATTCATTCATCCACTGACAGACAAGCACAGCCTAAACCGTTGGGTCTAAAAGCATGCAATTTTGCAAGAGAGTTCCTCAGACAGGGTTAAATTAAATTAGCTAGCAAAACTCCGCAGACGTAATGGGTATCGGTATCTAAATCTATAGTATCGGTATCTGGTTGAGCTGAATGGCGCTGATCCATGCGTCTTGTTCGTGAACGGTCGCCGTCAGTTGGGACTGGTTATCTCTAAGCTGCCACGGCTTATTCTAATTATTTTATTTATGGATTGTTTTGTTTAAATTTCTATTTGCTATACTCTGGACACTCAACGTGTACGTCTTATTTACATCGTTGTCACATATAATTATAAATTCAACATTAATGATGTGACAATACAATTTAAATGACACTCATTTAAATTGTGTAACTAATATTTATGTAACAATATAATTTAAAAGAGTGTCCATGGAGTTTCTTGGCCGTTCTTCTCCATAGGTACCAACTACGCTTTGGAATGGACAACTATATAGCTTCATATATCTGACTGACTGACCACTTGACAATTCAAAAGTGGCTGTAAATGGTTTAATTGAAATAGATGGTTTGAGTTTGAGTTAAACATGATGAAACAAAAAATAAATTAATTTGATGATTTTTTATTGGGGTTGTTAGTGTATTCACGTGAAATATCAGTTTAAAAATCAGTTTTTTTAGTATCGTTATCTAAACACGATAAAACAAATTTTCTCAACTCATACTTCAAGTAACAGCACTACCAACGGTCGTTGACCCCTAAAACAAAACCACTGAATGTTTTTTTATTTCAACTTGATCGTGTTTAGATATCTATACGCATCACGTCTGCAGTTTCACTATAGTATAGTTAAAATCTCGCTGCAGACTCGGTCATAAATCATTCGAGTGTTTCGCTCTCTTTCCCACTCACGGGCCTTATGGGCAGGCCACGCCCACACGTAGTCCTGTGTATTACTGCAGTCGATGAGTGATATCGATAGTTTTATATATTTATAAATGGGTGATAGAAATAAATACACATTTTTTTATTTTATTACCAAATTTACTACAAAGCATATTAAATATATAAACAAAAGAACGTATATATAAAACTAAAAATAGAAAATTAAAATTCTTTTGTTATCGATAATGGCCTTGAGCGCGCGCAACTAGCGCACATCCCTACTCCGATTATGATTTATGACCAAGTCTGCAGCGAGATTTTAACTATACTATAGCAAATTTAATTTGAACCTGCACAGCGTTTTTGAAAATACACCCCCTAAAATCGTTAAATAGGGGGTGGATTTTATTGTAGAACTTCGTTTTTTTTTGCCAATTGGAAATCCTAACGGGCAATGGCTTGTATGTCTATAATTCTTCAAAGTTTTTTTTATAGTTTTTCTTTGTTTCCAGTATAACAACCACAAACAATCTAGAGCTACTCCTAACAGACGGCTGGTATTGCCTAAAAGCGAGCATAGACAAAATGTTGGGGCAACTAGTGTGCCAAGGTAAAATAGTTGTTGGCGCCAAGATTGTCACCAATGGGGCGGAGTTGGTGAATTGTGAGCAAGGAATCTCGCCTTGGGAGGTTTTTATCTTTACATAACTGCTTAAATTATTGTAGAAAATGTTCTATGAATTTCACATCCACACACATTCTACCACCCTCCCTATTTATGCCGCCAAGCATTTGTGTGTTCCGGTCGGAAGGGTATGGTTGCCCGTGTAATAGAGTATTTGACTACTATCAAAAATATACATTAATTAATAAATATTTTAAAGATGTCACAAAAAAGAAATATATGACATCGATGGAAAAATGGAGAAGTTATCCAGTTTTGAAAAAATAAAAAAACGATCATTGTACTGAACGGCGCGCCGTTCAGTACAATGATAGTTTTTTTTTTTTACAGGATCGCCATAGTAAGTTCGCGCCACGCCGCGGCGTGGCGCGAACTTACTATGGCGATCCTGTGTATAGTCAGCGCGTTATCAACTGAGTCGTGAGGCCATAAATGTCAATAGAGGTAGGAATGTGCAGCGCGCCGGGACCGTTATCGGTAAACGACTACCTGCTCACGTGGTGTCGATGAGTCATTAATGATCTGTACGCTTGTATGAACAAGATACGATAATAAACGTTATTTATCGATATATTTCTTTTATTATTACGCCCTTCACTAAGCGGCTCCATAAGGCCCGTAAGTGCAAGCGAGATAGACATAGGGAAATGATTTCTGGCCCGACGACTAAGTTGATAACGCGCTTACTATCGTAACGCCTGTTGCTAATAATGCTGTCTCTGTGTAGCGACTTTAAAACGCTTAGAACTCGCAATTTTTTGCGATGATTTAACATTTGTTTTTTACTGTGCCCTAAAATTTTTCTAGGTTTCGAAAAATCTAATTAAAAAATATTGTCAAATGGTCACAGTCTCAAACAGGCACATGAGACTTTTCCACTTTGTCTCTAAAGATCGGCAACACATCGGCAAAATTCTTGGTGTTGCAAGTGTCTATGGGTGTCATGCAAATGAAACTTGAATTGCTGGCTATAATGCTTCTTGTGAGATTAGAGCTATTCTTTTCTTCGAGATCAGACGAGCTATTCTGTAACAATTGTACCGTGAAAACTTAGTTGAAGTGAGTTGTCAATCCCTAACACCAGGTGCATTCAACTCAGCCTGTCGCAGTCCACTGCTGGACATAGGCCTCTCCCAGACTGCGTTACAACACCCTGTCCTCCACCTTCCGCATCCAGTCTGTCCCAGCCACTTTCTTGAGGTTGTCGGTCCATCTAGCTGGGGCGCGTCCCACGCTATGCTTGCCTATACGCGGTCTCTATTCCAGGACTCGTCTGCTCCACAGGCGATCGAACCTTCAACAAACATGGCCAGCCCACTGCCACTTCAGCTTGCTTACTCTGCAAAGTATGTCGGTAACTCCGGTTCTTTTCCGGACAATTTCATTTCTGATTTTATCCTTCAAAGAAACAGATGCAATTAGGTGGAATGATCGCTCACTTCACCTAAGTTTTCACGGTGAGATGGTTACAGAATCGACCGGCAGACCTAAAGCTAATTCAATTTAATATTATATCTAATCTCACATCAAGTTTTGATTGCTAATAGTCATTTTAGTCAATTGATTACAGCTAAACTGGAGTTGATCAGGCTTTAAAAATAAAAATAAAGTAGTCCTTCTATACCTACCTATGGCTAAAAAGCACCTTATTTTATATTAATTGTCTATCGAAGACGTCATAAACCTTTTAACATTACAGGATACATCAGCAGTCCGCCTCAAAATATTTGGTAACTCCACCCGCCGCGCTCGTTGGGACGCGCGTCTCGGTTACCATGGTAACGCCTCCATCTTGTCTCAACTGTCATCTGTCAAGCTAGATGGCGGGAAAGTGTCGAAATTGCGGGTTTTTGTTACTAGAGTGTATCCCGCGTTGTATGTTGAGAAGTTTGAAGATGGGAGTACTGGTGAGTATTTTGCTAAATGAAGTATGTTCTCTCGTGTCGTGTATTAGCCATTCAGCAAATTGGTAGCGGAGCTAACGGCCCAGATACCACTGGACAAACAAACACTATATCTATACAAATAGTAATGTCAAAATAACAGCTTTTTACTAAATGCATATGAAAGTATATACGGCACTTTTAACAAAAAAATATTTTTATATTTTTCTCTCTGTTTGTCTGTCTGTTTGTTCCGGCTAACCGTCAAGACGACAACCAATTTTGATAGGACTGGCAGATAGCTGATGTTAGAAGGAGTAACTTAGGCTACTTTTATTAAAAAAAAAGACTTATTGTCCCGCGCTAAAAAATTCAAACCTTTGAAATCCAATATACAATATACCTTTCACGCCTAAACCACTACACGGATTTCGATAAAATTTGGCAGGGACATAGATGGCATCTTGGGGAAGGAAATAGGCTTTTTGTTCCGGTAGCACGTTCCCGTAGGGTAATTTCCGACATCAACAAGGGGCGAAGCCGCCGTCCGAACCTTGTTATATAATATCTTCAATCGTTGAGGCTATTTTAATACATCCCCTGATGAATATATTAGTTATTTATGCAAATGTTGTATAATAAGGGGTATTAAAACAGCCGAGTGTGATAATAGTATCACATGAGTGTTTTAATACCTAATTATGTACAGTTGCATACAAGACTTTATCTACAGCCTTCACCCATGAGAAGAATCCTCTATAAAAGATTCTGAATCCATAGGGTGTTGTACACTGTTGTAAGAACCCAATGTAAATTATAATTTTTTATTTTTTATTAGTAGCTGTGTATGTAGTAGTGAAACGCGCGTGCATGACAATGTTTTTTTTTTGAAATTCACAAAGATACCACGAATTGAGTAGTGAGAATGAGGCTGTTTGATGAGTAAGGAAGGGATCGAGTTCGAGTTGCATAATGAAGTTTAGTACAACATTATAACATTCATTTGGATGATATTATGGTTACTATGAGACTGGTTCTTTTAATGTTGGCAATAAGCTAACTGTTTCTGAAACTTTTATAGAGGATTTATAGCATGGGTGTAGATAAAATCACACAATCTCTTGTCGTAGCAACATCTTCATCAACAACATCAACCATCACATCATCATCATCATCATTTTGTCTTGGCATTGCAACTTTAAACCGACACACTGCGATCAACAATTTATCTTATTAATGTTTATCGATGAGCTAAGGCAACCACTTACGTCTTAGGCTTAGGCGCTTAGGCCGCTACTTACAAGATGTAGGTCTTAAGTTCGAACTCAGACAGGCACTTTACTTTATGTAAATTATTTCATCACCACTGCTCTTAAAACGGTGAAGGAAAACATCGTGAGGAAACCGGCATGTTCTTGAACCAAAAATTCGAAGATATATGATATCTACCAACCCGCACTGGACCCGTGGAGTACGGCCCACTCCCTCAGTGTGTCCCAGCAGTAGGAACATCATAGGCTGGTTATGAGAGATGGTCTTATATTTACCTAACAGCAGTAGGAACTACATTTATAACATCTATCCAGGCGCCCTGTTTGATTATTTCCAGAACTGCGGCTTCCATACTGATATCATACCTGAAACATAATGTTATGTAAACCTATCCAAGGAAATTAACAATCTATTTTTTTTCAAACCTTCTAGTCTGAAAGGCCGATAAAAATCTCCCACAGAACACTGGTACTACTATGCCAGTTCACCGTACCCTAATCCCTAGAATGTACTTCCCTACATTCTATAAATCTAGAACAAGTTAAATCCGCGTGGTGGATTACGGCCCACTCCCTCTCACCGAGAGGAGGCCGGGGTCCCAGCAGTGAGAACGTTATAGGCTGATTATGAAGGCAACCACTACTATTGTTTTAACAACTTTTCCTTTAATGATACCAGCCTTTGATAGTCGCACTGCAAGCACTGCCTCTTCCTATACAGGGTCGCAGGGACGACGCGCGAACTGTAACCATGAAGTGAGGACATGATTCTAGACCTCCTTTTTTATTTTATTTTTGAGTGTGGGAAATCATCATATAACTTCTCCCGCTCTGAGCGGAGCGGGAGGGCGTGTCAGACTCTTACTGACTAAAACCCACCCGTGTTCCTTCAATTGCCTGTGCCAGGGGCCACGGTAACCCTTTCGAACTTACCCGCAACCCTGGCAGGCATCGGCCCTAGCGGATCCCGTCATTGGTGCTGACATCTCTTTGATGCACGCGTGCAACACAACGCGCCGTCGACCCGGGTTTGGTCCTTATCGGACGGCGAGCTGCCCATTACTCGCCTTCGCAAGCCTGCGCCTACGGTAGCCGGGAATCAGCTTGGGATTCCCGACGCCCAGGGCGTCTCCTGCGGCGGCTAGGGGCGTGAGGGCGCGAATTTTGCCTCTCCCTCACGCGTTCCGCCTCCTCCTTCGCGAGCATTACTGCTTCGCAGAAGGAGGTGACGGATTCCCATGCCGTCTCGCTCCATACCATGGCCTGGACCAGGGCCGGACGCGCCATCGCCACCGCCAATCGCCTGCATGAGGACAAGGTGGTGCTCCGCCCAAGCCGGGCAGACCTCCACTGTATGCTCCACCGTGTCCTCCAGGCGACCCATACAATGGTGACACCCGGGCGTTTCCTCCCGCCATATCCGGTACAGGAACCTCCCGAAGCAACCGTGTCCGGTGAGGACCTGCGTCAGGTGGAAGGTGAGGACGCCGTGGCACCTCTCTAGCTACTCCTCAAAGAGGGGACTTATCGCCGCAATTGTGGCGTGCTCAGCGCTGGGTTGTGACCATCGCACTCTCCATGCCGCCCTGAGATCCCGCCGGAGCTCTGTCCGCTGTGCCGTGATTTCTCGCGGCAGCGGAGATACCCCCGGCGTTTCGCCTCCTCGCGCCACACCTATATGTGCGCGTACCTTTCTGGTACACCCTGTAGAGAAGAAACAAGCAGATATCTTCATATTACCAACTTTTCCTTATTTATGACAATTCCACTATTTGCATAATTATGTTCTCTAAAAAGATTTTATGTCGTAAAAATAGGCAGCTAAAAAAAAAAAAAAAATTACATCTTACCATTTATGTGTCCTTTTTCAGTGACGCGATCAGAGCGCCTAGAACACCTACATCAAATGAAGAGCGAGGCTGAAACACAGGCGGTCATGGAGAAGATTTACGAGGAAGTGGAGAAAGAATTTTCTGATGAAGTGAGTGAGAGTTGGCAACAAACTATATTATTTCAACGTTAAAATCCGTTTTAAAGTTTCGTCCCGATTTATCCCTGCATCCCTATTAACCCCGTTTTACTAGCTTTGTTTATTTTCTATATCCATCGAGTTTTCTAGTAATAATTACCAGCCAAGTGCCATGTCCTGCAGTAGACGTTTGGTTGATATGATGATGACGCTAAAGGACTAGTTTAGTTTTGCATAAGAATAACATTTTTGAATAAAATGTTATTCAAAGTAATTTTAATAACTTTAGGTTTTAAATCCGCATTATCTAGATCCGGACTTGGATGTGATTATTGCGGAAATAAAATTAAATATTTTGCATAACATTTCAGTGTCATGGATTTGCGCAAAGTAAAGCCTGATTCCATAACTTATTACATTTTCTAAAACATGCTTGGAAATTTTGAGCATTATTTTTACAACCTTCGAGATAAATTGAAATAGCTGTACTGGCCGAATACATGCGAGCAGCGGCAGGAAAAGTTTTATGAAAATCCATATCTATCGTGGTTTAGCGGCCAAATAAATTACATAGTAAACTCATATCTATCGTGTAATTTAAAAATGGAACGATCCTTAAGACGATTAACACACGGCACCGCGCATCGCCGCGGTTGGCGGTGAATCGAAAGAAAATCCATTTTCAAAAACGTACGGTCGGGCGGTGTACGTGTGTAAGATCCGCTTCCGGCGGTGCGCGGTGCCGTGTGTTAATCGCCTTACTCCGATACATGACACCCAAGGAGATAACTCATCAAAGGTTTTATTTAAATTTTTAACTAGCTTGCAAATAGAAAGTTGTTTATTGAAAAAAAAAAAACAAATTAACACTTTAACGCGGGAAAAAATATTGTTCGACAATTCGTCGTTGATTTTGAAAAATAATTGTATTTAAATTTCAACGCATTATTTGAGAAAAGTACTATACTAACCTTGGCCACAACTAGTCATTGATGGACAAACTTGCGTCCACTAATGCCTCTTTTGCTGGCCGCTGCAGTAATTTACTATTTTGATCGGATTATTTCATGCTGTGGTCTTTTATAAGTGAAGGAGTACACCTAATTAATACCTGATGTAGCCCTTTATTTATGGATAATGTATTGTGTTTATCTTTTGTTGGAGATCCTTAATAAATAATATCTAACGATGGTCTTTTTCAAAGAACTACTTCTTATCTCACAAAGACAAAAAAATAAACAATCCATAAATTTATAAAAACTGGAAATGTGCGCGTCGGTTTCGTACCAACGTACAATATTTAACACTACCTACATATTTTTAAATAATCACGTTTTTTCTATGGCGACCCTCTTTAATTTTTAACTTAATTTTATTTGTTGTTATAGTGGCAATAGAAATACACACACTGAAAATTTCAAATGTCTACCTATTACGGTTCATGAGATACAGCCCGCTGACAGACGGACGGACGGACGGGCAGGGGAGCCTTAGTAATAGGGTTCCGTTAGCACTTTTTGGGTACAGAACCCAAAAAAAATCTATGGAAAATGGTA
The DNA here is from genome assembly GCA_937001585.2 of Brachylomia viminalis. Taxonomy (NCBI): domain Eukaryota; kingdom Metazoa; phylum Arthropoda; class Insecta; order Lepidoptera; family Noctuidae; genus Brachylomia; species Brachylomia viminalis. Next base: position 11,609,249 of record OW443320.2, on the reverse strand, counting down.
ATACCAATTTTACATAACTGGCAACACCAACGCCTCAAACTCAACTCAAACTGAAAGCATTTATTTCAAATAAACCAATTACAGACACTTTTGAATTATCAAGGGGTCGGTTAGTCAGAAAGATGAAGCTAGTTGCCCATTCCAAAGCGTAATAGGTACCTATGTAGAAGAACGGGCCAGAAACTCCATGGACACTCTTTTACATCAAAATATTGTTACAAAAAAGTGGTTACATCATTCATGTTGTAATTATACATGTGAGAACGATGTAGAAAGACGTGCACGTTAAAAGCGTCCGTAATAAAAAGAGAAAAACAATTCAGGAATTAAAATAAGCCGTGGCAGCTAAGACATGACCACATCCACACAAATGCCAGCGACAAACAGAACTAGTTTTGGAAGCGACATCATCTCTCTCCAAAAATGGAAAGCAACCTGTTGCCTTATTTTTCAGGAGTCTCAAGATTCTGAAGGTCTGACGGACTTCATAAACAAGAGAACGTGTTTGGAAAGCGGCTCGCAAATAGCTAAAGCTATGAAGAGAAGCAAGGATCCCGCTGAATTTAGAGTGAGCTTTATTTGCATAAATTTTTTATTTATTATTCTTTCGTTTATTTACTTATTGTAGTACAGTACTACATATTAAATACATTTTAAAATCATTTATAAAAAAACATTAAAAAAAAAAAACAGTAGTGCGCCGGTATCGGGAGCAGGTTCCAAGGTACCGGTGGTTAGGGCTCCAGAGACAGGAACCTCACGGTACGAGCCGTATCGAGGAGTACTGCCTTCTGAATCAGGCCCTTGATCCAAACGCCTAACGAGAGCTTCGAGAGATGTTGATCGAGGCTTTTGGCCATCAGGCCATTGGTTATTAATTATCCATTAATTATTATTATTATTTATTTATTTCAATCAACTTTGGATCATACAATTAAATTAAACTAACTTAAAAAAATTATTAATAAAAATTAAAGAATTACATTTAAATTACAAAATTATACAATAATATAAAAATAAATTAATTTATAATAGCTCACCAAAATAAAACAATATCTTAACTTTAGTCAGTACGTGAACCATGCAGAAGTGGTTCACGTACTGACAGGCAGTGCGTACATGCCAAAACGTTAGGCAAACGCGTTCAGGATACTGTTGCGGCTGGCCCGCACCCTACGCACCAGGGCAGTGCACCGCTTGCGCATGATTGTGTGGGAACAATCCACACGCGCTACAGAAGCGAGGCAGCCCCAAGAGCACCCTGAACGCGTTGTTGTATTGACGCGTAGAGCGCTGTACGGCGAGTTCTAATCATAATGTAGAGTTATGGAAGCCGTCACTCGTCCTTAAAGGTTAATTTGGAAATCAGCGTGCAGCATGTCTGGCATTATTGCTGAAATGAACCTATTTGGCGCAGCCGTGAAGTACACATGATTCCATATTTTTATTTTATGTTATAAAATAATAATAATAATAACAATCCCACCGCCGTATCTCTACGTTGAAGTCGTGGTGGGGCTTGCTCGCTCCGGACTCTAGGTCTGTGCCGGTAAAGTTCACTTTGTCGAAGTCTAGGGGGAGGAGCCAGACCAAGAGAGATAAATATACCCGCAGGTCAGCATGGGGCGAGCTGTGGGCAGTAGCGACCCCATGAACCCTATCTCCCGGGAGAAACCTTGTTCCTCATCTCTGGCTTGCCTCTATTGGCCGGCTAGAGTAAACACTGACGAGGAACAGAGCTTCCACCTCTTTCTTGCTTTTATTGGCCGGCTTGAGTGGAGATTCGTAAGAGCAAACGTGCCCGGAGGAAGGAAGTATTCCAGTAAGATGCTGGTAGGGATCTTGACCGTACTTCCGCGATTGTAATACCTCTCTACTCCTCATGAGCACCTCAGGACATGTTGCCCCCTTGGCGCTACGACACTGCGCTAGCGACCCCTTTCGGGGGCCCATTATTGAGTGTGCAAGTCACCCCCTACCATTTTATCTGTGTATTTTATTTAAAACATTGGTCAGGCAGGGGCCATAGTCTTTCCATAGTCCTAAATAACCAGTTCACTTAAGCTACCCAAAACCATAGTCCAAAATGTTTGTTTCCATATCCTGCTATACTCCTACATCAACCGGGGGTTGTCCTTGGGTGCACTTGCTTCGTACGTTCCCGCGACCCCCGGCGTAGGTGTGAGATGGAACACTGGGGTGGTTTTTAGTCAGTAAGTGTCTGACAGACCCCGCCGCCCGCCCCAGGGCGGCGGACATCCATAAGGATAATCCAGTCCGGAAAAAAAAAAAAAAAAAAAAATGGGTGCACTTGCTTGTGTGCCGTTTGGGAGGAGCCGCGCCGTGCCCTCATCTAAGAAGTAGGTAGTGACTTATCTCCTTCTGTGAAACAGTCGTCTCGCAGAAGGAGGCTGCGGAAAGGGAGAGGGAGATCTCATCCACTCACACGGCCCGCAGAAGGCACACCGGGCGTCGGCGGAGGGCGGACAACGCCCTCTTCCAGCCCCCCTAAATGGGTCCAGGGGTGACGGACTCGGGGACGTCCGTCGCCCCCCACACACCAGGACCCGAGGTGGCGTCGCGTAGTGTTCCACGCGCGCCCCTCTTAGACGTCGCGGGGGGAGTCAACCCCCCCCCCCCCCCCCCCCCAGACCAGATCCAAAGAGGCCCGCAGTGGCGGGCGGGCACCAGTCGGGGGTTGCGGAAGAATCGTACGTTCCCGCGACCCCCGGCGTAGGTGTGAGATGGAACACCGGGGTGGTTTTTAATCAGTAAGAGTCTGACAGACCCCGCCGCCCGCCCCAGGGCGGCAGACATCCATAAGGATTTTCCACCCCGGAAACATAATATAAAAAAAAAATATGGGTGCACTTGCTTAGTCCGAACAGGGGTAATCGCCGGTTGGTGCCACATTTCATTGAAAGCGTCTAACGGGCTTCGTACGCTTACCAAAAGCCCGGGACCCCAGGGTCCCGAGATATGTCAAGAGAAATAATAATAATTAAACCAGAATATTACTGTCCCAGTGCAGGATAAAGTCCTCATCTCATACAGAGAAGGCACGAGCATTGATCACCACGCTTGCTCAAGACGGGTTGGCGATTTCAGACTTATATTCACTCACACCTCCAGGTTCCTAACGATGTTTTTCCTTCACCGATGTCGGTAATGTCCAAGATAAACTTGCTCGGATTTTTGTATTCATTTATTCAGATAACAGAGATCCCTTGGGTTAGTAACAATAGTCTTAACATATGACAGACAATGTACAGGTGACAAGTGACCTCACCATCGGGCTGTTATGTCTCCCGGCTATAGCGCGTAGAATGTTGCTGGGGCTGCCACGGAGTCTGTTTAGCAGCGAGGTCGCTTTTTTTACGCCGTACAACATTGAAATAGTCGGTACGAACCTCAGCGAACATAGATGACGCGCTACAGTTCAGAAGCAGACGCAACAGCACTCTAAATGCGTTGTTATACTGGATCCGCAGAGCATTGTAGGACTTTTGGATGTAGCTGAACCACAGACTCCCCGAGAACAGTGACATGCAATATGCTTTAAACAACCGGCGGGACAGCATATTAGCCCGGGCCGACAATGCTCTGCGCTTCTCCATATCTGCGTCTTCTTTCAAATCGTCCGTCACCACGTGGCCCAGGTATTTAAAACAGAACACCCTGCGCAACTCCACATCGTTCAGCAACATAGGAGGGACGAAATCAAATCAAAATCAAGTCATTTATTCAAACTAGGCTGAGAATCAGCACTTTTTGAACGTCAAAATCACATAAGACAGTCCCCCTTAAACGCCCGCCCTTCACCACTTCCTAATGCTTTAGCTGGGAAGAAGAAGTGGCGGAAGCAGCACTGCTTCCTGTTCAGTTAGAAGAACTGGATTCTATACAGTAATAAGTAATTAACATTACGGAACACAAAAACATTAAAATTATTTGCCATATGTCAGCTAGCACACGCCAATATTGAAAACTATACTCAAGCAGAAATAAATAATAAAAACGCAAACAGAACTTATACACAATAAAAAGCCTCCAGGCATAAAGGGCGTGCCCGCTTACATATGCAATGCTGCATTATGTTTATTTAGGTAGCTGTAACTTGTAGCCACAAATGATAAACTAGGACTTTCGAAGTAAAATAAAGAAACAGATAATTACTAATAACAATAACAAAACCATAGTCAGCAAGAGACCTGTCACCACAAGCAGCACCCGTTCACGAGCATAACGGAAAGATATGGCGTGGGGGTACCCACTCCATATTTGAGGGAAGGAGGCAACCCGACCCCCGACGCTACCGCAAGCATTGACATCTAAAGGAGCATGACGAACTTGCTGCCGGTTGCTCATGGTGGAGGGACACTTGGTATCGGACTTGAAGACCGCTTATTTAGAGTTGCCATGATACCATGAGACGCAGGCCACGAGAAGCAGCATTTTATGTTAGTTTTCATTTTATTCAAATCTGTTCCTTGCGTATGATACTGTGCCAAATAAACACGTTTCTTTCTTCCAAACTCTTTTTTCAGTATGGTCTTTTATATGCAATTTTCTACCCTGCTTAATCGCAAAATGAAGGTCAAGACTGCCTTTTATCTGATATCTGATCTTGAAGTTCAAAAAGCAAAATTTTAGTTATTTCAAATAAATCTTTTGAAAGTTATTTCCATAGCTGCTTTTTTTATGCTCCGTGCCAAAATTTACAAACATTTATAGGTTTACTTAGTTTTTGTGCAAACATTAATCATTTTCATCTTTATCTATCTCCCCTACTTGTGTGTCAATTACATGAATGACTGTATTTTCCAGGCTGGCCTAACCTCCTCTCAAACACGACTCCTAGAATCCCACACCACCAAACATCGCGAAAATCTTCTGCAGAACATACAACAGAAGATTAGACAGAAGATAGAGAAGGCTGGAGTTTGTGTCAATAGGAGCGTTGTGCCGCTTCTGAAAATTAGAGTCGCCGGCGTTAATGGAGGTGGGGAGGTTACTAAAGGTAAGAGAAATAATATAAAAGCAATGCGCTTCGGTAATCATCGTTCCTCACCGACCCCGGTAATACCACAATCCGCCGAGGTCCCTCGCGAATCCCCCGATGTAATTGTCCCCCTCGACCCTTGCTCGACGAAGTGCCAGGTCGCGCCGTAGCTGAGCCTGTAGCTTTACATTCCCCAGTTAATAATAATCAACCAAAGGAGATGTCCGCTTTTTGTATGGACGTTGGTTTTTTATTCCGAGAAAAATCTAACCAGAACGAAACTAAGCCTAAATAAAAGCTATAAAAATATGGAACTTGGAACCACTGAAATTATATTTTTGGACCCCTCCATTTCTGAGAAAAATTATAATATATTGAATGTTGGTAAATATAATTTTTTCTATGATGGCAACCCAAATTACATCTCCCACACTTTGACAATGTCTAAAATATGGATGGGAATTTTTTTTATTGGACGCGGCGTCAAGTCCGCTGCAAACTGGACGGTAAACTTGAACGTGTATGGCCAGCGTAACAGTTGCAAAAAGAGTACAAATCCGACTCGTAGCTCCAGAGATTAGCGCGTTCAAACAAACTAACTTTTCAGCTTTAATAATAGTAGGTATAATTATTTAAAGCAGTACAGAGGTAAATAATCTGATTCGTTTCGTATAAACTCGCAAATCTTGAAAGGTTTGTTCGTTTTACGAGTAAATTCACACTAACTTATAAAATGATTTTTCTCAAAATTAGAGGGGCTTAAAAATTATATGATATAGTTAGAAGGACTAGTTTTTGGGATGTCTATCCAAATGTATTTAACTTATTCTGGTTAGAATTATTAAATAATAAAAAACCACTTTTGGACATGTCCTTTGATCCAGCCAGTCCCACTTTGCTGTCCTCCTCCCAGTGACGTCCTAAGCCGAGATCCCTACCCCACAGGGGGTGCCCTAACCGTATTTTAAGAAATTCGCCCCTGCCTGGAGGCTTTGAGTCCGCTTAAGGCAGCCACAGGATAGTCCGGTTAAGCAATGACGACCTCTCAAGGTCAACGGCGAGATGCCTTACACAAAAAAAAAGGTAATCTTCGTTTCTCCGAATTAGCACGACCGTCGTGCTACAGAGTAACGCCCCACACAGGCAAAGCTTCTATGTATTGCATCGCCGCGCTTTGTAGCACCTATTTTATTTTATTTTATCCAGGGACAATAAACAGCTACAATATGTGTTGAGATAGAGAACAGATAATACAAAATATTAACAATATTGCAGCCCAGTACATTATTCGCATAATAGCAAAATAAACCTATCTTTGTGTTTGTACTTCATCTATCATTGCGGGGTTGTATGAAGCTGTCTCTCTGTTGAGTTACTTACTCCGGCCGCAGATCGTCATCTGTCATCCAAAAATGTTGAATAGTTATTTTGGAATTGCATAGAGTTAATCTGTCATTTTGTTACCATGGTAATCAAGAAATGTATCTGTGAAAACATTGATCACACTTCCTCATAATGTCAACCTTTTACAGAGATATGTTTGGGATTGGTGTCTTCAATAAAAAACTAGTGGACTGTACAACTATTATAATAGGTTAGGTAAATCTACATGGGTCGGTCGGAACACAGAACAGTACAACTAAAAATGGCCCGCTCGCTTGCGAGATCAGATTGGAGTGGCGGGCGGCCGCCGCCGGCCGGCCGGGCGGAGCCCCACTGGCGCGAGCGCGCGCCGCGTCCCCTCCCGCGCGCCTCACCTTCCCCGCTGTCATCTGCTGCGGTATGGATGCGTTCGCGCATGAGTGTGTCTGCCGCGGTATGGATGCGTTCGCGCATGAGTGTGTCTGCCGCGGTATGGATGCGTTCGCGCATGAGTGTGTCTGCCGCGGTATGGATGCGTTCGCGCATGAGTGTGTCTGCCGCGGTATGGATGCGTTCGCGCATGAGTGTGTCTGCCGCGGTATGGATGCGTTCGCGCATGAGTGTGTCTGCCGCGGTATGGATGCGTTCGCGCATGAGTGTGTCTGCCGCGGTATGGATGCGTTCGCGCATGAGTGTGTCTGCCGCGGTATGGATGCGTTCGCGCATGAGTGTGTCTGCCGCGGTATGGATGCGTTCGCGCATGAGTGTGTCTGCCGCGGTATGGATGCGTTCGCGCATGAGTGTGTCTGCCGCGGTATGGATGCGTTCGCGCATGAGTGTGTCTGCCGCGGTATGGATGCGTTCGCGCATGAGTGTGTCTGCCGCGGTATGGATGCGTTCGCGCATGAGTGTGTCTGCCGCGGTATGGATGCGTTCGCGCATGAGTGTGTCTGCCGCGGTATGGATGCGTTCGCGCATGAGTGTGTCTGCCGCGGTATGGATGCGTTCGCGCATGAGTGTGTCTGCCGCGGTATGGATGCGTTCGCGCATGAGTGTGTCTGCCGCGGTATGGATGCGTTCGCGCATGAGTGTGTCTGCCGCGGTATGGATGCGTTCGCGCATGAGTGTGTCTGCCGCGGTATGGATGCGTTCGCGCATGAGTGTGTCTGCCGCGGTATGGATGCGTTCGCGCATGAGTGTGTCTGCCGCGGTATGGATGCGTTCGCGCGTGAACAGATATGCTTGTTTATATTTTTAACCGACTTCAAAAAAGGAGGAGGTTCTCAATTCGGATGTTTATGTCTTTTTTATGTGTTTGTTTTGTATGTTCGGACATAATTCCGTCGTATACATATAGACGTATTTACAAAATAATTTTCTGTTCGCACGCATTTCAATTTCGTTACGATCTGATGATGAGTTTCGAAGTCGGTTCTTAAAAGTTTGTCTCACCTTTTACTAAGTGTTGTGTAAATCACATTATCTGCTTTAAATCTTTTGTTTGCTTAAGTTTGCTTGTACCTAATTAAGTTTTTATTGTATTATTATATGGATAACGGTGCTGGTTGCGTTGTTACCTAAATGTTCTAAAATCTATCTGTACTAGTATTAAGCATTAATACGCAATTGTTTGTTGCCCTGAAGAAAAAAGAAATACAAATTACATAAGTACATCAATGGTTTTAACAGCTCTATATTAGATCGCATCATTGCGCGTTCGTATTTCCGAAGATAGACGAACTGTTCAGCTTAATTATTAGTATAGATTCCCAATAGGGTCGAGTTTATTGCTATTTTCTGGGCACACATCCAGACTGACTGGGCTGCTTCTGAGAATTTGCTAATAGGCATAATCAGCCTATAACGTCCCCACCACGCGGGCCCAGTGCGGGTTGGTAGATGTCACATGTCTTCGAATTTTTGGGTCTAGGACATGCCGGTTTCCTCACGATGTTTTCTTTCACCGTTTTGAGAGGAGTGGTGATGAACTAAATTACACAAAGTAAAGCGCCTGTCTGGGTTCGAACCTACGACCTACAACTCGTAAGTCGCGGCCGTTACCACAGGGCGACCACTGTTCTCTTGCTAATAGGAAAACCTATTTTAACTTAATAAACCAACGAGACTAAACTCCGCAGTCGCCTTTACGAGTTTTGCGACCACTATACCAAACGAGGTCTTCATTAGAATATTTAAATAGTTCATTTGTTTTATTTTTCAGGTATGATGTCAGTATGGAAGCCGCCGGAAGCAGTTCTGGAAATAATCAAAGAGGGCGCCTGGATCGATGTTATGAATGTAGTTCCTACTGCTGTTAGGTAAATATAAGACCATCTCTCATAATCAGCCTATATTGTTCCCACTGCTAGGAAACAGGCCTCCTCCCAGTGAGAGAGCACCACGCGGTCACAGTGAGGGTTGATAGATGTCACATGTCTTCGAATTTTTGGTTCTAGGACATGCCAGTTTCCTCACGATGTTTTCCTTCACCGTTTTTCGAGCAGTGGTGAAAAACTAATCTACACAAAATGCAGCGCTTGTCTCAGACCATCACTACCATTCCCCAAAGTAAATATTACCGACCGGTAAATGCAAAACCGCTTTTCATACACAGAAGGAAAGAGCATTGATCACTGTGCTTGCTCACTGCGTGTTGACGACTTCAGGTCAATGTAATTCATTATTTATCCAGATTTTATAACACTGTTTTCAATACCGTTAGTTGATGATTTCTAACTTTTTTTTTTTAATGTTGCCCCACACTAAGAATTTCTCCTGACAGATGTGTTTACAAACATTGAAACTCACATAAACAAATAGCCAGGCCCGGAGAAACTACTTGTAGGTCATACAAATATTTCTTCACGCAGCGCAGCAGTCTATCGCTTAACCACTGCGACAACTTAGAAGGACCATAAGAAGATAAAGTTGGCTGTTCTCAAGTTCGACCCAATAAGTAGGTCTCGAAAAGCGGACCCCTTAAATTCTAGAATGGATATTACAGCTTCATGATCAGAAGCTTTTTATATTGAATATTAGCGACTGTTGGCTCGGCTTTGTCGGAGTCGGATTGACTGTGAATGTGAGTACCATGCAGGGTAGATAGAATACATGACTTTATAGCAGTCTGGCGGTTTTGAGTATTTTATATACGGCCTGCGCAAATGTCCTGCAGATCTGGTAGCGTCGTGTGACGGGTCGTTGAGCTCCCTAAAATAGGGTTGAGCTACACGACGACAGATGCATGCATGCCGTCTGTTAGGACAGGTCAACTCAAAGCTGCAATGGCTCTTGCTTCAAAAGGCCCTTCCAGACATGGCCCTGCATTGTTAGACTCACATAAAATCCTAATAATACAATGTTTGGACTTTAAAGGAGACCATGACCTCTGAGTTCTTTCGGCATTTCTTCTCAGGGATCAGTCAGCTAGGAAATGCCGGCGCCATCTAGTTTTAAAATATTGACGTGTAAAAGTGTCTTAAAAGATCTACTTACGGAAATAAACATTTCATTTCATTTGCCTCTTATAAAAATCGTGATCTTTCTTAGAAACCGCAAAAACGATTTGACAGCTGTTGTAAGTGTTACCATGCTTAAAAATATTTATTTATTTGCAGGTACTCAGAAATCCAGATATCAGCCGGCAGACAGTCAGTATTCAACACGTCAAAGTACAAAGAACCAGAAAAAATCAAACCTTACACAACATTACTAAAACGCTTCTGTTTTACCATAAAATATCTATCCCACAACCCATCAATGGCTACCGATTATAACGAAATCGATACCGTAGGCTTCATATTTCTAATCGATCCATCGAATCAAGAGTTCGATTCGACTAAGCAACCGTTCCAAAATGTATTTCTAGCCGATGCAGATAAAAATATGATTTGTATAAATTTTTGGGGTGGCCTAAAAAAGTTTGGTTACCAAAATGTTTTGGATACTGGCCAGATAGTTTGTGGTGCGAATTTGCAGAAACGTGCCGGCAACACTAGAAAAAGTATACCGCAATATAGAGTGACAGAGTTCTCTTATTTTACGAAAATACCAAAAAATGAAAATGCTAGAATTTTAGTTGATGATTTGAGTAAAAAGTTTGTGACTTTGGATAGAAGAAAATTCTGTGACGACTGTGTTGTATTGAAAAATAATTATGCTGTAATCAAACTTAAGAGTGAAAATATATCGCCTTATAGATTTAATAATAGTGACTTTAATATGTCAAAGAACAAAATGTTCATAGATTCGCCTCTACTGAGACCGAATAAGATTGATGATAATTTCAACCTCACTGGTTTAGATTTTGAGTCAACTTTTAAACAAACAGACACGCAGAATTTATCTGAAGAAGTATTACAAAGGAAGAAGCAAGTCAACGAAAAAATTGCTAGATTAAAAATGTATGGTGAACCGCCTCCTTTATCAACTATACATATTATAAATAGATCTAAAAACGCTTCAAATTCATATAAAAGTCCTCTAAATTCAACTAACAATAACTCTAAAATTATACCCGTCAAATTGAAAAGCGAAAGTGCTATGCCAAAATCAGACAGTTCTGTAAATGTTGCCATCGTAAAAGAATCTCCCGAAAAGTGTGGAAATTCAAATGATTCCGATGTGGTATGTAGTCCGGTATTTATGAACAGGACTTACGTGAAAAGTGTTAACCCTGTGAAAATTAACTTTGATGTGAAAGACAATAATGATAGTGATGTTGATCATTTTGCTGAAGAGTTTGATGGTAGTCCGCCTTTGAGTTTAGATTAGAAATCGGTACTGTTTTTGTATTAAACTCTTCCAAGTGTTCTAAGTAATCGTTTTTACTGGTAGCTTATAAAGTGCCTTAAAATGTTATTAAAAATATTATTAGAAGCAATTGTTCAAGCTTTTTTGTACATAAGTAAAAATGTATGTATACTCCTACAGTATCTGGTTAGGTTAAAGCATATTTGTCTATTCTATGTACTATTTTTTACCTAATAACATAATTTTACTATTTAAATAGTGCTGTTGTAAAATTACGGTCTATTCCCATTAATCTTCTAAAATTTCTTATATAGTCTTAAAATAGTAGTTCCCATTGGATTAGTTTATAATATGTTTAGAGTTTATAACACCGGAGAAGGGATCAGCACGATATCCTGAACAAAAAGGTCTGTCACTTTTATCATTTAAGCGCTGAGGTTATAAACATATGTGGCGGTGCGCTGCTCGATAGCTTAGCGTAGCGGCGATATGCGTACGCGATCCGTGCTGCTTCAATGCAATTTTTCTTTTGCATATTTGAACTTTATGAACATAAAAACGAGATGTAGCGAAACTCGGGACCGTCACGAAAACAAGGCGTCAAAAATACTAGATTCATGCCATGTTTTATGTGAACCATGAGGTTAGAATTTAGAATTTCAATAAAACCTTGACTTTATATTATAAAAATATATTTACATAAGGAAGGTTATTTCGTCTTTAGATAAGTTCGACGTATTTGAACGCTTTTTATACAGGATCTAACAGCACAGCTAGACATTTTCGCGGAGCTCCGCGCGCCTTGAAAACGATTTACGAAGTACATTAGAATCGATTTGAAATTAGTTTTTATTAACGTACTAGAACATTTGTTCTTGTAAAGAGGGGGAAGTGTTCGTAAGGCTTCTCCAGTGTTATATTCCAAAGGTAATGTGACTAAATCGTTTTTAAAGACTTCAATCACTATTTACGAAAAATTTCAGCCATTAAAATGTCCAGATTTCCTAACGAATTATTATTATTGTGTAACATTGACTGCTTAAAATTGTGATAGTTTATGAGGGTGCCATTATTGTTAAATACATGTAAATATGTAAATTGTTGATTAAAAACCTTTTTACTAATAAATAAAATTGTGTTTGTTTTTAGACTTCCTTTAGGTACTCATTGCTGTGTAGCAATATTTATAAAATGAAGATGAAACTGTTTGTCTTGATTTGTTATACATGATATTAATCATTAATGAAGGCTGCTGAGGTGAAAAAAAAAAAACACTAGAAGCAGCGTCAAAAAAAAAAACGTTCAAATTATTTTGACACAACCCAATTCTTTATTTTCACTAAATAATTGAAGTATCTACACTTCAGATTAAATCTGCCCGTTGAACAAAATTAAATGGTAATTCACTTTAGGAACTGGCGAAATGAGCGTTATCTAGTGATGATGAATTAAAATGGCATTCATACATACCCAAACTCACGCCGTCTTTCCATTGGGGTAGGCAGACACTACAGTACGCATTTAAAAAGGCATTAATGTTTCATAATTAACAAAGCCTTGCGGCTCAATCCAAAACATGCGAAATATGTACACTCGTTTTATTATGTGATGCAATTAGGTAAAATAAACTGGCAACTCAATGGACTTGATCCCAGTCCCATTGTAAATTATAAACTGACCACCCTAGCTGTCACTTCAAGGTGACCTTCAAAGCGAATAAGTTTGACGTTTTGTAACCTACAAAAATTATTTTCATTTGAATTCCCTACCCGCGTAGACATGCACTATGCGGTAATATTGTCGTAAATAACTTCGTCAATCAAGGAATTGTGAAAAAGTATTATAAAAACAAGTTTTTAGTGTGATTTTAAGTGATAAAAGTGCCTATTCCAGCTTCCGGCGTATCGCACCAACTTTTTTTTATTCCGTAAGTATTTATTACTTTTTTATTTTCTTAGACACGTCGTTTCATACAGCCGATCGGCGTGGTTAAAAATAGTTTCTTTTAACTGTTACGTTTGGCGTAAACACGCAGCTAGGAATTAAACGAATATTTAATTATAAATTCGGCGTAAATTTTTATTCAGATGAGAATTTACGTCGCAAACTTGAAGTTGGAATCGAAATTCGATACGAAAGATCATTTAGGCCGTAGATAAGGCTCCACAGAATAGCATCAGTATTCCATACTTAAATTAAAGAATTAAAAAAAAATATACCTGTTTTGTTTATTTTTATCACAGACTTAACAAAACAATTGAATTAAGCTATAATTAAATTACGAAATGACATTTGCTGTCAAATACCTTAATTACAACAAAAAAATATTGGCTTTATGAGGGGAAGATTAAATTAATTACAGTGAAAGATGACATGGCTTGAAAGGGGGTAAATATTGAGATGGTTACTGATTAAAAACCATACTGTATAGAATGATGACCATTGAATTCTGAAACTCTCAATTTTCTCATCTTTCTCCTTTACTTCGCCATTGGTTATTGGAATCTGTGCAAGGGCTTCCCAACCATATTCATATGTAGAATATGTGTACTATATAATCTACAAAAGCAGTAGAGTGCATTAAAATACTCTTATATTTGACTGTGACTTGAATGAATTGAATTGATTGAATTTTTGTTACTTCAGCTTACACTGAGAGTCTTGGCTTGGTCATGAATGCAAAGTGGTGAGAGACAAATGTGGCTACATTAAAGTTCATAAAAATGAGCTCCAAAGAACTTAGAATGACTACAGTTATGCGATTAATTAAAAAATAAGGAAAAAAATAATTAAAAGTACTAAAATATATTTTCTAGTTTAAAGTAACATTAGACAATAAGTACCTTCCCTTTTTTATAAGTCTCTAGTCTGTGTGTAGTCTTTATTTACCCTCACTCACACCAGATATAATTTCTTCTAAAAAAAGTTGTCAACCCTACCAGTGATCGCTGGAGAATCATTTATTTACTTCAGAGCTATTTCACAGCTGACAAATTAATTGATTTGTCCAAAATATGAGAAAAAAACAATAGTAGATATGTACTAACATTTTTGACAATATTCATAATATATTTGCCTAGTTTCACATAATACATGAACACAAAGTCAGTGTAATTTACAAAACCATAACTAAGATATGGTTTTGTAAATTGGTTAAAAAAAAAAAACGCATAAATTTTTTGATCAAAACTAGATGAGGTTGGCGTTACCTAGCTGAGTACTCTTTGAAGAAACACCAAAACTACACACTCAGAGGCTGAAGTTTCATTTTAAAGTCCATACAATTACATTATAATTATATCCTCGATATTTTCCTTCTAAAAAAATGTTGGATGGATATTTCAATAGGGTTATAAAGGAGGTAAGAGGAAGCAGTAATCAAAATCAATCTGCCAAGCCTGTTCAGAACTTTGTTGTGGTCGGCTTCCAGTCTACCCAGATGCCAGTATTTTACATGGAGCTGACCTCCACAACCCAGTTACTGGGTAACGAAATACCCCTGGGTAATACACAGAGCATACAATACAAACTACCAACATTCTTGCCAGTATTTTTTCATAATTTGTCCGGTTACGATTGCCACCTTTTCATAAAAGAATTAGGTGAAGCTCCTGGATCTATTAAAGTGATACCTAAAACAAAAGAAAACTATATTTCATTCACTAAGTTTATTCCGATTTCTACCGAGGAAAGCATCCAGGTTCGGTTTGTAGACTCTTTCAAGTTTTTAGGAACTAGCTTAGAAAAGTTGGCTAGTACAATGAAAAACCAAGACTTTAAACAATTGAAATCTTATTTTCCTGATAAAAAACTGGTTGTCAGTCTTTCGGGCTTCTGACGACCCGTAACGACTGTCAAAGATCTACGAATGACAGCCGGTACCAATGGCTAGGCACGGAGGGGTCTCGATATGTAGAGGATGATCCACGAACCAATCGTGGCAAGCTTAGCAGAACCTTCGATCGACCCGCGCGACTGCTATGATTTGGCTACGAGCGTCTGACTGACCGACCATTTGACGATTCAAAAGTGCCTGGGTCAGAGTGTCGTCTTAGGGGCACTATGAAAAAAATACTTAGAAAAATTTCGCGACCAATTTCGATGTAGCGCTCGACGGCCGCTGCCGCGGCACCGTTCGCTTCGCTCGCTCGTCTCGCGCATAGTTTGTCACAGTTCTAACCTAACCTAACCTATGGATCCCATCCACATCGTTTTTACGACAAACGGTTAGTCGGAGACAAAAAACACCAAGACACTTTTAGTCTTATATTTTGGTGTTGTAAACGATAGAATCGAGAAAATAAACGATTTGCAAAAATAACACATTTTTGGCTAAATTTTTCAGTCCTCGCGCCGTCACTCCAACCAGTGCCTGTAAATGATTTAATTGAAATAAATGCTTTGAGTTTGAGCGCTAGAGGAGGAGGAAGAGGCGCAGGAGGTATATAGAAGTAAAGTTTAAATAATGTATTCACTTACATTTATTTATTTATTTCGGAGGTGTGGTTACTACCAGCAGAGAATCTTTACTTTCATATGACATGTATACTACAGCTGAAGAGTTTCTTTGTTTGTTTGAATGCACTATTCTCTGGAATTACCAATCGGATTTAGGAAGATCTTTTTGCATTCGATAGCCCAATTGTTGAAGGTTATAGGCTATTTAACATCGCGCTACGACTCTTAGGAGCCGGGCAAAAAGAAAAAAAGTCTGATAGAACGCTAAGCGAAAACGAAGTAATAGCGCTGGCAGGCGATGCAAGATGCGACGCGACGGGGTGGGTCGCGGGCTGAAATTTCACGCGGACGAAATCTCGGGCTGACAATAGTGACTTAATAAGTGTAGAAAATTAGAAATTGCTTCATTAATGAGCAAAAAATCATCAGAAAAGGCAAAGCTGGTATTATTCTGACTATAGTTTGCGAAATATTATATTTGCAACAAAAAATTAAATAAAAAAAAATTAATGATTCTTTTTTTTTATGTACTTATAACATCTCGCACACTGTTGTTATTTGACCTATGTTTACAAATAAAGCATTCTGATTCTGCACTGATAAAATGTTCACTTAGAATTTATTTATTTATTTATTCATAAAGGTACACCAACAGCTTCTGTATACAAAATATCAAATAACAGTAGATAATAATTGAGGGCTTATACAGTTGCCAATAGTAGGTGAACCAACATTCTCAAATAGAGTGATAGATAGCCTAAGGTAAAAACGAAATGCATAAAAATTAAGTGGTAACAACTATATAAACAGAAATATAAAAAAATACATAGAATGGAGTAGATCTAATCTATGTGTTACAATAAAATAAGGGATAGTAGATAAATTTAAACAGGAATATCGGTTCTTACCAAAAATTTAACGTACCGTAGAAAAAAGCTTGATAGTGTCAAGTAGCTAGATAGGAAATGTCGACATCATCAAGCTTTTTTCAAAAACATGATATTTTGTACAAGTGATTATGTCGCACTAAGTTGGTCTAAATATGAATTACACCGGACACTGACCTGCAAATTGCAGAAAACGCAAGAAATTTTGAATTTCGCGGGCTAATCTGCCGCTTCCCCCTGAGTATTTATTCTGTAAATAAGATGGCCATAGCGTAGCCACGACCCTGTACTGTAACTGTCTTCGACTCAGCCTATCGCAGTCCACTCCTGGACATGGGCATCAGCCAGGCTGCGCGACAACACGCTGTCCACCGACTTACGCATCCAGCCTGCCCCAGCCACATTTGTAAGGTCGTCGGTCCATCTAGCTGGGGGGCGTCCCACACTACGCTTGCCGATACGCGGTCTCTACTCCAGGACTCGTCTGCTCCACCGGCCATCGATCCTTCGACAAATATTGCCAGCCCACTGCCACTTCAGCTTGCTTACTCTGCAAGCTATGTCGGTAACTCCGGTTCTTTTCCGGATAATTTCATTCCTGATTTTATCGTTTAATGAAACTCCGAGCATAGCTTGCTCCATAGCGAGCTGGGCGAACTTATTAAATTTGTCAAGTCATAATCATAACTACCTTAGTACCTACTTAAAAAAAAAATCACAGACAAAACCACAGAAATAAAGAAATAAAAAATACAAAAAAAAAAACCGGATGTCGATTTCTGTGGCTTTTGTATTTCCGTTGTTTGACACCGACTTCCAAAATTAAAGTTTTTTTCACATTGTAGTGTGTTTTTGGAAGCCTGTGGTTTTTTTTCTAAAAAAGTTTTTATTTTTTACTTTTTTGTTGTGGTACCTACCCCAAACACTGTCGTATACCACTACTTGCAACGTAAATAACAGTGACAGGAAGTTACTACAACATCATCAACTTAGAGATCTTGACCACATTTATAAGGGAACAATCTGAAAATATATCCTTTCTAACAAATGGAGAACTTCTCAAATCGGTTTATAAATGATTTAGTTCTGAGATAACAAACATAAAAAAATACATTCAACCGAATTGAGAACCTCCTCCTTTTTATGATGTAGGTTAAAAATGGCATGCAATATACCTTATACTTATAATCGTGATTACAGATTTCATTGAACTCAACATTCAAGTATAACGCGATAACTGTTGCATAATGAGTTCTTATCACTCTCATATTGGACACTAACGTATTGTTGAGGTAATTAATTATTAATACTCTTAATAGAATATGAATGCCTGGTACCTACTTTTGCTTTTAATACGTGAGTTAATCTTTGAGTCGGACTGATCAGTCAGAAATTCAGAAGCTTTAGTCTGACTACTGCCGGTCGTTTCTGTAAAAATCTCACCGTGAAGACTTGCGTGGAGTGAGCTATCAGTGTCATCCCACTGACCAACGTTACATTCACAATCATAATCGACATTTTTATAATTTTTTTTACCCAACTTCTATTGATCATTTTATATTATTTCAAAGTTAGTATGTAGTTAAGTGGCTCTAAACATGACTGTTTTCGGGGTTTTAAAATAACATAGCAAAACAGAAATTCAGTTGGAAACTCAATGTTGTTTTAGACATGTTAGGTCTGTAGGTTTTCGAGAGAAACAATCAGTTCGAGACACTAAACGGTTCTGGTTTTATTTTCGGAAAACTAACTACCTATACATAAATTCTTAAATTAACAAAAATATATCTGTGGGCACTTTTGAAAACATTGCGGAAACTATTAACCAATCACTGCACAGCACGTATTAGTCTGTAGTTCACTGAACTCACGACAGGAGCGCCACCATCGCGGTGGCGGTAGCAGAGAGCTAGGGCTCCACGGTCGGTCACTCGGCCGAGCGCCAGCGCGCTGCGGCCGTTGGTATTATGTCCAGCTACAGACACTTTGATACTAGCTTAGAAATAATATAAAATTATCAATAGAATTTCCATAAAAAAACATTATTATTCAAATCTCTACTATGATTGTAAATACAATACTCGGTCAATCCTTAACATCAGTGGCGGCGGCACTGACAGCTCACTCCACGCTCACTTCACCTAAGTTTTCACGGTGAGATGGTTACATTGGTTACAGAATCACAATGCTGGTCTACATTATCTTCCTGTCCTGTCCCATGTTACTTGTGGTCGGAGCAAAACACTTTTTCTTCTCACATTCTTCCCTGTCAACCGTCAAAACGACGAATGATATGAAAGAAAAAACCTTTAGAAGTCGGTGGTTTTTTTTTGTGAAAGTTTTTATTTTTATTTTTTTTGTTGTGGTACCTACCCCAAACAAAGTCGTATAGGTACCGCTACTTGCAATGTTTATTTATTTAACCATTTATGTACACACATAAACGAGTATAAACAGACAAGAAGAAAATAACTGAAAAACAGGTACAAAGGTGATGTTTATTTCTAATGAAATCTCTTCCAGCATACCTGCGATAGGATAGTAGATTTAGAGATGTTATGTTTGTTACCTCCATAACTCCGATAATTATTAACCAATTTGGATTTTTTATTTGAAAGGTAATACCTCCGGATTGGTCCCATATAAATTTGGTCAAGTTCTGATGAGTGGTTTTTGAGTCAGCTTCAATAATACGTACCTATTTTTTTTATAACCGACGAAATATTTCAACTCAAGGGATTTCAGAATCATGTACTGAATACATGGTATCAGGTTCCGTGCGTCAATGTCCCTGCCACCATGTATATTTATTTTATTTATTAAAACTATGCACAAGTGAAAAAAATCTGTGCAAAGGCGGACTTAATGCCCGAGGCGTTTTCTAACAGTCAATCTTAGGGTGATGCAGAGACAAAACATGGCAGGTGCATAGATAGCTCAGAAATACAAGAATAAATACTAATACTAAACAAAATAAACTTTTCAGTAGACATAACGATTGGTAGAGGAGAAAACGAATTTAGCAAATCAGCCCTGGCCCTGCAGTCTCGACATAGTTAGCAATCGTTTTCGGTTGCTAAGTCCTAACAATCCAGATGTAAATGTTGATGTAAATGTTTGGTAGTCTCGACACTCAAATTTATCGGTTGTTACCTACCGGTACCTACCTAAAATACCAGTAACAGCCGATAAATTTGAGTGTGGCGACCACCAAATATCGTTACATCTGCGTTAGGACTTAGCAACCGAAAACGATTGCTAACTATGTCGAGACTGCAGGGCCTGGTATGTTTCGGCCAACTTGTGACGGATATGTTCACGTGCCTTCACTTTAAAAGATAATCGACTGGTTTATTTTGGTCTATACTTCATTCGTCTTCCATATAGCCATTCATATTCCATAGACTAAAACGTTGGCAAAAAAATCTGATAAGAATCTGGATTTGTGATTATTTTATGGCGATAGTGGGAAATTAGTGGGTGTAGGTGTTATAATACACCTCTGCCTGACCTTTCGGGAGAGACAGGCGTAATGTAATGTATCAAAATGAGGTTTTTTTTTCATTTTTAAATTGGGTTTGCTCTTGACTTTAGTCTAAAATAGGTCAGTGGTGACAGAGACAGAGTCGACGATGGAGTGAGCTTACCCAGAAGAAGCCTGTTCACTCGCACTTTGAAGATAATTTCGGAAACAGACGCAGGTAGAGAGTTCTGAATACAAAAAATAAACAAAAAACTTAATTTTCCTCTCCTAGAAATAGAACAAATCAAACTATTGACCTACTGTTGCCATCTGTCCTCTAATCTATCATATTATATCTCTAACTCTGCTAACCCCGTGAAGGAAAGGCCTTGAAGATACCGCTAACAATAACAAACTCATGTCAACACGAATAATGATGTGTTTGACGTTTGTATAGTATGTTTGTGTGAGTATAGCAGGGATAACGAACATTTTGACGTAAATATGGCTATGTTAATTTAGAAAAAAAAAGGTTTTACGTACCAGTAAAACGCATCCCTATTAACCCCGTTTTACGGTATTTGAGTTTACGTGCTTGCATAAATCTTGTAAATAAATTTAATGAATTCTTAAAACACAATACTCAGATTCAAGAGTCCATCAGTGAACTCGAGAGTTTGACCTAGTTAATAGAAAAAACAAAATTAAATTTTGCCTAAGCTGTTGTTTTCTAAGAAAGCGGTGAACGGTCACACAATAACGGCTGTCCAAATACAGACCGGTTTTTGACACCTTAATGTCAAATACTGGAGAAGATGACAGATTTTCATGACGGACGTTATACAGTGTGAGTTTTTATAATGTGCACTTATCGAAATGAAGGAATCTATGCTTAATTTTATCGACGGAAAAATTATTGAAAAAAATCCAAATATTTTTAATTTTGAAAAAAATCCTATTACTTTATATTTTTTATGGAATTTTTAAAATTTTCGTTCGCTACTGTAACTGCAGTGTAAACAAAAAGGTGTAAGTTTTAAACTTAATGATCTGAATCTGAATGTGCACATTATAAAAACTCACACTGTATGACGAGACCGCGTTCCTAGGAAACTCAAGCATTATTATGGCCCTCATCGACCCTCACCAACCCTGCCACATTTCTTTTTTCTCCCAATAAAGAATTTTCTTTCCTTAATCGCATGCCAAAAACATTGTATCGTACTTCTATGCTAACAGGTGGCACCACCTGTTAGCATACAAGTTTATTACCCCTGACGAACACATTAAACACGCGATTTACCATTTGTGCGTGGGAGTGGTTGTCAAACATTTACTACCACGATCGGCTTCGTCGTGTTGATGGCACGAAATACAGTGAATTCGATTTGGTTGGCTACTAGCTCGATAATACCCATATTAAGATTCGGTTCTGGGGGCCTACTCTCCAAGTCCGTCAACAAAGACGTTTACGAACGCATACAACCCTAATCTCTTCAAAGTAAGAGTGAACAAGCTTCTTCTGGGTAAGCTCACTCCATCGTCGACTCTGTCTCTGTCATCACTGACCCATGTAAAAAAAAAAGAAAACTAGTTTAAAACTTTGGAGTGAACCCTACCCCCGATCAATTACCTTTTTCGGATAGGTAAAAACACATCGGGAGTAGGGACAACTGTCACATCGTGGTGTCGTTCATTCTTACGTCACGCCTCGAACGAATCTTATGTCCGTAGGTGATACGGAGTAGGAAACGCCCGTAACTTCGGCCGAAACTACGGATTTCGTGCTTAGACCCTTTGAGGTGTGCCACAACCACACCACGCAGAAATAAGCTGCTTGAAGTTGCGTTATCGTCATCATTTCAGCCGAAAGACATCCGCTGATGGACATATGTATGGCCTCCCCCAAGCGGGGTCACATTGATCGGTCCTGTACTTCTTGCGTCCAGCGGATTCCCGCGGCCTTCACCAGGTCTCAAACTCAAAGCATTTATTTCAAATAAACAAATTACAGGCACTTTTGAATTGTCAAGGGGTCGGTCAGTCAGAAAGATGAAGCTAGTTGCCCATTCCAAAGCGTAGTAGGTACCTATGGAGAAGAACGGGCAAGAAACTCCATGGACACTCTTTTAAATCAAAATATTGTTATAAAAAAGTGGTTACATCATTCATGTTGTAATTATACATGTGCGAACGATGTAGAAAGACGGTCATCGGTCCATCCTGTAGGAGGCCTTCAAAGTTGCGTTATGGCACCCATAAAATACAGGGTGACCATGCTGTGGTCGCTGGCTTTACAGTACTAGTACAGCAGCCGGTTACCACAGTTTATCCATGTATTTGTTTCTTTTACCTACACCCTGATCGTGCTTTTTCATTTACATACAGAAACGTGTATGTTTTACATGTGTGATGACCATCTGTAAGTAAGTAAGTAAGTCTTTATTTGCCTTAAACATGTTTAGCTATACAACATCGTGTATCAATTGCATGCAAAATACTTAGAATTAATTAGTAAGTAGAAATAAAATGTCAAAGCTATAAAACATTCTCCACAATACAATCATCATAACATAATGTTATTTAATGTCAGAAATTAATCTCCACGAACAAAATCAAGAAGTGACAATAAAAGAAAACATTATAAAAGTAAACATTATTCGCAACAGTTCCCTAACATTACATAACATAACTTAAAGTAAAAAAAAAAAACAATTAAATCAATAATTATAAAATTAAAAATGTCAATATTATAAACATTAACGACGATCCAGTATGTCATTATTTGTGAATTATAATTTAATGTCAAAAAAATCCTTAATGTCATAAAAATTATCTTCATTCAGCCATTTAAAGAGTCTGTTTTTAAAAGAATTAATATTAAATAATAATTTCATTTCTTTTGGAATTTTATTATAAATGCGTACACACATCACCAGAAAACTTTTAGAGTACTTTGCTGATTTAGGAGTATCCTGCAATACAAGTCTACATGGATCCCTATTACGAGAGTATATTTGATCGACTTTCTTGAATAATTCCTTATTATTAATACAAAATTACATATCTCGTAGATGTACAGTGAAGGAAGTGGTAATAAACCAAGCCTTTTAAAATGCGGTTTACAGGACTCGTCAGTACGGAGATAGTGTAGATCTATGAATTAGATTTTTTTGATTGTAGGTGTGTGGTTTTGAATTTGTGCGTGCTCCATCGCGTGTAAGATCACTATCTCGTTCTCTCTTGTCGTGATCGACGATGACATAAGTTTGATTAGGTCATTATTTTTGTAATACTCTTGATAAGGGGAGATGATTTGTGAGTGAAAGATGTAGTGATTTTTGTGGCATGGATGATGATAATTTGCAAGTTGGTAAGCAGATAGTGACCCGCGTACCATCATCTGGCTAAGTTTTTCCAATTACGTTGGGGTCGGCTTCCTCTCTAACCGTCGAATGCAACTAAATATCAGTATTTTACATGGAGCAACTGCCTATCTGACCTCCACAACCCAGTTACTGCCTTTACCCCTTGGTAAGACTGGTTGTCAGATTTTCAAGCATCTGACTACCCGTAACGACTGTCAAAGATATACGAATGACAGCCAGCATTACGATTCTGTAACCACCTCACCGTGAAAACTTAGGTGAAGTGAACGTAGAGTGAGCTGTCAGTGTCATCCCACTGATGCTAGGGATTGACCAAGCATTATACTTACAATCATAATCGAGATTTTAATTATATGTTAGTTCTGTTGATCATTTTATATTATTTCAAAGCTAGTATTTATGTGTCTAAATATTAGTATTTAGAGTTTTTTTATTTTATAAAACAGCAACAGAAATTCAGTCAGAAACTAGTTTAGGAAATCAAAATAAAACAACTTATTTGAGTTTCTAACAGAATTTCTGTATTGCTGTTTTTTTTAAAAAACCTGTAAATAGTAATTTTTTGCCACTTAAATACTAGCCTTGAAATAATATTAAATGATCAACAGAATTAGCATAAAAAAATAATTAAAATGTCGATTATGATTGTACATGTAATGCTTGGTCAATCCCTAGCATCAGTGGGATGACACTGACAGCTCACTCCACGCTCACTTCACCTAAGTGTTCACTTCACGATCACATTTTTACAGAATCGACATACAGGTCCAACGGCTTATTGTGCTTTCCGAGGCACGGAGATTAGTCTCGATATGGTCACCCATTCACGGACCGACCTCGATGTTGTAGGAAAAAAATGTGGTACAGCCCTATTCAAACTTCACTGGGGCTCGGAACATGAAGCGAGTCGCTGTTCAGTAACATATTCACGTGTTAGTGGGGGTGAGGGGTGAGGTACTGCGCAGTGAGTAGCGCACTTCAGAACCGCCATAAAGTTTGAATCGGGGTGTAGCAGAAACTAATGTTTTGATCGGCAGATCACCACAAAATAGTTTATCTAAAACACTGGCCCCGTACTATTGAACTTGTCATGTTATTTGTGTTAGTACGGTGATAAGATTACTTGTTGTATACTATTATAAATAAGTAGGTAGTTGTTTATTTTTTAAATACTGCTCGTATTTATTTGAACATGAGCATGTTCATGAGCAGTTCCTGCTACAAACGCCTGGACATGCGAGTTTGTAAATACCCAGGAATTGGTGCTTTTGCTCCAGAACTAACTTACATAAACTACGAATTACTGCCACTTGATTTTATCGGTTCTCAGTATATTTATATACTTTTGAAACGGTTCTGGCAGCATTGTTACCGTGGCCCCTGGCAAAAGCAACTGAAGGAACAAGGGTGGGTTTTAGTCAGCAAGAGTCTGATACGCCCTCCCGCTTCGCCCAGAGCGGCAGAAGTTATTTGACCCAAAAAAACAAACTTTGGGAGCTAAAACATAGATAATCCTATAGGTAGAAAACCAAGCGAGATTTGTCCAAAATCTGAAAAACTTTCCACCAGTCATATCTTCGCCGAATAAAACCTTTTACTGCTTTCCAGTTTTTGCAAAGTCCCCAGTCGCTAGACGGTTTTCAAGAATGTGTTTATATCCCCTATCAAGTTGCAATGATATTGTTTATGATTATATTTCCTCACATGATAAGATCTATGACCTTATCATTGCAGCAATACGATGTTATCATTCGTTTTATTACAAGAATATCATTTAAATTGTACTGATGGAATCAAATGCACGTGTACTGAAATAAAGGTCGGAAGAGTTACATTAAATGTAACTACAACAGCCCCTCTGTCATATGAACTAGAGTTGATATGACAGAGGGGCTTTCCTTTAAACTGCCTATACTATTCTAGGTACCATTTTCAAGCTCTGTACCAAAAATCAATTAAATAGGAACGGTAGTTTAGTCGCAAATTATTTTTTAATTTTTTGTCCTGTTTGAACACGATGTATTTTTCCTAACAGCTGATTATGTCTATAAGCATAGGTCATGCACCTTAAAACTATAAATCTGAGTATAACCTACGATGCGTTGTTGCCGCTCTGACGCAAGTCACAGTGGCCCCTGGCACAGGCAACTGAAGGAACACGGGTGGGTTTTAGTCAGTAAGAGTCTGACAAGACATCAGTCAGAAAATGATAATTTATTTATTTAGTTTGTAAGAATGACATAATGTATAATAATAATTAATAATTTTTAAATTAATCAATATCAACAAATTGTATTAATAATTAATAATGATAGCATGTTAAATTAATTAAAACCTGTCGCCTATACATTGCTGTGCCCTAGCAGGGTTCATTGTTTGGAACTATCATAATGTAACAACCTGTAAACAACATGAAATGCAATAAATGAATATGAATATGACACACCCTCCCGCTCCGCCCAGAGCGGGAGAAGCTATGATGATATACCAACCTCAAAAAAAAAGGTCTGGATAGATTAGCAATATCCTTCAAAATAATACAGATTGTGATATTGATGGTGTGTTACTCAACTAGGGTGCAGATGTATGAATGTACATAAACGAAGCAAAAGGAGTATTTTGAGATTGAAGCAGGTAGCGTTATGTAATTCCTGCCTACCCCCATGGGAAGAATTTGTGAGTTTATGGACGTAAAGGCCAAAGAAACGATAGGTGGACTGTGTGAAAGATGATATGGCTACACAGGGGGTGTTCTGAGATGACGACTAATACTGTGTGAGGCTTTATAATGTGCACCTAACGAAATGAGGGAATCTATGCTTAATTTTAGTTTTTTTTATTAAGGAATTTTTTTTAAAATTGTTTGCTACAGTGACCGCAGTGTAAACAAACCGGTGTAACTTTTATACTAAGGCGATTCGCACACTGCACCGCATCGTGCAGCAGGGTGCGGGAGTGCGTGTTCTCACGTTACTTGTAATATTTCTGTGCTTGTAAGTACGAGTATCTCCGTTTGTATAGAAAACACGCACCCGCAAGTACGCGCGTAGGTGCGTTGACACGCAACATGCAGCGTGATGCGTGTCAGGGTGATAATCGCCTTAAGAGGGAAGCGTCAAGCCAACCCGCTAAAATTCAAATTTTCTTACGTTTTTTTCAATTTGCAGGTCAGTATTAGGTTGTATGTTGATCAAAATATGATTCGCGGCCGTCACAAGTATCTATTAACAGAATTATAATCATTAAAATAAGCAATACAATCCTATATGTTCACATTGCCCTATAATATGACTATTTCATGAAATCATAACATTTGAGGTCAATTCTAACTTAGAGGGTTTATCGATGATTCTTATGATTATAATTCTGTTAATACATACTTGTTACGGCCGCGAATCATATTTTGATCAACATACTACCTAATACTGACCTGCAAATAGGAAAAAACAAAAGAAAATTAGAATTTCGCGGGCTACTCAGGCGCTTGATCCGTCGCGATGAAACAAACTCCATAATGGTTGGAAGTAATTAGGCGTCCTCATTGAATGAAAGTTGTGGAAAAAAAACTACCCTCATTTGAAAATAAACATGTTTTTTGCAAAAATCTGTTTTTTTTCATACATTTTTACATTAAGCATAAAAGTCAATAAAATACTTATTTTTTTTATTACTTTAAGTTATTTTTCATCGTATTAACCACCTAATGGTATAAATTGCATGTTTTTAACTGAATCCCATCATTTCTTATCGACTGTTAAAGAAAGACCCAGCGCACGGCTTCGCACTAAGTATTGTTTAGCAGATAGAAATAGCCTTTTTATATATAAAAAATAATATTTAGATTATATACACTATAATATTATAAAGAGGTAAAGTTTGTGAGGTTGTAGGGGGTAATCTCTGGAACTGCTGATCAGAATTGAAAAAATATTTTTGGATTTGATAGCCCAATTTTTGAAGAAGGCTATAGGCTATTTAACGTCACCCTATGACACTCAGGAGCACAGCAAAAAAAGTTAGCCTTTATTAAAAAAAAAAAAAAGATTATTTTAAATATTTTTTCCGTCGATATAATTAAGCACAGATTCCCTCATTTCGATAAGTGCACATTATAAATAGTCACACTATAAAAAAGTATGGAATTAAAAGATATGTAGCGCCGACCGTCTTTCTGCTTTGGAATACAGTTTCGCGAATTATTTCCACATTCTATCAATACAGGCCTATAAATAAGTGTCTCTTATCAGTACGTACTTACTCATCGAGTCTCATTTTACTACAGCTTGTGTCACATTCATATGTTATCTTTGTATTTTATCTTGTTATTAATATATTCAACTTGTGAATATCTGGCATATTTAAAAACTATTTTGTGACTATATAAAATCGCGAGGAAACTTCCTAGAACCAAAACTTCAAAGATATTTGACAACCACCAACCTGCACTGAGCCCGCGTGGTGTATTTTGGCCCGCTTCCCCTCCCAGAAAGCAGACCCTCTTCGGCAGTCCAAGCAGTGGTGACATTATAGGGATCGTCTAGCCTGACCTAAAACTTTTATAATGGCCGACTTTTTAATAGTCTGTAGTTATCTTATAAATTTACTATTATTTAGGATATGTATATACCCGTGTATCTATTTTAGTGTATTGTATATATACTTATTATTTGCACCAACGACAGCCCCATTTCATGTCGAGGCAAATCACTGTCCATTCCAAGATTGCCTGGAAGAGATCGCAGAAAGCGATAAGGCCGCCCATTGTATATTATTTATTGTAATTTATTTTTTACATAACAAGAAATACATTTCAAAATTACACATAACAAAAAAAAAGTATAGCACTTTGAAACGGGAGTTTTTTTTTTATAACCGTTGAAAAGTTTCTGCGCTAGGGGGTTAGAATCATGTGCTGTATTCATGGTTTCAGTTTGCGCGTCGATGGATGCCATCCTCTATGTGGCGGCTGACATATTTTCTATACAAGGCTGCCAAACCGTTTTATAATACCTCGGATAAAATGTATCTGTCGATTGAAAAATCGGCCCAACTTTAACCCTTCGGCCCAATCTTAGCCATAAAACATTAAAATATCCATTTCTAACCCTTTTCTACAATACAATTGCTTGTCGTTCTTCTACATATTGTACTTCAGTGATTGTGACCAAGAACTCTACGACCTCATTCCACCGGCCCTCTTCTTCCATCGGTCATCTAGATGCACTGCAAGTTACCATCCTTACCTAGTTGCTATTCCACCAATTCGCACTAAGCGTTTCCAAATGTCTTTTGTTATGCGCACAGCAAAAGAGTGGAACTCTCTACCTGCGTCTGTGTTTCCGAACGCATACAACCCTAATCTCTTCAAAGTGAGAGTGAACCGGCTTCTTCTGGGTAAGCTCACTGCATCGTCGACTCTGTATCTGTCACCACTGACCTAGACTAGAGTCAAGAGCAAACCCATCTTAAATAAAAAATATAAAAAAAACTCGCATATTATTATTCCTGCATATATTATTCATCACAAAATACTTATTACATGATAATTATGCAAGTCCACAACAACACAACACGTGTATGGAGACAAGCCAAATGTCTTTGAACGGACTTCATTGTGACCGTCGCGCCGCGCCGTCGCGGCGCAGATCTATGTGGTCAAAAGCAGATGAGTATAGAAGGTCCGGTTGTTTTGGTCATTTAGATACAGTATTTTTGTATCACGAAGCGACTCGCGCTTTACTTGTGGTTACCAAGTGTACAAACACGCTGTGAATGGGTGTGTATGTGCAGGAGCTTTCGGTACCGTCCAAGACAATGGCGAAGTCTGACGCTACTCGTCTTCACGCATTCACAGCGTGTTTGTACGCCACAAGAAAAGCGCGTGTCGCTTCGTGATATAAAAATACTATACCTATACGGTATACCGATACTATACGGTACGTGTTCATTGGTTTTTGGATGGCCAAGAACACAATTACTAATGACATAAGAGCATGATTGTGGACATAAAAACAGTCATGTGAATCATTAAGAGGATCCAAAGGGCAATGACTTGCGTATTCGACGCGACGTTTTGTGTTAGGTGGAGCTAAAATGCTTTTGGGGACATCAAAGTACAATTTATTTTATGATAAGAGGTACAAAATAAGTGAACCCTAGTATTTATTTTAGATTTTGTAAAAAGCGCAGGATTTTGCCTGCCTGTATCCAGGCTGATTGTCAGCTTACTCAGGGTATACTTGACGTATTTTTGAATATTGGAATTCATGCCTGGAGGTAATTTAATGCACCCCGGATTATACAGAGTCTTTGTCATGAAAATCAACGCGGACGTGTAGTCTATGTATACACCTCAAAACAAATAAATAAATATCGGTTGTCTGTAAAGTCGGTTTACTGACGATAGTTGAACCGCTTGAACGTGACCACCTCATAAGAAAATACTGATGGAATGGTTGCATTTTTCAAAAGAAAATTTTAATTTTATTTGTTTGATTGATATTTTGTATGGATATAGAGAAGGAGGTAAATGGAAATCACTGAATTGATCAAGGTACATTTATTTGTACGCATAAATACAATTATGTCGATTTTTACCTTTATCGCCGCAATTATCGTTGCTATAAACAATTGACACCACA
This sequence comes from Brachylomia viminalis, assembly GCA_937001585.2. NCBI lineage: Eukaryota > Metazoa > Arthropoda > Insecta > Lepidoptera > Noctuidae > Brachylomia > Brachylomia viminalis. The sequence goes on along the minus strand of OW443320.2, from coordinate 11,579,295 downwards.
TTCACTGTTCACTGCACTTCATACTTGACGAAAACATGTAAATGTATTATTGTATAGCAGCTGTCCACGCGGACGCATCGCTCACTCAAGTAGGAGAGAGACATAATAATATGTCGAACGCTGCCGAACGCGGTAGCCGATAGTGCCTCTTTGTCGCTCGTTCCGCGCTCTCGCTTGCACTTCAAGCCTTAAATGGAACGCCTCAGAGCGAGGTAACGCCGCATGAGTCATGTTTTGTCGTGCGGCGAGGTGACGCCGCATGAGTCAAGTTTTTTCGTGCGTGCAGCCGGCTCCATCGAATTATAAGACGTTGTCATGTCAAAAATCAAAACAGCTGTCAACAGTGACGTGAACCCGGTTTCGAAAACGTGTGCACTTAGTGAGGTGTAGTTTGGTTGTAAATGTGTGTATGTGAGCGTGTTTGCACTGAGCAAGGTGTAGTTTTGCGTGCTTCACTATATTGTTCGCAACGCCAAGGCTTGGTAAGACTGTGGTCTATCTGACACTGTTTTATTTAACTCAGTGTTGTCTAAACGTTGCAAGCAGGCGATCTCGAAGGTCGAGGCAGACCATGAACCTGCGATCGGCCGGCGTATCGGTCTTCCGTCGTGACGTCACTGAAGGCTGTCGGTAACGTCTGACGTTTTAAAGAGACCGTAGCGTAACCACATATATGGCGAGTGCACAATCTCGTCGCAAACATGGCCATACCATTTAGTAGTGTTAACCGCTATTATTATATTAACCACAGTATCAACAGCATATCAAAATCAAAATCAAAAGTCATTTATTCAAATTAGGCTGAGAATCAGCACTTTTTGAACGTCAAAATCACACAAGACAGTCCCCCCAAAACGCCCACCCTTCACCTTTTCAAATACTCATACAGTTGAACTTCTGCATACGCTTATAACATGGCGTCGGGGGCACGTCTACCTACGTCACAAGTTCAGTTCTGTGCCAATAACAATGTTTGTTGTAGAATGATGTCTTCCGGACACAAATAAACAGATTTTTCGTCGAGGACTGCGAAAATATTGACTGCGTTCCAGTATTTTTGAAGGTCGGATTCCAGTCTAACCAGATAATTGCTTGTGAACCTATCATATCAAGCTATGATTAATGGGAACCAATGTATTATGTGTTTGATTGATTGATTTCTTTATTTTTAACATAAACTAAACAGATAAATGACATTCATCATATTCTAACCTACCACGCGGGCCCAGTGCGGGTTGGTAGATGTCACGTTTTCGAAGGTTTGATTCTAGGACATGCCGGTTTCTAATCTACCACGCGGACCCAGTGCGGGTTGGTAGATGTCACGTTTTCGAAGGTTTGGTTCTAGGACATGCCGGTTTCTAATCTACCACGCGGGCCCAGTGCGGGTTGGTAGATGTCACGTTTTCGAAGGTTTGGTTCTAGGACATGCCGGTTTCTAATCTACCACGCGGACCCAGTGCGGGTTGGTAGATGTCACGTTTTCGAAGGTTTGGTTCTAGGACATGCCGGTTTCTAATCTACCACGCGGGCCCAGTGCGGGTTGGTAGATGTCACGTTTTCGAACTTTTGGTTCTAGGACATGCCGGTTTCTAATCTACCACGCGGACCCAGTGCGGGTTGGTAGATGTCACGTTTACAAACTTTTGGTTCTAGGACATGCCGGTTTCTAATCTACCACGCGGACCCAGTGCGGGTTGGTAGATGTCACGTTTACAAACTTTTGGTTCTAGGACATGCCGGTTTCCTCACGATGTTTTCCTTCACCGTTTTGAGTGCAGTGGTGATGAAATAATTTACGCAAAGTAAGGCGCCGGCAACTCGTAAGTGGTAACCGTTACCACTGGGCTACCACTGCTTAAAGGCATACAGCCTGTTTAAAGGCTTATAGGGAAATGCGAATGCTGGTTGATACGTCTACCTCAGCCCTTCATTCAGTCATTTATTTTAGACTATTTTAATAGACGCAATGTTGTTTGGCACGGCAGGTAAACTGCGCTTCGCCAGGTCTGTGCCGGTCATAAGAACTCGTCCGGTTACAACTAAATATTATACCATCAAAATAAATTACAGAACATGTACGCACGGCTACAGATCAAGCTATACATTTCCAGTATAAGCTGATCTCGCATTGTATAGGATTTCCTTACAATGAGAGATTAGTGCAAACTGGAAATCTATAGCTTGATGTGTGACCGTGTGTACTCAATGCCATCATATTATTATTCAAAAACTGTTCTTAAAATGGCGTCTGGTTATGTCAAATACCAGTCTCTCGCGCATACATTTGAAATTTAATTTCAGCTTGAAAATTAAAAAAATTGAAAATGAAAATTAGCTTTGAAATTTAATTTAATGTCAGCAGAGCTACGTCACTACAAATAGGCAGGCCGGTATATTAGCATTTTAATGAGCTGAACGTGGTATGTACGTATATTGTCGTTTAATTGAGTTTTGTGACGGATAGGGCATTCTTACTGCACTGTTATAGTATTGACGCATGTTAAAATATCTACTTACCTAATTAGTTTTCCACATAGATTATGGCTGGCTCCATGAGCACTTCAGGCGCTACCTACATCGAATTGAGCGTTAAAGATTTTTTGTTGACATTATCACACCACAGACACTTTTTATTGTGATGTATTTTTCTCTCATGCTGGTACGAAATCAGGGATATAGAATCAAAATTGGTGAAATCAAAAAGAAATCAACCTTGGAAAAAAAATCTCGGAAAAAAAAAAACATTTTTGTACCCAACGCTTTACTAGGCGTACTAATTTGAAATAAATGGAAAGCAACTTTCTCATTGCAATGATATCATAATAATCATGTACGCATGATTATTATTTAAGAGAAATAATAAAACGTAAATAACCGTTGGACTGGACGTACCTAATCAGTTCCCAAGCACTGAATATGTCTAAGTAGGTGTCTATTTAAAATTAGGAAACAACATACATTTAACTGTCTTCCATCGGTCATCTAGACGCACTGCAAGTTACCATCCTTACCTTGTTGCTATTCCACCAATTCGCACTAAGCGTTTTTGTACTCTCTACCTGCGTCTGTGTTTCCGAACGCATACAACCCTGATCTCTTCAAAGTGAGAGTGAACAGGCTTCTTCTGGGTAAGCTCACTCCATCGTCGACTCTGTCTCTGTCACCACTGACCTAGACTAGAGTCAAAAAAAAACTGTTATGTAGATACATAAATTGACAAAATGTATACATAGTAATAATTAATATCTTAAGTGGAAGAACGTGTACAATTGCATGCTAAATATCGGCCAAATGTGTGTTACTAAAAGCGGCACGGTTGGGTTGGCGCAGTGGTTAAGCGATTGACTGCTGCGTTGCGTGTCGTGGGTTCAATTCCCGCACGGAACAAATATTTGTATGACCTGCAAGTAGTTGTTCCGGGTCTGGCTGTTTGTTTATGTGAATTTAAACGTTTGTAAACGCACCCACGATATATGAGAAATTCCTAGTGTGGGGCAAAGTTAATATTTTATATAAGAACTTCATGTACTTCATTGAATTGACAATAAAACATCGTATGAGCGTCCATTTCTGACACATGCGTGCACTGACTGGACATGTCCACTCAATCTGTGTAGTTTTTCCCCAAAAGGCCATTTCAGACACCAAAAAAGAGGGGGAGCATGTATTCTTGTGAAAAATGGCCACAAATGGAAAGAACTGCCTAAAATTGCTAAATTATCAACTTCGGGTATTTTTGAATGTTGCGCCATTGAGCTTATAAGCTATAAGATAATTGTCGTCTGTATTTATAGGGTACCAAATGTAAATAATTATAATGATTGCTTGAATAAGCTAGAGAGACTTTTACAAATGATATCAAAGACAACTTGGAAAAATATTGTGATAGCAGGAGACTTTAATATAGATTTACTAAAGTCCAATAGACTTTCTGCTACATTTGAGTGTCTACCATTAAGCTATAATTTACAACTAGTATTTAAACAGCCGACTCGCATGGCCAGCCAGACATGCATAGACAATTTTGCGCACAATTTTAGTAAAGCATGTAAAAGCGAAGTAATAGAGTTTGCATTATCGGATCACACAGCACAGCTACTTCAATGTCCCGTTACAAAGGCGTGTGCCATAGACTATTGGTATAGTACAAGAAGAGATTACAGTAAAGAAAATATAGTTAAATTCCATCACTGCATGCAAAATATTTCTTTCTCAGATATATACGATACGAGTGATCCTAATATAGCGTATAATGCATTTATAGAAACTTTTAAGTTGTTTTATGATTTGTGTTTCCCGCTTATTCGAGTCAAAATAAACGTAATAAATAAACCTAAATGGGTGTCAAAAGGTGTTAAATTATGTAGCAGAAAGAAAAGAAACCTTCTGTGGCAATTAAGATTAAACCCTAGCCGAGACAATAAAATGAAGTTGGTCAACTATTCTAAGTTATATAAAAAAATTCTAAATCTAACACAAAAGGCACAAAACAACTACAGAATAGAAAAAGCCACAAACAAGGCAAAAACTACGTGGCAAATAATAAACCGAAATAAATTCAATACTCCCAAACATCAAATTGATAAAATTAAAGTTAATAATAATAATATAGTAGAGCCTAAGGACATTTGTAATACATTTAACAACTACTTTGTTGACAAAATACAGCCCATAATTAATGACGGTAGCCAGCCTAACCCACAACGCAAGATATACACAAGATGTAAGTCGATGTTCATGGCACCAAGTGTACCAGATGATATATTTAAAATAATAATGTCACTGAAAAACACAAAGAGCGTAGGTTACGACGGCATCTCCACGAATGTTATTAAATCTGTAGCTAAGAAATTGTGTGTCCATATAAGTTATATACTTAATCTCAGTATAGCTGCTGGTGTATACCCAGATGCTTTGAAAATTGCCATTGTTAAACCACTATTTAAAAAGGAAAACAGAGAGCTAGTGGAAAATTATAGGCCCGTTTCACTGCTTACTAATATGTCAAAAATATTTGAAAAATATATTCACAAAGAGCTATATAAATATCTTGACAAATATAATATTCTGTGTGAGCAACAAAAAGGATTTAGACCCAGAAAATCTATAAATATGGCGATTTATGATTTTATATATAATGTCATAAATAATGTGGATAAACGAAACCCAGTCTGCGCCATTTTTTGCGATATGACGCAGGCATTTGATTGTGTCCACCATCCTACACTACTAAAAAAACTGGAAGCTTATGGTATAAGGGGTAATGTGTTAGAACTTTTTAAATCTTATTTACAAGATAGACGACAAATAACTGAAATCAACAGGATAAATGTAATTAATAAACATGACGAGATATTTAGATCAGAAGTGCGAAAAGTTAGTTATGGGGTACCGCAGGGTAGTGTAGTGGGCCCCTTGTTATTTATAGTATATATTAATGACTTACCGGAATGCATTGAACAACCATTGACTCTATACGCAGACGACAGTACCGTGACAATCCCTTCGAAAAGCGTTGATACATACCAAAGTGACATTAATAATTCGTTAAAATTGATCATAAAATGGTTAGACCAAAATAACTTAAGAATAAATTTTAATAAAACAAAAATAATCCAATTTAACCAACGCACGACAGATACGGACAATCTCAAGGTGCAATATAACGATAATAAAATTAACGAGGTAGTGAGTACGAAATTTCTTGGGCTAGAAATAGATAAAAAACTTAGCTGGAAACAACACATTGAGTTACTTTGCAAGAAACTAAGTTCATCTGCATATGCTCTATATACCTTATCGGCTAGTGTAAATCTGGATGCATGCCTTACTGCGTACTATGGTATAGTTGAATGCCATCTGCGATACGGAGTTATCTTTTGGGGCAACTCAACAGAAAAAGAAACTGCATTTAAGGCACAAAAAAGATGCATACGGTCTATTTTTAAATTAAAAAGCACGGATAGCTGCGTGCCATATTTTAAACAATATAAATTATTAACCCTACCAAGTTTGTACATTTTAGAAATGGCAGTGTTCGTAAAATTAAACCAGGAGCGCTTCGCACGAATGGCTGACGTATTTCCACGGAATAGGCGTGACAATAGTAGCCTATGTATCCCTAGTTCTAGAACAACTCTGATGCGCAAGGGTGTCTGCTGCATGGCACCGGTGATATATAACAAAATACCAAGTTGTTGGAAGGACTATACTTTTACATTATTCAAAAAAAGACTTAGGAACTTTTTAGTAGATAAAGCTTATTATAGGGTTGAAGATTTTTTATTGGAAAAAGACGTTGTTTGACTAGTTTATATATTGTATTCAAATAAGTATTAGAAATGTTGACATTAATTATATTATTGACTGATGAATCAGAATTATTTTATGTATTGAATGAATTGAATAGTTGAACATTGATAATTATTAGTGAATGATGAATTAGAATTATAATATGTATTTTAATTGTAGGTAATCTCTATACTTTTGCATGCTATGTAATTGGCAAAATATGGCTGTTTCTGTATTTATATTATGTACCACCATGACTTGTACCCGTATTTGCAATATAAAATATCTTTATCTTTATCTTTAATCTACATGATCTTCACATGATGTGACCAAGATTTTGTCTGGACTTTAAAAGAGACTGTGACCTCTGAGTTTGTTTCGGCCTTTCTTCTCAGAGTAGTCAGATAGGAAACCTTGGCCTCATGCGAACTTTTAGTATAACCTCATCAGGTAATACTAACAGTTAACAGGTTAAAATATAAGTGTAGCGGTATCTACATCGCCACATGAGAACTATGTCACACTGTCGTCACGCAAAATCCTGCATCGCGCAAGCAGAGTTTACCGCGCAACTAGCATAATTATATACAACGATCCGACATCAATTGTCGGGCAGTTTCTCACCAGACACGACACCTTTCTGGTCGGAGGATCCTCCCTTTTCTATGGAGGTAAGAGTGAACTTTACACTCTGTTCCTCGTGCCGCTATATAAGTTACTGGCGCCAATACTGTGTGTATCAGAATGGCGGGTGTAATTTCCAGATTTGCCTAAATTTATTACAGTTATTTGGTACCTTCTGTGTACCTTTACGTACCTCTCTTGAAAATCTGTGTACCTACACCCGTATGATGATATTTTAAAAATTAGGTACACCCGCCATCCTGATGTCAGAACCGCGGGTGTACTGCTAACCAATATATGTAGCCAAGCGTACTGTTTATGTAAATTTGGTACCTCTTGTGTACCTGCAGATAAAAGTATTAAATAAACGAAATACTGCAAGTTTGCTGCAAAAATAAAAAAAATATTTTCTTTCTTCGACGTATCTTTTAAAATAACAATCTACGTATTGATAACTTATCTTAAATATTAAAAAAAAACTATATGTATACATAATTACAAAAACAACATATTGCCCATTTTAGAATTGTGAAGGATTTATAGAATTAGGATGTTTGTCTATCAGTGTTTCCAGAATCAAAATGAAACAAGAGACAGTTTTAAAGGATATATTAATTAATTTTCACGATAACGAAATAAGTAAGGATTAATATATGAATAACGCACTGATTCCATGTGCATTTAACTCGGCCTTATAATTTGTTACAAAACTATAATCAATGTAATAAAAATTAGACTAGTATACAGGGTGGAAAGATAAGTCGGGCGTTGAAGGCAAAGTACCTTAAATCCTTAAGTTAGCTTATTTTACTTAAAGGAAACATTCCTTTATTTTTAAAAATAAACATAACCGCATTCAAAGATTTTCTAAAAGTTGCTTGCCCAGCCCGGGACTCGAACCAACTAAAATTTAAAAAATTTTAAAATTTAGAGGGTTGGTGTAATATATTAATACTTACGTCTACCTTCATTCGAAACGATAAACCAAGTATGTCTCAACAAGAAAATTATATGCATACATTATCTAGCTTGATATATGTTATGAATCTATTTCGATCCTGGAACTGAATGGAAATAATTTCATATTTTATTACTGTTGATATCAGAATCATTAGGAAACAGGCAACAAGGAAATATAATGACCGCGTCCTTGCATCAGAGTAATACAAATGCATCAAATAAAAATAGTTTAATTGTAGAGTGGTCCAGTGGTCGTAGTATGCGACTGCTGAACACGAAGTTGTGGGTTTGATCTCCACATAAAACAACAATTTGCGGATCACATTTAAAGTGTTGTCCTGAGTCTGTGTGTAAATTGTGTCCGTTAATTTCATTTCCGATTCCCGGTATAGTCACGCACGCAACAGTGACTAAATGATACACGGAGGTTTGGGATTACTATTAAAGATATTACACATTAAACGTATCTTGGCAATATTTTTAATATGGAGGTTCTAGGTTCAATTACCGAAGATTGTTATTATCCTTTGACGTCGTTACTATTGTTAGTTAGTATTATAAAATACAAAGTAACGTCGTGTAATAAAAAAATATTTTTTTATTTTTCGCAGCAACCTTATTATATACAGTATTTCGTTTATTTAATACTTTTATCTGCAGGTACACAAGAGGTACCAAATTTACATAAACAGTACGCTTGGCTACATATATTGGTTAGTAGTACACCCGCGGTTCTGACATCAGGATGGCGGGTGTACCTAATTTTTAAAATATCATCATACGGGTGTAGGTACACAGATTTTCAAGAGAGGTACGTAAAGGTACACAGAAGGTACCAAATAACTGTAATAAATTTAGGCAAATCTGGAAATTACACCCGCCATTCTGATACACACCCAATACTGGAAGCCAGTGGAAGCTAGTTGGTTGCAATGTGGCGGCGTCGGTGGTCGCAGCAACTATATTGCATATTGCTGCACTGGGATTAGAATTGCAATTATTGTTGTAATCGTACTGTTAAGGGACAAGTTGAGACGGCATGATAGGCTTAAAATATTACCTACAGCTAGGTTACAAAGTATAACTCGCCGTCCGATAAGGACCAGGCCCGGGTCGACGGCGCGTTGTGTTCCACGCGCGCCTCAAAGAGATGTCAGCACCAATGACGGAGTCCGCTAGAGCCGGTGCCTGCCAGGGTTGCGGGAAAGTCCGAAAGGGTTACCGTAGCCCCTGGCACAGGCAACTGAAGGAACACGGGTGGGTTAGATTTCACACCCTCAAAAAAAAAAGGTTACAAAGTATTATTTGCCAGTGAGCCCCAAACTAGACAGCCTGGTGAGCATGGAGGTGGTAGCAAGGCCGACCGCCTAAAGGTCATCACTCATAACCGCACTGCTCCAGCGCAGCAACGGCCCGGCGCAGACACGCTATCTACTCACACACCGATATCGACTAAACTTACCCCGTCTTATTACAAAACACGATCTAACTTTAGCCCCAACCTACACATTCGATTTAGTTTTTGTATTTGGAACTTTATGCCGACTTTAGTAAAGTTCTTAATACAAAATTGACAATCTAAGACCGGACTAAGTTGACAGTTTTGTAAAAGGAACTGTATTTCGATTTCAGTTATGTTCTTATTTCAAAAACAGGCTCGATGGTTTAAACCATGTCAAAAGAAAAACCTTGTTTTGTAATAAGGCCGACCAAGTTCTCGATTAAAAATGCACTCGTACAAGTCCCTACGTAATGTCCATTCAATTATATAATAAACTACCCGCACAAATAAAAAAAGAAGAGACAATTTCATATTTAACAAAACAACATATTTAAAAAAAACCTTAGACAATTTTAGCTAGACTACACTGTGATAGACTTAAACCGTCTTATTACAAAACACGGTCTAGCTTTTTGGCAACATTAAAACAACCAGTGTCATAGTAACCTATCCTGTACTAAATCTCATTATGCAACTCGAACTCGATCCCTTCCTTGCTCATCAAACAGCCACATTCTCACTACTCAATTCGTGGTAAGTATCTTTGGGAATTTCAAAAAAAGAACATTGCCATGCACGCGCCTTTCACTACAACAGCTAATAATTAAAAAGAAAAACTTATAGATTATTCGAATTCAGGGCGCGGCGGCGTATCCCGCCATTTTTGTTCGATATTAGTAGGTATTGCGAAAAATTATTACCTACCTTGCTGTTTACAAAAATAAGTGATACAAGCTTTGATAACACACCACCAGATATTTCTTAGTTTGTTTGTATTAGATACTCAGCAATTAAACTTACCATGAATTTACATAGGGTTCTTACAACACTGTACAACACACTATGGTTTCAGAATCTTTTATAGATGATTCATATCATGGGTGTAGATAAAGTCTGGTATGCAACTGTACATAATTAGGTATTATACAACAGTTGCATAAATAACTAGGTATTAATGCATTTGATTTAAAATCCTAACTTGAATGACAAGTTATTTAGGGTGCTGTTATAATGAGTAAAGACCTTAAATCCTTAGATATGCCCTACGTACATCTCAGTATCGCCACTCTTAGAGGCTTTCAGTGCACCCAAAACAAATTGAAACCAAACCAAAACCTATTCTCTTCCCCACAGGCCCCAATGTCCATACACCCCATTGCACCATGCACTTGTCAGGCTAAACTAAACGCTATTCTGTTCCTCACAAGCCACAATGTCACGCGACGGAACATCGAAGGCCCTATTCTACCATGCACTGGTCAATCTAATCTAAACCCTCTTCTCTTACCTACAGGTCACAATGTCACGCGACAGATCATCCAAGCGGTTCTACAGGGCTGAGTCTACACATGACCTGCTCTCATATATGGATAAGGGACAAGCTGCCAGCGATGAGAACCGATGGACCTTTGAAACTGCTTGGGAGGTCGCTAATAAAGGTAAGATACTGAACTGAACATTTTGTAAAACTGTCATCGTACGCGGTCTAAACTCCGCTTTTCTTTACGGAGCTATTGTGCTTTTTTGATCCATGCGTGATGTTCGTGAACGGGCGCTGTCAGTTGGGACTGGTCATCTCTTAGCCACCACGGCTTATTTTTAATTATTTTATTATGGATTGTTTTGTTTGAATTTATATTTGCTGTACACTAGACACTCAATGTGTACGTCTTATTTACATCGTTCTCACATATAATTATACTTATATACAAGATTAATGATGTAACTAATATTTATGTAACAATATAATTTAAAAGAGTGTCCATGGAGTTTCTTGCCCGTTCTTCTCCATAGGTACCTACTACGCTTTGGAATGGGCAACTAGCTTCATATTTCTGACTGACCGACCACTTGACAATTCAAAAGTGCCTGTAAATGGTTTAATTGAAATAAATGTTGAGTTTGAGTTTTGAGTTTGAGTTAGGGTTCCATAGTCAACAAAGAACCCTTATAGTTTCGCCATGTAGGTACGTCCGCCCGTCTGTCTGCAGCTGAGTTTAGGTTTAAATAATTTATTCTCCTATAAGACAAAAAGCCCCTTACACGAGAACAGACAAGAAACATTCAGTAAACTTATTTTAGGTAACCGTCACCAAAGTATATACATGTATATTATTATATAAAATTATTCTATACTCCTTCAGCAGTTCAATTATCAACCATTATAGTACATACATTGGAGGACGTTAGTCAAGGCAGTTTTATTATTATTTATTTATTTATTAAAACTTTATGCACAAGTAAAAAAAATACTGTACAAAGGCGGACTTAATGCCGGAGGCGTTTTCTACCAGTCAACCTTAAAAATTCAATCAACGACATAAAATCAAAAACGATAAAATAAACTAAAAAAATCAACGATGAAAAAAATATACGAAAACAACTAGTACGTGTTTGGATAGCCGAGACTTAAAACTGCAGAGAGAGCTTACACTTTTTATATATGTGGGTAGATTGTGAAATAGTTGTGCTCCTTCCTATGTAATACTCTTTCTAGCGTAATTAGTGCGTGTTCTTGGCAAAACAAGTAGACTTGTCGACGAAGACTGCGTTCAGTAATTTGAGATTTTGTAGTAAATGCAAAGTTAGTGTGGATAGTTTTGTCTATGATTTTTTCTAATCTGAACGCAAGTATTTTATTTCAAGAGTTGTTTGATATTCATCAGTTTTGTTTCTTCAAAAATTTTACAAGTCTGTGTTAGGTATGGGTAGCGAAACGATATCTTTATAACATTATTTTGTACTCTTTGTAATTCTTGCAGCTTCGTTTTTCCGGCACTTCCTAAAACTATGAGATATATTAAATAAAATAAAATAAAAATAAATAAAATACAACAGTTTAGAGGCTCTTAGTACTAGAAACCTGTAATTTGGTATGGATATACATATTAGTCACGCCGGCAAACACATAAACCACTAAAACTCAACATGTAGGTAATAATTTTTCTGATTTTCCATACAAAAAGTGAAAAAGTCCATAAAAAACACGTCGAGGCGGCCCCTCTTGCGCGCGTCTTTTAAAAATTCACGAATTCAAGATTGTCAAATTCGATTTAAGTTGTGTCAAAATCATTTTTAATTTTAGATATTTTTAGAGAATAAGTAGCTTTTAATTCTCACAGCCAAAAGTAAGGAATTTTAGTGATAGTTTAGTTCGGTGTACAAGAGAATCAGCAACACTGACTCGTAGAACATTTTTTAAACTATTTCTAGATCCAACGATCTATTAATATTTTGTTCTAAAATGCCCCTACATTATGAACAAACGGCGCCTGTACTTGTAACCCAATCGTCTATTGTCTACGCCCAGCCACTGTGAAGTCCTTAGTCCTTGCAAAATACTTGTAATTCTAGTTCCTTGCTTTTTGTCTTAGAATTGCTAAGATGTGTCCTAAGTTGAAGTGGGCCACGGTAATCTGGGTTGTTGGAACATTGTCGATAATTAAATAATATAATAAAAGTAGTTTTTTCCTAAGAATGCTTGTAGTTACTTCCGTTTCTTGCTTGTTTTATTTAGGAAACCGGCCCAGTTCGAGTCGGACTCGCAGATGAAGGGTTTCGTGCCACAAGGCAAAAAACGCCGGAAAAAGACTCGTTTCTTTTATGGAGACACCATCTTTCTTTTATTTTTATTATTTGTTGTTATAGCCGCAATAGAAATACACACTCTGTGGAAATTTCAACTGTCTACCTAATACGGTTCATGAGATACGGCCCGCTGACAGACCGACGCGCGACGGACGGACGGACAACGGAGGCTTAGTAATATGGTTCCGTTGCCGTTGGCACGGGACTTTGGGTACGGAACCCTATAAAATCAGGAACAGACTACGGCCCGCGTGCAACACAAATGAGTAAAGGGGATTGTCCAATTTCTATGGGACTTTGGCCACTCATAAACAAACAGTTCAGCTAATAGTATGTGATTGATTTAATAGCTCATATCTGTAAGACTGAGTATATAAACCTATTTTTGTATCAAGATGTATATTTAGATATTTTTTTAACATTTAATTGAAACAGGTTATGTATGAAATAAAAGGTTCGGGGTCCATAGAAGTGCCGGGGTCGTCATGAAGGGAAGAATCGGAATCCATTTGAACAAAAAATCAAAGTAGTCGCTATAAAACACACAAAAACAACACTCACGATGCAAAGAAACAAAGCGAATGATAACTGTCATTTTGACAAATAGACGACATTATTTAAGCATCGTGTTGCCATATAAGAAAAAAAACAATTATATCGATCCATTTGAAATCGATCAAAATGTTTAAGTTCTCCAGAAATAATGTATAAAACGTCTGTTTAAATGTTTATGTCCTAAATCATTTATATCGTTTATTAACATTTTTAATTAAGTGATTTAGCGAAAACTATGTTAAATACAGTGGAGAGATTGCACTGTATTTTAAATCGATTTGAATTTGTTGTTTTATGGAGTTTTGGTTTGGCAACACCGAAACCAAATCTAAAGCCGATTTATGCGTAGCATCAACTCAGATACTAAAAAAAAATGATTTTTAACAGTGCTAATTGATACAAAGTTACTTGCATCAGATATTTACTAAAATAGAATTAAAAATATTGGTTAATTATTTTTTTGCATAGCATCGCGTTTAAAAATGGCCAGGATCGGACAATGCCCTTTCGTTTAAAACATCTCGGTCTGACAATTATTTGAAGATGACAGAGACTATGACATTTTAAATACGCTTAGCGCTCAGAACAATAACTAAAGCATAGAAGGCGCTTTAGGACATTTGAAGTGTACGCTGTCATAGACAAAAGAGTATTAGCTAGTGATGTGACTATGCATAAAATAAATACCGATATCGACTTCTTAGTTTATGGTATCGCTCCTTGGCTTTAAGAGCGTTTATAATTTATATATATTTTATATTATTATTTATATATATTAAGAGTGGCAACGTCGCAATTTAGTGTCACATTTCGTGGTTTTCAATTTTTATCATTTAATCGGAGCTATATTTTAAAAATCTGTTTAATTAACTTTTTAGAATTACGTGAAAGTGTTTAAAAAGTAAGTAATCGTAATGCTTACAAATATTTTACAATGAAAATAACGAGCAAGTTTCCAATGTATTATTTGCATATAAATAGAACTGTAAACGCAACGATTTCTTACCGTTTACACAGTTTTCACATAATTCTAAAAAGTTAATTAAACTGATTTTTAAAATATAGCTCCGATTAAATGATAAAAATTGAAAACCACGAAATATGACACTAAATTGCGACGTTGCCACTCATACGGTATAAACGCTCTTAAATCTAAAATATGCTAAGGTGAAATAAAGAACTCACTTCTGTCTGATCAACTCATTTATTTATAAACACAGGATACATTATTAACAAATTGAAATTACCAAGAAATCGCTTAAATAATTTTTAAAGAGCGATTGGCCACGGAACAAGTAACAAAAAATTTAAATCACTGTCCTTTAAAAATTATAGTTTTTGTTAGAAATGTCCTTGCTTTTTTCTACAGGAGAAGATAATTATTTTGCAATATAATGAATTCTTATTGTTAAATATTCTTTGCTTATCAATTTAATAAACAAATTTCTATGATCATCCAATACATCATTATCGAATAAATGTTCGAGTAAATCATCAAAAATTGACGTTGGTAGCAATATTTTAATAAAGCAGTCATCGCTGAAATGTTTCGAACAAATACGATGTTGTTTTTTCCATTCCCAGTAGTTACGTGCAATAGCGTTGATCCATTTTCGCCTCATATCAATATCGGAGCGACATCTGAAAATGACAAAAAATCATAGCCACACGTGAGTTTAAATTATTATACCATGAGCCACACGGATTTTTGACCTCTGTCATTTCATTACTCATACGTACGATTTGCTGGCAAGACCGTAGGTATTTAAGTATTTATTTCACTCTTAAATATTTAATCCTTCCCAAAACTACGTGTAAAGAAAAATAATGTAATAATTTAGATGACGCTAGTTCTGTCGATATTCTATCGATAGTTTATTTTTGCAAGCACTATTGCATAATATTTATATGCCGATAAAAATTTATATTTTCCCTAGAATCGAATTATTTAATTGCATAAAATATTGATTTCAAAACACTACCGTGTACACTAAGTTAAAATAATTTGAAAAAATGCCAAAATAACCTACAGTGAGAATACAAAACCGATAAAATGACCCTATTTGATTACTTACCGATGGAAGCTTATGATTTCCGCATCATTTTCTTTGCGGGATGAATGTGATTTACATCCCACTATAATGCAGGACATTATTTAATCTTTAAGCTTTGCGATTTACACTAAATCACTATTAATTTTGTACTATTTTTACAAAAACACGTAAAATCAACGAAGCACTTCAACTCCCATGCGCCCATAAGCATTATACGAAAAAATGCGATGAACAAAGTCATAGACAAAAACCTGAGACGTTAAGTAGCTTTTAAACTTAGTATCATAAAGGTAGCCAAGGTAGCCGAATTGACGTTTGCTTTGTGACGATTTGCATTTTGAGCAACCTACATCTGTTTCTTTCTAATGCTGTTATGAGTGTGTAAGAAAACAGAGATGACTATATTAGTTAAGGCGAAAGGATAGGCCAAACTACAAAATAGACCTCTCTTTGAAGGACTACTACTACTAGACGGATGGACCAAATATATAAAAAAAAAATACGTAATTCGCATAACATATTTGACTTTAAATTTTAAGTTTAATTTTTTTATTATTGTTTATACTTTTGTCGGAAAAAAATCGAATATATCCTCTTTAAATCTGCAATAATTTGCTTACTGCTTTCAAAGAACTGAAGCGATTTAAATATTTTTTTCACACTATCATAGACAATTTATTGCTTTATTAAATTTAAGTTCAAAATTGTACAAAATTATTACTTATAGGTGCCGTTAAATCAATAATATCATAATACCGGCGCTGGCGCTCACTCAGACGCGAGGGCCAGTCTCACCCTAGCGTTTGCACGGGGAGGCTGTGTCGCATGTTAGCGCGCTCCGCTCTATAAACTTTACGTGAAAGAGTAAACAGTGCAGATAGTACGTTTGGTACAGTAGTACGGTTGAGCTATTCTTTTTCTATTTATTGATCGAAGAAAACACTATCAAAGAAAAGCGAAAATTTATGAGTATTGAAAACGGAAGAAAAATCTAGCCAGCCACAAAAAAAAAACAAAAAACTATAGAAAAAGAAAATGAAGAAGTGAAGTCAAGATCCAACGAAAGTAATACAGAAGAAAAAGAAAATACATGGAAATTAAATGGGTATCATTTAAGCTATTACCAATTTAATTAGTTTTGTGTTTCTTAAATAATAGGGTTTGTCCTCCAAATAGTAGATCTGTCACCAAAATGTAGTCACCAAACAATGCAAAATCAGTTCCACAATAAATCACCTAAAATCCTGAGATATAAGGTCTAGTACCAAATAAATGTTTTTGTATGTATTATAATAGGTGTGTCCTAATAAGTATTTAAGCAAACTAATTTAAAGAGATCACCAATAGTAGTAGTTTTCTTATTCACCACGGATCGATTGATATACATAATATGTCGACGGTAGGGCTTGGTCGACGGAGCCCCGCTTGGCGGGGCTCCTACTTCTGGGTGGTTTATAAAAAAATAACCACGAAGGGGATGGCGGGGTCTCTCGACCCCGCCATCCCCTTCTAACCTAACCTGTCCGAGTCGGGGTGCCCTAAAGTCCAGATTGCATCCAGTTTCTCCTGGTAATTTGTCTCGGGTATCATTTAAGCTATTACCAATTTAATTAGTTTTGTGTTTCTTAAATAATAGGGTTTGTCCTCCAAATAGTAGATCTGTCACCAAAATGTAGTCACCAAACAATGCAAAATCAGTTCCACAATAAATCACCTAAAATCCTGAGATATCAACCTGGGAACAATTTTTGTTTATCTGAGAACGAAAATATTTCGTGGCGATAGATCTATTTATTAGGTGATACAACTTGATGACAAATATAAATTTTGGTGATAGAAAATATAGTTCCCAAATTTAATTATAATGATAGCAATACAGAAGAAAAAAGAAATGAAGATATTATATTAAAGTCAAACTCTAATGAAAGCAATACAGATGAAACTACGTATTTACAATCTACGTCTGTTAGGGAAATGCAATTTAACTAGTTTTGATTGGTTAATATCAATTTTTTTAAATGGTCCAAATAAAATGTTAAGTAAATATTATTTTGATATTTTCGTTTTTATGGTTTCGTAGCCAAATGACATAAACCATTTTTCTCCAAGTCAAGTCATTTGAAATATAGACACTTCCAGAGTGGTCAAATGTGCGCCCCTCTAATTTTTAAAATAAGTGTAAAATAAAATATGTGCTGGTAGATCTCAATGAAAAATTTCAATGAAAATTGGTTTGAACGAGATGTAGTCATAAAACCCGGTTTCCACCGCGAGCGGAACGGACCCATTATTGACTTCGTTAAAATCGCAAACGCAAACTGCATACTTGTATTTCCTTTGTTGGTGGAAGTTTAACGAAGTTATTAATGGGTCCGTTCCGCTCGCGATGGAAACTGGGCTTTAGTTTTCGAGATATAGCACATGTTCAAAAACCGCAAATATAAATTTGTCATTCATACAAACACTATGGAAAACAAAGTTAAAAACAAAACTTTGCTTGCTACTACGGAACCCTTCATGGGGGAGTCCGACTCGCACTTGGACAGTTTTTTATTAGTCTAAGCACATTAATAAAAAGCGTTATTATTTCTTTTCACAAAAACAAATTGAAATTTTATGTATTTTGATTTACTCTAACTACAATAACTGTACTCGGTAAAGAATATTTTGTTCTCAAAACAAGCATTGCAAATGTTCTGAGTCTGCCTACATTCAATCGATTTGTGATGATAAAAGGTAGTATTGTAGCGACAAAAATTCTTCGAACGCATCTGCGTCCGGTGATACTCTTTGACGGTCGGGGGATGAGCGGGCGCGCGGGGCGGTCAGCGCGCTGGCCGCTTGTTTCACGTTCAATGCTCAAGGACGTTGGGCTATCCTTTCGCCTTAAATTTAGCTTCCTTCTATGCTTTAGTTATTGTTCTGAGGCTTAGCGCTAAACGCTTTTCGTGATTTTTTTTCAAACTCAAAATCAAAGCATTTATTTCAAATAAACCAATTACAGGCACTTTTGAATTGTCAAGGGGTCGGTCGGTCAGAAAGATGAAGCTAGTTGTCCATTCCAAAGCGTAGGTAGATTTGTGGTGCAACTAAGCCTATATTAGGTAGGTATAGTTAGTTTATAACTAAATCAGCGTCTCTATTTTCATTATTACAAATAAAAAAAGCTTTATAAAATACTAGCAGTTTCCTGCGACTTTGTCTGCGTGTCCAAGATGAAAAGTAGTCTATTCTTATTCCTTCTCAATCTTTACCTACATTTTTATAAAACAAGTAAATGATACTTATTTAAGTTTTGGAAGAGCGGAGTCTCCTAACACAGGCTTTTCTGCTTAAAAGGAGGCTCCAATCAGTAGTTGTTAAGATTTACTTGTTCAAATAAACTTTTTTTTTTCCATCTCAAATTTTATAACGATTGGTTCAGGCCAGTGTTGCCAAAGAAAATATATAGGTGGCCGTGTACATTAGGTAAAAAGGCCCTGTTTATATGGAAAAAGATCAACGGCGAGCCGTGTCACTGATTAAAAAGGTAAAAAAAAATGAATCGCTTTTCAACATTCGACAAATGGCGCTGATTTAGAGTTTATAGCATTAATTTATTCAATGTTTGTAAATTTTCTCTAGTTCTTTGGAAAAAATAAAAACATTTAATTATTTTTAATAGATTTAATTTTTATTTAAACTTATTAGTAAAAATCTCTAATATTTTAATAAACTCCTCTTCGTTATTATTCATTTTAGGTAGATTTTTAAAATAATTTACTAAAGGCTAGCTCAAATACCTCTTGTCTAAGCCCCAGTGCCGGTTTAAGGCATTTACTCCCCCTTTTAAACTGAAGTCAACCTTATGGCAAAGCGTTAAGGTTCACATCACTAAGTTCACACTCGTGCAAAGGTCAAAACGTAGAGCTACGAGCAGAGCTGCTAATGTGGATGCGGTATAAATTAATTATTTACCGATTGGTTCTGTGGTTAAGCGATTGACTGCTGCGTTACGTGTCGTGGGTTCGATTCCCGCACGGAACAAATATTTGTATGACCTGGGGCCGTACTATGACGTGTTAACACCATCATGATTCCGTTGCGAAAAAGAGATAGTGCTATCGGTCATGTATAGCTCCGTCTCTCTTCTACGCTGGAACAATGATGGAATTAACACGTCATAGTACGGCCTCTGCAAGTAGTTGTTCCGGGTCTGGCTGTTTATGTATGTGAGCTTATTAAATGTTTGTAAACGCACCCACGATACAGGAGAAATACCTAGTGTAACTTTAAAAAAAAATACTACGGCCGCAAGTTTGCAGCCGTAGGCCGTGAATTTTGTGAGTTTTTGGCCTGAAAGCCGTAAAACACGGTAATTGCCGTAGCATTGGCAACACTGGTTCAGGCCCCCGAATTGTTTCAAACTAATTTCTTGTATTTTTTCTATTTCAGTCGGCGGTATCTACACTGTCATCAGATCGAAGGCCTATGTCTCTACCGAGGAAATGGGGGAGAACTACTGTTTGCTAGGTAAAATATATAAAAAAAAATTGTGATGGTGCCTTAATCTGGCTGAATGTTTTAATTGGTCAATCGGCTGACGTCGAATGGATTTCATTTTTAACCGACTTCAAACAAGGAGGAGGCTGTCAATTCGACTGTATGTTTACTTGTATGTTTGTTACGCGATATTTCCGGCAATTGTGGATCGATTTCGAAAATTCATTTTTTGATGGTATGCTTCAAGGGTGGTCCCATATAAATTTTACTAACTTCACTTGCGTACTTTTTCAGTTAGCTTCAATAATACGTTTTTTTTCGACTTACTGTATATTGATGATGTTATAATAACTTCCTGTCAGGGCTGTCACTGTTATTTATATAGTGTGTGGGGTAGCTATGTACATACCACCATTAAAAAGTGAAAAATAAAAAAGTTTTTACAAAAAAAAACAACCGACTTCTAAAAAAACACTACAAAGTGAAAAATTGATAATTGATTCGATGTTTTAACATACAAACTGTTATAATGTACACATTATGGAATGCAATAAAGTATTGAGTATTGAAAAAAAAAATACTTTAATTTCGGAAGTCGGTGTCTTTGATTTTGTATTTTCGTTTTTTGCCACCGACTTCCGAAATTAAAGTAATTTTTCACTTTCTATTGTTTTTTTAGAAGTCGGTTGTTTCTTTTTGTAAAAAAGTTTAGATTTTTTCTCGTAGAAAAAAAAATCTGCTGGTTCCTACATTTTCACGAGATGTAGGGAACAGCTGATTCTTTTTTCGCGATTTCATATTTGTTTACATAGTCAAAGTTGTTCATAATGATGAGTACAATGACCCCTTAAGAGGTTGATGGTGTTTTACCAATAACCCTGTATAAGGGTGTAATCCTATCTAAGGGTGACTAAATAATTAATATTGCATTTACTCATGACATGTCTTTTAATATTTAATTTTATCAGGACCCTACAAAGAACAATGCGCTCGTACCGAGGTTGAGGAGGCCGACTTTCCTCCGAACTCGCCGCTCACTACCGCTGTCAATGCTATGAGGAGCCAGGGTTACAAGGTATGTTTTACGTCGAATTAAATCTAAATCTATAACCCGTGCGAGCTAACTATAGTCAGCGCGTTATCAAACTCAAACTCGAAACATTTATTTCAAATAAACACACACACAGGCACTTTTGAATTGTCAAGGGGTCAGTCAGTCAGAAAGATGAAGCTAGTTGCCCATTCCAAAGCGTAATAGGTATCTATGGAGAAGAACGGGCAAGAAACTCCACGGACACTCTTTTAAATCAAAATATTGTTACAAAAATAGTGGCTACATCATTCATGTTGAAATTATACACGTGAGAACGATGTAGAAAGACGTTCACGTTAAAAGCGTCCGTAATAAAAAGATAAAAACAATTTAGGAATCAAAATAAGTCGTGGCAGCTAAGACATGACCAGTGCCTACTGACGGACGGACGGACTGATCAACTGAGTCCATAAATGTCAATAGAGATAAGAATGTGCAGCGCGGCGGGACCGTTGATGATGATGATGATGATGATGATGGGGACTCCCTTTTCCGCACTTAGACTCTCATTTGGTCCGTTGTGCGTGGGGATACTGGCTAACACAGCCAGCCTAGCTCCGCCCAAAAGCACAGAAGCCTCCTGGGGGCTTCACAGGCTTCGCGGAGCGACCTCACTGTTCCGAGGATTTCTTCCCGTTGAGAAGCCACAGCCTCGCACTCCAGGATAACGTGGGCGGCTGATTCCTCGGCGTCAAGGCAGCCCCTGCAAAGGGGGCTATCTGTGGCGCCTATGTTAAAAAGATGCTTGTTAAGGGGGTTATGGCCCGTAATTGTTCCTATAATTATTCTGAGGTTATTTCTACTCAGGTTGAGAAGTTTTTTGGTTAACCGCGGGTCTACAATTGGTAAAGTCAATTTGGACTGTCTACAGTCTGTTGCCCGTGACCATCTGTTGTTATGGAGTTCGGTCGATCTTTGGCGAATCCACGCACGAAATTGTGAGAAAGGCAGAGGGAGAAGTGGGTACGGGCCTAGCACTTCCATATCAGAGCCTCTCTTCGCAAGTTCATCAGCGGCATCATTGCCTAAGGATCCACTATGCCCTTTGATCCATTGGAGGGTAATGCGATTAAACGTCGATATCCTCTCCAGAGCTAAATGGCACTCAAAAATTAGTTTATTGTTAGTTTGTTTGTTTTCTAAAGCTTTGAGCACAGATAGGCTATCGGATAGGAATTTAATGCCGTAGTTCCGGATGCCTAAGCGCTTTACTGCTGTTGCGGCTAGTGTTAAGGCAACACATTCACATTGAAATATCGAACTGTGTGTGCCTAGTGGTATGTGAAGGTTAATGTTGAGGTCAAGGGAGTGTACGCCAGCACCTGAACCGTTTTGTGTTTTTGAGCCGTCTGTGTAGATGCGCACTTCATGGGCTCCTGACTGATCCCTTTCCTCCTGAACTGTTTGTATAATATAGTTTTTGTTGAACATGGGTTTGTTTGGTGTTCTATCACACGGGGCAGCGATGAGCGGTTGGTACTCAATCGCCCGGTCCAGGATGTTAGCGTGTGGGCTGGTATGGTTTTTGCCCCATATGCCCAGATGCATCAGCCTGATGGCAGCTAGCGCCGCCTCCTGCTGTATGTACAGGTCAAGGGGAGTTAGTGTAAGGGCTATCTCCATGGCTGCAGTTGGGGTGGTTCTCATGCAGCCAGTGGTAGCCGTACAGGCCAGTCGTTGGAAGCGTTGTAGTCTGGTAATGGTGGTCGAGAGTTCAGTCCTCGTCCACCAAACCAGAGCGCCATAAGCCAACATTGGCCTGATTACCGCTCTGTATAACCACAGAGTTATCTTCGGAGAAAGCCCCCATGTTTTCCCTAACATTCTTTTGCATTGGTAGAGTGCAATTGTGCTTTTATTAAGTTTGTAGTCAAGGTGCTTGTTCCAGAGAAGTTTGCTATCAAGGATCACCCCCAAGTACTTGACTTCGTCTTTAAGTGTTAGTTCAGTGTTGAAGAGTTTTGGAAGCCTATGGGGTCCAAAAGTTCTCTTGTTGGTAAACATTATTAGTTCTGTCTTCGAGGGGTTAACCGATAGTTCGTGCCTCGTGCACCAGCTCTCGATTATTTTGAAAGCCCTTCTCATGAGATCACATGAGATGCCTTCAAATTTCCCCGAGATCAGAATTGCTATATCGTCCGCGTATCCCACCGAGTACAGACTGCTGGCGTTGAGCTCTGCAATGAGCTCATTTACGACTAAATTCCACAGCAGTGGTGACAGCACCCCACCCTGTGGGCAGCCTCTACTCACGATACCTCGCGTGGTGGTGTTCACGGTAAACTGAATGGCACGGTATTTTAACATGTTATTGATCCATTCTATGAGTGTTCGCGCAACACCGTGCCTGGCAAGTGCCTGCTCGATGCTGACGAAGTTTGTTTTGTCGAAAGCACCTTCTATATCAATGAAGGCGCCTAGGGTTGGGTTTTTGGCTTTAAGAGCATTTCCAATGCGTGAGACTACGCTGTGGAGTGCTGATTCAGTTGATTTGCCTGCACAGTAGGCGTGTTGATTCGGATGTAGAGGTCTCTGTACCGAAATTTGGGTTCTGATCCTCCTATCCCCCAGCCTCTCCAGTGTCTTCAAGAAGAACGAGGAGAGGCTTATAGGTCTAAAGGATTTGGGCTGGGTGTAGTCGCCCCTACCTGGTTTCGGTATAAAGATTATTTTTACTTCCCGCCATTTCAAGGGGATATAGCGGTGGGCCAGGCTGGCACGAAAAACCTTAACCAGGTAGTCAGCCAGTACATCTTGGCTCCACCTGAGCAGAGCCGGGAAAATACCGTCCAGTCCTGCTGCCTTGAAAGGTAGGAAGGTGTTGATTGCCCACGTTATTTTGTCTTTGTCGATTACTTCCAACGCCATTTCCCAATCTAGGCTGCTCGTGGCCCTCTCCGTATGTGGTTCCCAGCTTTGCTGGGTGGCAATCTGGCATCCTGGGAAGTGGGTGGTTAGGAGTAATTCGCTTGTCTCAGCGTCGTTTGTTGTGTAGGTGTTATCCGTTTTTTTCAGGCATCCTATTGAGTGGTCTGTCTCTTGAGCTAGACAAGTTTTGACCCTCGTTGCCTGATTGTTACTTTCGATGTTAGTGCAGAAACGCCTCCAGCTATTCTTTCCTCTGAGGCGTATCAGTTTTTTATAGGTTTTACGAGCTGTTGTATAGCGGTCCCAATCTACTGGCGACCGTGTGTTCCTAGCTCTGTTGAACAGTCTTCTCAACCTGTGTCGGTGTCTTTCCAGTTCTGGACTCCACCAGGAATGGCGAGCTCCCTGTCTGGGTACCGTGAGGGGACACGACTGTTCATAGCTAGATAGAAGGATGGATGTGATGTGGTTTACATGTTCGTCTATGTTGGTTATTGGTATCTCAGCCGGAAGGGCGTGTAATCTGCTTAGTTCAGCCCTAACCAGTTTAGTAAACTTGGCTCGGTCTGTGTTGCGCGGAACCCTTCTTGGCTTTGGTTTAGTTAGGTTGAAGTTAATGGTATAGCGGATCCATCTGTGGTCTGAGCATGATATCTCAGTAGACACATGCCAGTCCTGTATGGAGTTGGATATACCTATGGTTGCTACAGTTAAGTCTATTATTGTTTGCGATCTCGCGTTTATGAAGGTAGGCTCGGAGCCCTTATTTAGTAAAACAAGGTTATTACTAAGAATAAAATCAAGCATTACCTCACCTCGGTTGTTGGTTTTGACATTACCCCAGAGCGTGTGATGCGCATTGGAGTCTGTCGCGATGATTAGTTCCAGTTTCTCCTTTTCACAGTACTCAACCAGTGAGGCGAGCTCTGGCAGAGGCACCTCCTCGTCGCCTGGCAGGTATGCCGAGGCTAGTACAATGTCCGGGAGTTCCTGTTCGGTTCTGAAAAGCCTGACTGCTGTCAAGTCCCTCGAACAGAATTCGTTGATTAAAAGGTTAGGTACATGTTTTGGGACAAAAATGCAGGTACGCGGGTTACTTGCGGAGGTGTCTAGTAGCAACTTGCCCCCGATGTTGCCAAGACCGCATATTCTGCCACCCCTGATCCACGGCTCTTGGATGAGGGCGATGGTTCTCTCTTGTTGGTTCTCCAGCTCTCTGCGCAAGGTAGCCGACGCAGATTGGCTGTGCTGGAGGTTAGTCTGTAGGATCCTAGTCCCGCAGAGGAGAGGAGCAGAGGCTGCTGTCCTCGCCCTCACTACTCTCCCCCGGCGGAAAGCAATCCTCATCCGAAGTCAGACCGGACGAGGGTGGATCCCTTGTTGACCCTGCTGTTGAAACAACCTCCATTGCTGCCATAGAAGTCGCCAGATCCACCGCCTCCCCAACAGTCCCCACCGCGGGAGGCGACGGGGAGCGTTCAGGAAGCGGCGGAACAGACTCCCCCTGGGGCGCAACCGAGGCTGTACGTGATGTTGGCGCGGCAGCATCCTCCCTGGCACCGCCCTCGTCCAGGAAGCGGATGTATATACTACCCATGAGGTAGTATACTCGCCGTTGCTGATCCTTAATGGTTTTGACCATGGGCTCCGGCACACGAAAGAAGAGACAGGTACCCGGGGGCTCCTGTCTAGCCCTTTCATGTGTCAGAGTCCAGGTGTTAATTTTTAGGTTCTGGTTCTGCCTCGCCAGCATCCTGAGCAGCTCCGTTGTGTTCTCGCTGTTCTCGGGAACAAACAACATACACATTGCCTTCTTCGGTATGTCGGCTTGAGGTCGAACGGTTAGCTCGGTCCCCGGTAACGGGGACGATAAGTTGTGTATGACCCTTTTCAGCCAGGCCAGTGTGAAGTCGTCCTCACACCATGTCTTAAGGACTCCTTCAGCGAAGTGGGCCCGACCTCTAAAATGGATCGCGGTGCTGTCGTTGGTATCAGTTGTGTCGGTTGGTTCAGGAGCCTTTAGTAGAGCCCGGAGCTGGTTCTCGATCGTCTGACGGATCCCCTCCGCTTGCTCCTGCGTCATTTCCAAGAAAGGCTCGGTCATGACGGCAACGCATAGCTCATTGCTCCTGAAAGACGCGGCCGCTTCGGCGTAGCTCACCAAAGTTCCGTCCACCATACGGGAGCGAGCAGGCTTGCTCTTCTTGCCTACCCCAGTTGGTGTGACGGTATCTTCGGGACGCGAACGCTTCTGCGCCCTGGCCGGTGGTTCTGTGTTTGGTTTTGTTGGGTTTTTGCGTCCTCTTGGCCTCGCGCTGCGCTTGCGCTTAGCGCCGGCGGCAGCCTCGTCTTTTGGCATCTCTGCCGTTGTCGACACCGCTTTGAGGGACGTGTTTTTCTTGGACACTGTGTGCCCTTTTTTGGCGTTCGATGCTCCTGCCAGTGGGGCTTTAGCCAGACTCGTCAGGTCCCTCTCAGGGTCCGCAGCCGTTGACGCAGCCCGTGTTTTGGGCGCATCCACATTTGCAGTACTCCTCGAGTCGCCATGAGCGAGTGCTGTCCTTGGCCTTTCGGTCAGGTTCGTGTTAGAAGGCGCATCCATGGACGCAGACGAGGTTGGGGTCGCTCGGGACGCAGCCTGTTGTGGCGCATCCCTTACGGGTGCCTTCCTCGTCGCATCCTTGGACGCAGCCGGGCGTTTTTTTGTTTTGTAGGGTGCATCTGTAGATGCACTCTTGGGCAGTTGCTGCTTAGGTGCATCTTGAGACGCAACCCTTGTTTTGGATGTGGAAGGCGCATCTGAAGACGCGGCCCTTGGTGCGTTTGTTTGTGTAAGCGCATCCGACGAGCGGGACGCAGCTTGTGGTTCGTTTGTTTCGTGATTTGTCTCTTTATCCATAGGTTTGGACGTTTATGCTTCACCGTTGGAGCTCTCCACCCGCCACGGAGCCCTCAGTCGGGGACGTCGCCCGTTCAACGAGCGTACGCCAGAGCTACTCCTTCGGTATAGGATCAACCTAGTAGGAAGTTGACGAGCCCGCACGCGACGGAAGATCACGGAACTGTATACGACACGAGACTATGCCGCAACTCATCCCGAGACCCCACGCCACGCCGGCTGCCCCCCCCCACTAAGCCGACCCTCGCTTGACATCCCGCTTATGGGATGTCTCAGCCGATTGGTCGTGGGTAGCTACCCCACGATCTCCCGTGTAAGAGGAAATCCGAGCCAAAGTGATGTGTTGTGTGCAACCTGCTCCACTCAACCACCAGGATTCCTTCATCCCTCCGTACGGGTCCCCGCGCACGGCACAAACACGCGGGAGGTCATTGCTGTCCATCATCTGCTCTTGTTCGATGGTGGACACCCAGGGGCATGACCTCGCCACCCCTGAGATAAATCGTCCAGTGATTTCTGTTACGTCTAATTCATATGGAATTAGACCAATAACAGGGCGGCAACCTCGAGAAGGAACATCACCAGACTTGCCTTGAGGATCTACACGACTTTTGCGCTCTCCCTCAAGACCACGCCACCCTGTCCCCTCTGAAGGAGGAGGCAAGGTAGGTTTGCGTCTACAAAACCAAGCCAAGCAATCAAGCAAGCGAAGCGTGTTGTTGGAAGCCAAAACATAAATTTGCAAACGACAAACCCTCCCCCGGCGGGACCGTTATCGGTAAACGGCTACCTGCTCACGTGGTGTCGATGAGTCACTAATGATGTGTACGCATGTATGAACAAGATACGATAAAAAATAAACGTTAATTCTCGATATATTTATTTTATTGTTACGCCCTTCACTAAGCGTCTTCATAAGGCCCGTAAGTGCAAGCGAGATAGACAGGGAAATGATTTATGGCCCGACGACTCAGTTAATAACGCGCTTACTATAGTCACCTGGCGCTGTGACGTCACTCGTACAATTGTAAATATAATTTAGTCCCACTACTGGAACACAGGTCTCCTCTCTTCGAGAAGGAGTGGCTAGATGTCACATGTCTTCGATTTTACTCTTCTAGGACATGCCGGTTTCCTCACGATGTTTTCCTTCACCGTTTCGAGAGCAGTGGTGATGAAATAATTTTTCTATCAACTGTAGTAATGTTATCTTTAATCAGTACAAAACCGATCACAACGGACATATTTTTTGCTTAGAATCAAAACAGTGCAGAAATGTTATACAACGTGGCGCTACTATGGTGACTTTAATTTAATACACGGGTAGGGCTAGTGCCCATTAACCATATAAATATTGATAGGTTAAAATAATACGTAAACTGAAAAAAAAAATTTTTCAAACAAACTAAATAATAAAAAAGTCATTAAAATTGGGATCACCCTTGCAAAAATTCATTCATGAAATTACTTACCTAGCTCGCTTACGTTAACTCGGAGCGGCAATGTGTCGGTTCGCGGGCTGGCAACCGCGCATCGCGTCTTGTACCTACTCGTGATCGGTCCGATTCTTTGACGGCATATTATCAAAGAAACCGAGCGGCGCAAGTGGTACAAACACTTATCACATCACCCTCTCTTGTTACTATTAGTAATAACTGTCATCACTAATCACTGCCATCACGATCATAAGTTTACACAAGCACTAATAGCACAAATAAATGCGTCCGTATCGCAAGAGGTGTAAACGTACCTACTAGATAAGAAAACGAAAACCAATCAAAGTGTCTTTATCGCAGTACCATGATCTAATTACTATCCTAATTACACAAAAAGAAATAAATAAAACAATAGCTAAGAGTCTTTTTCGCGACGTAATTATGCGCACTAGTGTAAATAAGTGCGTCAAGGACACGGGTTCGACTAGCACTAGAAAAGCAAAAAAAGAATTCGTGTTCGGTGCGGCGGGTGGGTGGAAGGGAGAGCGCGCGTCGCCTGCGCTGCTCGCCAACAAAGGAAATTTCCTTAAATTCGCCTACTCTATGCATTTGTTTCATCCTAATAGTATTGCTTATTCGTTTTAATTTCATTGATGCGAAGTTATGATCCGTGACCGAGGGAAATGACCGCTGCGCGACAGTTCTTTAAGTACAGGTTGCTCTAAGATGCTATTTCCTAAATTCTTTAATAAATCTGTAAATAATAACGTTTAATGGAAATAAAAAATTGTCATGAAACGAAAATGTGAAAACGTATATGTGTGTTAAATTAAGGTCACCATTGCAGCGCCACGCTGTATGATTTATTTTCTATATCATCTCAGCTAAAGCAGAATGTGTTAAAAGTTATTCACTACATAACATCTAATATTTATGTCTACGATTGGGAATGGACTAGGCAGGTAGTGATTTTATATTTAAACCAATAATCAATATTTTATAATTTCAAAGACTCCTCCAATTAGGTACATTGCGATTCTGTAACCATCTCACCGTGAAAACTTAGGTGAAGTGAGCGTGGAGTGAGCTGTCAGTGTCATCCCACTGATGCTAGGGATTGACCAATCATTACATTAACAATCATAATCGAGATTTTAATTATACATTTTTAATGTTAGTTCATCCTTTCAAGGCTAGTATTTAAGTGGCAAAAAATTACTATCTACGGGTTTTTTAAAACAAAACAGCAAAACAGAAATTCAGTCAGAAACTCAAATAATTTCTCTTTTTTTTCCCAAACTAGTTTCAAAATGAATTTCTGTGTTGCTGTTTTATAAAAAAAAACTGTAAATAATAATATTAGACACTTATATACTAGATTTGAAATAGTTTAAATGATCAACAGAATTAGCATTAAAAAAAAAACTCGATAATGATTGTAAATGGTTGGTGGTTGGTGCAGTTGGTAGCGACCCTGCCTTCTGAGCCGCTGGTCCCGGGTTCGATTCCCGGACAAGTCAAACATTTGTGTGCATGAACATGTCTGTTTGACCTGTGTCTGGGTGTTTATATTGTATTTAAGTATGTATATCAGTCATCAGGTTACCGTAGTACAGGTTCTACCTAGTTCGGGACCTGAAGACCTTGTGTGGGTGTTGTAAAAAATAAAATAAATAAATAAATGTAGGTAATGCTTGGTCAATCCCTAGCATCAGTGGAATGACACTGACAGCTCACTCCAAGCTCACTTCACCTTAGTGTTCACTTCATGGTGACATTTTTACAGAATCGACATACTGGCTCGTAGACGGCAACCCTCAGATCATTTTGTTTTATGCCTACAATTGGGAAAGGACTAGGCAGATAGTGTTTATGTTTAAATCTAGACCGCCTTTTTACAAAACGAGTTCTAACTTTAGTCCAAACCCAAAACTTCGAGCCAGATATTGTATTTTGAACTTTTTACCGACAAACGTAAAGTTCTTAATACAAATTTGACAACTTAGGACTCGGGTTTGATGTCAGTTTTTGTATTTGGAATTTTAGCTTTATCGGAATTGAATTCGAAATTAAAAAAACGGCTCGATGGTATAAACTAGTGTCTAAAGATTAGACCTTGTTTTGTAACGAGGCCGACAATTTTTTCTAATTTCAAAAACAATTACTTTAACTCTATCCCATTTCCCCCTAGGTCCACACCGGTACCTGGCTCGTAGACGGTAACCCTCAGATCATTCTGTTCGACATCGGCTCCGGCGCCTGGCAGCTGGACTCGTACAAACAGGAGCTGTGGAGCACGTGCGGCATCGGCATACCGCATCTAGACGTGGAGGCGAACGATGCTGTGATACTAGGGTTTATGGTGGCGCAGTTTGTTGGCGAGGTCAGTACCTATTAGCACATATTTTTATCACCCAAGATTTTCATGATCCAGAATTTTCCTCATCTACAATTTTCCCCATCCAGAATTTTCACCATCCAGAAACTTCCCCATCCAGAATTTTCGCCATCCAGATTTTTTCCCATCCAGAATATCCCCATCCAACCAGAATTTTCACCATCCAGAAACTTCCCCATCCAGAATTTTCGCCATCCAGATTTCAGTCATCCAGCAAGCGTAAAACGTATAAGTACAGAAAATTTCCTACCCAGAATTATGACTATCACTATTCAGTATTATCATTTCACTCCTATCACAACAATGGCGTGGCAGCTGGACATGTACAAAAAGGAGCTGTGGAGCACTTGCGACATCGGCATGACGCATCTGAACGCGGAAGCCAATGATGCTGTGATACTAACGTTTATGGTGGCGCAGTTTGTTGGCGGGGTCAGTGTAAACATTATCCAGGATTTCCAGCCGTTATCCAGATAAGTCGCCATCTAAAACTTGCGCCGTCCAGAAATGTACCACATCTAGACGTGGAGGCCAGCGACGCTGTGATACAAGGGCTTATGGTGGCGCAGTTTGTTGGGGAGGTCAGCTTAAACAGTATCCAGAATTTCCAGCCGTTGTCCAGATAAGTCGCCATCTAGAATTTGCGCCGTCCAGAAATGTACCGCATCTGGAGGTGGCACTGTTTATTGGGGTGTTATATATTTAGAATTAGTTCTAAGTGCATCAAAATACTAATTGTAGCTTTGAGGGTAGCATACCGAAATCGAAATAAATTATTGGTTGAGAACTTACTACAATTATATTAATCTGCATTATTAGTATTCTAGATCGTATTTTCAGTATCTATTAACATCTATTAGTGTCTATTAACTTCAAGAATCATTATAATTACTTTTCTAATAATATAATTATTATTTTTGACATTTCTCGGGACCCTGGGGTCCCGGACCTTTGGAAGGCGTACGAGGGGCCGAAGCCAACTTGCAGAGGCCCCTTAGACAATTTTAAGTGTTGAGGCACTAATATAATATAATATAATTATTATTAGAAATTGTTATTATTATTGATTGACCTCGTTGTAGACGGCAAGGTTATAACCGCGATAAAATAAATGTTATGAGTAGAGATCGGATATTCGCATGCATATTCACCTAAAGTTGAGAGGTTGGCTAATATGGAATGCGCTTTTGTATCGAAAAAATCCCGCGGTTCCGGGATCGACAAATGTAGGTTTCTGATTATAGAATCGGATATATATTTACTTACTTTCAAATGTTGGCTTTTATGGAATGACTATTGTACCGATCTTAAAAATCCCGCGATTCCAAAATCGACAAATTTAGTGTTTTTTTCTGTCTATATAATTGGATGCATATCTACCTACCTAATACTGTAAATAGGTAGGTAGATACGAAACTATGACTATGGTTTTGTTACTGTTATTAGTAATTAACTGTTTCTTTATTTTACTTCGAAGGTCCTAGTTTATCATTTGTGGCTACAAGTTACAGCTACATATATAAACAATATGCAGCATTGCATATGTAAGCGGGCACGCCCTTTATGCCTGGAGGCTTTTTATTATGTATTAAGTTCTGTTTACGTTTTTTTTATTATTTATTATTAATTTTTGCTTGAGTATAGTTTTCAATAATGGCGTGTGCTAGCTGACATGTGGCAAATAATTGTAATGTTTTTGTGTTCCGTAATGTTATTTACTTATTACTGTATAGAATCCAGTTCTTCTAACTAACAGACAGCAGTGCTGCTGGGGAGTTTGTTCCGCCACTTCTTGGTCCCAGCTCAAGCACTAGGAAGTGGTGGAGGGCGGGCGTTTTTAGGGGACTGTCTTATGTGATTTTGAAGTTCAAAAAGTGCAGATTCTCAGCCTAGTTTGAAGAAATGACTTGATTTTGTTTTTTTTTTGAAACAACAACAACACAACAACTACTTCAAGATAAGATAACGGACTACATACATTTAGAATATTTAATGTATGTACCTATTGAAAAACCTAGATATATTTTTTTATAAATATAGATTTCGCTGCCATACTATACACCCAACTGGTTATGCATTCCCGGTGTTCGTGGCAAACCGGGTTTTTTTTTTACAAATAAATATTTTCAGAACCGGCTTTCATACTTTCATAGCTAAAAATAACTTTAGGTAAATATGCACCCGAATATCCGATCTCTGGTTTTAAGGTATTGTCTAGGTGTTCCAGAATTATTGTACATGTACAATTTTTTTTTTTATTGATCGCCGGCCGGAATGAACTTGCTAGCAATATTTACCTCAAACATACAGATTCACGGTTAAATCGATCAGGTTAAGCTACGCTTGCCACGGTCGTACCGTGGATGGGTGACCATCTTTACATACTCAGGACCCCTCCGTGCCTCGGAAAGCACGTTAAGCTCTTGGTCACTGACATCTTGGTCTCGGACCCGGTCATTCGTAGATCTTTGACAGTCGTAACGAGTCTAACGGGTCAGTCAGAAGCCCATAAGTTACACAACCACATTCCAGTCACCCAAAAGTCTCACAACCAGTCGCCAGACCCAGTAACTGGGTTGTGGGAGGTCAGATAGGCAGTCGCTCCATGTAGAGTATTGGTATTCAGCTGCATCCGGTTAGACTGGAAGCCGACCCCAACACAGTTGAGAAAAGGCAGGCAAATAAATTTTTTATGCATACTTCTCACAACTTTGCAACCCCTACACGTTGTTGTACTGTTAACTTGTTTATTATTTATCTTCCATCCCCGGCCCCCTTCTTCCATCGGTCATCTAGACGCACTGCAAGCTACCATCCTTACCTAGTTGCTATTCCACCAATTCGCACTAAGCGTTTCCAAATGTCTTTTGTTATGCGCACAGCAAAAGAGTGGAACTCTCTACCTGCGTCTGTGTTTGTAGAATTTTATTACCGGATATAAAACTAGCACCCTCATTCAAGTTTTTAAGAGATTGTACACCCGGCTTCTGACAGCGTATGCAAGAAACGTCGAAACTCATGTTAGTACATAACAAACTTGAATTTTAGTAGTTGTACAATTATTTGTCAAGGATTTCCTCTTTGCCTCTGTGATGGTGTAGCGGTATCTACACCGCCACATGCGAACTACGCATCACACTGGCGTCACGCAAAATCCTGCATCGCGCAAGCAGAGTTTGCCGCGCGACTAGCATATATACAACTAATACAACGTCCCGACATTAATCGCCGCAAGATCGCCTGCTTGTCGGTCTTCTACAGATTGTACTTCGGAGAGTGTGCCCAAGAACTCCACGACCTCATTCCACCGGCCCCCTTCTTCCATCGGTCATCTAGACGCATTGCAAGTTACCATCCTTACCTAGTTGCTATTCCACCAATTCACACTAAGCGTTTCCATATGTCGTTTGTAATGCGCACAGCAAAAGAGTGGAACTCTCTACCTGTGGCTGTGTTTCCGAACGCATACAACCCTAATCTCTTGAAAGTGAGAGTGAACAGGCTTCTTCTGGGTAAGCTCACTCCATCGTCGACTCTGTCTCTGTCACCACTGATCTAGACTAGAACCAAGAGCAAACACATCTTAAATAAAAATAAATCTTTATTTATTGTTACAGTTTCGCAAAGCAGCTGAAGGGTACAGCGACACACCACCGCGTGTAGTCGCTCATTTCCACGAGTGGCAAGCTGGCATCGGTCTTATAATGCTCAGGTAACTTAAGGCGATACGTGGGGGCCTAAATTGGGGGCTTTTTCGTAACAATTTATATCACTATTATTTATAAATTATACCATGGTATACTTAGACGATACACAAAGTTTGAATGAAATCCGTTCACAAAAAAAAATCAGCTTTGCCTTACATTTTGTTACACGTAGCTCGACAAAATGTATGGAACAGCAGATTTTTTTAATTAATGGATTTCATTATTTTGTATATCGTCTAAGTATACCATGTAGTATACGTGGTATAATTTAATGTGTACGCGCCACTTTGTATATTATGGATTAAGTTTTTGGATATATGTTTATTGACTATTTGATTAATACTCCGACTGAAGGAAAACGCGATTGGGTTAAAATTCCTCGATAGAATTAAATTCCGACAAGACCGCTGCTTTTTTATATATTTTTCTGTAATTCTAAAATCCTAAGTAATTTAATTGCAAAATTGCATTCAAAATGTGCGTATAATTAAAAACTCTGGCTGAAAATATTTTTGATACATAGCTTATTTATTTTATTATTTACTAGCTGACCCCGCGAACTTCGTACCGCCTAACATTTTTTTTTTAAATTTTTCTCTCCGTATGAACCATCCTCGTACTTCAAGGAATATTCTAAAAAAAGAATTAGCAAAATCGGTCCATCCGTTCTTAAGTAATAAAATTACAACGAAAAGTGGCATTGATTTTTATAGATAAGGATGTACGGTGGGCTGCATCAATTGGGTACCCCAGTTGTATTAAAATTAACTTTGAAGGGGGGTACCCGCATTGTGACGCTGACTGTACACACAGTGAAACGGATGCAGATACGATATTTATTAGAATTGAATACAAATTAATGAATGAAATTAATTTTTAATAAATTTTTATGCGGTTTGGCGCTTACGTTGCTTTATTTTGGTTCCATTGCGCATTGTTGCGCTCTCTTTTCGCATGTGGAAGTAATTGACTCTGTCACTTTCTTATTTATACGTATTAGGCAATACAACGTTGTGTATAGGAGCGTCCTAGAATAACGTTCCGTTCTGAGCCCATGATTGCAACGGCCAAACAACAAGCAGAGTACAACCTGAATTGACTGTCTAATTCTAAACCAACGCGAGCGAAGCCGCGGGCAAAAGCTAGTGTCAAATATTGTTGAAATGACGGATTTTATGACGGCCGCCGCTATTCTAGAAAACCGTAACTTAAGTAGCAATATTTTTTAGAAACCGTTAGCTTCGATCAACCGGATCACGTACAAAAAAAAAAAAAGCTGCGTGAAAAACGTTTAATACAGTTATAAGTTCAACCTAATTACAACCATGGCAACTAGTAATAAAGTCGTGTTTACATTGGCTGTGTTTCAAGCGAACTAAACAAAATAAGAGCTCACTTCTCGAAGTGCGCTGTTATTTACCGAGACGTATTTCTTGCGCCGACCCGATATCTAGTCGGTATTGTTGATCGAAGACCGCTAGCAACGACTCTCTAACATGACAAACAAACAAATGAAACATTTCTGCATGTGTTCCCAGGACCCGCCACGTGGACGTTGCAACAGTATTCACGACGCACGCCACCCTCCTCGGAAGATACCTGTGTGCTGGCAACACTGATTTCTACAATAATTTGGATAAGGTAACACATTGCCTTTGCTTGATTCTGTCCTTACCTACACAAGGTTAATTTAAATTAGCTAGCAAAACTCCACAGAGATAGTAGTAACAAAACCAGTAAAAGCGGGCTCGCATTCTTTTGCAACTTTGTACTACGCTACGCTAACAAGGTCAATATGTTTCCACTGATGTCTGTACACCAAAATTGTATGTAACACAGATTAAAAAAATACAAAAATACTTGACATTATGTCGCTCGCTTAGTATTCAAGTGACCGAATTAAAATAACTAGTTTCTTGGCAAAACGTTTTGTAATTAGGACTTCGGCTGTTTATTTGGACATACATGTTACAAAATGTTAGATGCATAGTCAACTTTTTAAGAGATACTTAGAGTATATCACAGATGGCGTTGAATTAAAGATGACAGTGTATCTAACTCGTCTAAGACTGATTTTGATTTCGGTCACTTTAATACTAAGCGAGCGATGGGTACCCTACTACATTGGAACATACAACCCAGTCCCCGAGTAAAGGCTGGCGATGCGTCATTGCCAAATAAATATCAACATAGTGCACTTTGAAATAAAGTCGAAAATAAACACACTTGACTAATGAAAAAAAAACTGATTTTCTAATCTCATATTCAAGTTACTTGAAGTTTAGAGTATCAGTATTTTTTTGTTTTATCGTGTTACTGATACCCACCAAATTTGTGAAGTTTCGCCAGCTAGTTTATTTTGACCCTGTATAGTCCGCGATAACATCAAAGCGGAAAGAAACAAGCGATTAAGTTTATTTATTTTCGAGTTTATTTCAACGTATACAAGGTTGTTATTATTTTACTTTCAAATCACAACTTAAACAAATATGTGGAATGAATTTTGAGTAGAAGGGAACGTATGTAGAGGTGCGAGTGAAAGGTGTATAAGAGTGAAAGGAAGGGAGTTAGAAAAATAAGGATAATGATGGCGAGATATGCAAGGGACGATGGACGACAATAGACGTGTAGTATAAGATTTTTCAAGTTTTTTTAATACAGTAGTTTCC
This sequence comes from Brachylomia viminalis, assembly GCA_937001585.2. Taxonomy (NCBI): domain Eukaryota; kingdom Metazoa; phylum Arthropoda; class Insecta; order Lepidoptera; family Noctuidae; genus Brachylomia; species Brachylomia viminalis. Next base: position 11,542,167 of record OW443320.2, on the reverse strand, counting down.
TTCAAAGTAATTCTTTTATTTCACCACCCGATCCGACCGACAAATGTCTTTTTTTTATTTCAGTTCTCAGTAGACGAAGAAGCAGGCAAGAGACAAATCTACCACCGCTATTGTATGGAGCGGGCGGCCGCACACATGACGCATATTTTCACTACCGTCTCGGATATTACTGGTAAGATAATTAATGTTATTAGGTGTGTAGCGGTATCTACATCGCCACATACTGACGTCACGCAAATCCTGCATCGCGCAAGCAGAGTTTACCACGCGACTAGCATACTCGTATATACAACTTCCCGACATCAATCGTTGGGCAGTTGTCCACCAGACACGACACCCGTCTGGTCGGAGGATCCTCTCTTTTCTATGGAGGTATGAGTGAATATTACACCCTGTTCCTCGTACCTCTAAAATAATACGTATGTGCAATAGAAAGGATTCTATCCATCTTAAAATGACTGCTTCTCCCCAGGATACGAAGCGGAACACCTCCTCAAACGCAAGGCAGACATCATAACTCCTAATGGACTGAACGTGAAGAAGTTCTCCGCGCTGCACGAGTTCCAGAACCTCCACGCGCTCGCAAAGGACAAGATCAATGAGTTCGCGAGAGGACACTTTTATGGGTAAATGATATGACATAACATTACACCTGGGGCCGTACTATGACCTGTTAACGCCATCATGATTCCGTTGAGAAAAAGAGATAGTGCTATCGGTCATGTATAGCTCCGTCTCTCTTCCACGCTGGAACAATGATGGAATTAACACGTCATAGTACGGCCCCTGTAATCGCCGAAAGGTTAGGCAGAGGAACACCAACATTTCGCCAGCTATGTGTAAGACCCAAGTAATAGGGGGCGAGCCTATTGCCATCAACCGGGCACGAATCCTGACTCCGGGCTGATTCTGAGAAATATATTATCAGCTAGAAATTAATTTTAAAAAAGTGCAATATATCTGTCGGAAATTCAAATATTTGAAAAGCGACGCCATTGGTCAGTGCGAACGTGACGTAAAAGTCTATGACAACAATAAATGTCAATGAGAATGTGATAGGAGTGTTTGCGATTCAGTCCGTTATCATTTTGTCAGTGTCATAGACTATGACGACACACCGCACACAAGCGCGCCAAAATATGTGCGGACCCACCATACCACTGGCCATACCCCTGGTGGCATGGTGGGTCTAAAACTATACCACTGAGAAAATTACTGGGTGAATCATTTGGGTTAGGTTAGGTTAGAACTGTGACCATTAACCCTGCGTGTTCAGTACTATGACGCTCTGAGGGCAGTGTTGAGGAAACCCAGGTACTGCAGTGCCTCAGAAATGTTTGCGGCAGCTTCCGTCGATGATTTCTTCTCCATCATCAGGAAAAGAACCGCATCGATGATGAGCAGGGTCCGTGGTAGCACCAACACTGTCCTCAGAACGTTAGCGTGCAAAATAAACAGTCCGTTTACTGTTTACTGGGCGAGTGTTCACTTCCTCAGAAATAGGAAATAGATAATGTACTCTGTAATGTATGTAGATAATGTAATGGAATAGTATAATGTACTCGTACTTACCTACTGATTTTGATTCTGTACTAACAAATTACTAACACCCTGTTATTTGTATTTTTATGTGTTCTACTAACAACCTTACTAACGTTTCATTTGTTAAAAATGTATGGACGTATGTCTGAAATAATCTTTTCCGTACGCAAAATACGCGCATTGACGTGGAGTTGCGGACACCAGCCCGTATTATCTATCTATGTCTGAAATAAAGATATATTATTATTATTAACCAATTCCTTGTAGTCCACAACACTGTTTTCTCAGTGGTATAGTTTTAGACCCACCATACCACCAGGGGAAAGGCCAAAGTGGAGGGCGTTCAAGGTGCCCGTGTCGATTGGCTATTTATAACTTTTTTTTAAGTACCATTAATAGCTTTTTTCGCTTTGAATGATTTTTTACCATTACATGGCGATGTGAATTATCGAATAAAAAAATGTTTAATGATTAGCACTGTAAATGTAGAATAAATAAATAAATAAAATAAATATCGTCTGACATTGCACACAGCACCATCTAGTTCCAAGCTAAGCACTTAATTAAGGCTTGTGTTATGGATACCAGATGGTTGATACACTACTTACTAAACCTCTAATTTTGTTCACAGTCACTTCAATTTCGACCTAGACAAGACGCTTTACTTCTTCATCGCGGGTCGGTACGAGTTCGGTAACAAGGGAGCTGACGTTTTCATTGAAGCGTTAGCCAGACTGAACCATTACTTGAAGGTAAATATTTACTACTAGCTGTTCCCCCCCTTTTTCACCCGCATGTGTCTCGATCCCATGTGAATATCGGGATAAATAGTATCCTATGTCCTAATCCAGATCATAGTCTACCGATGTGCCAAATTTCATCCAAATCCGTTCAGCCGTTTTAGTGCGAAAGCGTAACAAATAAAGATACAAAAAATCTAATATTTTCTCTTTGTAATTTTTTTTTAAACGTTGCCCCACACTAGGAATTTCTCCTGTATCGTGGGTGCGTTTACAAACATTTAAACTCACATACACAAACGGCCAGACCCGGAACAACTACTTGCAGGTCATACAAATATTTGTTCCGTGCGGGGATCGAACCCGCGACACGTAACGCAGCAGTCAATCGCTTAACCACTGCGCCAACCGTGTCGTCAAAAAAAAAAAAAAAAGATAGTTTAGATTGCATTCGATTTAGGCAAAACCAGCTAGCCAGTTGTAACCACACCATCATTACCGAGACCCCTCCGTGTACCTCGGAAAGCACGTTAAGCCGTCGTCCGCCCGGCTGTCATTTGTAGATCTTTGACAGTCGTTACGGGTAGCTATAAGCCCGAAAGTCAGACAACCAGTCTTACCAAGGCGTATCGTGTTACCCAGGAACTGGGTTGTGGAGGTCAGATAGGCAGTCGCTCCATGTAAAATACTTGTATTCAGCTGTATCTGGTTACACTGGAAGCTGACCCCAACGTAGTTGGGGGGTTGGGCAGTTGATGATGATGACTTCGACTAGACAAGACGCTATACTTCGTGACGATGTAGGTGGGTAAAAATTTAAAAAAAATTTGGAGTCGGTGCCAAGCAATATAAGATACCTAAATGAGGATAAGGATGTAATAATTAGCAGATTATAGCCACAAAAAATTATAAAATAAAAACTTTTTAACAAAAAAATTAAACCACCGAAAAAACTAAAAACAATAAAAGCACTAAACAGTTAAAAATAATACCATATCCTATCTATATGTTGGATATATTTAAATAAAATGTGACTTCGCTTGAATATTGATTATATTTGGTACAGAAATCGGTTACAATATAAATTAAAACTAGTAGGTACTAGGCGTGCGTTGCTGTCCGAATCTGTAGGCGAGAGTGCGCGGCGCGGCCGCCGACCCGATCAGCTGAGACCTCTCCTCCCGCGTCCCCCGCCGCTGCTCGTTCACGCGTATGATGCGTGAACATCCTCCGGCGCGTTGAGAGCCATAGCTTTCAAGAAGTAGACGGGGAAGGGGACCTGGATGCGGCCCGCTCCGCTTCGTTGTCATCTTTGGATTGTGAAGTTGGCAAAGGACATAGTCTGTTGATCGCCCTTCGTATAATGCCCTTTGAAGTAGTGACGTCAGCTACCCTGCTGACGCCGTCGGCCCCTGGATAGAGGCGAGACACGCGCCCCAGCCGCCATTGTAGTGGCGGTAAGTTGTCTTCCTTCAGTAGCACCACGTCACCGCAGGTGAGCCCTTGCTGTCCAGTGCGCCACTTGGTGCGCTGCTGCAGCTCAGAGATGTACTCCCGGCGCCATCTCTCCCAGAAGTGCTGCCTTATCTTCTCTAGGAGCTCGTATCTGTTGGGTCTAGTAGCAGTGATGGGCTTCGTTGGGACAGACATCAGTGGTCTCCCAATTAGAAAGTGGCCTGGAGTCAGAGGAGAAGGATCAGTACAATTGGACGAGAGAGGAGTCAGCGGGCGTGAATTTAGGATTGCTTCAATCTGTGTGAACAGCGTTGCTAGCTCCTCAAACGTCAAAGCAGCATTTCCTGCTACACGTTTCAGATGAAACTTAGCTGATTTAATTCCAGCCTCAAATATTCCACCGAAGTGGGGAGAATAAGCGGGGCTGAATACAAATTTGATACCTTCAGAAGAGGCATAATCACTGACAGACTGACGGCTGGATCGAAGCAGCCTACCTAATTCATTGTTAGCTCCTACGAAATTCCTACCGTTGTCGCAAAAGATCTCATGACATTTTCCCCTGCGTGATATGAATCGTCTTAGGCATAAAATAAAAGCTTGAGTACTCAGGTCACTTACAAGTTCCAAGTGAATTGCCTTGGTACTAAGGCATACAAATAAACATAGATAACATTTACTAATTCGGTTACCACGACCTTTACGGTTACTTATCATAAAAGGTCCAGCAAAGTCAACTCCGCACGAGTAGAAAGGGAAACAAGCATTAGTACGCGCTTCAGGTAAATGACCCATTATTGGTTGTAAGGTATTCGCTCGCAATCGAACGCACACAATACACTGTCTAACTACTTGCCGCGCTAGGCATCTCCCTCCAATGGGCCAGTACTTATCACGCACTGACGCTAACAGTAGCTGTTGACCTGCGTGAAACAAACGTATATGTTCACTTATCATTAGTATCTTAGTTAAATGATGTTTTGAATTCAATATTATAGGGTGTTTCTTATCGAAATTATAATTGGAGTTTTCTAAACGACCACCCACACGAACAATGTCATTGGAATCTATAAATGGAGTTAATTGTAATAATTTATTTTTTCGTGGTAATGTTTTTCCTTGTTTAAGTAACTCAATTTCGAAAGAAAATGATTGTAATTGACTAATTTTAATTAAAAACATAATTGAATTATTTATTTCGTCTGAGTTTATAGGGCCTGAGTACTTTTGTTTATTTTTATTATAGTTATTAACAAAACGTAGAACATATGCAAATATTCTACTTAACTTTTTGAAATTGGAATGCTTATTAAAATCTATAAATGAAGTTTTGTCGGTAGAATTGTTTGCTGCAGATAATAATGAATGTACCTTCAACTCTGGTAATATTTTAGCTACGATTGAATTTTGTGGCCATTCTAAACGTTCTTTCTTTAGGAAAGAAGGACCTTCCCACCACAAGGAAGAAGATGATAGATCTTGGGGTTCAACTCCCCTTGAGGCCAAGTCAGCTGGGTTCATATTTGTGGGTACATGTCGGTGTTCAAAACCATTAGTTAACTCATTAATTTCATTAACCCTGTTGCAGACAAACATTTTTAGATTTCTCACATCTGTTTTTAACCATCCTAAAACCACTGTTGAATCAGTCCAAATGGTTTTACAATTTATATTAAATCGAAATGACTGAAGAATTTTATTAGATAATTTAGCCCCCAGCAAACAACCCAGTAATTCTAATTTTGGTATAGTCATAGGCTTTAAGGGCGCAACCCTTGCCTTTGCGCACAGAAGTCTTACAGTAACCTCATTTTTTTCGTTTATTGATCGTAAGTATACACATGCGGCATACGCTTTCTGTGACGCATCGACAAAGCAATGTAGTTGTATGGATATCGGGAAATCGCAAAGAACATTTCTACTAACTTTAATATTAGAAAGGAAGTGCAAACTAGTAATGAATTTTAACCATGTTTTTAATTGAGTTTGTGGTATAGGCTCCTCCCAGTTTAGCTTGATAACCCATAACTGTTGCAAAAAGATTTTAGCCTTAATAATGCATGCACAAATTAATCCTAAAGGATCAAATATTTTACAAATAGTAGCTATAACGACCTTTTTCGTAATAATTTCCGGTGGCGATTCGATCTTTGAGGGAAACCCAATAATATCTAGTTTTGGAGAATAATTCAAACCTAGCACACTGGATTCTTTTGTTAAATCTACCGGGTCGAGCATAGTTTCATCAACAGCAAATGCCTGTAAACAGTTAGTACGAATCTTTCTTAAAGGGAAGCATGCCGAATCTAGAATTTCCTTAATATTTTTGTAAATGTGCTGCAATTCACTTTCACTTTCCGCTCCCGTATTCAAATCATCTATATAAAAGTCACTTTTAATAATGTTCGCGATAGTGTCGTCATTACATTCTTTAGCCAGTTGTAATAAACATCTGGTACTCAGGAATGGAGCGCTGGCCAATCCATATGTTACTGTATTTAATTGTAAAACTTTTAAATCATTATTATCATCGGGTTCCGTATGAGATGAATCCCTCCACAGAATTAACTGAAGGTGACGTTGAGAAGTATGCAAGGCCGTTTGTCGGTACATTTTCTCAATGTCTCCTAAGAGAACAAACCTATGCCCGCGGAAGCGTATCAAAATTGAGATTAAGTCGGACTGTACAACTGGACCTACAGCCTGTATGTCATTTAATGACTTACCAGAAGTAGTCTTGGCCGAGGCGTCGAATACCACCCTCAACTTTGTCGTTTCACTCTTCTCGCGAATTACGCAGTGATGTGGAAGGTAGTTGCCAAACTCTAGACCATTTACTTCACTCAAATGACCTAATTCTTTATATTCATCTATAAATTGAGTGTATGACTCCTTAAGTTTTGGATTTCTATTTAGTTTTAATTCTAAATTCAAAAAACGTTTCTTAGCCAGATAATACGAATCTCCGAGATTAGTTTCGGGTTCTTTTAGTGGCATACGTACACAAAACCGACCGTCAGGTAAGCGGCTCGTGTTTTCTATAAAGTCATTTTCGCAAAACTGTTCCTCTAATGAATATGTTTTTGTCTCTGCAGGTAGTTCTTCAATCTCCCAAAATTTCTTAAGGGAATTATCGAGATTCGAAAAATGATTGAAATAACAATAGACCTTAGACTTGGATTGACTGATACCGACTGGACCGGCTATCAACCACCCTAATTGTGATTCTTGTAAAGTAGGCTTATTAGACCCTAGCTTAATTTGATTTGTTCCAATAATATTCCAAAATATGTCAGCCCCCAACAGTATATCTATATTGGAAGGCTGGTAAAACTTTGGATCCGCGAGCTGTATACCGCATGGGATATCTAATTCTCGGACGTCTATTTCGACGCTAGGTAAAATACCTGTTATCGTTGGCACCAATAAACAGGAGACCCGAGTACTATAGGTACTTGAATGAGAATTTATTTTTACGATACACTTTCCTAAAATGTTAGTTTTAATATCATTAAGTCCACAAACCTTAAAGGTTTCACTAGAGGTTTTATTGAACCCTAATTTCTCCCTCAGAACATCTGTTAAAAATGACGATTGACTTCCAGTATCTAATAGTGCACGTGCCATTACCTTTCTATTGTTTGACTCGTTAACGATCTCCACCTGCGCCGTACACAACAACGTATGAGTCATCGTTGTAGCCGATAATGTAACCGGTGGACTATGTGCGCTTGCGCTTTGCTCTTCGGTCGTGTTAGTGTCATTTCTATGTATCAAAGTGTTGTGTTTCCCTTTACATATCTGGCATGAACTTTTCAAACGACACTGATGACTATTATGCCCACTACGTAAGCATTTAGTGCATAGTTTTAACTTAGTTACTTCGCGAATCCTATCATCGTTGTTCATTTCCTTGAACTTCGAACATTTATAAACAAAATGATTTTGATTACAAATTACGCATTGATATTTATGATCCTTCCTTTCCGTATCCGAATCCGAAGCAGCTAAGAAAGATCTCACCGATTTATTACTTTGAGAGTTCGATTTATTATGTTCATGTTTATCATATCTGTTATAGTGGGTAGTTTCCAAGATGTCCGCTCGGTTGCGTAAAAATGAGAAAAAATTAATGAGTGTCGGTAAATCCGATAAACTATTTTTATATTCCTCCCATTTCATACTAGTGACGGGATCCAACCTTGCTGAGACTATAAATATTAATAAATCATCCCACTGTTCAGTAGGACGCCCCAAAGTGTGCAAAGAACTCAAGTTTTTAGATATGTGATCAATTAAATAGCGCAATGCTTTAAATGATTCCTTCACAATAGGATCGATACTTAATAACGACTTAAGGTGGTTACTTATTAAAATATTTTTGCTGTTATAACGGTCACATAAAATTTGCCAGGCATTTCTATAATTATCAGCGGTAAACTCAATTGATCTTATAACGACAGCGGCACTATTTTCCAAGCTTGATCTGAGATAGTGATACTTATTAATTAATGGAATCGAATCATTTTTATTAATAAGGGAATCGAAAGTATCCCTATACTCCAACCACTTTAAATAGTTCCCATCAAACTTCGGTAAATTTATTGTGGGTAATTTTATAGAATTCATGGAATGTGAACATTGGCTCGATATGCTTTCACCATTCTCTGATCTTTTCTCTAAATTAGCAAATTCAATTAATTCTTTAGCTGTGGAAAGAAGAGAAAAAAATTGTGACTCAACAAATTCCCGCTCTGTTAACTGCTCATCCTCATTTGGTGAGAGTAATTCTAACTCCGATTGAATTTCGTTGAACTCTGACAACAATTCTTGAAATTTGTCAACCCGTAACGATAATTCTCTCACTTGAATACTAGTCAATTTATTCGCGCCTACCTGCGTTAAAACATTTACATAGTCTTTACATTTTGTTAATCTCCCCTTTATAATGCTACGCTTTTTATTAAGCTCCTTTACAGTTCCTTCCATAACTTACTAAAAGAAACAACAAAACTGAACAATGAATTAGGCAAGAAAATGAAACGATCAAACCAGTTACAACGGTTCCGTCGATCTTCGAACCAGCCGCCCTCCCGCAGTCGGCACTCAAGCGCTTGACGGCTCGTCAGCCACAAACCAAGCTCTGGGCCTAGCGAAAACAGCTAGCTGCGACGTAAGGCCTTAGCGCTTATCTGGAATTTTGCATAAATGAGTAACAGTTAACAACAAATCTTATGATAATCTTATGTGGGGGTATATGGGGAAAAAAAAAAATCGCTAACGGAAAAAATGACTAGGCAATATTATGATAAATGGATTTATGCTTTGAAATGCAATGGATAGCTAAATGACTATAGGCAATGCCACCAAATGCAGTAAGATATAGAAATACTTTATAAAATAATATAGTAGGTAGGAAATAGGCAAGCTCTCGCAATAGCCGAAGCGTATAATAGGAAAAATATAGATAGTACGTGTACACGAAATGCTATCTTATAACGCTATCGGAGCGGCAAGCTGCACACAAGTTCGAAGAGGAAAAATAGTGGATAGGAATACAGGCCTACTTCCCTTGAGTACCCAGCCAGACGTCCAACACGGTCTTCAGCAAAGTTCTTCACTCCACCAGGGCAGAAGGCAGCATAAGCAGCAATCCCTTCCAATCTCTTCAGCGTATATTGAAGCTATGGTCGCCAAATGACCAGAATAACTTTCGATTTTGTTCACGGTCGCCAAATGTTGGATATATTTAAATAAAATGTGACTTCGCTTGAATATTGATTATATTTGGTACAGAAATCGGTTACAATATAAATTAAAACTAGTAGGTACTAGGCGTGCGTTGCTGTCCGAATCTGTAGGCGAGAGTGCGCGGCGCGGCCGCCGACCCGATCAGCTGAGACCTCTCCTCCCGCGTCCCCCGCCGCTGCTCGTTCACGCGTATGATGCGTGAACACTATATTAATAAACCTAATCTAACCTACGATTAACCTATACTAAAATTAAAAAATTTTTTGGAGTCGGTGCCAAGCAATATAATATAAAATAGCAATATAAAATACTCTGGAATTACCAGTCAGTCGTTTCATTACTTAGCTTGGCACCGACTCCAAAAAATTATTAAATTTTAGTATAGGTTAATCGTAGGTTAGATTCAAAAAAAAAAAAAAAAAAAAAAAGGTTTATTAATATAGGTAGGATATAGTATTATTTTTAACTTTTTAGTGCTTTTATTGTTTTTAGTTTTTTCGGCGGTTTAATTTTTTTGTTAAAAAGTTTTTTTGATACAATGTCAATTACATCCCTCTGGGTACGCAACCAATAGACTTATCCTACGTAACCCAATTTCGACGTAATTTTTCTTCAGAAATCTTTATTTATTTAATCCTATAGTCTCTAGTTATAAGCATAGAGGTATGAGGAACAGGGTGTAAAGTTCACTCATACCTCCATATACTTTGTATAGAATATGCTAGTTGCGCGGTAAACTCTGCTTGCGCGATGCAGGATTTTGCGTGACGTCAGTGTGATGCGTAGTTCGCATGTGGCGATGTAGATACCGCTACATAAGCATTAATATTTAGCCCAAAAATTACCAAAATCCCTTCTTTTCTTTCCAGTCATCCGGCTCCGAAACAACAGTAGTAGCATTCATGATATTTCCCGCCAAAACCAACAACTTCAACGTGGAGAGCCTCCGCGGCCATGCCGTGACCAAAGCGTTAAGAGACACCATCAATGAAATACAGCAGAAAATAGGCAAGAGAATGTACGACATCTGTCTGAGGTGAGTGTGCCAGGTATAGGAACACCGTCTAAAGTAGCTAACTGATATAGGACACACTGCTGGACATAGGACAGGCTCAATGATATACGGCAGAAAATAGGCAAGAGAATGTACGACATCTGTCTGAGGTGAGTGTGCCAGGTATAGTCCCGACCAACATATCCATTATGGGAACATAGGCATTTTTATGTATACAAGGCTAGCGTTATATAGGCTAGCGTTAATGCGCGCTGCACATTCCTATCTCCATTGACATTTATGACCTCACGACTCAGTTGATAACGCGCTGACTGTAACAAAATATTTCCTATTACAGTGGCCATCTCCCCGACTCATCCGACCTCATGCTAAAAGAAGACACAGTGCGTCTAAAGAGATGTATTTACAGTCTACAGAGAGACGGACTACCTCCCATCACCACGCATAATGTTGTAAGTATACCTCTGTTCAATAATAATACACACAATAATATTTCGACCAACACAGAATCATAGGCAAATAAATAATAAACTTTTTTAAAATTAAATAAGAACACATACCTACAATAAAAAAAGAAATAAACCATAAACATAATTACATACTTCGATTGCCCAGTATGTGAACCATACATCAATGGTTCAGGTACTGACAATCGAACCTCTGCGCGAATGCCCTCAGGATGCCGCTGGAGCCAGCCCGAACCCTGTGCACCAGGGATGTGCATCGTTTTCGCATAGTAGAATAAAAACGGTCTACTTGCGACTCGGCGAACATACCTGATGCGCTACAGAATCTGGGCAGCCCCATCAGCACCCTGAATGCATTATTATATTGCACACGCAAGGCGTTGTACTGTCCGTGCGTGGGTGAGACCCACAGGCTGCTCGTGTAGAGAGATGTATAATATGTTCTGAATAATGTTGTTTTCACTTCAGTAGTACAACGAGCAAACCTGCGGGCCATCATATTCGCCCTTACAGACAACGCCCTGCGTGCTCGCTCATGGACTGCTCATGCTCATGCTCAGTGGACTTCCTTCTTTTTTTTGTTCAATTGAAGAACGCTAGAAATAAATGCAAGTGGCTCAATGACCGCTACTACGGCAAAACAAATTAAAATATACGGTTTGAATTAATTTATTTCTAAAGATTACAAATCTATACAATTATACAATAAATAAATATTACGGAGTTATAATTTTTTCTTATCTACAGGTCGATGACTGGAGCGATCCCGTATTGAATTCCATTAGAAGGTGTGAACTCTTTAACACCGTCAATGATAAAGTTAAGGTGAGTCCTCAATTTACTTACAGCGGTACAGCTAATAATAAAAATAAAATATTTTGTAGTAACATGCCAGTTTTAACCCAATAAAGTTATTTTGTACAACATCACCCTCGTAAGTGTCAATTGATTGATGTTCAAGAGATGTCAGCACCAAATGACGGGGTCCGCCAGGATCGCGGGAAAGTCCGAAAGGGTTACCGTGGCCTCTGGCACAGGCAACTGAAGGAACATGGGTGGGTTTTAGTCAGTAAGAGTCTGACACGCCCTCCCGCTCTGCCCAGAGCGGGAGAAGTTATTTGATGATTTCGCACCCAAAAAAAAAGTCTTTTAACTTATGTTATTTTACGTTGTACATTTAGTAGATTTAAATATAATATAAAGGCGGATGTTTAAATTGAAAAATGACATGAAATGACTAACATATTCTCTTCTTTGTCAAAATCCACTGCAGTCTTCATGGCTCAGCTTAGGATACCTTTTCATTCTTTAGACGAACTGTGATTGAATTGAATTGTTATTCTAGCTGTCAGAATGAGGGTTTTCTGAAACGACGTTCACTAGGTGGCAGCACTGAGACGGCAGGTCCGGGTACCTGTCAAAAGTGTCAAAGTGCCTATATTTTTTTTAGTCGTGACTGAATGAATGAAACGAATGATGAACATTATCATAATATATATATTTTATATTCATTGTCAAAATGGAAGACCTCTTGTCAAAGTGGCGCCAACTGGTGGCGTAAATTTTCATGAAAGCCTTAATTTTAGCATTCAAGCTACCTGTAGCGACTCTCATATTTGTATGAGTCGTACAATACAACCAGAAAGTGCTACTGAAGATCGGAGTAATAAAGTCGTGAATTGAATGATAAGCCATCGACGAGATGACCGTGACAAGCGCAGCTAAACATCTTAATTTGCTGAATTCACACGCCTATTATTTACGATGAACCACAACAAACCTCAATGTCTCCTAATTATTTTAGAGTCACTCTCTAAAGTAAAATTAAAACAATTGTTTCCAGGTAATATTCCACCCTGAATTCCTGACCTCCACCAACCCCCTGTTCGGGCTGGACTACGAGGAGTTCGTGCGCGGCTGCCACTTGGGCGTGTTCCCGTCGTACTACGAGCCGTGGGGCTACACGCCGGCCGAGTGCACCGTCATGGGCATCCCCAGCGTCACCACCAACCTGTCCGGTGAGTACTGAACACGCCAGGACTGCATTAACTAGTAGAATAAAATAGAATATTCTTTATTATGTACCTACACTATAAAAATTACAGATATAAATGTAGAAATTTTACATAGGGTGACACAATGGGCGGTCTTATCGCTAAAAGCGATCTTTTAAAGACGACCTTTGGATGGATTAAAAGGAGAAGGAGAGACAATACTTCAGGTAGTCAGTTGTGTACCAATTACATAATTATACAATAAATATAAAAATTACAGATATAAATGTAGAAATTTTACATAGGGTGACACAATGGGCGGTCTTATCGATATAAGCGATCGATTAAAGACGACCTTTGGATGGATTAAAGGGAGAAGGAGATACAATACTTCAGGTAGTCAGTTGTGTACCAATTACATAATTATACAATAAATATAAAAATTACAGATATAAATGTAGAAATTTTACATAGGGTGACACAATGGGCGGTCTTATCGATATAAGCGATCGTCTAAAGACGACCTTTGGATGGATTAAAGGGAGAAGGAGAGACAATACTTCAGGTAGTCAGTTGTGTACCAATTACATAATTATACAATAAATATATACGTATACATAAAACATTTACTTACATACAATGATAAACATGAAACTAGAGCAAGGAAACCATATGTAATGATGAAGTTTAAGGAGAGAGGAAGTGTTTTTTAACCATAATTTTAAAAGTGGACTTAGATTGAGCACGCCTTATTGACACTACTTGTTATAAAATGTGGTGGAATGCATCGGAGTCTTAAGTTTTCTGATGACCTCAGATTTCTATTATGTGTGTCATAAAGGAATTTGGAACGTTCTCTATGATAATAGGGGGTTGTAGGGATGAACAGAATACTGTAGAGTTCAAACAAGATATGAGAATTCCGGAGAAGACGTATGGGAAGCCACTTGAGCTTTGTACGATATTCAGAAATGTGATCATATTTGTGCAGGCCAAATATAAATCTCATGCAAAAGTTTTGAGTAGTAGTTTTATGACTAAAGTAATTTTTTGTTTACGGTAAAAGAGATATTACATTACCATTACCAATAATACATAATCGATGCGACTGTAGCGGTATCTACATCGCCACACGCGAACTATACATCATACTGACGTCACGCAAAATCCTGCATCGCGCAAGCAGAGTTTACCGCGCGACTAGCATAAATACAACTTACCGACATCAATCGTTGGGCAGTTGCCCACCAGACACGACACCCGTCTGGTCGGAGGATCCTCCCTTTTCTATGGAAGATGAGTGAACTTTACACCCTATTCCTCATACCTTTATACGAACATTTCAACTAAATAAATCTTCTAGAGTTTTTCTTACGAATTTTGTGAAAATTGTAAAAATGTCGTTTTCGAGTAATAAACACTAACCGAAAGATAGACAGAAAAACGATGCGAGTACTTTTGATGTGAAACATCTATACGCGAATCAGCGTGGCGAGTCTGAGTGGCTGATGCGTGGTGATCGCGAAGCGTAACGTTACATAAGCGTTGCAATTATAGATAGCGCCATCCATGCTTACGATTGCAAACTAATGATGTTGATAAATCCGTACAATATTAACAGATGTCGTTATCGAATGAAAATTCACAGAGAATAGTTACGATGTTTCATGTCTGCCAGGCGTCCCGCGACAGCAATATTTTTTAGAATGAACTGACAATTAAATCTTGTTTCAGGTTTTGGCTGCTTCATGCAGGAACACATAGCGGACCCCATGTCGTACGGTATCTATGTCGTTGATCGTCGTTACATCTCGCTCGAGGGTTCTGTACAGCAACTAGCGCAGTATATGTTCGATTTTACCAAGTAAGTAACTTTTATTACTTTTTGATGTGTAATAACTTTCCTCTCGCTTTCCTGAGAGATTTCGTGAAATGTGACGGTAGTGTGTAACAGTAATCCGGGGAAGCGCGCGCTATTTGATTTGACTAATGAGCGCGCGCCATAGTAGAGTTGGCCGTCAGATGGTACTCGTACCAACCCGTTTTCCGAGAGGTTGGTACTGTCAGCCAACAGTTGCGTGTGTGTGACGAGAAAGGGAAATAGAAAAGGTGAACGCATCAGCTGTGCGCTTAACCTCAAATAATCATTTCAAATAATACCTGAATCATTTTTTTAGGATATAATGTTAATGTTTTGCTTATTACCAAGATGTCAGATGTTACACATCATATGCGACTACTGTAAGACTCGCTCGTTTTTTATTTTATTTGTATGACCCACAAGTAGTTGTTCCGGGTCTGGCTGTTTGCGTATGTGAGCACCCACATTACAGGAAAAAATCCTAGGGTGGTGGGGCAGCGATAAAAAAAATATATATATACAGGATATAAAAAGACCCATCACATAGCCGTCAACTACGCATACTGTACATCAAACTAAGTAACATAGCACAAAAATAATGACTGCGAAAATAATTTTATTTTTAGTCTGAAAAATCGCTGTTTACGGTAGTGCGCAACGTAACGCACGTTTAAATATTGTGATTATGGGTGCATGCAGCGGTGCAGGGGTCGTGGGGGTATTTAAAGTTATGTTATGAAATTAAAAGCGTGTTTTCGCAAAAAAACGTCAGTAAAACTTGGAACTTTGAACTTCAATATCTCCGTAACCAGGAGGTTCCCAGGTATGGTCCGGTACAAAAAAACGATTACTATGACGGGGAGTACAAGTGACTCTCGGCTTCGTTAAGTGTCTTTTTACACCAGTTATATATATATTACTTCTTCTTAGCGTATCGAAGTAATATGTTTATTCCACAATTCAGCTACTCGAACTGTACTCACTGACGCAGTCATAAATAAGATCATCAAGTGCGCAGGTGACAGGCCATGCGGCGCAGGATGGTAGGGGCCATTGTCTGTGGATAGGTGCCGCATACGCACTTGATATCTAAAGAAAAGAAAGAAAGAAAAATATTTGATTTGGGACACGCACAGGCAATACACACAGTAAAAAAATTATAAATAAAGGAGCATTTAAAACTAACAAAATTAACATTAAAAACAACAATAAACAAGAAAAAAAGATCTGTGCCATCCGTGAACCATCTCGGTCTTTGCTCCGGCGGACTTGGGTTCCAAGCCTATTTAGAAATTTCCAAGTCGGCCGCAGTAACGCGCGCCCTGGCGTTAGGCTCTCAGATGGTTAGATAAAATTTTCAGGGGGTTTAAACAGCTCCCGCCCAAGATTTATTTCTGAAACATCAGAGGTAAATGATAAATGTATGATAAATGATTTTATTTCTGTAAGTAGGTTTGTACAAACACTTTTACACGTCAATCATATTTTTTTTTAAACTAGATGAGGCCGGCGTTTCCTATCTGACTACTCTGAGAAGAAAGGCCGAAACAAACTCAGAGGTCACAGTCTCTTTTAAAGTCTAGACACAATCTTGGTCAGATCATGGGAAGGCTATGTAGATCGGTATCTGAAATGGTCTTTTGAGGAAAGAACCACACAGATTGAGTGGACCTGTCCAGTCAGTGCACGCAATTGTCACCCGTCGTGCAGCTCAACTCAGAACTTAAGGAGCTCAACAATTGGACGAACAATACCAAAGAAAGGACATTTGAGTAGGCCGCATAAATTACTCAAACTGCCAGATCATGATTAAACTAACTGAGAAAAATACAAAAAAAGCAATGACCGACATAGTTCTCACATCACATTAAAATAATATTATAATACTTTACAAAGATGAAAGAAGGTCTAAACAGACACTTAACGAGGCCGAAAGTCACTATACAGGGTGTTTTTGACAGCCCTCCGCAAACTGATAGGGTGGCTTCAGTACATCATATTAAGATGACCGGTACATGAAATTCTTTCAGGAACATTAAGGGAATCCAAAAAACCAGATTTGTTTTATGGGGGGACATCGTGATCACTTACCTCACACGCAATGTATCGTTGCCGTGGGATAACGCACGTAGCGGACGGCAGCGCAGCGAGCTTGAGCGAGGCTGCCCCCGCCCCCCGCGCGCTCCCCGGCGCACCTGGGCCGCGTCTTTTATTACGTTACGTTACGGCATAATTTTTTTTTTCCTGAGAAAATTTCCAGTGGCATATGATTCAGAATAAGGAGCTGAATCAATCCTGTGTTTTTGTGGAGGGCTGTCAAAAACGCCCTGTATATACTCCTCGTCATTGCGATATTTTTTTTTGTACCGGACTATACCTGGGAACCTGGGGAGGTTCTATAGTAGATCCTATGAGGGGCTCGGGGCAGCCGCACGGGTCGAATAATCAAGGTTATATCATACCGTGACCCCTCCGTGCCCCTTAAAGCATGCTAAGCCGTTGTCCCGACAATTTTTGTATTTTTTTGTATATAGATACATAAAGATTTTTTAGGACACGAGGGACTTACAAAGTATGCATTATTAATTACATGGTGTAGGTACAACGAAATTGTTGGGTTGGGTGAATCACAGCTCTCCTAGGTAGATCACTGAGTAATCTGTGTTAAGGAGAGGCAGTTTCGACTCCCTATTTGAGTATAACAATAATCATGTTAATAAAATGATGCTTTTGGAGCATAGAATATACAACAAAACCAAAATCTTAAAGTTAATATCATTTTAAAATTAAATTATCGTAAAATTAAAATTATCGTAAAATTAAAAATTATCTTAAAATAGAAATTATCTTAAAAATAAAATTAAAATAGAAATTATCTTAAATTAAAATTATCTTAAAATTAAAATTATCTTAAAAATAAAATTATCTTAAAATAAAATTATCTTAAAATAAAAATTATCTTAAATTAAAATTATCTTAAAAATAAAATTATCTTTAAATTAAAATTATCTTAAAATTATCTTAAAAATAAAATTATCTTAAAATTAAAATTAAATATAAATAAATCCAAATTAGAATGATGAGTGTAGGTGTGGTGAGTCGAGTGACTATCACTCGTAGATCTTTGACAGTCGTTACAGGTAGCCAGAAGCCCGAAAGTCTGACAACCAGTCTTACCAAGGGGTATCGTGTTACCCGGTAACTGGGTTGTGGAGGTCAGATAGGCAGTCACTCAATGTAAAATACTGGTATTCAGCTGCATCCGGTAAGACTGGAAGCTGACCCTCACATAATTGGGAAAGTGCAGGCAGATGATGGTAAGGGTTACACTGGGCCTTTTACGATGTGACATGTTTTAATCTTATTTTCCAGGCTCACACGGCGGCAGCGTATTATCCAGAGGAACAGGACTGAACGATTGTCAGATCTTCTAGATTGGAGGAACTTGGGCATTGTGAGTATATTCTCATAAGAGCGTAATGACCGCGACTTACGAGTTGTAGGTCGTGGGTTCGAACCCAAGCAGGCGCTTTGTGTAATAATTTAATCACCACTGTTCTCAAACGGTAAAGGAAAACGTCGTGAGGAAACCGGCATGTCCTAGAACCAAAAATTCGAAGACATGTGACATCTACCAACCCACACTGGGCCCGCGTGGTGGATTACGGCCCACTCTCTCTCAAAAAGAGGAGGCCTGTATCCCAGCAGTGGGAACGTTATAAGCTGATTATGCATGTATATTTAATTTTTAACTATTTAATTATTAACGGCACGGTTGGCGCAGTGCTTAAGCGATTGACTGCTGCGTTACGTGTCGCGGGTTCGATTCGCGCACGGAACAAATATTTGTATGACCTGCAAGTAGTTGTTCCGGGTCTGGCTGTTTGTGTATGTGAGTTTAAATGTTTCTAAACGCACCCATGATACAGGAGAAATTCGTAGTGTGGGGCAACGTTTAAAAAAAAATATCTTTACAATTGAACTTCCAAAGAGGATTCCCACTGCTGGGACTCAGGCTGTGTCGCAGCAATGGGAACATTATAGACCGAATGTAGATTGAGAACGTCTTATGTTAAATATCGACTTCCCAAAGAGCAATTACTGTTGAAGGGATGCGCTAAGGTCCTGCAAATTGCAAAAAACGTAACTGGCGCTATCGACTTACTCTTTAAATCGACTTAATCAACATCCTAAGGGTCTAAGCGTGATATTAAATTGACTATAGCCTTTCTAAAAAAATGGGTTTTAGAACACAAAAATGTTTTTTCAAACCCGACTGGTGGGACTGGAGATTAACGCGTTCAAACAAACAAACAGACTCTACAGCTTAGTTATTAGTATAGATAGATACAGGATGGCAGGGAAATTGAATCAATCGGTAATTGGATCGGGAACTTTTATGTCGGTTACTAAAAAATAAAACTGCTGTTTCATAGAAAAATGCACATACCATACCTTCGCGGTCAAAATGTATGGTTTTTTTCGAAAACATTTGAAAAGGGGATTCAGAATCATGTACTTACCACTATGACGCCGCTTGACGATACGATTTCGGCAATTGCGTTGCTGTCTGATTGCAGAACTCTATTAATAGCAGACGAGAGAAGCCTTTCTTCTGCAATAGCAGAATACAGTCACTCAGTGCAATATGAGTGCTATAGTTTTATAACTCATATAAGTGATAATTAAACAATCTCTCCTCTCTCTTCCTCCACAGTACTACCGCCAAGCGCGTGCCGAAGCTCTGAAGATCGTGTACCCAGACTACGTGGATCACATGGATCAGGAGCTGGGCAAGAGGTTCAACTACCCAAGACCGATCTCCGAGCCGCCCAGTCCTACGCATTCTAGTAAGTACCTATACTTTATTTTATAGTTTTTTTTTAAGTAATATGATTTTCTCAAACATGCTTGGAATATTGAGCATTATTTTAACAACCTTCTTCGAGATAAATCTAAATTGCTGTACTGGCCAAATACATGCGAGCAGCGGCCGGCAAAAGTTGTATGAAAATCCATATCTGTCGTGGTTTAGCGGCCAAATAAATTACATAGTGAACTCATATCTATCGTGTAATTTAAAAATGGAACGATCTTTTACTCCGAAACATGGCAACCAACGACGTAATTTATCAAAGGTTTTATTTAAATTTCGAACTGGCTTGCAAACAGAAAGCAGTGTTTTGAAAAAAAAAATGAACTCTTTAACGCGGGAAAAAATATTGTTGTTCGTTGTTCGTCATTGATTTGGAAAAGTAATTGTATTTTAATTTCCGCGCATTATTTGAGAAAAGTACTACTATACAGGCCTTGGCCACAAGTAGGCATTGATGGACTTACGTATGTGTGCCTCGACTTCGCCTCGGCCCACATTTACACGTTCGTCCATCAATGCATCTTTTGCTGGCCGCTGCAGTAATGTACTATATTGATGAGCTGAATCTGGTTAGACTGGAAGCCGATCCCAAGACAGTTTGGAAAAGGCTAGACAGACTATATCACCAATATTGACGATGCAATTTCATTGAAAACCAAGGGAACGTATTAGACGCCAATTCGTAATAAAAAAACGTGAGCGAGACGACAAGAGATTGGTATTTCACCGTTCTACTTGCATATTTCATGACCGCGAGTAATTTTTGGCTTTACGAGAAAAGAGAGAAAGAGTAGAGAGAGATGGAATTATATAACGCATAAAATATCACCCTTTTTCGAAATAATGATCGCTTTAATACTTCAAATACAGCAATATAGGTGCAACATTTCAAATTGCATCGTCAGTAGGTCAGTCTTAGAAGATGAAATAGCATTTCGTATTGAAGCGAAACTTGGTGTATCATATTATGCCATTGAAACTCTAGTCTAATAGCGTAATTTTAAAGGGGGGAGTTTTGTAGGATTATATTTCCTCTATTAAAGCGATATCAAAATAAATTGGGGGCTTTTTCGTAACCATTTATTTCACTATTACAGTATACAGGGTTATTGGGTTATTTAATAATATTGTGAATTTGAGGACTATGTGGGTCATTGTTTCAGTTTTAATCATGATCTGGCAGTTTAAGTAGTTCATGCGGCCTACCCAAATGTCCTTTCTTTGGTATTGTTCGTCGAATCGTTGAGCTCCTAAAGTTCTGAGTTGAGCTGCACGGTTACTGACAAATGCGTGCACTGACTGGACAGGTCCTCTTAATCTGCGTGGTTCTTTCCTCAGAAGTCCATTTCAGATACTAATCTACATGGTCCTCAAAGATTATGTTCGAATATTTATATACACATTGACATTGATGATTTTTATACATACAATGACATGAGTAATTACTTTGTAAAGTATTATATTATTTAAATTATTGTGAATGTGAAGATTATTATTATTATTATTATTATTATTGATTTATTTTCAGATATTACATCCATAGAAATTGTTAGTAACACAGAAATGCTTATAACTAATGTTAGTAATGACAAGACAAGACACATTAAAACTAAAAAACATAAACATAGAAATCATGACCTACTGGACACCCCAATACTCGCGCGCGTTTTTATTTGACTGTGTGTAGTCGTATCCAGCGTTCGAGCATTGGCGAATCCCATCGGTCCGACAATACGCACAGGATGCTGTTGGAACTAGTACGCATGCGTGCTAGAACCGACGTGCAACGCTTACGCATGACTGCAGCGAAGCTGTCTACGTGGGCCTCAGCAAACATGCCAGAGGCACTGCAGTACCGCGGCAGACCCATCAGCATCCTGAAAGCATTGTTGTACTGTACTCTCAGGTCACTGTATGCCCTCTGCAAATAGTCAACCCACAGGCTGCACGTGTAAAAGGACTGACAGTATGCTCTAAACAACGTCACTTTCACTTTTTTTGTACACCGTGCAAACCTACGAGCTAACATATTACATCGTACAGACAATGACCTGCGCTCTCTCTCAATGTCAGTACTATCCTTCAAGTCATCGGTGATCCAGTGTCCTAAATATTTAAATTTAGTAACTCTTTTTATCGCATTACCTCCCAGAAAAACTTCATGTACATAGTCATAACATTTAGCCCCTGATCTAAAAACTATTAATTCCGATTTCACTGGGTTGTACTGAAGGCCATGTGCCTCCGCATAAGATTCACACTTATGCAAAAGCTTTCTCAAAGCACAGATAGAGGGGCTCAGCAGCACCATATCATCAGCATAGTTTATATTGTTAATGCAAATACCATCTATGTGACAGCCGATCCTAGTGCTACGGAGCTCCTCGATCAGCTCATTGATGTAGAAGTTAAAAAGACAAGGGGAGGAAAGCCCCCCTTGCCTCACCCCGCAATCCAGCTTGTACTCATCCGAGAGTGTGCCTGCCCATCTTACTTGATTATTTTGCTTAGCATACCAATGCATCAGTACAGACACTATTTCCCTGGGTACACTGGTATTCTGAAGCTTTACCCATAGCTTATTATAGGACACTAGGTCAAAAGCTTTGGATAAGTCCAAAAAACAGGCATAGACTGGGGTTTTCCTTGCTGTATAGTACTGGACCGTCTGTTTGAGCGACAGAATAGCACTTTCTGTTGAGAGACCAGGCCTAAATCCAAACTGTGCATCGTCCAGTTTCAAGTGTGCCCCTAAATGCCGGTCAATAAGACTGTCCAGTACCTTCGCTATAATGGTAGCCAACGAAATCGGCCTATAGTTAGACACTTCTGAAGGATCACCAGTTTTATTTTTAATTACAGGAACTACTATAGTTTGCATCAATTTATCAGGTAAATATGAATGAGTTAAACATAAATTAAAAAACAAAGATAACACTCTTGGTAGGTGGGATCCAGCGTACCGCAGATGCTCGATGCTGAGACTATCATGCCCTGGAGACTTTCCACTCACCATTTTCCTTATTACAGCGGCTATTTCTGCTGCAGTAAATCTTACGCTAACCTCCAAGTCATGGGCCTCAGCATCGGGCATCGTTGGCGACGTCGGCCTCAGAGGAGATTTTAAATTAAAATGGCGACGAAACACATTAGCTATATTACCAGAATCATGAACTCCCGCCACGCTCACGGGAAGACTCGGTCTAAGATTCATCTGATTAGTTGACTTCCAAAACTTACTAAAATCATTATTTGCATGGTGTTCAGCGATAATATTCATTTTTATTTGTTGTTGATTGTTTTGGCACCATTTCAACTTACATTTAAAAGATCGTCTAGAATTACACATGTCATTGTAGGTCCCACCAGAGGTTGGTTTATTATTATATAACCATATGAGGTAACATAGCCGCGCCTTCTCATGAGCGCCGCGCACATATCTGTTCCATCCCGTAATATATTTACATCGCCGTTTCATTCTGACATTATAGCTACATTCTGCGGCCTCAGAAAGCACCGACACAATACTGTCATACATTTTATTCAATATTAATCTATGTGTAGGATCACTACACATTTGATCGGCACAGTAGGTGAATTCACTAGGAAAGTCTATGTCCTTTAACCTAAAATTTTAAATAAATAAAATTTTAATTATGTGGATTATTACTTTTTTATTTTATTTCTTAGTTAGTTTCACGATCTGGCAGCTTGAGTAATTTATGCGGCCTACCCAAATGTCCTTTCTTTGGTATTGTTCGTCGAATCGTTGTGCTCCTTAAGTTCTCAGTTGAGCGGCAAGATTACTGACAAATGCGTGCACTGACTGGACAGGTCCGCTCAATCTGTATGGTTTTTCCTCAAAAGACCATTTCAGACACCAATCTACATGGTCTTCACATGATCTGACCAAGATTATGTCTGGACTTTAAAAGAGACTGTGACCTCTGAGTTTGTTTCGGCCTTTCTTCTCAGAGTAGTCAGTTATGAAACGCCGACCTCATCTAGTTTTAAAAATATGATTGACATGTAAAAGTGTTTGTAACAAACCTACTTACAGAAATAAAATCATTTATCATTTATCATTTATTGGTAAAACACCATCAACCTCTTAAGGGGTCATTGTACTCATCATTATGAACAACTTTTACTATGTAACCAAATATGAAATCGAGAAAAAGAAATAAGCTGTTCCCTACATCTATGTTTGCAGAACTCGTCAAAATGTAGGGATCAGCTGATTTTTTTTTCGCGATTTCATATTTTGTCCCATAGTAATATTGATGAGTACAATGACCCCTTAAGAGGTTGATGGTGTTTTACCAATAACCCTGTATATGGATTTAGTTTTTGGATATAAATATGTTTATTGACTATTTGATTAATACCCTGACTGAAGGAAAACGCCATTGGGTTAAATTTCCTC
The DNA here is from genome assembly GCA_937001585.2 of Brachylomia viminalis. Lineage (NCBI taxonomy): Eukaryota > Metazoa > Arthropoda > Insecta > Lepidoptera > Noctuidae > Brachylomia > Brachylomia viminalis. The sequence continues at coordinate 11,518,040 of OW443320.2, read as the reverse complement.
CATATAATTAAACCCCGAAAAGACCTCAACTTTTTATATTTTTTTCTGTAATTCTAAAATCCTAAGTAATAGAATTATTGCAAAATTGCATTCAAAATGTGCGTATTAGGTAATTCAAAACTCTGGCTGAAAATATTTTTGATACACAGCTTAATTTATTTATGATAATCAAAGGTCGGAATTAGGTAGAGTTATTTATGTACTTGCATCGAAATGTTGATACTAATATGGATCTTCCCGGGATTTCTAATGGACAATCCTGTGTGGCCAACAATTTTACAAGTTAACAATAATAAAAACCTCAAAGATAGACAGACAAATAAAACAAAGATAATTAACATACAAATTTTATTAGTATTTACATTAATTCACAATACAAATTATGAATAGTCTTAAGCAAATTCTCATAGTTATACCTCGCCTTTTTATAAATAAGAAAATACTTTTGATTCTAGCCTAGACTCGTGAGGGTTTGCTTATTCAAACGGCCCATCATTTCCCTTGTCCGATTCATTCAAAGTACCACTAAAATTTGAAGTGTTAGCGGGATCACGGGATTTTTCTGCTCTTTAAAATTAATCTCGGGATTTGAGGCATATCCACTTTATTCCTGTTTGAAATAACTCTACATAATTCCGACCTCTGATGATAATATACAAAAATAAATATCTTAAACACCACCAGTCCGCCGGGAACGCCAAATCTCAACCGAAAAAGAAACAAAGGACGAACAAAGTCAAACAAGCGTCGACAAAATAGACGTACATAAGAAAAACCTGATTAACTTACAAAAGTCGTTGGAAATCCTCGATATTACCGACGACGGCGGCGATCCGAGCCTCGAAATCAGCTTCGAAAAGCCGAACTTTTCCGAATCGGAGCACGAACATTACCGAACGCCGAACGAGAACTTTTTGGAGCCTTTGAACGAAGCTGTGGCGGATCAGATTGATCAGTTGATTGCCAAGTTGCAGGATTGTGCTGATGGAACTGAGAATTAGGTTAGGTTTCAATTCAGGGCTGCCAGTTCTAGGATTTTTAGTGTGAGTTTTTGGTATGGTTTAGTATTTTTTTAAGGAATTCTTCTAATTTTAGTTGGTATAGTGAAAAGTAGAAATATTATGGCCAGCTAACACCTACCGAAGCCGTGGTTAAGCTGTCAAGAAAATAATGAAGTTGCTTAGATTTAAATGAAGTCAAATGTAACTAAACCAATGGCGTGCCTCTTTCGCTTGATGATTTGTGGTTGGTTTATTTATTTACGACTTTATTTTTAAACTTAGTATTTTGATAGAGAGTCGCCAGATGTACCCGGTGCACCACTATAATATTTAAATAAACACAACAAAACAAATTTAAAAAAATTACCGGGTCTCCGCCATAAGCCTATTATAAATTGTTATGTAATCGATAGTTAGTTTTGCACTTGCAACTCTTAACGTCATCTGTCAATAACTATTACGCGCTATCCCTTTGAAATAAGGGCACACAAATATCATCCTTATTTCAAAGCGATAGCGCCTAAAATAGTATAAACGATGTTGACAGATGGCGTGGTGGTGATTGCCAGCCTAAAAATAACCACAATGAATCCGGGGAAAATGGAAACTATGGCAGCCCTGAATCTTGGTTTATCACGATCGGTTTTTTGGGCACAGTTCGGCGGGACATTAGAAAGGTTTTTCACATAAAAACAAAGTTTTTGTGGTAGTTTTAGTTTTTTTTTTGTACTGGCAATTTTAGAAAATTCGGCACATGGTTTTTGTTCTGGCAATATAAGAGAATTCGGCACGTGTTTTTTTTATGTTCACTAGGATTTTTGGTGGATTTATTTATGCACAGGACACTCTTGAGTTGCCACACCGTTTTATTATTACTTTAGAATGATGCAGGATCAGGTTTTATTTAAAAAAAATATACGTTCTAATCTTTACGTTACATACATTTTTTATTTAAGGTAGCAGACTATTATATCTGCAGAGATATTCCGATATTCTTCCTAAATTGTTGTAAATACGAAGTTAAACCCTGTAATACCAAAGAAAGAGGTTGCAAGCCAGAAATAAACATCATTTTAGGAGTTACAAATGTTCCCCAAGTATTGTCGTCTCTTTTAACTCACCAACGATAATTGGGATATCAGCCAGAAACTTGTTAGTTTCTTGTTTTTCCAAATTAGAGCAGTGGTGGCCCTGTGGTAATGGCCCCGACTTACCGAGTTGCAAGTCGTGGGTTCGAACCCAGGCAGGCTCTTTACTTTGTGTAAATAATTTCATCGCCACTGCTCTCAAAACGGTGAAGGAAAACATTGTGCGAAAACCGGCATGTCCTAGAACCAATAAATCGAAGACATGTGACATCTACCAACACGCACTGAGCCCGCTTGGTAGATTATATCCCACTCCCTCTCACCGAGAGGAGGCCTGTGTCCCAGCAGTGGATAGGTTATAGGTTGAAATTGCTGATGCTGCCAAATTATTGTCCCTTTGTTTAACTGACAGACTATGTTAAGTAGGCTTTACAAACGAAAAGTCTGTATTTTTAAAAGAACATACTCGAAAATTAACCCACTTGTTTACTGTGATTCCAGGAGCTACAACCCCGGCCGCATCAGTCCACGGTTCTGATGATGAAGACGAGGTTGATGAGGAGCAGGAACTGGCTGAACTTAGGATCAGCGATAAATAAGTATATTATTGTACTCTTTAGGGTAGGTGTGTGTTGGTGTGGCTAGGATTTGAAGAGAAGTTTTCATTATGGAAGATATTGGCCATTTTGGTTGTTAATTGAAATGGAATTGTGTGGCCTATGTCAAAACTATTGGAAATCGAAACGGTTCATTTTGCAGGCTAGCTGCATACCAGAATGTTATCAATCAAATTTTGCTAATCATCTCACTTCAGAACTTCAATAAACGTGTCTTAAATTATAACCAGAAATAGGTACACTTAGCCTAGCCGTAATGTGTTGTAAGGAATCTTTTGTCTACGAGGCTATATTGGATCCCTATATCAAAAATCATGAATGAAAAGTGGCATTATCATAAAATTTTTAAAATGTTGTGCCGCATGGGGTATTTACTGCGTACCATTGATTAAAAGAGTGCACTAATGCTAAGGTTTGCACACCCAGTGAAATTCATAAATTAACACATATAAAGGTACGTCCACACTTTATAACATAACACGTTATATAACATAAATATGTAACATGTTTCTATAGAGAGATTAGCAATGTTAAATAGTGTGGACGGGTTATATATCAAAAGTTTATGTGTTATATAACATAATCTGGAAACACACTTTAGAGGGCTCAAAAGAATCTTAAAATCTTTCATCTTCGAGTTCCACCAACACTGTATATTTAAGCCAATAAATCTATATAATTATATTTTAGAAGACGATCAGTGTTTGTACGGGTCATACGACATTATACATAAGAATGGAATTTATACTTACTATAAAAAATCTATAATGTTAAAATGTTTTGAAATCAAATTCTATGTTTTTTTTTTCTATGAAATTTTATTTATTGTGCGATTTTATATACTCTAAGTTCACGTTATTATCGTGGACGTCCACGTCCATTAAATGTATGGTAATACGTGCACGTTTTACCAGTATCGTGGACGGAAATTTAAAAGCGTTTTTATTTTATATTTCCATACAATCACTTATCTGTGTTATCGTGATGCCGTGACGTTTACGTCCACTATGATATCGTCACGAATTATAAAAGCGTTCATTGGGATGGGTAAATTATATCAAAATCATTTTTATTTGTGTGTTAAAATTTTATATTTGGTGGTTGAAAAATATGACAGCAAACGTGTCATATTTATTATGAATTGGATTTAAATGTTTTTTTGAAATAATAATTGTAATTATAAAAAAAAAAAAAACTATAATATCAGTTCTTCCATTTCTTAAGTTCCTGTTACATTTATAAGATAGTTTATTTTAACCTTAGTGTCACACAATATAATGATGTATTTCTAAAAAAACATACTTATTTATTTATTTAATTTTTTTTTATTTTAAATGAATGTTTATTTGCCAAAATCCACTTACATTTTTGGCTAGTAATACACATTCATTTATCATAGCTATTTTCTTGCCCTTTTTATTTATTTTCTAGGCTTTAATGGTTTTTTAAGCTTGTTAAGTATTTATTTTAAACATTTCTCTCGACAAGTCTCGAACTTATTTTTTTTCTATATAAAATGATTTTGGCTAGGTAAACAGTTTTTTTTACTTCAAAACTTTTTATAGGCCCCAAAAGAGTTCCCTTACTCTATTTTTAAATAGTTTTTTTATGCAATATTTATAGTTGTAGAAGTTTTCAAATATGAATCTTCTAATTAAATGTATGGATTTTATAATATGTAGCAAAGTTAACGGTTTAGCAATAAAAATGGATTTTAATTTTAATTTTGCTCATTGAAGAAGTATGCAAGTACTTTACTTATGAGTTAAATAAATGAAATATTATTATTTTAACAGTGCATGTAATTCAATTTGTTATACTCGTGTCAAAAATGTGTATAGAAACGAGAATTTATGTATAATGATATTTATCGCATGTGAAAGTCTGAAACACTTTCTCCACGGACCATGTTTTGTATGGGACAGTTCATAATTTTTTCGCGATTACGATGTTGGTCCCATACAGAAAGTTGTTCGGATTGATGGTCTGTAAAACCCTTAAATTAGACCACACATTTCTGAAACATGCTGTATATTTAAACTATTAAAGAAAATTATTGAAATACTATATGAACCCCTTTGCACGTGAGGGTAATGTCTCAAAGTTATTGCAAGATTTTTGTTACCCCCATTTAATTATTTTGTTCGTACTTGTTTTTCGTTGAAAGCGCTGGTACGCTAAAGATAAGTAAAAAAATTGAAATAAAATTATTTTAATATTAACAAAAACAAAACAAAAATTGTTTCGACTTTTTTGCCTACTACAAAACGAATTGGTATTATGTTTCAATCAAATAAATATATTTTTTAAATTACCATATATTTTTCGATTAATTTTAACAGCGTGGTGACTTATAATTAGAGATCGGGTATTTGGATGCATTTTCACCTAAAGTTGAGATGTCGGCTAACATGGAATGCGCTTTTGTATCGAACAAATCCCGCGGTTCTGGGATCGACAAATGTAGGTTTCTGACTATAGAATCGGATGCATATCTACCTACCTAATACTGTAAAGTAGGTAGGTAGATACCAAACTGCCATAGCAAACGACATCAAGATAAAATAATGGACTACATAATTATATTTAGAACAATTCATGTATGTATCTATTGAAATACCCAGGTATTTTTTTGTAAATAAAAAAGAATTGAGAAGTCTATTCCATACTATACACCCGACTAGTTCCCGGTGTCACTTGCAATCCGGGATTTTTTAACAAAAAAAAAAAAAACTAAATTCCGCTTCCATACTTTCATAGCAAAAATTTACTTTAGGTAAATATGGATCCGCATATCCGAACTCTGCTTATAATATGAGCAATATTACCATATAGAAACATCTCAATTTTCTGAAAGCCTAGTCATGTTTCTGATAAGTATAGTGAAGTCTCATGTTACCTGTCGACTGAAAAACAATAAAGCTCTGGCCAAACTAAAGCCCATCCCGCGCGGGACCATCCTCAACTCCCTGCCCTACATAACATACATAATCAGCCTATAATGTTCCCATTGCTGGGACACAGGCCTCCTCTCTGTGAGGGGGAGTGGGCCGTAATCCACCACGCAGCCCAGTGCGGGTTTGTGGATGTCATGTCTTCGAATTTTTGGTTCTAGGACATGCCGGTTTCCTCACGATGTTGTCCTTCACCGTTTTGACAGCAGTGGCGATGAAATAATTTACACAAAGTAAAGTGCCTGCTTGGGATCGTACCCATGACCTACAACTCGTAAGTCGCGGCCGTTACCACTGGGCCACCACTGCTCTAATTTGGAAAAACAAGAAACTAACATGTTTCTGGCTGATATCCCAATAATTATCGTTGATCAGCTAAAAGAGAACAATAGTTGGGGAACATTTGAACTCCTAAAATGTTGTTTATTTCCCTGCCCTTGTCCCACGTTACTTGCGGTCGGCGCAACACGTTTTCTTTTCCCATTCTCCCCTGTCAACCGTCACGCTATCATTCACTCTCTTCTCGGGATGCGGGACGTAATTCGCTCGCGCCGATTGTGTCTACTAAGTTGTAACCTACGTAACTTCCTAATCAGTGTGACCAGAGCTTAAAAATATTTATTCCTAAATTATCGTTATAAATTGCACCTACCACTGTTTGTCTCTGCATCACCCAAAGGTTGACTGGTAGAAAATGCCTATGGCATTAGGTCCGCCTCTGTACATTTGTGTGCTTAAATGGTTAAATAAATAACCAATCTTAAAATCAAAAGTAATTTGTAATAAATAAAAAAAACTACACTTTTTGAACGTCAAATTGACATAAGACAGCCTGCACGCCCGCTCTTCGCCACTTCCTAGTGCTTTAGTTGGGAAGAAAATGTGGCGCAACAAACTGTCCAGCAGCACACCTGTCTGTTCAGTTAGAAGAACTTGATACATATACAAGTTGACATAAGAATAAATTGTCAGCAGATTAAACTGAATAGGCTTACAGAAACCTGTGGTGTTAAAATACACGCTTTTTAGTATAAAAAAACGAAATACATAGTTTATTTCTAAAATAGTAGCTTGTTTTATGTATTTTTTTATCAATAAGATATTATAATGTTTACTTGTAATAATGATTTCTTACATACCGTATTTTTGATGTGTAATATCTTTCCTCTCGCTCTCCTGCAATCTGTGGGAGTGATTTCGTGAAATGCGACGGAAGTGTGTAACAGGAAGCCGGGGAAGCGCGCGCTATTTAATTTGACCAATGAGTGTGGTACCTGTGGTAGACTTGGCCGTCAAATGGTACCAACCCATTTTCCGAGAGGTTGGTACTGTCAGCCAACAGTAAAAAAAAATAATACCTGAATCATTGTTTTTAGGATATAATGTTAATGTTTTGCTTATTACCAAGGTGAGATGTCAGATGTTACACATCTTATGCGACCACTGTAAGGCTCGCTCTTTTTTTTAAACGGAAAAATAGTTGGGGAAAAGGCTAGACAGATGATAAATATGAGCCGGGAGAATATCCATACTTAATATTATAAATTCGAAAGTAACTCTGTCTGTGTTACCTTTTCACGCCTAAACGAACAGATTTCGATAAAACTTGGCGAGGAGATAGATGGCATCCTGGGGCACCACATAGGCTACTTTTTGTCCCTAAAGCAAATTCCCGTGGTATAATTTCATATAATATATTGATATAACATCCACGCAGGCTGAAGCTAGTTTCAATAACATAAAAAAAAGTCCATTGCAAAGTTGCAAATCTAGCTATTCTAGAACACACTGTTACAAAGATCTTGGCGCTGGAATGACATTTACAGGGGGCGCTGTTGGTAAACATTTGTGAAATGTCACCTGAAATGTATTAAAAAAAACAAGATGGCGTTGTTAGTTCCGCCATTTTGGCCACGCGCCATTATAATCTTTTAGCGCTTTAATTCCTTAATAATAATACCAGAATATTACTGCTCCACTGCAAGACAAAGACCTTTTTTCACACAGAGAAGACACGAGCATTGATCACCACGCTTGCTCAAAACGCCGCGGTAAAGATAATGAGCCAGTCAACAAAGTGGCAGCGGGGTGAATGTCCAGGGTGCCAACGTACGTTTTAGGTGAAAGCGTAAGGGCAGCCCGCGAAATACAAATTTTCTTATGTTTTTTTGCAAAATGCAGGTCAGTATCAGGTCGTATGTTGATTTAAACACGATTCGCGGCCGTAACAAATATTTATGTATAGAATTATAATCATAAAGATCATCTATACATCTCTCTAAGTTCATATTACCATATTGAATGCCTATTTCATGAAATCATGACATTTGAGGCCGATTCTAACTTAAGGAGGTATTGCTGATTTTAATTCTGTAAAGCCGTATTGGTTGCGGTCGCGAATCATATTTAATTCCACATACAATCTGACGCTGACCTGCAAATTGCAAAAAAAATGTAAGTACCTAAATTTGAAATTGGCAAGCTACCTTAGTGCATCCCCCTTAAGTATCGCTATTTAATACACACTTTGAAGCAGAATAAAATAAAAATACGGTATGTAAGAACATTCCTGACAGTTTTTCGAACGAAAATTGTGGCAAAATTTGTGTGTCAAATTGTCACGCGCATGAATACTGCTGCGAATGTGCGATTAGATAATTTCTAACGTGAAAAAAATATCGTGGATGTCCACGTCTACGTCCACAAAAAATCACCAAATCCAAAAATAAAAACCCCTAATAAAATATTTAGCTTTCTTTCTTTCTAAAGCGTCTGAAAATACGTGCACGTTATAAATTTATCATGGACGGAAAAAAAGCAATCTACATAAATATTTCCATACAATTTACGTCCCTGTGTTATCGTGATGCCGCGGATGTCCACGATAATATCTTCACGTTAGAAATTAATCAGAATCAGAATATTTATTTGTAAAACGTAGGTACTTACTTAAGTGTTAGGTTAACATATTTGGGCGATATGTTTTGCCGTGAAGGCGTACAAATATTAAGTAAAATGTAATTGAAAACTAAATAAAACAAGACAAAAATGAACTAAAAAATCATCATTTATTAAATCTGGAACAGTATAACATTTTTCAATTCTTAATAGCGCTCGCAGAAGTTTACGCGCGCTTGAAAATTTGTCTCATTAATTTTGCGATACTTTTCGTTGGAGAAATTGGCCCATAATAGCTTAGATTATATTTTTATAACGATTAATTAAGTTAAAATTAAATATTTCCCGTACTGCCATCCTACGATTTCAATTTAATATAAACGCTGTGTCAGTCATATAATAAATAGGGAATTATACTCGGTTGGTAAAAATACAGTCAATTTTAGTAAAATTAAGTTACGAAATTTAAAAAGAATCATAATAAGTATCAAAAAAATAGAAGATAATATACATAATTATTTACACACTAAAAACACTTTTACACGTCAAAATAAAACTATGTTTCAAAACGAGGTAAGTTCGGTGTTTCCTAACCGGCTACTCTGAGAAGAAAGACCAAAATAATTTCTCTTTAAAGTCTAGACATAATCTTAGTCAGGCCTTATGAGGACCATGCATATAAGTTTTTGAGAAGAACCACACAGATTTGAGTGGACCTGTCCTCTCATTGCACGCATTTGTTAGTAATCGTGTAGCTCAACTCAGAACTTAAATAGCTCAACGACTCGACGAACATGACCAAAGAAAGGCCGTTTGGGTAGGACGCATAAACTACAACCAGACAATTTAAAAAAATTAATTAAAAAGAAAAGAAAATGACCCACATAGTCCTTTAATGTTGTCCTTGTGATTGGCTGTAACTTGAAATTTTGAGCTTTTTATTCTGTATAGCTTATCCAAAAAAAACTTCATAATTAGACCCAAAATGTTTGTGAAGTATCGCTAAGTCATTTAAATTACCGTTGTAGTTGAATGTTAATAAAATAACTGACATGGCGTTTAAACGATTTTAGTCTTATAATAAGTCTGAAGCGAAATATTTCCATCTCTTTTGTGCCATAAGATCAGAACTTTGTTATTTAGTCATAATAAAAAATGTTTTAAAATATATTTTTTTGATTTCATTTATCACCTTTATGTACCACCCAATTTGCGGGGCTCGTGGCTAAATGGTAACAGCCTCACAGGTCGTTCGAAGGTTTGGCTATGCTTGCCGTGGTCGGTGCGTGGATAGGTCACCATCCATTACATATCGAGACCTCTCTGGGCCTCGGAAAGCACGTTTAGCCGTTGGTCCCGGCTGTCATTCGTAGATCCTATTAGATCCAACCACTCGTAAAGCCAAATCTGCATGCCCATCTGTTTCTCACAAAACAGCTCTTGCTAGTCGCCAGCTTTATTTAATAAGCTCACTCATTTACAGTCATATCATCCGTCTGATTATCTCATGATATCGGCAGCTTTTCAGCGAGTCTTAGAAAATCGACCGATTGCTCCGATAGCGGCAGCTGGTCGAAAACAAGTGAATGTTCAGACAGAGGAGCGTAAATATATATATTTTAAATGTGATTCGCCAAAATCCTCGCCTGGGCACACGAAGTACGGCGAAATTATTGCGGCATTGGGGCGAACCGACAGTCTCTCACAGTTCACAAAGTCTTGCGCCGGAACAGAATGCGGCCCTACAAAACACACAAAGTACAAGCTTTGCTACCTAACGATCACGTTCGTCGTCGTGCGTACTGTCGTTGGCTGCTAGATCAATAACAACGTGCGCCTGGCTTTATTGCGCACATTATCTGGACGGACGAGCCCACTTTCACGAGAAACGGGATGTGGAACAGGAGGAATGCTCATGTATGGTCAGACGTGAACCCGTCCGCCACTCAAGAAACCGGCCATCAGACCCGATGGTCCGTCAACGTATGGGCTGGTGTTTTTAATGGACGAACTCTAGGACCAGTGTTTCTACCGCAGCGTCTCAATGAATCAGTATACCTTACATTTTTAAACGAACATTTAGATGATATGCTAGATAATGTATCGCTGGCTGAATTTCGTCGAGCATGGTTCCAGCACGATGACACTCCACCGCATGTTACGTGCCCCGTCCGCGAGCGTCTCACTGAGCTATTGGATGACCGCTGAATCAGAAGAATGGGGCGGTACGCCTGGCCGGCTCGTTCACATGACTACACCTTTAGACTTCTTTTTGTGGGGGTATGTGAAAGAAAGAGTGTTTGATCGGGAATTTGACAGTGCTGATGAAATGCACGGCAGAATAGTGAGCGTTTTTGATAGACTAAGTGCAGAATGTGTTGAGGATCCTACTCTATTGCCTCGTATTCACGGGTCGATACAGCGACGGGCCCGGCTTTGTATTGAAATGGATGGAGTGCAGTTCGAGCCAAACCATACAAGGTCGCAAAGGATTTAGATAGGTACGTAAAATGCCTTTGTCAGCTGTTTAACAGTGGGCTACGAATGCGATTAAAATTCATAATTTTGTGAAGTGCTGTAGAGGTAGGCATTTTGGAAGTGATGTTTGTAAATAATTACGTATAAATCCCGTAACTCGGCCGTACGTAGCGCTCAGCGCCCGAGACGCGCGGACGCACGGTGGCGCGATGTTGCCTTGCGTGTCAGTGACCTCACGTTTTAGACGGTTTCCATTGCGTGTTTACGAAATATGAAGTCTTAAAAATAACCAATTTAAAGCGAAAGGTCATTGGTATCATATTGAATTTAGGTGGTATATAATCTACGTTCTGGCTTCGGAAGCGTTCCCCTTTTTTTTTTTTTTTTTTTTGAAGATGGGAAATCATCAAATGACTCCTCCCGCTCTGGGTGGAGCGGAAGGGAGTGTCAGACTCTTACTGACTAAAACCCACCCGTGTTCCTTCCTTGGCCCTTTATGTTCCGGGTCAGCGGTACCCCTTTTGGATGATCCCGCTTTCCCGGCAGGCTTGGGCCCTAGTGGACCCCCTCTTCGATGCTGACATCTCTTTGAGGCGCGCGTGGAACACGTACGCGCCGTCCAGCACGGGCCTGGTCCTGATCGGACGGTGAGCTACCCATTACTCACCGCCCGCAGGCCCGCGCCTACGGTGGCCGGGAGTCGTCACGCGGCTCCCGACGCCCGGAGCGTCCACCGCGGCGGCTTGGACGGGAGACTCTCTCCCTCTCCCGTCCCGCCACCTCCTTCGCTAGCATGACTGCTTCGCAGAAGGAGGTGACTGCCTCCCACTCCCCCTCGCCTCGGACCATGGCTTGAACCAGGGCCGGGCGTGAGAGGTCGCCGCCGCTGCCGATCTCCTCTACTAGGAGAAGCGTTCCCCTTACACCCTGTATATGGAACTCAAAATTTGATGCTTCTAGACCAGCGGTTTAGCCTGTGCGTTCTGTCAGTGAGTAAGTGGATGAATGAATTAATTTAAGAATTGTATTATGTAATTAGGAAAAAAACAAAGATGGGTATGGTTTTATTTTATTTATTCGGGAAAACAATGAATTACACATTATAAATTACAAAAATATAGGCTACAGAAATGATACAAATTTAATGTGAAACCAACCACGTTCTCCACAGACACACAATGAGACAATTTGGTAAATTTTAAGACTAGCGTTGTAAACAATAAGAAAGAGGAATATTAATAGTAAATTATCAACAAAACATAAAACTGTGAATAGTGCCGCATAAGTGGAACAACATTGTCACATTATTTTTCAATAATGTTAAGCAACATGGGTCTAAAATGTCTATGCGGTAAAGCAAACAGATCCAAACTGCAGAAATTCTTATTAAAATTGCTCGTAAGGCGACGAAGAGGTGCACGCAAGCTGGCATTTGTACGACTGGAAGTAGTGGCGAATACAGGTCGTGCGCACACCTCGCGTGCATGGCGTGTTTCCGGGAACGATATAAAATAAATATAAATATAAATATCGTCTGACATTGCACACAGCACCATCTAGTTCCAAGTTAAGCACTTAAGGCTTGTGCTGTGGCTTGTGTTTCAATGTCTAAACAATCATACCAGTTATTGCATAAGTCATACAAAATGTAGTTTCAAGAAAAGTACCTACGCATTGAACTCAAAGAAAGCAGATTATATTTATAAAGTAACTCACTATAAGAGAGATAACTTTTTAAGCAGTGATAATGCCTAAACATTAAAAACAGTGCTGTGCAGTGCTGCTTAAACAGTTGTTATCTATTGTTTGTTGTTGTTGTTATGTGTTATAGTTGTGTGAAGTGAAGTGTAGACTTCAGAAATTTACGTTGTATGCTTTTTAGACACTCAATATATTTATTGAAGAAGGGATATTCCAATTGAGACCTAACTAGTGATCGACAGAGATTTATATATGTACTAGGGTGCTTAAATTCTGTGTATGATGTCATCACAAAACCGTAAATGCGATAAGCATTATTAACAATTTTACTAAGTGCAGTTTATCGTCAAGTAATATTGTCAGTTCACGGATCCAACTCTCCCTTGCCAGCGATTCACTGTGTATTGCATAGGGATATTTAAATATATTTTATTTTAGTGTAGCTAATACAACGACATTTAGAAATACTGAGTTGGAGTTTGTTTTTAATGCAATAATCTGCAAGACGATTGAGGTCTTGTTGAAGGAGTTGACAGTCAAGCATAGTTTTGATGGGTCTCAAGACTTTAAGGACATCTGCGTAGAGTAAGAATTTAGAATTAAGAAAGCACATGTCAATAAAACACACAATAAAGCACATGTCATGTTTATTATTGATAAATATAATAAATAACAAAGGTCCCAGTAGTATATAAAACATTTACTATAAATAATATATAGTGGGAGGCTTGTAGTGTCAGCGGTATTTTTTAGTAAGAGTGGCGGGATACTATCAGGTCTTGGACCTTTAGATCAATCTACGGACTTCAAAGCACTGTGTACTTGTTCAATACTGATCACAAGATTGCTAACGAGACGACTATTCTTAGCATCGTCGAAGGTCTGCTGCTGCACATTGTTGAGATGGGAAGACTCATAAACAGAATGGAAGAAGTATATAAAGAGATTACAGATTTCATCCGGTTTGTTGGACGACTGGCCCTGGTAATGTATAGCTATTGAAGGAATAGAAGCTATGGATTTACAGTTACATATAAAATATATATAGATATTTTGGGCTACAAAAGCACTGTAAATTAATGAAACTTTAGGGATATGTAACTAAAGAACAATAGTACATTGTCAATTATAATGATGATGAGACGGCCTTCTGACCCGTTTCAATTCTTCTTGAGGTTTCTGTGGACAATAATAGAATTTTTATAAATGTTTTCTTACACTGCTGCTGAACAAAGAATAATCAACCTATACTGTTCCCACTGCTGGGACACAGGCCTCTTCTTTCTTTGGAAGCGGGCTTAATCCACCACGCGGGCCCAGTGCGCCGACCAATTCTACCAACGAACCAACCAATTAAACCAATGAACCGACCAATTCTAAGACATTAGACATCTACCAACCGTCTAATGTCTTAGAATTGGTCGGTTCTAACATACCGGCTTCCACACGATGTTTTCCTTCAACGTTTTGAGGGCAGTGGTGATGAAAAAATGTACGCAAAGCAAAACGCTTGTCAGGGTTCCAACCTACGACCTACAACTCGCCAGTCGCGGTCGTTACCAATGGGCCACCACTGCTCTGCTGAACAAAGGCGGGAGGCCTTTGTTTAGCAGAGCAAAGATAGAAAGATCACTTTGGAGAAAAGACAAGAAAGATTACCGGAATCCTGGGAAAAGTTTGTATGAATATAGGTGCTCAGTTAAAATTTGTCTGAAAATGTTGACTTACCTCATCGGAGATGCTATCTCCGCTATCCTCATTGTGTTTCCGGACGTGCAGCCTTGGGTAATCACCTACCGACTCGTCAGACTATAAAAATAAAATTCACCCATTTTAGTGAAGAACTTTTAGTGAACTCGCGTCTCAGAGATCTCATGCGTTTTTTATGTGATGGTTCTGCAAATATTTATGCTCACTAGCCTCCGGAGCATGTGATGGAATATGGTTAGGGTTACATGTGGGCACGTGTAATATACAGGGGTTTGCTGATGTAGTTAAAAATACCCTACGTGTCCCTAAGTGTTATTTCCTCTTCATAATACTTAAAATTCGGCCACACATGTCATTGCAGAAAAGTTGTTGGTTTAGTTGAATTCTCAGTAAAATTCATTTAATTATTAAAGTTACAGCGGTCGAAAGAATTGGAAACAAGTAGAAATCCCGCTTCCAATCTTGCTGACTTGGTTAACTTTTTCAGTAAGCCATGAAACATTCTCATATAGATTGTGTCGACACGCGAAAACAATAATGTATGATAATAATGATGAAGATGAAAAATAATGTTCATTCTTACATTTTCATCGTCTTTGTGAAGAAATTGGAAGCCCTGTCCGTTGGGGAAGGTACGGTGAGACTCATTGGAATCTATAAAAACCTCATCAACCGGAGGTTCCTTTAAAAATTTACAAAAATTTCAAATACTTTACAAAAGAGTCAGCCTCTGGTAAAAATGTAACTAAGGTAAATAACAAAGCGTAGGGAAGTGTAAAAACGTTAAATAGTATCAGCCTGGTGCATCAAAACATTCAAGGGTTTTTGAACAAGGATTTAGAAGTAGAGTTATTCCTGAACTGTAGCAATATAGATATTCTTTACACGACATAACATGTCAATTTTGTATGACAGAACATTGGTTTAAACACCACCAGTTCATGTTCAATTTTAATAATCACCAGGTTGGTCGTTCGTTCAGCAGAGTAAATGCTGTACATGGTGGCTCTTTAATTCTAGTAAATAACCAGCTTAAATTTAAAGATCGCAAGGATATTGTGAGCCTTTCTGTTGAGCGGACAATTAAAATAGCCTGTATAGAATTGGAGCAGCTCATTATATTTTAAGTGTGTACAGACCTCCTTCAGGATTGTATGGTTGTTTTGAAAAGGTTATGGATGAAGTGTAGCATAAAATCTGTAATTCAAACAAGTCTATCATAACTTGTGGTGATTTTAATGTAAAGTTAGAAAATTCTGGGTACTAGAATTATAAGTAAATTATAATTTTCGGAGTCCACTAGAATCACTGCCACTAAAGCAACTTAACTAGATAACATTTATACAGATGTTATACCAACCCACAAAGGAATTATTAATTTAATAGATTCAGATCATTGCGGACAATTGATTACTATTCCAAATTTAAACAAAAAAGTTACTAAAAGAGATGTCACTGTTAACCCAAAAACTACTAATCGCTTGGAAACATTTAGGTCTAAACTTTTGAGTAAATTACCACTTTTGTCGACTAATGATGACTCTAATCAACAATATAATTTTTTTTTTTAATATGTATTGCACACAACTCGATAACACATGTCATTCATTCCAAAGACGTTCTCGATTAATAGTAACGCTTCCCTTCCTTCAGTGACAGTGACTGGGCTACCATTGGTATACATACAAGTAGAAAACGACTTTATGAGTTGTATGATGAACGGACTTGTATAAACACTGCTGAATTTAATTTATGTGTTAAGAATTATTCTAAATTATTTAAAAAAGTTTGTAGTATCGCCAAGTCACGTTATTTGAGTTCAAAAATTAAATACTAGTAATGTAATTAAAATGACATGGAGTATCCTTAATAGCGAAACGGGAAGGTCGTACAACCGAAGTAGTGATTACAGCCTGCTATTGATGACAATATAATTAAATCAGATTGTCGGGTCGCCGCGGCCTTTGAAAATTTATTTGCGGAGATGCCCGTATCGACTATTAAATCTCTAAACTCATCACCCACTACTGCAGAGTCTTAACTTGAAGAAAACGTTCCCGTTTGTGATTCTGAATTTTATTTCCAATATTTCACCTGTAAAGATATAATTAAAACCTTTCACACGTTAAATGTTAAAAAGACCGCAGATCTATGAGGTAATTCTGTGGACGATGTTAAGTCGATTATAAACACTGTAGCACCCACTATAACTGTTATTTTTAATAATGTATCGACCGTGGTGAGTTTCCTGATCTTATGAAAAACAGTTTAATTATACCGTTGTTTAAATCGGGTAGTACAGTACCCGGCGATAAATATTGCACATCGACCTTTGGGACAAATAGAAAAATTGTTGTATTTTATACAAACAATAAAAATAATTATCGAAAGAAGGAAATCATAATTGTTTTAACAGCTCCTAATAGATACCGGACTGTTTGTATTTCGTGCGACAGAGATAACGCTCTACGAAGCCGAAATTAGCCGATTGTCTCTTTCCAAAGTCGATGTGCAATATTTATCGCCGGGTACTGTACACCAGACCCTACTAATTATTATAGACCTATTTCAGTACTACCTACCTTTAGTAAATTTTTTGAAAAGCTTATTCAAAATCAAATGCAAAGATTTTTTTATGTACATACATTACTACATAACAAACAGATCGGTTTTACAAGGGGTCGTTTAACTACTGAGTTGAACTTTTAGGGCATGCGTATAATGCATGCATTCTACACATGCCCTAAAAGTTCAACTCAGTAGTTGCGGAGGACAAATGCGATGCGATGGACATCTTTGCGATTTGTCCAAGGCATTCGATTGTGTTTTTCATGAAACATTAACCAGGAAACTGCACCATCACGGAATCCGGAACACCTCTCTTGATCTTCTTACTTAAGTGATAGGATTCAGAAAGTTGATGTTAACGGAAAAAAGATCACCCGGATTGGTAGTAAGAATGGGGGTCCCTCAAGGCTCAACTCTTGGTTCATTTTTATTTCTTATTTATATAAATGACTTGCCTAACCTCTTATAGGATAAACATCATATAGTGTTGTTTGCAGACGACACTTCACTTTTATTTATACTTAAACGTCAGCAGCAGGTTACTGTCAATTTAAACAGTGCCGTCGCAAAAGTAGTTAACTGGTTTAATGTTATTAACCTTCTTCTTAACGAGATAAAAACTAAATGTATTAAGTTTACGATACCTCATATTAGACAAGGAGATACAAGTGTTATAATAAAGGGTGAAGAGTTTAATCCCGAAAATACCACAGTATTCTTAGACATATTTTTGGATTCGAAGCTTCAATGGGGCCCCCATATAGATAAATTGTCAAAAAAGCTTAGCTCGACAGCATACGCCGCGCCGTTAGAAGAATTCGTGGTTTAACTGATTTAGAGACAGCCCGTTTTGTATATTTTCATAGTGTAATGTGGTACGGTAGTCTGTTGTGGGGGAATGCCGCCGATACTCAGACCATTTTTGTTTTACAAAAAAGGGCAATTCGTTCAATTAAATTAAGTCCCAGACAGTCCCCCAGAGACAAATTTAAAGAGATTAATATAATGACTGTGCCTTCTCAGTATATTTATGAAAATCTTTTCATAAAAATATTAATCTGTTTAAAAAATACAGTGATATCCATAATATAAATACTAGGAACAAACACAAATTTGTTGTTCCTACAACCAGGCTCAAGAAAATAGGTGGCTCGTTTAGATGCCAATGTATACGCTTTTATAATAAACTTCCTAGCCACATTCAAGAACTAAGCCTTAAAAAATTCAAATCTTTATAAAGAGGAAACTATGCCAGAAAGCCTATTATACTGTCAAAGACTATATTGAGGACAAAAAGGCTTGGGATTGAGCTGCTCCAATAAATTTACACAGGAAATGTTAATTTATTTTATTTTGCTAACTATTTTACTTTTAATATTTGCTTTATGTATGTATACCTTTTTTTTACATATACAATGCCATGCATATTTACTGTATAAAGTATTATATTATTTTAATTATTGTGAATGTGATGGTATTATGTGTGGGTAATTGTTCCAGTTTTAATCATGATCTGGCAGTTTGAGTAACTGGTGTGGCCTACTCAAATGTCCTTTCTTTGGTATTGTTCGTCGAATCGTTGAGCTCCTTAAGTTCTAAGTTGAGCAGCACGATTACTGATAAATACTTGCACTGACTGGACAGGTCCACTCAATCGGTGCGGTTCTTTCCTCAAAAGACCATTTCAGACACTAATCTACATGGTCCTCAAAGATTATGTCCGGATTTTTATATACACATTGACATTGATGTATTTTATATATACTATGACATGAGTATTTACTTTTTAAAGTATTATAATATTATTTTAATGCGGGCCATTTCCACGCGGGCCAGTGCGGGTTGGTAGTTGTCACATGTCTTAGGATTTGTTCGTTCTAGGACATACCGGTTTCTTCACGATGTTTTCCTTCAGTGTTTTAGAACATTGGTGATGAAAAAAATTACGCAAAGCAAAACGCTTGTCAGGGTTCCAACCTACGACCTACAACTCGCCAGTCGGGGTCGTTACCACTGGGCCGCCACTGCTCTGCCGAACAAAGGCGGGAGGCCTTTGTTAAGCAGAGCAAAGACAGAAAGATTACTTTGGAGAAAAGACAAGAAAGATTACCGGAATCCTGGGAAAAGTTTGTATGAATATAGGTGCTCAGTTAAAATTTGTCGGAAAATGTTGACTTACCTCATCGGAGATGCTATCTCCGCTATCCTCGGTGTATATCCGGATGTGCAGCTTTGCGTTATCACCTACCGACTCGTCAGGCTATACAAAATAATAGGGTTTAGATCTACATAATATATATTATCTCGCCATGGAATGGAAAATGAAAATGGAATGGCATACAAATATTTTAAAGAAAACCAGATATAATTGTGCACCTAGCAACAATAATACTAGTGTAGTTAAACAGTCATTATACCCATTATTACAAATTTGTAATTGTTTAAATAAACAATACAGGGTGGTCGGGACACCGACCCGCAACCAATTACCACGGATACAGTACATCATTCTGAAACCGCGTTGAAATTTTTCGTCAGTTATTAAAAAAAAAACATGTGCTGTTCCATACATTTTCACCGCGTATTTATTGCACTTTTCTATGAAACAGCTTTTATTTTTTTTTATTTGACGCAACATTTCGACGCGGGGTGTCTAGAATCATGTGTTGAATTCATGGTTTCAGTTCACTTCATCACTCACCTCATCCTTTTCTGAGATTTCCCTTTTGCTCCTCTTATTGGGTGCAATTTCCGAATCATCCTGAAACAATAAAACAATTTATATTTATTAGTATTTGTCTGCGCCACTGCTTGACCAATCATCAACGCTCAAAATCACGTCATATTTGCGGCGCATCGGTTGACCAATGACCGCTCCCGAATATGGTGTCACAATCAACAGCCAATCATTGAAGCCGATTCTCACGCGATCGTAGCTCTCAAGCGACACCTCTGGAAACACTTCTTACCATACAACGCCACATTAAAAACTAGTACTCCGTTAATTTGCCACCTTTTATCTAAATTTTCCTATTGTAAATCTTGCTAAAACTATTAAACGCATTATAAACTCAACTCCACGTATTTCTTTTGTTCCATCGCGAACAAAAAGTGGCGACCGTGACAGGACACGATCACTAATCCGTCCGCCTAGTTTCTGTCCAGGAGGAATCATCCTGCCAGTGAAGACTCCAAGGAAGGTCCGGATCACCGAGCCAAGGGGTCCTGGAGCTGTGTACACCCCGGAGCGGTCTAGATTCCGGAACGGCCTACGACTTCGCTGTCTTCGATATAGATAAACCCAGTCAATAATGTTACAGTTATTTATGCAACATGTTATAATAAGGGGTATTAAAACAGCCGAGTGTGATAATAGTATCACATGAGTGATTTAATACCTAATTATGTACAGTTGCGTACAAGACTTTATCTACACCCATGATATGAATCTTCTATAAAAGATTCTGAAACCATAGGCTTTTGTACACTGTTGTAAGAACCCTATGTAAATTATAAGTTTTTTGTAAATTGGTACTCGTAGTTGTAGTAGTGAAATGCGCGTGCATGACAATGTTCTTTTTTTGAAATTCACAAAGATGCCACGAATTGAGTAGTGAGAATGTGGCTGTTTGATGAGTAAGGAAGGGATCGAGTTCGAGTTGCATAATGAGATTTAGTACAACATTATAACATTCGTTTGGATGTTATTATTGTTAAAATATTCTAATAATAATAGTGTTGTAATTTCTTATTTTACTATAAATTGTATACACCCTGCCCGATATGGCTGTTTGATAATGAACGTCATAGCCTAATATTAATAGTGCGTTTGTGGCAACACGTGTCATTCTTCCCTTTCCGGTTTCTGCTGAATGTGCGAACTGTGTGTTGTATTCTCTGCTTCCACAATAAATATCAAGAATAATAAAACTGGTTTGTTTCCATTTAAACATATCAACAATTATGGTTACTAACTATGAGACTGGTTGTTTTAATGTTGGCAATAAGCTATCTGTTTCAGAAACATTTATACAGGATTTATAGCATGGGTGTAGATAAAACAAATAAATTTAACCAAAAAAGTTAAAACTCCCTGTATATGAATAATTTGTTACCTTGTCTAAGGATTGTTCTGGCAGATCAGGTGTGATTTCTGCTGGATCCTGTAACAGAGAATAGTTGGTATAGAGATTATATTAGTTAACTAACACTGATTGTATGTCACCTAAAATTAATACCCGCCTATTATTGTCCCACTGCTGGGCAAAAAGGCAGCTTCACATACAGAGAAGGCACGAGCACTGATCACCACGCTCGCTCAAGACGGATTAGAAGGCGCTACTTTTTATAAAATGTTTTCTTACACTGTCACACTGCTGAACAAGGAATAATCAACCTATACTGTTCCCACTGCTGGGACACAGGCTTCTTCTTTGTGAGAGGAAGCGGGCCGAAACCACCACGCGGGCCCAGTGCGGGTTGGTGGATGTCACATGGCTTAGAATTTGTTGGTTCTAGGATGTACCGGTTTCCTCACGATGTTTTCCTTCACCGTTTTGAGAGCAGTGGTGATGAAATTATTTACGCAAAGTAAAACGCCAGTCAGCGTTCGAACCTACGTCCTACAGCTGGTCAGTCGCGGTCGTTACCACTGGGCCACCACTGCTTTGCTAAACAAAGGCCTCCCCCAAATCCTATTAAATTTAAAATTAAATAAAAAACGAGGACCGTGTTCCTAATCAAACATTTCATAGGAAGGCACTGATGCGTTCTACGTGTATAGTATATAAATAAAAATATATAGAAAATCCTCCCAACCGATTTCGGTCATGCTGGCCAATAGGAAGGACCCATCTCAACGGAGATTTGCCAGGTACGAGATATTATAGTGCAAAAGTGTGTGCGCAAATGCAGGTGCACTCTCTCTTCCTTTACTCTCATAATCCGATAGGACGGTAATCCGACACGACCGGGGAGAGATCAGGTGCAGGACCAACGCCTTTACGCGCTTTACGAGGCACATGGGTATCACACCACCAAGATTACCGGAATCCTGGGAAAAGTTTGAATGAATATAGGTGCTGAGTTCAAATTTGTCTGATAATGTTGACTTACCACGTCGAAGAGCCTTTTTCCACTATGCTCGGTGTCTTTACGGTCGTGCAGATCTGGGTTATCATCTACCCACTCGTCAGGCTTTATAAAAAAAATTCACCCATTTTAGTGAAGAACTTTTAGTGATTTCCCGTCTCAGAGATCTCATGCGTATTTTATGTGATGGTTCTGCAAATATTTTTGCTCACTAGCCTCCGGAGCACGTGATAGAATGAGTTAAGGGAACATGTGGGCCCCTGTTATATACAGGGGTTTGCTCAGATTGGAAGTTTCCGAAAAAGTCGAAAAAAGACTAGAAAGATTACCAGAATCCTGGGAAAAGTTTGAATAAATATAGGCGCTCAGTAAAAAAAAATTGTTTGATAATGTTGAATTACCACATCGAAGGTGATATCTCCGCTATCCTCGGTGTGTTTCCGGACGTCCAGCTGTTGGTAATCATCACCTACCGACTCGTCAGACTATAAAAATAAAATTCACCCATTTTAGATAAGAACTTTTACTGATTAGGTACCTGTCTCAGAGATCTCATGCGTTTTTTTATGATACATGATTTTATTTCTGTAAGTAGTAGTAACAAGTGTACAAACACTTTCACACGTCAATCATATTTTTTTAAACTAGATGAGGTGGGCGCTTCCTATCTGACTACTCTGAGAAGAAAGGCCGAAACAAACACAGAGGTCACAGTCTCTTTTAAAGTCCAGACAGAATCTTGGTCAGATCATGTGAAGGCTATGTAGATCGGTGTCTGAAATGGTCTTTTGAGGAAAGAACCACAAAGATTGAGTAGACCTGTCCAGTCAGTGCACGCAATTCTTAGCAATCGTGCAGTTCAACTCAGAACTTAAGGACCTCAACGATTCGACGAACAATGGTGCCGATTCTCTTGTCACAAAATTCTCTAAACTAGACTAAAAATCACCAAAATTTAGTTTATTCCTGTCAAACGACGATTTCCCATTCTGAAATTGACTAAAGTGACACAACTTAACCAAATTTTAGTTTGACAGCACTAAGATGGCACTGAGATTATAATTTAGTGAAAATGGCAATTTTGCTATTCTGAATTTTACGTTTTTCACCAAAAATTTTGATTGTCGTAACTAAATCTGCCTGTTTTTAATCGCGATTAAAAAGGTGTGGAATAAAATTAGTTGTCATGAACTAAAACTAAAATTCATAGCAACACCTCGACTTCAGATGCAAAAACAGTACTGTAGGTATCTTTTTTTTCTTTTCTTTTGCTTATATCTCGAAAACGGTGTGTCCTATCGCAAAAATAATGAAAATTTCGACCCCCTTTATGATGCCCCGGAACATATAAAATCCAACGTGTTGGTAAAAAAAAAAATTTTTTTTTTTCATATTTTTATACAAAAAGTGAAAAATTCCATACAAAGCATGTCGAGGCTGAAAATAATGCGCGACTCTGGCTCTAAAAAAAAAACACGTGGTACGGCAAACAAGTACCACGTGGAGTCGCAATTGCCAAAGATGATGTCCAAAAAATGACCCAGAATCGACAGAAAGAACTGTGTACCAACGGATTGGCATTTAAATATAATATAATGTTGCCAAAGCGGCAACCCTGAAATCGTTGTAGTGGAGCTAAGAGCAAAATAAAATAAGTAAAAATTCTTTTTTTTTGTTTTTTTATTTTTATTTGGCCCATAGATCATAGGCCAATCGTTATAGTAGGTACTGTGTGTATTATTGGTAATTCTGTAGCTAAGGATTGCAAATAAAAAAATACACAGGTGCTACTGGCTATTATGCGCGGGCGCGGCGCGGCGGACGGGGTGACGTGGGGGGTGGGGCGGTGTGGTAGGCAGGTAACGACTAACGACCATATCCCGTCGCAGTCCTTCGTTTGTTTTCGTTGTGATCTGTGTGCTTTGTTTTACTTCGTGGATTTTAACTTGACCTCTGCTTTTGTATACTGGACACTGATTTTTCTTGTTGATTCGAAACTGTGGCGCGTTAAACCGGACTTCGATTTTCTTTGCGACTGGATATTGTTTAAAATGGATGAACGTAACCGTTGTGTGACTTGTCCCCGTTCTGTTCTACAAAGGCGGCATCATGTTTTGTCCCTCGAGTTTCTGGAGTCACACCGGGACTTCGTGGAGCATATGTTCAGCACTTTACAAGCGCCACAAGAAGTAAGTACTATGGTTACTCAATTACATATAATATAGTATGTAGTTTCATCTTAACTTATAATCAAGGCGACATCCCCATGTCAGTGGCGTCGCTCGACACGGCGTGTTATCATATTGCGTCATGTTTTGTTTGGATTAGTATAGAATAGTAATTAAACTAACACAACTGACAACGCACAATAACTACGACTAATATTCGTCGTCGATTCATCAACAACCTATTAGGTATGGTATAATAATGAGTCTAGTTTCGCGTATTTTCATGTGTTCGCTATAGATGTAAAACTCACGTTGTATACATATCAGATAGTATACCATAAACAATAGGTACTTTAAAATGAATGTGAGACTAACGAGGGAATGTTATTGCTTATTTCAGATAGTATTTGATGGCTCCAGAGCTATTTGTCATCCGTGCTGGCAGTGCATAGACTATAGCTTAAGACGACCTCCTCCACCACCACCCAGACCTCCAACTGCATCGATATCTACACCTGGCTTCGCACGCGCAGCAAACACGTCAAGACGATGTATTGTCGACGTTTGTAGGAGTTTGGAACTTCGCGCTGTGCCCAATTCAATGAAAGTATATATTTTAAGCTACTTTCATTTATACATACCACCTCTTGCACGGATATGTTCACACCACTTAAGGAATACTACTTGGGAGGACTTACCAGGAAACATCGCCAGACGTCAAGACGATTTCAGAGGCGAGAACTTACGCGATATTGTAGAGTTATACACTCAGGCTCTCGAAAAAAAAAAGCTGCTGGATTTTGAAAAAAATGATGAAATAAGTCCGGACGAACTTCATAATTGGATCGGTGTAAGTCACCAGCAATTCTATAGCATATTAGAAGAAACCTTTTCTTTACAAGAACGATCCAACAGAAACACAATCTTGGGTATCTATTTATCTAAACTGAGAAGCGGTGCACCTTACCGAAGACTGGAGACGGTTTTTGGCCTATCCAAGTCAGCAATATGTCAAAAAATGAAACAAGCATGAGAATGTCTCAATAATGACTATGTTCCACGCCATCTTGGATTTGACCATATTACCCGGAATGAAGTTATAGCAAGAAATAGAATTATACCTAATTATATTTTTGGAACTGAAGATCATACAAAAGCCATTGTTATTATGGATGGGACATATTATTTATTTATACATACAAAAGAGCTCAAACTTTTTATTTCAGAGATTGAGTTACAGTTTACATAAATATTCCAATCTAGTAAAGCCATTTATGCTTGTATGTTGCGATGGATATATAATAGAAGTGACAGGACCTTATAATGCTAGAACGTCCGATGCAACAATATTGAAACAGATCTTGGATAATCACAGCGAACCTATGGAAGAAGCTCCGATAAGATGGTTTTTTGAACCCGACGACGTCATGGTTTTAGATAGGGGGTTTCGGGACGCTCTGCCAGATGCAGAGGAATGTGGATTCAGGGTCTACACGCCACTACACGCCACAGACATTAAGTAGACATGAAAGTCAGCTGAGCACTGAAGCTGCTAATAAGTCGAGACTAGTGACGCTAGTTCGATGGGTGGTAGAAACAATAAACGGAAGAATGAAACGTGATTTTAAAATATTTAGAAATAAGTAAATATTTTAATAACACTTTAACCACGGCAATGACAGACTTCAGAATAGCTGCAGCGCTTGTTAACGCAACGCAAGAACCATATGGGGACAGTCACCTGACTGCGAACTTCATCGAAATGATCGAAAGAAACATAAATAGACAAAACCAACTGGCCGAATATGTCGATCATAACCGTTTGAACGCACAAAGAAATATTGCGTTTACCAGGATGGAGGCAACGGATGTTGTAGATTTCCCAAGAATGACATTTGATGAGCTGCTTATTTTTGCCATCGGTACATATCATGTGAAACTAGCTCGATCGTACTGCTACGAACATATAAGAGAAACAGGTGTGTACTCAATAGAAGTGTACAGGCATCCTGAAAGAGTGAATTTTAATGAAGAGAGGGACACACATTAATGCGATGCAGAATACATTCAAGACACATTACGACAAGAACATACTATTGTTATATAGCATATAATAGTCACGCGGTCACTGAGCACTATTGTAGTTGTATACATGGGCGTCGCACTTTAGGTAGTTGTGCCCATATTATAAGTATCATATATTATCTTGCATGGGCGAGGAACGAAGGTGATTTGATTCAACCTGCGGGATTTTTAGACTTAGTATGTTTGGACATAGAAAATAATTAATAAATAAAAGAGATTACTGTTACAACTACAACAAAACCGCGTACATGTTTTTAGTTCGTGTATAGTTTGTGTATAGTTCCAAACTGTATTTTCTTTGATTATTTGGGCAATAAAGTTTTTATGATAATAATTGTTGATTTTTTTTTATCCAAAGCAACATAATTACCAATAACACACAATACGTTGATTGTAGTATCTATGAGCGAACAAAAATAAGTATAAAAGTTAGAGTATTTCTTTTGCTTGTACATTCATGTGTAACACAAGTTATTGTGGATTAGAATGTCGTTGTTGTTATAGGAAATATCATTAGAACTTATCACAATAAGACTTACATTATGAAAATAAATGATTAACAACGATATTCTCACCCACAACATGGCTCTTAGCTCCTATACTATACCAATTATTTTTATATTTGCAATCTTTAGCCACAGAATTACCAATAATACACACAGTACTGTAACGATTGTAGTATCTATGGGCCAAAAGAAAAAAATATACAAAAAACAGAGTGTTTGTTATGTTGTGATTTAATATGATGTTGTTATTATGTTGCTGTTGCTTGTGAAATGTGTTGATGATAATTATCACAAGTGATACAACATTAAAACAACGTCATATTAAGCCACAACATGACGTAAACTTATTTTATTATTGTTTTAAACAATTTTTTTTTCTTATTTTATTTTGCTCCTAGCTCCTATACTATAACGATTTCAGGGTTGCCCCCTTGGTAACATTATATTATATTTCAATGTCAATCCACTGGTATACATTTCATTCCTGTCGATTCTGGGTTTTTGGTCCATACATTTTTGGACATGTCCTTTGATTTTAGATGTGTCAAAATTATTTTTAAATTTAGAGATTTTATTTTGCAGAATAGCGTTAAGATTCTCATAGCCAAAAGTAAGGAATTTTAGTGATAGTTTAGTTAGTTCGGTGTACAACAGAATCGGCACCATTACCAAAGAAAGGACATTTGAGTAGGCCGCCTAAGTTACTCAGACTGCCAGATCATGTAACTATGTGATGGCTCTGCAAATATTTATGCTCACTAGCCTCCGTATCACGTGATGGAATATGGTTAGGGTTACATGTGGGCACCTGTAATATACAGGGGTTTGCTGATATAGTTAAAAATGCCCTAGATAGATATCTAAATTGCAATTTGCAGTAATATGAAGAGAAATCAACACTGAACAGATGTTCAGTGTTGATTTCTCTTCATATTACTGCAAATTCGGCCACACATGTCATTAAAGAACAGTTGTTTGTTTAGTTGAATTTCTCAGTGGTATTCTTAATAAGAAGAATCCATTTCTTTTTAACTCTTAAAGTTACAACAGTCGAAAGAATTGGAAACACAAGTAGAAATCCCGCTTCCAATCTTGCTGACTTGGCCAACTTTTTCAGTAAGCCATGAAACATTCTCATACAGCCTGTGCCGACACGCGAAAACAATAATGCATGAAAATTATGATAAAGATGAAGAATGATGTTAATTCTTACATTTTCATCGTCTGCGTGTAGAATTTGGAAGCCATGTCCGTCGGTGAAGGTACGGTGAGACTCGTTGGAATCTGCAGGAGCCTCATCAGCAGGAGGTTCCTTCAAAAATTTACAAATTTTGTGAAGTTCTTTTGCACTCTTTAAAATTTTATATATGAGTTTCGTTCCACTGGATAATCCTAGCCAACATAAAAGGACAAACCGCTAGTATCCCGTGAAATTCAATTTTTATTACGGTTTTTGCAGTTCGCTGCATATTTTGTTCAAAATACATATGATTTCCGACCGCAACGCATAATAATTATGTATTTACAAAATTATAATTATTAAAATCATCAATACAACTCTCAAATAAATACGGCGCAAATACTCCTATCCTTTTGGGACTTATGTTTTTGAGCCGTTTGGGAATGAAACACTAGGGCCATGGGGTCCGAATGACCACGGCGACGTGAACGGGCGCCGTCAGT
Source organism: Brachylomia viminalis (assembly GCA_937001585.2). NCBI lineage: Eukaryota > Metazoa > Arthropoda > Insecta > Lepidoptera > Noctuidae > Brachylomia > Brachylomia viminalis. The sequence goes on along the minus strand of OW443320.2, from coordinate 11,489,492 downwards.
AGGCACTGGTCATCTCTTAGCTGCCACGGCTTATTTTAATTTCTGAATTATATTTTCTTTTTTTTTATTACGGACGCTTTTAACGAGAAAGGCCTTTCTACCTACCTCGTTCTCACATGTATAATTTCAACATGAATGATGTAACCACTTTTTTGTAACAATATATTGATTTAAAAGAGTGTTCGTGGAGTTTCTTGCCTGTTCTTCTCCATAGGTACCTACTACGCTCTAGAATGGGCAACTAGCTTCATATTTCTGACTGACCGACCCCTTGACAGTTAAAAAGTGCCTGTAAATGTTTTATTAGAAATAAATGCTTTGTGTTAGAGTTTGAGATACGTGGTGAGGTATTAATTGGTTACATAATTTGGGAAATCGTATACTTTTACAATGTTTGTAAATATGTGAACACCATGTATCTATCACTTAATTAACTTATTTATCATTGCTACGTTTATTAAATTCTTTTTACCTGTTTTGGTAGGGTAATTTTTATTATAGGTGCATCGTCTTCACATATAATTATATAATTAATGTATACAAAGTATTGTAACACATTTTAAAAGAGTAACGATGGAGTTTCTTGCCCATTCTTCTCGATACGAAACTACCTTTTGAAAGGGGCGACTAGAATCAATTAGAGTAAACTAGATCTAGAACTAGATTCAACTAGAGTAACTCCAAGTTCTGCTACTTGTATTGATAATGTCTTCTGCGATTGTGATTATTAGTGAAAGCCATTGTAATTTTTAGGAATACCTGCAAGATAGCTAAAGCCCAGTACATTAGCAACAAGACTAAATCAGCAGAAAATAAAATACAAACAGTTTGGAAAGTTATAAATAACGAAACTAGTAGGAAAAAAATACGAAGCACAGATTATACATTGGAGACTTCACGTGGTGCCATAAGCTCTAACTTAGAAGTCGCTCAAGAATTTGTAAATTTCTTTACAAAAAAATTCTTTCTTTTTTTCTTTAATACCAGCTAAAACGACGGAAGCTTTAAATTCCTCACCTGATGTCTCGATTGATTTATTAAGAGCAAACGTTTTAGGCTGCCCGGTTGAATTTCAATTTAAACATAATTATAAACCCTAAGCTTTTCGGCAAAAAAAAACAAATTGACCGAAGATCTATGGGGAATGTCTATCAAAGTTTGTACAGCAATAATCGAGACTATATCACCACTTAGCTTTAATATTTAATTAATTTGTGTGTAGATCAATGAGTCTTCCCGGATTTAATGAAATACAGTAAGGTTATACCACTTTTTAAATCTGGGGACAGCAAAGACACCAACAATTATAGACCAGTATCTGTGTTGCCAGTATTCAGCAAGGTGTTCGAAAAGGTAATGCTCAATCAAATGCTTAATCATTTTAACACCAACAAAATCTTACACGGTCAGCAATATGGTTTCACCAAAGGACGTTGTACGACTGACGCCGGTGTCACTTTATTAAAACACATATTTACAGCGTGGGAGGAGGCCCAAGATGCCATAGGGATCTTTTGTGACCTCTCCAAGGCATTTGACTGCGTTGATCACGAAACCTTGCTCTTAAAACTTGCCCTTTATGTTCCGGGTCAGCGGTTCCCCTTTCGGATGATCCCGCTTTCCCGGCAGGCTTGGGCCCTAGTGGGCCCCTTCTTCGATGCTGACATCTCTTTGAGGCGCGCGTGGAACACGTACGCGCCGTCCAGCACGGGCCTGGTCCTGATCGGACGGTGAGCTACCCATTACTCACCGCCCGCAGGCCCGCGCCTACGGTGGCCGGGAGTCGTCACGCGGCTCCCGACGCCCGGAGCGTCCACCGCGGCGACTTGGACGGGAGACTCTCTCCCTCTCCCGTCCCGCCACCTCCTTCGCTAGCATGACTGCTTCGCAGAAGGAGGTGACTGCCTCCCACTCCCCCTCGCCCCGGACCATGGCTTGAACCAGGACCGGGCGTGAGAGGTCGCCGCCGCTGCCGATCGCCTCTACGAGGACACGGCGGTGCTCTGCCCATGCAGGGCAGGCCCCCACCGTATGCTCCACCGTGTCCTCGGGGCGATCATCGCAGTGGTGACACCCGGGCGTTTCCTCCCGCCTGATGATGTGCAGGAACCTCCCGAAACATCCGTGTCCGGTGAGGACCTGCGTCCGGCGGAAGGTGAGGACGCCGTGACGCCTCTCTAGCCACTCTAGTATCATGTCTTACGGTATTTTATTATGGGGACGGGCTGCCGATATTGAGTCTATTTTTATTCTGCAGAAAAGAGCTATCAGAGCAATATACAGCCTCCGCAGGCGCGATTCTCTAAGGTAACTGTTTAAAGGCATTAACATCATGACGGTACCTTGTCAATATATTTATGAAAACATCATGTACGTAAGGAAAAATTTTAATCTTTTCAGTAAAAGAGGTGAAAGACACAATTATAGGACTAGAAATAGGGACCAATTAGTTCAACCAGGTTTCAGACTGGCTAAAGTAGACTCATCCTTCATGGGGTACTGTTTAAAATGTTACAATAAAATACCTCCCCACATACTCCAACTGAATGAAACGAAATTTAAATCTTGTATAAAACGCACACTATACAGCCAAGCATATTATAAGTTGGGGGATTATATCGCTGACAAAAATGCTTGGCTCAGGGCTGGTCCTGCTCCACAAGGGCGCGTAAACTAATTAATTAGCATTCGAAAATAGTATTGGAGCTGATGAAGATTGTACAACCTGTCTTTGCATTGTATAAATTCAATCTCTTAGTATTGTATAATTGCATAGCACATGTGTGAGCACTATGTACCCACTATAAAGATTACTGGGTTCGTCTTTCATTGACTTGAATGTGCCCTGGCGGCTGAGAGTATGTCATGCTCACTCAAATGTGTCGCTGGTGGTGGCGTGCGTATTGGATCATTGAGTTCCCTTCAAAATGGTTGAGCTGAATGGTGCTGATCCATACGTCATGTTCGTGAACAGGCGCCGTCAGTAGGCACTGGTTATTTCTTAGCTGCCACGGCTTATTTTAATTCCATAATTGTTTTTATCTTTTTATTACGGACGATTTTAACGTGCACGTCTTTCTCACATGTATAATTACGACATGAATGATGTAACCACTTTATTGTAACAATATTTTGATTTAAAAGAGTGTCCCAGGAGTTTCTTGCCCGTTCTTCTCCATAGGTACCTACTACGCTTTGGAATGGGCAAGTAGCTTCATCTTTCTGACTGACCGACCCCTTGACAATTCAAAAGTGCCTGTAATGGGTTTATTTGGAATAAATGCTTTGAGTTTGAGTTTGAATTCTATTTAAATGTAAATGTTGACGTTCAAAAGAGCCTTTTATGTGCCTATTTGAAATAAATGCTTTGAATTTGACTTTGTGGGGCGCATCCTGGACTGTCAGCCCTGTACCATCTTGCTGACTGACGACAGTGACTGACTGACGACTGACTTTCTGACGGCACGAGCTGTTCTCAAAAAGTTCGCGTGCGTGCATTCACAACCATTACCTACTTTCTTTGGTATTGTTCGTCGAATTGTTGAGCTCTTTAAGTTCAGAGTTGCGCTGCATTATTACTGACAAATGCGTACACTGACTGGAATGGGCCTGCCATTCAATCTGTGTGGTTCTTTCCTCAAAAGAACATTTCAGACACCAATATACATGGTCTTCACATGATCTGACCAAGATTATGTCTGGACTTTTAAAGAGACTGTGACCTCTGAGTTTGTTTCGGCCTTTCTTCTCAGAATACCTAGTTAGTTACGAAACGCCGACCTCATCTAGTTTTTAATATAATGTGATTGACGTGTAAGTGTTTGTACAAACCCTTTTACAGAAACGCTTCTATGCCGAATCGAATATCAATCGATGTTATCAAAGGAGTCCTCTAAACGCTGTTCACAAATCCGAAACCAGAAAATTTTGACAGTTTAAACCAAATAGGCGACCACTATTCTTTCGACGGCTACTTGTGGTCAGAGACTACGCAAATCGAAGGGGCAATTCTCGTACTTAAAAAAGCCTTCCAATTTAAGTCCCAATCTCATCTCAGCGACAATCAATGGCAAAAACTTGTCAAAAATTTATGTAAATTGATTATATTTTTGACAGATTGAGACTGAGATCAGACTGGAAACTTTCATAAAATTACAGGAATTGCCCCTCAGGAAACCTGTCCGACGCAGAAGCCTGTCGAATGGTTGTGAATAGCTATGTTGGCATCAAATTGGGGGCGGCGACGCGCTACCACTCCTTAGAATACAAAAAATGGTGAAACTTACCTCATTACTCGAGTCCTCAGTCTTCCCAAAAGGCTTCTCAATGATATGGTAGTAGATGATCTCTCTTAGAAAGGGTTTCTTCAAGTTTGGGGTCGAAATCGTCAAAGATTTTTCATCTTTATCTTCTTGCACGTTGTACACCAGTTCTGTCGGGGTTTTTAGCTGGAAACAGAAGAACAGAAAAGTGGTTATGACTCTTTAAGCTAAGCGCACACTCGGCAGTAATGTCGGGCCGCAGCGCAACGCATTACAATTCACAAAAGTTATGTAGGAGGAATTTGGTAATGCTGCGGCCTGCTCAAATCTGCGTTAAGCTTTAAGGTGCTTTATTAAATACGAAGTAGTTTATCGAAGTAGTAAATCATTATTTTCAAACCCTTTGATTGCCTTGCAAATTTGGGACACTTCAGAAAAATATTGTAGTACAGGACCTACCTTTTTTTAGCAGTAATGTTGGCGAAGGAGAAGGCGGAGCGCGTGAGGGAGAGGCAAAATTTGCGCCCTCACGCCCCTAGCCGCCGCAGGAGACGGGAATCACAGGCCGATTCCCAGCCACCGTAGGCGCGGGCTTGCGAACGGCAAGCAATGGGCAGCTCGCCGTTCGATAAGGACCAGGCCCGGGTCGATGGCGCGTTGTGTTCCACGCGCACCTCAAAGAGATGTCAGCACCAATGACGGGGTTTGCTAGGACCGATGCCTGCTAGGGTTGCGGAAAAGTCCAAGAGCTCCTGCTCTGCCCAGAGCGGGAGAAGTTATTTGATGATTTCCCACCCACAACAAAAAAAAAAAAAAGGACCTACCTTTTTTGGTGAAGTTAAAGTGTTGAGTTTGCAGCAATAGAAACTAGGGATATTTCGTGTGTTACTCACTTTTGTTTTTGATAGAGAATGTCCAGAAGACCAGTGTACCCCCAGCCAAAGTACGGTTATGCTTAACTGTAAAAGACAAATGAGAGAATGAGACATTTATAAAGGTGGAGACGAACGACAATAAATATATTTATTTATTTGAAGTTAATATTCTACAAGTTTTACAATATTTGACACAACTAACTATTTACACTAAGTACTACATTAAATGACTTACTTTATCTATACAAAAACAATAAATTAAAATTCGTATGTTGTTGTTATTAATCATGTTCCCAGTCTGCATATAAAAGTTCAACCAAATATATCAAATAGTTTAGTCACTATGCTAGTCAAAGATTGGCAAAACGTATAGTCACTCTGTCTCTGCTATTTAGTTTATTTGAAAAAAAAAAACATTTTTTATTTGACAGTTCCATAATACTCTTAAGCAATAGTATTGCCAGTGTTTTAATTTATAGAGGCACGAGGAACAGGGTGTGAAGTTCACTCATACCACCATAGAAAAGGGAGGATTCTCGGACCAGACGGGTGTCGTGTCTGGTTGGTAACAGCCCAACGATTGATGTCGGGACGTTGTATATACGCTAGTCGCGCGGTAAACTCTGCTTGCGCGACGCAGGATTTTGCGTGACGTCAATGTGATGCATAGTTTGCATGTGGCGATGTTGATATCGCTATATTACTCCCCTCCGGAGACCGGAGGTCGATAGTGGGCTGAGTCGTGTATCTTGCGATGCTTGCAGTGCCAGTTGAGGTTCCAGTGGGTTGGAACCGGGTGCCGCATAGTTCACGGTGAGTCGGAACTGTCTGCGGTGATTCCCCAGTGAGTTGGGGTGGCGCTGCGTTATGCTCCAGTGCGTCGGATGTGGTAGAGCACTGGGTTGAGGCTGACTGCTGGCGTCGACCCCAGGAGAGGTGAAGGGCTGGAGTTGTGGAGCGGCCGAAAGTGCAGTGTGCTATGCCAAGGTAGCTGATGAGGCTGAGGGTGATGACCAGGAATGCGCGTTCGCTGCATGGTGGTGGTCAGGATACCCGTTGAAGCCGTGGGTGCTGGCTGGCTGAGACTCGCCACTCGAAAGCTTGAGGAAGCAATGTTGATGACGTCACGCTGATGTAGTTGCACGAAGGCTGCACTGACGTACAGACGCCAGCACATCAAGCTACTACAATATGTCAAATTTCTTTAATAGATTTTCAACTTTATCGCTAAAGCATTAAGGTTCAAGGTTGATTGGGAAAATTTGCCGGTTTCGGGTAGCTTGACCTGCTGGCGTCTGTACATACTTGGTGTATACAGGTGAGTATAGGTGTACCGCTACAAGTTGATTGCCGTCTCCACACTGTGTATCTCTTAAGCTTGGAAATCTAGCATTGACTCGAAGATAGCAAGGGGCCATATAATTTTAAACACGAGGTACATAAATAGATTGTTCTATGAGAGTGTTACCTAATTGCCTACGTGAAACAAGAATCTCCTATAACAATTTGGGATCATTATTAACTGCAATTTGAATGACCACTAATTGCTTCACTCATTACGGCAGTGTTCATAATCACCTTTTAAGATACTGAATGTAGCTGAGTTTGTCTGGGCTTTGTTCATAACCATGATCGGTTTATGTATTCCTGCCGCCAACCTTTGCTGTCCCGGTTTCTAGGGACATTTAATGCCTCATTGGTATCGTGGTCGCAAGGGCGATTGTTAAGCATGGGGTCCTGGGTTCGATTCCCTGGTTGGGCAAAGTCTGACCTGTTGGTGCAGTTGGTAACGATCCTGCCTTCTGAGCCGCTGCTGGTCCCGGGTTCGATCCCCGGACAAGTCAAACGTTTGTGTGCATGAACATATTGTCTGTTTGACCTGTGTCTGTATTTATTTATATAGTAGGTATGTTTATCAGTCATCAGGTTACCTTAGTTCAGGCTCTACCTAGTTCGGGACCTGAAGACGTTGTGTGGTTGTTGTCTCATAAAAAAAAAGTGTTATTGGGTTTTTCCATTGTACTTTTCTCAGTAGCAGCTGGAGTCTGACGTCAGCCCGGTTGACGACAATAGGCTCGCCCCCATGTACATTGGACTTAAGCTTATGTGGCGAAACGTGTGTGTACCTACTATACGTACCTCTGCCTGACCCTTGGCGGATTATAAGCGTGATGTTATGTTACGTTACAAATAAAATAAAAACAGTCTTACCAACAAATACTTCATGTTGACACCTCACAGAACTTAATGATATAATTTCGTCTTCATCGATCTATTATATAGTTGTTAATTAATAGTTATTTTATCTTATCTCTCTGTTTTATTACTTTGCGGTATTTAAGGTTTAGGAGACCAATAAAGTTGCTTGTCTTGTGAAAATGTATGGTAAAAGATGGCGACTGTTTCTGTGACAGCCTCGATGTGACCGCAAGCGCGAATGCGGTGCGTGGGTCCTGGATTGGATCGGAGATCCTTATTTAGTTCTCCCATTAGGCGTTTTACGGTCTTGGTTGTCTGGTCTTGGTTTTTGGGTGGTTCCAGGCTCTTCTCCATAGGACCAATTTGTAAAATTACAAGTCCTTCCGTCGTTTATTATCCTACCTTGCCATAATTATGTTTAACTGGCTTTCGTAAAAGTACAAAATGAAACGGATTTTTGAAGATAGAGCGTTCCTTGGCTTCGTTCATAGGAGGAGTAAAGAAGGTTTCTTTGCATTTAAAAAGGAAGAATTTGGACACATACTTAGGACCTGTATGGAACTGTACATTACTTCACCGACCCACGTGCCGTGCATTCTGTACACACTACCTATAATAATGTAAAAATAATAATGTAACAATTTATTTAAATAAATCAGTATTTAACGAATCTTCACGGCGGTTGGTTTTACTTCATCATCCCAGTAGAATCGCTTCCTTATCATATTAGTAATGTGTAGGGATCCCCTACATTTATTTTTGGTCCTTCGAGCCGGATCAGTCATAATCGAGAACATCTTCGAAACTTATCAAACACTAGACAAGTATTTTGGAATCGAAATTTAACATCATACGTCGTAATGAAAACATCATTAATAAACAGTATTCATGCGTCAAGCAACGTTATAAAAATCTATCGACTGAGATGAATACAGGGTGGCAAGGAAACGCTTCCGAAAACGAAGACAGGTGATAGGGCTAGTGATTTTCGATACGATACCATACATTTTTTTTACATTTTTACCCATTTTATTTAGCTTTTTCTTACATTATGCTGTGAGAACATTTAAATGAAACAGAACGGTTGAATGAACAGTTGAATGATGAATGTTGCCTTGCGTGTCAGTGACCACACGATTTGGACGGTTTACATTGCGTGTTCACGAAATATGAAGTCTTGAAAATAACCAATTTAAAGCGAAAGGTTATCCGTTTGCATTTAGGTGGTCTATTATCTACGTTCTGGCTTCGGAAGCGTGACCCTTTCAACCTGTATAAGGAACTCAACATATTTTGATGCTTCTAGACCAGCGGTTTAGCCTGTGCGTTCTGTCAGTGAGTAAGTGAATTAATTATTTAATTTAAGATTTTTATTATGTAATTAGGAAAAAACTAAAGATGGGTATGGTTTTGTTTTATTTATTCGGGAAAACAATGAATTACACATTATAAATTACAAAAAAGATAGTATACAGAAATGATACAAATTTAATGTGAAACCAACCACGTTCTCCACAGATACAGAATGGGACAATTTGGTAAATTTTAAGACTAGCGTTGTAAACAATAAAAAAGAGGAATATTAATAGTAAAGTATCAACAAAACATAAAACTGTGAATAGTGCCGCATAAGTGGAACAACATTGTCACATTATTTTTCAATATGTTAAGCAACATGAGTCTAAAACTTCTATGCGATAAAGCAAACAGCTCCAAACTGCAGAAATTCTTATTAAAATTGCTCGTAAGGCGACGAAGAGGTGCACGCAAGCCGGTATTTGTACGACTGGAAGTAGTGGCGAATACAGGTCGTGCGCGCACCTCGCGTCCATGGCATGTTCTGGGAGCTATATAACACAACTTGTTACCAATGTCTAAACAATCATACGAGTTCTTGCATAAGTCATATAAAAATGTACAATTTATGAACAAAGCCTACGCCTAGAAGTCAAAGAAAGCAGATCATATTTATTGTAGAAGGGGTTTCACACAGGTACTGCATATTCCAATTGAGATCTAACTAGTGGTCGACAGAGATATAAATATGTACTAGGGTGCTTACTTTCTGTGAATGATGTCATCACAAAGCCGTACATGCATGCATTGTTAACAACTTTATTAACATGTGCATCTAAGCGCAGTTTATCGTCAAGTAATATTCCCAGGTCGCGGATCAAATTCTCCCTTGCCAGAGATTCACTGTGTATTGCATAGGGATATTTAAATATATTTTTATTTTTAGCGAACAACATACAAGGTGTTGTTTTGCATCCTCGCCAAATTCGAGGAGGTGACTATGCTAATGATTCTCGACACGAATCAATAATAAAATAAGTAGGTATTTATTTTTATTTTTTGTATTTTTCGGAAATCGGCATGTGTAGGGCCCGTGTGATACCGCCCTGTAACTGCGCTGTAACTGTAACGCATGCACACAGCGACATAGTCGTACGACACTGCCTACCGCATACGCAACGGGGCGATTTTGTTCTTTGAAAGTGGAGTATTCTGAAATACTGTCAAACTTAAATACTAAAAAAACAAGTATGTATTAATTATTGAGCAGGATCGTAATTTTATTTGATTATTCATGTCTTTCATAACAGCCTCCTGAAATTTGACGAGGATACAAAACAACACGTTGTATAGAAATAAGAAAGAAAGAAAAGAAAGAAAGAATAACGTTTATTTGGACACAGTTCGTGAAACACAGAATACAAATAACAAAATAAAAGGTGAAAATAATGGTTTAACAACAATAGTGTGTGTCTCACGGCTGCGCCAAAAAGGTTCATTTCAGCATTAATGCCAGACACATGCTGTCTGACGCTGGTTTTCTAATGAACCTTTAGGGACAAGTGACGGGGAGTACAAACAGTTTCGACATAGATAAATACCTAATAAATAATACATATTTTTATACTTATAAATAAATAAATGAACTAGTAATCAAATATAATTACTTACAAAACGAAAACAACAAGAACCAACTCGGCAAAACCTGTTTTTAGCGATTACCTTGCAAGATTCATCCATCCACGATGCACTCACAATTCGCTACAGGCCGCCGAGCGCGGCGGACAACTCACCGACAGTTACTTAGTTTTTTAACAAGTTTTTTACTGTGGGTTAATTGAATAACAAAATAAAAAAAATGAATACCTAGTTATAATAATAATAAAAATCTAAGATAAAAACAAAAAAAAAAAATGTTATAAATTGTTAATTTAATACCTACTATTTGGAGAATGTGAAGTACCTACATTATAACGAAAGAGAAGTATCGTCTTGGACCAAGATTTTATTGAAAAAAAAAGGAGTGTGAATGAAGCGATCTCGACGCCGGCTATGCGTCACAGTCGCAAGTAGGCCAGGCACAAAGGGTAAGTACGAAAACAACGCCCTAAGATAGATATCGCATAAAGATAGAACAGAGTATGGATGGTGGTTAAAAAAAAAAAAAAAAAAAATAGGAAAAATGAAATCATGTGTCCGTTTTTGTTTCCCACAGGTCTCACAACTGCGACGGCCCCCTTTGGCCGCGAATGGCACAGCAACGCCATCGGCTCGGGGACATTTTGAAGCAGCAAAGGACGGAAAATCACCGAACGTGCGCCGCCATATCATATATATTTTCGCGACACAACAGGAATTATGTTTTAAACTAAGTACTATAGGCATTTCATATAAGTGAAACAAATACTGAGTTGGAGTTTTTTTTTAATGCAATAATCTGCAAGACGATTGAGGTCTTGTTGAAGGAGTTGACAGTCAAGCATAATTTTGATGGTTCTCAAGACTTTAAGGACATCTGCGTAGAGTAAGAATTTAGAATTAAGAAAGCACATGCCAATATTATTGATAAATATAATAATTAACAAAGGTCCCAGTATCGAGTCTTGAGGCACCCATGGTGAAACAGTTATGGATTTGGAATGAAAACAATTAACCACCACTTTATGCGTTCTATTTGTTACATAAGAAGTAAACGAACGGAACAAATCACCACGAGGGTCGTTAAATGCTATTTGGCCTAAAAGTAATTTATGATCGACCTTTTCAATCACTTTACGGAAATCAGTATAAATAGAGTCCACCTGTACACGTGTGTCTAAACTATTGAAAAAATAATCAGTACCTATATTCAATCAAATTAGTAGTGGTAGATCTTTTCTTGACGAACCCGGGCTGTTGCTTAATAATCTGATCATGAATAATCGGATAAAGCTGATCGTGGACAAGCCTTTCGAGAAGCTTCGACAAGATCTACAGAAGGGAAATAGGACGGTAGTTCTCAATTACATATTTTGAAACAGATTTATGGACAAGGGTGATAGATAAAAAGAGATTACAGATTTCACCCGGTTTGTTGGACGACTGGCCCTGGTAATGTATAGTCGAAGGAATGCAAGCTATGTATTTACTGCGGAATATAAAATATATATAGATAATTTGGGCTACAAAGCACTGTAAATATGACACTTTAGGGATATGCAACTAAAGACTAATAACATTGTCAATTATAATTAATATTTTAAAAAATCGTTTCCTCACGATGAGACCGCCTTTTGACCCGTTTCAATCCTTATTGAGGTTTCTGTGGACAATAATAGAATGGATATTATATATATACCAACTTTTTTAAGCAACATATTTCTCAGTAGAAGCCCTGAGTCTGGTCTGTGTGCCCGGTTGATGGCAATAGGCTCGCCCCCTATTACATGGGACTTGAACATGACTGGCGAAAAATGTCGGAGTAATATATAAGTTAAACCTGTGTCTAACCCTTTAAGGGTTACAGGCGTGATGTTGTGTGTTTACCTAAGTAGTTAATTTTTTTTATCAAAGAAAGAAAGAAAGAAATTATTTCATTTAGGACACGCACAGGAAATACAAATAATAATAATAAAATAAAATAAAAAAAGAACCCTATGTAAATTATAGTTTTTTTTTTTTAAATTGGTAGCTGTAGTAGTGAAATGCGCGTGCTTGACAATGTTCTTTTTTTGACATTCATAAAGATACCACGAATTGAGTAGTGAGAATGTGGCTGTTTGATGAGTAAGGAAGGGATCGAGTTCGAGTTGCATAATGAGATTTAGTACAACATTATAACATTCGTTTGGATGGTATTGTGGTTACTATAATAATAATAATAAACGTTTATTTCAAACTTTCTGTCCCTAGGTACACTTACAAAAATGAACGAAACATACAGTAAAATACACATACTAACAAAAAAACTAACAAAATTTCAAAAATACACAACACACAAAAAGATACAAACAATCAATACAAACAATAAAACAGCAGTGACAGCACAGAAGAAGCAACACATTAAATTTGACGAGGAGGAAAGGCTCACTGCTCACAAGGCAGTGTGCAAGCGCATCCAGTGGCGCAGCAGTGGAGAGTCCCACCTGTCCGCGAACACGCTTAATAAACTGTTGCTGCTGGACCTAACACGACTCAGCAGCGACGCACTATGAGACTGGTTGTTTTAATGTTGGCAAAAAGCTAACTGTTTCAGAAACTTTTAAAGAGGATTTATAGCATGGGTGTAGATAAAACAAATAATTTTAACCAAAAAAGTTAAAACTCCCTGTATACGAATAATTTGTTACCTTGTCTAAGGATTCTTCTGGCAGATCAGGTGTGATTTCTGCTGGATCCTGTAACAGAGAATAGTTGGTGTAGTGATTATATTAGTTAACTAACACTGATTGTATGTCACCTAAAATAAATACCCGCCTATTATTGTCCCACTGCAGGGCAAAAAGGCCTCTTCACATACAGAGAAGGCACGAGCACTGGTCACCACGCTTGCTCAAGACGGATTAGAAGGCGCTACTTTTTATAAAATGTTTTCTTACACTGTCACACTGCTGAACAAGGAATAATTAACCTATACTGTTCCCACTGCTGGGACACAGGCCTCTTCTTTGTGAGAGGAAGCGGGCCAAAACCACCACGCGGGCCCAGTGCGGGTTGGTGGATGTCACATGGCTTAGAATTTGTTGGTTCTAGGATATACCGGTTTCCTCACGATATTTTCCTTCACCGTTTTGAGAGCAGTGGTGATGAAATTATTTATGCAAAGTAAAACACCTGTAAGCGTTCAAACCTACGACATACAGCTGGTCATTCGCGGTCGTTACCACTGGGCCACCACTGCTTTGCTGAACAAAGGCCTCCCCCAAATCCTATTAAATTTAAAATTAAATAAAAAACGAGGACCGTGTTCCTAATCAAACATTTCATAGGAAGGCACTGATGCGTTTTGACGAATAAAGTATATAAATAAAAATATATAGAAAATCCTCCCAACCGATTTTGGACACGGTGGCCAATAGGAAAGACCCATCTCAACGGAGATTTGCCAGGTACGAGATATTATAGTGCACAAGTGTGTGCGCAAATGCAGGTGCACTCTCTCTTCCTTTACTCTCATAATCCGATAGGACGGCAATCCGACACGACCGGGGAGAGATCAGGTGCAGGACCAACGCCTTTACGCGCTTTACGAGGCACGGGGTGTCACACCACCAAGATTACCGGAATCCTGGGAAAAGTTTAAATGAATATAGGTGCTCAGTTCAAATTTGTCTGATAATGTTGACTTACCACATCGAAGAGCCCTTTTCCACTATGCTCGGTGTCTTTACGGTCGTGCAGATCTGGGTTATCATCTACCCACTCGTCAGGCTTTATAAAAAAAAATTCACCCATTTTAGTGAAGAACTTTTAGTGATTTCCCGTCTCAGAGATCTCATGCGTATTTTATGTGATGGTTCTGCAAATATTTTTGCTCACTAGCCTCCGGAGCACGTGATAGAATGAGTTAAGGGAACATGTGGGCCCCTGTTATATACAGGGGTTTGCTCAGATTGGAAGTTTCCGAAAAAGTCGAAAAAAGACTAGAAAGATTACCAGAATCCTGGGAAAAGTTTGAATAAATATATGTGCTCTGTTATAGTAGATTGTTATACAAGGAGCTAAAATTACCCATTTTATACGAGGTAGTTTTACTCCCAAGCTTTAGCGAGGGAGTAAATAGAAACCGAGTTTTAATGGGTTTTTAGCGCCGTGTGTTACACTCTACTTTTCACTACGATTGCGAGAAAATAAAACAATCCAATACAATATGAAATATGTACCTAGTTTATTTTATTAGAAATTAAATGTACAATTTCTACAATTCTGGATATTTAACGAGATGTTTTTTCCCGGTAACTTAATTTCAGTCCTCTGTGAAGATGAATGTTGAGTGGTTCTTTTCCTTTCTCTTCTATTTGCAAATTAGGGTCTCCATTCTCACTAGATGATGACATTTTCACTATTGTAAAATTAATTACGGTCACTACCAATTCAATTTGCAATTAGAGAAAAATTATAAAGATTTCGCGCCAATGTCTTTTTTTGTTTTTTCTTCTGCAGCCGCAACCATTGCATGCATTCTACCAAAGAGATCGCCGATTTTAGTTCCATTTTCAAAAATAAAATGAAGTTCTTTTTTTGTGAAACAGTAATAAGTCGAGTCTATATTCATGATTATTCTTCTTATGACTAAATACTTTTTCGTTTTTGTAGGCTCATTGTCATTTGACACACAAAAAATAAAAAAAATAAACTTTTTCCCCCTAGAGGATGAATTGCTATTTTTTCTTCGCTCTGGTACGCCACAATGACGGTCTTTTTGAGCAAGAGGAGTGAAAAAAAAATTGTTTGATAATGTTGACTTACCACATCGAAGGTGATATCTCCGCTATCCTCGGTGTGTTTCCGGACGTCCAGCTGTTGGTAATCACCTACCGACTCGTCAGACTATAAAAATAAAATTCACCCATTTTAGTAAAGAACTTTTAGTGATTTTCTGTCTCAGATCTCATGCGTTTTTTTATGATAAATTATTTTATTTCTGTAAGTAGTAGTAACAAGTGTACAAACACTTTCACACGTCAATCATATTTTTTTAAACTAGATGAGGCCAGCGTTTCCTAACTGACTACTCTGAGAAGAAATGCCGAAAAAACACACAGAGGTCAGCACAGTCTCTTTTAAAGTCCAGACAGAATCTTGGTCAGATCATGTGAAGGCTATGTAGATCGGTGTCTGAAATGGTCTTTTGAGGAAAGAACCACAAAGATTGAGTAGACCTGTCCAGTCAGTGCACGCAATTCTCAGCAATCGTGCAGCTCAACTCAGAACTTAAGGAGCCCAACGATTCGACGAACCAATACCAAAGAAAGGACATTTGAGTAGGCCGCATAAGTTACTCAGACTGCCAGATCATGTGAGTATGTGATGGCTCTGCAAATATTTATGCTCACTAGCCTCCGTATCACGTGATGGAATATGGTTAGGGTTACATGTGGGCACCTGTAATATAAAGGGGTTTGCTGATATAGTTAAAAATGCCCTAGATATCTGTTAAGTGTTGATTTCTCTTCATATTACTGCAAATTCGGCCACACATGTCATTAAAGAACAGTTGTTTGTTTAGTTGAATTCTCAGTGGTATTCTTTATAAGAAGAATCCATTTTTCTTTAACTCTTAAAGTTACAACAGTCGAAAGAATTGGAAACAAGTAGAAATCCCGCTTCCAATCTTGCTGACTTGGTTAACTTTTTCAGTAAGCCATGAAATATTCTCATACAGCCTGTGCCGACACGCGAAAACAATAATGTTTGAAAATGATGATGAAGATGAAGAATGATGTTAATTCTTACATTTTCATCGTCTGCGTGTAGAAGTTGGAAGCCATGTCCGTTGGTGAAGGTACGGTGAGACTCGTTGGAATCTGCAGGAGCCTCATCAGCAGGAGATTCCTTCAAAAATTTACATAATTTTGTGAAGGTCTTTTGCACTCTTTAAAATTTTATATGAGTTTCGTTCCACTGGATAATCCTAGCCAACATAAAAGGACAAACCGCCAGGTATCCCGTGAAATTCAATTTTTATTACGGTTTTTGCAGTTCGCTGCATATTTTGTTCAAAATACATATGATTTCCGACCGCAACGCATAATTATGTATTTACAAAATTATAATCATTAAAATCATCAATACAACTCTCAAATAAATACGGCGCAAATACTCCTATCCTTTTGGGACTTATGTGTATGAACCGTTTGGGAATTAAACACTAGGGCCATGGGGTCCGAATGACCACGGCGACGTGAACGGGCGCCGTCAGTAGGCACTGGTCATCTCTTAGCTGCCACAGCTTATTTTAATTTCTGAATTATATTTTATCTTTTTTTATTACGGACGCTTTTAACGAGAAAGGCCTTTCTACGTCGTTCTCACATGTATAATGTCAACATGAATGGTGTAACCACTTTTTTGTAACAATATATTGATTTAAAAGAGTGTTCGTGGAGTTTCATGGCCTTGCTTCTCCATAGGTACCTACTACGCTTTAGAATGGGCAACTAGCTTCATATTTCTGAGTCTGACTGACCGACCCCTTGACAAATCAAAAGTGCCTCTAATTGTTTTATTAGAAATAAATGCTTTGTGTTAGAGTCTGAGGTATGTGAGGCGCATCCTGGACTGTCAGCCCTGTACCATCTTGCTGACTGACGACAGTGACTGACTGACGACTGACTTTCTGACGGCACGAGCTGTTCTCAAAAAGTTCGCGTGCGTGCATTCACAACCATTCTTTGGTATTGTTCGTCGAATCGTTGAGCTCTTTAAGTTCTGAGTTGATCTGCATTATTAATTATTATACAACAACGTCTTCAGGATGTTGTTGCGGTTGCCGCGGTTCTGCAGTGCGTCCGCGATGTTTGCCGAAGCGCGTACGGATGACTTTTACGCAATAAGACGCAAGCGGGTGTCGTCTCTGCTGGGTAGATTACGCAGCAGCAACAACAATATTCTGAGGATAATTTCTGGTAAATTTCAGTGTCCAATGCACTCGCTTTGGGTACGCATCGTAATTAGGACGGTAAAATAAAATCTTTTAGTTATAATTAATTTTTATTCCAATTTTTCTGTTTTCAAATATTCTGATTTTAATTGATATTTTTGTTTTAATATTTGAATTGTAATGGTTTCTAATCCTATGATGTAATTTTATTGTTATTTATATTTTAATTATGTACCTACTAACAAAGATTTTAAGCTCCTGTTGTTACTAACCATTATGGATCAATGTAATCTGACATATGAAATAAAATAATAATTATTATTATTACTGACAAATGCGTGCACTGACTGGAATGGGCCTGCCCTTCAATCCGTGTGGCTCTTTCCTCAAAATAACATTTCAGACACCAATCTACATGGTCTTCACATGATATGACGAAGATTATGTCTAGACTTTTAAAGAGACTGTGACCTCTGAGTTTGTTTCGGCCTTTTTTCTCAGACTAGTTAGTTAGGAAACGCCGACCTCATCTAGTTTTTAATATAATGTGATTGACGTGTTTGTACAAACCCTCTTACAGAAACGCTTCTATGCCGAATCGAATATCAATCGATGTTATCGAACGAGTCCTCTAAACGCTGTTCACAAATCCGAAACCAGAAAATTTTGGGAGTTTAAACCAAATAGGCGACCACTTTTCTTTCGACGGCTATTTGTGGTCGGAGACTATGCAAATCTAAGGGGCAATTCTCGTACTTAAAAAAGCTTTCCAATTTAAGTCCCAATCTCATCTCAGTGACGAATCAATGGCAAAACTTGTCAAAAATGTATGTAAATTGATTATATTTTTGACAGATTGAGACTGAGATCAGCATGGAAACTTTCTTAAAATTACAGGAATTGCCCATCAGGAAACCTGTCTGACTCAGAAGCCTGTCGAATGCGCTACCACTCCTTAGAAGACTAAAAATGGTGAAACTTACCTCATTACTCGAGTCCTCAGTCTTCCCAAAAGGCTTCTCAATAATATGGTAGTAGATGATCTCTCTTAGAAAGGGTTTATTCAAGTTTGGGGTCGAAATCGTCAAAGACTTTTCATCTTTATCTTCTTGCACGTTGTAAACCAGTTCTGTTGGGGTTTTAAGCTGGAAACAGAAGAACAGAAAAGTGGTTATGACTCCTTAAGCTAAGCGCCCACTCGGCAGTAATGTCGGGCCGCAGCGCAACGCATTTCAATTCACAAAAGCGCTGTGTGGCTCGCTTGTAGTGTGCGATGGATCATGCAAAATGTGCAAAAGTTATGTAGGAGGAATTTGGTAATGCTGCGGCCTGCTCAAATCTGCGTTAAGCTTTAAGGTGCCTTATTTTAATAAGGCACCTTAAAGCTTAACGACGAACGAAACGAATGACGACGCTGCGTTTATACGAAGTAGATTATCGAAGTATTAAATCATTATTTTCAAACCCTTTGATTGCCTTGCAAATTTGGGACACTTCACAAAAATAATGTAGTACCTACCTTTTTTGGTCAAGTTAAAGTGTTGAGATTGCAGCAAGAGAAAGTAGGGATATTTCGTGTGTTACTCACTTTTGTTTTTGATAGAGAATGTCCAGAAGACCAGTGTACCCCCAGCCAAAATACGGTTATGCTTAACTGTAAAAGACAAATGAGAGAATGAGACATTTATACAAGGTGGAGACGGACGACAATAAATATATTTATTTATTTGAAGTTAATATTCTACAAGTTTTACAATATTCGACACAACTAACTATTTACACTAAGTACTACACTTTAAGACTTACTTTTTCTATACAAAAACAATAAATTAAAATTCGTATATCGAATCATGTTCCCAGTCTGCATATAAAAGTTCAACCAAATATATCAAATAGTTTAGTCTATTTAAACTATTTGAAAAACAAAGACTGGCAAAAGTCGCTTTGTCTCTGCTATTAAGTTTATTTGAAAAAAAAACATTATTTATTTGACAGTTCCATAATACTCTTAAGCAATAGTATTGCCAGTGTTTTAATTTATAGAGGCACGAGGAACAGGGTGTGAAGTTCACTCATACCACCATAGAAAAGGGAGGATCCTCCGACCAGACGGGTGTCGTGTCTGGTTGGTAACAGCCCAACGATTGATGTCGGGACGTTGTATATACGCTAGTCGCGCGGTAAACTCTGCTTGCGCGACGCAGGATTTTGCGTGACGTCAGTGTGATGCATAGTTCGCATGTGGCGATGTAGATACCGCTACATTACTCCCCTTCCGGAGACCGGAGGTCGATAGTGGGCTGAGTCGTGTATCTTGCGATGTTTGCCAGTGCCAGTTAAGGTTCCAGTGGGTCGGAACCGGGTGCCGCATAGTTCACTGTGAGTCGGAACTGTCTGCGGTGATTCCCCAGTGAGTTAGGGTGGCGCTGCGTTATGCTCCAGTGCGTCGGATGTGGTAGAGCACTGGGTTGAGGCTGACTGCTGGCGTCGACCCCAGGAGAGGTGTGAAGGGCTGGAGTTGTGGAGCGGCCGAAAGTGCAGTGTGCTATGCCAAGGTAGCTGATGAGGCTGAGGGTGATGACCAGGAATGCGCGTTCGCTGCATGGTGGTGGTCAGGATACCCGTTGAAGCCGTGGGTGCTGGCTGGCTGAGACTCGCCACTCGAAAGCTTGAGGAAGCAATGCTGATGACGTCACGCTGATGTAGTTGCACGAAGGCTGCACTGATGTTCATACTTGGGGTATACTGGTGAGTATAGGTGTACCGCTACAAGTTGATTGCCGTCTCCACTCTGTGTATCTCTTAAACTTGGAAATCTAGCATTGACTCGAAGATAGCAAGGGGCCATATAAATTTAAACACGAGGTACATACATAGATTGTTCTATGAGAGTGTTACCAAATTGCCTACGTGAAACAAGAATCTCCTATAACAATTTGGGATCATTATTAACTGCAATTTGAATGACCACTAATTGCTTCACTCATTACGGCAGTGTTCATAATCACCTTTTAAGATACTGAATGTAGCTGAGTTTGTCTGGGCTTTGTTCATAACCATGATCGGTTTATGTATTCCTGCCGCCAACCTTTGCTGTCCCGGTTTCTAGGGACATTAATGCCTCATTGGTATCGTGGTCGCAAGGGCGATTGTTAAGCATGGGGTCCTGGGTTCGATTCCCTGGTTGGGCAAAGTCTGACCTGTTGGTGCAGTTGGTAACGACCCTGCCTTCTGAGCCGCTGGTCCCGGGTTCGATCCCCGGACAAGTCAAACATTTGTGTGCATGAACATGTCTGTTTGACCTGTGTCTGTATATATTTTTATAGTAGGTATGTTTATCAGTCATCAGGTTACCTTAGTTCAGGCTCTACCTAGTTCGGGACCTGAAGACGTTGTGTGGTTGTAGTCTCATAAAAATAAAAGTAATATTGGGTTTTTCCATTCCAAATTTCTCGGTAGCAGCCGGAGTCTGGCTTGTGCCCGGTTGACGACAATAGGCTCGCCCCCATGTACATTGGACTTAAGCTTATGTGGCTAAACGTGTGTGTACCTACTATACGTACCTCTGCCTGACCCTTGGCGGTATATAAGCGTGATGTTATGTTACGTTACAAATAAAATAAAAACAGTCTTACCAACAAATACTTCATGTTGACACCTCACAGAACTTAATGATATAATTTCGTCTTCATCGATCTATTATATAGTTGTTAATTAATAGTTATTTTATCTTATCTCTCTGTTTTATTACTTTGCGGTATTTAAGGTTTAGGAGACCAATAAAGTTGCTTGTCTTGTGAAAATGTATGGTAAAAGATGGCGACTGTTTCTTTGACAGCCTCGATGTGACCGCAAGCGCGAATGCGGTGCGTGGGTCCTGGATTGGATCGGAGATCCTTATTTAGTTCTCCCATTAGGCGTTTTACGGTCTTGGTTGTCTGGTCTTGGTTTTTGGGTGGTTCCAGGCTCTTCGTCATAGGATCAATTTGTAAAATTACAAGTCCTTCAGTCGTTTATTATCCTACCTTGCCATAATTATGTTTAACTGGCTTTCGTAAAAGTACAAAATAAAACGGATTTTTGAAGATAGAGCGTTCCTTGGCTTCGTTCATAGGAGGAGGAAAGAAGGTTTCTTTGCATTTAAAAAGGAAGAATTTGGACACATACTTAGGACCTGTATGGAACTGTACATTACTTGACCGACCCACGTGCCGTGCACTCTGTACACACAACATACTACCTTTAATAATGTAAAAATAATAATGTAACAATTTATTTAAATAAATCAGTATTTAACGAATCTTCACGGCGGTTGGTTTTACTTCATCATCCCAGTAGAATCGCTTCCTTATCAAATTAGTAATGTGTAGGGATCCCCTACATTTATTTTTGGTCCTTCGAGCCGGATCTTGAAACTTATCATCATCATCGTGAAACTTATCAAACACTAGACAAGCATTTTGGAATCGAAATTTAACATCATACGTCGTAATGAAAACATCATTAATAAACAGTATTCATGCGTCAAGCAACGTTATAAAAATCTATCGACTGAGATGAATACAGGGTGGCAAGGAAACGCTTCCGAAAACGAAGACAGGTGATAGGGCTAGTGATTTTCGATACGATACCATACATTTTTTTTACATTTTTACCCATAATACCAAAAGCAAATACCAAAAGCTAAATAAATTAGCTTTTTCTTACATTATGCTGTGAGAACATTTAAATGAAACAGAACGGTTGAATGAACAGTTGAATGATGAATGTTGCCTTGCGTGTCAGTGACCACACGATTTGGACGGTTTACATTGCGTGTTCACGAAATATGAAGTCTTGAAAATAACCAATTTAAAGCGAAAGGTTATCCGTTTGCATTTAGGTGGTATATTATCTACGTTCTGGCTTCGGAAGCGTGACCCTTTCAACCTGTCTAGGGAACTCAACATCTGATGCTTCTAGACTAGCGGTTTAGCCTGTGCGTTCTGTCAGTGAGTAAGTGAATAAATTATTAAATTTAAGATTTTTATTATGTAATTAGGAAAAAACTAAAGATGGGTATGGTTTTGTTTTATTTATTCGGGAAAACAATGAATTACACATTATAAATTACAAAAAAGATAGGATACAGAAATGATACAAATTTAATGTGAAACCAACCACGTTCTCCACAGATACAGAATGGGACAATTTGGTAAATTTTAAGACTGGCGTTGTAAACAATAAGAAAGAGGAATATTAATAGTAAAGTATCAACAAAACATAAAACTGTGAATAGTGCCGCATAAGTGGAACAACATTGTCACATTATTTTTCAATATGTTAAGCAACATGAGTCTAAAACTTCTATGCGATAAAGCAAACAGCTCCAAACTGCAGAAATTCTTATTAAAATTGCTCGTAAGGCGACGAAGAGGTGCACGCAAGCCGGTATTTGTACGACTGGAAGTAGTGGCGAATACAGGTCGTGCGTGCACCTCGCGTCCATGGCATGTTCTGGGAGCTATATAACACAACTTGTTACCAATGTCTAAACAATCATACGAGTTCTTGCATAAGTCATATAAAAATGTACTTTTATAAACAAAGCCTACGCCTAGAAGTCAAAGAAAGCAGATCATATTTATTGTAGAAGGGGTTTCACACAGGTACTGCATATTCCAATTGAGATCTAACTAGTGGTCGACAGAGATATAATAATAATAATAATAATTTATTCAAAATTATAATAATAATAATAATTTATTCAAAAATATAAGGACTAACGTTAAATACAGTTTTTCTTAAATCTATGTCAAGTTCACCTATGATTTGTGCCTGAACTAGGAAATCCTGTGTTTCAGGCGATTGGAGGTAACATTAATTGTTTAAATAATCACATAATTATCATATATATCTTATTGGTACCTACTTATCATGTAAAAAGGTGTATAAAATTATATAATATGATCAATATTTATTTTAACACAAGTAATAACTTCTCTGTATCTTCATAGGACATAGTTTGAAGAGCCTCCATAAGGATTTTCTTGCAGTTACTATGATTTAAGGAGTAGATGTTTTCTTTATCATTTAGCCTATTATAGAGTAGCGGTCCGAGGTACATATAAAATTTGGCTGTGAAAGCATGTTTTGTACTTTTTTGAGGGCAAACTATATCTTTCCGTCATAAATATGTACTAGGGTGCTTACTTTCTGTGAATGATGTCATCACAAAGCCGTACATGCGTGCATTGTTAACAACTTTATTAACATGTGCATCTAAGCGCAGTTTATCGTCAAGTAATATTCCCAGGTCGCGGATCAAATTCTCCCTTGCTAGAGATTCACTGTGTATTGCATAGGGATATTTAAATATATTTTTATTTTTAGCGAACAACATACAAGGTGTTGTTTTGCATCCTCGCCAAATTCGAGGAGGTGACTATGCTAATGATTCTCGACACGAATCAATAATAAAATAAGTAGGTATTTATTTTTATATTTTGTATTTTTCGGAAATCGGCATGTGTAGGGCCCGTGTGATACCGCCCTGTAACTGCGCTGTAACTGTAACGCATGCACACAGCGACATAGTCGTACGACACTGCCTACCGCATACGCAACGGGGCGATTTTGTTCTTTGAAAGTAGAGTATTCTGAAATACTGTCAAACTTAAATACCTAAAATAACAAGTATGTATTAATTATTGAGCAGGATCGTAATTTTATTTGATTATAATGTCTTTCATAACAGCCTCCTGAAATTTGACGGGGATGCAAAACAACACGTTGTATAGAAATACTGAGTTGGAGTTTTTTTTTTTAATGCAATAATCTGCAAGACGATTGAGGTCTTGTTGAAGGAGTTGACAGTCAAGCATAATTTTGATGGTTCTCAAGACTTTAAGGACATCTGCGTAGAGTAAGAATTTAGAATTAAGAAAGCACATGCCAATATTATTGATAAATATAATAATTAACAAAGGTCCCAGTATCGAGTCTTGAGGCACCCATGGTGAAACAGTTATGGATTTGGAATGAAAACAATTAACCACCACTTTATGCGTTCTATTTGTTACATAAGAAGTAAACGAACGGAACAAATCACCACGAGGGTCGTTAAATGCTATTTGGCCTAAAAGTAATTTATGATCGACCTTTTCAATCACTTTACGGAAATCAGTATAAATAGAGTCCACCTGTACACGTGTGTCTAAACTATTGAAAAAATAATCAGTACCTATATTCAATCAAATTAGTAGTGGTAGATCTTTTCTTGACGAACCCGGGCTGTTGCTTAATAATCTGATCATGAATAATCGGATAAAGCTGATCGTGGACAAGCCTTTCGAGAAGCTTCGACAAGATCTACAGAATGGAAATAGAACGGTAGTTCTCAATTTCATATTTTGAAACAGATTTACGGACAAGGGTGATATTGGCTCGTTTCCACTCTTCTGGGAAAGTTCCTTGGCTCAAACATTTACTATAAATAATATATAGTGGGAGGCTTATCGTGTCAGCGGTATTTTTAAGGAAGAGTGTCGTGATACTATCAGAACAATCTATGGACTTAAAGCTTAAAGCACTGTGTACTTGTTCAATACTGATCACAAGATTGCTAACGAGACGACTATTCTTAGCATCGTCGAAGGTCTGCTGCTGCACATTGTTGAGATGGGAAGACTCATAAACAGAATGGAAGAAGTATATAAAGAGATTACAGATTTCATCCGGTTTGTTGGACGACTGGCCCTGGTAATGTATAGTCGAAGGAATGCAAGGTATGGATTTACTGCGGAATATAAAATATATATAGATATTTTGGGCTACAAAGCACTGTAAATATGACACTTTAGGGATATGCAACTAAAGACCAATACATTGTCAATTATAATTAATATTTGAAAAAATCGTTTCCCCACAATGAGACCGCCTTTTGACCCGTTTCAATCCATGTTGAGGTTTCTGTGGACAATAATAGAATGGATATTTTATATATACCAACTTTTTTAAGCAACATATTTCTCAGTAGAAGCCCGGAGTGTGGTCTGTGTGCCCGGTTGATGGCAATAGGCTCGCCCCCTATTACATGGGACTTGAACATGACTGGCGAAAAATGTAGGAGTAATATATAAGTTAAACCTGTGTCTAACCCTTTAAGGGTTACAGGCGTGATGTTGTGTGTTTACCTAAGTAGTTAATTTTTT
Organism: Brachylomia viminalis; assembly: GCA_937001585.2. Lineage (NCBI taxonomy): Eukaryota > Metazoa > Arthropoda > Insecta > Lepidoptera > Noctuidae > Brachylomia > Brachylomia viminalis. Next base: position 11,464,087 of record OW443320.2, on the reverse strand, counting down.
TTATCAAAGAAAGAAAGAAAGAAATTATTTCATTTAGGACACGCACAGGAAATACAAATAATAATAATAAAATAAAATAAAAAAAGAACCCTATGTAAATTATAGTTTTTTTTTTTAAATTGGTAGCTGTAGTAGTGAAATGCGCGTGCTTGACAATGTTCTTTTTTTGACATTCATAAAGATACCACGAATTGAGTAGTGAGAATGTGGCTGTTTGATGAGTAAGGAAGGGATCGAGTTCGAGTTGCATAATGAGATTTAGTACAACATTATAACATTCGTTTGGATGGTATTGTGGTTACTATAATAATAATAATAAACGTTTGTTTCAAACTTTCTGTCCCTAGGTACACTTACAAAAATGAACGAAACATACAGTAAAATACACATACTAACAAAAAAACTAACAAAATTTCAAAAATACACAACACACAAAAAGATACAAACAATCAATACAAACAATAAAACAGCAGTGACAGCACAGAAGAAGCAACACATTAAATTTGACGAGGAGGAAAGGCTCACTGCTCACAAGGCAGTGTGCAAGCGCATCCAGTGGCGCAGCAGTGGAGAGTCCCACCTGTCCGCGAACACGCTTAATAAACTGTTGCTGCTGGACCTAACACGACTCAGCAGCGACGCACTATGAGACTGGTTGTTTTAATGTTGGCAAAAAGCTAACTGTTTCAGAAACTTTTAAAGAGGATTTATAGCATGGGTGTAGATAAAACAAATAATTTTAACCAAAAAAGTTAAAACTCCCTGTATACGAATAATTTGTTACCTTGTCTAAGGATTCTTCTGGCAGATCAGGTGTGATTTCTGCTGGATCCTGTAACAGAGAATAGTTGGTGTAGTGATTATATTAGTTAACTAACACTGATTGTATGTCACCTAAAATAAATACCCGCCTATTATTGTCCCACTGCAGGGCAAAAAGGCCTCTTCACATACAGAGAAGGCACGAGCACTGGTCACCACGCTTGCTCAAGACGGATTAGAAGGCGCTACTTTTTATAAAATGTTTTCTTACACTGTCACACTGCTGAACAAGGAATAATTAACCTATACTGTTCCCACTGCTGGGACACAGGCCTCTTCTTTGTGAGAGGAAGCGGGCCAAAACCACCACGCGGGCCCAGTGCGGGTTGGTGGATGTCACATGGCTTAGAATTTGTTGGTTCTAGGATATACCGGTTTCCTCACGATATTTTCCTTCACCGTTTTGAGAGCAGTGGTGATGAAATTATTTATGCAAAGTAAAACACCTGTAAGCGTTCAAACCTACGACATACAGCTGGTCATTCGCGGTCGTTACCACTGGGCCACCACTGCTTTGCTGAACAAAGGCCTCCCCCAAATCCTATTAAATTTAAAATTAAATAAAAAACGAGGACCGTGTTCCTAATCAAACATTTCATAGGAAGGCACTGATGCGTTTTGACGAATAAAGTATATAAATAAAAATATATAGAAAATCCTCCCAACCGATTTTGGACACGGTGGCCAATAGGAAAGACCCATCTCAACGGAGATTTGCCAGGTACGAGATATTATAGTGCACAAGTGTGTGCGCAAATGCAGGTGCACTCTCTCTTCCTTTACTCTCATAATCCGATAGGACGGCAATCCGACACGACCGGGGAGAGATCAGGTGCAGGACCAACGCCTTTACGCGCTTTACGAGGCACGGGGTGTCACACCACCAAGATTACCGGAATCCTGGGAAAAGTTTAAATGAATATAGGTGCTCAGTTCAAATTTGTCTGATAATGTTGACTTACCACATCGAAGAGCCCTTTTCCACTATGCTCGGTGTCTTTACGGTCGTGCAGATCTGGGTTATCATCTACCCACTCGTCAGGCTTTATAAAAAAAATTCACCCATTTTAGTGAAGAACTTTTAGTGATTTCCCGTCTCAGAGATCTCATGCGTATTTTATGTGATGGTTCTGCAAATATTTTTGCTCACTAGCCTCCGGAGCACGTGATAGAATGAGTTAAGTGAACATGTGGGCCCCTGTTATATACAGGGGTTTGCTCAGATTGGAAGTTTCCGAAAAAGTCGAAAAAAGACTAGAAAGATTACCAGAATCCTGGGAAAAGTTTGAATAAATATATGTGCTCAGTTATAGTAGATTGTTATACAAGGAGCTAAAATTACCCATTTTATACGAGGTAGTTTTACTCCCAAGCTTTAGCGAGGGAGTAAATAGAAACCGAGTTTTAATGGGTTTTTAGCGCCGTGTGTTACACTCTACTTTTCACTACGATTGCGAGAAAATAAAACAATCCAATACAATATGAAATATGTACCTAGTTTATTTTATTAGAAATTAAATGTACAATTTCTACAATTCTGGATATTTAACGAGATGTTTTTTCCCGGTAACTTAATTTCAGTCCTCTGTGAAGATGAATGTTGAGTGGTTCTTTTCCTTTCTCTTCTATTTGCAAATTAGGGTCTCCATTCTCACTAGATGATGACATTTTCACTATTGTAAAATTAATTACGGTCACTACCAATTTTTTTTTTTTTTTTTTTTTTTGCCCCACACTAGGAATTTCTCCTGTATCGTGGGTGCGTTTACAAACATTTAATTAAACTCACATACACAAACAGCCAGACCCGGAACAACTACTTGCAGGTCATACAAATATTTGTTCCGTGCGGGGATCGAACCCGCGACACGTAACGCAGCAGTCAATCGCTTAACCACTGCGCCAACCGTGTCGTCGGTTTGCAATTCAATTTGCAATTAGAGAAAAATTATAAAGATTTCGCGCCAATGTCTTTTTTTGTTTTTTCTTCTGCAGCCGCAACCATTGCATGCATTCTACCAAAGAGATCGCCGATTTTAGTTCCATTTTCAAAAATAAAATGAAGTTCTTTTTTTGTGAAACAGTAATAAGTCGAGTCTATATTCATGATTATTCTTCTTATGACTAAAGACTTTTTCGTTTTTGTAGGCTCATTGTCATTTGACACACAAAAAATAAAAAAAATAAACTTTATCCCCATAGAGGATGAATTGCTATTTTTTCTTCGCTCTGGTACGCCACAATGACGGTCTTTTTGAGCAAGAGGAGTGAAAAAAAAATTGTTTGATAATGTTGACTTACCACATCGAAGGTGATATCTCCGCTATCCTCGGTGTGTTTCCGGACGTCCAGCTGTTGGTAATCACCTACCGACTCGTCAGACTATAAAAATAAAATTCACCCATTTTAGTAAAGAACTTTTAGTGATTTTCTGTCTCAGATCTCATGCGTTTTTTTATGATAAATTATTTTATTTCTGTAAGTAGTAGTAACAAGTGTACAAACACTTTCACACGTCAATCATATTTTTTTAAACTAGATGAGGCCAGCGTTTCCTAACTGACTACTCTGAGAAGAAATGCCGAAAAAACACAGAGGTCAGCACAGTCTCTTTTAAAGTCCAGACAGAATCTTGGTCAGATCATGTGAAGGCTATGTAGATCGGTGTCTGAAATGGTCTTTTGAGGAAAGAACCACAAAGATTGAGTAGACCTGTCCAGTCAGTGCACGCAATTCTCAGCAATCGTGCAGCTCAACTCAGAACTTAAGGAGCCCAACGATTCGACGAACCAATACCAAAGAAAGGACATTTGAGTAGGCCGCATAAGTTACTCAGACTGCCAGATCATGTGAGTATGTGATGGCTCTGCAAATATTTATGCTCACTAGCCTCCGTATCACGTGATGGAATATGGTTAGGGTTACATGTGGGCACCTGTAATATAAAGGGGTTTGCTGATATAGTTAAAAATGCCCTAGATATCTGTTAAGTGTTGATTTCTCTTCATATTACTGCAAATTCGGCCACACATGTCATTAAAGAACAGTTGTTTGTTTAGTTGAATTCTCAGTGGTATTCTTTATAAGAAGAATCCATTTTTCTTTAACTCTTAAAGTTACAACAGTCGAAAGAATTGGAAACAAGTAGAAATCCCGCTTCCAATCTTGCTGACTTGGTTAACTTTTTCAGTAAGCCATGAAATATTCTCATACAGCCTGTGCCGACACGCGAAAACAATAATGTTTGAAAATGATGATGAAGATGAAGAATGATGTTAATTCTTACATTTTCATCGTCTGCGTGTAGAAGTTGGAAGCCATGTCCGTTGGTGAAGGTACGGTGAGACTCGTTGGAATCTGCAGGAGCCTCATCAGCAGGAGATTCCTTCAAAAATTTACATAATTTTGTGAAGGTCTTTTGCACTCTTTAAAATTTTATATGAGTTTCGTTCCACTGGATAATCCTAGCCAACATAAAAGGACAAACCGCCAGGTATCCCGTGAAATTCAATTTTTATTACGGTTTTTGCAGTTCGCTGCATATTTTGTTCAAAATACATATGATTTCCGACCGCAACGCATAATTATGTATTTACAAAATTATAATCATTAAAATCATCAATACAACTCTCAAATAAATACGGCGCAAATACTCCTATCCTTTTGGGACTTATGTGTATGAACCGTTTGGGAATTAAACACTAGGGCCATGGGGTCCGAATGACCACGGCGACGTGAACGGGCGCCGTCAGTAGGCACTGGTCATCTCTTAGCTGCCACAGCTTATTTTAATTTCTGAATTATATTTTATCTTTTTTTATTACGGACGCTTTTAACGAGAAAGGCCTTTCTACGTCGTTCTCACATGTATAATGTCAACATGAATGGTGTAACCACTTTTTTGTAACAATATATTGATTTAAAAGAGTGTTCGTGGAGTTTCATGGCCTTGCTTCTCCATAGGTACCTACTACGCTTTAGAATGGGCAACTAGCTTCATATTTCTGAGTCTGACTGACCGACCCCTTGACAAATCAAAAGTGCCTCTAATTGTTTTATTAGAAATAAATGCTTTGTGTTAGAGTCTGAGGTATGTGAGGCGCATCCTGGACTGTCAGCCCTGTACCATCTTGCTGACTGACGACAGTGACTGACTGACGACTGACTTTCTGACGGCACGAGCTGTTCTCAAAAAGTTCGCGTGCGTGCATTCACAACCATTCTTTGGTATTGTTCGTCGAATCGTTGAGCTCTTTAAGTTCTGAGTTGATCTGCATTATTAATTATTATACAACAACGTCTTCAGGATGTTGTTGCGGTTGCCGCGGTTCTGCAGTGCGTCCGCGATGTTTGCCGAAGCGCGTACGGATGACTTTTACGCAATAAGACGCAAGCGGGTGTCGTCTCTGCTGGGTAGATTACGCAGCAGCAACAACAATATTCTGAGGATAATTTCTGGTAAATTTCAGTGTCCAATGCACTCGCTTTGGGTACGCATCGTAATTAGGACGGTAAAATAAAATCTTTTAGTTATAATTAATTTTTATTCCAATTTTTCTGTTTTCAAATATTCTGATTTTAATTGATATTTTTGTTTTAATATTTGAATTGTAATGGTTTCTAATCCTATGATGTAATTTTATTGTTATTTATATTTTAATTATGTACCTACTAACAAAGATTTTAAGCTCCTGTTGTTACTAACCATTATGGATCAATGTAATCTGACATATGAAATAAAATAATAATTATTATTATTACTGACAAATGCGTGCACTGACTGGAATGGGCCTGCCCTTCAATCCGTGTGGCTCTTTCCTCAAAATAACATTTCAGACACCAATCTACATGGTCTTCACATGATATGACGAAGATTATGTCTAGACTTTTAAAGAGACTGTGACCTCTGAGTTTGTTTCGGCCTTTCTTCTCAGACTAGTTAGTTAGGAAACGCCGACCTCATCTAGTTTTTAATATAATGTGATTGACGTGTTTGTACAAACCCTCTTACAGAAACGCTTCTATGCCGAATCGAATATCAATCGATGTTATCGAACGAGTCCTCTAAACGCTGTTCACAAATCCGAAACCAGAAAATTTTGGGAGTTTAAACCAAATAGGCGACCACTTTTCTTTCGACGGCTATTTGTGGTCGGAGACTATGCAAATCTAAGGGGCAATTCTCGTACTTAAAAAAGCTTTCCAATTTAAGTCCCAATCTCATCTCAGTGACGAATCAATGGCAAAACTTGTCAAAAATGTATGTAAATTGATTATATTTTTGACAGATTGAGACTGAGATCAGCATGGAAACTTTCTTAAAATTACAGGAATTGCCCATCAGGAAACCTGTCTGACTCAGAAGCCTGTCGAATGCGCTACCACTCCTTAGAAGACTAAAAATGGTGAAACTTACCTCATTACTCGAGTCCTCAGTCTTCCCAAAAGGCTTCTCAATAATATGGTAGTAGATGATCTCTCTTAGAAAGGGTTTATTCAAGTTTGGGGTCGAAATCGTCAAAGACTTTTCATCTTTATCTTCTTGCACGTTGTAAACCAGTTCTGTTGGGGTTTTAAGCTGGAAACAGAAGAACAGAAAAGTGGTTATGACTCCTTAAGCTAAGCGCCCACTCGGCAGTAATGTCGGGCCGCAGCGCAACGCATTTCAATTCACAAAAGCGCTGTGTGGCTCGCTTGTAGTGTGCGATGGATCATGCAAAATGTGCAAAAGTTATGTAGGAGGAATTTGGTAATGCTGCGGCCTGCTCAAATCTGCGTTAAGCTTTAAGGTGCCTTATTTTAATAAGGCACCTTAAAGCTTAACGACGAACGAAACGAACGACGACGCTGCGTTTATACGAAGTAGATTATCGAAGTATTAAATCATTATTTCCAAACCCTTTGATTGCCTTGCAAATTTGGGACACTTCACAAAAATAATGTAGTACCTACCTTTTTTTGGTGAAGTTAAAGTGTTGAGATTGCAGCAAGAGAAAGTAGGGATATTTCGTGTGTTACTCACTTTTGTTTTTGATAGAGAATGTCCAGAAGACCAGTGTACCCCCAGCCAAAATACGGTTATGCTTAACTGTAAAAGACAAATGAGAGAATGAGACATTTATACAAGGTGGAGACGGACGACAATAAATATATTTATTTATTTGAAGTTAATATTCTACAAGTTTTACAATATTCGACACAACTAACTATTTACACTAAGTACTACACTTTAAGACTTACTTTTTCTATACAAAAACAATAAATTAAAATTCGTATATCGAATCATGTTCCCAGTCTGCATATAAAAGTTCAACCAAATATATCAAATAGTTTAGTCACTATAGCTAGTCAAAGATTGGCAAAACGTATAGTCACTCTGTCTCTGCTATTTAGTTTATTTGAAAAAAAAAAAACATTTTTTATTTGACAGTTCCATAATACTCTTAAGCAATAGTATTGCCAGTGTTTTAATTTATAGAGGCACGAGGAACAGGGTGTGAAGTTCACTCATACCACCATAGAAAAGGTAGGATCCTCCGACCAGACGGGTGTCGTGTCTGGTTGGTAACAGCCCAACGATTGATGTCGGGACGTTGTATATACGCTAGTCGCGCGGTAAACTCTGCTTGCGCGACGCAGGATTTTGCGTGACGTCAGTGTGATGCATAGTTCGCATGTGGCGATGTTGATATCGCTACATTACTCCCATCCGGAGACCGGAGGTCGATAATGGGCTGAGTCGTGTATCTTGCGATGCTTGCAGTACCAGTTGAGGTTCCAGTGGGTTGGAACCGGGTGCCGCATAGTTCACGGTGAGTCGGAACTGTCTGCGGTGATTCCCCAGTGAGTTGGGGTGGCGCTGCGTTATGCTCCAGTGCGTCGGATGTGGTAGAGCACTGGGTTGAGGCTGACTGCTGGCGTCGACCCCAGGAGAGGTGTGAAGGGCTGGAGTTGTGGAGCGGCCGAAAGTGCAGTGTGCTATGCCAAGGTAGCTGATGAGGCTGAGGATGATGACCAGGAATGCGCGTTCGCTGCATGGTGGTGGTCAGGATACCAGTTGAAGCCGTGGGTGCTGGCTGGCTGAGACTCGCCACTCGAAAGCTTGAGGAAGCAATGTTGATGACGTCACGCTGATGTAGTTGCACGAAGGCTGCACTGATGTTCATACTTGGGGTATACTGGTGAGTATAGGTGTACCGCTACAAGTTGATTGCCGTCTCCACAATGTGTATCTCTTAAGCTTGGAAATCTAGCATTGACTCGAAGATAGCAAGGGGCCATATAAATTTAAACACGAGGTACATACATAGATTGTTCTATGAGAGTGTTACCTAATTGCCTACGTGAAACAATAATCTCCTATAACAATTTGGGATCATTAATAACTGCAATTTGAATGACTACTAATTGCTTCACTCATTACGGCAGTGTTCATAATCACCTTTTAAGATACTGAATGTAGCGGAGTTTGTCTGGGCTTTGTTCATAACCATGATCGGTTTATCTATTCCTGCCACCAACCTTTGCTGTCCCGGTTTCTAGGGACATTAACTGCCTCATTAGTCTCGCGGTCGCAAGGGCGATTGTTAAGTGTGGGGTCCTGGGTTCGATTCCCAGGTTGGGCAAAGTCTGACCTGTTGGTGCAGTTGGTAACGACCCTGCCTTCTGAGCCGCTGGTCCCGGGTTCGATCCCCGGACAAGTCAAACATTTGTGTGCATGAACATGTCTGTTTGACCTGTGTCTGTATATATTTTTATAGTAGGTATGAGGTGTACCGCGCGTCTAAGGAGACTCTGTGGCTGGCCATCGGCGACTCTAAGTCGCGTGCCAGGGAGGAGCTGCTGAGGTCCTTAGATCGGGATCCGTGGGGGCGCCCATACCGTTGGGTACGGGGCAAGTTGCGTCCCTGGGCGCCTCCACTGACGTAAAGTATGGAACCCCAGTTGCTAGAGGCGGTGGTATCGGCCCTCTTCCCTGAGCGAGCGGGACACGTTCCACCGGCGATGGCTTCGCCCTCAGCCACAGACTCTCCAGAAGAGGAGAGCACCGACGTCCCCGAGGTGACGCAAGCAGAGACGAGAGCGGCCGTGTCGCGACTCCGGGCTAAGAACACAGCGCCCGGACCCGACGGAGTTCCTGGTCGAGCTCTCGTCCTGGCTCTGAAGGAGCTAGAGCCCCAGCTGAGGGGGCTTTTCACGGCATGTATCGAGCAGGGTCAGTTTCCCAGTGTGTGGAAGGAGGGGAGGCTGGTCCTGCTCAGGAAGGAGGGGCGCCCCGCGGACTCCCCGTCCGCGTATCGGCCCATAGTGCTGCTCGACGAGGCGGGCAAACTTTTTGAGCGCATTGTCGCAGATCGCCTCGTCAGCCACTTGTGCAGGGAGGGGCCGGACCTGGACGACCACCAATTCGGTTTTCGTTGGGGGCGCTCCACCATAGAAGCCATCATGCGCGTGAGGGCCCTGGCGGAGGAGACGGTGTCCCAGGGTGGGGTGGTGCTGGCGGTGTCTTTAGACATCTCCAACGCATTCAACACCCTACCCTGGAGTTGTATTCGGGAGGCTCTGAAATACCATCGCGTGCCTCCCTACCTCCGCCGTACGGTAGGGGCTTATCTGGAGGATAGATGCGTCACCTATCGGGGACGTGACGGTGCCGGTCGGCACCTCATGTCGTGCGGTGTTCCACAGGGATCGGTCTTGGGACCGCTCCTGTGGAACATCGGCTACGACTGGGTGCTGAGAGGCGAGCTCCCGTCGGGCGCCGACTTGACGTGTTATGCGGACGACACGCTTGTCGCTGCCCGGGGGAGTTCGTACAGGGAAGCGACGTTGATAGCCACGGCTGCAGTGTCACAGGTGGTGAACCGCACCCGGCGCCTGGGCTTGGAGGTGGCCCTAAACAAGTCGGAGGCCATGGTGTTTCATGGCCCCTGACGTGCGCCGGCGCCGGGATCACACATCGTGGTCAGCGGGGCCCGGATAGCTGTCGAGTCCACCATGAAGTATCTGGGATTGGTGCTCGACAGCCGATGGGAATTCGGGCCCCACTTCCGGCGGCTGGCGCCGAAGCTGATGGGTGCAGCGGGTGCGCTTTCAACGTTGCTTCCTAACTTGGGGGGCCCGAGCGCCGCCTGTAGGCGGTTGTACGTGGGAATCGTGCGGTCCATGGCCCTGTATGGGGCCCCTGTGTGGGCGATGGACATGACGGCCGGCACTCTCGCCATTCTGCGCAAACCGCAGAGGGCGATGGCCGTCAGAGTCGCCCGCGGGTACCGCACGATTTCCTACGAGGCGGCTTGTGTCCTGGCCGGATCTCCGCCCTGGGACCTAGAGGCGAAAGTACTCGCGTCATTATATCGATGGCGCGAGGAAGAGCGGGCACGGGGCTCGAGGCCGGTGCAGCGGCAGATCGCGCTGCGCCGAGAAGAGCTCCGTCAGGTCTTGGTGGCGGAATGGCGGCAAAGGCTTCTGCGCCCTACCGCCAGCCTCGCTACCGTCGAGGCGATCCGGCCAGTACTCGACGACTGGCTCGGGAGAAGGCACGGCTCCCTGTCGTTTAGGGTGACGCAGGTGCTGTCGGGGCACGGCTGCTTCGGCAAGTACCTGTGCCGCATAAACAGGGAGCCGGACGCTCGGTGCCACCATTGCGTCCATTGCGGGGAGGACACGGCGCAACACACGCTCGCCGAGTGTGTAGCTTGGGAGGAGCAGCGCTGTGTCCTCACAAATGAAGTAGGAGGCGATCTGTCGCTGCCGACCGTAGTGCGGAGGATGGTCGGTAGCGCAGAGTCGTGGGACGCGGTGGTTTCCTTCTGCGAGGACGTGATGTCGCAGAAGGAAACTGCGGAACGGGAGAGGGAGATCTCGACTCCCTTCCCCGGCCGCAGAAGGCGCACCGGGCGCAGGAGAACGGCGGAACGCCCTTTTCCGGCCCCCATGAATGGGTCCAGGGGCGCGGGACTTGGGGAAGTCCTCGCCCCCTATTTGATGGACCCGAGGCGAAGGCGCGCGCGGGTGTCGGCGCGCGCCTATGAGACGATGCACGGGGTAGTTAAACACCTCACTACCCCGTGCAGGAGACGAGGCCCGGACAGACCGGGCCAGCACTAGTGTGGGGCTGCGGAAGAATTTGGATTCCCGCAGCCCCGCGCGCACGTGCGAGGAGACACCGGGGTGGTTTTAGCCGGTAAGAGTCCGGCACGCCCCTCCGCCTTTTCCCCAGGCGGAGGTAGTCCATGAGGATTTCCCCCGTAAAAAAAAAAAAAAAAGGCTTTACCTAGTTCGGGACCTGAAGACCTTGTGTGGTGGTTGTCTCATAAAATAAAAGTAATATTGGGTTTTTCCATTGGACATTTCTCAGTAGCAGCCGGAGTCTGGCTTGTGCCCGGTTGACGACAATAGGCTCGCCCCCATGTACATTGGACTTAAGCTTATGTGGCGAAACGTGTGTGTACCTACTATACGTACCTCTGCCTGACCCTTGGCGGATTATAAGCGTGATGTTATGTTACGTTAAAAATAAAATAAAAACAGTCTTACCAACAAATACTTCATGTTGACACCTCACAGAACTTAATGATATAATTTCGTCTTCATCGATCTATTATATAGTTGTTAATTAATAGTTATTTTATCTTATCTGTCTGTTTAATTACTTTGCGATATTTAAGGTTTAGGAGACCGTTATAGTTGCTTGTCTTGTGGAAATGTATGGTAACAGATGGCGACTGTTTCTTTGACAGCCTCGATGTGACGGCAAGCGCGAATGCGGTGCGTGGGTCCTGGATTGGATCGGAGATCCTTATTTAGTTCTCCCATTAGGCGTTTTACGGTCTTGGTTGTCTGGTCTTGGTTTTTGGGTGGTTCCAGGCTCTTCTCCATAGGATCAATTTGTAAAATTACAAGTCCTTCCGTCGTTTATCATCCCTACCTTGCCATAATTATGTTTAACTGGCTTTCGGCCTTTTCGTTTATGGCCTTTATGTCATATCATCATCAATAATGTTATTCTATCAAAATATTCGTTGGATTCAGCAAACGTTGATTGGTACGGTTACAGATATTTCACACAGGCGCATTGACTGTCATTTGTTGTCACCAGAGCAGTTATCGTATCAGCTGAGCATCATCTCCAGCCAATAAAATGACAAATTTACGATACCAAAGGATTTGAATAATATCAAGGACTCGTATCGTTTACTCAAAGAGTCCCTGCGGCCCACGAATACGGTCAGAAGGCTGTTCGAGCGGCGGTTCGGATAATTCATGCGGCTCGTCACATAGGGGTAAACTTGAGTAGGTTAGTCTTAGCCGCTGGCACGTCTAACAGAGCGGGGCGGCGGCGGCGCGCACCCACGCACCCGATCAACGCGCGCAGCCATAGCGCTGCCAGCACCTCCGGGTGGTTTATCAACCCTAGCAGTACGCGAGCCACCTACTTACTTCCAGCCTGGTGTATTCGACTATGCCCAGGACGAAATGACTCGGATACATCAGGAGATAAAAGGGATAACCTCGTACTGTTTATGGTAAACAAACTTAGTAAATTTGTTTTGTATTTTTTCCAACATGAGACTATATTTCTCTTCATGTGGATTCCAAATGATAGCACTTGTTTCTAGACAATTCCTCATAAGTGCATTAAACAAAACATTAACAGCTGCAGTGTCGGTAAAATCCTTACACAGTTTAAAGATAAAACTGAGATTTCTGAAAGCCCTTGTCTGGTCTTGTAAAACTGTGTGGTAAAAAATGTTTACTGTTTCTTTGACTGCATTGTTGTGATCGTAAGAGCGAATGCGGTGCGTGGGTCTTGGATTGGAGCGGGGATTGTAAAAAGTGTTATTGAATTTTCTCATTAGGCGTTTTATCCGCTAATAACCCGCAGGAAGCTCTCATTCCCAATAGCAAACTACCGTCAATGCCCCCTGGGTGCCCGGCCTGTTATCAGCTTTGATTAAAACAATTGAATACTTAGAAAAACCCATTGTTTACACTAGAGCGGCGATGACGTAATTTCGCGCGTGCATCAACTGAAAACGCTGCGCCACGGGATCTAGAGCAGTTATGGTCTCTCTCCCAGGCTCTTCTCCATAGGACCAACTTGTACAATTACAAGTTCTTCCGTCGTTGGGAATCCTATCTTGCCATATTTATGTTTAACTGGCCTTTGAAAAAGAACAAAATGATATGGCGTTTCCAAGATAGAGCGTTATAGTTAGTTATAGGCAAAAAAGGTATATTAGCATTATAAAGGGAAGAATTTGGACACATACTTAGGACCTGTATAGAAACGTACATTAATTTACCGACTTGCGCGCCGTGCATTCTGCACACACAGCATTTGTATTATGTACAATAATACAAATGTAAAAATATATTTAAATAAATCGGTGTTTAACGAATCTTCACGGCGGTTGGTTTTACTTCATCATCGCAATAGAATCGCTTCCTTATCATATTAGTAAGTGTAGGGATCCCCTACATTTATTTTTGGTCCTTCGAGCCGGATCAGTCATAATGGGGAACATCTTCGAAACTTATCAAACACTAGACAAGTATTTTGGAATCGAAACTTAACATCATACGTCGTAATGAAAACATCATTAATAAACAGTTTTCATGCGTCAAGCAACGTTTCAAAAATCTATCGACTGAGATGAATACAGGGTGGCAAGGAAACGCTTCCGAAAACGAAGACAGGTGATAGTGATTTTCGTTACGATACCATAAAATAACTTTTTTTTTACATTTTACCCATTTTCTTTAGCTTTTTTTTACATTATGCTGTGAGAACATTTAAATGAAACAGAACGGTTGAATGAACAGTTGAATGATGAATGTTGCTTTGCGTGTCAGTGACCACACGATTTGGACGGTTTACATTGCGTGTTCACGAAATATGAAGTCTTGAAAATAACCAATTTAAAGCGAAAGGTTATCCGTTTGCATTTAGGTGGTCTATTATCTACGTTCTGGCTTCGGAAGCGTGACCCTTTCAACCTGTCTAGGGAACTCAACATTTGATGCTTCTAGACCAGCGGTTTAGCCTGTGCGTTCTGTCAGTGAGTAAGTGAATTAATTATTTAATTTAAGATTTTTATTATGTAATTAGGAAAAAACTAAAGATGGGTATGGTTTTGTTTTATTTATTCGGGAAAACAATGAATTACACAATATAAATTACAAAAAAGATAGGATACAGAACAATACAAATTTAATGTGAAACCAACCACGTTCTCCACAGATACAGAATGGGACAATTTGGTAAATTTTAAGACTAGCGTTGTAAACAATAAAAAAGAGGAATATTAATAGTAAAGTATCAACAAAACATAAAACTGTGAATAGTGCCGCATAAGTGGAACAACATTGTCACATTATTTTTCAATATGATAAGCAACATGAGTCTAAAACTTCTATGCGATAAAGCAAACAGCTCCAAACTGCAGAAATTCTTATTAAAATTGCTCGTAAGGCGACGAAGAGGTGCACGCAAGCCGGTATTTGTAAGACTGGAAGTAGTGGCGAATACAGGTCGTGCGCGCACCTCGCGTCCATGGCATGTTCTGGGAGCTATATAACACAACTTGTTACCAATGTCTAAACAATCATACGAGTTCTTGCATAAGTCATATAAAAATGTACTTTTATGAACAAAGCCTACGCCTAGAAGTCAAAGAAAGCAGATCATATTTATTGTAGAAGGGGTTTCACACAGGTACTGCATATTCCAATTGAGATCTAACTAGTGGTCGACAGAGATATAAATATGTACTAGGGTGCTTACTTTCTGTGAATGATGTCATCACAAAGCCGTACATGCGTGCATTGTTAACAACTTTATTAACATGTGCATCTAAGCGCAGTTTATCGTCAAGTAATATTCCCAGGTCGCGGATCAAATTCTCCCTTGCCAGAGATTCACTGTGTATTGCATAGGGATGTTTAAATATATTTTTATTTTTAGCGAACAACATACAAGGTGTTGTTTTGCATCCTCGCCAAATTCGAGGAGGTGACTATGCTAATGATTCTCGACACGAATCAATAATAAAATAAGTAGGTATTTATTTTAATTTTTTGTATTTTTCGGAAATCGGCATGTGTAGGGCCCGTGTGATACCGCCCTGTAACTGCGCTGTAACTGTAACGCATGCACACAGCGACATAGTCGTACGACACTGCCTACCGCATACGCAACGGGGCGATTTTGTTCTTTGAAAGTGGAGTATTCTGAAATACTGTCAAACTTAAATACACACATCAACAGGGATATTTCATACTCAATTAAATAACTCGAAAAGTACTGGCCGCATTGGAATCTTTTATACACCGATTTGTTTGTAATTTATCTCAGACTAATTCTTAATTCAAATTTTTGAAAATTGTTTTGTTTCGGTGGCATAAAAATGTCTTGATGTGTAGGAGAGGGAATTTTCATTTGTGCGAAATTTAGAAAACAATACGAATTACGTTTAGTTACAGTTTTTTTTTCATTTTTAAACGAAAGATAAAGTTAAAATTGAGGTTTTGTAGCCATGCAACGCCAACATTTGACGAGGGCGGAGATGTTACGAGCTGTGGGAATGCTGGAAGCTGGGTCTGTTCAGCGTAATGTTGCTGAGGCCATAGGGACCCACCAAAATGTAATTTCAAGATTGTGGACACGCTATCGTGCCACAGGTGAAATAGCAGAGAGGCACCGGGGGCCAAGTCGCATCACTACCCCCAGACAAGACCGATTTTTGCAAATTACTGCGCGAGCTCAACCAAATGCAATGGCGACCCAATTGGTCCAAAGGCTGCGAGTGGAACACCAAGTGCTTGTGAGTGACCAAACTGTAAGAAGGCGACTGCATGAAAGCAATCTACGCTCTCGTAGCCCACTCCGGGTCCCACCTTTACGGAGAGGCAATCGTGGACGACGATTAGAATGGGTTCGGAACCACGTGGACTGGGGCCGTGAGCAATGGTCCAATGTGCTGTTCACGGATGAATCCAGGTTCGGCTTTCATCCAGATTCACGAAGGACGCGTGTTTGGCGAGTTCCTGGACGATGGAGCCGTCTTCAGAACCCTCAGGAAGTTCACCCATACCAAGGAGGAACAATTATGGTTTGGGCAGGAATTCGTCTTGGAGGACGGACGGATCTCGTTTGGGTGCGGGGCAATATGACGGCAGAACGATACGTCCAACAGGTGCTGGGGCCCGTAATCTTGCCCCACAGAACACAAATGGGGCAAGATTTCCTGCTCATGCACGACAATGCCCGGGCACACACGACGAGAACGGTAGCAGCTTGGTTACATACACACAATGTTAGGGCCTTAGACTGGCCTGCTCAATCGCCAGATCTAAATCCCATTGAGCATGCGTGGGATATGCTGCAAAGAAGAGCTCTGAAGGAAGTTCCTGAAAATCTGGCTACAGAAGATCAACTTTTTGCGCACCTCAGAGGGACATGGGACAATATTCCGCAGCAAGACATTGACAACCTTGTTCTGAGCATGCCGAATCGTTGCCGATGTGTTATGAACATCATGGACGCTTTCTCAGACTACTAACTTCAAGTTTATAAACACAAATTAAATGATTTTTCTATTTTTTTCAGTTTTTACTCACAAATTAAAAGTTAATTCATATACGGTTTCCGTCTATGCTTCATTTTTTTTCCATAAAATCCTGAAATTTTAATCGAAGTACCTTAACCATTATTAAAAAATGGTAGAATATTAAATAACGTATCTTTTAAATATATACATGTCATATAAATAATTAACACATTAATAGTAATTCGCTTTTTTAAAAATATCCCTAGACCGTGTTGATGTGTGTACCTAAAAAAACAAGTATGTATTAATTACTGAGCAGGATCGTAATTTTATTTGATTATTTATGTCTTTCATAACAGCCGCCTGAAATTTGACGAGGATGCAAAACAACACGTTGTATAGAAATACTGAGTTGGAGTTTTTTTTTTAATGCAATAATCTGCAAGACGATTGAGGTCTTGTTGAAGGAGTTGACAGTCAAGCATAATTTTGATGGTTCTCAAGACTTTAAGGACATCTGCGTAGAGTAAGAATTTAGAATTAAGAAAGCCAATATTATTGATAAATATAATAATTAACAAAGGTCCCAGTATCGAGTCTTGAGGCACCCATGGTAAAACAGTTATGGATTTGGAATGAAAACAATTAACCACCACTTTATGCGTTCTATTTGTTACATAAGAAGTAAACGAACGGAACAAATCCCCACGAGGGTCGTTAAATGCTATTTGGCCTAAAAGTAATTTATGATCGACCTTTTCAATCACTTTACGGAAATCAGTATAAATAGAGTCCACCTGTACACGTGTGTCTAAACTATTGAAAAAATAATCAGTACCTATATTCAATCAAATTAGTAGTGGTAGATCTTTTCTTGACGAACCCGGGCTGTTGCTTAATAATCTGATCATGAATAATCGGATAAAGCTGATCGTGGACAAGCCTTTCGAGAAGCTTCGACAAGATCTACAGAATGGGAATAGGACGGTAGTTCTCAATTTCATATTTTGAAACAGATTTATGGACAAGGGTGATATTGGCTCGTTTCCACTCTTCTGGGAAAGTTCCTTGGCTCAAACATTTACTATAAATAATATATAGTGGGAGGCTTATCGTGTCAGCGGTATTTTTAAGGAAGAGTGTCGGGATACTATCAGAACAATCTATGGACTTATAGCTTAAAGCACTGTGTACTTGTTCAATACTGATCACAAGATTGATAACGAGACGACTATTCTTAGCATCGTCGAAGGTCTGCTGCTGCACATTGTTGAGATGGGAAGACTCATTAACAGGATGGAAGAAGTATAAAAAGAGATTACAGATTTCATCCGGTTTGTTGGACGACTGGCCTTGGTAATGTATAGTCGAAGGAATGCAAGGTATGGATTTACTGCGGAATATAAAATATATATAGATAATTTGGGCTACAAAGCACTGTAAATATGACACTTTAGGGATATGCAACTAAAGACTAATAACAAATTATAATTAATATTTTAAGAAATCGTTTCTCCACAATGAGACCGCCTTTTGACCCGTTTCAATCCTTCTTGAGGTTTCTGTGGACAATAATAGAATGGATATTATACATATACCAACTTTTTTAAGCAATATATTTCTCAGTAGAAGCCCTGAGGCTGGTCTGTGTGCCCGGTTGATGGCAATAGGCTCGCCCCCTGTTACATGGGACTTGAACATGACTGGCGAAAAATGTCGGAGTAATATATAAGTTAAACCTGTGTCAAACCCTTTAAGGGTTACAGGCGTGATGTTGTGTGTATTACCTAAGTAGTTAATTTTTTTATCAAAGAAAGAGAGAAAGAAAAATATTTTATTTGGGACATGCACAGGAAATACAAATAATAATAATAAAATAAAATAAAATAAAAAAAGAACCCTATGTAAATTATAAGTTTTTTTTTTAATTGGTAGCTGTAGTAGTGAAATGCGCGTGCTTGACAGTGTTCTTTTTTTGACATTCATAATGATACCCCGAATTGAGTAGTGAGAATGTGGCTGTTTGATGAGTAAGGAAGGGATCGAGTTCGAGTTGCGTAATGTTTAGTACAACATTATAACATTCGTTTGGATGGTATTGTGGTTACTATGAGACTGGTTGTTTTAATGTTGGCAATAAGCTTACTGTTTCAGAAACTTTTAAAGAGGATTTATAGCATGGGTGTAGATAAAACAAATAAATTTAACCAAAAAAGTTAAAACTCCCTGTATACGAATAATTTGTTACCTTGTCTAAGGATTGTTCTGGCAGATCTTGTGTGATTTCTGCTGGATCCTGTAACAGAGAATAGTAAGTTGGTATAGTGATTATATTAGATAACTAACACTGATTGTATGTCACCTTAAATTAATACTCGCCTATTTATTGTCCCACTGCAGGGCAAAAAGGCATTTTCTCATTCAGAGAAAGCACGAGCACTGATCACCACGCTTACTCAAGATGGATTAGAAGGCGCTACTTTTTATAAAATGTTTTCTTACACTGTCACACTGCTGAACAAGGAATAATCAACCTATACTGTTCCCACTGCTGGGACACAGGCCTCTTCTTTGTGAGAGGAAGCAGGCCGTAACCACCACGCGGGCCCAGTGCGGGTTGGTAGATGTCACATGGCTTTGAATTTGTTGGTTCTAGGATATACCGGTTTCCTCAAGATATTTTCCTTCACCGTTTTGAGAGCAGTGGTGATGAAATTATTTACGCAACGCAGCTGGTCAGTTGCGGTCGTTACCACTGGGCCACCACTGCTTTGCTAAACAAAGGCCTCCCCCAAATCCTATTAAATTTAAAATTAAATAAAAAACTAGGACCGTGTTCCTAATCAAACATTTCATAGGAAGGCACTGATGCGTTCTACGAGTATAGTATATAAATAAAAATATATAGAAAATTCTCCCGACCGATTTCGGTCACGCTGGCCAATAGGAAGGACCCATCTCAACGGAGATTTGCCAGGTACGAGATATTATAGTGCACAAGTGGGTGCGCAAATGCAGGTGCACTCTCTCTTCCTTTACTCTCATAATCCGATAGGACGGCAATCCGACACGACCGGGGAGAGATCAGGTGCAGGACCAACGCCTTTACGCGCTTTACGAGGCACGGGGTGTCACACCACCAAGATTACCGGAATCCTGGGAAAAGTTTAAATGAATATAGGTGCTCAGTTCAAATTTGTCTGATAATGTTGACTTACCACATCGAAGAGCCCTTTTCCACTATGCTCGGTGTCTTTACGGTCGTGCAGCTCTGGGTTATCATCTACCCACTCGTTAGGCTATGAAAATAAAATTCACACATTTTAGTGAAGAACTTTTAGTGATTTCCTGTCTCAGAGATATCATGCGTATTATGTGATGGTTCTGCAAATATTTTTGCTCACTAGCCTCCGGAGCACGTGATAGAATGAGTTAAGGGAACATGTGGGCCCCTGTTATATACAGGGGTTTGCTCAGATTGGAAGTTTCCGAAAAAGTCGAAAAAAGACTAGAAAGATTACCAGAATCCTGGGAAAAGTTTGAATAAATATAGGTGCTCAATTAAAAAATTTGTTTGATAATGTTGACTTACCACATCGAAGGTGATATCTCCGCTATCCTCGGTGTGTTTCCGGACGTCCAGCTGTAGGTAATCACCTACCGACTCGTCAGACTATAAAAATAAAATTCACCCATTTTAGTAAAGAACTAATTAGTGATTTCCCGTCTCAGAGATCTCATGCGTTTTTTAATGATAAATGATTTTATTTCTGTAAGTAGGTATTTACAAACACTTTTACACGTCAATCATATTTTTTTTAAACTAGATGAGGTGTGCTTTTCCTATCTGACTACTCTGAGAAGAAAGGCCGAAACAAACACAGAGGTCACAGTCTCTTTTAAAGTCCAGACAGAATCTTGGTCAGATCATGTGAAGGCTATGTAGATCGGTGTCTGAAATGGTCTTTTGAGGAAAGAACCACAAAGATTGAGTAGACCTGTCCAGTCAGTGCACGCAATTCTTAGCAATCGTGCAGTTCAACTCAGAACTTAAGGACCTCAACGATTCGACGAACAATGGTGCCGATTCTCTTGTCATAAAATTCTCTAAACTAGACTAAAAATCACCAAAATTTAGTTTATTCCTGTCAAACGACGATTTCCCATTCTGAAATTGACTAAAGTGACACAACTTAACCAAATTTTAGTTTGACAGCACTAAGATGGCACTGAGATTATAATTTAGTGAAAATTGCAATTTTGCTATTCTGAATTTTACGTTTTTCACCTAAAATTTTGATTGTCGTAACTAAATCTGCCTGTTTTTAATCGCGTTTAAAAAGGTGTGGAATAAAATTAGTTGTCATGAACTAAAATTCATACCAACACCTCGACTTCAGATGCAAAAACAGTACTGTATCTTTTTTTTCTTTTCTTTTGCTTATATCTCGAAAACGGTGTGTCCTATCGCAAAAATAATGAAAATTTCGACCCCCTTTATAGAACCCCGGAACATATAAAATCCAACGTGTTGGTAAAAAAAAAAAATATTTTTTCATATTTTTCATACAAAAAGTGAAAAATTACATACAAAGCATGTCGAGGCTGCAAAATAATGCGCGACTCTGACTCTAAAAAAAAATCACGTGGTACGGCAAACAAGTACCACGTGGAGTCACAATTGCCAAAGATTTTAGATGTGTCAAAATTATTTTTAAATTTAGAGATTTTATTTTGCAGAATAGCGTTAAGATTCTCATAGCCAAAAGTAAGGAATTTTAGTGATAGTTTAGTTAGTTTAGTTCGGTGTACAACAGAATCGGCACCATTACCAAAGAAAGGACATTTGAGTAGGCCGCCTAAGTTACTCAGACTGCCAGATCATGTGACTATGTGATGGCTCTGCAAATATTTATGCTCACTAGCCTCCGTATCACGTGATGGAATATGGTTAGGGTTACATGTGGGCACCTGTAATATACAGGGGTTTGCTGATATAGTTAAAAATGCCCTAGATATCTGTTAAGTGTTGATTTCTCTTCATATTTCTGCAAATTCGGCCACACATGTCATTAAAGAACAGTTGTTTGTTTAGTTGAATTCTCAGTGGTATTCTTAATAAGAAGAATCCATTTTTCTTTAACTCTTAAAGTTACAACAGTCGAAAGAATTGGAAACACAAGTTGAAATCCCGCTTCCAATCTTGCTGACTTGGTTAACTTTTTCAGTAAGCCATGAAATATTCTCATATACATTGTGCCGACACGCGAAAACAATAATGTTTGAAAATGATGATAGAGATGAAGAATGATGTTAATTCTTACATTTTTATCGTCTGCGTGTAGAATTTGGAAGCCATGTCCGTCGGTGATGGTACGGTGAGACTCATTGGAATCTGCTGGAGCCTCATCAGCAGGAGGTTCCTTCAAAAATTTACAAATTTTGTGAAGTTCTTTTGCACTCTTTTAAATTTTATATATGAGTTTCGTTCCACTGGATAATCCTAGCCAACATAAAAGGACAAACCGCTAGGTATCCCGTGAAATTCAATTTTTATTACGGTTTTTGCAGTTCGCTGCATATTTTGTTCAAAATACATATGATTTCCGACCGCAACGCATAATTATGTATTTACAAAATTATAATCATTAAAATCATCAATACAACTCTCAAATAAATACGGCGCAAATACTCCTATCCTTTTGGGACTTATGTTTTTGAGCCGTTTGGGAATGAAACACTAGGGCCATGGGGTCCGAATGGCCACGGCGACGTGAACGGGCGCCGTCAGTAGGCACTGCATGGTCATCTCTTAGCTGCCACAGCTTATTTTAATTTCTGAATTATATTTTATCTTTTTTTATTACGGACGCTTTTAACGAGAAAGGCCTTTCTACGACGTTTCTAGTACGTGGGAGTGTACTTCTCTCCGAGCCGAACTCTCGCCGAGTTCCAGAACTCTTTAAAAGAGTTAAGTGTCGTCGTCGCCGGGTACCATCGCTTCCCCGTGCTAGTGCTCGGGGACTTCAACGCCAAAAATCCGGCTTGGGGTTCCCGTTACACTGATGTGCGGGGCAGGATGGTGGAGGACTGGGCTCTGGAGACAGGCCTGGTCGTCCTAAACCGGGGTTCTGTCCCCACGTGTGTGCGGATGCGGGGTGAGCCTGTGGTGGACATCTCGTCCGCCCAGACCTCTAGCGCGCCGGTCCAACAGGCCCCGAGTGGTCCGCGGTGGGCGCTGAAGCAGATGGACCGGGAGCTCCTCCTGGAAGCCTCGATCGTGCAGGCCTGGGTGTCATCACCGGACAGGCCTGCCGATATTGACGATGAGGCGGAGTGGTTCCGAGAGGCCATGTCCGAGATTTGCGACGTGGCAATGCCCCGAGTCCGTCCAGGAAGCGCCCGACGTCAGGTGTACTGGTGGTCGCAGGAGCTGGAGACGCTACGCAACGCGTGCGTCGCAGTGCGACACCTGTACTCCAGGCACCGTAGGCTCCGCATCCGCCCTCCGGATGCGGAAGCGACGGAGGCGGAGCTGTACGAGGGATACAGAGCGGCGAAGACCGCCCTCTAAGAGGCTGTCCAGCGGGCCAAATATACGGCCCGCGAGGAGTTGGTGGAGACTCTGAACGGAGATCCATGGGGGCGCCCTTACAAAATGGTGCGGAATAAACTCCGCCCCCAGCTGGTGGAGGAGGTGGTGAGCGCTCTGTTCCCTTCACGGGGGGAGCATACTCCCCCGCCCATGGCTCCGCCGCTCGCGGTGCCTGAAGCGGACCACGCGGACGACGACGACGACACCCCTGAAGGGACCGGGGTAGATCTGAGAGTGGCGTAAGGTAGGCTGAAGGCCAAAAATACCGCCCCAGGACCCGACGGCCTGCCAGGGAAAGCCTGGGTCCTGGCCTCGACGGCTCTTGGGCCTCGACTGGAGGCGCTCTTAAGCGCATGTATGGAGAGAGGCCAGTTTCCACTCCGTTGGTAGACGGGGAAGCTGGTCCTCATTCGGAAGCCAGGGCGCCCTGCGGACTCTCCGTCCGCATACCGGCCCATTGTGCTGCTCGACGAGGTCGGCAAGCTCTTTGAGAGAGTAATTGCAGGCCGCCTCGTCGGGCACCTGGTGAGGACGGGGCCGGATCTTGCGGATAGTCAGTTCGGCTTCCGCAAGGGGCGCTCGACGGTGGACGCCATCATGCGCGTTAGAGCCCTCACGACGGGGGACGCGGTGTCTCGGGGCAGGGTTGTCATGGCGGTGTCACTCGACATCGCCAACGCATTTAACACCCTGCCCTGGAGTTGCATTGGGGAGGCACTCCGGTATCACCGGGTGCCAACCTACCTCCGTCGAATAGTCGAGGCATGTCTGACGGACAGAGCCGTCATCTACCCCGGTCGCGATGGGGAGTGGAACCGGCGAGAGATGTCGTGCGGTGTCCAACAGGGATCGGTTCTAGGGCCGCTCCTGTGGGACATCGGTTACGACTGGGTGCTGCGGGCGACCTCCCTGATGGCGTCAGCGTGGTGTGCTACGCTGACGACACGCTGGTCCTGGCGCAGGGGAGGTCGCATCAGGCGGCGGCCGACGCGAGACACGCGGGGTTGCGATAGTCGTGGAGAGGATCCGGCAGTTGGGTCCCGAGGTGGCTTTGCACAAGTCCGAGGCCATGTCTTTCCATGGGCCCCGGAACAGGCCACCATCGGGATCCCAACTAACGGCAGGAGGGGTTCACATCAGCGTCGAGTCCACGATGAAGTACTTAGGACTCGTGCTCGATAGCCGGTGGAATTTTGTGGAGCACTTCCGACGTTTGGCCCCCAAACTGGAACGGACTGGGGCCGCCCTAAAGCGGCTCCTGCCCAACCTGAGGGGTCCAAACGCCTCCTGCCGGAGGCTTTACGCGGGGGTCGTGCGGTCCATGGCTACATATGGGGCCCCGGTGTGGGCGCGTTCACTGCGGCGGAGAGCCGCCCACTATCTGAACGCGCCCCAAAAGGTGGTAGCCGTAAGGCTGATCCGGGGCTACCGCACGATCTCGGGCGAGGCGGCAAGCCTCCTTGCCGGACTGCCGCCGTGGGATCTGGAGGCGATAGTCCTCGCGCGCCTGTATGAGTGGCGCGCGGAGGCACTACGCCGGGGGGAAACCCCGCTTCCGCGGCAAATCGCGGCGGAGCGGACGGACCTCCGGCGCGATCTCATGGCGGCATGGAAAGAGCGACTGTCGCAACCCAGCGCTGGGCACGCCATGATAGCGGCGGTAAGACCCCTCTTTGAGGAGTGGCTAGAGAGGCGTCACGGCGTCCACACCTACCGCCTGACGCAGGTCCTCACCGGACACGGAAGTTTCGGGAGGTTCCTGCACATCATCAGGCGGGAGGAAACGCCCGGGTGTCACCACTGCGATGATCGCCCCGAGGACACGGTGGAGCATACGGTGGGGGCCTGCCCTGCATGGGCGGAGCACCACCGTGTCCTCGTAGAGGCGATCGGCAGCGGCGGCGATCTCTCACGCCCGGCCTTGGTTCAAGCCATGGTCCGGGGCGAGGGGGAGTGGGAGGCAGTCGCCTCCTTCTGCGAAGCAGTCATGCTAGCGAAGGAGGTGGCGGGACGGGAGAGGGAGAGAGTCTCCCGTCCAAGCCGCCGCGGTGGACGCTCCGGGCGTCGGGAGCCGCGTGACGACTCCCGGCCACCGTAGGCGCGGGCCTGCGGGCGGTGAGTAATGGGTAGCTCACCGTCCGATCAGGACCAGGCCCGTGCTGGACGGCGCGTACGTGTTCCACGCGCGCCTCAAAGAGATGTCAGCATCGAAGAGGGGGCCCACTAGGGCCCAAGCCTGCCGGGAAAGCGGGATCATCCGAAAGGGGTACCGCTGACCCGGAACATAAAGGGCCAAGGAAGGAACACGGGTGGGTTTTAGTCAGTAAGAGTCTGACACTCCCTTCCGCTCCACCCAGAGCGGGAGGAGTCATTTGATGATTTCCCATCCTCAAAAAAAAAAAGGGGCAATTCTCGTACTTATAAAAGCCTTCCAATTTAAGTCCCAATCTCATCTCAGTGACAATCAATGGCAAAACTTGTCAAAAATGTATGTAAATTGATTATATTTTTGACAGATTGAGACTGAGATCAGACTGGAAACTTTCTTAAAATTACAGGAATTGCCCATCAGGAAACCTGTCTGACTCAGAAGCCTGTCGAATGCGCTACCACTCCTTAGAAGACTAAAAATGGTGAAACTTGCCTCATTACTCGAGTCCTCAGTCATCCCAAAAGGCTTCTCAATGATATGGTAGTAGATGATCTCTCTTAGAAAGGGTTTCTTCAAGTTTGGGGTCGAAATCGTCAAAGATTTTTCATCTTTATCTTCTTGCACTTTGTACACCAGTTCTCTTGGGGTTCTACGCTGGAAACAGAAGAATAGAAAAGTGGTTATGACTCTTTAAGCTAAGAGCACACTCGGCAGTAATGTCGACCCGCAACGCAACGCATTTCAATTCACAAAAGTGCTGTGTGGCTCGCTTGTAGTGTGCGATGGATTATGTAAAATGTGTAAAGTTATGTAGGAGGAATTCGGTAATGCTGCGGCCTGCTCAAATCTGCGTTAAGCTTTAAGGTGCCTTATTAAATACGAAGTAGTTTAGAAATCATTATTTTCAAACCCTTTGATTGCCTCAGAAAAATAATGTAGTACCTACCTTTTTTGGTCAAGCTAAAGTGTTGAGATTGCAGCAAGAGAAAGTAGGGATATTTCATGTGTTACTCACTTTTGTTTTTGATAGAGAATGTCCAGAAGACCAGTGTACCCCCAGCCAAAGTACGGTTATGCTTAACTGTAAAAGACAAATGAGAGAATGAGACATTTATACAAGGTGGAGACGGACGACAATAAATATATTTATTTATTTAAAGTTAATATTCTACAAGTTTTACAATATTTGACACAACTAACTATTTACACTAAGTACTACACTTTAAGACTTACTTTTTCCATACAAAAACAATAAATTAAAATTCGTATATAGAATCATGTTCCCAGTCTGCATATAAAAGTTCAACCAAATATATCAAATAGTTTAGTCACTATAGCTAGTCAAAGATTGGCAAAACGTATAGTCACTCTGTCTCTGCTATTTAGTTTATTTGAAAAAAAAAAAACATTTTTTATTTGACAGTTCCATAATACTCTTAAGCAATAGTATTGCCAGTGTTTTAATTTATAGAGGCACGAGGAACAGGGTGTGAAGTTCACTCATACCACCATAGAAAAGGGAGGATCCTCCGACCAGACGGGTGTCGTGTCTGGTTGGTAACAGCCCAACGATTGATGTCGGGACGTTGTATATACGCTAGTCGCGCGGTAAACTCTGCTTGCGCGATGCAGGATTTGCGTGACGTCAGTGTGATGCATAGTTCGCCTGTGGCGATGTTGATATCGCTATATTACTCCCCTCCGGAGACCGGAGGTCGATAGTGGGCTGAGTCGTGTATCTTGCGATGCTTGCAGTGCCAGTTGAGGTTCCAGTGGGTTGGAACCGGGTGCCGCATAGTTCACGGTGAGTCGGAACTGTCTGCGGTGATTCCCCAGTAAGTTGGGGTGGCGCTGCGTTATGCTCCAGTGCGTCGGATGTGGTAGAGCGCTGGGTTGAGGCTGACTGCTGGCGTCGACCCCAGGAGAGGTGTGAAGGGCTGGAGTTGTGGAGCAGCCGAAAGTGCAGTGTGCTATGCCAAGGTAGCTGATGAGGCTGAGGGTGATGACCAGGAATGCGCGTTCGCTGCATGGTGGTGGTCAGGATACCCGTTGAAGCCGTGGGTGCTGGCTGGCTGAGACTCGCCACTCGAAAGCTTGAGGAAGCAATGTAGATGATGTCACGCTGATGTAGTTGCACAAAGGCTGCACTGATGTTCATACTTGGGGTATACAGGTGAGTATAGGTGTACCGCTTCAAGTTGATTGCCGTCTCCACACTGTGTATCTCTTAAGCTTGGAAATCTAGCATTGACTCGAAGATAGCAAGGGGCCATATAATTTTAAACACGAGGTACATAAATAGATTGTTCTATGAGAGTGTTACCTAATTGCCTACGTGAAACAAGAATCTCCTATAACAATTTGGGATCATTATTAACTGCAATTTGAATGACCACTAATTGCTTCACTCATTACGGCAGTGTTCATAATCACCTTTTAAGATACTGAATGTAGCTGAGTTTGTCTGGGCTTTGTTCATAACCATGATCGGTTTATCTATTCCTGCCCCCATCCTTTGCTGTCCCGGTTTCTAGGGACATTAATGCCTCATTGGTATCGTGGTCGCAAGGGCGATTGTTAAGCATGGGGTCCTGGGTTCGATTCCCTGGTTGGGCAAAGTCTGACCTGTTGGTGCAGTTGGTAACGACCCTGCCTTCTGAGCCGCTGATCCCGGGTTCGATCCCCGGACAAGTCAAACATTTGTGTGCATGAACATGTCTGTTTGACCTGTGTCTGTATATATTTATATAGTAGGTATGTTTATCAGTCATCAGGTTACCTTAGTTCAGGCTCTACCTAGTTCGGGACCTGAAGACGTTGTGTGGTTGTAGTCTCATAAAAATAAAAGTAATATTGGGTTTTTCCATTGGAAATTTCTCGGTAGCAGCCGGAGTCTGGCTTGTGCCCGATGCCCGGTTGACGACAATAGGCTCGCCCCCATGTACATTGGACTTAAGCTTATGTGGCGAAACGTGTGTGTACCTACTATACGTACCTCTGCCTGACCCTTGGCGGATTATAAGCGTGGTGTTATGTTACGTTAAAAATAAAATAAAAACAGTCTCACCAACAAATACTTCATGTTGACACCTCACAGAACTTAATGATATAATTTCGTCTTCATCGATCTATTATATAGTTGTTAATTAATAGTTATTTTATCTTATCTGTCTGTTTTATTACTTTGCGATATTTAAGGTTTAGGAGACCGTTGTAGTTGCTTGTCTTATGAAAATGTATGGTAAAAGATGGCGACTGTTTCTTTGACAGCCTCGATGTGACCGCAAGCGTGCATGCGGTGCGTGGGTCCTGGATTGGATCGGGGATCCTTATTTAGTTCTCCCATTAGGCGTTTGGTTGTCTGGTCTTGGTTTTGGGTGGGTCGAGGCTCTTCTCCATAGGACCAATTTGTAAAATTACAAGTCCTTCCGTCGTTTATCATCCTACCTTGCCATAAATTATGTTTAACTGGCTTTCGTAAAAGAACAAAATGAAACGGATTTTTGAAGATAGAGCGTTCCTTGGCTTCGTTTATAGGAGGAGTAAAGAAGGTTTAATAGCATATTTTTAAAATAGAATAATTTAGACACATACTTAGGACCTGTATGGAACTGTACATTACTTCACCGACCCACGTGCCGTGCATTCTGTACACACAGCATACTACCTCTTAATGTAAAAATAATAATGTAACAATATATTTAAATAAATCAGTATTTAACGAATCTTCACGGCGGTTGGTTTTACTTCATCATCCCAATAGAATCGCCCCGTTATCTATAAGTATAGGGATCCCCAAAATTTTTTTTTGGTCCTTCGAGGCGGATCAGTAATAATGAAGAACATCTTCAAAAACTTATCAAATAACAGACAATTATTTTGGCATCGGAGTTAAACATCATACGTCGTAATAAATCATAAATCAACAGTGTCCAAACATCAAGCAACGTCTTCAAAATCTAACGACTGAAGTGAATATTACGTTTTGATAATGAAGATGGCCTTTATTTCAAATCATCATCAATAATGTTATTCTAACCAAACATTCGTTGGATTCAGCAAACGTTGATTGGTACGGTTACAAATATTTCACACGAGCGCATTGACAGTCATCATCTCCAGCCAACAGAATGGTAAACTTACGATACCAATGTATTTTAATAATATCAAGGACTTGTATCGTTTAGTCAAAATGTCAGCTAGTCTTCTCTAACTACTTAATCATCGAAATCAAGGTTCCACTCCTAAGCAACGAATTGTTAGAGTTAAACATAATCATATCATTATCTACTCGTATTTCGCCAAAGAGAGGATTACAGTATTATCATCTCATTTTATCAGTACCATTCATAGCTTACGATCTACGCAAGGATACAGCATTTCTACTATCAGAAGCAGATCTACAATCATGCACTCATGTACTCAACGATATCTTGTTATGCTCATTAAACAATTTACGATCTAAACATAACGCAGTGTACCTGTGAAATCAAAATCTTCAATCAAAAACAATGATGCCACTCCGTAAAATCGTCATGTGGAATACAATATGTCTAATGTATAATATGTAAAATGTCTAATGTGTAAAATGTATAATACATCCGAATGCCAAATGCGCATGATTTGCGTCAACGGAGTCACAATGATCAACATTTTATCGTTACAATAAATTCATAACATAGCTTTTGTTCTTATATTGTTTTTATTTATTTTTGTAACGTGAATACTGTGTTTTTTCTTGTATTGTTTTATGAATGCTGTGCACTCCTGTAATTGACGTAAACACTAGTACATGTCTCTGTTCTCTTTTATTTGTAAATGTTTGTGTTTGTGTTGTTGATGTGCCTTAATAATAAATAAATAACAACAAGTTTATAAAAAAAGAAAAAAATAATATTTTACACAAGTAAATATTCTGATTCAATAAAGGTCAGACGATCCAGCACTATAAGGGAAAACTTAAGGATGAAGCAGAACGTCTCAAAAGGTTGTACCTCAACCGAATGCATTCACGCGATTCACAATCTCAACGTTGATACGAATGCCTGGGATCCGTTGTTGGTTCATTTATTGTGCAAAAACTGGACCCAGAACCTTGTGCTGACAACAAAGAAGCACGTAGGACACCTCGTGATTTACTAAGGTAGGACGAATTAATGGCATCCTTCGAGAATAAGTTTACCACTCTTGAGTCCATTCATTCAAAGAACAAAATCAAAAGTCATTTATTCAAACTGGGCTGAGAATCAGCACTTTTGAACGCCATATTTGAGGGAAGGAGGCAACCCGACCCCCGACGCTACCGCAATACAAATAACTTTAATTAGAAAAACCATTCTAAAGGTTTCACTAACAAAAATTATCAAGCCGACATTACTCAAACTTCAAAATGCTCTGTATGCAACTCAAAATATCATGCTCGCAATTTGTATTCGCGCAATTCGCTTGTAACAACGTATTATTGAAAACCCTATTCACTAGTTTCTTATTATTATTTTTCATGTTATTATCACACCAACTTCAGCGCAAAATATACCTAATCATGAATCGTATTATGCGACTAGAAACGAAGAGAATCAAGCTATTTACTTAAATAGAGTATTCAATCTTCAGTATATCAAGGACGTGTGGCGTCTAGTTGTCAACTGCAACATGACGACTTACTGGAAAGGCTCCACTATCAAAGGTTACGTCAACCACATCAAGTAAACATTATCAGCCTTCAGCTAGAGCACGAAATTAGCGAAATTGATCACTATGATAGGTTACTTAAATATACGATACTATACGGATCGGAAAACCCCTGTGTACGCATGTTTTCTGGACTTCTCAAAAGCCTTCGATCTGGTGTCTTATGGGATTTTATGGAAGAAGTTGTATGACGGAACAACGCTTCCAGGTGAGTTTATTGAGTTGTGTAGGTTTTGGTACGGCCATCAAACCATATGGTGCGGTGGGCGGGCTCACTATCCGATCCGTACGGGCTGGAGTGTGGGGTCAGGCAAGGAGGTCTGACGTCACCGAAACTCTTCTGTCTGTATGTAGAACAGCTGATTCGTGAGCTCAGCGGTACTATGGTAGGTTGTTCAATTGATGGAACACTTGTAAATAACATAAGTTACGCCGACGACATGGTGCTGCTGGCTCCATCGATCAGCGCCCTCAGGACGCTATTGTCGGTTTGTGAGCGATATGGGGAGGCCCAGGGTCTCAGATATAATGCAAGAATGAGCGAGTGTCTGTTGTTCAAGGCAGGCACTAAGAGCTACGATATTCCACCTATCAAACTCGTGGGGATCGCTCTAGAGTGGGTTATTTCTTTTAAATATCTGGGGCACTGGGTCACTGATACGCAGACCGATAATAGTGACATGGAGAGGGAACGTAGGGCACTGTCAGTCAGGAGCAACGTGTTGATCCGTAGGTTTGCAAAGTGATCAAATGACGTAAAGTCTACTTTGTTAAGGTCATACTGTCAATCCTTTTATACTTGCAGCCTATGGGTCGACTACACGCAGAGGGCTTACAGGGCCTTACGAGTCCAATACAATAACGCATATAGGGCACTGTTGAGGCTGCCGCGAATCTGCAGCGCTTCGGGGTTGTTCGCTGAGGCATGTATTCTATTACTTCTACTATTATATATAAGCCATGACTTCTAAGCTATGTGCAGAGCCGCGCTAACAGTCTCGTGTTGACTGTGGCGAATAGGGCTGATGGTCTCTTATGGAAACACTGGACGAGGACGCAAGTGTTGCCTACAAACCGTGCCCAGAAGTAGTAGATGTGTGTAGTATTTATTGTTGTGTGTTGTGAATCATATTGTTATCGTCCTGACATAAATTGGTGCCGATTCCCTTGTTTACAAACTAAACCAAATTTAAGTTCATTGCATCTTTTTCTTTCTATTTCATTAAGAAAAGGACAGAAGAAACATTTTAGTTTAGTCCTTTTAACTCCTTTTAACTTTTAAATCACGCCTAAACTTGTATGGACTACCTACTCCATACAAGTTTAGACGTGATTTAAAAGTTGACAACTAAAATTACATCAAATTACGTCAGGTGCTGACTAATTTGACAGGACTAAAGTAATATTTATCTTCTGTCCTTTTCATAATGAAATAGAAAGAAAAAGATGCACTCAACTTAAATTTAGTTTAGTTTGTGAACAAGGGAGTCGGCACCAATGTCGAATTTATTATTTGACACCTATGTTTATAATATAAGTTCTGACACCAGTTTTGTAAGTTGTTTATTTATTTACTAACAAACATTAGATTGTATTTACCTGGAAATAAATATCAAAGTCCGAAGAAGCTGAAATGAGGTGCAGTAAACGGGTTGGGTTATATTCATAATTCATTATTCGGTGGACTGGACGAGAGGTTTGCCGAACATATTATTTGCAATACTAAAATAAAGTACGGTTCCGTGCAGGACCTGCATTGTTAATCTGTAAAAATCTCACCGTGAAAATTAGGTGAAGTGAGCGTGGAGCCCCCATTATATAATTATACTCTTTGGCGTGGAGTAAGAGATTGAATTTTAGATTGTACAACCTTCATCAGCTCCAACAATATTTTCGAATGCTAATCAATTAGTAGAATTAGTGATTTATTTAATTTTGATACCCGCTTGAACGTACTCTGGTCACGTCGGCCCCGCTCCAACAATTCAGTAAAACGAACGAGTGACCGCGAGTTCCCTTTAAATTTAATTTAATTTAATTTTATTTCAACCTTTATTGCTTTACTATAAGGTCGGACACACACATTCCGTGTATTTAGTTGATTTCTTGACTCTGTGCTGCGTACTAGGATGTATGACAACACTACAAGCGTTCAACCAAAAAAATCAAATAATTAAAAAAATATGGCGTCTTGTCAGTGGCGTACGACTCGCGCGTGTGTTGTTTACGTGATAAATAATTTGTGTTTTAAGTGGGTTTTCAAGTGTTTTAAGTGCTATGGCCTGTTTAAGTATGTGATAAATATTATAGTGAAGTGAATTACTGCAGGATTTCAAGATCGGTGAGTGAAAAAATATTACGTAATTTCGGTTTTATTCCACAACCGGCGCTGACCGATTCATGTTTATTGTTATTACGTGTATGTGTTTTCAGATCCTTATTTTAGTACAGTGTGTTATTCTAATACCACTACTTTTATAACAAAGTTGAAGCATTAAATAAGCTTTCCACAGGTACCAATATTTTTATTCTACGTATCAGATTTATATTTATAAAACAACATTTTGTTTCCATTGTCTTGGCGGCCATTGTTATTTTTTTGCCGTCGGCAAATTTTTTCAACTTTGCACGCTCGTAAATAGTACATATTGTACTAATGCTATGTGGTTTTATTAGTGTTTTGCGTTAAGTATATACACATAATGTATTTAAAACCTTAAACAATATAGGTCAACGCTCGTTTTTTCGAACTATAACCATTTATTTGAAAACAAAGTTACGTACATACTATCGTACGTACGTATCGTACGTAGTGTTAACGTAAATACTATCCTATTTCAAACGAAACTCCGCTATCTTAAAGCCCCGTTCCTTACCATAACAAAAAACACAAGTGTTAGCACCATTCAAATAAACCCAAGTCGTAAAAATGCTTTGTTTACATTATCGGGCGGCCGAGCGGCGCCCCGCCGCGCCGGTGACGCATCTGGCATTCAGCCCTGTCTTTTTTTTTTCGCGCGCGGTTTCGACGACCGACGACCATTTTTCAGATTAGCTAAAGTACAAACATCTTTTATGGGGTACTGTGATAAATGTTACAATAAAATACCTTGTCATATATTGCAATTATATGAAAGAAAATTTAAAACTCACTTTGTAAACAAGCAATTTAAAAATTAGAGGATTACATATAGCCAAGATAAGAATGCTTAGAAACATGCTCCATCCTATGGAGCTGGACCAGCATCTAGGGTTTAGACAAAATCAAACTCGTTGCTACTTTAATTGTATAACTTATTATTTTTATGACATTGATTTACATTCGGTGATTATTTTAACTCACACACTGACATATTACTTGTTTAAATAATTTGGAAAATCGTATACTTTTACAATGTTCGTGAACGGGCGCTGTCAGTTGGGACTGGTCATCTCTTAGCCACCACGTCTTATTTTAATTATTTTATTTATGGATTGTTTTGTTTAAATTTCTATTTGCTGTACTCTGGACACTCAACGTGTACGTCTTATTTACATCGTTCTCACATATAATTATACCTATATTCAACATTAATGATGTAACTAATATTTATGTAACAATATAATTTAAAAGAGTGTCCATGGAGTTTCTTGCCCGTTCTTCTCCATAGGTAGGTACCTACTACGCTTTGGAATGGGAAACTAGCTTCATCTTTCTGACTGACTGACCCCTTGACAATTCAAAAGTGCCTGTAATTGGTTTATTTGATATAAATGCTTTGAGTTTGACTGTAGTTGCAATCTCATCTTAGTGACAATTAACGTCAAAAGTTTATGAAAATTACAAGTATTTTTGACAGATTGAGACTGAGCTTAGAATGTGGACGTTCTTAAAAATACGAGAATCTCTTCTCTGGTTCTGAAACCAGCGTCAGGCACTAGTTGTCTGGCATGTATGCTGAACTGTGCCTCTTGGCATAGCCGTGGTGAGCCTCACAATACTATTTTAAGTTTTTAAGTGTGCCTTAACACAACATTCAAACAAAAACAGAAAACAACCCGGGTTAAATCAATTTATTTTCTCTCTTTCTTTTTTTATATTGTCAAATAGCTGACACTTAGTTGAAAATGAAAAAAAAAGATTATTTGAAAGTGTAACATCGATAACATTAATTTATTGATATTAAGTAGAAAAAATTATGAGTTGATGCACATTTGTGCTCGCAAAACATCTGCCTTCAAAGTGGTGATTTCTTCTTCAATGTTGGCAAGACTTGCGAGGTTTGTACCTTTGGTTGGTAAACGCGACATTTCAAAAAGCCTTAAAAGAAGAAGTCTGGCGTCATCAGATCTGTTGACATAGCCGACCAGTACAAATCGCCAAAAGGGAGATCGATCACACGGCCCGGAGATTGGTGTTTTAAAATCTCCATCGTTGTCTGAGGTGTGTGTACGCTCCATTGCATTGTCAACTAATTTGAATTTGTCTACAACATAAGTTTCAAACCACAAAGACATTCGGACGCCATTTGCAGACAAAATGGCACTTTCAGATTATAACATTACTTTTGCCCCATCTTGTGTGTTGCGCATTATCAGTATGCGGTCGCCACTTCTGAACTTATCAGCGCCTTTGGCTACCTGCCGTGCTATTGTGTAACAAACTCACCGTGATAACTAGGTGAAGTGAGCTTGAAGTGAGTTGTCGATAGTGTCAATCCGAAGGTAGAATGATAGCTCACTTCACCTAAGTTATCACGGTGAGATTATTACAGAATCGACCGGCTGTTCTATGAGCCCATGAAAGCCATCTTAATAGAAAAAAAAATCAAACCCTAAAAAATTCAAAATCCTTTATTTAATGAAAAACATACAAATAAATAGATTATTTACATTAAAAATCTACCACACAGTATCATTTTTGCTAACCATATTGTAGTCACGGTTTTTTTTTAAACCACCCATTCGAATTACCTTATATTCATTCTCTAGATCATCTATAAAAAACTTGGACTGGTTGTTAGCTTCAGGGATTTTTTGAACCTGGTTCTCCCCAGCATGTGGGATATCTCTATGACGTACTGCATTTCTTATATGTCCTTGGTAAACTACGCTTGCAACCTGAGTTTTGCTTTTAAGAGAAGGAGAAGTTGGAGGTTGATAGGCATACGTAAACGGTATAGAGATATGTGAATCATTCTTTCTTATTACCATGTTTTGGGTAAAAGGCATCCCTTGATTTCCCCAATCTGGTGGGGAGGTATTATCCTCTTTTGTTACTCTCTCCGGTTTCAGACTAGCTGTGGGAACTACATCTATCCTTTCTGACAATTTTTTTAAAAACATTTGTAGTATCTCTGTGTTTCTGTCAATCTTTTGCAGAATCTGATCCGTTAGGTTCCCGTTTCTTTCAATCGTGCTTATTATGTTGTTGTTTTTGACTTTATCTGAGAAGCCTTGTAGTTGTGTAGGGGGCGCTGGTGGTGTCGTACTTTGAGTTAACTCTTCACGTGGTTTAATAGACACTGTTGTTGTTTGTATTTCTATTGGAGACACTCCTGCCGTTGTGCTGACTATCTCTCTACTGTCCAATTTTAAACGTCTTATAGGTACATTCAATGCATTGCTATCTAAATCACCATTATTATCAATTTTATCACCGTTCAACATAAATTCTAGGTTCATCTTCTCTTCATTCAAACGGTTGAGCTGTTCGTTTATATGCTGTGCGTGTTGTTTTAGTAAAAATTGCATTTTCTCTTGTTGATCCTGGATCTTCCTTGTCAGAGATGTTTCTTCTTTCTTAGTATATACTTTATCATCCTTTACTCCTTCATATATGGACCTGTTCATTTTAATAACTTTTGATATTTCTGAAACGTTTACTAAAGAAGAATATAAAAGTCCGTTCTTATTAAAGCTTTTGTTGATACTAGTGTGTATTTCTTTGAATCCTGAGTTTAAGCCTGTTTGATTTTTTGGCATAATTTTCACGGTCACTTTGTAATTAGCTTTGTTAGAAGGAGATTCTGTTAGAGTGTTAACACTTTCCTGATCTTTTAATTGTTTCTGTGATTCAGTGTCATTAGATGATGCCAAAAACTGTTCTATATCAGTATTGTCGTCGTTATTTTCTACGCCAGTATTCGTTTTACGAAGTCCAGGTAATTTACCAAACAGTAAAGCGTTATTCGGTATATACTCTTCCCGTGATCTTGATACTTCCTCCATAAATATGTGCGGGTACTTTGACATCAAAGGGTTATGTCTGGATCTTCCGTCGAATATCTTAGTGATGTAAGTCTCAGGTTCATTGTTTTGATAAGGATATTCTTCTTGCTTCTCATGATCATCTGATGCTTCCACTTCCTTAACTAATGCTCTATCAGCAAACACATTTTCATCGGACACAACAAACACGTTTTCATCAGACTGTTTCGACATATGCGGCAGATCGGTTGCGATGATTCTTATTTTATTAATCTGTCTCTTATTCCTCTTTGTATTTAAAAATATTGTCTTTGACATAGCATTTGTGTTCAGAAATCTATTAAATTTGACTCTGGTACTTAAGTCGTTTATCTTTTTCACGTTTATCGCCCTTTTCTTCCGTTGAAATAGGTTCGATAAGCTAAATATTTCTGAAGGATTCAAGTTTTTCTCGAATATATTCTCATCCACGATTAAAGGTGACTTCCTGTCTTTACTTGGATTAACTTTGGGCATTTCTTTTTTTGTTTTATAAATGTCGTGATAATTTTTATAATTTAGGAAATCGTTATTGAATATAATTTTGTATTCATTTGAGTGGTAGTCATGTTGTTTATTTATAGAACGGCGTTCTATTGTGTGCTCATTGTTAGGAGATTCCATATGTCTTTCTTCTGAATCTAAATCAGCTTCTGCAGTGGATATAGTGTCAGGAGCTGAATCATAGGTCTGATGGTAAGATTTAATAATATTTTCTAGACCTGTGAATAGTCGCATAGACTCTTTATCAGGGGGTTCATCAACATACTGGTTGAAGCCAACTGAGAACCCAGACCCGTCAATGTCTTTAATCACAAACTTCTTTTTTCCCATATCGTAATACGAATTTGTTTTAATAGTTTCTTCACTCAATTCAGTATTTAGAGGCTGCTGCAGTCTTTGAGGTATTCCGTTTACTTCTAATATTTTGCTGTAGTCCACATTTACCTCACTCATTTCAGCGGAGTTTATCGTTTTGGTGGCTGCTAAGAATCCTGGACCAAGGTTTTGCTTTTTCCAGTCTTCACCTGATTTTGTACCAATGGAAGGTGAAATTGGTTCTTGCAGAGCAACTGTCTTACTAATTGGATGAAGCTGTCTGTGAACGAAGCTTGTTATAGGAAGACTGTATTTATTGAGCAAAGCATGGTTGATGCTATGTTCCAATGGATTTTGTATACGTTTCCTAAAATGTATACTCTTACGTTGTTTTGTACTGTTTTTGCCTGTGGTTGTTAGGTTGTTTGTCACGTCTGAGTGTATTGCTTTTTGTATCTTGTCAATTAAATTTTTAATGAGCTTCTTTTTCTTTTCTCCTTTCATGCCTTTACTGTCAAAATGTGTTTCGATTTCGACATAAAGTTCATCTTCTTCTGTGTTCTTCTTAATAGATTTCTTGGCTTGTCCAGGATCGTCGTTTTCATACTTGATTCTGACGTGGCGTTTTAAGCGTTTAGTTTGAAAATGTCGGTTTATTTCGTTGTTTGTATCTTTGGAGTCATGTGGAAAATGTTTGAAATATTCTTCGACGAATTTGTTCATGTATGACTTTGGTATCATATTGTAGTCATTTGTTTCTTTTGTGGTCGTTTCACTGGTTACTTTTGGTTTAAAGGAGACGGGTAGTTTATTTTGTGGGGTTGGTTGTGCCATATTTGCGTCTGAATGAGTGAACTTTATTACTTTACCATTGTACACAAGTTCTATGTCACCTTGTATGTTTTCCTTTGTAATTCTGTAATAAAGAAAGCAAAAGTAATGAATTTGTGAATGCAAGCTTTTTTGTTTACTTACAAAATATGGGTGGTACCATGAATGTGTTTGTCACATTAAGTTTTTCAATTAAAGTATTTTAAGCAATTTTAATAAATTCTTAAACATGCAACTCAGCTGGTATGGGTATTTTTTATAACTGAATCACACATTTCTTTGCTTAGTGTGGTTTTCAACCATTTCTAAATAGCGTTTTTGGTTAATTTATTTATTGCCATTTTATTTCGGATAGAATTCATAAGTGTTAGTAACTATTTTTCTTAAGATCTATGTTAGTAGGTACCTAATATAAAAAAAAAATATAGATAATGTCAATTTTATTTGACTACGTTTGCTCCGTAACTATTCCCACCCAGTGTGCCTGTATGGGACAGTCATGTCGGGATGCAATCATTTTCAAAATGCTGTTGGAGCTACCGCGCAGTCTTTGAAGTAGTGACGCCACTTTCTTACGCACTATAGCGTGAAAACCGTCAACACGCGCATTTGCGAAGCACTACAATGCCGCGGCAACCCCAACAGCATTCTGAAAGCATTATTGTACTGAATACGCAGGACGTTGTAGGCTCGCTGCGTATACCGAACCCACAGGCCGCTCTAGTGAAAAGATTGGCAATGTGGCCCTAAAGAGAAAAATGGCCAATTTAGATTTATTTATTTATTACTTATCCACAAAATCCACATCTCCTTGAAATTTTATTTTATAATATTTATATTTAGTCTTACAGCCAATTACGGATTTACAATTTAATAGAGCCTATACAATACATGCAGCAGAAACAAACATACAGAATGAAGTGAACTGCTAGCACCATCTAAGTATTGCTAAGTGTATAGTGTGGGTGAGTGTGTAGGAGTGTGCATGAGGAGTTGCGAATGGGTGTGTGTGAGTGGTATGTTACTTAAGTTCTGAGTTGAGCTGCACGATTGCTGACAATTGCGTGCACTGACTAGACAGGTCCACTCGATTTGTGTGGTTCTTTCCTCAAAAGACCATTTTAAACACCGATCTACATAGCCTTCACATGACCTGACCTAGATTTTGTCTGGACTTTAAAAGAGACCTCTGAGTTGGTTTCGGCCTTTCTTCTCAGAGTAGTCAGATAGGAAACGCCGACCTCATCTAGTTATTAAAATACGATTGACGTGTAAAAGTGTTTGCACAAACCTACTTACAGAAATAAAACCATTTATCATTTATGTGGTGATTGTCTGTATACCTTTTAATTAATTCAATTTAATTAAGATTTATTTGTCAGTTAGTCACCTATTGGTGCCGATTCCCTTGTTTATAAACTAAACTAAATTTAAGTTCAGTGCATCTTATTCTTTCTATTTCATTAAGAAAAGGACAGAAGATAAATTTTAGTTTAGTCCTGTCAAATTAATCAGCGCCTGACTACTCCATACAAGTTTAGACGTGATTAAAAAGTTGACTACTAAAATTTCATTAAATTACGTCAGGTGCTGACTAATTTGACAGGACTAAACTAATATTTATCTTCTGTCCTTTTCTTAATGAAATAGAAAGAAAAAGATGCAGTCAACTTAAATTTAGTTTAGTTTGTGAACAAGGGAATCGGCACCACTGACGTTATTAATGGTTTCCTGAATATACCTTTATAGATAGGAGATCTTTACATAATCGGTCTGCTTCGTAATTTGTAATATGCTTGTAAACAAGCATATTACAAATTAGAGGATTATATCCAAGATAAGAATGCTTGGAAACATGCTGGTCCAGCTCCACAGGACAATCTAGGGTCTTGACAAAATTAAAACTTGTTGCTACTTTAATTGTATGGTTTGTTATTTTTATGACATTGGTTTACATTCTGTGACTACTTTAACTCGCACACTGACATATTAATTGGTTACATAATTTGGGAAATCGTATACTTTTACAATGTTTGTAAATATGTGAACACCATGTATCTATCATTTAATTAACTTATTTATCATTGCTACGTTTATTAAATTCTTTTTACCTATTTTGGTAGGGTAATTTTTATTATAGGTGCATCGTCTTCACATATAATTATACAATTAATGTATACAAAGTATTGTAACACATTTTAAAAGAGTAACGATGGAGTTTCTTGCCCATTCTTCTCCATAAGAAACTACCTTTTGGAAGGGGCGACTAGAATCAATTCTATTTAA
This sequence comes from Brachylomia viminalis, assembly GCA_937001585.2. NCBI lineage: Eukaryota > Metazoa > Arthropoda > Insecta > Lepidoptera > Noctuidae > Brachylomia > Brachylomia viminalis. The sequence goes on along the minus strand of OW443320.2, from coordinate 11,423,109 downwards.
ATGTAATGTTGACGTTCAAAAGTGCCTTTTATGTGCCTATTTGAAATAAATGCTTTGACTTTGACTTTGACTTCGTTGGTCTAGTGATCGCGCTACTGCAGATCTTGAGGTTCTAGGTTCGATTCCCAGGTCGGGCAAAGTAATATAGGGGTTTTCTATCATGAATTTCTTAGTCGCATCCCGGAGCCTGGATTTGTGCCCGGTTGATGGCAATAGGCTCGCCCCCTATTACATGGGACCTAAAAGTAATAGGTGAAATGTGGGTGATGTGGGTACACCCCTGCCAAACCCTTCGTGATTACAGGAGTGATGTTGTGTTATCTTATTTAGAGATTTGTCTGTGAAAGGGTATTCACTTACTTGGTATCATTTTCTTTCAGTTTATCATTGCCTGTAGATGTTATGTCTATGACAGTTTTGATCATCACGTTCGAAGGAGCTGAAATAGGCAGTCTTTTATCATTTACAGTTAATTGATATGATATCTCAGAACGTAGAGGAGCTGGTGACTAAGTAATAACTGTATCACGAGTCGATCAATCAGGTTAAGCTATGCTTGCCGCGGTTGGTCCGTGGATGGGTGACCATCTTGAAATATCAAGACCCCTCCGTGTCTCGGAAAGCACGTTAAGCCGTTGGTCCCAGCTGTCATTCTTAGATCTTTGACAGTCGATACGGGTCGTCAGAAGCCCTAAAATCTGACAACCAGTCTTACCAAGGGGTATTGTATTACCCAGTTACTGGGTTGTCGAGGTGAGATAGACAGTCGCTCCATGTAAAACAATGGTATTCAGCTGCATCTGGTTAGACTGGAAGCCGACCCCAACATATGTAGTTGGGAAAAGGCAAGACAGATGATGATCTCAGAATGTAACAGTGAGTTTATTAAAACCTTTTTATTAGGTCTATCAACTAATCAACTCAGCCTATCGTAGTCCACTGCTGGATATAGGCCTCTCCCAGGCTGCGCCACAACACCCTGTCCTCCACCGTCCGCATCCAGTCTGTCCCAACCACCTTTTTTAAGGTCGTTGATTCATCTAGCTGGGGGCCGAATGGAATTTGAACGTTCTCGTGTAAGACATTGCCTATTTCGTTCCGAAACTGGATAATTATATAGTGTGTATTTAAAATGTGTGGTCATATTTAAGAGTGTGGTACAGAATGTGAAACTGAACCACGTTCTCCATGGATTAGAAATGTGTGGTCATATTTAAAAGTGTGGTACAGAATGTCAAACTGAACCACGTTCTCCATGGATTAGAAATGTGTGGTCATATTTAAGAGTGTGGTCCAGAATGTCAAACTGAACCACGTTCTCCATGGATTAGAAATGTGTGGTCATATTTAAGAGTGTGGTACAGAATGTGAAACTGAACCACGTTCTCCATGGATTAGAAATATGTGGTCATAATTATTTAAAAGTGTGGTACAGAATGTCAAAGTGAACCACGTTCTCCATGGATTAGAAATGTGTGGTCATATTTAAGAGTGTGGTCCAGAATGTCAAACTGAACCACGTTCTCCATGGATTAGAAATGTGTGGTCATATTTAAGAGTGTGGTACAGAATGTGAAACTGAACCGCGTTCTCCATGGATTAGAAATATGTGGTCATAATTATTTAAAAGTGTGGTACAGAATGTCAAAGTGAACCACGTTCTCCATGGATTAGAAATGTGTGGTCATATTTAAGAGTGTGGTCCAGAATGTCAAACTGAACCACGTTCTCCATGGATTAGAAATGTGTGGTCATATTTAAGAGTGTGGTACAGAATGTCAAACTGAACCACGTTCTCCATGGATTAGAAATGTGTGGTCATATTTAAGAGTGTGGTACAGAATGTCAAACTGAACCACGTTCTCCATGGATTAGAAATGTGTGGTCATATTTAAAAGTGTGGTACAGAATGTCAAACTGAACCACGTTCTCCATGGATTAGAAATGTGTGGACATATTTAAGAGTGTGGTACAGAATGTCAAACTGAACCACGTTTTCTATGGATTGGAAATGTGTGGTCATATTTAAGAGTGTGGTACAGAATGTCAAACTGAACCACGTTCTCCATGGATTAGAAAGGTGTGATCATATTTAAGAGTGTGGTACAGAATGTCAAACTGAACCACGTTCTCCATGGATTAGAAATGTGTGGTCATATTTACGAGTGTGGTACAGAATGTCAAACTGAACCACGTTCTCCATGGATTAGAAATGTGTGGTCATATTTACGAGTGTGGTACAGACCGTCAAACTGAACCACGTTATCCATGGATTAGACATGTGTGGTCATATTTAAGAGTGTGGTACAGAATGCAAACTGAACCACGTTCTCCATGGATTAGAAATGTGTGGTCATATTTAAGAGTGTGGTACAGAATGTCAAACTGAACAACGTTCTCCATGGTACCAAGACGGTAATCATGAAAAAATAATTGGTTGTCCGTTACATTTGAATCGAATGAATGAAGGTATTGAAGTTTCACACTTTTTGATCAACATCATCATCAGTCTACAGCAGTCCACTGCTGGTCATAGGCCTCTCCAATTGCACGCCATTTAACTCGATTCTCGGCAACTCTCATCCAGCTTCTACCAGCCTACCTGCGAAGATCGTCGCTCCGCCTAGCCTGAGGGCGTCATACCTTACGTTTGCTGATTCGCGGTCTCCACTCAAGAACACGTCTACCCCAACGGTCATCGGTTCTACGGCTAATATGGCCGGCCCACACTTTTTGATACTCGCTGTATAAGATTCTGAATTCAAGTTTAGATAAAGTTGAAAATCGTTTGACAATATACCTTTAGCGGGTTTCACAGTACTACTTTGCACAACCTGATCCTGCAGCTCATTGCAGTTAAGCATTTCGTCAAAAAACTTGTCTTCTATCGGTTTCTGCAACTTCGGATCATCTCCTTCCTTCCCGATTTCATTTGGTTTAAGATTTCGCCCGTCTGTAACCGTAATATTGGTTTAATTAAATTAATTCATTAACATAATATCATTCAAGACTGGTCTAGTGGTCTCAGGAGCAACTGCTAAGCATGAGGCCAACACTGGTCTAGTGGTCTCAAGAGCCACTGCTAAGCATGAGGCCAACACTGGTCTAGTGGTCTCAAGAGCCACTGCTAAGCATGAGGCCAACACTGGTCTAGTGGTCTCAAGAGCCACTGCTAAGCATGAGGCCAACACTGGTCTAGTGGTCTCAAGAGCCACTGCTAAGCATGAGGCCAACACTGGTCTAGTGGTCTCAAGAGCCACTGCTAAGCATGAGGCCAACACTGGTCTAGTGGTCTCAAGAGCCACTGCTAAGGTCATGGGTTCGATTCCCGGGTCGGGCAAAGTGTTGTCACGTTTTTCTACCTGGATATTCTTAGTAGCAGCCGGGTTCTGGATTTGAGCCTGGATGTAAGTAAGTAAATAATATTTATTTGAATAAAACATGGTATATAAATTTGTTTTAAAATACATTAGGATAGAGAGAATTAATAAATAAATCCTATAGAGCATACATGTTAAGCTTATATCATAGCATGCAAATATAGATAACGGTTACAAATAAGCATGTTTCCCGTCAATAAATTCATTAATACTGTAAAAATTATTAGTTTTTAACCATTCATGAAGATCTAAAGTTTTTAAGTCACTTGGAATTTTATTAGTAGTAGTACAGGTTCTACCTAGTTCGGGACCTGAAGACCTTGTGTGGATGTTGTCTCATATTATATTATATATTATATTATCCATCCGAACACACATGGCTAAACAGCTTCTGTTATATTTATCTTGGCAAGTCACATAACAGAAGCCTCTGAGGATCTCGCCGGTTTCGACGATATACATTCTCTGCCTTTTTAAACAAGTTTTTAAGCTTCTTAACAAACATGCATACTTAGTCTTCATAGATATAGAGAGAGGGTAGCGGTAATAAACCAAGTTCTTTAAATATTGGCCTCCAAGATTCATCTGCATTGATGAAGATGATGGTAATAGGCTCGCCCCCTATTACATGGGATCAAATTATAACTTGCGAAATGTAGGTACTTATACTATACGTACACCTCTGACCAACCCGTCGGGGGTACAAGGCGTCATGTTATGATATAATATCATGTTTGTAGGTATCTTAAAAGGGTAAGCAGAAGGCACTGAAATATCTGTACCTACACCCCCAATTTTGACAGTTATGTTTCAGTAATTATGTCATAGAACACCTGCGTGACATAGAATAGAATAAATCTTTATTACGTACACCAAAAAATTACAGATATCAATGTAGAAATTTTACATAGGGTGACATAATGGGCGGTCTTATCGCCAAAAGCGACCTTTTACAGACAACTTTAATAGACATAATTACTATAATTACCTTTTTGATATGTTAAGTGAACTATAACGTTCTTTTTTTTTTGAGAAATAACTGTCTTTTAAACTGAAAATAACACCGGCAATTCTCGTATTTTTAAGAACGCGGTTCGCATTATAATCTCAGTCTCTATGTGTCAAAAATATCTCTAACTTCCATACATTTTTGAGAGTGATTGTCGCTGAAATGAGACTGTGTCTAGATTTTGCACGCTTTTAATTACGGTAATTGGTCTTCAGTTCGCATCAACCATTTATTTTGAAGACAATAAATGGGGAAGGCGACTGACAAAATGGCGCTGTCGTAGTTAGTTCGCAAAACAAGGCGTGGGTAGTTTTATTTTATTTTAACGAAAAGGACTCGTTGTGTTCCTAAATTCTCCGAATTGGAGTTTACCATTTTCTGATAGACCCTAAAATTAGAAGATTATGGCTATGGCTTATAGCTACTCGTAGAGGTTTTTTAAAATTAAAGTGATTTCGGGGTTACTTCGGAAACATTCCTTTGAAGAAAGTGATTACGAGGAAATAAATAATATTTAAGGTTATATGGTCATAACTATGGACTGACCTTCCCTATGTAGTTTCTTCATTTTAAATGAAAGTCAAAGGTGAACCAAAGTAAAAGTCAAAAGTGAATTCAAACGAGAAAGTCAAAAGTGATTATTTTGTCTCACTGTAATGTGTTACATGCTGAAATCATTTTTACAATAAAAAATACCTTTTCTATCATGAAACTCGTTGAAATTAGACATCAAAGAATACATTCTCTTATAAACATCATTTAGATCCATGTGTCTTTCAATTCCTTGCAGCAAAATATTATGCATGCTTAAATGAAGCATTTTGTCTTTCTTCTCATCTTCTGCCAATTTTGCTTTTGCAACTACCTTTGGAATATCATCAACAGTCTTCTTTTCCATCGGTTTCATGTCTGCAGTTTCTTCGGCCTCTAATTCTTCTAGTAATGTTGATAAACGATTGGCTAATATGTTTTTTACTTTGGGGTTCTTGATATGAAATAAGAAGCTTTGGGTTTCTGTAAATAAGATTCAAAATTGAGAAGAGAAGTAACTGTTACTGTTATATGAAATATGGAGTCATTGAGTGACGAGGAGTAAGAATAATGTTGTGAGAAAATTGTAAGTTGAAATGTGGATGACTTTAACAATAGAGGACGACCAAAGAAAATATGACAGGATTGCGTGAACGATAATATGGTTTGAAAGGAGATGACCACTTATAGAGATGTAGGTATACAGAATTAGAAGACAGTCAGTGCAGATTTCAAATTAATTGGTGAGGATGAGTCACGTCTTGAGTGACTGATGTTACAAAGTGAACTTTACAGCACTATTGTTATTTGCTTTTAACTTACTTTATCTATTTAATAGATATGTAAACACTGTCTCGTACACACAAGTAATGAGGCTGCTGCCACTAATGTCAACTGTCAGTCACCACAAATGGCGGGAAAAGGTTGAAAGTGAAGCAGTGGCTGCACAAGGACGCTTCGTGTGATGATCAGCCAGTGTACTAGTGCAGTGATATTATATTAGGTCGGGGAAAAAGTTTTCGTATTCTATATACAAATTCAAGACTACTATTTCTCGGACTGAAAACGCTTGAACCAACTTTGCGCTACTCTTACTGTCACTGCGCTAAGTCCATTTAAATGTCACATATTATTTTCGCAGCTTGTGTCGCATTTTTCTCTTTTTTGTAATAACACTTAAAAAATTTATCGAATTTATTCGTTAGAAAAACAATTGAAAAATGGCGGGAAATCGTTTTTAATTTTAATTTTTATGTTCTAAACTGTCATCTATTGAATGGTATCAAAATCAGCCAGATAGTCCAGATACAAACAGTACAGCCAAAGAGATTTTACTACAATTTAATACCTATAAAATACGAAAAAACTTTTTCCCCGACATATTGATAGTATCTTAAATACATGCATGATCAACAGGATTCTAGAGTTACTATATCTTCCAATCTCACCTATGGATCGTTTCGTTCTGTAAGAATCGTCACCTTTGCCGTAGTTAATTTCATCATTGTCTGAAGCTTCGGTTGTGTATTCATTACGAATTATATTATCATTGAGTTTTTCTGAAAAATAATAAGTATTACCCTTATCCTTATACTCGTAGGACAGAGATGATTAAGAGGGCTGTTAAAATTTTTCTTGTATTTGAGTGTTTGAAGAGTCTCACACTCAAAAACCAGAAAAAAATTGATATTTATTTAGAACACTCCCGAGAGAAATAATCAAACTTTCTCGGGCATATTTTTTTAAAATTTTTGTGGCCATATCTAAACCATAATCACACATCTAAACTGGGAGTTTAAATCAAACACACAAATACAAGAAAAATTGTAATAGCTCTCTTAAGACGCCCACATAGAATCTCATAGAAATCCTATGTCATAGGGCGTGAGCATATTTTTTCTTGCCAGTAACCTGACTTTAATGCAGACTACAGCTGCTTTAATAATCCATCTGAGTTTTTAGCCACTTAGACACTTGCTCTAAAATGTAGTTTCAGTGTCCATTACCATGAACGCGCAACGTTACTAAAACGTTAATTCGAACCATTCTTTTATAGAAGATACACAACTAATCTATGCCATTTTGGTTTTAATTTTGCGACAAGCACAATTAGTATCACTCACAGATACGAACTAAGTAAATATTATGTACAAGACGAGTTTTTTTGATTTTAAAATCGTTAGAATTTACTTTACATTTGCTCTGCGCGTTCGTGCTAGGCCCACAGTAATTAAAACTGGGCTAATTATTTAGCCCTGCATCCCATAATTATTTATTTATTTTATTTATTAATTTTTTAAATTTATTCAAACTGGGCTGAGAATCAGCACTTTTTGAACGTCAAAATCACATAAGACAGTCCCCCCAAAACGCCCGTCCTTCACAATGACCATGATGATTAATGTCAATGATCCACCCTAGCTTTATCCATGTAGCCACCAGCTCGAAAATGATAACCTTTCTTACTAGCGAGCAATCCATCGATGTCTATGAAAACATTTGTCAGAATGACAGTAAACGTGAATGCCGTAGCCAGAAGTGTGACGCAGAACACCCTGTAGAACACCGCGTCGTAGTCGCATCGTGTCATATGGTGTGTTGATTTTGTACTTTCTGGAAAACAAAGAAGGAATTAAAAATAATTTTATAAAATAATAATAAATAATTTCAAAAGAAGGCACATCTTCCTAAAAACGGCAGTGATCAGGAATGCCGACTGTCGGCCGTTGCGAACTGTGACAGGATACTCTCCCTCCACGCACTCAATACCAACCACTCAAAATGGTTGAGCTGAATGGTGCTGATCCGTGCGTCATGTTCGTGAACGGGCGCCGTCAGTTGGGACTGGTCAGCTTAGCTGCCACAGCTTTATTCAAATGATTTTATTTGTGGATTGTTTTAATTAAATTTATATTTGCTGATCTCTGGACACTCAACGCGTACGTCTTATTTACATCGTTCTCACATTTATTTATAAATTCAAAATTAATGATGTAATAGGTAACTAATACATAATTATGTAACAATATATGTAATTTAAAAGAGTGTCCATGGAGTTTCTTGCCCGTTCTTCTCCATAGGTACCTACTACGCTTTGGAATGGGCAACTAGCTTCATATTTCTGACTGACCGACCACTTGACAATTCAAAAGTGCCTGTAAATGGTTTAATTGAAATAAATGCTTTGAGTTTGAGTTACGTAAGTGACTAATATATATGTAAAAATATAGTTGAAAATTGTTTCCATGGAGTCTCTTGCCCGTTCCTCTCCTTAAGTTAAGTACCTACTACGCTTTGGAATGGGCAACTAGCTTCATATTTCTGACTGACCGACCACTTGACAATTCAAAAGTGCCTGTAAATGGTTTGAAATAAATGCTTTAATATTGAGTTTGAGCGAGCATCTAGTCGCAGTGTTAAACCTTCCGTGGCCCATTTGGAAGTCTCTGAACCGCCTCCGCAACTATGTGGGAGGGTATAAAGTGGGGCTATCTCGACTGTACGGCTGCAGGGTGTGGATCTGGAGCTGTGGCGATTACTCTTTTTATTTTTATTTTTTTTTGTTTCCGGCGTTGAAAATCCTCATGGATGTCCGCCACCCTGGGGCGGGCAATGGGGTCTGTCAGTCTCTTACTGACTAAAAATAACTCCGGTGTTCCATCTCACACCTATCTCACACCTAAGCCAGGGGTCGCGGGAACGTACGATCCTTTCGCAACCCCCGACTGGTGCCGGCCCGCCTGGGGGAGGAGTGAGGTGTTTGACTCCCCCCGCGACGTCTAAGAGGGGCGCGCGTGGAATACTACGCGCTCGGGTCCTGATGTATGGGGGGCGACGGACGTCCCCGAGTCCGTCGCCCCTGGACCTATTTGGGGGGGGGCTGGAAGAGGGCTTTGTCCGCCCTCCGCCGACGCCCGGTGCGCATTCTGCGGGCCGAGTGAGTGGACGAGATCTCCCTCTCCCTTTCAGCAGCCTCTTTCTGCGAGACGACTGTTTCGCAGAAGGAAACCACCGTGTCCCAGGACTCGTTGCTGCCGGTACCATCGACTCGACTACGGCTGGCAGTGACAAGTCACTGCCTACTTCTGAGATGAGGGCACGGCGCGGCTCCTCCCAAGCGGCACACTCTGCCAGCGTATGCTGTCGTGTCCTCCCGGCAGTTGACGCAGTGGTGACCCGGCTCCCTGTTTATGCGACACAGGTACTTCCCGAAGCAACCATGCCCCGAGAGCACCTGCGTCGCCCGAAACGACAGGGAGCCGTGCCTCCTCCGTGGTTGATTTATTATAGGCCGCGGCGCGACTAATATACAACAATTACCGGGGTATATTAGGTTATATTTTCCGGGGTGGAAAATCCTCATGGATGTCCGCCGCCCTGGGGCGGGCGACGGGGTCTGTCAGACTCTTACTGACTAAAAACCACCCCGGTGTTCCATCTCACACCTACGCCGGGGGTCGCGGGAACATACGATCCTTCCACAACCCCCGACTGGTGCCGGCCCGCCACTGCGGGCAAATACAACAATTAACCTTTTTTTTTTTTTTACGGGGGGAAATCCTCATGGACTACCTCCGCCTGGGGAAAAGGCGGAGGGGCGTGCCGGACTCTAACCGGCTAAAACCACCCCGGTGTCTCCTCGCACGTGCGCGCGGGGCCGCGGGAATCTAAATTCTTCCGCGGCCCCACACTAGTGCTGGCCCGGTCTGTCCGGGCCTCGTCTCCTGCACGGGGTAGTGAGGTGTTGTAACTACCCCGTGCATCGCCTCAGAGGCGCGCGTCGACACCCGCGCGCGCCTCCGCCTCGGGTCCATCAAATAAGGGGCGGGGAATTCCCCAAGTCCCACGCCCCTGGACCCATTCATGGGGGCCGCAAAAGGGCGTTGTCCGCCCTTCTCCTGCGCCCGGTGCGCCTTCTGCGGCCGGGGAAGGGAGTCAAGATCTCCCTCTCCCGTTCCGCAGTTTCCTTCTGCTACATCACGTCCTCGCAGAAGGACACCACCGCGTCCCACGACTCTGCGCTACCGACCATCCTCCGCACTACGGTCGGCAGCGACAGATCGCCTCCTACTTCATTTGTGAGGACACGGCGCTGCTCCTCCCAAGCTACACACTCGGCGAGCGTGTGTTGCGCCGTGTCCTCCCCGCAATGGACGCAATGGTGGCACCGAGCGTCCGGCTCCCTGCCTATGCGGCACAGGTACTTGCCGAAGCAACCGTGCCCCGACAGCACCTGCGTCACCCTAAACGACAGGGAGCCGTGCCTTTTCCCGAGCCAGTCGTCGAGTACTGGCCGGATCGCCTCGCCGGCCTCCGGCGGTAGGGCGCAGAAGCCTTTGCCGCCATTCCGCCACCAAGACCTGACGGAGCTCCTCGCGGCGCAGCGCGATCTACCGCTGCACCGGCCTCGAGCCCCGTGCCCGCTCTTCCTCGCGCCATCGATATAATGACGCGAGTACTTTCGCCTCTAGGTCCCAGGGCGGAGATCCGGCCAGGACGCAAGCCGCCTCGTAGGAAATCGTGCGGTACCCGCGGACGACTCTGACGGCCATCGCCCTCTGCGGTTTGCGCAGAATGGCGAGAGTGCCGGCCGTCATGTCCATCGCCCACACAGGGGCCCCATACAGGGCCATGGACCGCACGATTCCCACGTACAACCGCCTACAGGCGGCGCTCGGGCCCCCCAAGTTAGGAAGCAACGTTGAAAGCGCGCCCGCTGCACCCATCAGCTTGGGCGCCAGCCGCCGGAAGTGGGGCCCGAATCCCCATCGGCTGTCGAGCACCAATCCCAGATACTTCATGGTGGACTCGACAGCTATCCGGACCCCGCTGACCACGATGTGTGATCCCGGCGCCGGCGCACGTCGGGGGCCATGAAACACCATGGCCTCCGACTTGTTTAGGGCCACCTCCAGGCCCAGGCGCCGGATGCGGTTCACCACCTGTGACACCGCAGCCGTGGCTATCAACGTCGCTTCCCTGTGCGAGCTCCCCCGGGCAGCGACAAGCGTGTCGTCCGCATAACACGTCAAGTCGGCGCCCGACGGGAGCTCGCCTCTCAGCACCCAGTCGTAGCCGATGTTCCACAGGAGCGGTCCCAAGACCGATCCCTGTGGAACACCGCGCGACATGAGGTGCCGACCGGCACCGTCACGTCCCCGATAGGTGACGCATCTATCCTCCAGATAGGCCCCTACCGTACGGCGGAGGTAGGGAGGCACGCGATGGTATTTCAGAGCCTCCCGAATACAACTCCAGGGTAGGGTGTTGAATGCGTTGGAGATGTCTAAAGACACCGCCATCACCACCCCACCCTGGGACACCGTCTCCTCCGCCAGGGCCCTCACGCGCATGATGGCGTCTATGGTGGAGCGCCCCCGACGAAAACCGAATTGGTTGTCGTCCAGGTTCGGCCCCTCCCTGCACAAGTGGCTGACGAGGCGATCTGCGATAATGCGCTCAAAAAGTTTGCCCGCCTCGTCGAGCAGCACTATGGGCCGATACGCGGACGGCGAGTCCGCGGGGCGCCCCTCCTTCCTGAGCAGGACCAGCCTCCCCTCCTTCCACACACTGGGAAACTGACCCTGCTCGAGACATGCCGTGAAGAGCCCCCTCAGCTGGGGCTCCAGCTCCTTCAGAGCCAGGACGAGAGCTCGACCAGGAACTCCGTCGGTTCCGGGCGCTGTGTTCTTAGCCCGGAGTCGCGACACGGCCGCTCTCGTCTCTGCTTGCGTCACCTCGGGGACATCGGTGCTCTCCTCTTCTGGAGAGTCTGTGGCTGAGGGCGAAGCCATCGCCGGGGGAACGTGTCCCGCTCGCTCAGGGAAGAGGGCTGATACTACCGCCTCTAGCAACTGGGGTTGCATGCTTTGCACCAGTGGAGGCGCCCAGGGACGCAACTTGCCCCGTACCCAACGGTAGGGGCGCCCCCACGGATCCCGATCTAGGGACCCCAGCAGCTCTTCCCTGGCACGCGACTTAGAGTCGCCGATGGCCAGCCACAGAGTCTCCTTGGACGCGCGGTAAACCTCATACAGCGCGTCTTCCTCGACGGAATCCCGTCGACGTCGTCTCCGGTATCGCGTGTACTGGCGGCGAGCCGCAACGCACTCAACGCGCAGCCGCGCGATCTCGTCGGTCCACCAGTACACCTGGCGCCTTGCGGACTGTTGGCGGACACGGGGCATGGACGCGTCGCAGATCTGCGTCATCGCCCCGCGAAACCACAGCGCCACCGCTTCGACGTCAACGGGGCCGTCCGGCGTCGACTCCCAAATCCAGGACTGGACTAAGGCAGCTTCCTCGAGTAGTTCCTTGTCGATGCGCTTAAGCGCCCAACGCGGGCCGTCGTTAATCGAGGTTGTTGGATGGCGGCCGCTCGCGGTCTGGGCAGAGACGTCGAACCGGATATACCGATGGTCCGACAGCGTCTCCACCCCCACGGCGACACGCCAGTCGCGGACTCGGCTGGCGACAGAGGGGCTAGCGAGCGAGACGTCGACTATCGACCCGCCCCGCTGCCACACGCACGTGTATTCCGAACCCCGATTCAGGACGACCAGACCAGTCGTCACCGCCCACTCTTCTAGCACCTCGCCCCGAGGGTCAGTGACCGGAGATCCCCACGCCGATGACTTGGCGTTGAGATCTCCGAGCACCAGAACGGGACGAGGGTGATAGTGGCCTACGACGGCGCCCAACTCGACAAGGCAACCCTCGAAGTCGGCGAGACTCTTGTTGGGGGAGAAATACGCCCCCACAATGACGATGCCGCCCGAGACCGCAGCAACCCAGCCGCGGCCCCGAGACGGGTCGATCAGAGTCTCGCCAATAATGGCCACCAAACCGTCAGCGAACCCCAGCCAGTTGTCACGGGCGGGGATGAAGTACGGTTCGGCGACCACAGCCACGTGGATCGACCACTCTGCCATGCTCTGGAGTAAAAGATCCTGAGCTCTGGCACAGTGGTTGATGTTGCCCTGGAGGAAATGGAATTGTGCCATTATTGACATTCCATTCCCTCGGCAACGGGCCTGGGCCGGGAGTCGACCGCGGAGCTACTAGCCTGCGTGGGCGGCGAGGTTTCCCCGGCAGGTTTAGAGCTCCTCTTCTTCTTCTTCTTGGCCTTGCTGGCAGGCGCGCCACAGGCCCCTCCGCCCACTTTGTGTCCCGCTGGCTTCCCTGCAGCCGAACATAAGCTGCAGTTGAGCGCTGCGGAACACTGGGCCGCCTTGTGGCCGGGCTGACCGCAGCGATAACAGAGGTCACTACGGTCAACCTCAGCGGTGCACTTTGCCCGGACGTGCCCCTTCTCCAGGCACCGGAAGCACCGCAAAGCCCGGGGCTGCAGGAGTTTCACCCTCGCTGCAACCCAGCCAACCAGCAATCTGCCGCTTAAAGCGATCTTGTTCGCCGACGCCACAGGGCACCGAACCCAGACCACGCCGAGTCCGGTGGCGTCGGTGCGTATATCGCCGGCCTGCACCTTGTCCGGCGGACACTCTCCGCTTCGGGCAACGGCCGCCACCACCTCTTCAGAGGTCACGGAGTCGTCCAGACCGGCAATCCGCACCTCTGCGGTTTTCATTGGCCTGGAGACCCGGACGTCCTCAGGGCTGAGGACCTCCCTCATCTTGGCGGCCAGAGCGTCCGCCTTTTCGGCACTGCCGCTCGCAGCACCAGCCACCTTGAACAGCCGCGCACCCGTGGCAGCCTGCCTGAGGGTGACGGACTGAAGACCAAGATCTGATAATTTGATCTTGGCCTTGGCCTCGGCAATGACCGACTGGTACGTTACGCCGCACTCCGCTGCTCCGGGCTGTAGCGTGAACGTCAGAGCTTCGGAACGCGGAGCACGTATCGCCGGTCCTTTGCGACCGCCTTTGGCAGTCCGCCGCGCAGGCTGCGCAACCGCCTTCGCGGTTCGGCCGGGGGCGCGCGCTGTTGTTGAGGCCGCCTTGACAGCTTTGCGGGCCTTCTTGCGGCCCACGACTGTCGCCCAGGTCTCACCCTTAGACCCGACAGTTGTGGGCTGATCGCTCGATGGGGCTCCCTCCACGGGCTTTTTAACACCTTCCACGGGCTTCCCCTTCTGTGTCGCAGGTCTCGGCGGCTCCTCAGCCCTCCGCCGTGTATCGGCCGCTAGGGGCGGACGGAGGATTTCCGCAGGGAGGCGCCGAGAAATCGCCTCCATACGAGCATTGACCATGCTCCCGCACTGAAGCATGCAGAGCCGGACAATGCGCTCGACCTCGTCGTCGGTATGAGCGCTTGCCGGTCTCGGTGCGGGAGCCGGGGCCACTACCGATGCGGCATCAGTGGACGTGCGTCGCTGCTGCTGCTCGCTCAGAGCAGCGACTTGTCGCCGGAGGTCCTCCAAATCATTTCGGAGACGGCTGTTTTCCTCCTGCAACTTCGCGACCTCATCTGAGGTCGTCCTGTTGAGGAGGATGCCAACCGCCTCCTTAATGTCCGCGGCAGCTTCCTTCAGACCGCGGGTGAACGTGCCCTTTAGGCTGCCGGATTTGGTGGCAACCTTCAGGACTAAGTCCACCCCGTCCAAGGCAAGCTGACTTATGGCCACCGCAGATGGTTCCCCCCCTTCCGCCGCTAGAGCAGCGCGTCGCTCGCGTGCGCGTCGGGCCATTTCCGACACTTCGTCGGCCGCGACGGCTTTGCGCTGCTCTCTTCTGGTGGCGTTGAGCTCCGCCTTGGAGCTCCCTAGCGAGGCACAACTCTCGCCACCAGGGTCCTCGTTAGTGACCCCCATGTCACCTGCCGACCTCTCCTCGCGGTCGACAACTTCGGGGCCTGCAGGCCTTCCTCATCTGAGGACAGATCCAGAGACCCATCTCCCACCAGAGCAGGGTCGCGTGGACGTTTCCTAACGGAAGACGGTCCACACGGCCGTCCGTCAATATTTTTTAGACGACTGTTTCCAGTAATATTATCAGCAACAGGGGCCTGGTCGCCTACCCCTGCGCGACCGTCGGTAACCAATTTATCACTCGCAGGCCCGGGTACCTGCGAGCGCCGGGCGTCAGCCGGGTCGCACGACAAATCTCTCTTATTTTCGGACATTTCCATATTACGAATGGGTGGTGGTACGCACATCACTTCCCCAAGGCGATGCGGCCCCTCTTTTTGGGAGGGTATTTGATCCTCCCGAGGCCTGCGGATGCCTCCGGTGCAGGATATACCGCCCGCTGCTCGGTATCTACAAACTAATGCTACTAACCAATTTTTTTATTAATATATTTTTTTTTTTTTTTTTTCCCCTAAACTAGCCTATTTAGATTGGCCTTAACCTACCCGGCACCGTGGCTCAAGCACCTCGCCACGGATGCCCCTAGACTGCAGGTTGAGGAGCAACCCGCGGTCTTCCCCACCTCAGTCACCGCGACGTACACGCCGCGGAGACCCCTAGACCACGGACTGTAAAACGGCCCGCGGTCTACCCCACCTTGCTCCCTAGTCGTGCACTCTGCAGCTGCAGAGCGCAGATAGAGAGCCCTCGGGAGCGACTCCTCCGCTCCGGCAGAAATTCGCCACGGACAACAATCTCCTCTTTCCCACCCCTCACGAGGAGATTGTTGCCCGCACCCAGGGTGCACCGGCCCAGCGCCTGCTCGTCCTCAAGAAAACAAAAGGACCAGCAGTCACTGAGCACTTGGGGAGGTTTTCTGCCAGGCACCCCACTACAATTACCCTGCCCCAACTCTTGTCGTGCAATCTGTGTTCCAAAAAATGCAACCATATTGAACTCTGTGCTGCCGACAACGATGCCGTGGAAGTGGCGAAGTTTTGGGCCAACAAAAAAAAAATCACTGTCGTGCCATCGACTCGACGAAGAAGGTCAAGAACAACTGGATATTACTGATAATTAAGATCTGTCCAGGTTAAAAAAATAAACTTGAAAGCGAAAAATCCATAAACAATTTTATTATCCCGCGTATACAATAGCCAAAGATGACATTGTTTCCAAAACCGAAAAAAAATATTGCCTATTAGATAACCTTGTATTGAAAACGACCGAAGAGAAAGTCTCTTTGTATAACTACCTACTTTGTACTTAGTATGTTAAAAAAAAAAAAAACACTTTTTCCTTTTGCCACGTATGAGGTTTTGAAGTCAGTTGTTATACGTTGGACTTCATTCATGTACACTGATTGGATAGTTCCACTCAAATCTGGGAGATTCTTGCCTCAAAAGACCATTTCATACACCAACCTACATGGTCTTCACATGATCTGACCAAGATTATATCTAGACTTTAAAAGAGACTGTGACCTGAGAGTTCATTTCGGTGTTTCTTCTCAGATATAAGTCTGCTAAGAAACACCGACTTATTTCTTTTCGTTTGACGTGTAAATGTGTTTTTTTCAACCATTTTACAGAAAAAAATGTCCATGTCTATTAACATAGACAATTCATACGCAAACCATAGCTGTTCTTAAGTTGCCTATTTTCTTTTTTTTTGCAGGAAATCCTGTGAATCCATTATCTCTGTAATGTGCCTTGTTCGTTGGAATCAAGGACAATGCTCCGAGTAACGATATTTTTGGATATGAAACGCCCCCAGAGCTGCCTCATGCTGTTTCTAAAGTAATCGAATAGTCCTCCAGACAGTATTTCGACCATGGCGGCCAATCTAAATGGAGACTAACCTTCGGCGCGGGAGATATCATAGTGCACAAGTATGTGCGCGGACACAGGTCTTTTAAGTGTAAAGTCGGTAAAATAAGTGTAACGTCTCTATGACAAAAAATATAACCATATGATTTTACAAAGTGACAGCTGTCAAATTCACTAATACTAATTCACTGGGGTAATCCCCAGTGAATTAGTATTGATATATAATATTCGACCATATCAACTTGGTTGACTAAACCACTGCAAGAAATATGAGAAAACAAAGTCAAAGTCAAAGCATTTATTTCAAATAGGCTCATAAAAGGCACTTTTGAACGTCAACATTTACATTTAAATAGAATTTATTCTAGTCGCCCCTTCCAAAAGGTAGGAAAGTACTAGGCATAATATATATATTACTTTCAAAGGACTCGAGAAACATCTAATAGTAAGGTAAAAGGACCAACATTTGATTCTAAAGTCTCTCGTCTCTTCGGCTTCTGTAGGAAAATAACGGATAAAAATCGTTTTAGAGTTCTGCTTACGTATTGGTAAAAACAATTGTTGTATAACCTAATTTTGTTAGAGAAAAAGTGTTAAAATATGATACTATTTTTAAATTTCGGTATTGTTTTAAAGTATGCCAATATAGCTCGTTTTGAAGTTCGTAATTCGAATTTTACCATAAGAGAGTAGATAAAATAGTTTAGAGTTTTATGAAAGAAGTTGAAACAGTCTTTACAAACATAGCCAGTACCTAATAACTTAGAAGAAATTAAAAACTAAAACTTGTCAAAATAAAATTCTTCGTCAGTGTAAACAAAAAAGTATACCTTATTTAGAATTCTCTACAGGAAAAGAAATAAATAAAAATAAGAACGAGGTTTAAATAAGGAACACCTGGAAGAGGGATGCACGGTATCATGAGTACCGTCTCTCTTCCTTAAATTTGTATATATATTTATGTAAGTTTATAGTATAGTAAATAGTATGTATGTGTATAGAACTTATTTATGTATTTGTGTACGTTGTTTTAATAGTTAATTTTTTTATCATTGTTCCTTTCGATTAAAGAACCTGCCATCTAATCTCTTCACCACCCTTGGTTGACTGGTAGAGAATGCCTAAGGCATTAAGTCCGCCTTTGTACCTTTTGTGCGAAAAGTTTAAATAAATAAGTACGACGGAAGGGAAGGGAGGTCAAACAGTGGGTGATTCTGGGACGAAATTATGATGAGAATGTAATACAAAATGAAAGTTTTCTTTTGCAACTTACATTAGCAGGAGTGCACGACGGCCGGCGGTTAAGTATACAGTGGAAAACCTTTGGTAAACAATCGTCTTATCGCTCATTCTTTTTTAAATCTTTTTTTCTTTGGCGGGTTGTGTGGTAAAAAAGATGAATTTTCCGAGCGATAAAATTATTTGCCTTGACTTTGATGCAGTCACTAATTTACGATTTTGGTTTAAACGAACTTTTGCGTATTGAATACGAATCAGATTTTAAAGAGTCCCTGTGGTTTGCAGTTTTATGAACTGTTTTAATTATAAGTCTCGAGTTGTGAGAGCAGTGGTGGCCCAGTGGTTACGGCCGCGACTTACGAGTTGCAGGTCGTAGGTTCGAACCTCGACATGCGCTTTACTTTGTGTAAATTATTTCATCACCATTGCTCTCAAAAACTGCGAAGGAAAACATCGGGAGGAAACCGGCATGTCCTAGAACCAAAAAAATCTATGACATGTGACATCTACCAACCCGCACTGGGCCCGCGTTGTGGATTACGGCCCACTCCCTCTCTGAGAGGAGGCCTGTGTCCCAGCAGTGGGAACATTGTAGGCGGATCATGAGTAGTGGGTTTTGAGACTTGGCATGAGAGTGCGTGCACCTGTGTCTGCGTACACACTTGTGCAGTATACTATCTCCCGCATCGATGGCTAGTCTTTGCTGAGATTGGCCGCCATGGCCGAAATTCGGTCTAAAGGACTATTATAATTATAATCCTTATACAATAAAAATCAATGCCACTTTTCGTTGTAATTTTATAACTCAAGAACGGATGGACCGATTTTGCTAATAATTTTTTTAGAATATTCCTTGAAGTATGAGGATGGTCATATGGAGAGAAAAAAAAATGTTAGGCGGTACGAAGTTCGCGGGGTCAGCTAGTAAGTTTATAGTTATTACGTGACATATTTAATAAGAAGTTAGAAAATAATAAATAACAATCATATTCTAACATTTACATCTGACACACGTCTGTCACTTCTGGCATTAATAGTACTTTTTTATTCTTCTATGTATCCAATAATGTAACAATATTAGTAGTCAATTTTAATTGAATTATAAATTTATTAAATTATAACCTAAATGTTTGCATGTCACATTATTATGACTAAGGGCTGATTTTTCAATTTTCAGATAACTATTACTATTACCTGAATAATAAATATGACGGTTTGACATATTGTCTATACAAAAGCTGTCAAACCGCCATATTTATTCCTCAACTATAAGTTATATGACTATTGAAAAGTCAGCCCTTAGTGTTATGGATCCGTATAATTATTTATGTTAAGACAGAAATTGTACCAACACAGCAAATAAATTGATTTGATTTGATATATTTTTGTCATTGTTATCACCTTGTTTGTAGAATCAATTAATGCTTACAGGGATAAGCTAGAATTCAGAATGTTTGTTTTCATATTTTTACCATTAATCTGTAGGTTTACCTATCACTGATTTTATGTTATGCCCTCATCATTGTGGTTTAACTTTATTATTCATTAAAATTAAATGTTCTATACATTTCGTCGTGATTGCCAGTATAAAAACAGCAGGCGTTCAAAAATAGTTTTTCTTTTTCAAAATAATTTTTAAACCTATTGCCGCATCTGATTCTGCTTTTGGTACGTTTGAGCAGATCGCCGAAACATTACTACGCTAATGTTTTCATACTTAGATAGTAAGTAATTTGCTCAGATTAATAATACACCTCTGTGATACAATTCTGATATCAGGCTCACTAACTATTTTAACTAACTCTAGTCTAGTTTTATAAAAGCACATTGCTTTATAAACGCACATTTCTAGAACATTGCTTTCATGTGTATAGAATCACTGTTTTTTGACGTGCATTCGTCATCCTGATGTTCACTATTTTCTATTCTATTATTTTTGTATTTTCATATATTTTCTGAGTTGACGTTCAAAATTTGAAATCTCATCAATCCAATTAGTCGAGATCTTCGGAGTCCCCCCTTTAGCCCTCCTTCCTATCCATATCATCTTTCAAACAGTCCATTCATTGTTCCCCTTTCCCTTGACATTTGCTAAATAACTAATTATGTTTATATACCGTGTGGTGCGACCCTGGTCATCTACTATACAGACGTTATTTTTAGTGCAGACACTTGTCTCTCACAACCGAATGCCAGGTAGTTTTTAAGCTTGTTTCAATAAACTTGATGTCATTGTTTGTGGAGAGAAAACAAATTATTAGTTAGTTTTCGGTTAAATTGAAAATTGCTATATTGAAAGTAGACTGCAATTAAGTATTGCTATAAAAGACGCCAAGAGTTTTCCAACAAGAGCTAATACTGTATCAAGATACTGTGATCACGGATTCGTTGGGCAAACGTGGTGTATATTTTTTTTCCAGCACCTTTAATTGTTTCCTTTTCTGCTGAGCATGAGATCCTTGGCTCGATTATGGCGATCAAATATGGCGAGGGGGGTAATGGCTGATCTTTGCGTTATGCTCGTGAACGGGTGCTGCTTGTGGTGACAGGTCAGCTTGCTGACTATGGTTTTGTTATTGTTATTAGAAATTAATGTTTCTTTATTTTACTTCGAAGGTCCTAATTTATCATTTGTGGCTACTAGTTACAGCTATATACATATAAACATAATGCAGCATTGCATATGTAAGCGGGCACGCCCTTTATGCCAGGAGGCTTTTTATTATGTATTAAGTTCTGTTTGCGTTTTTGTTTTTATTATTTATTTATGCTTGAGTATAGTTTTAAATATTGGCGTGTGCTAGCTGACATATGGCAAATAATTTTAATATTTTTGTGTTTCGTAATGTTAATTTATTTATTACTATATGTATAGAATCCAGTTCTTCTAACTGAACAGACAGCAGTGCTGCTGGGGAGTTTGTTCCGCCACTTCTTCTTCCCAGCTAAAGCACTAGGAAGTGGTGAAGGGTGGGCGTTTTGGGGGGACTGTCTTATGTGATTTTGACGTTCAAAAAGTGCTGATTCTCAGCCTAATTTGAATAAATGACTTTTGATTTTGATTTTGATTCGGGGGTTCGGGCAATGTCATTGCATTTTTCCATGAGTAATTTCTCAGTACTAGGTCGGAGTCTGGATTTGTGCCCGGTTGATGTCAATAGGCTCGCCCCCTATTACATGGGACTTTAACATATGTAAGTGGCTCAATGTGGGTGTATCTGTTATGGGTGAGTACCCATAGCAGATACACCCACATTGAGCCACTTGCACTGGATTAGGCAGAGGAGTCTCTGCCTAATCCTTCAGGGTAACAATGCGTCATGTTATGTGTTTATTATAGTAGTAACTGAGACCCTGAAGTTTAGCAGTAGAACTTCAAAATTTAATAAAAATACAGGACGTCAAAAAAAATGTTGGTCCCTCGTATCGTGGGATATCCGAATCACCCCATGTATGTTCCGCGATTTTTTGTAGTTTTCGAGTTATGATTTTTTTTCAGATTTTTTGAGAATTTTCGACCTGACCAACGTTAAAACATTTAAAAAAAAAGTAGATGTCTTCGAGTTTATTTTTATGCAACTGAATCTTCATGAGTTTTTCTTCTAAGCGTAAAATAATCAGCTTCGTAACTGTGATGAAAGTTATGAAAATGTTGGTCAAGTGAAAAATTTACGTTCGGTGAATTTTAAATTAAATAGGTATCTAAATAGGTGACCACGGTTCTTAAGTAGACGTGAATGTTCCAGCCACCCTGTGTTATGGCCAGTGAATGTATCAAGTGTGCACGAACATGGCTAGCTTCTGGTGCACATACATTCGTGTTGAAATATAATAAAGCCTTAAAATAATTGGTAGATCCTTTGAATCACAAAACAAATATATCAGAATTTTTGTGTCCAATTCTGATTTTTTTTTCAGAGACTAACTTACTCGTATTTAATTTTGGAAGAAGTTTTAAGCTTCAGTTTGGAATCTACATTGAACCCTGTTTCTTCGAAAAATTAACCTGATTATATGTGGTAAATAAGTCTGTGTTCATCCGTAGAGAAGGAAAAACAATTGAAACACCACAAATATTATGCACGACATTAATTTATTAAACGACAATAATTGTTGATGTTAATATTACAAAATAATAAAATTGTTTTGTTCACTACTACAATGAGTACACATGGAAAATTAGATTTTTATATAAAAAAAGATGCTGAACAAAGGTACGCATTCAAAGGCTTTTTTAAGAATCTTTGACCTAAGAATCGCAAAAAAGGGCCAATTTTTTCTCAAGAAATTTTGTATGACCGAAATGACAAAACTATTCACACAAACTATCTATCTTATTCTAGTCACTTCAGAGAACAGCGCCCAATAAGGTCAGCCGTCAATATTTATTTTGAAAGTTGCATAATCTTACATAATTGCAACAAACTGCATTTTCTCTTCTGTATATAAAAAAAAAAACTTACAGTACAGCCGTCGAGAGAATGCGATCCTGGCACCTGTTAGTTTCATACAAATAATTACTAATTTATTTATATTAGTTACTAGAATTATTGTCGCACTGATAGGTGTCAGGAAAACATTCCCTCGACGGTCGGACTGTAATAAATAATAGATAATACTTTTTTTCTATTACATATTTTTATTCTATAAATAAATTACATTTATATTAATTACACTACAGCTGTACAAAGATCTTTTGGCGCGTGGCCAAAATTGGAACTAGCACCGCCGTCTTGTTTTTTCAATACAATTCTCAAAACAATTGCGCTAATGTTTACCAACAGCGACTGTCAACGTCATTCGAGCGCCAAAAGTTCCTTGTAGCAGTGTTATTAGAATGCCCAAACCTGGATGTCATGTCCCGAGCTGTGGAGGCCAGCTCGGGACATAAGACCATTTTATTTTAGCACACATATTTGTTAAAACTCGAAGTTGCTCTCGCTATCCCATTGTTGGGATGCTCGCTTATTCAATGTTATTGCGCCTCGCCATTTTTTCTGGTCTTTTGCGAACCTAATATCTTCAAAACCTCCCTTATGTTATTTCTATCAGCATTGCTATTCTGTAAAAATCTCGCTTTGAACACTTAGGTGAAGTGAAAGTGGAGTGAGCTGTCAGTGTAATCCCACTGATGCTAAGGATTGACCAAGCATTACACTTACAATCATAATCGAGATTTTAATAATATTTTTTATGCTAATTGTATTCATCATCATCTGATTTATTGTTATTTTATGAGAATGTTTTTAATTAATAATACTCTTTTTTTTGACATTTGCACGTCACATCAAGTGGCAAACATGTCTGTACGTAAAAATTGTTAATGTTACCACCTTGCATGCATGTTTTTTATTGTATGTATGTCACAATTACGCAAAAACGCAAATATCTTATCTTATCATTTTATATTATTTCAAAGCTAGTTTATACGAGTAAGTGTCTTAAAATGACCATTTAGGGTTTTTTAAATAAAATACTAAAACAAAAATTTTGTCAGAAACTATATAAATGCGTGCCAAACAAATTTTTGAACTTCAAACGATTAGGAGCTTTTAAAATTATTGCGGTTTTTTATATTAGGTCTTAAATAATATCTGGTTATACCACTTTGAAGTTAAAATCCAAGATGGCGGCTGCGAAAATTTTCAAATTATTCGTCATGGATACCGTTTTCATGGGTTACGAGGGTGCCAAAGCCCATAGAATAGAATAGAATAGAATAAACTTTATTTCGGACAGTATCCATATAGTGTTAGTAACATACAAAAAATACCTTATTGCCTAGTGTTAGTAAAAATCAACCATAGTGAGGTCAAATTCTAGATTATGATTATAAATGTAATGCTTATTCAATCCCGAGCATCAGTGGGGCGACACTGACAGCTCACTCCACGCGCACTTCACCTATGTTTTCACGGTGAGATGGTTACAGAATCGACATACTGTTCTCGTACATTCTTCAGACTACTTTGTTTGTGTTATCTTCTCAGGAGCGATGCTATCTGGCAGTATCGTCTTTCTACCAGGTTGCAGTGCTACATCTAATTTACAGTATTGGTCTTGCATCGAATGTAATTGTGTGTAAACATTCTGTCTTAGATTAGGTCTATTTCTTCTCAATTTCTTTTATTCTCTAACATAATAATAATAACCCCACCGCCGTATCTCTACGTTGACGTCGTGGTGGGGCTTGTGCGCCCCGAACTCTAGGTCTGTACCGGTAGAGATTACTTTGCTGGAACAGGTCTACGGCGAGGAGCCAGACCAAGAGGTATACAGAAACCCGCAGGGCAGCATGTGGCGAGCTGTTGGGCAGTAGCAACCCCACGGATCCTACCTCCTGAGAGAATTCTTGTTCCTCATCCCTGGCTTGCCTTTATTGGTCGGCTGGAGTGAACAATGACGTTGAACAGAGTTCCCTCTTTCTTGCCTTTTTGTTATTAGGCGGCTTGAGTGGAAATTCGCAAGAGAAAACATGCTCGGAGGAAGGAAGTATTCCAGTAAGTGTTGGAAGGGATCTTGACCATCTTCCGGGCTTTGGGATTGCCCTGATAGTCGTGGAACTCCTCAAGTACCTCAGGATATGTTGCCCCCGTTTCGCTACGTCATTAAGTGCTAACGACCGTTTCCAGGGGCCCATTATTGAGAGTGCAAGTCACCCCCTGCCAGTTTTTCCATGTATAGTAAAACATTGATCAGGCAGGGGCCTTATTCCTTCCATAGCTTTAGATAACCAATACACTATAGCCACAAAAACCCATAGCCCAATATGTTTTGTTCCCATGTTCTGCAATAGTCGTGCACCAACCGGGGGTTGTGCTTAAATGCACTTGCATAGTGCTTACAGGAATAATCGTCGGTTGGTGCCTCATTCCATTTAAAATTGCCTAAGGGGCCTCTGCAAGTTGGCTTCGGCCCCTCCTACGCCTTCCAAAGAACCGGGACTCCATGGTCCCGAGATACGTACGTTAGAGATATAATAATATTAACCCATGATTTAATTTGTGGCCTATTATATCTTCTTTAAATACTTATCTGAGCTCTATCAATTATTTCTAACTTACATATTAGGTACAAAAATTATAATTAATTTAAGACTTCATTAACTTAAGTTTAAATAAACTTGGTTTAGTATTAGCATTTTCAGATTAGTTTTTGCATTTTACATTGCTTTTTATTTAACCCAGTGACATTTTAATTTTCTCGTTCAATCTGTAACAAGACCAAAGTAAATGTTTATTTCATGACACAAGCTAAGAGTAGGCAGTGTACGTAGTACACCCTAGTTTAGAAAGGGAGAAAAAATAGCGGTCTTCACGGAATGGGAGCAATCGACGAGGGGCAATGACGCCATAAGAGAGCGTCATGTCATTTTCCGTCACGGCATACAAAAACTCGGTCTTACCTCCAAAGCGCGCCAAAAGATGTTTCACATAAAAAAAAAATAAAGCTTACTATCTCTTTCTCAGTTATACATAAAAACATACATACATAAACTCAGTGTATGACCAGCGGGGTAATTATTTACGTACGTACACACATAATGTGACAATTGATCGCATTTTCTTACATTTTGACAGTTCAGCCACTTTCATTGCGTTTATTGTGTGCGTATGCGTGCAATTTACGTTGTTGAGCTGACGAATTATTAAATCTATGAAGCAATGATTTACAAATATCCTTCAAAACTCTCGGATTGTGATTGAAACTGTATTACGCAATAGGGTGCTGATGTGTGAACGTAAATGGAAGCAAAAGGAGTATGTAAAAATCGTAGCAGGTGGCGTTTTGTAGTTTCTGCTTACCCTCATGGGACCATAAACGGCGTGAGTTTATGTTTAAGTCCCATATGCAAGTTACTGTGATCTAAGAGAACTACATACATGGAAAGAAATCGTGAGGTGAGCTACGAGTACATCAGCAATTGGACACAATTCATCGTGACTAAACTGGGAACCGAGGTAACCGACATAGCCCAAAGACTAAGCAAGCTAAAGTGGCAATGGGCTGGTCACATCTCTCGTAGAACCGACAATCTTTGGAGAAAACGAGTTTTAGAGTGGTGACCACGTTTAGGCAAACGTAGTGTGGGACGCCCACTGGCCAGGTGGAGTGACGACTTGCGAAAGGCGGCTGGCAGAGACTGGATGAGGAGAGCTGAAGATCGGGCTCAGTGGCGTTCACTAGGAGAGGCCTACGTCCAGCAGTGGACAAATATAGACTGATGATGATGATGAAACTGGGGGTCTACTCTCTAAGACCATCAACGAAGATACGGGCCCGTCCGAAAGTAGTTTGAAACTGGAGTGAACCCTACACCCGGATTATAACTAACTTTTTCGGATAGGTAAAAACACACCAGGACTAGGGACAACTGTCACATCGTGGTGTCATTAATTCATAGGTCGGGCCCCATACTAATCTTATATCCGTAGGTGATATGGAGTAGGAAACGCCCGTTACAACTACAGATTTCGTGCCTAGAGAGTAGACCCCTGCTCTGTCAAGAAGCGAAGCTGGAGAATGTAGCCTATTGCATCGAGTGGACAAGAATCTAGACAATGGGATAATGCTGCAAAATTCTTAATATAAAAACCCAAAAGCACTCCACTGCCAGCATCTCTTTTGTACCTATTCTTCTGTTCTTAGTTGTTTATTTATATGTGTACATAAATGGTTAAATAAATAAATAAACACAGCTTTCAGAATTTCTAACCTGACGATATTATCGTGGACGTCGACGTCCATTCAAATGGAAATACGTGCACGTTATAACTTTATCATGAACGGACATTTAAAAGCATCTTTATATATTTCAATACATTACACTTCCCAGTTTTATCGTGATGCCGTGACGATATCGTCAAGTTAAAAATTATAAAACCGCAAACTGGACGTCTTACAAACATAAAACACATACACTTGAAAAACGTTTCGTTCCGTTTGGGGTAGTCGGGTAAAAAGAACCAATTAGCTTAAAACTACTTAAAACAAGCCCACTCTGTTTTTTTTTATAAGACCTTAAAGCATACTTACTTCCTCACAATCGCCCTTCTTTGGGCCTGAAGGTCAAACGCAAGGGGATCCATATCAACGCGGGAGTTACTTTCTAGCCCTGGCATTATATCGTCCATACCTTGGCTATCGACATCGCTGTCAACTGTGGAAAACAATTAATCTCTTTTTTTAACAGGGTGGATCTTTTACCCGGTTCCTATATTAATTACGAATCGTTATAAATGCATTTTTCAACAGAGTGTGCCCGTACTCGGTTGCTGTTATCATTATTGGCAGTCTTGTTCCACCCACTGCTGAATTGCTGAGTATAGGCCCCCTTTGTGCCATGCTTCCCTGGTCTATGCGAGTCTCACCCAAGTCTATAGAAATTACCAATTATTATAGTTTACTGGTTTCAATCCTAACCCGATCCGGTTCCTCTTTGGTTACTACATCTGACGAATTGTTCCTTTTTTTGGTTCCTATAACTGACGAACTGTTCCTTTTTTTGGTTTCTACATCTGACGAAATGTATTTTTTTTTAATTCTATATTTGAGGAAATGTTCCTTTTATTGGTTCCTATATCTGACGAATTGTTCCATTTGTAGGTTCCTATATCTGATGAATTGTTCCTTTTTATTGGCTCCAATATCTGGCGAATTGTCGTTTTTAATGATTCCTATAACGGTCGAATTGTTCCTTTTATTGGTTCCTATATCTGACAAATTGTTCCTTTTATTGGTTCCTATATCTGACGAATTGTCCTTTTTATTGCTTTCAGTGACGAACAAATCGTTAATTTAATGGTTTCTATTGCCAACGAATCGATAAACTATTGATTTCAACTAGGTACAAGTTAATAAAATTGTTCTCTTATTAGTTTCTACTTACAACGAATCGGTGGTTAAGTGAAAAGTATTAAGTTAGTGTTTCCCTAAGATAGAAATCGGGCATTAAAGGGTAGTTAAAAAACTAACAAAAGTTAATGACAATCGAACCAAAATTTTATGCATACAAATATTAAAATCTTACGTATATCGCTGGCATGAATACTTCCTTCGAAGTACACGTTCCCTTCAAGATCGGGCTTCATATCTGTCAAAGAAAATATTTTCTCAATATCCCGATATAATATATTCGTCCTTTTTTTTTAAATATTTTTTATAATAGCTGCTTTGTAAAAAACACTTACCATATTGCTTCAAATTTGATTCGAGCTCTTCATTACCTGAATAAAGAAAAATATTTGTTAGCAATACAGAAATAATACCAGCTCAGGATGCATCAGGTCGAATGGCAGCTCATTTACTGTTGCAACTTTTTGTACAAGAAATAAAGTACCTATATTATTGGTAAGAGGCACGATGTGGTTTGTATTTTGTATTCTGTAAATACATACTTGTTACGATTGCGAATCATATTTTGTTTAACTAACAACCTGTCATTGCCCTGCCCTGCAAATTGAAAAAAATTAAGAAAATTTTAATTTCGCGGACAACCTGGCGTTTCCCCCTCTTTTGTTTCTTCTTCATGGTTTGGAAACCCTCATGGATGTCCTCCGCCCTGGGGCGGAAGGAGGGGCTGTCAGACTTCTACTGACTACAACCACCCTGTGTTCCCTCGCACACTTGAACGGGGGTTACAGGGGCACTTAAGTACTCTTCAATGCAGCCCCCGACTGGTGCCGGCCTGCCTCTGCGGGCTCCGTCTGGTCAAGTGGGGAGTGGGGAGTTTGACTCCCCCCGCAACGTCTAAGAAGGGCGCACGTGAAACACTACGCACCACCGTGTTCTATATGATCGAGGGCGACGAACGTCCCCGAGTCCACCGTCTCTGGACCCATTTAGGGGGGCCGGAAGAGGGCATTATCTGCCGACGCCCATTGCGTATGCTGCGAGCCGGGAGAGCACTCGAAATTTCCCTCTCTCTTTTCGCTGCCTCCTTCTGCGACATAAAGTTTTCGCCCTTAAGGCAACTTTCACGTAACGTACCTGGGAAAAATGCATTGGCATCCAATATGGTCGTCGCACGTTCAGTTTGTGTCACTGGAGCCAATTTCGTGGTTGAGAGAGTCGACGATGATGGCGTTTCCGTACTTGGAGAAGCTAAAAACAATGATTTTCTTTTAGTTACATAATAATAATCCCAGCCTATTATTGTCCCACTGCTGGAAAGAGCCCTTTTCTCATACAGAGAAGGCACGAGCTTTAATCACCACGCTTGTTCAAGACGGGTTGGTGATTTCAGACTTATTTTAACCATACGGCCGGTTTTCCTCACGATGTTTTCCTTCACCGATGTCAATAATGTCCAAAATAAACTAGAACTTTAAATAGCACCCACGATACAGTGAAAATTCCTAGTGTGGGGCAACGTATAAAAAAAAAAGTCGCAGGCACGTGCTTTACTTTGTGTAAATTATTTCACCACCACTGCTGTCAAAACGGTGAATGAAAACATCGTGAAGAAACCGGCATGTCCTGGAACCAAACATTTGAAGATATCTGACATCTACCAACCCGCAGTGGACCCCCATGGTGGATTACGACCCACTCCCTCTCACCGTGAGAAGGCCTGTGTCCAGCAGCAATAGGAACATTATAGGATGATTATGTACTGTGTCTATTTAGTAAAAGCTTTAGATCTATCATCATCTGCCAGCCTGGTCCTAACTACCAGTATGTTGGAGCGGCATTCAGTCTAACCAGACTCCTGGTTAACTGGTAACTGACCTCCACAGCCTAATTACTGGGTAACACGATACCCCTTGGAAAGACTGGTTGTCTGACTTTTTGGCTTCCGACTTACTATAACGACTGTCAAAAATCTATGAAAGACAGCCGGTACCAACAGCTTAACGTGCTTTCCGAGGCATGGAGGGTAATGGATCATCAATGGACCCATCCGCGAACTGACCGCGGTAAGCGCAGATCTTACGATAAATTTATTAATTGCATAAAAATGATTTCACTTACACTCACCAGTAACTGTACTTTCAGTGATAGGAACTGTCGCAATGCTAGCAGTAGATGGTTTCGTTTTAACAGTATTCGGTTCGTTATACGCTTTAGTATATAATTTGGTGGTTATCGGTTCAAATAAAGTATTTTCTTTTGGTTTTAATTTAGTATGCTGTTTGTGTCTATGTGCTTTGCGTCGTTTTGGTGGAAGCGTGGTCGTTGGAGATGTGATCGTTGGAACTTGTTTTTCTAGCGTTGGCATATTGTTCATATCTGAAATATTGATGAGGTTTATGCTATACTGCAAGGATACAAGAGAGTTGGTCTGAAGAATCAAAGAAGAAAATTTGGCTGTTGCCACCTATGGCAACAGCCAAATTTCCAATTGGTCGACTCCTAAGTCGACCAATTGGAACCGTGCACCTAACTTCTGACGTTTCATAAGTGCCTAGGTAGGTTTGTGTGAAATAAAATATTTTGATTTGATTTAAAAAAGGAAATGATATCATCATCAACAAAATTATATCAGCCAAAACTTTTGAAAAAAGATTCTCTAATCGTACGTCAGTTGCTGTCAAACTACTAATAACCTTTAAACTACTACCCTTTACTAATAACCTTTATTAGTCGTTTTGAATTGTTTCCTCAAAAAAGTGACCATTGTAAAAAAGATTTTATCTCCTCTCATATCGTAGAATTTTTTAATTATAAGCTTCAAAGCGAGTTTATATTGACACACCTTATAAACACGATACCAAAATTTAAAAATATTCTTAACCCTTTCTGTAACAAAATAATGCTATACCTATATATTTTTTTTACCAATACGAATCGGGGCAAATCCAAGAAGTTAATATCACCTTGGAGATCCCATCAATTTTTTTTGTAATGGAACGCCATTTTTATATCATTACAAAAGGTTTGATTCCAATTTTTACTTGTCTGTGGCTTTATTACATCTTTACCGCATGCGCGGTATTGTGTTTTGTTGTACTGTTTTTCGTGGGAAACTTTGATCTTTTATTTAGTAGGTTCAATCCCAGTGTATGAGAGTAGATAAAGTATTGTATAAAACTGCACATAACTAGGTATTAAAACACTCGTGTGATACTATACCTATCTATATATATATATATAGAAAAACCTCGCATAAACCCTCAGTATGCAACAGTTTCATAAACAACTACTTTTAAATAACCAAACAAGTGAAATAATATAATATATGGCATTAAGGCGAGAGAAAGAGATAGAGAGAGGGGAGAGGAGGTTGGTACTTATTTAAGTAAAAAAAAAACACTCACCAAGGAACTGTAGCCTTCTCAAAGCCTTTTCAACACACCATCTTAACGCTTGTGAGTTTTCATTTTGATGAATTTCATTGCAAAAATTCGTCGCCATACTTAAAAAAGGATCGTTCTGGATTTTTATATCTCCTTGATCCTTTACTTTAGGAGTTTCATCAACTACTGGGATATTATTAACTACTTTATTTCTATTAGGTTTAGCATCTGTTGCATTGATTATAGAAGCTACTCCTCCTTTGCCACGGTCTCGTCTTTTGCCCCTATGCCTGGAATGATGGTTGATCCACCTTCTCTCTCTATTCTTACTTTCAATCGCTTCTGAATCATTATTGTCATAAACTGGTAGTAATATAGTAGTTTCTAATTCATTCCTTTTCTTTTTCACATTCCGAGGTATGCCAGGACTGTTAGTGATACCCATCAAACTTGTCAAAATATTGTTCTTCATTACATTATCAATGAAAGTATTATTGAAGTAGTATTTGTAAACTAAATCGTCTATATTTTGATCGTCTTTTTCTTTTATTATCATATCGTCTTGGTTTTCAATTTTGTTGGATGTTGGAATTGAAAAGAGGTTTATTTTCACTGATTCAGTCGATGGGGTCGTGGTACTTATCTGTACTTGAGGCACCTCTGGTTTGGGATTGTGGAATGGTTTTATTACATTCGAACTTAGTTTGGCTGTCGGGTTTCTGCTTTCTAAATAAAGCTGTTTAGCCTTCTTCAGTATTCGAGCGAAGTTGTTCTGTCTGTGAGATATTTCGCTCTGAGTCTTTGCTATGACGTTTTGCTTGGTGTTAATCTTCTCATTTTGTGCGAGCATCAACTTCTGTATATTATAGAACTGTCGCTGCTGTAGTAAGAATTTCTTCTGCTGATTTTCGAATTCTTTGAAATTATTTGCCATTTCCCGTTCTTTGTTTTTAAAATATTCCTGTTTGTTCGCTAGTTTTGCGTCAAAAATTTTCAGTTTCTCATAGAATTTCAAAAGATATAAATATTTTACATCGAAATCTTGAAATTTGTTTGTGATTGCACCTGTATTTTTTAGAAATTGATCGTTCACATCGATTATTCGTTCATGAATATTTTTAATTTCGTTGTGTTGTTTCATTATCTTCTTGAAAGTCTTTGTTAGCATTGTGATTACCTTAATTAGTCCTCTTTCAGTAACTGCTTTACTCTTTTGAGGTTCTTTAGGAACAACTTTGTAGACATTCACATCGGGAATCGGAGCGTTTTGATGCCAAACAGTGTTGTCTTTATCAAATATATTTCTATCTATTACCTTAATTCCACTTTGTTCACTATTTTCCTGAGTCCTATTCATGTTTTCCTCGAATTCAATTTTTTTGATTATTTCACTTTCAAAATCGTATTTCTTACTCCTTTTCGGTGAGGTTATATTTGTAGCAATCGTATCGTTATTTTCTTTGAAATCT
Organism: Brachylomia viminalis; assembly: GCA_937001585.2. NCBI lineage: Eukaryota > Metazoa > Arthropoda > Insecta > Lepidoptera > Noctuidae > Brachylomia > Brachylomia viminalis. The sequence continues at coordinate 11,390,609 of OW443320.2, read as the reverse complement.
TTTCCCACAGAAAGTTCAGGTTTTTGAGTGATGTCATTGTTTTTGCTTAAATTATTACTATTCTTATTCATGTCATTTTCGGGGGTTATTGTATCATTTTTAGATACGTTTGTCTCTCTTTTGTTATTGTTCAGCAAGATGGCGACCTCATAAGGGTAGTCTTTGAACACTGTCATAGGTCCATCTTTGTCATCTAATTTGACTGGGTCTTTTCCTACTTCTTCTTGCTCTTCAATGATAAAAGTATTGCATCCTTTGCCGATGCAGTTCTTTAAACTCTTTCTAAGTCGCTCTTCTCGTATGCCTGTAACAATAACATTTATTTAGTACTAGCTTCGCGTGGAGGTTAGAAATTATCCTACGGGGCCATAAAAAGTATCCTGTCCTAATGAAGTTATGGTCTCCCCAAGTACCCACCCGTGTGCCCATCGAACTTTGTGTAGCCGTTAAGGCTCCGTTTACGGCCTTAAGCGATACGACTTGTGGCAAGCGATATGCACGCGCGTCATTTGTTTCCATCCGTCACCGCTCCATAAGAACAAACAAGCAGCAGAAACAGTAAGAACCGCTATATCTCGCGCCTCCACTACACCACTGAGGCAAATGACATCGTTGAGTACGTGCGCCGAAAGCTGAAATACACGGCGAGGGTGCAGCTGTTGGAGTCGCGCCGCAATGTCAATTTCAAGGCATTTGTAGTGCGTATTCCGACGTGCTACCTCAACCTGATGTTGGAAGAAAGCTTTTGGCCGCAGGACGTGGTGTTCCGTCGCTTTCGCGGACCTATTCCACACGACAGCACAAAGACGTAGTGCAGTGCTAGTGAAGTGTTACTAACATAGGCTTAAGTTTTATTTACTAACACTTATTGTTGATAATAATATGTATACTTAGGTTAAGGTATTTATCTATGGGTCTATGCAACCCGAAATAAATAATTTGATTGATTGATTGATTGATAAGTCGCGTCGTGGTGACTCGTGGCATGCTCCAAACAACTTCATACATTCGTTTTTTCAACAATCGCTTTTGCAAGAAGCGTCTCGCTTTAGCATGTAGCTCGTGGTCACGGGGTAAAGGCGTGTTTGAATAATTAACATGAGCTCACAGATTTTCACACTATAATAAAGGACAGGAAAGGAAATCATGATAAGCCGTTGGTCCCGGCTGTCATTCGTGGATCTTTGACAGTCGTTACAGGTCGTCAGAAGACCGAAAGTCTGACAACTAGTCTTACCAAGGGGTAACGTATTACCCAGTAACTGGGTTATGGTGGTCAGATATGCAGTCGCTCCATGTAAAATACTGGTATTCAGCTGCATCTGGTTAGACTGGAAGCCGAACCCAACATATTTGGGAAAACGCTAGGCAGATGACGTGGATGATGAATATAGGACAGGAAAGGATAAGATAGGCAGCAAGGTAGGCTAAGATACAGGGTGGCCTACCAAAACACAGTGACAAGAAATTAACATTTTAGGGTGGCCTACCAAGCCACGGCGTTCTCACCTTCTGCCTGACGCAGGTCCTCACCGGACACGGTTGTTTCGGGAGGTACCTGTTCCAGATAAGGCGGGAGAAAACACCCGGGTGTCACCATTGTGTGGATCGCCCGGAGGACACAGTGGAGCATACGGTGGAGGTCTGCCCGGCTTGGGCGGAGCACTGTCGTGTCCTCGTGGAGGCAATTGGCGGTGGCGATCTCTCGCGTCCGGCCCTGGTCCAGGCCGTGGTACGGAGCGAGAGGGCTTGGGAAGCCGTCACCTCCTTCTGCGAAGCAGTAATGTTCGCGAAGGAGGAGGCGGAGCGCGTGAGGGAGAGGCAAAATTCGCGCCCTCACGCCCCTAGCCGCCGCAGGAGACGCCCTGGGCGTCGGGAATCGCAGGGCGATTCCCGGCCACAGTAGGCGCGGGCTTGCGAACGGCGAGCAATGAGCAGCTCGCCGTTCGATAAGGACCAGGCCCGGGTCGACGGCGCGTTGTGTTCCACGCGCGCCTCAGAGAGATGTCAGCACCAATGACGGGGTCCGCTAGGGCCGATGCCTGCCAGGGTTGCGGGAAAGTCCGAGAGGGATAACGTGGCCCCTGGCAAAGGCAACTGAAGGAACACGGGTGGGTTTTAGTCAGTAAGAGTCTGACACGCCCTCCCGCTCTGCCCAGAGCGGGAGAAGCTATTTGATGATTTCGCACCATCAAAAAAAAAAAAAAAGGAGCCATCCTTTTTTTTTTACTAGGTACAAACTTTTTTTTTTTTTTTACCAAAACACAGTGACAAGAAATTAACATTTTGTAACTATTGTATTTTTTTTTGGTTTTTTGCGACTTATTAGTTTTTATAGTTTACATGATGTTATTTTTAACGATGATACAATAGCTACATAACAACGATTTTATTCCAGAGAATTAACACATGTTAGGGTACTTTTTAATGCTATGAGCAAATCTCCGGGTACATTTCGTTTTCACAGTGATTTTTTGAAAATCGAATGATTTTTTCAAAATCATACAGAAAATTATAATACGAGTAAAATAAAATGGTATATATAGTTTAGGAATACCACCACTATGGGTTATTACAGGCTAGCTACATGACTACACTACTCATAAGTCAAAATTAGGTTTAATTTAATAGTTTCCACACCTGAGTGGTTTTTATAAACAGACTAGATAAGTTTCCAAAATTAACGAAAAAAATCACAACTTCTATATTATAGATTTTCGCGGAACTAATGTTTTTCTTAAACGATAAGGTAAGACGCCACCTAGCTAAAAAAAAAGTTTGGACTACTGTAAACAGGCCACCTTGTATATGGGCTGATTTAACCAACGTCATTTTATAAAAGAGGTATCAGCTAGTAGATTACAAATAAAAAACTTGTACACATTAAAACAATTTTTGAAGTGATAACTTCCTTAGGCGCGTTGAACACTTTTTGGGTCAACAATAATCATGGAACTCGCGTCATTGTCACTGAACGGTTTCCATGAGCTATATATGTATACTGTGTATTTATGTACATAGATATACCTCCGTGCGTTGTTAGTATACATATACCAAGAGTATAAAAAAAATAATAAGGATTAAAGTTTAAATTAGTCACTTCTTTACAAACCAAAAATAATAATCTCGACGATACAATTCACAAGTTACTTCATTTTCACTTCCATCGGCAGTCCCCAAAGACTGCCCCGCTTGTTTTTTTTTTTTTTTTTAACTATTTGAGGTTGGTGTTTACTATCTAACTACTCTGAGAAGAAATAACGGCACAAACTCAGAGGATCTTTTAAAGTCCAGAAATAATCGAATTAGGGCCATTTGATGGTGATAATAGTGGAAGTAGATAGAAACTAGGATCTTAGAACGTTTAAAAGGCAAAAAATAAATACTTACGCCGTATCGCCCTCTTGGCCCTTTTGATGTAATTGGAGACTGTCGGAGCATCTTCTATATAGTTGGTGCCAAACGGGTCAAAATTGTTCTGCAATAAATTTTCCACATCCAGAGAATTCTCCCTAAAAATGAAGTTCCCAAAGCTTGTCTTGTCAAACAAGTTATCCTGCAGCTTATTTCGAACCCAGACTCCTTTGTTGATTATGTTATTTCGTTCCAACTTCGGCTTCTGATAGTTCGATTGGCTTTCCAAGATATTGCCTCGAACAGCTCTGGTCAGCACGAACAATGTTATTATTTTGGTCAACATAGTCAGGTCATAGCTTGCCTGAAACTGGCCGGTCAATGAAAAGAATTCCACCTATGTGTTTTCAGTAAAATTCGAGTGGTTTTGTTTGTAAATTTCCGACGTTTTAGTGATGTGATTTGCGCAGTTTTACATCGATAAAGGGTATCGATAAAGAGTATTGGTGAGTATTTAGTTAGTGGTTGGTTTGATTAGAAAAAGCTTTGTAATCCTACCATACAATTTTTGTATACTTAATAATATTATATAGAGGTACAATTTGTGAGTTTGAATGTACAGGGTTATCTTCGGAACTGCTGGTCTAATTCCGCAGATTCTTTCACAAATGAAAAGCTACAGTATTACTAAGTGTCATATTATGATAATATATGTCAATATATGATAATTATATTTTATTTTATGACTTACTCGAGAGAGCTATGCTTGTAGTCTCTCTGAAGGATAAAATCCGAAACGAGGTGATCCGCCAGAGAACCAAGGTAATCGACATAGCCCAAAGACTAAGCATGCTAAAGTGGCAATGGGCTGGTCACATCTCTCGCAGAACCGACAATCGTTGGGGAAAACGAGTTTTTAAGTGGAGACCGCGTTTAGGCAAACGTAGTGTCGGACGCCCGCCGGCCATGTGGAGTGACGACTTGCGAAAGGCGGCTGGCAGAGACTGGATGAGGAGAGCCAAAGATCGGGCTCTGTGGCGTTCACTAGGAGAGGCCTAGCCTACGTCCAGCAGTGGACGTATATAGGTTAATATAGATGATGATGATATTTTTATTAAAAACAAGAAATTTCACGCTGTCGAAGTCGCGGGCAGAAATTAATTAAAAATATATTTAGAATGATTTCATTCTAAACAAATTAAATGAAATGTTTATTTCTGTAAGAGGATCTTTTAAGACACTTTTGCACGTCAATATATTATTGTTGGTCAATATTTTAAAAAGTAGTCGTGCCGGCTTTTTCCTTTTTCCTCCTTCTTTCCTTTTTCCATTTCCTAGTTGACTGATCCCTGAGAAGAAATGACGAAACAAACTCAGAGGTCATGGTCTCTTTTAAAGTCGAAACATTATATTATTACGAATTTATGTGAGTGTAACAATGCAGGGCCATGTCTGGAACGGCCTTTTGAAGAAAGAGTCATTGCATCTTTGAGTTGACCTATGCCAACAGACAGCATGCATGCATCAGTCAACGTGTAGCTCAGCCCTAATTTAGGGAGCTCAACGACCCCTCACACGACGCTATCAGATCTGCAGGACATTTGCGGCGACCATAAATATATAATACTCAAAACCGGCAGAAAATTAAAAAGTCATCTAGCCTGCATGGTACTTACATTCACAGTCAGTTTCTCTTTAAATTTCATCAAAAATATCATAAGTTATGTCACATAAATCAATAAAAATTACATTATTGGATGTTTTTCGAACCTTTCGACATCTAATTTTAAATGTAGCCATTTAAAATTAGATATCGAACGGTTAATTTAGCTTCAACATGAACTAATATAGGAAACAAATTTTAATTTTTACAAGCAGTTACCTATAACGATTACATCGATCGATGTTCGAAGACATGTGACAGCTACCAACCAGCACTGGGCCCGCGTGGTGGATTATGGCCCACTCCCTCTCACAGAGAGGAGGCCTGTGTTCTAGCAGTGGGAACTGTATAGTCTGGTTATGCTTTAACGATTACCTGCATACCATCACGGCTTGTTTCCCAAAAGGGTAGGGCAGAGGTGTACGTACCTTTAGTATAGCCAAATTTTGCCAGTTATGTTTAGGTCTCAAGTATAGTAACGATAATCCTCATATTAATATGATTACTGATTTGTTACCAAGCTTGGTGACTTAGTAGAAACGTTTCTTCATAACCAGTTCATGAAAAACAGTCTGTGCAGAAAGTACTTATTAGGTAATTGACAATATTCAAAATAGGCTGTGATTAAAATTAAAATGTGATGTAAAATCACTTGGAATTTAGGTAGGATTTTGGTGTGGGAAGCAATATATGTAGATACCCTTGCACCATTCCTTCGTCCTAGCATGGCGGGCTGTGCTGGGATAGCTGCTGCAGCTGCGGAAAACCTCAAACGGCGCATATATTATAATTAACCATAATGGCAGCTATATGTATGAGCTTTTTGGGGTTGAAACACCAGGGACATGAGGTTCGAGTGCCCACTTACTTTTACAAGATATCGCCAAGCAGATGGTCGACTCTACACTTGACCAGAGGGCTGGCCTATTTTTTTTTGCCAAAAAATCTACCAGACTTTTGAGCACTTTTCCTGTTGACAGCGATGCGTACGAATTTTTTCATGCCACATGATATGTTCCTCTCCTTTTTACATAATAGTACGTTTTATTATTATTATAATAAGACTTTATGCTGAATTGAAAAGCTACCTTTAAAGCTAGGAATAGTAACAGCATTGCAAGCTCTTCAGCAAATACGGAACGTACCAAAGCATCGATACTTTATTTCAGTTCTATCGACAACGTTTTACCGCCCTATTTCTCAAAACCACAATATTTACATTTACCGTCGTATCGAGTTCGGACATTCAATAAAGTTCACATTTTTTTATTAATTTCTTTATAAACAATTTTAATGTTTACGGCTATTCACTGTTTTATCCTTATTTGTTGAGATAAACGTTTTACGAGGGGCTCGTGGCTAATCAATAACCGGCGCACGAGTCTATCCAAGGTTAAGCTACGATTGCCGAGGTTAGTACGTGGATGAGTGACCATCCATTAAATAACGAGACAGCTCCGTGCCTCGGATGGCACGTTAAGCCGTTGGTACCGGCTGTCATTTATAGATCTTTGATAGTCGTTGTTCCGCATCCACAGGTGACCGACATAAACATCAGCCGCTTGGAGCGCTATCACAGGGTGAAGCATATAAAACAGCATTTTTGGAAGCAGTTTCATTTAGAATATATTTCTCTGCTCCAACAAAAGACAAAATGTCATCTACAGGACAACTGGCAGAAGGAAGGTTAGTTCTTATCAAGGAGAGAGGACAACCGCCATTGCTGTGGTCCCTGGGACATGTCACGAAGGTCTTCCCGGGGAACGACGGAACAACGCGTGTGGTCGAGGTGAAGACTAAGAAGGGGACGTTACTACGTTCCTTTAATAATATTTGCCCACTTCCTCTAGATTGAATGCTTCAACCCGGGGAGGATGTTCACGCATACATGGTGTGAATCATAGTCCACGCCAGGGGACGCGCGGAGAGCGCGGCGCGGCGCGGGACGACACCGCGGCAGCGGGCTGGCCGCCGCACGCACCTCACTCCAGTACCGAGCACAGTCGTCGACGCGCGCACATACTTGTTGTCCCAATATATCACTCCAACATTGTACTGATTACCAGATTATAAGTGTTTACAGTTCATTTTACCTTTCATTTACAAACCTTTAGTTAGGTTCTTAACAGTCGTTACGGGTAGTTAGAAACCCGAAAGTCTGACAACCAGTCTTACCAAGGGTTATCGTGTTACCCTGTAACTGGGTTGTGGAGGTCAGAAAGCAGTCGCTCCTTGTAAAAAACTGGTGTTCAGCTGCATCTGGTTAGACTGGAGGCCAACCCCAACTTAGTTGGAAAAAGCTACGCAGATGATCATGATAGTAATGTAAAATAGTTGATAAGCAAATGCTTAAAGGCTCCTTCAAACAGGCGCGACACACGACGCGACATAAAAGCACCGCGTGTCACCCGACGAGCGGTGCCATTGTGTCGCGTGTGATTCGCGTCGCGTGCCGCACCAGCCGGTCGATTCTGTAACATTCTCACCGTGAAAACGTAGGTGAAGTGAGTTGTCGATAGTGTCAATCCCTAGCATCAGCATTGCGATTCTGTAACCATCTCACCGTGAAAACTTAGGTGAAGTGAGCGTGGAGTGAGCTGTCAGTTTCGTCCTGCTGATGCTAGGGATTGACCAAGCATTACATTTACAATCATAATCGAGATTTTAATTATGTTTTTTCATGTTAGTTCTGTTGATGATTTTATATTATTTGTAATCTAGTTTAATAGTGTCTAAATATTATTATTTAGAGTATTTTTTTTTTATAAAACAGCTAGTTTAGGAAATCAAAATAAAATAAATAATTTGAGTTTCAAACAGTTTTATTTAAAACACCCGTAAATAGTAATTTTTAGCCACTTAAACACTAGCCTTGAAACAATATAAAATGATCAACAGAATTAGCATAAAAAAATTATTAAAATCTCGATTATGATTGTAAATGTAATGCTTGGTAAATCCCTAGCATCAGTAGGGTGGCACTGACAGCTCACTTCACCTAAGTGTTCACTTCACGGTCACATTTTTACAGAATCGACATACAGGTGGCATGATAGCTCACTTCACCTAAGTTATCAGGGTGAGATTGTTACAGAATCGACCTGCTGTTTGTAGGAGCTTTATTACAATGTTATAACTATTCCTAGATTGCACCGTTAACACAGTGGTTGCGTATTAGATTCTCAGGTTGGACGGTGCAATTGGATTTTTCTATCAGGAATTTCACAGTAGCAGTCAATATTTAGGTTTCTGGCGGTGTGGCATGACAAGGGACTTAAACATAGCAGGCCTAATGTAAGTGTACACTGTCAAAATCAATAAAAATAAAAAATCTGTCATTTATTCAAACTAGGCTGATAATCAACACTTTTTGAAAGTCAAAATTATATAAGACAGTCCCCCAAAACGCCCGCCCTTCACCACTTCGTAGTGCTTTAGCTGAGAAGAAGTGGCGCAACAAACTGCCCAGCAGCACAGCTGTCTGTTCAGTTAGAAGAACTGGAAGCTGAAGCAGGTGAATTCCAGTATTGTACATCTGAAGGCCCACTTCCCGTACCTAATTAAAAACGTTCAAAATCAAGCCGCAATCTCATCTCGGCGACAGTCAAATGTCAAAAGTGTAGGTAGACGCTATACAATTTTTGATAGATTGAGACTGAGATTAGAATGCGAACGTTCTTAAAAATACGGGGATTGCCCCTCAGATTACTGCGTGTTGACGATTCCAGACTTGCTTACGATGTTTTCCTTTACCATTTGTGGTTGATTAGGGCTAATTTGATCGTCGGATTTATATGGTCGAAAAGCAGCGAAGTAAATAATGACATCCATATTTTTTATAATATTTATTCAAAAATACATAATCTTCAGAATTTCGTTTCCTCCTTTATCATTTTGTCCTTCTTCCTGTGAACAAAATTTAAACAAAATTATGAATTACAGTAAATATTGGCGTTTCTCTAACATGAGGGTTCGATTCCCGGGTCCGGCAACGTGTAATTCGGTTTTTCCATCTGGAGTTTTTCAGTAGCAGCTTGGAGTTTGGATTTGTGCCCGGTTGATGGCAATAGGCTCGCCCCATGAGACTTTAACATAGCAGGCGAAATGTTGGTGTAGGTACACTTCTGCCCCATGAAGTATTTGGGATTGGTGCTCGACAGCCGGTGGAACTTTGAGCCCCACTTCCAACGGCTGGCGCCCAAGTTGCTGAGCGCGGCTGGCGCGCTTGCGACGCTGCTTCCCAATCTGGGGGGCCCGAGCGCCGTCTGTAGGCGGCTCTACGTGGGGGTCGTGCGATCCATGGCCCTGTATGGGGCCCCGGTGTGGGCCTCTGACCTGACGGCCGGCAGCATCGCTGTTTTGCGAAAGCCGCAGAGGGCGATGGCCGTCAGAGTCATCAGGGGGTATCGCACGATCTCCTACGAGGCGGCTTGCGTACTTGCCGGATCCCCGCCCTGGGACCTCGAGGCGAAAGTACTCGCGTCGTTGTATCGGTGGCGCGAGGAAGCGAGGGCGCGGGGCGAGGGACCGATGCAGCGGCACATAGAGCTGCGTCGGTCTCAGCTTCGCGAGGTCCTGGTGGCGGAATGGCGGGACAGGCTTTCACGCCCTACCGCCGGCCTCGTCACCATCGAGGCGGTCCGGCCGGTGCTCGAGCGCTGGCTCGGGAGGAGGCACGGCTCCCTGTCGTTTCGGGTGACGCAGGTGCTCTCGGGGCATGGTTGCTTCGGGAAGTACCTGTGTCGCATAAACAGGGAGCCGGACGCCCGGTGTCACCACTGCGTCGACTGCCGGGAGGACACGGCGCGGCATACGCTGGCAGAGTGTGCCGCTTGGGAGGAGCCGCGCCGTGCCCTCATCTCAGAAGTAGGCAGTGACTTGTCGCTGCCGGCCATAGTCGAGTCGATGGTCGGCAGCGACGAGTCCTGGGACGCGGTGGTTTCCTTCTGTGAGACAGTCGTCTCGCAGAAGGAGGCTGCGGAAAGGGAGAGGGAGATCTCGTCCTCTCACCCGGCCCGCAGAAGGCGCACCGGGCGTCGGCGGAGGGCGGACAACGCCCTCTTCCAGCCCCCCTAAATGGGTCCAGGGGCGACGGACTCGGGGACGTCCGTCGCCCCCCACACACCAGGACCCGAGGTGGCGGCGCGTAGTGTTCCGCGCGCGCCCCTGTTAGACGTCGCGGGGGGAGTCAAACACCTCACTCCCCCCCCAGACCCGAAGAGGCCCGCAGTGGCGGGCCGGCACCGGTCGGGGGTTGCGGAAGGATCGTGCGTTCCCGCGACCCCCGGCGTGGGTGTGAGATGGAACACCGGGGTGGTTTTTAGTCAGTAAGAGTCTGACAGACCCCGTCGCCCGCCCCAGGGCGGCGGACATCCATGAGGATTTTCCACCCCGGAAACAAAAAAAAAAAAAAAAAAAAAGGTACACTTCTGCCGGAGATGGGGGCAGCCGTGATGCGGCTCCGGGCCAAGAACGTGGCTCCGGGGCCCGACGGGATCCACGGCTGCGTGTTAGCCCTCGCTCTGAAGGAGCTTGAGCCCCAACTGAGAGGACTCTACACAGCGTGTCTTGAGCGGGGCCAGTTTCCCACTTTGTGGAAATCTGGTCGTCTGGTCCTGCTCAGGAAGGTGGGGCGCCCTGCCGACTCGCCGTCCGCGTACCGGCCCATAGTGCTGCTAGACGAGGTGGGCAAGCTGTTTGAGCGTATTATCGCAGCCCGCCTCGTCGGCCACTTGTGCAGAGAGGGGCCGGACCTGGACGACAGCCAGTTTGGTTTTCGGCATGGGCGCTCCACCATCCACGCTGTGTCGCGGGTGAGAGTCCTGGCGGAGGAAGCGGTGTCCCGGGGCGGGGTGATGTTGGCGGTGTCCTTGGACATCTCCAACGCCTTCAACACCCTGCCCTGGAGTTGTATTCGGGAGGCACTGCGCTATCATCGGGTGCCTCCCTACCTCCGCCACATCGTTGGGGCTTATTTGTCGGAGAGGTGTGTCACCTACGTGGGACGTGATGGCGGAAACCAGCGCCACATGTCGTGCGGTGTTCCGCAGGGCTCGGTCCTAGGCCCGCTCCTGTGGAACATCGGGTACGACTGGGTGCTGAGGGGTGAGCTCCAACTGGGCGTAGATCTGACGTGTTATGCGGATGACACGCTGGTCACTGCCCGGGGGAGCTCGCACAGGGAGGCAGCGTTGCTGGCGACGGCTGCGGTCTCACAGGTGGTGGGCCGCATACGTCGCCTAGGCCTGGAGGTGGCCCTCAGCAAGTCGGAGGCCATGGTGTTTCATGGCCCCCGGCGGGCGCCGCCGCCCGGCTCACACATCGTGGTCGGGGGGGCTCGGATCGTTGTCGAGTCCACCATGAAGTATTTAGGATTGGTGCTCGACAGCCGGTGGAACTTCGAGCCCCACTTCCGACGGCTGGCGCCCAAGTTGCTGGGCGCGGCTGGCGCGCTCGCAACGCTGCTTCCCAATCTGGGGGGCCCGAGCGCCGTCTGTAGACGGCTCTACGTGGGGGTCGTGCGATCCATGGCCCTGTATGGGGCCCCGGTGTGGGCCTCTGACCTGACGGCCGGCAGCATCGCTGTTTTGCGAAAGCCGCAGAGGGCGATGGCCGTCAGAGTCATCAGGGGGTATCGCACGATCTCCTACGAGGCGGCGTGCGTACTGGCCGGATCCCCGCCCTGGGACCTCGAGGCGAAAGAGCGAGGGCGCGGGGCGAGGGACCGATGCAGCGACACATAGAGCTGCGTCGGTCTCAGATTCGCGAGGTCCTGGTGGCGGAATGGCGGGACAGGCTTTCACGCCCTACCGCCGGCCTCGTCACCATCGAGGCGGTCCGGCCGGTGCTCGAGCGCTGGCTCGGGAGGAGGCACGGCTCCCTGTCGTTTCGGGTGACGCAGGTGCTCTCGGGGCATGGCTGCTTCGGGAAGTACCTGTGTCGCATAAACAGGGAGCCGGACGCCCGGTGTCACCACTGCGTCGACTGCCGGGAGGACACGGCGCGGCATACGCTGGCAGAGTGTGCCGCTTGGGAGGAGCCGCGCCGTGCCCTCATCTCAGAAGTAGGCAGTGACTTGTCGCTGCCGGCCGTAGTTGAGTCGATGGTCGGCAGCGACGAGTCCTGGGACGCGGTGGTTTCCTTCTGCGAGACAGTCGTCTCGCAGAAGGAGGCTGCGGAAAGGGAGAGGGAGATCTCGTCCACTCACCCGGCCCGCAGAAGGCGCACCGGGCGTCGGCGGAGGGCGGACAACGCCCTCTTCCAGCCCCCCTAAATGGGTCCAGGGGCGACGGACTCGGGGACGTCCGTCGCCCCCCACACACCAGGACCCGAGGTGGCGGCGCGTAGTGTTCCACGCGCGCCCCTTTTAGACGTCACGGGGGGAGTCAAACACCTCACTCCCCCTCAGACCCGAAGTGGCCCGCAGCGGCGGGCCGGCACCAGTCGGGGGTTGCGGAAGGATCGTACGTTCCCGCGACTCCCGGCGTAGGTGTGAGATGGAACACCGGGGTGGTTTTTAGTCAGTAAGAGCCTGACAGACCCCGCCGTCCGCCCCAGGGCGGCGGACATCCATGAGGATTTTCCACCCCGGAAACAAAAAAACAAAAAAAGGTACACTTCTGCCGAACCCATCAAGGACGTTATGTTAAATATTTACAACTAAATGTTATATAGAGGTATGGGGAACAGGGTGTAAAGTTCACTCATACCCATAGTAAAGGGAGGATCCAACGACTAGATGGGTGTCGTGTCTGGTGGGCTTTTTTTTTTTTTTTTTTTTGTAATGCATCTCGCAGTTAAATGATAAATGATAAATGATTTTATTTCTGTAAGTAGGTTTGTTACAAACACTTTTACACGTCAATCATATTTTTAAAACTAGATGAGGTCGGCGTTTCATAACTGACTACTCTGAGAAGAAAGGCCGAAACAAACTCAGAGGTCACAGTCTCTTTTAAAGTCCAGACATAATCTTGGTCAGATCATGTGAAGACCATGTAGATTTGTGTCTGAAACGGTCTTTTGAGGAAAAACCATACAGATTGAGCGGACCTGTCCAGTCAGTGCAGTCAGTTGGCCTTGAGAGGCCGTGACTGCTTAACCGGTCAATCCTGTGGTGCCTTCGAGCTAACTCAAAGCCTCCAGCCAGGGGGTCGGGTGGGCAACTGCCCGACGACTGATATCGGGACGTTGTATATGTATATGCTAGTTGCGCGGTAAACTCTGCTTGCGCGGTGCAGGATTTTGTGTGACGTCAGTGTGATGCGTAGTTTGCATGTGGCGATGTAGGTACCACTTACACCGTCATATTTATTTATTTCGCTTTCTCTTTTTTTCTTTTTTTAACTCGTTTTTTTTAAACGTTGCCCCACATTAGGAATTTCTCCTGTATTGTGGGTGCATTTACAAACATTTAAACGCACATACACAAACAGCCAGACCCGGAACAACTACTTGTAGGTCATACAAATATTTGTTCCGTGCGGGAATCGGACCCGCGACACGCAGTGCAGCAGGCAATCGCTTAACAACTGCGCCAACCGTGCCGTGATGTTAAGGTGTCAAAAATGCTCTGTATTTGGACATTACGGACGCATGTGGCTACCACCGCTCTTTTAGAAAACCGTAGTTTAACCGTAGGGCCGATACGACACGTAGTTTCAAACGATTTTTTAATTGAAAATACAACTTTCCCATAGTAATTTGGTTAAAAAATTGTGACAAGCACAATAAGTGTCACCCTTAGATTTTATTTTATTTTATTTTATTAATTTTAGGAAAACTTACAGCTAATACATTTTAACATCAAGTACAATGTGTAAACAATGGCCAATTACAAGCTTCCACTAACGATTAATGTGAGTAACATTAACAAATACGCGAAAACAGCGACGTAAGAGATACGCACATGAATTATCACATGCTCAAAAAATACAATAAAATTGAGAGAAAAAAATAAATAAAAAAATGGTTATACATCGAAAAAACAATTGTTCAAACTTTTCTTTACTTCCTTAACGCTACTAGTAAATAAATCTAAATCAACCTCGACATCCTGACACACCATGTTAAAAGTACGACAAGCTCTTATCACGTACGAGTTCTGTCTGTAGATAGCTCTGACTTGAGGCACATGGAGAAGACGTGGTTTCCGAAGAAATGCGCCCGGTACACGAAGCCCGATCCTGCCCACCAACTCAGGAACGTCAGTAGATCCGTTCATGACGCTGAATAAGAAAGCAAGATCTGCAATTTTCCTTCGCTCCTGTAGCGGCAGAATATGAAATTTTTTACACCGACTTATATAATTAGGGAGATAGGTATTTGAGCGATATTGAGTGTACTTCAAAAATCGCCTTTGAATACCTTCCAGCCGATTAATGTATACATTATAATTTGGATTCCAAACCTGAGAAGCATATTCAAGGTGGCTACGGACAAACGCACAATATAGAATTTTCATTGTTTTGACATTCTTGAAATCTGAAGAAACCCTAAAAATAAAACCCAAGGCTTTAGAAGCCCGGTTAACTATATTATTAATATGTGCATCAAACAGAAGCTTAGAGTCAAAAGTAACTCCAAGATCCCTAATGACACTAACTCTGGCCACCAAGGCATTCGAAAGTCTATAATCAAATTGAACAGGGTTTGGCTTACGCGTAAATGTGCATACATAGCATTTGGATACATTTAAATTCAACTTATTTCTAGCGCAGTATTCATGGAACCTGTCCAGATCATCCTGTAATAAACGTGCGTCCTCAACGGTTGACACTTGGCCCAAAATCTTCATATCATCCGCATACAATAAGACTTTAGAGTTAAAAAAACAAGAGGCAACGTCATTTATAAAAATATTAAATAAGAGAGGTCCCAACAAGGATCCTTGGGGAACTCCCGATGGAATGTACATCGCTCTCGACGTATACCCATTGAGAACCACCGTCTGGCACCTATTCTCCACGTATGACGAGAACCATCTAAACAGATTACCCCTCACACCAACCAATAAGAGTTTACGCATAAGAAGCGCATGATCAATTCTATCAAAACACTTGCTGTAGTCAGTGTATATAACGTCGACTTGAGACCGTCTGGACATATGCTCTGTAAGATAGTCACTACAGACCACGAGATTGGATGTGGTCGAGCGACCTTTTAGAAAACCATGTTGATGTTCACAGAAACTGAATACTCTCTGACTTACTGAATACTCTGAATACTCATAAACTAGATATGAATGAAGTCTTAATAATTAATCTATACAAAATTATAAAGCGGTGAAATTTGTTAAATTAATGTGCATATTTTCAAGCAATTGTGAACATTATCTTTATACAAATAAGATTCCTCCTCGTATGAAACGCTATGGTACTTAGCGCGCTTTATAGATGTCAGCCTCAGTTACTGGATTGACACTAACTACAAAATGATTCCAAAAATAGAATACCAATCAATCTGCCTAACCTTTCCCAATTATGTGGGGTTCAGCTTCCAGTTTAACCAAATGCAGCTGAAAACCAGTATTTTACATAGAGTGACTATGAAATATGGAACAGCATTTGTATGAAGTTATTTTCCAGACACGTTAACTGGTAATAATCCAGATCAGACACGTTAACTGGTAATAATCCAGATCGTTCGTACGCTGTACTGGTACAGCTAGCGCGCTTTACCGGACGACGTCATTTCGCTGAAAACCGGCGCTGGGGCTCTGTCTTGCATAGGGTCGCAGCATAATGCTGAGCGATAGCGATAGTTTTGCGTGGATATAACGCATGTTTCCCCCAACCTTTTCTAATTTTTTGTGTTTATGTTATTTTTTGCGTCACGTTTACCGCAAATAAACGCATTTTCTTTCTTTTTCTTTCTTTCTTTCTTACATCTACCAACCCGCACTGGGCCCGCGTGGTGGATGCGGTGGATTAACGCATTTTCTTTCTTTCTTTCTAAATGGTGGAATAGAAAATAAAGGTAACCCACTGAGCGCGCAATCGCCGCATCTAGAGATGTCAGTACTAATCAAATTTGTGGCGCCGAAAGTGCATTAATTAAGCTCACTTCTGTCACGGACCGCCTTCAAAGCCGTTAGTTTTTTTACGTCATACGTGACGTAGTGCGAGTAAATGGCGACACGCTTGGTTTGTATGGACAAAGTGACAATGCCGCCTCTAGCAGCCGAGGCGTCTCCAAGCCCTGTGAGGCTGGTAGTGTGCGGCTTAAAATTATTCAACTTACCTATTGCAACATGGGAAATCCCAGAACTTCTGGTCCAGTCCATATTCTTCGCCATCTTGGATCGTTTGAGGCATTTCCTTGCCCATTGACTCGGGTAGGAATAGGGATAGACAACCTCCAAAGATTCCTAGAGTGCCTAGTATTAGAAGAGGGATCTCTCTTGCTATGGTGGCCTGAAAAGCACATTAAAATGTATTTTTTATTTTTCTATTATTACTAATAAAGTCAACGATCAAAATCGACTAAGTATCACTATCTAGTATTAGGTCGGGGAAAAAGTTCTTTCGTACTTTATATACCAATTCAAGACTAAGAGCTAGTTGCTCGTGTGGCACCCAAATATCGAGCTTTTTTATATACCCAGACGTTTTCGAATGGCTCAATACTGTTTTGTGGTCAACCACTAACTCTTCAGCTATGTCGTAACTATTGTTATGCCGATCTTGCTCCACTTACGACGGCACAACTGGCTCCACTTCTTCAAAAATGGCATCGACTTTATCCGTAACAGGGCGACCAGAGCGAGCTGCGCCTTGGTCATCACAGTTCCTGGACTGAAAACGCTTGAACCAACTTTGTGCTACTTTTACTGATACTGTGTTAAGTACATATACATATAAACGTCACATATTTTTTTCGCGGTTTTTAACGCATTTTGCTCTTTTTTGTAATAGAACTTCAAAATGTATCGAATTTCTTCGTTAGATTAGCGATAGCGGACAGAAAAACAATTGAAAAATGGCGGGAAATCTTTAATATCTTTTATTTTTCTTTTTAAAATGTCATTTATCAAATGGTATCAAAACCAGCCAGATACAAACAGTACAGCCAAAGAGATTTTAATACAACTTTATTATTATTTTATAAATGATAAATGATTTTTATTATAAGGCTTTGCTCTTCACTCTAGTCTAGGTCAGTGGTGACAGAGGCAGAGTCGACGATGGAGTGAGCTTACCCAGAAGAAGCCTGTTCACTCTCACTTTGAAGAGATTAGGGTTGTATGCGTTCGGAAACACAGACACAGGTAGAGAGTTATACCTATAAAATACGTAAAAACTTTTTCCCCGACCTATTATCATTATCTGCTATCACCATCTATTAGAACTATCAACTATCACCATCAACAATCACCTTCTATACTATCACGATCTTCTACCACGATCTACATTTACTATCTACCACCATCTTATTAATTATTTATTAATTAATTGGATCTCCAACAGAGGCTACACAATTACATGCAAACACAAAAATAGGAGACCTCATCATTTACTTATAATAAAAAACCACTATCTACATTTACTATCTACTATCACCATCTACTATCACTTACCATGTAAACGACGTACGGTGTCAGTATATTAGCCGCATAGACACTGATGTGTATCAACGCAATACCTTGAGCCCTGACCACTGTGGGAAGTAATTCAGCCGCGTATTGCTTTCCAATATTGTACTTTAAGATGCAGACCTGCCTACTAACAACTATCCGCTATAAATATTTACTACACCTAATCATCTCCTATCATAATATACTATCACCATTTTATCACCATCTTCTATCGCGATCTACTATCACCATTTTATCACCATCTTCTATCACGATCTACTATCACCGTTTTATCACCATCTTCTATCACGATCTACTATCACCATTTTATCACCATCTTCTATCACGATCTACTATCACCGTTTTATCACCATCTTCTATCACGATCTACTATCACCATTTTATCACCATCTTCTATCACCATCTTCTATCACGATCTACTATCACCATCTAATATCACGATCTACTATCACCATCTAATATCACGATCTACTATCACCATCTAATATCACCATCTACTATCACCATCTAATATCACGATCTACTATCACCATCTACTATCATTATCTACTATCACCATCTAATATCACCATCTACTATCACCACCTAATATCACCATATACTAGCACCATTTAATATCACGATCTACTATTACTATCTTATCACCATCTTCTATCACGAGGTGATAGAAGATGGTGACACTTAACCATCTACTTTCACAATATACTATCACAATCTTCTATCACAATCTTCTATCACCATCTACTATCACGATCTACGATCACGATCTACTATCACGGTCTACTATCACTTACCATATAAACAATGTAGGGAGTCAAAATAGTAGCCACATAGCCACTTATATGGATCAACGCGATGCCTTGAGCTCTGACGACAGTTGGTAGTAATTCTGCAGCATATTGCATTCCAATGTTGTACGATATGTTGACTGCGAAGCGGCCTACAATGGCTAGAGAGGCTGAGGCGATTCCTGGGGAGAAAAGAACGGGTTAAAAAAAGAATTTCTAGTAAAGTTGCAAATCCGACGGCGCCCGACACCGCAAACCGCAGCGCGGCAGTGAAAAAGCAGTCCAATCTCAATGACAGACCGCAGCAACGCGACTGGTTTCTATGTAACTATATGACACGTTTCCGCAGCTGGCGACATGGCCACCTGCCGTCGGCTTTAGTTGCGGTTGGAATTACAATTTCACTAATATTAAAAATGTAAAATTTTGTATGTTTGTAATCACGCATCAACGGCTATACGGATTTGGATGTAATTAGGCACACAAATAAGTACTATATTCTGGATTAACACTAAGGATACTTAATTCCGAATCCACCACGTGGGCGAAGCTGTCAACAAAACCAAGTGTTGAATAATTTAGTACCCAAGTACGATTTTTACTAGCAGCTAACAAATCTAAAAATGAAATTGATAAAATAATTACGTTTAAAAGAAGTTGAAACAGACTTCTGTAGGTTTAATAGTTCCATACTTACCAATCGGTGCAGTGGTAGCCAGTAGACTGAATACTCCGCTGATGACCATCGTACCAAATGCAAGCCAGCGACGACCGAGACTGCGAACAAAACAATAACAAAATTATAAAAATAAATCTCCTTAAATTAAAAAATCTAACTATCGTAGCTGAGAAATCCAACAAGGGGTAATGTACAATCTCGTAGTTGGCTTTGAGAGGCCGTGACTACTTAACCGGTCAACCTGGGGTGCCTTAGGCGAACTCAAAGCCTCCAGCCAGGGGGCATTTACACCTGCCAGGGTTGCGGGAAAGTCCGAAAGGGTTGCCGTGGCCCCTGGCACAGGCAACTGAAGGAACACGGGTGGGTTTTAGTCAGTAAGAGTCTGACATGCCCTTGACGATGTAAAACCCTCATTTTTTTTTTTTTTTTTTTTGTATGGCATCTCGCAGTTGGCCTTGAGAGGCCGTGACTGCTTAACCGGTCAATCCTGTGGTACCTTCGAGCTAACTCAAAGCCTCCAGCCAGGGAAAAAGTACGCTTTTTTTTTTTTTTTTTCCTAACTATGGCATCTCGTAGTAGACCTAGAGAGGTCGTTACTACTTAACCGGACTATCCTGTGGTTGCCTTAAGTGAAACTCAAAGCCTCCAGCCAGGGGCGTATTATTACATACTAAGCGACTATCACCTAAGGGCACCCCCTGTGGGGTACGAACCTCGGCTTAGGGCGTCGCTGGGGGGGGGGGGGGGGACAGCAAGGTGGGACAGGCTGGATCAGATTTTTCTTATTATTAAGCTTGATGAGGTCGGCGTTTCCTAATTGACTACTCTCTGAGAAGAAACGCCGAAATAAACTCAGAGGTCACAGTCGGGGGTTTATATTTACGGGCTCAGCTACGGCGCGGGCTGGTGCTTCGTCGGGCAAGGAAAAAGTACGCATTTACACAGACATTAATATACCTGTCAGCGACGAGACCCTATCTACGCTCTAGGGCGCAAGTAGTGCGAGGACTGCTATACGCCCACTCTCACTACAATATATCGAGTCGTGAGTAAGAAAAGTTATAATTAGAAATCAAAGATGTTTCGTTTAATTTAATGTTTATATGTTTCTAATTAGTCTACTTATCCAGTTTAGTTTTGTTATGAGTCCTTAATATTTGAATCTAATAAGAATGAAAAAGTAAAGTTTGCATGGTATTTTTAGAATAATGTAAGGATTGTCGGAAAATGTGATTATTTGTTTATGTAAATATTTTTTTTTTTTTTTAGTTAAGTTTTAGTAGATTAATGTGAGTCGGACAACGCATTTAAGTTATTAGGAAATTTGTGTAAGGGAACATGTACCGAACTACATTTTTTAATGTTCGTGTGAACATAATGTCAAATGTTGTTATTTAATATGATTAAGGAACATATATTCAAAAGGTTTTTACCTAAAACTTTAAGGCTTAAAAGTAAAATATGTTAAAAAAAGGCTCCATATATTTCGGCTTAGTGACATGGGCTCAAAATACGCGAACCTCTGTGAGGTAATGTAGACCGGTATAAAAGGCGTGCCATTTGCCGGAATTTGGTCCCCCGACCCTTGTTCGGCGACGTGCCAGCCCCTTCCCTCCCCATAATAATAATCGTCCAAATTTGATCCAGCCTGTCCCACCTTGCTGTCCTCCCCCCCCAGCGACGCCCTAAGCCGAGGTCCATACCCCACAGGGGGTACCCTTAGCGTGTAGACGCTTAGTAGTGTAAGCAATTCGCTCCTGGCTGGAGGCTTTGAGTTCGCTTAAGGCATCCACAGGATAGTCCATTTACGCAGTGACATCTCCACCTCTCAAGTCAACTGCGAGATGCCATAAAAAAACTTAATTTGGTCAGTCGCAACACACCCATCGAAGAGACAACCACTAGAAAGAAGCCGAAATCTGCGGACAAGACTCAAGTCTCTTCCGAGGTCCTTGTGGGTTATGCCCCATAACACATACGCATTCAGAGGGCGTAGTGACGTGTGCCGCCTGCGGAGTCACTCCACTCAGACAGCAGGGAGTGCACGTGAACAATAGTGGGAAATTGTCCCAGGACGACTGCGGGTGCTGGACACGCCCCTGCCGTCCGCTAAAGTACATTTGACCACCACAAGAGGCTCGTGGCTAAAAAATATCAGCCGCACGGCTCGATCTTCAAGGTTAAGCAATGCTTGCCGAGGTCGGTCCATGGACCATCCATTACATATAGAGACCCCTCAGTGCCTCGGAAAGCACGTTAAGCCGTTGGTCCCGGCTGTCATTTACATCTTTGATAGTCGTTACGGGTCGTCAAAAGACCGAAAGTTTGACAACCAGTCTTACCAAGGGGGGAGGGGGGAGGGGGGAGGGGTATCGTGTTACCCTGCAGCTGCGTTATGGAGGTCAGATACGCAGTCGCTCAATTAAAATTGTGGTATTCAGCTGCTTAAGGTTAGACTGGAAGCCGACCCAAACATAGTAGAATAACGAAAACTAAAAACTCACACATCTAATGTCAGAATCAGCAGGATATCAGCAGGGAACTCCGTGAAGGTCGCGACAGTGAAGGTCTTGAACATATCCAGGCCTAAAGACCCCACATTCCTGACGTGCCCATCGAAGACCATGGCAATTGACATCCAGATGACCACCAGTAGGATGCTGTGGCGACGGAGACGAGGAGTCCTCAGCAGGTCTAGGACACTATAGTTCTTGAATTCCTGTTCTGCTCGGGCTATTTCTGTGGCTGTTTCCTGTGAAGAGGAATGGTTAAAATAGTTATCGATTAATTACAAGATTATAGTTAGAGCACTTCGATTTTCAAGTCAACCGCAAATATTTGTCAAATTTGGACGGTACTACGGACGCGGCACCTCAGATGCTAAGCGGGCAAAGTTCCACCAGGTTGTCTTGCGGTCTTGGACAGCCAGAAAAACTAACCTAAAAAACAAAAGACCCGTTTCGAAGTGTCCTGGTAGTCATTATCAAAGAGGTAGATAAAATGGAACAGTAAATAAATGTACCTACAAAGTAATACATATACTAGGTAAGTTTAAAATAAATTATTCGGAGGTGGTGAAAGAGGCTTTACTTGGCGGATTAAAGTTTAAATTACTTTATTCGAAAGAAGCGAAACCGCCCATTGATGGTAGATCAAAAATTACTCTTACCCTAAATTCATCAATGACAGCATCAGGAATCTTCTTCTTGTTGATACGTTCACATTTTTGCATTATCTTGATTGCTTCTTCTATACGTCCTTGAGCAATTAACCATCTGAAATAAAAATATGGTTCGTTTAGTATTTCTAAGATAAAAAGAACCCGGGGAATTCTTTCATCATCAAGTTGTATTTATTGCTGATTCTAATGAATATAATTCTGTTAAGCCACATTTGTTTCGGTCGCGAATCAAATTTTAATCAACATACTACCTTACACTGACCTGCAAATTGCAAATAACGTAATAAAATTTGAATTTCGCGGTGTACCTTAGCGTATGCCCCTTAAAACCTAAGATATTAACTGGAGATTTTATAATTATATAATCTGTACAATATTTTTACGCCTTGCAAGGCAGCACATAGTGGTACGATCATTTTCATTTATAACACCGTGAATGAATGAATGAATAAAATCATGTACAGTGGGCTGCATCAATAGGGTACCCCAGTTGTATTAAAATTGTATTAGCTTTGAAAGGGGTACCCACATCTTGAAGCTGACTGTACCACAACTTTATACATAGGTGTCGCGAATATATTAAGAATTTGAACCAACCTTATAAAAAATAAATGAAGAAAAAAATTAAGAATTTGAACATACCTTGCACTTTCCGGAACATCGCAAGGAGTTAGCACAGCTAATGCCAAAGGAACGCTGATGATTAATGTGTATATCTTCCAATCAGCTACCCATAATGCTATCCACGGAAGGAGGCAGGCAGCGAAAGTGAAGTAGACTGCTATCGACATGTTGGCCACGAAGGTCCGCCATTTTAGGCCCACGTATTCGAGAACTGAAAATAGTCAACATCATCTCCATCATCATTATCAGCCTATAATGTTCCCACTGCTGGGACACAGGTCTCCTCTCGGTGAGAGGGAGTGGACCGTAATCCACCATGCGGGCCCAGTGCCGGTTGGTAGATGTCACATGTCTTTCGAATTTTTGGTTCTAGGACATGCCGGTTTCCTCTCGATGTTTTCCTTCACCGTTTTGAGAGCAGTGGTGATGAAATAATTTACACAAAGCAAAGCGCCTGTCTGGGTTCGAAAATAATGGTATTTGGTTGAGAGGGCTATCACATTTTTTCTTGTATTTGAGTGTTTAAAGAGTCTCGCACTCAAAAACCCAGAAAAAACGTGATATTTATTTAGAACACTCCCGAGAGAAATAGTCAAAGTTTCTCGGGCATATTTTTATTTTTTGGCCATATCTAAACCATAATCACACATCTAAACTGGGCGTTTTCATGTGTGATTATGGTTTAGAAATGCCCAAAAAATTAAAAAAAAAATATGTCCGAGAAAGTTAAAGAAAAGAGAAAGAAGAAGAAAAGAAGAAAAGAAAAAGAGAAAGAGAAATACAAACTATAAAAAAAATATTTCCCAAGCAACGCGTGCTTTACTTGTGGTAACCAAGTGTACAAACACGCTGTGAATGTATATGTGAAGATGTAACAGCGTTAGCACGTAACACACGCACAAAAGACACACACTTCCGACTTCGCCATTGTCTCGGACGGTACCAAGAGGTCCTGCACTTATACACACATTCACAGCGTGTTTGTACACTTGGTAACCACAAGCAAAGCGCGCGTCGCTTGTTGAGATAAAAAAATACTGTACTGAAAGTGAGTATACTGACATGAGAAATTTTGGATAGAGGTAGAGATACTTAGAAGAAGAAGAATAATATAATGTGTGTTTATGTTTTGTTTGTTAATGCCCAAGACATTAAGTTCGCCTTTGTACTACGGTTATTTTACTTGTGCTTTTAAATTATTAATAAACTAGCTGACCCCGCGACCTTCGTACAGCCTATTTTTTTTTCTCTCCTTATGAACCATCCTCGTACTTCAAGGAATATTCTAAAAAAGAATTAGCAAAATCGGTCCATCCGTTCTTGAGTTATAAAATTACAACGAAAAGTGGCATTGATTTTTATAGATAAAGGATTGATAAAACGAATGAAAGTAGACGAAGCTAAAGGGATAGGTTTGTAAGGATCGTAGCGTAGTGAGTTTCTGTAGTTTCTACCCAATCTCAGAGGATATAGGAGTTTAATTATGTATGACTGTTATGGAGGTACTCACCAACAATATACATGATGACGAAACAGTTATCATACGCCAATCCAACGATGAAGCGACAGACACAGAATGACCAGAACGCGTTGGTGAACACTGATCCTAGACCACCCACGAAACCTGCTAGATTGGCACCTGAAACGAGATTCTAATGTTAGAGCTAGCGTGCACGAGTGAATTTTGTTATCGTGACAAAAAAAATCCGTCACTATCACGTCACGTCATCAAAGTGGAGTGCTCTCACGAAGGACGACAGTCATAAAATGTTTTATTTTTTAATCCAGGCGTCATTTGTCGACATGGATTTGGAAAAACGGACATTATCCACGAACATAGGAGACGTAAAAAAATATCGTAAAAAATAATACTGGGTGCACCCCCCTTTGGTGTGACAGACTAACATGGAGAGTGCGACTGTCGCAACCCAGTGCTAGGCACGCCACAATGGTGGCGATAAGTCCCCTCTTTGAGAAGTGGCTAGCGAGCTGCCACGGCGTCCTCACCTTCCACCTGACGCATGTCCTCACCGGACACGGTTGCTTCGAGAGGTTCCTGTTCCGGATAAAGCGGGAGGTAACACCCGGGTGTCACCATTGTGTGGATCGCCCGGAGGAAATCGTGGAGCATATGGTGGAGGTCTGCCCGGCTTGGGCGGAGCACCGCCATGTCCTTGTGGAGGCGATTGGCAGTGGGGACCTCTCGTGTCCAGCCCTGGTCCAGGCCAAGGTACGGAGCGAGAGGGCATGGGAAGCCGTCACCTCCTTCTGCAAAGCAGCAATGCTCGCACAGGAGGAGACGGAACGCGTGAGGTAGAGGCAAAATTCACGCCCTCACAGCCCTAGTCGCCGCAGGAGACGCCCTGGGCGTCGGGAATCATAGGCCGATTCCCGGCCACCGTAGGCGCGGGCTTGCAGATAGCGAGCAATGGGTAGCTCGCCGTCCGATAAGGACCAGGCCCGGCTCGACGGTACGTTGTATTCCACGCGCGCCTCAAAGAGATGTCAGTACCAATGACGGGGTCCGCTAGGGCCGATGCCTGCCAGGGTTGCGGGAAAGTCCGAAAGGTTAAGGTGCCTATCTGACCTCCACAACCCAATAACTGGGTAATACTATACCCCTTGGTAAGACTGGTTGTCAGAATTTCAGGATACTTTCGATCCATAACGACTGTCAAAGATCCACGTATGACAGCCGGGACCAGCGGCTTAACGTGCTTTCCGAGCCACGGAGGGTTCTTAGTATGTAAATATGGTCACATCCACGGACCCACCGCAGCAAGCGTAGCTTAACCTGAACGATCGACCCGTGCGCCTGTTATAACCTAGCCACGAGCCCCTGCAGTAGAGAATTTTAAAAATTCGTTGTAGTTAGAAAAATGAGTCATCATCCATTATAACAATTTGTTTAGTATCAGCACGTAACGTAATTTTCTTCCATTTCTACGTCTATCTATATTAGTTGTCATCTCTGAACTTACCAATCAAAGCCGGAATCCGTCCATATTTATCTGCAACCCATCCGAATATGAACCCTCCTGCTATTCCACCGCAAAAGAACACCGCCTGAGCTGTCGCAGGATAGTTGTCTCGTTCACACACCCAGCCTTGCTGTAAGGAGAGGAGAAAGATATTTGTGAAATCAGCACAACATTCTGTTTGTTGTTATGGTCTAATTATCCTAAGGCAATCGTTATATTTGCCTGAATCTTGTAGAAAGTAGTTATTTTCTACTTTTGCAACCATTTCCGTGTTTTTTGCCCAGCGACCTTCTAATGTTTGAAATATTTATCCTCCCATTTCAGTTTGGCACACTTTTCTTCCACATTGACTATTACCTTAGCCTAAGCATAATCAGCCTATAATGTTGCCACTGCTAGGACACAGGCCTCTTTTCTGTGAGAGGTAGTGGGCCGTAATCCACTACGCGGAAACAGCTAGCAAAAAAAAATAGTTTATTATAAATAATTAAATCACCTGTGACGCAATACTCTCATAAGGTACATCACTGTAGTTGAACTCCCATCTATGCTCACACTTCTTGACGCTCCACCGAGGGTTGGGCTCCAGGGTCCGGTTCTGTAGTACCGAGGTCCAGTTCACGTCGTAGACTGAGCATTTGTCGTACTTGTTGTCTATGAAGGGAATTGAGAGGTGGCGTCTGTGAATAGGACGTAAATCAAATTATTATCACCAATGGAAAAGGTTTTAGATGTTTGGTAGTCGGTTTCTGAAAAACTCTTCTCTTTGATTTTATTTATTTTTGAGACAACATCCACTTGTGTGGATGTTGTCTCAAAAATAAATAAAATAATGGGTCTTCAGGTCCCAAACTAGGTTGAACCTGTACTACGGTAACCTGATGACTGATATACATACATAAATACATATACACACCCAGACACAGGTCAAACAGACATTCATGCACACAAATGTTTGACTTGTCCGGGGATGGAACCCGGGACCAGCGGCTCAGATGACAGGGTCGCTACCAACTGCACCAACCGATCAGTCAAATAAGTTTATTAATCGATTAAATTCAATCCCAACAGGAGATTTGACTGAAAATAAACTGAGTCCCATATTTCACTGGTCCGTTTCCATTCTTCAGTTTATTCATTACCCAGTTGATTAAATTATCAAACACTAAAAAAGTCTTACATGAAATGGGCGGTGGTATTTGAAAAAGGTTTAGAGAAAGAATATTGTAACGGACATAAGCAACGGCAATAAGCGCTCGAAAACGTGTTAATAATTAAGTTAGTGTAATAATTATTGTCTCATATAGTTCAGGATAATTTTATGTTTGTAAGAATATTCAATTTTAGGCGACGGCTCTCAATTAGGTAAAGTTTGGTCGTACCCAAGATAAAAAATAACGTGGTATTTTTTGTCGCGCCGCGCCGTGATTGGCTGAAGCCTTTTAACGGTCCCTATGACTCACTTAAAACTCCTAGAAAAGATACGGGGAATTGTATAAAATAAGGGCAATTTTTACGGCGAGACACACGCACTGACCGACCCTGACGACCCCATTACCCTCCTCCAGAAAAGCAGTAGGGCCACCAGTACAGTATACAGCAGACACAGACACAAATCGAAATTCCGACCTCACCGCCGAGGTCCATCGCGTCCGCGTTCGTCCCCGATAAATTCCCCTCCCTGTCCCTTGATCGGATCCGCAGAGCCAGCTGGTGGCGTAGCTGGGCCAGTAGTTTTAAGCCCCCCTAATATTAATGAATCCATTTTGATCCAGCCTGTCCCCGACTTGCTGTCCTCCCCCAGCGACGCCTTAAGCCGAAGTTCGTACCCCACAGGGGGTGCCCTTAGGTGATGATCGCTTAGTTTATAATTAATATTATTGCCCTGGCTGGAGGCTTTGAGTTAGCTCAAAGGCACCACAGGATTGACCGGTTAAGCAGTCACGGCCTCTCAAGGCCAACTGCGAGATGCCATACAAAAAAAAAAACGGGGAGACACAGTCGGTCTCCAGCTTTCGACGAGTGAAGATCAACATGAAAACCCGAAGAACCCGTGAACAGTTGGTCTCCAGCTCTCGACAAGTAAAGAATAAAACCTGAAGAACCTGTTTTTTTTTTAATTTCTCCTCCACCCTAATACAGTCCACCACAAATAACATTGCGCAATATCAACGGCATTTTTAAAAGTTTTCTGGTCCTAAGAACTTTTGTCTTTCTCTCGCATGAATGGAGGCTTCGGTAAAACTTAAACCTTACAATATTCTGCAGCGCATTCATCAATCTTTTAGCCTTGCAGGTGTTTAAAGGTGTCGCTAGGCACATACCATCATCTGCTTGCCTTTTCCAACTACGTTGGAACAGTCACAGTACAGTCACAGTACAGTCTAACCGGATGGAGCTGAATACCAGTAGGTAGTTTATATGGAGTGACTGCTTATCTGACCTCCATAACTCCACCACCATACCTCCATACTGGGCAACACGATGCTCTTTGGTAAGACTTTGACTTTCGGGCTTCTGACAACCCGTAACGAAGTAGTATCAACAACAACATAATCAGCCTATAACGTACCCACTGCTGGGACACAGGCCTCTGTGTGAGGGAGTGGGCCGTAATCCACCACGAGGGCCTAGTGCGGGTTGGTAGATGTCACACGTCTTCGAATTTTTGGTTCTAGGACATGCCGGTTTCCTCACGAAGTTTTCCTTCACCGTTTTGACAGCAGTGGTGATGAAATAAATTACACAAAGTAAAGCGCCTGACTGGGTTCGAATCCACGACCTACAACTCGTAAGTCGAGGCCGTTACCACAGGGCCACCACTGCTTCACGAAGTAGTATGCTCAGGTAATAAGCCCCAGCTTTGTAACTAGTTGTCTAGAAGCGCTGGCAACCTCTTTCAAAGATCTAAGTAACTGTATGCTGAAGCTTCGGTTTCCTACGACAGGTGGCCGGCGGCAGCCACATAACGAACGTAGTGACAGCCGTCATGAACAATAAACACCGTAAAATCAAATCCCGGCGCCATCTTTCACCCAGGGTTTGACTTTATGCTGTCAAAAAACGTTCTCTAGGGAAACACGAACTTACTTCCTTAAATAAAGTTAGTGACGTCATTCGACTGTAAATTTCGGACTCTTATTATTGGCCACCGCAGTCATAGGAAACCAGCTTAATTTGTTAAATTCTGATAAGTGATAAATGATTTTATTTCTGTAAGTAGGTTTGTACAAACACTTTTACACGTCAATCATATTTTTAAAACTAGATGAGGCTGGCGTTTCTTATGTGACTACTGTGAGAAGAACTCAGAGATCACAGTCTCTTTTAAAGTCCAGACAAAATCTTGGTCAGATCATGTAAAGATTATGTAGATGTCTGAAATGAAATTTTGAGGAAAGAACCACACAGATTGAATGGACCTGTCCAGTCAGTGCACGCAATTGTCAATAATCGTGCAGCTCAACTCAGAACTTAAGGAGCTCAACGATTCGACGATACCAAAGAAAGGACATTAATTTGAGTAGGCCGCATACACTACTCAAACTGCCAGACCATGATTAAAACTGGAACAATGACCCACATAGTCCCACATTCACAATAATTAAAATAATAATTTTGTCCCATTCGGTGTCGAGACCCTTGGTCCGTGGGGTCCTAGCGCTATAAAGCTTTTTAAGGAAATAGCAAAAAGGTTAGTCGACATCACAGGAGACCGAAGAGCTGGCAGCTACCTCGGACAAAGAATTAGTCTAGCTATTCAAAGGGGGAACGCTGCCAGTATCTTCGGAACCTTGCCTAAAGGGACTCCTTTTAATAATATATTTTAGTTTTTATCCTTGACATTGTATTTGATAGTAGTTAACGTTTTCATTATTTAATATATGATTAAATGTCATCTTCACGTGATTAAAATAATATAAGACTTAAGAAAATAGTACATTGATATTCTTACCTCTGCTCCACACTCAAATTCCCCAACTCCGGCACAAAGCACCAATGCTCCTCAGGCACCACAGTCATGAAGATCTGTCCAAAGTACACGAACGCGAAGAAGAATGAGTAGGGTATCATCAGGAGGAACAGGATGCGTTGGTACCAGCCGAAGTCCCCTACGTATGGGAGGAGGTCATCTAAGTCTTTGAGCTGGCGCTTCGGTTGCGCAGGTACGGCTGCTTCAAGGCCGTTTGCTGTGAAAGAACAGCAGAATGCAAGTTAGTAGGTACTTACTTAGGTTAATTCTATATAAGTGTACATTATCGGCGAATCATCATCAGTTGAGGTACTAGTATACATATAACGAGATTGCATAGTCTCGTTTTTATAAACGTTTTACAAGTAATATTTTGATGGTTCAATTTGAGTACAAAATTAAATGTGCTAATGGTGAAGAAAATAATGATGACAACAATGGTTATTTTGGATCCCAGAACCAGGGCTAGTTGGCGATGGAGTGCCATATCTCACAATGTTTTTCATGATCAATAAATCAGCAGTTCAACATTAACTTCACATTGTAGGTAAAAGCCGCATTGCAACCTGTCCTTATATGGAAATAATTATTCTTGAATTAAATAATATGAATAATGAGACCGCGTCCTAACCAAAAGTGATCGTCGCGCGAGTACACAATCGTTGCGCTTTTTAACCGGCTTCAAAAAATTCTCCATCCGGTTGTATTTTTTTTAAAGGTTTGTTACCTCAGAACTTCGTCATTTTAATAAACCAATTTGAAAAATTCTTCTTTTGTTTGAAAGAGCATACTATAGGGTGGTTTATCTTATCTTTATCTTATACATACAAATTTGGTCAAGTTCTGATGAGTGGTTTTTGAGTTAGCTTCAATAATACGTATTTTTTCCACTTAGTGTATGTTGATGATATTATAATAACTTCTTGTCACTGTTATTTACTTAGCAAGTGAAGGTATACTAATTTGTGTGGGGTAGATACCACAACTAAAAGTGAAAAATAAAAACTGATTTCGGAAGTCGATGGCAAAAAACGAAAATACAAAACCAAAGATACCGACTTCCGAAATTAAAGTAATTTTTCACTTTGTGGTGTTGTTCTTTTTTTCTAATATTTTTTTTATGGTTATATAACAGAATTGCGCGATCAAGTCGCGTATATACGTCAAACCTTATACAAACGATCGCGTCGATCGCGTACTTGCGCGACGGTCCCTTTTGATTAGGACGCGACCTTATAGTGAAATTTACTGTTTGAAATTCATTTTATTATTTAGCTTTAATAATTAATGTATTAAATCATTCAAACACAATGCGAATTGTTATATGATTAAATGAATAAATAATAAATTATATTATTTTACTAATACGCGGGATACGACTCCGACTCAGAAGATACGAACAGTTAGAGCAGAGTGAGAGCTCTTTTATATAAGAAAACCTACGTTTTAAAGTAATAATTCACTGAGTTTTTATAAATCTATTGGGTCTAAGCTGCATTAGAAAATCACAATTCCTCGCATTAAAGGTTCTTTAATTAAATGAATAACCTCCGTTTTTTTGTGGCAATTCCGATGTGAAAATTACAAGATATTTATAATCTCACCTCCGGTCTTCATTTCCATTATATCAGTTCTAGTGGGGTCCAGGTCCAGGGCCCCCACCGTGAACACGTTCTTCTCATGTGATTCCATTCTCGAACAACGTCTTAGCCTTAAAAGACACTTTTCTTGACGTGGTTTCTGAGTCCTAAGACTTCAAGTTGAGAGCGCTGGGCTGGGGACAAAGAAATTTTTTTTATCTTTATTTTTTTATTTTTTTTTATTTTTTCATCTGCTTCCCTTTTTCCAACAATGTTGTATTTGGCTTCCAGTCTAACTGGATGTATTTTAATATCAGTATTTTACATGGAGCGTCTACCTATCTGACCTCCACAACCCAGTTACTGGGTAACGCGATACTCCTTGGTAAGGTGGTCTGCTTGATTATCATTTATTTTTCCATCCATTTTTCTTCTCCATAGGTACCTACTACGCTTTGGAATGGGCAACTAGCTTCATATTTCTGTCTGACCGACCACTTGTCAATTCAAAAGTGCCTGTAAATGGTTTAATTGAAATAAATGCTATGAGTTTGAGTTTAAAAAGTAATCGTGGAGTTTCTTGCCGATTTTTCTACATATAAAACGACCAATTGGAACCGTGCACCTAGCTTCTGACGTTTTATATGTGCCCATGTAGGTTTATGTGAAATTAAATATTCTGAATTTGAGTTTGGGCCGATACTATAAAACCACACTTATTTCTGACGGCAAGCAGAGTTGTTGTATTCAGTTTTAGAATTTCGTACTCAAAGGGGCTAATGGAACCCTATTAGTTAGACTCCGCTGTTCGTCCGTCCTTCCGTCTATTCGTCCGTCTGTCTGTCAGCGAGCTGTATGTCATTGTAGCGGTATCTACATCGCCACATGCGAGCTGCGCGTCACACTGACGTCACGCAAATCCTGCATCGCGCAAGCAAAGTTTACCGCACGACTAGCATCTAAACAACTTCCCGACATCAATCATTGGACACGACACCTGTCTGGTCGGAGGATCCTCCCTTTTCTATGGAGGTATGAGTGAACTTTACACCCTGTTCCTCGTATCTCTATATCATCTACCGTAATAGGTAGAAAGTTGACATATTCACAAAGTGTGTATTTCTATTGCAACAAATAATACAATTTGAGGAGGAATCACACAAGAAACATGTAAAATAAAAATGTCTTAAATATTTTACTGTGGTACGGAAGCCTTCGAGTCTGACTCACACTTGACCGGTTTTATAAAGGTATGATGAGTGCTGGTGTACATAATTATACAGGTATATGAGACATTTTAGCTCTGTCTATGGGTTGGAAACGCACCTGTGATGTCTCTGGTATTGCAGACCATAGGCGACTGTAACTACAAAAACTGCTAGGTGATCCACCTGCTTGATTAATCATCATCTCTGCCTGCCTTTTCACTAGTATGTTGGGGTTGGCTTCCAGTCTAACTAAATGCGGCTTAATACCAGTATTTCACATGAGGTGACTGCCTACCTGACCTCTAAACACAGTCGCTGGGTAACAAGATACGAACCGTTGGAAGACCGCGTTGCACCGATGACCTGGTGAAGACTGCAGGAATCCGCTGGACGCGAGAAGCACAAAACCGGTCGAAGTGGTGATGCTTGGGGGAGGCCTTTTTTTTTGGTATCGGGGTAGAAATCCTCATGGATATCCTCCACCCTGGGGCGGACGGAGGGGTCTGTCAGACTTCTATTAACAAAACCACCCCGTATTCCCTCGCACGCTTGCACCGGGGGCTACGCGGGCACTTAAGCACTCTTCAACGCAGCCCCCGACTGGTGCCGTCCCGCCTCTGCGGGCTCTGTCTGGTCAAGCGGGGGAAGTGAGGTGTTTGACTCCCCCTGCGACGTGTAAGAGGGGCGCGTGTGGAAGACTACGCGCCACCACCTAGCCTACAAGGAAGTTTTAACCAAAACACGCGTATTTTATTCGATTTTTATAATGTCTTTTGAAGGGTTTATTGAATATTGACGTATTCGTGACGTATCACCTCGACTCGCACTCATTCGAGGGACATTCGAGGGGTCTAGCCTACTATTACACCTCTGCCGATCCCTTCAGGTAAAACAGGCGTCATGCGTGGTCACAAAACAAACAAAATAAACTGTCAAACGTGACCCTGACATTTCATCTACGCCACGTGTAGGGGCGTCTAAACGGGCTATATTTTACGACAATTTGTGGCTGCAATTATTGGCAAACATTGCCCAGCCATCAAAAAAACATTTTAGTGCATTTTATGGCTGAGCAATCAATTGCAGGCAACATGTTGCAATATGGCTGCAATAGTATGGCCTTTGATTCAGAACCCTTTAATGAGCCACACAATCCAGCAACAATGGCCGACGAAATGACGCTCATCGCAGCCGCTTACATTGTTTTGGCAGAAAAACGAAAAAAAAGGACACGAATGTGAAGAATGTATGAAGACCATGCATCTTTTTTTGCATTTCTGTCTTTATACATTCCTGTTTCCACATTCCATATTTCAGGATGTAATTGCAGTTCATTAATAAAGTCAAGAGTCTTCTCATTAGACCAAGTATTAGTCATTTTAATTTATTTTCTAAACAACACAAGAATGACAGCTGCTGACAGCACAGAATATTTTTTTTTGTATGGCATCTCGCAGTTGGCCTTGAGAGGCCGTGACTGCTTAACCGGTCAATCCTGTGGTGCCTTCGAGCTAACTCAAAGCCTCCAGCCAGGGGCAACAGCACAGAATATCGCCACACCACAGATTTATACACGATGGACGTCGCAGCACTCGCAGCACACTTCACGTCACGCAGAAAGTGAAACGCAAAGTACTTCACGTCGCAGGGAGAATGGGACGCGCATATACAGTAAAACAGAACAACAATATAGGTGGCCCAGACTTATTGCAGTATTTTCGATTGCGAGGCGATCGTTCGGCCACACGCCGGCTACACATAAAAACATTTTGACATACCAAAAAATATGTGGCTATAATGCCGGGCCATCCTTAAAATATTGCATAGTGTGGCTGGTATTGCTAGCAATGTTGCCGGCCACAGTATTGCAGCCACAAATTGTCGTAAAATATAGCCCGTTTAGACGCCCCTTTAGACGTATTCGTTCGATTGCGTACGCATGCGTGGAATTTAAAATTAGAACACTCTATTTTTAATAGATTTGTTAGCAACAGACTAGCGGATGGCCCTGGCCTTGTTTACGTCATTTTGATTGGATGGATGTGTTAAGGTGCGGTTCCGAACGCAACGACAGACCGCAGACGGCAGCGGCTCTTCTCTTCATTTACAATCTCAGAATACAGAAATTCTGAGTTTACAATATAAACCCCCTGGGTTTGGAAGCTGGGTACAAAGCCTTTAAGGGGGGTGATAGTCGACAATAATTAGAGTATTTTGTGTCACATATTCTCTTAGACGAAGCACGTTTTTATTATTATTCTGGCAAATCAATAAATTTCAATTTCAATTATTTCTAACTGCATTTTTTTTTCTATGACCCCATTTCTGACAGTTAATTGCCAACGGTTAAATTTTTTTTCTAACGTAAGTCGTAGAATACTTTAAGATTTGAAAAAACTGCGTTGCGAAAAGAAAAATAGCCTCAATCGTTCATAACCTAAAAAAATGCTCTAAATGGTGTACCATGTGTGTGGGTGCTAAATGACACCCCCCTTGAGCTTTGCACCCTAAATTCATTTACGAAAGTATTTTCATCGAAATAAATTGAAGTCGTGTCGCTGCGGTCTAGCACTGTGTTTGGGTCATTCGCAGTTGTACCTTAAAGGTGGGTGGCATGTGGATGCGTCTGTTCCACCGTCAATCTTATCGGTCGCCTTTCTTTTCCTCCTATCTTTTCACGACGTCAAGAGCGGACTCAAAAAATATATTTGCTGGTTAAAATCAAAATCAAAACTAGTTTATTCCAATTAGGCTGCGAATTAGTACTTTTTAGGGTTCCGTGTATCAAAAGGAAAAAACTGAACCCTTATAGGATCACTTGGTTGTCAGTCTGTCAAGACCATTTTTCCCAGGAACGCTTTGGGGTATCAAGTTGAAATTAATATCAAATACCTAAGGCTAAAGTGCTTTGGAGTACAAAAAATAATCAAGATTCTAAGTCAACGCAATAAAAAAATACGGCCATTTATGCGACATACATATTTTGATACTCGCAATGAAATCAAAACCTATAGGGTACTTCCCTTTGACCTATAATCATGAAATTTGGCAAGAAGCAAGGTATCTCACAGGTCCGAAAACTGTTAATTTGAAACTTTATCACAAATAAATATATTTTTTATCGATGAATGAGAGAACATGTTTTTCAACTACAACGTTAGGTTGGTTTTTGGGATAAATTCATCCCACCTACGGAACCCTCCACTGTGCGTGGTCTGACATGCACTTGGCCATTTTGTTTAAAGTCAAAATTACATGAGACAGTCCCCCAAATGGCCCACCCTGTACCACTTCCTAGCGTGGTGGCACCCGTGGGCTGATAGTCTGGGGTGTGACTCACGTTCCTACATTTAAGGGTGGCCGTTAAGGATGATCATCATTCTCCTACTCTTCTTCCTATTTATTTGTGGTCGCTGCAGCAAGACTTCTTCATCCATAACTCTCTATCAGATATCTTCTCAGTTTTGACACCCCATTTCTAGCCATTCCATTTGTCACACAGTCCATCTGTCATTTCTTTGGTCTTTCCCTACTCTTAAAGTTACCCACATTCATACTCAAAACTTTCCACATGACAAATCCGGCTTTAGTCTACATTTCAAATGTCTCATGATATCTAACCATTTCCGTGAAGGTTATATGCTATTCATACTTCTATGCTCCAGGAGAGCAGTGGTGGCCCAGTGGTAACCGGTCGCGACTTACGCGTTATAGATCTTAGGTTAGAACCCAGATAGGCGATTTACTTTGTGTAAATTATTTCATCACCACTGCTCTCAAAACGGCGAAGGAAAACAACGTGAGGAAACCGGCATGTCCTAGAACCAAAAATTCGAAGACATGTGACATCTACCAATCTGCACTGGGCCGCGTGGTTGATTACGGTTCACTCCCTCTCACAGAGAGGAGGCCTGTGTCCCAGCAGTGGGAACACTATAGACTAATTATACTTACATACTCTCCATATCATAATATCAATATTATAAATCGAGAGTAACTCTATCTGTCTTTCCGTTACCAGTTGATGCCTTAGGTGCTTCATGGATTTCGAAGATATTTGGCACGCAGGTATACCATGATATGGGTTAGGACAAAGGATATTTTTTTTTTATCTCGGTAACACTTTTCCGTGGGATAACTTTCGACTTGCACTAGCGTGGCTAAGTAATAAAAAAACACATCTAGTCGGTTCGTAGATAGGTGACTACATATCGAGACACCTCCGTGCCTCGGAAAGCACGTTAAGCTGTTGGTTGTGGCTGTCGTTTGTAGATTTTTGACAGTCGTTACGGGCAGTCACGGTAGCCCAACAGTCTGACAACCAGTCTTACCAAGGGGTATCGTGTTACCCAGCAACAGGATTGTGGAGGTCAGATAGGCAGTCGCTGTATGTAAATTACAGATATTCAGTTGCATTCGGTCGACTGGAAGCCGATCACAACTTAGTTGCAAGAAAGCTAGGCAAGTTGAATTGGGTTTAACGTGATGGCGTTAAGGCCTCGCATCTCATGCACGAGCTTGAGGGTTCAAATCCGGGAGTATCAATGTGACTTTTTCAATTCATATATAAGCTGAGAGGGAGATGTCAATGAAACCATATAAACTTGTGTTCCTTATAATAAAGCTCAGTATTGTGTCATTTACTCATAATATCAGCCATCCGTTCATGGCGACCGTGACAGGACAATAAACGCGAGTAGCGTATATGTTTACATTTCTTTGACCAAAACGGGACAAGTGGTGTCACAATGTATTGTAACAAGATCAATCTTCTACCGACACTTTGGTTTAAAGAAACTTTATTCCCAATAAATGAATAAGTCACTTACTTGAGAACAATACTAAATATACATTATATAGATTACAAAAGGTTCGTCATCAGTATTACAAGTTAATAGTGACCCATCCAATGCATTCATTTCTCCAGAAGTGATCGATCCCCAATTATGTGCTGGCTAAGTTGAGTTTTGAAGGCATTGATAGGGTGTAGATTTCTTATAAACTCAAACTCAAAGCAAAATAAACCAATTACAGGCACTTTTGAATTGTCAAGGGGTCGGTCAGTCAGAAAGATGAAGCTAGTTGCCCATTCCAAAGCGTAGTAGGTACCTATGGAGAAGAACGGGCAAGAAACTCCATGGACACTCTTTTAAATCAAAATATTGTTACAATAAAGTGGTTACATCATTCATGTTGTAATTATACATGTGAGAACGATGTAGAAAGACGTGCACGTTAAAAGCGTCCGTAATAAAAAGATAAAAACAATTATGGAATTAAAATAAGCCGTGGCAGCTAAGAAATGACCAGTACCTACTGACGGCGCCCGTTCACGAACATTACGTATATAAAGTACGTACGTAGTACGTATATAAAGGACGGTAACTTATTATAAAGTTGTGCTCCTTCAAAATTTAGCATTTTTTTGCCATAATTAGTTCATGTTTTAAGTATAACCTAGACTTAGCGCGATCACTATTCTATTTTGTGAATATTTACCGCGACAATCACAAAATGGGTACAACTAACTCGAAAGAAGAAGGTATAGTTCCACAAAACGCAGCAGTTGGAAGTAACAGCATTGACATCGCCCTCTCAATGTACTTTCTGAGTTTATTTTGGACATTACTAACATCGTCGTTAAAGGAAAACATCGTGGAGAAACCTGAACTTACTTTAAGTCCGAAATCGCCTACCCGTCTGTCTACCCGTGAAGTCACAAGCCCAAAATTCTGACAACCAGTTTTACCAAAGGGTATCGTGTTACCCAGCTTCAGGATTGTGGAGGTCAGATAGGCAGTCGTTCTACGTAAAGTATTGGTATTCAGCTGCATCCCGTTAGACTAGAAGCCGACCCTAGCATAAGCTAGGCAGACCGATTGTCTTTCACCCAGCAAAGTACCAACTTGCCGCGCTTGACTCGGTGGAACGCAGAGCTAAGAGGCTCATTGGCGACGTAAAACTGGTGGATGACAAGCTTCACAGCTTGGCTCATCGCCGCAAGGTTGCCTGCTTGTCGGTCTTCTACAGATTGCCTTCTTCCATCGGTCATCTAGACGAACTGCAACTTATCATCCTTACCTAGTTGCTATTCCACCAATTCGCTCAAAGCGTTTCCAAATGTCTTTTGTTATGCGCACAGCAAAAGACTGGAACTCTCTACCTGCGTCTGTGTTTCCGAACGCTTACAACCATAGTCTCTTCAAAGTGAGAGTGAACAGGCTTCTTCTGGGTAAGCTCACTTCATCGTCGACTCTGTCTCTGTCACCACTGACCTAGACTAGAGTCAAGAGCAAACCCATCTTTAATAAAAAAAACCCGTGGTTTTCGAAACTGCGCGTAAAACTTGTACTCTTTTATCTAAACGAGTGATCTTACACAAAGAATAAACAAGTTATCTAATAATAATAAGTCTATTTTGACGTGCGAGTTTAATGTCAATAGATACAGCAAATAAAGTTGTTTGATTAACTCATAGTCAACTATCATGGGACTATTGTCACCGCTTTGCGGTAAATAATATATCTGCCAGCTATTTTTCCGTTGAAGGGCGAAGTTCCTTTTCCACCACACTTGCTCACTGCTTGACATTTCAAACTACATAAAGACCATAATTGAGTAACACAGTTTCAATCACAGTCCGACACTTTTGAATGATATTTTTAATCTAATATTTCATAGGTTTAAAATGAACATATTAAATTGCAGCATTGCTTATGTAAGCGGGCACGCTCTTTATGCCTGAAGACTTTTATTTAGGTATTAAATTCTGTTTACGTTTTTATTATTTATTTCTGCTTGAGTAGAACAGTACACAGTACTGCAGTTCTACAGT
The DNA here is from genome assembly GCA_937001585.2 of Brachylomia viminalis. NCBI lineage: Eukaryota > Metazoa > Arthropoda > Insecta > Lepidoptera > Noctuidae > Brachylomia > Brachylomia viminalis. The sequence goes on along the minus strand of OW443320.2, from coordinate 11,351,148 downwards.
TTTCAATGTTTTTGTTGGTGGATATTAGCTGTGCTAGCTGACAAGGCAAATAATTTAATTTAATGTTTTGTGTTTCGTAATGCTAATTACGTAATATTGTATAGAATCCAGTTCTACTAACTGAACAGACAGATGATGCGCTGCTAGGGAGATTGTTGCGCCACTTCTTCTTCCCAGCTAAAGCACTATGAAGTGGTGAAGGGTGGGCGTTTTAGGGGACTGTCTTACGTAATTTTGACGTTAAAAAAGTGCTGATTCTCAGCCAAGTTGGAATAGATGACTTTTAGTTACGATTTTAATAAATTTGAAATGTCGATATGAAACAAAATGCGTTCAGTTGTCATTTTATGTGTGATATGAAATTACCCCGCTGGTATTCTTATGATGTTTTTCGCCACCTTACTCACAGAGAATGGAATCACCGCATCGCGGTGCCAGCAACATTAATCACGCGTTACTTACTAATATGGAGGGTAGAGGTAAGGAGAACCGTCTCTGTATATGAAAAAGTGTCCGTTAAAATGTGGTACATAAGGGTGGCGCTACAGTCGCCACCGGGTAAATTTAAAAAGCAATAATTTTAGGTTATGTTTACAAAATAATGTTGGACTACGTTGATTGTTGAGATATGGTGTACTGGACTGTCACTAACTACTCTAGTCACTAAAAATATAAAATTTTCTAACTCTGCATACTTCAATCCGTTAACAACTGCTACATTCATACCACACCATTTGCCTACGCTTGCGCCATTTTGGAGGGTTTTTGAACTATTATTTACTGTATACTGGGCACCTTTTCAACTTTCTCCACATATGAGATAGTTCTCCTTACCTCTACCCTCCATACTTAAATTCATGGCGCTAAAAGTGTGTTGCGTTTGCGTCACGTACTGCCGTTAAATATTTATATACGTCATTTGTGTCGTAATGCGAGTAAACAGTGGGGATCTTGGTTTGTTTGGAAAGTGTTGACAATGCCGTCTCTAGTTTTTCTATTCTTCAACATGATCTATAATTTTTTAAGTAAATACTTCTTTAGCCCCGTTGTGATTAGAGACTCGATGAAACGAAAAGGCGTCATTAAAACACACTTCTTTCTAACTTAACTAGTTGTAGTGTCTTTGTAACTTATTCTGTGATAGAAAAAAAAAACACGTGTGCAGTTCACACGCGATCTTCAAAAATTTTACCTTCAAGGCTGTATAATGTATTCTATCTCATTCTCTCGCACGTTAAGAGCGTTTATACCTTATGAGTGGCAACGTCGCAAATTAGTGTCATATTTCGTGGTTTTCAATTTTTATCATTTAATCGGAGCTATATTTTAAAAATCTGTTTAATTAACTTTTTATAATTACGTGAACGTGTTTATAAAGTAAGTAACCGTAATGCTTACAGTTATTTTACAATGAAAATAACGCCCTGCAAGTTTCCAATGTATTATTTGCATATAAATAGAACTTTAAACGCAACGATTTCTTACCTTTTACACAGTTTTCACATAATTCTAAAAAGTTAATTAAACAAATTTTTAAAATATAGCTCCGATTAAATGATAAAAATTGAAAACCACGAAATATGACACTAAACTGCTACGTTGCCACTCATACGGTATAAACGCTCTTAAATCCTATGACTTTCGCGATCGACGCCATCTTCAAAAATGTGACCTTCAAGACTGTATAATGTAAGTATTCTATCTCATTCTCTCCCACGTTAAATCATAGGATTCAACGTGCGAGAGAATGAGATATAATACATTATACAGTCTTGAAGGTCACATTTTTGAAGATCGCGTGTGAACTGCACACATGATTTATTTTCTATCACAGATTAAGTTATTTTAAGTCATTCTTGCCGATACGTGAGAATAATATGTTACTCAAATCAAATCAAACGTCATTTTATTCAGACTAGGCTGAGAATCAGCACTTTTTGAACGTCAACATTACATAAGACAGCCTCCAAAACACCCGCTCTTCACTAGTAGCTACTCCGCTGCCTACCTTTAGATAAACCAAGCATGATGTTGGTTACAGATACATTTGTGTTATAACCTCGTTGTAAAGATAAGACATGGAAGTCAACTCACGCACTTGCCTATTTATTATAACGTAATCCTTAGAATAATAACTATCACAATCACAGATAATATAATAATTAACCTGAATAAATAAACAGGTTTTATTACTGTGTTTTTGCTTATGGTGAATCCTCAGTTGTAGCCCGCGAATTTCCATTTTTCTTTGGTTTTTTGCAAATTGCAGCTCTGTTTTATATCGTATGGTAATCAAGGGGATAATATATTTATCGAATAATAATCATTGATTTCGTATCAATCTTCAACCTTTGGAAATTTGTTCCACCTAAGAATTTTTCGCAATATTTCATATGAACATTCTTCAGTAAATATGTAGGTATATCATTCCTACAGTCGCGAATCGCATTTTATTTTATTTATTTAAGGACAACCAACAAAGCATACACCAAAGATACATGTTAAAATACCCATATTATTTTGACATTTTATAGTGTAGCCTTAATTAAAGGCTGCCATGGCATGCATTATACATATGAGCAGGAAATGCAGTTACAAAAAACTAATGAAAATACAAAAAGTTACAAGACAAAAAACATTTTACAAATTTAGATAGATTTAAGTGAAAATTAAGACAATAGAAACTACAATATAAATTTTTGACTTATTATGATAAAGCCCTAAGCAATACAGCCCTGACTTTATGTAAATAGTATGCCATATCAATATCTACGCTGGGTGAGCGTGACCGGCGACAAAATTGAATCTGCATTCTGTTAGTGGTGGAAAAATGACCCAGATTTTGATCAACATACGACGTAAAACAGAGCTGCAATTTGCAAAACACCAAAGAAAATTTGAATTTGTCGGCCTAAAACTGAGGATTCACCTCAGCATTACTATTAAAATAATTATGTATTTTTCTATCGAGCCATAATTCGGGCATTGAACAATTAAAACAAATCACTTGAGATGGCATTGATCACAATGTAAGACAATTTTTTTTCCTTTCGTTCGATTTTACAAGATGTCCCAATGTTTTCCAAAACGTGATACATTTATAACACATAACATAAATTATTGTCAATCCTTTTACACGTGCGGCCTGTTGGTTGACTATTTGCAGAGGGCATACAGTGACCTGCGAGTCCAGTATAACAATGCGTTCAGGATGCTGATGGGACTGCCGCGGTACTGCAGCGCCTCCGCTGTTTGCTGAGGCCAACGTAGACAGTTTCGCTACTATTATGCGTTAGCGTTGCACCTCCATCCTTACACGCATGCGTACTAAGTAGTACCAACAGCATCTTGGCCGTATTGGTGGACCGATGGGACTCTCCGATGCTCGAGCGCTGGATACGACTGCATGCGGTCAAGTAAACACGCGTACTAGTGTCGGATAGTACACGAGGTCTTTAGTTTGTAATGTGTATTTTTGTACTAACATTAGTTTTATAAGTATTTTTTTGTGTTACTAACAAATTTATGGATGTACAAATCTGAACTAAATATACAGAGTTGATATGACAGAGACGCATTAAATTACACTACGTATACTAATACGTGTTTAGTATTAATTCAATACGGTATAAAAATAAAAATACCAAAAATGTTTTTTTTTTATCAAACAAACTAATTAACTTACAAACCAGAGTAAAACGTAACCAACCGTTGTAATGAAACTGCAAGTGTGTGTGTATTTATTGGCATCTTATTAGCGAAAATATTTGGTTGTACTTGTGACTTGCGTCAGAGCGGCAACAACGCATCGTAGGTTATACTCAGATTTATCGTTTTAAGGTGCATGACCTATGCGTATAGACATAATCAGCTGTTAGGAAATATACATCGTGTTCAAATGGGACAAAAAAAAAATCATTTGCGACTAAACTACTGTTCCTATTTAATTGATTTTTGGTACAGAGCTTGAAAATGGTACCTAGTATAGGCAGTTTAAAGGAAAGCCCCTCTGTCGTATCAACTGTGTATATTATTATTAGTATTATAAAGCCTTGTTTCCTTGAAGGGATGGACAGAGGTGTACCTATAGTACCCCCACAATTCCCTAGCTATGTCTAACTCCTATGTAACGTGGGGTGACCCTATGCCATAACATCATCTGCTTAGCTTTTTCTAACTAAGTTGGGGTCGACTTCCAGTCTAACCGGATGCAGCCGAATACAGGTATTTTATATGGAGCGTCTGCCTATCTGACCTCCATCTCCTCGTCCTCCTCTATCTCCGTTTTGTGTAGATGTGACGCATATTTTCCCTCTACTTGTTCTAACTTTGCCCAAACTGGGAATTTCTCCTGTATTGTGGGTGCATTTATAAACACCTTAACTTCATAAAGGCGGAGGTTCTCAATTCGACAGCATGTTTTTTTTTTTGTATGTTTATTTACGCGATCATTCCGCCAATTGTTAATTGATTTTGATGATCCTTTTTTGTTTGGTAGGTCATACTTTAGAGTCCCATATAACTGTTATCGAAATCGGTCGAGCGGTTTTTATAAAAACAAAAATAAATTATTTTTAAATAAAAAAAAAAACTGCCTTCAAACGGACGTGGACATGTAAGACGAGCGTTTGAAAATTGGTGTGGGGTAAGTACCTTAGCTAAAAAGTGAAAAATAAAAAACTTTTTTACAGAAAAACAACCGACTCCCAAAAAAAAACACTATAAACTGAAAAATAACTTTATTTTCGGAAGTCGGAAAAAACTAAAATACAGATGCAAAGACACCGACTTCCGAAATAAAAGTTATTTTTCACTTTTTTTATGGAAGTCGTTTGTTTTGTATTTATATATTTGCGGTAATCATGACAATCATGACGCAGAGAACGAACACTTATGTGATCGTTCTCTGCGTCATGATTACCGCAAATAAACGAATTAACTATCTTCTTTTTCTTTCACAACCCAGTTACTGGGTAATACGATACCCCTTGGTAAGACTGGTTGTCAGACTTTCGGTATAGTCCCAGTCGCCCCCACATGGATTGCCACCAGGTGGCAATCCATGTGGGGGCGACTGGGACTATACCGAAATGGGGGTTCTGACGACCCGTAACGACTATCAGAGATCGACGAATGACAGCCGGGACCAACGGCTTAACGTGCTTTCCGAGTCACGGAGGGGTCTTGGTATGTAAAGATGGTCACCCATCCACGGATCAACCGCGGCAAGCGTGGCTTAACCTGATCGATCGACCCGTGCGGCTTTTATTACTTAGCCACAAGCTTGTTTTCATTCATGCAATACCTAAATAATATACATATACTTATTATACAGGGTCATTGGTAAAACACCATCAACCTCTTAAGGGGTCATTGTACTCATCATTATGAACAACTTTTACTAAGGGACCAAATATGAAATCGCGAAAAAAAATCTGCTGTTCCCTATCTTTATGTTTGCAGAACTCGTCAAAATGTAGGGACCAGCTGATTTTTTTTTCGCGATTTCATATTTGGTCCCTTAGTAAAAGTTGTTCATAATGATGAGTACAATGACCCCATAAGAGGTTGATGGTGTTTTACCAATAACCCTGTATAAATTACCCTACTAGGTATCAATACTTATTTTAATGTTGACTATACACAACATAATATCACGCCTGGTGTCCCTGAACGGTAAGGTAGAGGTGTACCTATAGTACATCCAAATTTCGCCAGCTATGTTTAAGTCCCATATAATAGGGGGCGACTCTATCGCCATTAACCGGCCACAAATCAGGCCTACTCTCTAATTCCGTCAACGAGGAAACGGGCTCATCCGAAAGTAGTTCGATACTTAAAAGTGAACCCTACTCGCGATTAATTAACTATTCCGGACGGGCAAAAACAGACCGGGAGTTAGGACAACTGTCTATATGTTTTGTCATTAATTTTTAGTTCGGGTCCCGGACTAATCTTATGTCCGTAAGTGATATTGAGTTGGAAACGCCCGTATTTTCGGCCGATAATACGGACTTTGCGCTAAGTGAGTCGAACCGAATCCTGTTTTATTTAATTTGTTTACTTCATAAATATATTTGACTACGTCTGACACTATTTCACAGACTGTAAGGTATTTAAACTTTACAAAAAAAAAAAAAAAAATCGAGAGAATCCGAGGGCACAAATAATCTAATTGGTCAAATAAACAAATTCTAATGACTTACCAACTTATTTTCGTCGTTCCCGCCAAAGACGCTATGCCAAAGACTAAAAATATAACACAAAAAAAAAGCGTTTCGAAACGTGCAGAGGCGCGCGCTGTTACAGCCTGAATGAAACCGTTTCATATGCTTAGTGATAATATTAATTGTTTCTAAAGACTTGTCCGTCGGTTTGCTTAGGTAAATATAGGAGTCTACTAGTTTTATATAGGGTGGCATACATCAACGCGCAAACGTTTATTGAGGATGATATTCTCGTAGCATGTATGTCTATTTCCTTTTATATTCCTGTTTAGTTTAATCTATCACATTTAAATCCAATTATATTATTTTTATTTAATTACGACGTTCGTAAGTACGCTGTACTGGTGCAGCGTCCTAACAATTGTTTGCTCCACCGGCCATTACGTCAGCGCCGGCTGTCGCTGAAAACGAGCGCTGGTGCTCTGTCTTGCATAGGGTCGCAGCATAATGCTGAGTGATAGCCATTTTGCGTGGATGTGACGCATGTTTCCCCCAACCTTTTCTTATTTTTTGTGTTTATGTTATTTTTTTGCGTCTTGTTTACCGCTAATAAACACATCTTATTTCTTTCTTTCTTTCAAACTGTAACCACAAAGCTTAGAAAGTTTTCGTCGGTTACCATGAAAAAAAAACTGCTATTTCATATAAAAGTGCAATGTGTACGCGGTCAAAATGTATGGAACTGCTTTAAAAAAAAAAACCGTCGATACATTTCGACGCATGATATTCAGAATCATGTACTGAATCTGCAGCTACAGGTTGCGCGTCACCCTGCCTGCCACCCTTTTGTATATGGTTGTTTTCAGTTACCTAAGTCCGGGTATTCCTAGTTTAAAATGTCGACAATGAGATGGCTCAAAGACAATCGAGTTGAATTCACAATGTACTAATAGGCATGATTTTTGGCGTAAAGCGAGACATGACTTATGGGTTGCATATTCAATTCCCACATTCAACGAAAGTCGGTATCAGAATGACCTTTTAACTGGTCTGGGTTTTTCGCATGAGAGTTTTAGTTATTCAGTCGGCGCCATCTTGTTTTAAAATATTGAACGGGTAATATGGAACACATACTTATGGAACGATTAGTGGCACACAATGTCATGGTTACTATAATGCTCGGTTCCTATAAACAATAGCGAATCGTTTTGTTTAGGAATGGTAGCACTTTTTATTGCCAAACTGGGCCATATAAATCAAAATCAAAAATCGAAATCAAGCTGGAAAGAAGAAGTGGCGCAACAAACTTCCCAGCAGCACAGCTGTCTGTTCAGTTAGAAGAACTGAAGAAAATAGATTCGTAAGCTAATTTTTAACTGACGTCAAGCAAGGAGGAGTTATCAATTCGACTGTATGTTTTTTTGCATGTTTGTTACGCGATATTTCTGGCAATTGTGGATCGATTTCTCAAATTCTTTTTTTAATAGATTGGTTATGCTTGAAGAGTGGTCCCATATAATATTAATTATACTTGGGTAGTTTTTCAGTTATCTTCAATAATACGTATTTTTTCCACTGTACAATGATGATGTTGTAATAACTTCGTGTCACTGTTATTTACATTGCTAGTAGTGGTATACTAATTTGTGTGGGGCAGGTACCACAACTTAAATAAATAATCTTTATTCCATGAGAAATAAAGATTAACACATACTTATAGATTAACACCTTAAAAGTGAAAAATAAAAACTTTTACCAAAAAAATAAAACAACCGACTTCTAAAAAAACACTACAAAGTGAAAAATAACTTTAATTTCGGAAATCGGTGGCAAGAAAAGAAAATACAAAACCGAAGTCCCCGACTTTCGAAATTAAAGTTATTTTTCACTTTGTAGTGTTTTTTTAGAAGTCGTTTGTTTTTTTTTTTTGTTTAAAAGTTTTTTAGTTGTGATAGCTACTTCCGTATGAGAGGGCCTACTATGTAAAGTTATGAGTCCTGTAAACTATAGGAATCGGGCATAAAGGATCACAATCATTTGATTGTGATCCTTTAGTCCCGATTCCTATAGTTTATGCTTCTTTGGTCTAGTGGCCGCAAGCGGTACTGCTAAACAAGAGGACCTGAGTACGATTCCCGGGTCAGGCAAAGATTAATTGGGTGTTTCCATCAGGAATTTCTCACTAGCAGCCCGGAGCCTAGATTTGTGCCCGTTTGATGGCAATAGGCTCGCCGTCTGTTACATGAGATTTAAACATATCTGACGAAATGTCTGTGTACTCTAGGTAGACCTCTGTCCACCTTCGGGAGAGCACAGGCGTGATGTTATGTAGTCAAACTACTTACTACAACCACTCGTTGCACGCAAAGTCAAGTCATGGTTACTAAGGGACACAATCAAGTGTACAAGTGTCTTAATTAATGATGTGACTCCATTGATTCGCGTTTTGCATAGACTAAGATTTGATCGCTTTTGCAGATAGTCGAATATGATTTTTTTAATAAAATGATTAGAATATTGTGTACAACATATAAATTACTGTCTACAGGGTTCTTGGTAATATGTTGGCAATCCATTAAGGGGATGTAGGAGAGGTCATTTGCAAACAATTTACCCATTATGACCCTTAGGCAAATGGCAACCATTTCCGGGTATTTTATATTTTTTGGCGGTACACAACTATGAAAATGTACAAAAAAAAAAACAATACGTGATATTAATTAAATTATAATTATCTGCTTTTACTTCAATACGTAATAATCAACCATAAAATGTCAATTATCTTTGACATTTTTTAAATCAGATCACAACATTTTCATCATTTAAAGCAGGTAATTTGACTAAAATGGTCGATTTCAAAAAAAAAACGAATATACTATATCGACAGAACATTCCAAATTATGTACACCTTCTCAGCTGTCCAACGAGATACAATAAGATACCAGATATCTTGAAAAAAATATAAAATGTCAAATTAGGTACTAGGGTCATAAGGGGTGGTTTAGTTGCAAATTACCTCCCCTACATCCACATAAAGGATTGCCGACGTATTACAAATAAACGTAAAAAATTTACATAAGGAGTCACAATGGGCGGTCGTATCGTTTTGAAAGCGATATTTGTAAGACAACCTTTCGATGTAGTAGTTACTTTAGAAAATGACTGGGATATTTTTTTAGTAAGTACTGACTTGTAAAATTGCCTTTGAATTGTAGTCTGTAGCTCAGAGCACGGAGGCACCTCAGCGACCGCTCCTACAGGCGGCATCAACACTATTCATACAAATCAAACGTGACACCGTTTAGTTGCACTACGACATTGACGGCGTACCTATATGTAGAAACTGACGGCTTTGAAGGCGGTCCGTGACAGAAGTTTTGCGCAGCGCCGACCCTAGTCCTTGATCAGGGTAGAGCGAGATTGTCTTTCGGCGCCCTTTGATTGACCACTAAAAATCAGCGCTGTGCTGTGGGTCCCCCATAGCACAGCATCATGCTGAGTGGAAGTCTTTTTGTCACATTCATGACGTGCAGCTGTCGACTATTTCTGTTTTGAGCTCGTGATTATAGATGTATTTTGTATTTATTTTTGTTAATTATTAGAGCTATTACCTTTTTTGTATGCACGTGTTTCTGTGACAAATTAACCTATTTTTCTTTCTTTCTTTATTTGGTGGACGCTTTCACTTTACGTACCTAAATTCTACATCGGTTTTATGTTAAATGCATAATAAATCCGAAATTTAAAAAAATAATACTTTTATTGCAAATATCAACACTTATTGATTTTATATTAAATTACTCTTATTAGTATGCTCCTGCTTCTTTAACATTAAGAAAGCTTTTACTGCTATATAATAAAATAAGTATTTGGTGTTAATTATTTTTTGCATTTGCCTTTTTGGCGCTCCTTGTCTCCATCTGGCGCCTAGAGCTACGGCTCCTCTCGCTCTACCCAGGGCCAGCGCTGGTTGTGCGCTCAAGTTTTCAACGCACTTTTGGCGTCACGAATATTTATTAGAAAGTACCATGTCTCCAGATGCTACCAGAGTGGTGAAAAAGTAAGGCTATGTAACTAAGCTAGGGCACCCCGACCAAATGGGTTAGGTTAGGTTAGAACCGTGAAAAACCGCGCGCGAGCCGAGCAAGCGAAGCGAGCCGTACCGTGGTTGCTACATCTAAATTGGTCGCAGTTACTTACCTATTTAGTATTTTTAGGAACCCAAAATAGGAATCATCAGAGGTTCACAAAAAGAGGCACTATCTTAGGAAAGCAAAACGGGAATTACTTCAGGTTCGATTAAAAAACAAAAACCGTGCTACATACTATTTTGCCTACACCGCCATCAATCTGAACATGTTGGTATCGACTCTTTAAAATTAATCTTTGTCTATTTGAACACACAGTATTACTTTCAATCAAGTCTTATTAGCGACGACGTTACAATGCAATACATCAAAGGACTGCATGAGCGGCGAATAATAAATACTTTAGAATAACAGCGTCAGGTATATTGGCTTGACACAATGATGCTGCAGCGTAAATGTGTAACACGCTTATAATTGCAGTTACAGTTTACCCATTTTGTAAATTCAACAATATTCATTGCATTATTTACGTTGTCGAGTTGTGAGATCAGGATAAGCTACGCTTGCCGCGGTTGGTCCGTGGATGGGTGACCATCTTTACATACCAAGACCCCTCCGTGCCTCGGAAAGCACGTTAAGCTGGTTTAGTTGGTCCCGGTTGTTATTCTTGGGTCTTTGACAGTCGTTACGGGTCGTCAGAAGCCCGAAAGTCTGACAACGTGAGTCTTAAGCTCGTACCATGGGGTATTTGTTACCCAGTAATTTGGTTGTGGAGGTCAGATGGGCAGTCGCTCCATGTAAAATACTGCTATTTAACTGCGGTCGACTGGAAGCCGATCACAACATAGATGGAAAAGTTGCTGGGCAAGTTGAATTGGGTTTATCATGATGGCGTTAAGAGCGTTTATACCTTATGAGTGGCAATGTCGCAATTTAGTGTCATATTTCGTGGTTTTCAATTTTTATCATTTAATCGGAGCTATATTTTAAAAATCTGTTTAATTAACTTTTTAGAATTATGTGAAAACTGTGTAAAAGGTAAGAAATCGTTGCGTTTACAGTTCTATTTATATGCAAATAATACATTGGAAACTTGCAGGGCGTTATTTTCATTGTAAAATAACTGTAAGCATTACGGTTACTTACTTTTTAAACACTTTCACGCCGCTGGCCGCTGGAATGACTGAGGCGACTTAAGTCGCCGCATAGAAAGTGGCGCCGCATGTTTGCTCTCACTTAAGTAACCTTTTAATTAATCGAAATCCGATAAACTTTATTCAATTTTTCATTTTTAAAAGATTAGACTGGATGCCGACCTCAACATAGGTAGTTGGGAAAATGCAAGGGTATGAAGACTCTCCCAAAAGGTGGACCAACAACCTGGTGGAGGCTGCAGGAAACCATTAGATGCGAGAAGCACACAACCAGTCGAAGTGACGGTGCTTGGGGGAAGTCTTTATTTAGCAGTGGACGTCTTTCGGCTGAAATGATGGTGGTGACACTTCTATCTTTTATTTGATCTTTGAATATTAAGCGCTCAGTCAATGTTTATTTTTAGGCGACGATCAATTGTTGAATATTGTTTGGAGTGGGTTGCTGTGGGTGTTTCAGTTATTTGTGTCTTCAGGATGTTGCTATTATGTCTTAATAATAGGTCGGGGAAACGTTTTTCCTATTTTATAGGTATAAAGTTGCAGTAAAATCTTTTTGATTGTACAGTTTGTAACTGGCTGGTTTTGATACCATTAAATAAATGACATTAAAAAAAGTAAAAATGATATCCCTCTATTTTTCAATTGTTTTTCTAACGAACTAACTTACTAACGAAGAAATGAGATACACTTTGCAGTTTTTACAAAAAAAGGAAACGTGCGACACATGCCGGGAAAAAAAATGTGACAAATGATAAATAAATGATAAATGATTTTATTTCTGTAAGTAGGTTTAAACAAACACTTTAACAGGTCAATCATATTTTTTTTTAATTATATGCGGTCGGCGTTTCCTATCTGACTACTCTGAGAAGAAAGGCCGAAACAAACTCAGAGGTCACAGTCTCTTTTAAAGTCCAGACATAATCTTGGTCAGATCATGTGCAGACCATGTAGATTGGTGTCTGAAACGGTCTTTTGAGGAAAAACCATACAGATTGAGCGGACCTGTCCAGTCAGTGCACCCATTTGTCAGTAGTCGTGCAGCTCAACTCAGAACTTAAGGAGCACAACGTTTATGGACCACTAAGAGTAGCACAAAGTTGGTTCAAGCGTTTTTAGTCCAGGAACTTTGATGTCAAAGGTGAAGCTTGCTTGGTCGCCATGTTACGGATAAAGCCGACGCCATTTTTGAAGGTGGAGCAACTTTTTTGTAGTTACGACATAGCTAATGAGTTAGGGGTTGACCACAAAACAGTTTTGACCCATTTGGAAAAGTCTGGGTATACAAAGAAGTTTGATATTGGGTGCCACACGAGCTCTTAGTCTTAAATTTGTATACCTACAGGGTGGCAGGGACATCAATGCCCAACCTGTACCATGGATTCAGTACCCCCCAGAGTTGAAAGTTTTATCGGCTATTTTAAAAAAAGTCTGCTGCTCCATACATTTTGACCGCGTAGGTATTGCAATTTTCTACGAAACAGCTGATTTCTTTTTGATAACCGTCGAAAAATTCTATGCTAGTGGGTCTGGCATCATGTACTGAATTCATGTTTACAGTTTGCACTCTGTTTAAAATACGAAAAAAGTTATTCCTCGACCTTATATTAATAAACAAGTCGTGTGTCTGATGGGATATCCCATAACGATGAACTTTTATATGTGGCGGTCTAAATCGCCACATACAAACTACGCATCATCCTGACGTCACGAAAAATCCTGCATCGCGCAAGCAGAGTTTACCGCGCGACTAGCATATATACAATGTCCCGACATAAGTAAACGGAGCCACGATAGAAGTGACATATGCCATGATATGAATTAGCGCCACCCCCTGAGCCCTGACCACGGTGGGTAGCAGTTCTGCGGCGTACTGGAGGCCGATGTTGTAAGATAATTTGACAGCGAAGCGGCCGAGGATGGCTAGAGAGGATACATCATTTCATCCCCTTTGAATGGTTGAATTATCAAAAATCCTTTCTTAGTGCTCACCTTTGTTAGTGTATATCATTTATTCGTCATGCTTCTAGTGACATCGATTTAGGTTGTGTGTTGTCCGTCAGTCTGTGAATGCACTTAATTTTTTTATTAATTAGAAGATGAGCGCAATAAAGCCGTTGGCCCAAAGCTTGCCCAGACGTATTAATTACCGGTTACAACTCCAATACCTTGTAATAAACGTTCGTATATGTGGCACATACATAGGTGTTGTAATTTTTTCAGTCTTTCAAGTTACGGGCTTCTCGAACTGCCATAGTTGAATTATCTAAGAATCTTACAGCGGACACTCCGCCAGATGGGCAGTCGATTTATTGAGTACGGCATGTGCACAGAGGAGCCTCGACCAGGATCCTTGATTTTTATAAATCTCAAAAATCAAAGTGACACTTCATTGCATTGACTTTATGAACCCTGAAGACGCAGTTATTGCATTCGAAAGGTCTGTGGTAAACAACCACAGGTAGCGTTTCCCACCAGGCAAGATCCGAAGATTCGTCCTTTTCAATGGAGGAGTGGTACCTACACCTTCTTAAAGCGACACATTATTGTTTTCCGACATCCATGTAAACGAAGTCACGGACACAGATATTCCAAGGAATAAAAAGGCCTTTGTGCCAACCAACAATATTAACCATACAATTTCAATTCAGTGGCCGTATTTCGTATGGCTCCTATTTTTAGAGGTACGAGGAACAGGGTGTAAAGTTCACTCATACCTCCATAGAAAAGGGAGGATCCTCCGACCAGACGGGTGTCGTGTCTGGTGGGCAACTGCCCAACAATTGATGTCGGGAAGTAGTATATATGCTAGTCGCGCGGTAAACTCTGCTTGCGCGATGCAGAATTTTGCGTGACGTCAGTATGACGCGAAGCTCGCATGTGGTGATGTAGATACCGCTATATATTAATTGAATTCATTCGGGTAGTCGGGAGCAGTGATGGCCCAGCGGTAACTGGCACTTTGTGTCATTTATTTCTTCACCACGGCTCTCAAAATAATGAAGGGAAACATCGTGAGGAAACCGGCATGTCCTAGAACCAAACATTCGAAGACATGTGGCATGTACCAACCCGCACTGGGCCCGCGTGGTAGATTACAGCCCACTCCCTCTCACAGAGAGGAGGCCTGTGTCCCAGCAGTGGGAACATTATAGGCTAATTATGCTCATTCTTATACAATATTATTGTGTCTGGGTAATATGGCCTATGCGCGCTATGGAGCGGGCTATGCTCGGAGTTTCTTTGAAGGATAAAATCAGAAATTAAATTGTCCGGAAAAGAACCGGAGTTACCGACATAGCTTACAGAGTAAGCAAGCTGAAGTGGCAGTGGGCTGGTCATGTTTGTTGAAGGACCGATGGCCGGCGGAGCAGACGAGTCCTGGAGTGGAGAGCGTGTAACGGTAAGCGCAGAGTATGACGCCCCCTAGCTAGATGGATCGCCGACCCCAAGAAAGTGGCTGGGACAGACTGGATGCGGAAGGCGGAGGACAATGTATTGTGGCCAGCAGTGGACTGCAATGGGCTGAGTTGATTGAACCTGGCCTACACAGTATTGCAGAAAAATATGGAAATGTTACCACTAAACATAAGATGAAAAATCTGCTAGAAATAATCACTTCATTATAATAATAATAATCCTTTATTTCAGGCAACTAAGGCCCATAAAACACAATACGTATAATAAGCATAAAACAATAACTATAAACTAATACATATCTAAAAGTAGAGACTTCTGCACACGAAGTGGCGGCGTCGAGTTACACTGCGAGGTGTCGCGTAGCCGGCCGCGGAAACGGCGATACAGCACACCTTTTGGCCAAAACTCTTCCTTGAGATTGGTCACCACATCACAGTTAGTCGGAACCCGCACCACGAACGACTTGACATTGGTGTCATGGCGCCCCTTCAACTTCTCCACCCTCAAGGTCCAGTTGGTCTTCTCCCGTAGGTATGTACTCTACGATGTCCTGAGTCTTCGTAGAGTGGTGCAAATGGAACACGTAAAGCAGCGTCGCCGCATGTATTAGGAAAATTTAACTCCATGAAAATATCATCAGATCTTAATTCTTAATGACGCACAGTGACGCAATATTCTTGAAACTGCGCCCGTGATAACTTTGAACTAATATCTTCAAACATACAATTCATTTTGTAGACGTTATAAAAACATTCGCGCATCGCATGCACAGAGTGATATCATTCATTGAGATCGTAATTAGTTTAACTGATAAATAAATAGCATGGCAACAGACTTTGAGATGTTGTTTTCACTGTCTAGGAGTTTCACAGTGATTATACGAAATGTTGCATCCGAAGAGATTTAACATACATTGTAGTCTGTCTTCCATTGCACTACATTCACACACTCACACTCACAATACTCACCACTCATTCATTGCCAAACTGTTCAAAGATTAAAAAAAATAACGAAATATTCTTTGTCATCTGTCAGCTGTCACCTCATACGTTCTTCGTGGGTTGCATTGCTACGCCATTAATAAAAATGTACCATATTATATCCACAAAAATCTTTATATTTTCATCGTAAAAAGGGATATAATTGTAGTAAAATTTAGACATTGGAAAAATAAATCACGAAAATAATGAAGAATATTTTAGACGCAAGATCAAACGTTATGAATATAAGTTTTTCCAAAATGAACTGATACGTCAGACACCCATAGCCAAATTACTGTAAAAATCTCTAGTTTTCTTTCCTCATCATCATCAGCCTATAATGTTCCTACTGCTGGGACACAGGCCTCCTCTCGGTGAGAGGGAGTGGGCCGTAATCCACCACGCAGGCCCAGTGCGGGTTAGTAGATGTCACATGTCTTCAAATTTTTGGTTCTAGGACAAGCCGGTTTTCTCACGATGATTTCCTTCACCGTTTTGAGAGCAGTGGTGATGAAATAATTTACACAAAGTAAAGCGCCTGTCTGGGTTCGAACCTACGACCTACTACTCGTAAGTCATGGCTGTTACCACTGGGTCACCACTGCTCTCACTGTTTTCTTTCCTATTGATACTGATACTTAATACTTACCATTTTAAAAACTTTGCGGTTGGATAAGTGAGTAAACTTGACATCATATTCTCATCAAAATTTAACAAAACAAATATAATAAATATCAAGTGTAATAATTATTAGTTATTAATACAAACCTCACCTCCTCACCTTTGTACCTATTTTTCTCTTATTTTCTTCTTGTCTGTTTATAAAAGTGTGTACATAACTGGTTAAATAAATAAATACAAATTACGTAAAAATACTTAAGTAGGTACTTGCTACAAAAATATTAGTCATTCTTAAAACAAGTTGGCACACGCAACACAACTTATACAGTATCTTAAAAGTTTAAAATAAGAACTTGTGTTATATTAATAGGGGTCGATATTGGGTCGATTTTTAGACCTCGTCGACCACCAAATCAGTTTTCGTTTATGTTGCCCTTTTTTTTATTTTTGAGTGTGGGAAATCATCAAATAATTTCTCCCGTTCTGGGCGGAGCGAGAGGGCGTGTCAGACTCTTACTGACTTAAACCCATTCGTGTTCCTTTAGTTGCCCCACGGTAACCCTTTTGGACCTTCCCGCGACCCTGGCAGAAGATATCTGGAACCATGACCATACTAATATGACGTAAAATTACGCCAAAATTCCAAGGGTTGGGCAGTGTTGTATTGCCCAACGGTATTGGGAGCAAACCTATTGCCCTTTACCGGGCTTTGTTCCAAACTCCGGGTTGCCACTGATCTAATGAAAGATCAGAAAGACACTGTACGCAGACAATTTTTTTAGCTAATATTATTTATAGAAGAATGAGGAACAGGGTGTAAAGTTCACTCATACTCTATGGAAAAGGGAGGATTCTCCGACCAGATGGGTGTTCTCTGGTGGGCAACTGCCTGACGATTGATGTCGGGACGTTGTATATGTATAAGCTAATTTCGCGGTAAACTCTGCTGGCGCGATGCAGGATTTTGCGTGACGTCAGTGTGATGGGTAGTTCGCATGTGGCGTTGCAGATGCCGCTATATTATGTAATGAACAACAATAAAGCAATATTAAACTCTATCGAATCAGCTTCTCACGATTTTTTTCTAACAGACAGTCGTTAATAGTATCCTAGATGTATTTTATGGAGGGTAGAGGTAAGAAGAACCATAAATAAGTGTATAAAAAGTGTCCGGTTAAATGTGGTACATAAAGGTGGCGCCACAGTAGCCACCGGGTACATTTTAAAAGCAATAATTTTAGGTTGTGTTTACAAAATAATGTTGGACTACGTAAATTGTTGAGGTATGGTATACTGGATTGTCACTAACTACTCTAGTCACTAAAAATATAAAATTTTCTAACTCTGCATACTTCAGTACGTTAAAATCAAAATCAAAATCCAAAATCAAAAGTCATTTATTCAAATTAGGCTGAGAATCAGCACTTTTTGAACGTCAAAATCGCATAAGACAGTCCCCCCAAAACGCCCACCCTTCACCACTTCCTAGTGCTTTAGCTGGGAAGAAGAAGTGGCGGAACAAACTCCCCAGCAGCACTGCTGTCTGTTCAGTTAGAAGAACTGGATTCTATACATATAGTAATAAATAAATTAACATTACGAAACACAAAAATATTAAAATTATTTGCCATATGTCAGCTAGCACACGCCAATATTTAAAACTATACTCAAGCATAAATAAATAATAAAAACAAAAACGCAAACAGAACTTAATACATAATAAAAAGCCTCCTGGCATAAAGGGCGTGCCCGCTTACATATGCATTAATGCATATGCGTTAACCATTTTGCCTACGCTAGCGCCATTCATTCTAGGGTTTTTGAACTATTATTTACTTTTTACTGGACACCTTTGCAACTTTCCCCACATATGAGATAGTTCGCCTTACCTCTACCCTCCATAATGTATTTATAAATATACCTATACCCTTACACTTAGTATGAAATAACGTTATGCCGTTGGTCCCGGCTGTCATGTACTCGTACATCTTTGACAGTCGGGTTTGACGTGTACACAGAAGCCCGAAAGTCTTGACAGCCAGTCTTGCCTAGAGGTATTGTGTTACCGAGTGAGCTGTGGAGGTCAGATAGGCAGTCACTCCTTGTCGAATACTGGTAGTCAAATGCATCCGGTAAGACTGGAAGCCGAATTCAACGTAGTTACTTTGGGAATAGGCTAGGCACATGGATTGAAGTTGAAATTTCTCACCCCTCGGACCATCACAAATGTTTGTTTGTGAAAAATTAAAATACGGGTTAAGCTTGAATAATATTTATTTCATTATAAGGAAGGTATTGTCCGTTTTTATCACAGAATTTTCACTATTTTTACATTTATTTTTGCCCTGATCAGAGATGGAAGCAATTATACAAAATGACAAAAATACTGCTAATTGTCACAAAAATATTTTGGAAGGAAGTTTCTCATCGCACGTTATAATCTGCATACTTGGCAAATGAGAGCTATTATAATATTGGTTTTTGGATTGTCACCAATATAATTATTTTTTACTTTTTCCAAAAACTAGCTTACAAGCTTGTTGAAGATGTTTTTTTTTAATGTATTAATTCGATTGGAAATGAAATAAAGATCTTTTGATTAATGAGATTTTTTTTATCTTCAGATATAATTTTTTGGAAAAAATTATATTTAATACTTAGAGATTCTAAAAGAGATTCTTGATATCAGCATAATTTGTAAATGATTTAGCATCCATTTACGATAGATACTTAAGTTCCTTGAAATGTTTCTTTCAAAGTGACTTGAAAAGTTGAAAATCAACCAAGTTAAAATAATTTAAAAGAAAAATAATAATTGCATATTATGTTTATACTTACAATAATATTATTTACACTTAATTTATAGTAAAACTTAAGTTTAATAACTTACTTTTACTATACAAAATAGGTTTGAACCTACAAAGGCGTCTTAGCTATAAACTTAGTCTGAATGAAAATAAATATTACTAATTACTTATTAGTTTTACAAAAAATATTAATCATTGAAGTCGATTTCGTCGAAATCGTCAAAAAAAGAAATAGCTGATTTTGATTTATTGCTTATTGCTTTGAAAAACAGATTTTATTTGTTTTCATCACAATCCAATAATTATTTCCAGTTGATAACTATTTCAGACCAATTTTAAACTCTAAGACGAACCCCAAATCACGACAATTGTACCTAAAATAGATTTAACATTGGTAACTATCACATTTAAATTAATAAGGCAAGAATTTATGTACAAAAATAATTATTAAATTAAAGTAATTATAAATCTTTCCCCTGGATGACAGGGGAAATACATAGTAGTAGATGCCAGGAAAAATAATCACAAATTATTTTTATAGTAAAAAAGAGAGCGCACCGCTGTTATCATAGACAAATATCATGTTTAAATTCAATTTAAAACAATAATACAATTTAATCTAATTTGTCTGACATGACAAAAAATATTATAAAAATCACAAATCAAATCGAAAAAGATATATATTTATATATACATATGCCCAAGTTCTGTTTGCATCGTAAAAATCAAACTATAATAAAAACAATAATTTTGTTTCTCACCGCAGCAAACAAAAAATTTAATACAATAAGTATATTCTTTGTACTTCGCATTTAAATAATAATAAATAGCTTTTAAATAATAATGTTAAATCTTGGAGCAACAAAAAAAGGGAAAATTCAGATCAAATAATCCTAAAAGTTTATTAAGACGAATCCTAATAAATGCCAATTTTTTAACTTTTTCTAACACTTTTTTAAAAGTTTTTACGATTCTTTTCATTTCTAGGGCAACACGCATTTTCATTTGTATTACATTTCAATTCAGTCCTATTTTTGTTATCCTCCCCATTAATGATTTTGCAGAACACTATATTAATTCGTCTCCGATGACAGAGCGAAACAGAGCTAACTATCTTTTTTTTAAAAAAAATCTAACGTCAAACGCCTGTCATAAGTGCCATTTATTTCCTAGGAAAGCGGTTCCGTCACATTATAACGGCCGTCACGATGTCAGAAAACGGTCTGTATTTGTACAGTCGTTATTGTGTGACCGATCATCGGTTTCTTAGATAACCAAAGCTAGCTAGCTAGCCTGTCTCTGATGACAGAGTGAAACAGAGCTACGTCTTTCCCTTTCATTAAAAAATACAAACGTCAAACGCCTGTCATAAGTGCCATCCATATTTTACGCTCAATGTCTAAAAGCCTCACCGATTTAATCTACTGCCAAATCTCATATATCAACTTTTTGTGAATTTGTTGTATTTTTTCAACCAATCACAACAACCAACTCGAAGATCTGACAGCAAAATAAATGACCAAGAAATCCTTCGAAAAAAAATTGGACCCATTATCTTCAATTTGAGATCATACGAAATCTTTTCCAGAAAACCATCGAATTTACCAACTATCCCAGTCTTGGCGCAGGGTCTCGAACCCAATTTTGTACATTTTTTTTGGCTAAAAGCTACATTCAACATTGCGTGCTCAAACAACGTTCCTATCCTTGCTGATCTCGCGTCTTCTTGCCGAAGCTCTAGTTGAGGCTCTAATAGAAGCCCTGATGGATGCTCTAGAGCCGATAGCGCTTGGAACTGCTCTGACGAACTCTTGGGGTTCGCTGGTGGTGGTGACTGAAGCTCTTTTGGTGTACCTGCCTGGCTGGTCGCCTTCTTCTACTTCTACTTCTTTTTTCCTGTAAGAAGCAACGTGTTTGGGTGAAATAAACAAAACATAACATCACGACTTTAATTCCGCGAAGGGTTAAGCAGAGATGCACATTATGTATTAGTACACCCACATTTCGCCAGTCCCATGGTTTGATCTAAGTTAAATAAAGTTAGGAAATATTCTGACGTCGTGTCTCGTGTCAATGCAAAATTATAAATGGAACGGGAAATATAAATATTTGTGTGTCTAAAAGTTTTTAGAGTACTGGTTGTTTTGGGGTGTCGCTGGCACACTGCGCTATTCTCATTTAATTTTGACCTTTTGGGGGGTAAAAGTCTTTAATAAAACTGACTTCCGTAACCGTAGTTCCGTAAGTCATACCTTACATAGGCAAGCAACATACACTAATAGAGCATTCTGCCTTCGTCAGCCAAAACCTTTCTTATCTCAAGCCTTTACATGAGCCGTTCCCTCCCTCCGATTGTTCCTGTACTTTGTACTTGTCTGTTGTCTGACAACCTAACGCTATAACTCCCTTGTTTCGTATGAACTTATTAAATAAAACATTCTGCACTTACCTGGGGAAACAAGGATTGTCCCAGAACCTCTGGTTCATTCCGAAGTTCTCTCCATCCTGAAGAGTTTGAGGCATATCAGTGTCCATGGTTTCTGGCAGGAACAGGCACAGTAGCCCTCCAGCTATTCCCAGCACGCCCAGGATTAGGAGTGGCAGCTCCGGGGATACATTAGCCTGGAAAAAGAGTATATTCTAGTTCGACAGCCACTCAGTACGACCGCATGCCATTACACACACACACACATGACACGGTTGGCGCAGTGGTTAAGCGATTGACTGCTACGTTACGTGTCGCGGGTTCGATCCCCGCACGGAACAAATAGTTGTATGACTTGCAAGTAGTTGTTCCGGGTCTGGCTGTTTGTGTATGTGAGTTTAAATGTTTGTAATCGCACCTACGATACAGGAGAAATTCCTAGTGTGGGGCAAAGTTAAAAAAAAAAGATTTGAACTTCATCTCTGAGACTCTTCATCAGTGAACATTTTTAAGAATAGGTTAAAGTTGTATTTGGCTAACCAACAATAATATATCATTACTAGTATGTACTCGATAGATTGAACGACAATTATGTTTATTACTTAAGATATTTTGTTTAGTTTCTCTTAATTAAGTGAACTATGTAGGCCTTATTACAAAACAAGGTTTTTCTTTTGACATGGTTTAAACCATCGAGCCTGTTTTTGAAATAAGAACATAACTGAAATCGAAATACAGTTCCTTTCACAAAACTGTCAACTTAGTCCGGTCTTAGATTGTCAATTTTGTATTAAGAACTTTACTAAAGTCGGCATAAAGTTCCAAATACAAAAACTAAATCGAATGTGTAGGTTGGGGCTAAAGTTAGATCGTGTTTTGTAATAAGCCGGGTATGTTCTTTTTGAGAAATAAATTTCTTTAAACCGAACAAACCAGTGAGTTGATTAATTATTGAAGAAGAATATTGTGGTGCAGAGTCGCAGAAATATTTTGACCCGAATGACACAGTACCCGAGCTAATGGCAGCGCGCAGCCGTGAGGCACACTCTTTCGTTAAAACATTATTTTCACATTTTTATTATTTTTTTTGTTTCAAGAACTGTTGCCAAATAGATCATCAACTGCCTAGCCTTTTCTCAAGTATGTTCGGCTCGCCTTCCAGTCTAACCGGATGCAGCTGAATACCAGTATTTTACATGGAGCGACTGTCTATCTGACCTCCACAACCCAGTTACGGTTTAATACGATACCCCTTGGTAAAACTGGTTGTCAGACTTTCGGGATTCTGACGACCCATAATGACTTTCAAAGATCCACGAATGACAGCCGGAACCAACGGCTTATTTACGTGCTTTCCGAGGCACGGAAGGGGTCACGGTATGTAAAGATGGATTGGTGACCATCTTCACATCCATAAGCCCGATCGATTGACCCGTGTTGCTATTATTATTTAGTCACAAGCCTCAAGTTTTCTGATTCTTTTCTTGCTTTGATTTAAGACGCATCGAGATTTAAAAAGAGATTGTCCCACATGTTGTTAATTATCTTTGTAGAGCGCCATCTGTGTTCAGATGGCGCTCTACAAAGATAATTCATATGCTCGACGTGCCTTACGGGTGGGTACTGTAAGGTCTATTAGTATTTTTGTCTCACGAAGCGACGCGCGCATTACTTGTGGTTACCAAGTGTACAAACACGCTGTGAATGTGTGTAAGCGCAGGAGCTCTTGGTGCCGTCCGAGACAATGGCGAAGTTAGAAGTGTGTGTGTGTGTGTGAGTGCATATTCACGCACGCATCACAGCGTGTTTGTACATTTGGTTACCACAAGTAAAGCGCGCGTTGCTTCGTGAGTTAAAAATGCTTATAAATTACTATATTGACCTTACGATATGGGATGATAACCGGGTGACGATCCCAGCATACAAACAATTGACACAGCTCTTTATTCATGAGGTAGACCGACATGTCACTCGTGGACTAGATTGAATACAGTAGGCCTATTTTAAGTCTTCTACTTCAAATGAATAGCATAAATATACTTAACAAACAGATGTTAGAGGTTAACTTACCAAATATACAACAAACGGAGCCACGATAGAAGCGACATATCCCATGATATGAATCAGCGCCACCCCCTGAGCCCTGACCACGGTGGGTAGCAGTTCTGCGGCGTACTGGAGGCCGATGTTGTAGGATATGTTGACGGCGAAGCGGCCGAGGATGGCTAGAGAGGCTGAGGGGCCACCTGGAGACAAATAAATGAAGGCGTTAGAGAATATTATGTTGGTTTTATAAAGAAGAGGTATTGTCATCGTTCTGATCGTGGTGGCATCTATAACGCCACATGTGAACTACGCATCGCTCCTGAGAAAACGCAAATCTTACACCGCGTAAACAGAGTTATCCCCGCGCGATTAAAATATATACAGAAACCAGAGAGCAACCGTTGGGCAGTAGCCCACCAGACACAACACTAGACAGTCGGAGGATCCTCTCTTTTCTGTGGAGGATGAGGAACTATTCCCCATGTTCCTTAAATTATGGACAATTAGGTCAACAAAACTACGATAGGCGATTAAATCTCCTAATTTGTACCTAAATGCTGTTTGATTTTCTGTTTTGTTTTCAGTGTTCACCTTCGTCAAATTCACACATAGAAATATGAAAATGGCTGTTTTTTCCGGAACTCTTCACAGTAAGAAAACTAAGATTCGCATGGTTATTATTTATTTATTTATTTAAACTATCTTAAATAACATAACACATACAATATTATTTTTGTGAATGCATTTAGAGAGCAGGAAAATAAATCGATCCTGTCAGCAGTGTCATTGAGTGCGTGCAAGGCGCGCGTCAGTGGCGCTTTGATGAGCAAGTTTGTTCGTGCGTGTGGCACTGCGAGCAACCGTGGCTTCCTGCGCCGAAATGCGTAACTGTCAGGCACATTCAGACAAATCTCCTTCAAAACACCGGAATTATAGGTCTTACCGCGTAATACATAGTTTGAATACTTATGTATATATTATATATATGTGGTTATACAAAGTCCCTCCTTGTCTCGAGTTTGCTGTACCCAACCATACCGATAACGAATAAGGTTGACGAGTTTACATCTTGATAGCATAATTTCTCACTATCGTAGTTAAAACATTATTTGATAATGTAAGTAGGTACCTAAATAGTTCTTGAAGAAATACTTACCCACGGGTACAGCGGTAGCCAAAAGACTGAAGATACCGCTGATGACCATGGAACCACATGCCAGCCATCTACGACCCCATCTGGAAAAAGAAGACGAAATTCGTTAAAAAAACAGATGTACACATGTACCTACAGATATTTATATCGAGACCAAACGGTATCGTGGTGTGACGGATAAGTTTAACTTGAGGGATAGTTGGGGCGATGAACAAATGGGAGAATTCAATCAATGATTTACTAGCTCTTAATTTTATAAGTACTCAGTCAAATTCATGTGTAAGAGTTTTTATGCGGAACGACTACCACAAAACAGATTTTGGTCTCCAAACATTGTTCTGTTCCAACTCAGTGCTGATAAAATTCCACTGCCAAAAATTTGGTCTCGTTTTTTTTTTTTGAGGATGGGAAATCATCAAATGACCCCTCCCGCTCTGGGTGGAGCGGAAGGGAGTGTCAGACTCTTACTAACTAAAACCCTCCCGTGTTCCTTCCTTGGCCCTTTATGTTCCGGGTCAGCGGTACCCCTTTCGGATGATCCCGCTTTCCCGGCAGGCTTGGGCCCTAGTGGGCTCCCTCTTCGATGCTGACATCTCTTTGAGGCGCGCGTGGAACACGTACGCGCCGTCCAGCACGGGCCTGGTCCTGATCGGACGGTGAGCTACCCATTACTCACCGCCCGCAGGCCCGCGCCTACGGTGGCCGGGAGTCGTCACGCGGCTCCCGACGCCCGGAGCGTCCACCGCGGCGGCTTGGACGGGAGACTCTCTCCCTCTCCCGTCCCGCCACCTCCTTCGCTAGCATGACTGCTTCCAATTTTTTGCTAGATATAGGTACATATCTGAAGAACAATTCCCATAATTAAAAACGTTCAAAATCAAGTCCCAATCTCATCTCAGCGACAGTCAAATGTCAAAAATGTAGGTAAACGCCATACAATTTTTGACAGATTGAGACTGAAATTAGAATGCGAACGTTCTTAAAAATACAGGAATTGCCTCTCTAATGTCTTACAACCAGTCTTACCAAAGGGTAAAGGGTATTGTGTTATCCAGTTACCGGGTTGTGGAGGTCAGATATCAGAGTCGCTCCACATAAAATACTGGTATTCAGCTGCATCCCGTTAGACTGGAAGCCAACCCCAAAAATTGTTGTGAAAAGACTAGGCAGATAATGACGATGTAGGTACATCAGATATTAATGAGAAGAACCTACGATCTAAATTGAAAACCATGAAATTGTTGTTAAATGAATATTTTACGTACTTATCCAAAACAGCAGTCAAGAAAGTGTCAGCAGGCAACTCCGTAGCCGAAGCAATAGTGAACGTCAGGAAGATATCCAGGCCCAAAGAACCAACGTTCCTGACGTGGCCGTCGAAGACCAGAGATATGGCCATCCAAATGACGATGAGGAGGATCGCGTTACGTCTCAACCTGGGGGTCTTGAACAGGTCCAACACGGAGTAGGTTCTGCATTCCGCTTCAGATTCTTTGATAGTTTTTAGGGACGATTCCTGGAAGGATTTTATAGTGATCATACGAATTTGATGCAGTTGAGAGTTCAAGTTGTAATGTAGGGTTTGGTAAAAGATTTTATTGCATTCTACAACGCGAACGGTGAGCAAAAAATAATTAAAGCATTTATGAGATTATTGTGGCCTTTTTCGTGCACAATAAGTAGGAAGCAGAATTTTTTTCAATGACTTGAGAGTGTGCAGTGCGGAAGTTAGCAACGTCGTCGCAAATAGCTGTCAAAACTGTATGTAATGTTTGATTAATTTTTCAATATAACCGAATGAAAATATGAAATATCTCTCAATAGTGCACTCAAATATTGATTTTGAATGGATTACAATCATTCGTATCGTAACGCTATCTCTACAGAATCTTTAAAGCTATTTGTTCCACGGATGCAATTTGATGCAAGTCAATTTGACTACATAATTAATTATAAAAGCCGATTTTCTCTTATTTAGTGGAATGGAGAAAAGAAACTTACTGTGAAATCACTGAGTACTTTGTCGGGGATTTTAGTCTTGTTAATCCTTTCAAACTTCTTCATTATGGTCAACGCTTTGTCGATCTTTCCTTGAGACACCAACCACCTGAAAATGATAAGAATCATGTTACTTTTTGTAATCTCGATGGAAACCCTCACGGATTTGTATAAGACAGAGGGGTGGCCATCATCAGAACATCAGGATTCTTCTGACACAGAGGCTCCAAGATCTGTTTTGGACTTTTAAAACCAGTTAAGACAATTTAAGTGACAATCAGCAGACTCCAAAAATGACTCCGGGTTAATCATGTGTTTTTAACAATAATACACTTTATTCACAGATATTAAAAACCTAAAGGTATGACCCACATCCAATGGCAATGCTATTCATTTTGACAGTTCAACACACATTCATTTTGACAGGTTAGAAACTCTTTCAAAATTCTTCTGATTGTGATGGGACGTGTGTTACGTAATTGGGGTGCTGTTGTGTCTATAGGGTATTATGAGCTTCTATTAAGTTATTATAGTTAAGGACGTAATGGGTATTAGAATTTGTGCAGAAACGGCGTCTCATTCTCAGATTTCTGCTGTATCACGTCAAAATACTTATTTTGATAAATCTTATTTTGTCCTTCTGCTAGTAGCCATAATATAAAAGGATGTAACCTTACCTAGCACTCTCAGGAACCAACCACGGAGTTAGAATAGCCAATGCGAACGGCAGACTTGTGCCCAAGGCAAAAATTCGCCAGTCATCAGCCCACAGCGCGATCCAGGGTAGGAGAGATGCAGCCAGGGTGAAGAATAACGCGATGGACATGTTGGCGACAAATGTACGCCATTTTGGTCCAACGTATTCTAGCACTGAAAGAAGAGAAATATCTGTTAGTACTTATCTATATCTTTGACAAAGCTAAAATAATTTAGGCTGCCATTTGCTGGGTCTCGTTAGGAGATTTCTGGTTTGTAAAAAAAATTGCTGATTTCATCCTTGTTATAGAAGATGTGTGCCGTAGGTAAAATGTTTTCTTTAATCATTTTTATTAAATAAAATTTTGCAAACTACAGTGAGTTTTAAGTGTGTACGTACAGCTGTACCTGTAAGCAACGAAGTAGCAATGTATCTCGTTTTGAGTAGGTTGCCGTGAGTTTGTAAAGCTTTATGAAAACAGTATTAATTTCCTTGCTTCATTAACGTTACAATATTTCTGTCGGTCTGAGCGTTTTGAAATATCTTAAACTAGCGACCCGCCCAGGTGGTTTTTACGATTTAAGAAAACACCGAGATTTCTTGATTAAATGTAAATTTAATATAAGTGTATTATAAACAAACTTTCCGGTCTTTAAATAAAACTAAATGATGGTGAAAAACGCAAATTTAAAAATACAACGCGATCACACAGACAGACACAAAAGGCGACTTTAATTTTAATATCTGAAGTAGACTAGATCTAGCATGTTGATGATATTATTATTTTAAATTGATATAGTCAAAGTCAAAGCATTTATTTCAAGTAGGCACTTAAAAGGCACTTTTGAACGTCAACATTTACATTAAACCGGAATTGATTCTAGTCGCCCCTTCCAAAAGGTAGCTTCGTATGAGAAGAATGAGCAAGAAACTCCACCGTTACTCTTTTAAAAATGTGTTACAATATTTTGTATACATTAATTGTATAATTATATGTGAAGACGCTGCACCTATAAAACTACCATACCGCAATAGGTAAAAATAATTAAAATTGTAGCAATGACAAATAAGTTAAATTATGTAATAGACGGTGCTCACATATTTACAAACATTGTAAAAATAAACGATTTTCCAAAAAAAATAACAAGTATTAGGTCAGTATGTGAGCTGTTAATCACAGGCTGTAATAAAATACAACTTACCAAGGATATACATCATAGTAAAACAGTTGTCGAAAGCCAGTCCCACAAAGAACCGGCAGAGAGCGAAGGTCAGGAAACTGTCACAGAACGATGTGGCCACACCGGCTATGAATCCCAGAAGATTGGTGCCTGAAAGATACAAGATTTTAACTGTTTAGTATTTAGCTTTTACTAGTGACTTCGCTCCAGTGATCTATCCAGCGGGAACTGCGAATTTCTGTAAACAATATCCTCCTGACCAAATATCGGTCAAGGCGGCCAATCTCAACGGAGATTAGCCAAGTAGGCAGGAGATAAAGT
Organism: Brachylomia viminalis; assembly: GCA_937001585.2. Classification (NCBI taxonomy): domain Eukaryota; kingdom Metazoa; phylum Arthropoda; class Insecta; order Lepidoptera; family Noctuidae; genus Brachylomia; species Brachylomia viminalis. The sequence continues at coordinate 11,322,090 of OW443320.2, read as the reverse complement.
TCACAAGTGTGTGCGTCGCCTTCTTCCCTCACTCTCATAGTCCTACGGGACGATAATCCGACACGACCAGGGAGAGATCAGGCGCAGCATCAACTGGTTTACTTGCTTTCCGCGGCACGCGGGGGAGTCACACCACCAAGTTCCAAACTCCGGGTTGGTACTGATAAATTCTTAATGGGCAAATCTAATATCACTTTGCCCCTAATATCAAAAATCGCGGAACAGGGGTATTTTTGAATACCCCTAGGTATGAGGAATCTAATATTTTTTTTATTGGCGCCACTATTTGGACTGCCTTGTATATATACAGTGTTATTGGTAAAACATCAACATCCTCTTAAGGGGTCACTGTAATCATCATTATGAACAACTTTTACTATGGGACCAAATACGAAATCGTGAAAAAAATATCAGCTGGTCCCATCATTTTGACGAGTTCTGCAAACATAAATGTAGGGAACAGCAGATTTTCTATTTCGCGAAAAAAGTTGTTCATAATGATGAGTACAATGACCCCTTAAGAGGTTGATGGTGTTTTACCAATAACCCTGTATATATTTATTTAATTTTACTTGATTGCCTCCGAAGAACTGCGATGTTACTGAGTTGGTTTAACAACGCAAAGAAATTAGCAGTTTCTCCGATCCAAAATCTTTCCATAATATTCAACGACAAAGAACCAGGCCCAGGATTTTGATAACAATAAACAAAATTGAACCTATTGACTTACCAACTAAAGCTGGTATTCTTCCGTACTTATCGGCTATCCAACCGAAGACCAGCCCACCTACTATAGCTCCACAGAAGAAGATAGCCTGTGCAGTTGCTGCTAAGTTGTCTTTCTCACACACCCAATCCAACTGGAAAGAAAAATTATGTATTAATTATTAAAATTATTATTAATTATTATTAATTCTTGACATTTCTCGGGACCCTGGGGTCCCGGACCTTTGGAAGGCGTACGAGGGGCCGAAGCCAACTTGCAGAGGCCCCTTAGACAATTTTAAGTGTTGAGGCACTAACCGACAATTATATCTGTATGCTCTATGCAAGTGTACCCAAGGACAACCCCAGGTTGGTGCAGGACTATTGCAAAATATAGGAACAAAACATATTGGGCTGTGGGTTTGGGTGGCTATAGTGGATTGATTACCTAGGACTATGGAAGGACTATGTCCCCTGTCTGATCAATGTTGTGTAATACACGGATAAAATGGCAGGGGGTGACTTGCACACTCAATAATGGGCCCCCGAAAACGGTCGCTAGCACATAGTGACGTAACAACAAGGAGGCAACACTTCCTGAGGTGCTTGAGGAGTGGAGAGGTATTCCACGGCTATCAGGACAATCCCGGAAGTACGGTCAAGATCCCTACCAGCACCTTACTGGAATACTACCTTCCTCCGAGCACGGTTGCTCTTGCGAACCTCCACTCAAGCCAGCCAATAAAGGCAAGAAAGAGGTGGGAGCTCTGTTCCTCGTCATTGTTCACTCCAGCCGGCCAATAAAGTCAAGCCAGAGATGATAAACACGACTTCTCCCGGGAGGTAGGGTCCGTGGGGTCGCTACTGCCCAACAGCTCGCCACATGCTGCCCTGCGGGTTTATGGGTTTATGGTTTATGGTTTATTATTAATTATTATTATTAAATTATTATTATTATTAACTATGTTCAGGTCGACTTCCAGTCTAACTGGTGTTTTACATGGAGAGACTGCCTATCTGACCTCCACAACCCAGTTACTGGGTAACACGATACCGCTTGGTAAGACTGGTTGTCAGACTTTCGGGCTTTGACTACCCTTCACGACTGTCAAATTATGTCACAGTGCGCGAATATAGGCACTAATCTACCAGCAATAATAAAACGGATAAATTAACAGCAAGACTAATTTACTCGTAAAAAAAATGCTGACTGATCTGTAACAAAATTATAGTACAATGACCCTTGCTAACCTAGGTGAAGGAGTCAACGTACTATAATTTAGCGTTTTTGTCATTCAAACTCTTGTCAAAGGCATCGATTTTTTTATTTCATATAGCTGTGAGACAACAGCTCCGAGCGCGTTCTAAATCGTGCTATTACTCAACCGCAGGCATATAATACTTCCATATTCTCAAAATTATGTTTATGTGTATGTCGTATGGCATTTTACTGTGGGGCTGGGCTGCTGACATTGAATCCATCTTTATTTTGCAAAAGAGAGCTGTCAGAGCCATTTATAATCTATGTCACCGCGAATCTCTCACTCTCAGGGAAATAATTAAAAAGATTTATATTATGACGGTACCTTGCCAATTAATTTATGAAAATATTATGTACGTAAGAAAAATTCTGCATCTTTTTAATAAAATAAGTGATAGTCTTAATTTTTATACTAGAAATAAAGATAAAATTGATCAACCATTTTTCAGATTAGCTAAAGTACATACATCTTTTATGGGGTACCTACTGTGTTAAATGTTACAACAAAATACCTTGTCATATATTGCTATTAAATAAAAGAAAAATTAAAACTCATACTAAAAGTTCACTTTGTAAACAAGCATATTACAAATTAGAGGATTATATCCAAGATAAGAATGCTTGGTAACATGGTGGTCCAGCTCCATAGGACAATCTAGGGTCTAGACAAAATCATACTTGTTGCTACTTTAATTGTATAGTTTACTAGCTGACCCCGCGAACTTCGTACCACCTAACATTTTTTTTTAATTTTTCTCTCCGTATGAACCATCCTCGTACTTCAAGGAATATTCTAAAAAAAGAATTAGGAAAATCGGTCCATCCGTTCTTGAGTTATAAAATTACAACGAAAAGTGGCATTGATTTTTATAGATAAAGGATTTAGATTATACATATTTATGACATTCATTTACATTCTGTGATTATATGATTTAACTCACACACTCAAAAAAAAATCTGCTGTTTCCTGCATATATGTTTGCAGAACTCGTCAAAATGTAGGGATTTTGACGAGTTCTACAAACATAAATGCAGGGAACAGTTGTTTTTTTTTCGCGATTTCATATTTGGTCCCATAATAAAAGTTGTTCATAATGATGAGTACATGACCCCTTAAGAGGTTGATGGTGTTTAACCAATAACCCTGTATACTTGTAATTCGACGTAGGGGAGCGTATCAGGAGCTGATAGGGGGGTCAAAATGCAACAAATTGAACTCCCCAAATGTATGGCCGAAATTCAATAGTTTTCGAGATATTTGAATTTTAAGAGTTTTCAATATTTATCCAAAATTAGACTAATCCTAACTAATATCAATGCGAAAGTAAGTTTCATCCTTTTATTTTTTTAAATTTCTTTTTCCTTTTTTTATATTTTTGACTTAAGTACCTACTTTTAATTATGTTCATAGCTTGAAGTGCCAGCTACAATATAATTTTTTAATGGTACCCATTCAATATGTAGCTTTTTTTAAATTTGGTTTTAAATGTCTAATATTGGGTAAATATAAAAAAGTCCTTAAAATTCAAATATCTCGAATACCTACCATTGAATTTCGGCCATACATGTGGGGTATTCAGTATGTTGCATTTTGGCCCCGCTATCAGCTCCTGACGGATATAAGTCGAATTACAAGTAACCTTGTATTAAGCAAAGCAATTGCACAAATATTTACCAACAGTGCCTCCATGTCAACGCCATTCAAGCGCCAAAAGATCCATGTAGCACTCAAAATATACTTGCCACAGTTGCTACCTTGGGTAGTCAACCCCTCCACTAGCTACTCCGTTGCTGGCTGGTTGACATTTAAACACTCCATAAGATACGGTCCCAGACTTGAGAACTTTCGACTCACCTCTGAAGCAATAGTGTCATAAGGGACGTCACTCTGGTTGTACTCCCAGCCATTCTGACAAGGTACCACCGCCCACTCATCGTCAGGAGTTGTTCTGCCTTCAGCTAAGGCTTGGCTGAAGTCTGCTGAGTACATCTTGCAACGATCGTGGGAGTAGGGACCATTTGATGGCGGGATGGCTAGGGCTCGTCTGGAAATAAAGAAAGGGTAGTGTTTTGAAACATAGTATAACTTTTCACGTAGAATTGTATGAAAATGGCTTCAGTTTTTGACGTTGGTCCCGACTGTCATTGGTAGATTTTTGACATTCGTTACGGGTGGTAAGAAGCCCGAAAGGCTGGAAACGAATTTTACCATGTGGCATCGTGTTGCCTAGTAACTGGGTTGTGGAGGTCAGATAGGCAGTCAAACTTCTTGAACAATACTGGTATTCAGCAGCATACAGTTGGACTGGAAGCCGACCCCAACATAGTTGGGACAAGGTTAGGGGTCAGGGGGGGTTCTATGACGTGTTAATTCCATCATTGTTCCAGCGTGGAAGAGAGACGGAGCTATACATGACCGATAGCACTATCTCTTTTTCGCAAAGGAATCATGATGGTGTTAACACGTCATAGTACGGCCCCAGGCAGATGCTGGTTGAGGATGATTTTTTGAATAGGGCCTTACGACAGCTATGCCACTCGTTATAGATAGAACAAGAGAAGAATATTGAAAGTAATCCATGTAGTTTTTTTTAACGAAGTGAAATAAAAAATATACAAGGTGTAGTTTGCTCATAATTGTCTACTGAATCGATTTCAGTAACTATTAATATAGGATTTTTTTTCAAAAAATATTTATTTTGCAATACTGACCGCCGATTGAGCCAAAGAAAATTAAATCTTATTTCAAGGCATTACGACTGAATTTTAAATGCATAAAGTAATGCTAGGATCAACACGATTTTCTTAATAATGATAGTTAGCTTTAAAAGAAATGTGTTGGTCATTGTAATAGGCTTTTGATTCAATACTTAATATTGAGGTGTATGAGGTCTTGCGTTAATTACGAGTATGTTACACGTTGTATATAATATTTATGAAAAAAACTTTTTTTCATGCACAGCGATGAAATTAATAACATTTTTTTTTTTTATGATTTGTTGTGATTTGAAACCTCCTGAAGTTGTATTTAAATCAGTTAAAAACGACCTTTTCTTCGATTTTTTATGCCAAGTGATGGTTTAAGCACTGGCAGCACAGTTTTTTTTAACCATTAATTTAGTTTATTTACTTTGGAACGAGAATTTCTTGTGTATCGTTTTTCTTTATTTTTATTTAAAATGCGTGAGAAAAGTACGCTCTGAGTTCACGTTTTCTTTAGAAAAAATATAAAGCATTTTATTTTTGCAGGAAAAAGACGTTTTGTTTATTTTTTGTTACCTTCTACTTTTTGTGTTAAATAATATCGTGTCTAGCAAATTACTGATCGGCAGGCTTCCTTAGTAAAAAGCAAAATACTTCTTAGTTAAAGTCGGGTAAAAAAAATTAGCAAGTATTTGAATAGTTTCGTTTTGTTTTAATGTGATTATTACTGAGTGAGTGTTTGTGTGAGTGTGTGTGTGTGTTTACTGTGTTTTGTGTAGACTGGAACAATAGGACACTCCTTCATATTCTTCAAAGACACAGGTGAAGGTGTGTATTTCACTCATATGTCGCCATAATTATTTTAATCTACTTAAGCGGGTAAGGTTTAGTATCAAATCGCCTTAATAAGGGGGCGAGAGGGGGGTGGTGTAGAGTCGCCCCTCACCTTTCTCCCCCGCCGGAGGTGTATATATTTTTTTAAATTAATGTTAAATATTTAAAAAAAAAAACGGTTTCTGAGAAAAATCGCCTTAATAGGGAGGCGAGAGTGTGCGGGGAGGTGTGCCGACCGCTAAGCGGCTCCTATTTCGGGGTGGTTTATAAAAAAATTACCACGAAGGGGACAGAGGGGTGTGTTCGCTCGCTTCGCTCGCTCACACGATATTTCCCTTTTAACCTAACCTGTCCGAGTCGGGGTGCCCCAAGTCCCGAGATCGCTTCGTTCGCTCTTGCACCGAAATGTTGAAAATGACGCTTATGACGCGGCCTAACAATTAATTTTAAGCAATTTGACAGATAAAAAACGTAAGATTTTAGTGTAATTCAAGTTCCGTATCAAGTATTAATTAAATTAACGAATATTTTCAGAAAATTATTTTACGCAGTTTACAGATTGACCTGGCAGAAATCGTCACCTCAATTCTATACACATGTAAATATCATCTAAACTTTATTTTTTTATATATACAACTTATAATTCGCTATTTATATTTTAATTTTGAATAAATAAATGTTTTCCTAAAATGTTAAATTAAAGTTTATTAGTCATAATCGTAGTGCCCACGTCAGATCTTTCAAATGTCTGCTAGCCGGGTTATAATGGGTGAAAAAATTAAGCTAGTCATAAATATGCTTGTCTCAAAGATCAAACCATGCATGTCTCAATGCACGGCTAAGAACAGTAGTTATATGGCGTACATAACTCCCTGACTACTCCTACGAGTAGTCGCATGCCTCAATGGTTCAAAAGTGGCTCAGTTTGTTTTTTATTTAGGTATTATTACAACAATTCACCGTTAAAGTGAAGATTTTGTAGATTTTAACTTCAATTGAAACATATGCGTGCACTGACTGGACAAGTTCTCTTAATCTGCGTGGTTCTTTCCTCAGAAGACCATCTCAGACACCAATCTACATGGTCCTCAAAGATTATGTCCGAACTTTTATATACACATTGACATTGATATATTGACATAATACATACAATGACATGAGTATTTACTTTGTAAAGTAATAAATTATTTCAAATAATGTGAATGTGAAGATTGTGTGGTTCATTACTTTTTTTTGTTTCTCAGATATTTTTAATCAAATTCTGGCAGCTTGAGTCATTTATGCGGCCTACCCAAATGTCCTTTCTTTGGTATTGTTCGTCGAATCATTGTGCTCCTTAAGTTCTGAGTTGAGCGGCACGGTTACTGACAAATGCGTGCACTGACTGGACAGGTCCGCTCAATCTGTATGGTTTTTCCTCAAAATACCGTTTCAGACACGAATCTACATGGTCTTCAGTCATGATCTGACCAAGATTATGTCTGGACTTTAAAAGAGACTGTGACCTCTGAGTTTCTTTCGGCCTTTCTTCTCAGAGTAGTCAGATAGGAAACGCCGACCTCATTTAGTTTTTAAAATATGATTGACGTGTAAAAGTGTTTGTACAAACCTACTTACAGAAATAAAATCATTTATCATTTATTGGATATAACTTGTTGGAAAACTACAGAACACAATATTTTATTCAAAGTCGGTAACTTATGTAAGACCTGCGTGCCTGCTGCCTTTGGATGTGGTGGCCGTTTCTCAGGCTCCCTCTCCGGAAAGTTTATTGTATACATGTACTTGGCACAAAGACACTACCTGGTATAAAGGAATGAAAAAATCATTAATCCTGAGGATCCTGGAAAGGATAATGGGACAAACTATTTAAATTATTGCATTGTCATTGATCCTTGATAAGTGTGCGAAGTTTCAAATCAATCCAACGTTTTGAAGGGGATGAAAACCGAGTTCAAAAATTCCGTTACATAGATACATACCAAGCTAACAAAAGCGTGTTAAAAACATTATAATTATGGATAAGTTTCTGCCAATTTAAAGGGCACGGGGACGTTAGCAAGACCAAGGGCGATCACATCACGAAGTAGAATGTGTGTGGTGTTTTTATAGAAGGTTACTCTTAGTAGAATTCGCGAATATCAATCATTTAGTGTTGTAATGGTTGTCATGTTATCGCTTGAGGCTAGTTCCTTTAATTTAAATGAGGGTCGTTGGTTCAAATTACCAGTTAGTAAATTAAAGGTCGATCAAAGTTCTGCTTCTGCCAAATCTGTCGTGATTGCACAACAAATTTGTTTGTAAATTAACAACTATTTTATTTAAATGAGGACGATTTATTTCACTCAGAGCACCGAATTCAACGGCACTTGATCGAGAGACACCTGAGTTGTTCCACAAACAACATCGAAACAAATTGTGGATTGTTTCAAATTTTTTTGTGACTAGAGGTAGTAATTTCTCTTAGGAGAACAATATTATTATTATAATTAGGAATGATTGGCTGTTTTTGAACGATGCGAACAATTCGTTAGCAGAATGGTAGTTGATGGAAACAACTGGTTACTTTTAACGATTGGTGAAGATAAGATAAGTTAAAATTTATTTCTCAGTACATGGTACAATAAGATCTTAATATTAATAACGAGCTTCACATATACTACCGTTGCCGGTACTTACAGAAATATTAAAATTAAAGTTAAATTAATAGCCCCATTAGTAATTATAAATTAATTAGAAATGAAAATAGGTAATTTTTGATACAATGTCAATTACAAATTTTTTCTTTAAATTATTTATGAATGTAATGTCAAAATTTACCAGTTTACCAATCAATAGACTTAAAAAAAAAGAATTAATATAAAAATAAAAGTCACTAAACACACAAAAGATTCATAAAACATGTAATGTCAAAATTCGCAACAGTATTTTTATCTCACGAAGCGACACGCGCGTTACTTATGGTAACCAAGTGTGCCAACACGCTGTATAATGTGTGCGTGAAGACGAGTAGCGTCAGCACTTAATACACACACACACTTCGTACTTAGCCCGTGTCGCGGACGCTACCGAGCCGAGAGCTTCTGCGCTTACACACTCATTCACAGCGTGTTTGTACACTTGGTAACCACAACTAAAGCGCGCGTCGCTTCGTGAGATAAAAATACTGTAACGATTGGTTGTTTTAACGATCGGTAAAAATAACCAGCCGGTCAAAACATAACCTAAATCACAAATCTGCAACCTTAACTAAAGGTCACCTAAACAAAGCGAAAGGTCATTGCATTACATTCACGGTCATCTCTAATGGTGCGAACAATAAACGGGCAGAACTATTGGAAGCATTTATTTCCGTAATTAATAATTGTTTAAATTCTTTTTGGCGTACAAATAAATCGTTGAAGTTAATATCCGGTTTTTTATTAAACTTTCATAATAAATTGATAGTTTAAAGGTTTGTTGGTTTTCTTGGTTCTTATCACGATATATCAATTATTATCATGAGTGCTGAAGGTCTACTGTGAGTTGGCTTCTGGGTACCTAAGATCACTGGGTCGGACAAAGTGTTAAATCTCATGTAATAGGTAGCGAGCCTAAAATTGCCATCAAGCGGGCTCAAAGAGCAGCGGTGGTCCAGTGGTATCGGCCCCGACTTACGAGTTGTAGGTCGTGGGTTCGAACCCAGGCAGGCACTTTAATTAGAGTATTTAATTTCATCACCACTACTCTCAAAAACGGTGAAGGAAAATATCACGAGGAAACCAGCAAGTCTTAGAACTAAAAATTCGAAGACATGTGACGTGACATCCACCAACCCTAATTAGGCCCGTGTGACGGATTAACACAATTCAGACTGGTACTATGAATTAACAAGAAGTTTTTTAAAAACCTATGCCTATACCTTCGTGGAACATATTAAGAAAGAAAGAAAAATTACTTATTGTGATTCGCACAGGAAGATCACAAACCAATCAAAGTATTATAAAAAACTAAATTATAAAACAGAAAGTCCTTTTCGAGGCCAAAAGGCAAATAATAAACAAAAAAATATCTCAGCAAAATATTTGTGTATTATATTATTATTATCTAATACAAGATAAGTACACAAATTACTTAACTACTAAGTACCGAAACTCTTTGTTCGCCGGTTTGAGAGTGGTCTCAAACCGGCGAACAAAGAGTTTCGGTAACTTGTGGAAGTTACGCTAACTAGACAGATTAACTCGGGAAAAACACGACAGCCAGATAAACGATATAAAAATAAAAAGCACCAAAAATGAGATTTTTTTTCTTCCAAACAAATTAAATAGCTTACAACTCAGAGTAAAATGCAACCACCCTTTGTAATAAAAGTGCTAGTGTGTGTGTATGCATTGCCATCTTCTTAGCGAAAATATTTGGTTGTACTTGTGACTTGCGTCAGAGCGGCAACAACGCATCGTAGGTTATACTCAGATTTATCGTTTTAAGGTGCATGACCTATGCGTATAGACATAATCAGCTGTTAGGAAAGATACATCGTGTTCAAACTGGGCAAAAACTTATAAAATCATTTGCGACTAAACTACTGCTCCTATTTAATTGATTTTTGGTATAGAGCTTGAAAATGGTATCGAGTATAGGCAGTTTAAAGGAAAGCCCCTCTGTTGTATCAAATCTGTATAATGGACGTGATCGAAACAGTCATACCCAGTATTTAAAAATAAGTGTCGCACCGCTAGTATTCTGATAGGACCCGCTGTGACGTCACGGGCAGTTACAGATAATCAATAAAATATTAGCAAATTAAATTTAAAAAATATTTAATACGCGCGTCAGCGCCAGACGTAACCTCATTGCTTGTCCTATGCCTATGTGTTTGAGGCACTCTGTGGCATCACTGTGACAAACAAAGGGTCGCAGGCGCCGACACTCTGGATATATGCGTGGTATTAAGTAATGTTTGTCGTTATTGCTTTCATCAATCAAGGCGGCAGGTACATTGAAAAGGGAAACAAAAGATTTCAAGTTATTACCCTCCTTCCTGCTCGTGGCCAAGTAATAACAGACGCATGGATCAGGTTAAGCTACGCTTGCCGCGGTTGGTCCGTGGATGGGTGACCATCTTTACACACCAAGACCCTGTAGCGGTATCTACATCGCCACATGCAAGCTGCGCGTCATACTGACGTCACACAAATCCTGCATCACGCAAGCAGAGTTTACCGCGCGACTAGCATATATCCAACTTCCCGACATCAAGCGTGGGGCAGTTGCCTACCAGACACGACACTCGTCTGGTCGGAGTATTCTCCCTTGGAGGTATGAGTGAACTTTTACACCCTGTTCCTCGCACCTCTATAACCCCTCTGTGCCTCGGAAAACACGTTAAGCCGTTGGTCTCGGCTGCCATTCGTGGATATTTGACACTCGTTATAGGTCGTCAGAAGCCCGAAAGCTGACAGCTGACAACCAGTCTTACCAAGGGGTATCGTATTACCCAGTAACTGGGTTGTGGTGGTCGGGTAGGCAGTCGCTCCATGTAAAATACTGATATTCAGCTGCATCCGGTTAGACTGGAAGCCGACCCAAACATAGGTGGGAGAGGCCAGGCAGACGATATCCCTTCTGGAGCTGTCAGGTTAAAATATCTTATAGGTATTGATTTGCTAAGAGTGCAATTCCTAATTTGACGCTGAATGACCAGTCTATCTCGCCATCACCTTGAGGACTAAGAAATAAATTTAAAAGAGTGCCCATAGTGTCTTGCCCGTTCTTCTCCTTCAGAAACCTTTTTTTTTTGTGTTTGGGAAATCATCAAATAACTTTTCCCGCACTAGACTCTTACGACTAAAACCCACCCGTGTTCCTTCAGTTGCCTGTCCCAGGGGCCACGGTAACCATTTCAGACTTTCCCGCAACCTTGGCAGCTCCTTAATTAAGAACCTACGCTGTGGAACGGGCAGCTAGTTTCAAGTTTTTAGCTACCTATCTGACTGATATTTTGACATTTCAAAAAGTAATGTATTTAATCGAAACTCAAATAATTCCCATTTTGCTTTCCTAAAAATGTGATTGATCGCTCTAATATAAAGAATGTGTCTCTTTTTGTCAACCTCAAATCATTCCAATTTTGGGGACCCAAAAATACTAAATAGGCAAGTAACTGCGACCAACTTGGATGTTAGCACTCGGCTCGCGCGCAATTGGACACAGTTTTAATTACTTTAATTACTGTGAGCTGTGAGAAAAAGACCAAAAGAAGCTCTTTTATTTAAAAAAAAAAGTGTGCATTTTAAAGGTCAATAAGTTTTTAGAGGATCAGTTAATTATTGACTATTTAAAAATGCATTTAAAAGATGTAATTAAAATAAATGCTTTGTTTCTAGTTTGACTGGCTAATCTTAAACAATTCTCATAGAGCTCGTGCCGACACGCTATGAAACAATTAAATGAATAAATTCCGCTCTTTTTTTCTCTCTCCCCGAATAGAGACGTAACTAACGAGCGTGTAATTGTTCCGCTGGTTGTATCACTTAAATACACCTACAGCCTTCTGCGGGACGGACGTCCGCATGACTACGGATGTATTGTCTTTTTTATAAGAAAAGGGGTATTGTACTATTTATATTAAAGGACAATATAGCTTTAGAAATAACTATAAAATTAAAATGGCGAGCTCATAATCTGCCCGACTTTTTTCACCATGTTGGGGTCGGCATCCAGTCTAACCGGATGCAGCTGACTTTTTTTATGAAGCGAATGCCTAGCTGACACTAGTCTCTACACATTAGCCAGAAAGACTGCTTTTCCGAAAAAGATGAAGAAAAGTATGGCTTTAGAAATAATTCAAATTTAAACATAGCGAGCCAAGCTCACAATGTAAATGAAAAAATCCTAACAAATATTATAAATGCGAAAGTAAGTATGTTTGTTTGTTAACTTTTCACGCCTAAACCATTGAACCGATCAAAAAAAAAAAAACCTGAAAATTTGCATATTTTATGTTTATTTTATTTTTTTGGGACAAAAAACAGTTATATATTACAGTAGTTACAAAACGTAATTATATTACAGTCGAGAAAACGTATAACCCACGCTATTGTCTACGAAATGACATCGGAGTATGCTAACGAACGCGTGTTGAATGAGAGAAAAATATTAAAATATAATAAAACAAAAACACTATACATATACCGACGAATTGAAGGAAGCGCATAACAAGAGCATCCGACTTATGGGCGACCTGCAAGAGATTGTGAAACCATTTTTTTTTATTTAGATCGCGACAGCGCGAAAATATCTACGTTGTCAGGTGTACAGAAACGGACGGTACCTTTCATCCCGAAAAAAGTACTGTTCCCGATAACGTTCATAAGCTAATAGATGGCGCCACATATAGTGTAGTGTGTTAAGTTTTTTTTATTTTTATAGTAACTAATATATTTTGTGAGTCTAGAGTGTCGATAGACCGGTTTTTTATCCTCCTAACTATAACATTGTAGATGCGAAGGTAAGTTTGTTTGCACGCCTTAAACCGCTGAACCGTTCATCATGACATTTTGCATAGGTACACGTTGTCAGGGATCCAGAAAAAATACCCACCTTTCATCCAGAAAAAAAGTACTGTTCTGAGCCCATGAGTGCAATGGCCAAACAGAGTACAACCCGAAATGCTTAAAAGCTAGTTTCTAATTTAGGGGAAATTCGAAGACAAGTGACATCTACCAACCCGCACCGGGTTCGCGTGGTGGATTATTGCCCAGTCCCTCTCACCGAGAGGAGGCTTGTGTCCCAGCAGTGGGAACATTATCCGCTGATTATGCTTATGCTATGTTTTATAAATGGAAATGTGGATAACCAGAACACAACTGCTGTTTTGTTCATGGACTCGACCAAAACATTAGACTTTGTAGATAGTAACGTAAACTTGACATAAAAAAAACTTGAGTGCGTTGGAATATAACGTCTTACTTAAATGACAGGCATTAAAAATGTAAATAAATCTCAAAAAAAAAATTAAACCAACTTCTCCCTCTGAGCAAAGAGGAATTATATATTATCTCAGGGGGTGCCACAGGGAAAAATACTCGGTCCATTGTTCTTCTACATCAATTCCATGTTCGGAAGATGGTTATCATTTTTTTGTTTTGTTTTTCATAGACCCGGATACATATAAACAATACTCTATTCACATACCGACATAAAAAAACATAGCTATTTATACGCATTATTCTAAGAAATTTATTGTAAACCCATAGTTAATTGACACTTGAGTAAAAACTAAGTTATGTAGACAAAAGTACAATCAACATCAATTGCTAAAAATAAAGCATTTTGTTTAAAAATATAACATCAAAATGGATATTGTTACACATAACATTACGCCTAGTTTCCTCTAAGGATGGGGCAGAAGTGTACCTAAAGTAGGTACTTCTACATTTCACCAGTTGTGTTTAAATCCTTTGTAGTAGAGGGTGAGCCTACTGTCATCATCCGTCACAAATCCAGACTCCAGGCATCTGCTAAGAAATTACAGATTGAAAAACTAATTATCACTTTGCCCGACCTGGAAATCGAACACATGACCGAAGACGACGACGACTATCGTCGTCATCGGTCCTGGGTTCGATTTTTTGTTGAGTTGTTTTCAAAATAGGTGAGTCAGAAATCTATAATAAGTCAGAAAGTCAGCAGCAAAGGCCCTTTTTTTTGTTGTGTGGATATCCTCATGGATACACTGCGTCTGGGGAGAACGGAGGGTTTAGTCGGACTCCTCATCATCTGCCTACCTTTACCTAACTATACATATTAGGGCCGGCTTCCAGTCCAACCGGATGCAGCTGAATACTAGTACTTTACATGGACCGAATGCCTATCTGACCTCCAAAACCAGTTACTGGATAATACGATACCCCTTGGTAACACTGGTTGCCAGACTTTCGGGCTTCTGACTACTCGTAACGACTGTCAAAGATCTACAATGGACTCCTAGCGACTAAAAATAGCTTTGTCACCATCAATCTGCAATACCAGAGACATCACAGGATCGTCGCCTACCCTTTTTTAGAGTATTCCTTTAAAATTTCTGCAGAATTTAGCATCGAACTAGCAACCGGAAAGGTTGTGTTGAAGCACAATCATTGTACAAAACTGACGTTAAGACGAAGCTGAAATATCTCATATGCCTGTTATTACACCGGCATCCATACACTTCAAACCGGAACATATCAACGCTGCTTGATGACAGAATTAGGAATGGTGGAATGGTACTTCACCAACGAGCTTCTCCTATAAGAACTCTTCTCATCATCATCACCATCATTCTCTTGTCTATATTCCAATTAATTTGGGAAAAGAACTCTACTAGTTGTAATCATCATCTCCCCTCCCCTGACCCCTCACCACCCACCACCCATCCTCAACCCCTTACAACACATTGGCACAACACGTTTTCTTATTTCATTCTCCCCTGTCAACCGTCACGCTATCAATACGAAACATTGACTTTTGCTGTTAGTTGTACCTGTATGGGTATTTCTATTTGCGGTTTAAACATAACATCTTTTGACGTCAGAGTTTGATATCTATTGTAATTGGAATCTTTATCAATTGAATGTATCTTTATTAACAAAAAAACTGTTGTGATCACGACGTTCAAAATTTTCGGTCACGAATTAATTGTCGTTCAGGTTTTATCACTTATAAATTAAGTTGCGAAATCTGAAAAACTGGGCGGGTGGGTTGAAATTGAGAAGTCCCAAGTCTTGTGAATAGATCAAATATTTTTTAAAGAAACATGCTTAGGGTTCGTGGCTAAATAATAACCGCCGCACGAGTCAATCGAAGGTCCCAATATTTTCTCTCACTCTTAAATTAATGTATTTTTATACTGTTTACTAGCTGTTACCCGCGACTTCGTCTGTGATCCAGGATGAAAAGAAGCCTATCCTTCGAGCCGGATTAGGTCAATGCGTTGATAAAGATTTTAAATAAAAAAAATACGAATAAATAAAACAGAACGTTTCCTATGTACTTACATAAGTATTTAACACATTATCCTTATATCATCATTAAAAACTCAAGCTTCCAAGTCGCATAGCATATCTTAGAAAAAATCTACACAACAAACAATTACATGCGATAAAAACAAGTTGATTAAAAAACAAGATAAAATGTTTGTCTTCTTAAATGCTTATACAATTAGTTACATAGCATATCACGTCTGCAATCTTCGAAGTGTAAGGCAAAGGTGTACCTATAGTACATCCACATTTCACCATTTTTTAATATGTTTTTTTTACGTAATAGGGGCGAGCCTATTGCCATCAACCGGGCACAAATCCAGACTCTGGGCTGCGACTGCGAAATTCCAGATAGATACATCTAATAACACTTTGCCCGACTTAGGAATCGAAACCGGACTTCCTGCTTAGCCGTAGCTCTTTCGACCACCAGACCAACTTAATTAAAAAACAAGTCAGTGAATATCTTCATAAATACTTTTTTTTTTTTTTTTTTTATTTATAATAATAACCAACTTGAATTTACAGTTTAACCACACATACAAGTTATTGGTCTGTACAAAATAAACATAAATCATTTAAAAAAGAACAAATTAAACATACTGACAAGCAAAAATAAATCTAAACAGAACAATAGAAATAGGATAATAATCAATATGTCATAGAGAAATTAGTACGCATGCACATTAAAACTTAAATAATACAAAATAACAATAATCAATTATATTTAGGTATAAATCAAAGAATAAACCTAAAATATTGTAATCAAACTTAATTAAAATTAACACTAATTAAAGAGGAATTGTACTAGAGGCAGCAATAGACTCCAGGTAACGAGTAGCAGTGCTAAGGAATGTCAGCTCAGTAGTCGCAAAGATATCTAATGTGTCATCAAATGATAATATGTTGTTTATGAGGGTGAGTGCAACGTATAATGGACTGGTCTTGAGGGATTTGGATGTTTGGGGTACAAAAAATAAAGGACGTCGCCGAGGACGAAGTGTATGACGGATAGGTAGAGGGATATTGAAAGAAATGTACTGCAAGAGCGAAGAACTTATAAAGACGAAGACTTATAAAATGAGTTACTTAATAAAGATGAAGTGATGATCTATTATATAGATGAATTATTTATTGCCATTATTGTCGGCAAAGTGCGCAGATTGTATCAATTATATGAGTGTTTTTGTATTTTTCTGGCTAGATAATCTTAAAATGGAAAAAAATATATAATTACAGATTGAATTATCGTGATTGATTTTCGGTGTAAATCTGAAGAAGTCAATTTTATCTGAGCAATTAGGGACCAGCAGTGCTATTCTGTTACTATCTCACCGTGAAAACTTAGGTGAAGTGAGCGTGGAGTGAGCTGTCAACAGTGTCATTCCCTAGTATCAGCCGATCTATTCTGTAAAAATCGGTGAAAACTTAGGTGAAGGGAGCATGGAGTGAGCTGTCAATAGTGTCATTCCCTAGTATTAGCCGATCTATTCTGTAAAAATCGGTGAAAACTTAGGTGAAGTGTGCGTGGAGTGAGCTGTCAACAGTGTCATTCCCTAGTATCAGCCAATCTATTCTGTAAAAATCGGTGAAAACTTAGGTGAAGTGTGCGTGGAGTGAGCTGTCAACAGTGTCATTCCCTAGTATCAGCCGATCTATTCTGTAAAAATCGGTGAAAACTTAGGTGAAGTGTGCGTGGAGTGAGCAGTCAACAGTGTCATTCCCTAGTATCAGCCGATCTATTCTGTAAAAATTGGTGAAAACTTAGATGAAGTGAGCATGGAGTGAGCTGTCAACAGTGTCAGTCCCCAGTATCAGCCGATCTATTCTGTAAAAATCGGTGAAAACTTAGGTGAAGTGTGCGTGGAGTGAGCTGTCAACAGTGTCATTCCCTAGTATCAGCCGATCTATTCTGTAAAAATCGGTGAAAACTTAGGTGAAGTGAGCATGGAGTGAGCTGTCAACAGTGTCATTCCCTCGTATCAGCCGATCTATACTGTAAAAATCGGTGAAAACTTAGGTGAAGTGTGCGTGGAGTGAGCTGTCAACAGTGTCATTCCCTAGTATCAGCCGATCTATTCTGTAAAAATCGGTGAAAACTTAGGTGAAGTGAGCATGGAGTGAGATGTCAATAGTGTCAGTCCCTAGTATCAGGTGGCATGAAAGCTCACTTCAAACTCACTTCACCTAAGTTTTCACGGTGAGATTTTTACAGAATAGCATTGCTGCTCAATCCGTGCTCAGCTCACTTCACCTAAGTTTTCACGGTGAGATTTTTACAGAATAGCATTGCTGCTCAATCCGTGCTCAGCTCACTTCACCTAAGTTTTCACGGTGAGATTTTTACAGAATATCATTGCAGAACGCTAAGTGAGATTCTATGAGAACGATTATGGATAAGTCAAAAATGTATTGGATTGACATAAATAAGCTACCGAAAAGCTCAGGTTCAAATCCGGGCGAGTACAAATGTTACTTTTTCAATTCATATGTACTTTCTGAGTTTATTATGAATTAAGCATTACTGACATCGGTAAAGGCAAATACCGCGAGGAAACCTGGGCTCATCTATACATACAATACATACATTTATGAATTAAATTAAAGTGCTTGTAATCTGTTGGGGAGTTTATTGCGATACTTTTCTTCCCAGATAAAGCACAAATCCAAACGTTCCGAAAACTATACTTTGGATGGACGAAACACCATTCACTAGAGACGGTTATACTAACTGTTGAAATTTACACAGATGATGCCGTGCAGGTGAAAACCCGAAATTGAAACGTTCATCGACTTTTCAAGTAAGATGTTCAGTAAATGTTTGGGCTGGTCTTATCGATGACATGTTGATTGGACCAGTCGTACTGCCGAGAGCTTTGGCCGGTAAAAGATTTTAAAGTCTATTGACTAATAAACTTCCTGAATTATTGGAAAATGTACCACTGGCTTTGCATCGAAGGATGTTTCTGCAGATGGACGGATGCCCTGCCCTTTATGCTACAAATGTTAGATCATTTTTATCATAATTATCGTGATAAATGGATCGGCCGGCAAGGACCTGTAGTGTGGCCTGCGCGTTCACCCGATTTGACGCCTCTTGATTACTCCCTATGGGGCCCATGAAGCAACGCGTCTACAGTACCCCCGTCAACAGTGAAGCCAATTTGCGTGACCGCATAATTAACTGTGCGAACGATATTCGCAATAATCCTGAAATGATAAGGAGAGCGACACAAAAACTTTTAATTCGCGCGGCCTTGTGACTACCACAATGAGGTGGACATTTTGAGAACCTGATGCATTACATTTGTGTAAAATAATAAATGTTATTAATTGAACTCTTTTGTATTAATTAACATCCACTATCACAGTTACTGACAAATGCGTGCACTGACTGGACAGGTCCACTCAATCTGTGTGGTTCTTTCCTCAAAAGACCATTTCAGACACAAATCTACATGGTCCTCAAAGATTATGTCCGGATTTTTATATACACATTGACATGGATGATTTTTATATATACTATGACATGAGTATTTACTTTGTAAAGTATTATAATATTATTTTCATTATTGTGAATGTGAGAACTATGTCGGTCATTGCTTTTTTTGTATTTTTCTCAGTTAGTTTAATCATGATCTGGCAGTTTGAGTAATATATGCGGCCTACTCAAATGTCCTTTCTTTGGTATTGTTCGTCGAATCGTTGAGCTCCTTAGGTTCTGAGTTGAGCAGCACGATTGCTGACAATTTCGTGCACTGCCTGGACAGGTCCACTCAAACTGTGTGGTTCTTTCCTCAAAATACCATTTTAGATACCGATCTACATAGCCTTCATAGGATCTGACCAAGATTTTGTCTGGACTTTAAAAGAGACTGTGACCTCTGAGTTTCATTCGGCCTTTCTTCTCAGAGTAGTCACATAGGAACCGTCGGCCACATCTAGTTTAAAAAAAAATATGATTGACGTGTAAAAGTGTTTCTACAAACCTACTTGCAGAAATAAAATAATTTATCATATCATCCCAAATAAACCATCCTTAGGAGAACAATAAATGGCGCGTTCGGAGTGTCATCTTTTAACACTTGATAGTGTATTACCTAGTAACTGGGTTGTGGAGGTCAGATAGACGCTTCATGTAAAATACTGGTATTCAGCTGCATCTGGTTAGACTAAAAGCCGACCTCAACAAGGTTGGGAAAAGCCTACGCAGATGATGATGTTAATTTATGAGATACAAAGTGTATTTTTAATACTTCAAGGCAGTTTTTTTACTTTTTTAATCCGCAACACAAACAAATAAATTGATACTAACCATCAGCACCCAATTACGTCAACATAATCGAAAGTAATCGACTTATCAAGGTGATTCCTAAAAATAATTGAACTACAATCATTTTCGTACATATCCGCATTCAGCACTTAACGTATGTAACAACTTAAACTTAAAAGCTGTGGGTTTTAAGTGATGTCATTTTTATCTGAAATTGACATTTGTGACTGTATGACCCTTTTAGTAAAAAAACAACACCTGTATCTTTAGGATGAAAATAATGGAGGGACTAAGTAAAAATAAAAAATAAAACCCAAAAAAAAATCCCTAGGGCTTATTTCAATCAGGGGTTTGTTGGGGCGCCCATGGCGGTGCGGTGCCTCCGGCATGTTCGCCGATCACAGCACGGACGGCTTCCAGGCGGTGCTTCGCAAAAGAACGGCCTCACTGTGGTCCCGGGAACAGGGTAGCATCCTTTACCCGGGACCACAGGTAAGCCGTTCTTTCAACACGCTTCTGAGGGTGGTGTCGGACAGGGTGGACAGCCAAATCCTGAGGCATGGTCGCTCATGCATGTCCAAAACAATAAGTACTTAAGTATCTACCTTCTAACAAAATTATGGACTTGTATCAATTACTGTCTGCTTGGTCTAATAAATATTTTTATATTCATATTTATTTAAAAAAAAAAACATGTTTATCTTTGATAAACCGTAACACCTTCTTCGGGCTCCAGTCTCTCACAAATGTTTTATATACTTTATTTTTATACTAGATAAGCACTTTCTGTACCTACCTGCAACATTTGTGATGAGAAAATAAATAAAATTTATTTATTTATAAACATAGACGCTTGAATGTCCTTCGTTTATTGTTTTCATGATTTTGTTAGATTTAATGTTCTTTTTTATTTTTTGTATTTCTTGTGCGTGTCCCAAATAAAATATTTTTCTTTCTTTCTTTTCTTTATATGACAGAAACTAACTCAATAGCATCCCGGAGTCTGTATTTGTACCTGGTTGATGGCAATAGGCTCGCCCCCTAATATATTTTGGGACTTAAACATAATTGGCGAAACGTGGTGTACCTTCTCTACCCAACCCTTCGGGGGGGACAGCCGTGGTGTCATGTTCCGTGTAGAATGGATTAAGAAAAATACCTGTTTTTTTTTTTTTTTTTTTTTTTTCGAAAACAACGCAAAAAATATCTTAGCTTTTGCACAGTTCATTATTTATTTATACAGGGTGTTTGGGAGATGGGTGCAAAGCCTGAAGTGGATGATATCTTACACCTGTTAGAACATAATTATTAAGCTTTACTTGTCTTACCCCGGTACTAAGAGTCGTTACTTAAAATGAATCAATAATTAACTTTATCTGACCAGTCTAAATTGGAACGCTGTCAGTCAAAAGTATGTCAGATTGAAAACGTTTCAATCTTGGCGACATGTGCCAAGATATAGTGGCTAATCAAAGTTAATGATTGATCAATTTCAAGCGACGTTTGCGAGTGCGGCCTTTAGACGAAGTCTGTTCCTTTTTTTTAACTACACAAAACTTACAACTAAAAAAAATGGGTATTTTTGTATCAATTGATTGCTATTTGTGTCCAATAAAAGTTGTTATGCTATTATTTTTTATTTATGTAATGTGTGATTACTCAAACAAAATAATTTCCAAGCATCTGTGTCTTTTAAAAGCCTCGTTTTTGGGCATAAAGTCATAAATATTTGACTGCCAGCCACTTTTATTTCATTGTTATTATCTGAATATATTACCTACCTACATTATTTTATTATCGGTTATTATCGTTTCTTAATAAACAATTGTTTTAAAAGCACTGAATGGTCATTCTCTTTTTACGATCGCGTTTTTATCTTCATTTAAATTTAAGTTTTATGATAAATGCATTTTTATCGCGTCAAGATAATTTAAAGTAACACTACTGCGCTGACAAAACTAGAAAGTTTTTTTTTTGTTAATTTCGGCTTTTATATCTACAAAAAAGCAGTTTAGCGTGGAGATAACTAATACTGCGGATATCCTTAATTATAATTATGTATTAATATTATTTTTTACTTAAAAATTAACTTGTTCTTCTTGGTCGCCCTTCGAGGTAACTATTTGCATTACCAAAACGTTTTTTGCAATCATTATTTAGATAAGAACTGTAATTTAATTTATTGTTAAAAGTGCTATCGGATTCGCTTATTCTATTTTGTAGTTTCAAATCTTACCAAGGGGTATCGTGTTACCCAGCAGTTATCTGGGTTGTGAAATGGAATTGTATATTCTGTAAATAGGATATCGCAATCACTTTTGACACGACATAATTATGTGCATTTAAAAAAAAGTTTGCAAAATACAAAAGTGCACGCTTCATAACGCTTATTTATTTTAATAAAATAATAAATCATATAATTGTATTATTGATTTGTAATAATAAACAAATAAAAAATCCGTCGAGGGGCTTCAAAAAATCAATAATAAATTATTTTTAAATAAACAAAAACCGCCTTCAAACGGACGTGAAAGTGTAAGACGATCGTTTTCGAATTAGTGTGGGGTAGGTACTATAGCTATAAAGTGGAAAATAAAAAACTTTTTTACAAAAAAAAAACAACTGCCTTCCCAAAAAAAAAAAACACTACAAAGTGAAAAATAACTTTAATTTCGTAAGTCGGTGTCTTTGGATCTGTATTTTAATCTTTGCCACCGGAAAGTGTTAATTGTCGCTACATATAGATACAGTATTATAAAATATAAATAAATTGTAGATAACCAAATGAATTCTTGTAGATATGTCCACAATTTTGAGGCTGAATGTACCTACGTATCCGTCATGCTTCGTATGTTAAAAGATTTATAACGTAGTTCTGCTGTCATAAATTACATAAAACATGAATAATGTGCATAATTAGTTATTGCTTTGAATCATATTAAATTATTACAAAATTATAATTATTTGAAACTAGCTACAGTCTGCAGCTTCGCCTGCATGGATATCTAGCCTGTGATACTCCTCATAAAATCAGGTGTCTGCCAGTGAAAGTCCCGTCAAAATCGGTCCAGCCGTTTCGGAGATTAGCCAGAACAAACAGACAGACAGTCAGACAAAAATAATGTTGTAAATCTTAAATTAAAATATTGTTTTTACCACATACACTCAACGGATACATAGATAATGGCTCATTTACCTACTTGCAATAACCTTCACAGTTTGATAATCCAATAATCAACTTAATTAACTGCATGTGTCTTTTTGAGATTGGTTTGCATTTCAGTTTGAGTGAATAAAGACAGTGGGTACCCTTATCAGCGTTTAGTTAATGACTCATTAACTTTATTAAATATCCGTTTGTCGACATGTGTTTTAGTTTAATGATTAGTATTCTGTTCCCAGTTTCCAATGATTAATACCTAGTGGCATGTTCATGTTTTTTACCAACTAGCTGAAACCTATTAATTCGTCAACGTTTGGTCATGCTGACTATCTATTTTATGGTAAAATCCGACTACGAGATTAATGTTCTCATTGATATCTAGGTACTACATTTTTATAAATTAATGTCAATCCGCCCCTGATTCGCACTGTTTTTACGACTTAATAAACATCCAGATTTCTTTGTTAAATATATATATATATGTAAGTTTCATATTAAATGTACAGTACGCATTTTTTTTTTGAGGATGGGAAATCATCAAATGAAGGGGTCATTTGATGATTCCCGCTGTTGTAGACTCTTACTGACTAAAACCCACCCGTGTTCCTTCCTTGGCCCTTTATGTTCCGGGTCAGCGGTACCCCTTTCGGATGATCCCGCTTTCCCGGCAGGCTTGGGCCCTAGTGGGCCCCCTCTTCGATGCTGACATCTCTTTGAGGCGCGCGTGGAACACGTACGCGCCGTCCGGCACGGGCCTGATCCTGATCGGACGGTGAGCTACCCATTACTCCCGCCCGCAGGCCCGCGCCTACGGTGGCCGGGAGTCGTCACGCGGCTCCCGACGCCCGGAGCGTCCACCGCGGCGGCTTGGACGGGAGACTCTCTCCCTCTCCCGTCCCGCCACCTCCTTCGCTAGCATGACTGCTTCGCAGAAGGAGGCGACTGCCTCCCACTCCCCCTTGCCCCGGACCATGGCTTGAACCAAGGCCGGGCGTGAGAGGTCGCCGCCGCAGCCGATCGCCTCTACGAGGACACGGCGTTGCTCCGCCCATGCAGGGCAGGCCCCCACCGTATGTTCCACCGTGACAGTACGCATTTGTAAGCCTTTCGAAATAAACTCTATAAAAAATAATCTCTTGCGAAGTCTACAAGAACGATGTGGTCACTCAGGAAAAGGGAGTATGTATATGGAGAGCAGGGGTGACCCAGTGGTAACGGCCGTGACTTACGAGTTGTAGGTCGTAGGTTCGAACCCAGACAGGCGCTTTACTTTGTGTAAATGATTTCATCACCGCTGCTCTCAAAACGGTGAAGGTAAACATCGAGAGAAAACCGCCATGTCCTAGAACCAAAGATTCGAAAGACTTGTGACATCTACCAACCCGCACTGGGCCCGCCGCGTGGTGAATTACAGCCCACTCCCTCTCTCAGAGAGGAGGCCTGTGTCCCAGCAGTGGGAACATTATAGGCGGATGATGATGATGTATATCTAGATATACAAGAGACAACCTTGCATATTTTGCCCTAAATAAAGCAAAACCGGATGGCACCGATTAGTTGACAGTTTTGGAATTGTTCCAATCACTCATGTATGGACATGAAATAAAACTGGTACACTTAAAATTATTATTTTTTAATGTTCATGATCCAATTTCGGTCATACATGGTCGAATTGATTTGTCATAATTGTTGACATTATTTACTGTGTCTTATTGTGAGTTTGTGGGCAGATAACTAAAGTATTTAGGTCACGATCAGAGTTTTAGTTAATGATACATTAATTCTTATGTCCAGACTACTGGCCTACTTATTACATAAATTAAGAAAGTAGAATCGTTTACTGAATCGATTCCTGTCACTGTCTTATACAGGGTGTAAAAAGACCCATCACATAGCCGTCAACTACGCATTCTGTACATCAAACTAAGTAACATTGTACAAAAATAATTGCTGGGAAACGACTTTTATTTTTGGTGTCAGCAAAAGTTGGATTTTTGATCTTCAATATCTCCGTAACCAGAAGGTTCCAGGTATGGTCCAGTACAAAAAATTAACACAATGACGGAGAGTACAAGCGTTTCTCGGCTTCGTTAAGGGGACTACATGACCTAAATGCAGGTTTTATAATGCCTAAACGTATATGATTCACTGCAGTAAACAAAATCAGAAAAATATATGATATTCTTCAGGATATATGCTAGTTTGATAGTGTGTTTGAAAACATTATACAACTGATTTGGTACGATAAAAAAAAGTCACGAAGATACCCCAAAAAATTTATTTTAACGATTTAAAACCATACAAATATACATGCAATCATTCTGTTTTTTTCATCAGATTGTTCTTCAAGCAACTTAATAACGTGATAGTGTTTTAATGTTATAGTCCAATCAATAGTTTATTTGTAAATAGATAATTGCTACATATTTTGCAAAAATACATTACCAGCTTTGTGTCATCGCGCTGCTCTTTCTTTTCTATGCAGTCCGACAGTGACCGCGCTTTAGCTGTTGTCAGCCCCTTAAGTGTCTTTTTACATTCGTTATAGGTAATTTTTATGACGAAAATAATTGAAACTACATTTAAAGTCACAGTCACACTTCCGCTGCACAGGCAAAGCAGTTGTTTGTTTGAACGCGCTAATCTCTGGAACTACCGGTTGGATTTGAAAAATTATTTCAAATCTCAAATCGTTTATTGCAATCCATAATGTACAATTACAGGTGGTAGATAAAAGAAAAACAATAGAATCAATTATGGACCCTGTTGGGCACAGCAATTTTTTAAATAAGTAGAGAGAGGAAGAGCGCTTTATTAATTTTCTTTGTTCTTAAGTTAGAATTATTTTATAACCTATATTACCTATGTATTTATATTTCCATTCATTCAATTATTCTATTAATATTTTATATGCAGGTATATCTATTCATTTATCATTTATTTAATTATATTTAATATTGCTCTACTCGCTTATTTTTTTATGTTTTATTGTTATTAATGTAGTATATTTATTAGGTAGGTATGGTTTTATTCTGCATTTGACAGCCTAATTCTTGAGGAAGGCTGTAGACTATTTAACTTCACGCTAGGACTCTTAAGAGTCGAGCAAAAAGAAAGAAAGTCGGAAAGAACGCTGAGCGAAAACGATGTAATGTCGCGGGCAGGCGATGCAATGCGACAGGGTGGGGCGGGGGGACAAGAAATGTTATGCAGACGAAGTTGCGGGCAGACGTTAGTGACATAATACTCTAATTAGGGTGTTTTGTGGTTTGCGCTAATTCCGGGACATGTTGTATAATCTCGTGCCTTCTTCCTATGAAGGTCGGCAGAGACAACAGAACGCCACCTGCTACGATCCTGTCATACTCTACTTATTAATAGAGAGTTTCTAGTAATTGATTGTTAGCTACTAATTCTTGAACATTTGCTTAACTTGTTTGGACGGTAGAGGTAAGGAGAATTGTCTCTGTATATGACAAAGTGTTCGTTAAAATGTGCTACATAGGGGTGGCGCTACAGTAGCCACCGGGTAAATTTTAAAAGCAAAAATTTTAGGTTATGTTTACAAAATAATGTTGGATTACGTAAATTGTTAAGGTATGGTATACTGGACTGTCACCAAACTACTCTAGTCACTAAAAATATTAAATTTTCTAACTCGGCATACTTCAGTCCGTTAACAACTGCTACATTCATACTACACGATTTGCCTACGCTAGCGCCATTTTGGAGGGTTTTTGAACTATTATTTACTGTTTATGCTGTACACTTTTTCAACTGCCTCCACATAATGAGATAGTTCTCCTTACCTCTACCCTCCATATTAACATGCAAATAGTCTACTATTTCAAATAGGTTTTTTTATTGCCGATGATAAAAAACGCACCTCCAATAGTAGAAAAAGCAGAACATAATTATGTGCCTATAAAAAAGGAAAAAAAATCGACTTACCTTTCTTCAATAGTCAAATTCGCCAACTCAGGAATCCAACACCAGTGCTGCTCAGGCACGAGCGTCATAAAAATTTGTGAGAAATAAACAAATGCCACAAAAAATGCAAAAGGAATCATCAATAAAAACAATATCTTCTGGTACAGTCCAAATTCTCCTACGTATGGCAACAAATCGTCAAAATCTGTATTTTTTTTCTTGTCAACATTGTTCGTTGACGCATTTTTTGGTGTGGCAACATCGGAGCTGTCATTGTCGTAGGCTTTGTTGACGAAGCCACCACTTAAATCTATGTTTGATAAATTATTTGTCGTGCTTTGGGAATCATCCTCTGAGGCGTATGAGTTTCTTTCTTGAGGTGCCATGTTTAAGATTTTTGCATAATCTTTTTTCTTTTGGTTGGCAATTTTGATCTGGAACAAAGAAAGAGTAATATTAGAATACAGCATTTTATTGAAAAAACAACCAAGTGCGAGTCCTCTCGCACACGAAGGGTTCCGTACCACAGTGCAATCTAATTATACAAAAAGCGCGCTTTAACACGACACGGTTGGCGCAGTGGAAAAGCGATTGACTGCTGCGCTGCGTGTGACAGGAGAAAAAAAAGGTTTATTTTACTTTTATTATTTGTTGTTATAGCGGCTATATTGGTACATACTCTGTGAAAATTTCAAGAGTCTATCTATTTCTTATCTGATGTGTTTACTGTTTATAATTCGCTCATTTGCAAAAAGGGTGACATAATCCAAAAAGAGCAATTTTTGGGTATGATGATTTAAAAGAGTAAAAGTAGCAGTAAGAGTGCGACGAAGCATATTATATTCACATCTTGCTAGCTCCCTCATTTTTAGGCTTTAGTGTAATGTCGTTTTTAAAGCAAATAGCAAAAATAATAAAATTTGCTGCGTTCATCTGTTTATATAACTCAAAATTGCAGATTTTTTACTTATGGCACCCTTTTTGCAAATGAGCGAATTAACGATTAAGTGCCTTTGTTGGCAACAAACTATAATATTTCATCGTTAAAATCCGTTTTAACGTTTCGTCCCGATTCACCCCTGCATCCCTATTGACCCCGTTTTACGGTATCTATTTCTATAACTATTTTGCACATAAGGACATAACATAGGATTCTTTGAAGTGAATCATCTATAGCAGCACGTAAAACCGATTACTGGCGTGGCGACGCATGCCGTGGCGACGCGTCGCCACGCTATATTTTAAATAAAGAAAATTTTTTTTTAAACAAAATTTTTGGTTTTTGATTATGCAATATTTTTTTTTCTTTTATTAAATTTTGTATAGTAAATAAGTATGGTAATGGTTTTCGATGTTTCACATCTGCCAGGCGCCCCGCGATGGCTCATTTTTTTATTACAACTTACATAGGTAAATCTATTTTAATGCGTAATTAATCTAATCTTTCAAATTTATACTAGCTTCAAAAACGTCAAAAAACTATCTTATTCCATACTCCCATAATAACAAAATAAATGCGAAGGTTACTTTGTTTTAACGGCTGAGCGGATTCCGATGAATCAGAAAAGCAAAAAAAAAACAAAAAAGCACCCAGATTTGGTTGACTTTGATTTGGGTTGCGATACTTTTTTGTCCCAAGAGTACAATCCTGTGGGATATTTACAAACCGACAAGCGGGCAAAGCCGCGGGAAATATCTAATACCTACTGCATAAAATCCATTTCTTCACGCTCGACTCACGCGCACGCGACTCTGACGTCACGCAAAACGTCATTCACCATTCACTTAATAACCGACCCTGATTTATGAAAAGTATCTGTTACATAAGTTAGTATATGAACATTAAGTTAGGTAATGGCTTGGGTGAATGACCACGGTTGACGGAACTGTTTTAATAGATGGACTAAACATAGGACCGGCCTTGAAAGTTATTGTGGTATCTGGAGATGGCGCTTTGTATTTTTAGCTAGCTGTAGCCCGCGACTTCGTCTGCGATCGAGGATGGAAAGTAGCTTATATCCTTCTCTAAGTCATGGTCTACCTAGGGGACAAATTTCATCAAAATCCGTGAAGCCATTTTTGTGTTAAAGCGTAACAAACAAACAAAGTTATTTTCGCATTTATAATATTGGTTAGGATAATAATTTCCTGCGAATTTGTTCTCATAAAATTTTTTAACCCTTTAGGAGTGGAGTTCCGAAAAATGCTTTCTTAGCGCACCGATAGTAGTTTGAGCTGTGCGCTGTTTTTCAGTCAGGAAGTCACGGAACTTCTTATAAGAAACGTGATATTTAGTAAAGGAATCCATGGACAGATTCAAAGGGTATATTGTATATTAGCACGTTGATTTGACATTTTTCAATATTCATTTATGTAGGTACTTATGCATAATTGTAATATTTCTGACTGTGACATTTTAATTAGTGATTTTACTTCTGGATAGCTTCTAACAATTTTTATAATTTTCGCGTGCCTATTTGCAGACAGAATGTACATGGCCCACTCCTATCTACTCCGCCTGTATTTAATGTAACCTACATTATTTGCAAATAAATGATTGATTGATTGGTGAAATTATAAGGACGGGAGATTTCAACTAGGTAGAAAACCGAGATGTTAGAGACGTCTACAGGTGGTTCAATTTTAATCAAGAGGGCAGGCAGACCTAAGAAAATAAAAGATAACAGCGGGGCGAGCACGGCCTCTGTGTTAGGCTTGAGTCACGCATTTTATCACGGTTTTTGCTCCCAAACTGTAACAAAAATGTGTGACTCAAGCCTATCACAGTAAGCCGTGATCGCCCCGCAGAGAGCATCCCAGCGCGTCAAAAAAGTACTCTGTTGAATATTCAACCCTGGGCTGGGCGCTAAGCACTGCTTTGAAAATCAGTGTGCGATAAAAATATCGTCGACGGTTTAGGCATGTATTTAATCGAACCCCAAGATTAAGCCTATCACAGTGGGCCGTGCACGCCCCGCAGGTATGTTCCTCAAAGTTCAAAAGTTCCTCCCTTTCTTCATTCATAATAATTATAATTGTATAATTGCATAGCACATGTGTGAGGACTATGTACCCACTATAAAGCTTACTGGGTTCGTCTTTCATTGACTTGAATGTGCCCTGGCGGCTGAGAGTATGTCATGCTCACTCAAATGTGTCGCTGGTGGTGGCGTGTGTATTGGATCATTGAGTTCCCTTCAAAATGGTTGAGCTGAATGGTGCTGATCCATACGTCATGTTCGTGAACGGGCGCCGTCAGTAGGCACTGGTCATTTCTTAGCTGCCATGGCTTATTTTAATTCCATAATTGTTTTTATCTTTTTATTACGGACGCTTTTAACGTGCACGTCTTTCTACATCGTTCTCACATGTATAATTACAACATGAATGATGTAACCACTTTTTTGTAACAATATTTTGATTTAAAAGAGTGTCCATGGAGTTTCTTGCCCGTTCTTCTCCATAGGTACCTACTACGCTTTGGAATGGGCAACTAGCTTCATCTTTCTGACTGACCGACCCCTTGACAATTCAAAAGTGCCTGTAATTGGTTTATTTGAAATAAATGCTTTGAGTTTGAGTTTGAGATTCGATGAAAGAGTTAATTCCTAGCATAGTAAGAAATTAAACGCTATTATAAGAAAAAAGATCGCATCCATGGCCGGCCGGCTGCGCACCGCCACTAATAGTCTCCTGAGCGTGTTCCGAGACCGGTGGGACTCCCCTCTGCTGCGCCACTGGATAAAGATCCCTTGAGCCCAGTTGAGGTCCCTCTGCTGCGCCACTGGATAAAGATCCACACCAGATGAGGTCCCTTATTTGAATTATTAAGTAATTTTGTAATACTAACTCTATGGACTCATGTCTGAATTAAAGGTTTTGAATTTGAATAGTCTGCTAAGCTATATATTGTATAATCTTGAATATAATGGTATCACACCAGGGTCACGGCGAATGACCACCGGTTACGAAACGTAAGCCTTGTTGTTTGTTACGTGGTTCTTGCAACCACGCACGCGCCCTTTATTCTTATGGTGATAATTTTTTATTACAAAGGGACTTTTTTCTCAAAATGGCCTAATAATAATAAATTTATTCAGATAACTTTGATCCATACGTGAGACAAACTAGTACAAAATAGTAAGCAGGGACTTGGTCCGCTGCACTAAGATCTATGTCAGGGGACAATCGTGCCTAGCAGCAATGGCACTCAAGATGCTGTGGCGACTTCCACGCAACTGGCTAATGAATGACGCGGTCTTTTTGCGCCATAAAGCTGCAAAGCCGTCTGTGTGTGCATCAGCAAACATTGCTGATGCGCTACAGAAACGTGGAAGTCGCAACAGCGCCCTGAACGCATTATTAAAAATAGACCCGTAGAGCATTGTACGCTCGTTGCGTGTACTTAGCCCACAGACTGCCCGTGTACAGTGAGGTGCAATACGCATTAAATAAGGTAATTTTGACTGCGTCTGTACACACATATACAACATATTCGCCCGAACTGAGAACGCTCTGCGTTCCCTCTCCATATCAAAATCATCTTTTAAATCATCGGTCACTCAGTGCCCGAGATACTTAAACTTGTATACTCTGTTTAATGACTCACCATTCAGAATAAGTGGTTGTACAGGTGGAGTCTTGGGACCTGATTTAAAAACCATGTAAACAGATTTCTGTACAGTATACATGAGAAGAGAGGCAAGACAAGGCTATGTTTTATGAATGACTAATGCGTTTCAACTGTTATTGTAAATATCGACACTTGTAATTAAATTTAAATTTAATTAAGTAGGTAGCTATAATTACTGTTCTACTGCTTCTTTAAAATTAAAAAAGCTTTTAGTAGAGCTTGTAGTTGTAAGGGCAATCATGATCACGATTTAAAAGAGTGTCCATGGAGTTTCTTGCCCGTTCTTCTCCAAAGGTACCTAGTACGCTTTGGAATGGGCAACTGGCTTCATATTTCCAACTGACGTACCCCTTGTCAATTCAAAAGTGCCTGTAATTGGTTTATTTGAAATAAATGCTTTGAGTTTGAGTTTGAGTCATGTCATTTGGTTTAAATTGGCTTATAATTTTTTATTATTTTATTTACCCTATTTATAGATTCTTTGTATTTTGTGAATGTGAGAACGTTGTAGGGCTAATTTGTAAACTTAAGATTTGTAGACTATTTTCTATCTTGTTAAGTACCAGGTACCTGTTGACAGGCCTGCACTGTCCTCCCATACCTATAAACACTGTAATTTGAAAACATTGTAAAAGCCAATTACTTTTAAAAGAATAACCGTGGAGTTTCTTGCCGGCTCTTCTCCATAGGAAACGACCAATTGGAATCGTGCATCTAGCTTCTGACGTTTCATAAGTGCCCATGTAGGTTTATGTGAAATAAAATATTTTGTTTTGATTTACTGCCATATAATAAAATTAGTATTTGGTGTTAATTGCTTTTTCCATTTGTCTTTTTGTCGCCCCTTGCCATCTGGTGCCTAGAGGGACCGCTCCTCTCACTCTTCCCCAGGGCCGGCGCTGAATACCCGGATTCAAAGATTGACCTTGAAAATTACCTTAACCTCAAAAATAAATCGATCAACAAACCATCTCAAGATTTTATATAACAGTAATTCTCAAACCACAAGGTCACGGGTACAACCAGTGAATGACCAGTGATTACAACACTTTTAAACCTTGGTTAGTTACGTGTTTTAACTTTAACAATCGCTAAGCGTTTAGTCATCGTGTTTGACCTAGCAGTTAAGTTAACTGTTGAGTACTAATCGGTCAGTTTTATGGTGTTTTTGGGTTAATATTGAATCAATCGTGCAAAGTAATTGATTTAAAAGCGTAAGACGAACTTGACATTGTCAGTCTGTGGATGGCCTGTGTGTGACCGTGATTTTTTAAAATGAATTAATGAAGTTATTACATGGTGGCCGAGCAGTGGTGGCCCAGTGGCATCGGCCCCGACGATGGTCGTGGGTTCGGACTCAGACAGGCACTTTACTTTATGTAAATTATTTCATCACCACTGCTCTCAATACGGTGAAGGAAAACATCGTGAGGAAACCGGCATGTCCTAGAAAGTTTACAACCAAACATTCGAAGACATGTGACATCCACCAACCCGCCCGCGTGGTGAATAACGGCCTACTCCCTCTCACAGAGATAAGGCCTGTGTCCCAGCAGTGGGAACATTATAGGCTGATTATGTTTAAGATTTTACACTTTCTACTATCCGGTTTGAAAAGTATGGATGCCAGTGTAGTTACAGACAGACATACACAAGTTCTTCAAATTTTAACGAAATTGTTTATCATCAGCTTCCCTAATTCAGCTAATAAATCAGCTTCCCTGCCCTTGTACCATGTTACTTGTGGTCGGCACAACACGTTGTCGTCGCGCATTCTCCCCGGTCAACAATCACTCTATCATTCACTCCCTTCTCTTTTGATTCATTCCTCACACGATCCGTTCATTCGTTCATTATTTTATTTTGGCCTTCCTCTGCCTCGCAATAGTTCTTGTACGTAGATAGGCACGTGTTGGGAAGTTTGTTGCGCCACTTTTTCTTAAATTACTTGAAACTGGTGCCGGATGACCATTTTTAGGGGCTATCCTTTGACCTTCAAAATGTGCTTATTCTTAGGCCATTTTAATGCAGTTGAGAGTCCTAAAAATAAATACCAAAGCTCTACGTACAGACGCCAGCACATCAAGCTACTAGAATCTGTCAAATTTCCTTAATAGATTTTCAACTTTATCGCTAAAGCATTAAGGTTCAAGGTTGATTGGGAAAATTTGACAGTTTCGGGTAGCTTGACCTGCTGGCGTCTGTACATAAATAATAATCTTGATAATTATCATAGACTTTAATGTATTAAAACTTTTAATAACGTAGGTACAATATTGGCGTATTATATTTAATTTATTTATAGCTGTTGATCGATATCTACGATACGTATACTGCAATTAATTAATCAATTTGTAATCGGAGCGAATATTAGGGTGACCACAGTAATCTGTATCTAAAATTATTTATCATCTAAAAGGCTAAGCTACGCTTGTCGCTGCCAGTTCGTGGATGGGTGACCATACATTACCGTACCTCGGAAAGCACGTTAATTCGTTGGTCCTAGCTGTCATACGTAGATCTTTAACAGTCGTTACAGGTGGTCAGAAGCCCAAAGTCTGACATCCAGTCTTACCAACGGGTAATGTGTTACTCAGTAACTGGATTGTGGAGGTCAGATAGGCAGTTACTTCATGTAAAATACTGGTATTCAACGGCACCCGGTTAGACTGGAAGCTGACCCCAATATAGTATATTTTTTTTAAACTTTGTCCCACACTAGGAATTTCTCCTGTATCGTGGGTGCGTTAACAAACATTTAAACTCACATACACAAACGGCAAAACGGCAGTTGGGAAAGGACTAAACAGATTGATTTTTGACATGTCTTTTGAGTAGAATCGTGGATGGCTATAACAGTAGGGGAAGACCAAAGAAACGATGTATGGACTGTGTGAAAGATGATATGGCTAAAAAGGGGATTGTCGCCACATGCGAGCTGCGCGTCATACTGACGTCACGCAAATCCTGCATCGCGCAAGCAGAGTTTACCGCGCGATTAGCGTATATACAACTTCCCGACATCAATCGTCGGGCAGTTGCCCACTAGAAACGACACCCGTCTGGTCGGAGGATCCTCCCTTTTCTATGGAATTATATGGACTATTGACATGATGACTAATGACAGAAGTCTGGAAGAAAGAGACATGTTGCCGACCACAAATAAAAGGAGATAAGGGAAAGAGATGATGATGACAGGTGTGGCAACTTGTAAAATTGAGTGGTTTAGTTCTCTTGTATCAGCTCGAACTATAAAGGAACAGCTCATGCCGTGGAAAAAATATTAGCCAGACACCAATGTGGTGGCGAGGCTGACTGGCCAGGGTGCACTGAGGGAATGGGGCCTCCGTTCATGGCCTCGATCAATACGACGGGACGGGACGAAGGGACACAGGGTTTCCGTCTATTTAAACAACGTCTTTCATTTCAGGGGTTTAGAATGAAAACTGGTTGTGTCCACCAATTTTCAAAAACGTGTCTTTAATGGCAACATTTTAATTTTGCGACTACATTATGTCTCAAAAAACAATTTACTCTATGTCATGGCTCAGTTGCTAATTACCTATTTTAAATAAAAAAATAGGTTTAGAATAAAACTTGACACCATATCCTTAGTTACCCATTAACCTGTCCTAATTTAATGACCCTCTAACGTATCCTTAGTTAATGACCCATTAACCTATCCTAATTTAATGACCCACTAACCTATCCTAAGTTAATGACCCACTGACCTATCCTAAGTTAATTACCCATTAGCTTTATTAATAAATATGCCTTTGAATGCGGACGTTTGATACTCCCGATCAAAAGTGTTCATTGTGAAATAATGACATATTACTTCTATAAACTTGTATAACCAACCTTGGGTTGTCATCTCGACACGAGTTCTAATAAGTACATGTTTTTATGACATCTGTCAAGTACACCTAATGATATGTCTATACATATTATAAATTAAAGTCGCTTTGTGTGTCTGTCTGTCTGACCGCTTTGCTCTTTGAAACAGCGCAACGGATATTGATGCGGTTTTCATCATCATTTAGAGATTTTTTTTTGGGTAGGTGTATGTGATAGATACTTAACACATTAATAATAACGTGATAAAGAAATCTCCATGTTTTGTCAAGTCGGAAAAACTATGCGAAGCTGGGGCGGGTTGTTAGTTTGAAATAAGTACTTATATCATTAATTATCAACACGTTTGTCCTTAGATGGTTTATAAACAGTGGGTTTGTTTTGTTTTTTATGCCCGTCATCGGTCTAAATTATGCTTATGTCACTCATTTAGTCTTAAGAGGTAGATTCTGTTTCAGAATTTAGAAAACTATCTACAATAAGACATTAATAATTAATGAGTCATTAACTAATTACTCATGAAGAGTTTGATAATTTCTCAAATCTGAAAAAAAACTATTCATGTAACATTTGAAAGAAATTCAGTTATCGCTAGTTATTGACTCATTAACTTCTGTAAACTACTCTGCCATTAACTGCAAAAGTACTAGCACATATAATTAGGTAATTACTAATCACATAAAGTGATTTCCTTACAGATAAATCTAATAAACACTGCATCCAACCCAGAAGTCGAATCAAATATCTCACACTCGACAGCTGTTGTCATTACAGTCAAAATAACTGCAATCAATTCTGACAGGTCATATTTCAAAGTTAATAACTCCATAATCTCTTTAATCTACAAGAAAAGTGAGTAACTCTATTGTTCGTAACCATAGATAATTGCTAGTGGCTTTGAATATTAAAAATAGATTGTATACCCCACTAGCTGCTGCTCACGGCTTCGCCCACGGGAATGTAGCGGGAGAAAAGCCTATGCTACTCCTTATAACCTCTGCAGCTATCTGCCTGTGAAGCTTGTCAAAATCGGTCCAGCCGTTTCGGAGATTAGCCGGAACATACAGACAGACATACAGACAATTTTTTTAATAATTGTTATTTTGTTATAGGTACTGTATATAGTAATTACTTTCATATGTATTTAGTAAAAAGCTGTTATTTTGACATTATTATTTAACTGACACTTAAATTTTATTTATTTGTATGGATGTTTTATGATTTTTTTTATTATGAAAGAAAGAAAGAAAAATAGGTTTATTTGTCACAGAAACACGTGCATACAAAAAAGGTAATTAGCTCTTATAATTTAGAAAAAATAAAAACAAAAAATATCTAAGTATGATCACGAGCACAAAACAGAAATAGTCGACAGCTACACGTCATGACTGTGACAAGAAGGCTTCCACTATGTCTTCCATTATGTGATCATTATCATCTTCCTCGCCTTGTCCCACGTTACTTGGGGTCGGCACAACGTTTTCTTCTTCCAATATCCCCTGCCAACCGTCACTCTATCATTCACTGCTTTCTCTTTCATATCATGCCCCACACAATTCGTTCATTATTTCTTTGGCCCTACTTTCCCTCTCCATCGATCAACATTTCTACACACCAGACCATTGAGGCAGTAAATAATATTTATATAACTGCACGAAGATTATTATTATTAGGTCGAGGAATATTTTCTTTCCTATTCTATTTTATAAACAAATTCAAGACTAAGCGTTCGTGTGGCACCCAGATATCGACCTTTTTTGTGGAGGTACCCCGACTTTTTCAAATGGGTCATAACTGTTTTGAGGTCAACCCCTAACTCTTCAGCTATGTCGTAACTATTAAAAATCTTGCTCCATTTTTTTTTTAAATGGCATCGACTTTTTTCGTAACAGAGACTCGTGCCGAGCTGCATCTTCAACATCAAAACTTGACTGAAAACGCTTGGACCAACTTTGTGTTACACTGCGTTAAGTCCCTAAACGTCACGTATTTTTTTCATAGCTTGTGTCGCATTTTCCCCATTTTTTGTAAGACAACTTCAAAGCGTATCGAATTTATTCGCTAGATTCACTCATTTTGGCGGACCGAAAAACAATTGTAAAATGGCCGGAAATCGTTTTTACTTTTTTTTTTAATGTCATCTATATAATGGTATCAAAACCAGCCAGATATTTAATAAACAGTACAGCCAAAAAGATTTTACTACAACTTTATATCTATAAAATACGAAAAAAAAAAATCCCGACCTAATTATTTCCTCTACTTATAATGATCTATTCCCTAATAGTAGATTATTAACCAAGGGGATAAAGCAGTGTCTTCTGTCGCGGGTGACGATTTAAATCGCGAGCGTAATGAAGGACTCGAGGTTTACTCCCGAGCGTAGCGAGGGTGTTAAAAACTTAAATCACGAGCGAAGCGAGGGATTTAAGACGAGTCCTGAGTGTAGCGAGGGATTTAAGTTCACCCAAGACTAAGACAGCTTTATCACCGAGGAAAATACTCTACTTTTCGTAGCATTTGCGAAAAAATTTACACAATAATAATATGAGATAAGCATTTATTAAAAATAATGACAATTAAACGTATTTTTAGAACATTAACTTATTTATAAAAATAAATTAAAATAAACTTAACGTTTATGTATTTGAAGAAAACAAAAACGCGTCAAATTCCTAGACTAATATTTTTTTGTCGGAAAAGCAAAGGCATCAAGCTCATACGGCCTCGTCGGTTTTCGTAATTTTATTTAATAATCATAACTGCATAATAAATGCGTATTCCTTTTTCAAAAAGACGTATAATGCTTTATATACAAACTCAATGGTGTAAACACAGATCACTCAATGGTGTAAGACAGATCACTCAAAAAATGGTGTAAAACAGATCACTCAATGGTGTAAGAACAGATAGTTCAGTATAAATTTCGGTAAGTATTCCAAATTTAAATCACATTCTCCCCCTAGAGGATGAATGAAATTCAGTACAATTTTCTTTCCCTGTTTTTAACAGATTAAAAATGACTATTGTTATGTTCGCTTTTTGTGGCATAGAATGTCACTTTTTTGAGCAAGTGGTACGAAAATTATATTTTTAATTCCATAAGCCACATACCTACTCGTTTCGTAATATAATGTACATTTCTGACCTACATCTTGCTGGCATACAATATGGCGGCGCTTTATGAAATCATGGCTTTATAGTATCAACCACACGGGACGATCGAAGGTTAAGTTAAGGTTACCGCGGTTAGTTTGTGGATGGGTGACCATTCATTACATATCGAGACCCCTCAGTACCTCGGAAAGCACGTTAAGCAGTTGATCCCAGCTGTCATTTGTAGATATTTGAAAGTCGTTACGGGTCGTCAGAAGCTCAAAAAGACAGACAATCAGTCTTACCAAGAAGTATCGTGTTACCTGGGTTGTGGAGGTCAGATAGACAGTCGCACCATGTAAAATACTGGTATTCAACTGCATCCGGAAAGACTGGAAGCCGGCTCCGACATAGTCGTTAAATGGTTAGGCAGATTGTTATTGATTTCAGACCTAGATCTTTTTAGCATGCAAGATGGCGGCTTTATGAAGTTCACTCACGTCTCTAACTGACCGTGTAGCGTCGGCCGTTTAAATTAAATTATACACAGTTGGTAAGTTCTTTAGATTCTATGCTTTTGCCCTTTTAAGGATTTTATTAGTCATTTTATTTATTATGTAGTTATTGGTTCTCATTTTCTAGCAGATGAACATCAGAAAGAGGAACATCGTGAGGAAACCGGCATGTCCTAGAACCAAAACTTCGAAGACATGTGAGATCTACCAACCCGCAATGGGCTCTCACAGGGAGGAGGCCTGTGTCTCAGCAGTGGGAACATTATAGGCTGATTATGAATAAAAAAGAGACCAGCTGCTGTCAAATTTCAAATGAACTGTTGTGATTGGTTGAAATAAATAGCAACAGCAATATGAGCCAATCGAGAGCCAGAGAAACTACAGATAAAATATAATAAACAATTTTTCTGTATTCGAAGTTCGAAATTCTGTATTTAATTTTTAGTAAGGGCCGATTTTTCAATCGTCACGTGCGCGTGGGCGCCCCTGCAACGGCTAGGGCTTTCATTCCATAAGAAGAAATAGCATGGCGAGATTATAGGTAAACGGTACCGTTTGTTCTGAGCTCCCTCTCACACTCACAAGGAGATTTTATCGTAAGCACTCACTTACGATAAAATCTCCTTGACACCACGTCTGGAGACACAATATCTGGAGGATATAGTATATAGCGGTTCGACATATTTTCTTTACAAAAGCTGTCAAACGTTGTAATCCTCAAATAAAAGTTAGGCTGGGTTTAGTGCTCGACCGACGGTCAGCGTGGCATCTCGCAGTTGGCCTTGAGAGGCCGTCACTGTCTACTTAACTGGTCTTTCCTGTGGTGCCTTTGAGCTAACTCAAAGCCTCCAGCCAGGGGCTTAATATTAATTAAAAACTAAGCGACCATCACCTAAGGACACCCCCTGTGGGGTACGAACCTCGGCTTAGGGCGTCGCTGGGGGAGGACAGCAAGTTGGGGACAGGCTGGATCAAATTAGATTCATTATTATTATCGGGGGAGTTTAAAGCTACAGGCTCAGCTAAGCCACCAGCTGGCACGGATCCGATCACGGGACAGGGAGGGCAATTAATCGGGGAGGATCGCGGACGCGGAAGACCTCGACGGCGAGGTCGGAATTTCGATTTGTATCTGTGTCTGCTGTATAGTGTACAGTGAGCCTACTGCTTTCCTGGAGGAGGGTAATGAGATCGTCAGGATCGGTCAGTGCAGCGCTGACATCGGTCGCGTACCGATTTATATGGAGTCGCGCTCGCTGTTCGTCGCGTCCGTCGGTGCTACATTAAACACGTTCATTTATCGTCAGTGTCTTGGTACGCGTGAATGACGCGACGGTACGCGACAGACGTCAGCGTAACACAAAATCCAACCTTATCTGAAGATTGAAAAATCTGCCGTAAGTAAAAAGTCATAAGATAATGATTCCAATTTATGGATTCCTACACAGAAAATATGGCAAGAAGGTTATTGTTACTCTTTTATGATTAATGAAACCAAATACTTTGCAGTTGCCAGTTGCCATCGAGTTAGATCGCTGGGTCGGTCAAAATGTCTTTGAGCTATTCCATATCCCATCAGAGTCTGGATTTGTGCTCGTTTAGTAGTATATAGGTATGAGGAACAGGGTGTAAAGTTCACTCGTCTTCCATAGAAAAGGGAGGATCCTCCGACCAGACGGGTGTCGTGTCTGATAGGCAACTGCCCGACGATTAATGACGAGATGTTGTATACAGGGTCAAATTAAATTAGCTAAAGAAACTCTGCATACGTGATGGATATCGGTATCTAAACACGATAAAATAAAAAAGATTTGATGATTTTTTAGGGGTCAACGACCGCTAGCAGTTTTGTTACTTTAAATGTGCGTTGAGACAATATGAATTTTCGTGTTTAGTTATCGATACCAATCGCGTCTGTCAAGTTTACAAAAAAAAAACTGTTTTTTAACTGATATTTTAAGTGAATTCACTAATAACGGTCGAAGACCCCAGAATAAAAAATCATCAAATTTATTTATTTTTTGTTTTATCATGTTTACATACCGATAATCATCACATCTGCAGAGTTTCGTTAGCTAATTTAATTTGACCCCGTATATTCTAGTCGCGCGGTAAACTCTGCTTGCGCGATGCAGGATCTTTGCGTGACGTCAGTGTGATGCATAGTTCGCATGTGGCGTTGCAGATGCCGCCACAGGAGCAATAGGCTCACACCCTGTTATAAACGACAATATAATATGGTCCGTTCCAAAAGTATCTAATAAAAATATGTATAAACCAACCTTATTTAATTAAACATTGTACACTCTCTAAAGTGAATCAATAACACATTCACACGTACCTATGCAGAAGGTTTCAACTTTATATTGCCACTTTTTGCAACAACTATTATTTGAAGAACATTATTTAAAATTCTAACCGAAAAATCATCGACGAAATTTGAGGTTATAAAATTAACTACAAAATAATGTCAAATGAAAAACATCTATGTGATTTTAAATTAGAATTTCGGGTTTATTTAGTATTCAAATAATCAAATCAAATCACTTGTTTTTTTAAGGTGGCACTTTACATTGACATTTGGATATACTTTGGACACAGACTATATTATAGACTAGACCGATTATAGACTGATTTTTATGGTGTACATATTATAGAGTATTCTATTCTACTCTATAAAGACAACATTACTGACGAAACTTGCTTGCACTATACAACTCTGTCATCCCCTTCGAAAAATAGGTACAAGAGTGATGTTATTTGAACATATTATTTTAACCAATAACTTTTAGTCACCCTACTAGAGCGGTTAGGCATTTATCTCAAGGATATATTTCGCAACGTTTTGGTCCTGAGTCTATACCTATTTAACTAGTTTTGCACTCAACCGCGCCCGTCTATTGGCGTCTAATGGCAAGCTTGCTATTATAATACGCCTTTGTGTGGCGAACTTGTCTTTTATAATTTATGGTATAATGTGCAAGAAAATTTATGAGCTGCAATATTGTAAATAGGGCCCAAGCCTTTATTTCTGTCATTATCTTCCTATTCTTTTCCCAGCTACGTTGGAGTCAGCTTCCAGTCTAACCGGATGCAGCTGATTACCAATATTTTATATGGAGCGACTGCCTATCTGACCTCCACAACCCTGTTACCCGGGAACACGATACCTCTTTGTAAGACTGATTGTTAGACTATCAGGCTTCTGACTAACCGGAATGACTGTCAACGATCTACAAGTGGCAGCCGGGTCTGACAGCTTTAGAGCGTTTATACCTTATGAGTGGCAACGTCGCAATTTAGTGTCATATTTCGTGGTTTTCAATTTTTATCATTTAATCGGAGCTATATTTTAAAAATCTGTTTAATTAACTTTTTAGAATTACGTGAAAGTGTTTAAAAAGTAAGTAACCGTAATGCTTACAGTTATTTTACAATTAAAATAACGCCCTGCAAGTTTCTAATGTATTATTTGCATATAAATAGAACTGTAAACGCAACGATTTCTTATCTTTTACACAGTTTTCACATAATTCTAAAAAGTTAATTAAACAGATTTTTGAAATATAGCTCCGAATAAATGATAAAAATTGAAAACCACGAAATATGACACTAAATTGCGACGTTGCCACTCATAAGGTATAAACGCTCTTAAAAGCTAGGCAGATAGATGATGGTGATGTTATGAAAATGGTACCCAACAGGGTTCAACTCGGTTCTTCATGCCTATTTTTCGTTAGAAGATTAATGTAATAAAAATAGTACCAGAACGAATCCTAACCATAATAATACAAATCCGTAAGTGAGGTTGTTAAGCTAAGATAAGATACTTTACTTGTAAAAATGTAGATGCACAAATTAGTATGATGAAATTATAAATGTGGCCCATTTACATTCTACCATTACATGTGGTGTGCGAATATCTAATTTCAAAATACATTAAATTATTAAAAATGTCATAATATTCCTTCAGTTAACACTGTAGGTAAACGTTACAAAATGTCTGATTAAATTATTTAATTGCAAATATTTAATTTCACAATACATTACACAATTGGAAAATGTCATAAAATTACATCAGTTACCAATGTGATTGAAAACTGTCAGATTTTATGTATTAATTGAAATGTTTATCCATGTTGTTACGATTGTACCTAGGCTAAAACGGCATAATGGATTTGGATGAAAGGAGATGTTCCAAATTGTATGGAGCCTGGGCCAGGTCCTTGTACACAATTCTTAAAAATAGGGAAAAATATTTAAAACTGTCCTCAACTGTCCAATTACTTTCAAATAAGTTTATTTGCTGGTAAACCACAAGAAATTACGTTTGAAATTGCAACACACAACAAAAGCCCGTCATGGCGGTAAGCTGTCATTAAGATTGATTAATGAAATTTGACGTGTTTATTTACACTGCGGTGTCTGCTGGCAGTTCTCTTTCTATGATAAATGCTCGATCTACGGTTTACTGTCATTGTTTTTAAGCACAGAGTAACTACATCTGTGAGACGCCATATTGAAAGTGGATAAAAATAATTGATAGCTATCAAGTAACTACCACAACATTATCTAAGCTAGTTGCGCGGTAAACTCTGCTTGCACGATGCAGGATTTTGCGTGACGTCAGTATGATGCGTAGTACGCATGTGGCGATGTAGATACCGCTACAGCTACTTATAAATATCCTGCGAGTATCAGCACAATATCAGTAGGTATGGCTTTAATTTTGACAGTTCAACAACATTCATTGCATTATTTACGTTGATGAGCAGACAAATTTTTCGAACATATAAAGCAATGGATTATCAATATCCTTCAAAATGATTCTGATTGTGATTGATGGTCTGTTACCCAATTAAGGTCCTGGATTTTTTACACTAAGTATTTTTTTTTTAAACTGGTACCGAAATTGGTGGTGATGGATGGTTTAAGATGTGAAGGGATCTCGTAGTGCAAAAGGAGTGATCAATTATACCAGCTGGTATATTTTATTCATTTTTTGATCACCAGTTTGTTTTATCTCGTATTATCTAATGTAATTAAATCGATATCTTAGGTAAGTTATCTGGTACTAGTTATGCTTCAGAGTGTAACTGGGTCTAGGTTATAATAAACTAAGGAAATATAGGTCGTTGTCATGCACTCGCGATGGTTTTTTGTTAGTTAGTTTAAACCTACAGAAGACGACTTGTAGCTGTAGCGGTTACCACCGTTGAGTTAGTTATTTTTCTTTAAAAAACTAATAAATTGTAAACACTACGCATCTTAAAATAAGAAGTTATTTTCTAAGCTACGCATACACACCATAGACACGTTGCATAAACTCACTAACATATTATTCCTGGTTTGTTGTCTGTGACGAACGAAACGTCAATGTGACAGTTGACATGACAAACGAGGGATTTTATTGGTGAGGTTATGCAACGTGTACAGTGTATGGTGCAGGGTATATACAGGGTGTCCCGTAAATAATGGATCAAACGTAACGGGTAGGTAGCTTACCTCATTTCCAACAATTCCCAACAATTTTTTTTTTCGATTTGAAAAAAAAAATCAATTGATCATTTTTTTTCTAAGGCAAATAAAATTATATTTGAAAAAGAAAATATTAACAATAAGCTATTCAGAAGTTTTTGACAAAAATCATACCTAAAAATGTTATCAGTTGCAGCGACAGCATTAAAAACACTGAATGCTGTTAGAGAAAATGGTAAAATTCGAAAAAAAAAATATCTTGGTTACCTTACCGATTTTTTTTAACTGTTCTAATTAGTTGTTTGAAATGAGGTAAGCTACCTACCCATTACGTTTGATCCATTATT
Source organism: Brachylomia viminalis (assembly GCA_937001585.2). Taxonomy (NCBI): domain Eukaryota; kingdom Metazoa; phylum Arthropoda; class Insecta; order Lepidoptera; family Noctuidae; genus Brachylomia; species Brachylomia viminalis. The sequence continues at coordinate 11,277,293 of OW443320.2, read as the reverse complement.
TACGGGACACCCTGTATGTTCTGTGGTATGGTGTCTATGCGTAGTGTTTACAATTAGTTTCAAAAGGAAGATAATTAACTTAACGGTGGTAACCGCTACATAGCTGTATGGTGCAAATAAGTTTCAAAAGATAATTCTGAAATAAGAATCTAACAGAAATCAAAATACAGTTCCTTTTACAAAACTGTTAACTTAGTCCAGTCTTAGGTCAATTTTGTATTAAGAACTTTACTAATGTCGGCGTAAAGTTCGAAATTCAAAACCTGGCTCGATGATTTAGGCTCGGATTGAAGTTAGATCGAGTTTTGTAATAAGACGGATAAAGTTTATATGAAAACCATGTACCTATTACAGAATTATTTATCTTAAAAATATCTATTAAACGCAGTGGTACGTATCCGTGCGATAATTTCCGAACTCCACGCGAGTGAAGTCGAAGGCGAAAGCTAGTAGAATATAATTATGTGGATAATGTGTATGTTCGGTAAAAAGCCGCTTGGCTTAGTTCGGACAGTGCTGAGCCGACCCGCACCCCAATTGCGTAACACACTTTCTTCCTCAATCCGAAGGATTTTAAAGGAAAGTTGAGCTACGAGTACCATTGAGTACATTGCTTCATAATGTTTGAAAAATACGTCTGCTCGACAACGTAAATAACGCAATGAATGTTGTCGAATTGTCAAAATGTAAGACATTGCAACTGTTATCGTGTTCCGCAATTACCTCGTAGAACATGATTAATTGAGGGTAGATGCCGAACGAAGATTGCCGATCGGCAAGAGCCGAATAAAAGCCGAATGTGTGTAGTAATTGCTTCGAGTCGGCTTTGTTATTCAACCATGTTACTGACGTAACGAACGTGCCGACCCGAACGTGCCGACCCGTACATGTAGCATCCCGTAAGTGGAGTCAATAAGTAATGTTCGCCAAGTAGTTTCATAGGTTTTACCTACAAACCTATACCTAAAATGACATCTATACACTCGTATATTTAAGGTTTTTATAATAATTATTGTTCATTCATTTAAAAATCCGCGTAGAATAAATTATTACCCCTTACTTTTGTACTAGCCAATTAACCGTTTAATAACCTTATTGAAACAAATCTAAATTCAACTGTACACTCCTTGATTTAAAGTCCATTATCAAATTCCTAGTTGCAGAAACTAATATTGTATGAACAACTTTAAGGTTGCAGTTTGGAAAATTCATTCATGGACTTTATTGCTTTCAATTAAAGTTGACTATTGAATGATAGAGTGCATTGTTAGTTGTGTTAATAAGTTGGTATATACCGGCAATGACCTCTTTTGGTACTCATGACCACGAAGGAGTAATTGTACTTTAATAATTATTTGTTTGAAAGAGAATAAGAAAAAATGGATAAGATTTATTAGCAAAAGTAGCTCGTTTTTGTTTTTAGCAACGCAGTTGATCATCATTTTGTTTAAATGTTACCAACACTAAAAAAAAATCTCCCCATTCATCATTCTGTTGCTCTTATCCTAATTTATTTGTGGTAGACGCACCATGTCTGTTTCATTCATACTTCTCAATCATTCCTCATCTCGGAAGTCACTCCCTTGCTAACCATATATGACTGACCGGTTGGCGCAGTTGGTAGCGACCCTGCCTTCTGAGCCGCTGGTCCCGGATTCGATCCCCAGACAAGTCAAACATTTGTGTGCATGAACATGTCTGTTTGACCTGTGTCTGGGTGTGTATATGTATATAAGTATGTATATCAGTCATCAGGTTACCGTAGTACAGGCTCTACCTAGTTCGGGACCTGAAGACCTTGTGTGGATGTTGTCTCATATTATTATTATTATATCATCTTTCACACAGTCCATCTATCGTATTTTTGGTCTTCCCCTACTTCACATTTATAGTCAAAAGTCTCTTCACGACCTTTTCCTTGATTCGGCATGTGTTCAATGACCCGGTGTTGATGATAACCACAACAATGATGGGGTCATTGTTGTGGTTATCCTTGTAGCTCTATATATCTGCCTGCCAGGGTTGCGGGAAAGTCCGAAAGGGTTACCGTGGCCCCTGGCACAGGCAACTGAAGGAACACGGGTGGGTTTTAGTCAGTAATAGTCTAACACGCCCTCCCGCTCCGCCCAGAGCGGGAGAAGTTATTTGATAAATTCTCACCCTTAAAAAAAAGGGCCATGTCTGGAAGGGCCTTTTGAAGAAAGAGCCATTGCAGCTTTGAGTTGATTGTGTTTAAAAAAAAAGCAAAATATTTTTTAAACTTATTTATAGGTACACAAACTGCCGTATCTACACAGTAGGTATAATATATCCTTGCACCAGCGACACTGAACAGTAAGGCTGGTTATAATTACTCTATTTACTAAAAACACGCGTTTCTTGCTGTTCGCTGTGTAAAAATATGTATTAAAAGGGCTGACAGCTGCCCAAGCGCGGTCGGACTGCATAGAAAAGAAAGAGAAGCACGATGACACAAAGCTCTTAATTTATTGCAAATTAGGAAGCAATTCTCTATTTACAAAAAAACACGTTACCTACGTAACGTTAATAAGTTGCTTGAAGAAGAATCTTATAAAAAAAAAAAACACAATGATTGCATGTATATTAATATGGTTTTTAATCGTTAAAAGAAATTTTTACAGGTATCTTCGTGACTTTTTTCTATCGTACCAAATTTGTTGTATTATGTTTTCAACACACTATCTAACTAGCATATATCTTGAAGAATATCATATATTTTTCTGATTTTGTTTACTGCAGTGGATCATAAACTTTTAGGCATTATAAAACTTGCGTTTAGGTCATGTAGTCCCATAAACACTATTGGAAGTAGTGTCTCATACATAATTTAAATCATATATCTTTCTTTTCTATGCAGTCCGACAGTGACCGCGCTTTAGCTGCCGTCAGCCCTTTTGTTAAATATCGTGTTAGTAGTATTTGCTAGTACACGCGAAATAGCATTTTACGTCGATTGGCATAAAAAACTAAAAATCAAAAAAGGTAGTTATGAGGTATTCGTAGTTCATCATCAATATGACAGATTGAGAACAATGACATCTTAATTTAACTAACATTTGTGTTAAAAAATGCTGTTTGTAGATCTTTGATAGTCGTTACGAAGGTAGTTAGAACATTAGAACCCGGAAAGTCTGGCAACCAGTCTCCTTACCACGGGTATCGTGCTACCCAGTAACTGGGTTGTGAAGGTCAGATGGGCAGTTTAATATGTAAATTTTGGTATTCTCCTGCATTTGGTTAGACTGGAAGCCAGCCCCAACACAATTGAAAAAAAGCTAAGCAGATTGATTGTGTCAAAATATGCCTGTAATATATATAATTAAATAAGTGAATTCTCTGAGTGCAGCAGTTAATCTTAGAAATAAAGTGATGTTTCTATAGAGGTATGAGGAACAGGGTGTAAAGTTCGCTCATACCTCCATAGAAAATGAGGATTCTCTGACCAGACGGGTGTCGTGTCTGGTGGGCAACTGCCCGACGATTGATGTCGGGGCGTTGTATATATGCTAGTTGCGCGGTAAACTCTGCTTGCGCGATGCAGGATTTTATGTGACGCCAGTGTGGTGCGTATTTCGCATGTGGCGATGTAGAGACGGCTACATTTCTGTTGAAACCTCATTAATTCATTGACTTGAGTTAATTACAGGTAGTAATTATAAAGCGTTTATAAATGTCAAGTTTCGTGAACAAGAGAGAAAGTTAATAAATCATTAAATCTCATTGCCCGTGGTCTAAAGTAATTGCAATGGCCAACACACTTAGTATCGGTCGAATCAATTATTTAAAGTGGGTCAAATTTTGACAGTTCAAGAATATTCATTACTGAAAGCAATGCCAAGAAAAAAAAATCTATTTTACAAAACTTTTTCACTGTTTACCTGTGATACCTACCCCACACAAATTTGTATACCACTACTTGCAATGTAAATAACAGTGACATGAAGTTATTATAACTAAGTGAAAAAAATACCTATTATTATAGCTCACTGAGAAACTACCCAAGCAAACTTAATCAAATGTTTATGGGACCATAACTTTTTTTTTGAGGCTGGGTAATCATCGAATAACTTCTCCCGCTTTGGGCGGAGCGGGAGGGCGTGTCACACCCTTACTGACTAAAACCCACCCGTGTTCCTTCAGTTGCCTGTGCCAGGGGCCACGGTAACCCTTTCGGACTTTCCCGCAACCCTGGCACGCATCGGCCCTAGCGGACCCCGTCATTGGTGCTGACATCTCTTTGAGGCGCGCGTGGAACACAGCGCGCCGTTGACCCAGGCCTGGTCCTTATCGAACTGTGAGCTGCCCATTGCTCGCCATCCGCAAGGCCGCGCCTACGGTGGCCGGGAATCGGCCTGCGATTCCCGACGCCCAGGGCGTCTCCTGCGGCGGCTAGGGGCGTGAGGGCGCAAACTTTGCCTCTCCCTCACGCATTCCGCCTCCTCCTACGCGAACATTACTGCTTCGCAGAAGGAGGTGACGGCTTCCCAAGCCCTCTCGCTCCGTACCATGGCCTGGACCAAGGCCGGACGCGAGAGATCGCCACCGCCAATCGCCTCCACGAGGACACGGCGGTGCTCCGCCCAAGCCGGGCAGACCTCCACCGTATGCTCCACCGTGTCCTCCGGGCGATCCACACAATGGTGACACCCGGGCGTTTCCTCTCGCCTTATCCGGAACAGGAACCTCCCGAAACAACCTTGTCCGGTGAGGACATGCGTCAGGCGGAAGGTGAGGACGCCGTGGCGCCTCTCTAGCCACTCCTCAAAGAGGGGACTTATCGCCGCAATTGTGGCGTGCCCAGCGCTGGGTTGCGACAATCGCACTCTCCATGCCGCCTTGAGATCTCGCCGGAGCTCTGTCCGCTGTACCGTGATTTCTCGCGGCAGCGGAGCTACGCCCCGGCGTTTCGCCTCCTCGCGCCACTCGCAAACGTGCGCGAGGACTTTTGCCTCCAGATCCCATGGCGGTAATCCGGCAAGGAGGCTCGCCGCCTCACCGGAGACCGTACGGTATCCCCGGACCAGCCGGATGGCCATGACCCTTTGGGGCGCGTTCAACCAGCGGGCTGGCCGCCGCAGTACCAACTACACCTAACGTCAGTAAATGTGGCCCAAGCTTTAATCGCGATTTTGTGAACATTCTCAACTAATTCTATGGTATTTAAAATGAGAATAGATGCCAAGAATTTCATTGTGTTATCAAAAGCTGTTACAAACGAAATACTCCTAATACAAAATTGAAGTCGACTTCGCCAAACTAACTTGCAAGAATTTAAAAGCCAAAGAAGAATGATAAGTATTTAAAGTAATAATTTTAATATTTTAATATAATATAATTAATATAATATAATTTTAATATCATTTTAATATTTACTAACTGGAAACCATGTATCTTTTTTTATTTTTTAAGCAGTCGCTCCATGTAAAATACTGGTATTCAGCTGCATCCGGTTAGACTTGAAGCCGAATCCAACATCGTTGAGAAAAGTATGGTAAGTATAGTGTATGTTATGTTAATATCTGGTGGACTAGATAATACAGTCTCTTGGGCACCATAAGGGTAATTACTGTCATGTTCGTGAACGGGCGCCGTCAGTAGGCACTGGTCATTTCTTAGCTGCCACGGCTTATTTTAATTCCTGAATTGTTTTTATCTTATTTTTATTACGGACGCTTTTAACGTGCACGTCTTTCTACATCGTTCTCACATGTATGATTTCAACATGAATGATGTAACCCTTTTTTTGTAACAATATTTTGATTTAAAAGAGTGTCCATGGATTTTCTTGCCCGTTCTTCTCCATAGGTACCTACCCACTACGCTTTGAAATGGGCCACTGCTTCATCTTTCTGACTGACCAACCCTTGACAATTCAAAAGTGCCTGTAATTGGTTTATTTGAAATAAATGCTTTGAGTTTGACTGATCATAAAAAAGTATGCTAATCATCACCATCTTCCTGCTCAAGTCCCACGTTACTTGGGGTCGGTGCAACACGTTTCTTCTTCCAATCTTCCCTTTCAACCGTCACGCTATGCCTCCTCACACAATCCGTCCATCTTTTCTTTAGTCTTTGTCTCCTCTCCATCCATTAACATTCTCGTTCATCACTGTTTTAGTTACATGCATTTCATCCTAACGGGGGTCTTGGGGAGTTTGTTGCGCCACTTCTTCTTCCCAGCTAAAGCACTAGGAAGTGGTGGAGGGCGGGCGTTTTGGGGGACTATTTTATGTAATTTTGACGCTCAAAAAGTGCTGATTCTCGGCCTAGTATGAATAAATTACTCTTGATTTGATTTTGATCCCTCCTCATCACATGCCCTACCAACATACTCCCAATATCACCAACATAATGTAATCTTCGACTAGCAAATATTCTAATCGTATCGTAATACCCCAAAATAATTATAATATGAACAAGGAAATAATATTGCTGTATCATTATATATTTTATTTTCCGCATTGTTCTACAAGCTTCAATTTGCATAACAAATTGTTACGCTTTGCTCCCGGCTTCGACAGAGGTTATACTGCCAAATTACATAGGATTTGCCAATTAAAAATAATATTTTATCGCTAGTGAAGGGGGCTAGTGGCTAAATAATTACATCTGCACGGGTCGATCGAAGGTTAAGCTACACATGCCGTGGTCGGTTTGATGATGGGTGACCATCCATTTTATATCGAGACCCATCTGTGCCTCTGAAAGCATGTTAAAAGTTGGTCCCGGTTGTTATTCGTAGATCTTTGAAAGTCGTTACGGGTAGTCGGATGCCCAAAAGTCAGACAAACAATTTATTTTTTATTTATTTAACCATTTATGTACACACTTATATAAACAGACAAGAAGAAAATAACAGAAAAATAGGTACAAAGGTGATGCTTATTTCCAATGAAATCTCTTCCAGCATACCTGCGATAGGATAGTAGATTTAGAGATGTAGACAGCGTGTGTAAGAGTAAAAGAGAAAATAAAATACATAAAATCAAAAACAATTCACAATAAAATAAAACAAATAATATGAGAATATACATACATACATACAAAAATACATACATACTTCTAAAATAAATAACACTAGAATATTAATATATACGCAACTATGACGAAGTGGAAAGATAGTGTTCTTTCACTCTTCTTTCATAATCTTACCAAGGGGTATCATGCTACCCAATAACTAGGTTGTGTAAAATATTTACTGTTTCATACAAAAATTACACACATTAAAAACTAAATTACAATGTGAGAAACCATCGCATATCTCTATACTTTTAAATCAAGCATAACACGTTTTTATTTATATTATAAGTAAATACTGACTTGATTTTATTTTTTATCAGAACAGCTTAAACATTATAAGCCAGTCAGGTAGGTAGAGACCAACATCTCAGGGTACGCCAAGCTTACATTTAGAAATCTACTTTAAAAATCTTAAATTAATTCACTGACAGACAGCGCTCAGCCAAAGCCGGTGTGTATAGAAGTGTAGCGGTATCTACACCGCCACATGCGAACTACGCATCACACTGACGTCACGTAAAATCCTGCATCGCGCAAGCAAAGTTTACCACGCAGTTATAGTATTATTAATTATTATATACAACGACGTCCCGAAATCAATCGTCGGGCAGTTGCCCACCAGACACGACACCCGTCTGGTCGGAGGATCCTCCTTTTTCTATGGAGGTATGAGTGAAACTTACATCCTGTTCCTCGTGCCTCTATAGAAGTATGAAATTTTGCTCAGGAGTTTTAATTTTATTAAAGATGGGTTTGCTCTTGACTCTAGTCTAGGTCAGTGGTGACAGAGACAGAGTCGACGGTGGAGTGAGCTTACCCAGAAGCCTGTTCACTCTCACTTTGAAGAGATTAGGGTTGTATGCGTTCGGAAACACAGACGCAGGTAGAGAGTTCCACTCTTTTGCTGTGCGCATAACAAAAGACATTTATTTTGGAAACGCTTAGTGCGAATTGGTGGAATAGCAACTAGGTAAGGACGGTAACTTGCAGTGCGTCTAGATGACCGATGGAAGAAGGGGGCCGGTAGATTGAGGTCGTGGAGTTCTTGGGCACACTCTCCGAAGTACAATCTGTAGAAGACCGATAAGCAGGCGACTTTACGGCGATGAGCCAAGCTGTGAAGCTTGGCTCATCTTGAACTTATCATTATCGCATTTCCGTTTCCCTACTACATTGTGAAAGCAGCTGAATGCTAGTATTTAACAAGGAGCAACTGTCTATGTGAGCAATGGTGGCCCAATGTCAACGGCCGCGACTTACGAGTTGCAGATCGTAAATTCGAACCCAGACAGGCGCTTTACTTTGTGTAAATTATTTCATCACCACTGCTCTTAAAACGGTGAAGGGAAACATTGTGAGGAAACCGGCGTGTCTTAGAACTAAAAAAATCGAAGTCATGTGACATCTACCAACCCGCACTTGCCCCGCGTGGCGGATTACGGCCCACTCCCTCTCACAGAGAGGAGACCTGTGTCCCAGCAGTGGGAACATTATAGGCTGATTATGGCTGGCAGAGAGCTCCACACTATGCCTGTGCGTATAAAATGTGGAGAGAAGCGCTGAGTACGGCTGGTCGGGATATCAACCAAGTGATCAGTTTTCTAATTAACGCTAATGAATAAACTGCATACTTACAGCGAAATATTGTGAAAGAATATGTCTGCATGCTTGGATGATTTCTTTATATTTTGTCGGAGGAAAGAATTACGACACTATACACTTATACTATACTTATTATTTATAGCTGAAGAGTTTTATTGTTGGTTTGAACGCGCTAATCTACTATAACTAGTATAGGAACTACCTACTACTCAGATTTGAAAAAATATTTTGGGCCACCACTGCTCTTCTCTGCCAGCGTCCCCAATCTTTTCTTTCGTTCCCTTCCACAATATAACCTATCAGCCTTCAAAGCAAGAGTGATCATCAGAGGTCGGAATTAGGTAGAGTTATTATTATAATATATAGCGCGCATAAACAGAAAGGTGTTAACCTAGGCATAATAATAATAATTGACATTGTAAACTCACATGAACACATTCTCAAGAAGTTGGAAGAATCTACACAGAGTTGATTTATTGTCAAAGTTTACCATTACCGTATTTTTATCTCATGACTTATTTATTTATATAAATCAAATCAAAAGTCTTTTATTCAGACTAGGCTGAGAATCAGCAATTTTTGAACGTCAATTTTATTTGAAGTCCCCCAAAACGCCCGCCCTTCACCACTTCCTAGTGCTTTAGCTGGGAAGAAGAAGTGGCGGAACAAACTCCCCACATTACGAAACACAAAACATTAAATTAAACCATTTGCCATATGTCAACTAGCACACGCCAATCTTGAAAACTATACTCAAGCAGAAATAAATAATAAAAACGTAAACAGAACTTAATACATAATAAAAAGCCTCCAGACATAAAGGGCGTGCCCGCTTCCATATGCAATGCTGCATTATGTTTTGTATGTAGCTGTAACTTGAAGTAACAAATGATAAACTAGGAACTTCGAAGTAAAATAAAGAAACAGTTAATTACTAATAACAATAACAAAACCATAGTCAGCAAGATGAACTGTCACCACAAGCAGCACCCGTTCACGAGCATAACGCAAAGATCAGCCATTACCCCCCTCGCCATATTTGAGGGAAGGAGGCAACCCGACCCCCGACGCTACCGCAAGCATTGACATCTAAGGGAGCATCACGAACTTGCTGCCGGTTACTCAAAAGAATAATATGATCAATTGTCGAGGTCGCTAGCTAACCATATATTGTAATACAACTCATCAAAAAACATTGAAATGAGTAGATTATGTCAATATTAAATTAAAATTAAATTAAACTAAATTGACTAATATAGTCAAATAAAATAAACTCATATACCTTGTCAGTAGGTAAGCTAATTCTGGAGTAAGAACAGAAACGTTGTCTTGAGTTAATCACATTTAAATTAATGAACTAGCTAATGATAGGCTTTTATGCCGATGAGCAACGTTGAGAATAAATTGTTTTGTGCATTCAGAAATATCATTTACATCTATTTATTAGTTATTAATTAAAGTCGATTTTCGTCTCTGTCTGTGTGATCACGTTTTCCTTGTATCTAATCTACTCAAAGGATTTTGATGCGATTTTTACCATCATAGTTACAAAGAATTCACGTGTACCTTTATCACATTCAAGTATATTGAGCTAAGAAATAATATAGATTTTCTATGTTTTGTCAAGTCGTAAAAGCCAAAGGAAGCAGGGACGGGTCGCCGTTCTACTTAATAGTAAATAGGAATTATAAAAAAGCGGCCAAGTGAGAGTCCATACCACCGCAGAATATTTAACACAATTTTTTTTAAACAACTTTCTTGTATGGGGCCTTAAAACTTTCAGTTTATTTTATTTTTATTATTTGTCGTTATAGCGGCAATAGAAATACACACTCTGTGGAAATTTCAACTGTCTGCCTATTAGGGTTCATGAGATCAGCCCGCTGGCAGACAGACGGACGGACGGACGAACAGCAGACCCTTAAGGTCTCTGCACACAGCGGGCGCGGCGCGGCGGGACGGGACGGCGACGCGACACTGAGCAGTTGTAATGTACTAGATATTACGGACGACGCCACACAGAGCCGTCCCGCTCGACGCGACGGTAACCGTCTCTCTGTGTGGCGTCGTCCGTAATATCTAGTACATTACAACTGCTCAGTGTCGCGTCGCCGTCCCGTCCCGCCGCGCCGCGCCCGCTGTGTGCAGAGACCTTTAATAATAGGGTTCCTTTGGCACCCGTTGGGTATGGAACCCTAAAAATTTTAAATTCATTCATTTACTGACAGAAAACAACATGGACTCAACCGCTTGACGTAGACGCATGAAATCTTGCACAAAAGTTTCTGACACAACGAAGTTGAGCACTAAGGAAGTATTTTTGAAAATTCATCACCTAAAGGGGTTAAATAGCCCTGGTTCAAGCCATGGTCCGGGGCGAGGGGGAGTGGGAGGCAGTCGCCTCCTTCTGCGAAGCAGTCATGCTAGCTAAGGAGGTGGCGGGACGGGAGAGGGAGAGAGTCTCCCGTCCAAGCCGCCGCGGTGGACGCTCCGGGCGTCGGGAGCCGCGTGACGACTCCCGGCCACCGTAGGCGGTAGCTCACCGTCCGATCAGGACCAGGCCCGTGCTGGAAGGCGCGTACGTGTTCCACGCGCGCCTCAAAGAGATGTCAGCATCGAAGAGGGGGCCCACTAGGGCCCAAGCCTGCCGGGAAAGCGGGATCATCCAAAAGGGGTACCGCTGACCCGGAACATAAAGGGCCAAGGAAGGAACACGGGTGGGTTTTAGTCAGTAAGAGTCTGACACTCCCTTCCGCTCCACCCAGAGCGGGAGGGGTCATTTGATGATTTCCCATCCTCAAAAAAAAAAAAAAAAAGGGGTTAAATAGGGAAAGCATGAAATTTTGCACAAAGGTTTTTTACACAGCGAAGCTGAGCACTAAGGAAGGATTTTTTATATATCCCAGCATATTTATTTAACCATTTATGTACTCACGTATAGAAACAGACAAGAAGAAAAGAACAGAAAAATAGGTACAAAGGTGATGCTTATTTCCAATGAAATCTCTTCCAGCATACCTGCGATAGGATAGTAGATTTAGAGATGTAGACAGCGTGTGTTAGAGTAAAAGAGAAAATAAAATCAAAAACAATTCACTTAATAAAATAAAACAAATAAGTAATATGAGAATATAAAAATTAAATTGCAATTACATAAAAATGCTTTTACACACATGAGTTGGAGATCACCTTTTAAGCAAGAGGATGCTTGTGTTAGGTGACTCCACCCCTCCGCTTAACATTATAACGGTTATGCAATTGTAAAACAAAAACTAAGACAAAGACAAAATAAAACCTAAGTATAAAATAAAGCGCTAGTGTGATGTATGCGAGCGAGTTGTAGGGTGTGTGTGTGTGTGTGTGTGTGTGAGAGTGTGTGTGTGAGTGTATTTGCATTGTGCGTATGAGATATTTTTATTGGAGTTTATCTTATTCGTTTTAAGGTTTTGGTTTACGATTAGGTTTAGGTTTAGGTTAGCCCTGCGACGGAAGAAGCCAGGCACAACTTCCTCTAAATTCTTCTAAAATAAATTAATATTAGTAGAATCATCATTATATAGTCTAAAACAAAGTCGTTTTTTTTATATAAGCTCAGATCATTCAAACGTTGCAACGGATTTTGATGCGGTTTTCATCAATAGACAGAGTGATCTAAGACGAAGGTTTTCATATTATGTTACTTACATGCATATTATAATAGAGTAAAGTCGAAAATTTAAATGAATATCTTAGAAGTTATCAGAGATTTAGAATGCGGGGGCAGAGTGGCCGTTCGGGCCGCTGTAGTATAGTTGTATTTAAAGATATCATGTTGTACAGTTTATTCATTATCATAATAATAATTATTATTAATAATTCCACAGTGACACCACATTAGTAACTACATTGCACCCATGCGAAGCCGGGTCGGGTCACTTTTAATATAAAACAAAACCGCTTCTGGCCTGTGTCCTCCCTCCTGTCCCTTCGTAGGTGGCGCAATGAATTGATGCGGTTTTCACCATCAGTTAGATATTTTTCCACGGAAGGTATACGTTATCTTTTCATGCTTGATTTTGGCAAGGAGATAGATGTCGCGGTAGCACGTTCCTATTGAATAATTTCTGACATCCACGCGGGCCACGCCGCGGGCAGCAGCTAGGATTAATATACAGGGATATTGGTAAAACACCATCAACCTCTTAAGGGGTCATTGTACTCATTATTAAGAACAACTTTGACTATGGGACCAAATATGAAATCGCGAAAAATAATCAGCTGCAGTGCGATTCTGTAACCATCTCACTGTGAAAACTTAGGTGAAGTGAGCGTGGAGTGAGCTGTCAGTGACATCTCACTGATGCTAGGGATTGACCATTACACTTACAGTCGTAATCGAGATTTTAATAGTATTTTTATGCCGATTCTATTGATAGTTTTATATTATTTCAAAGCTAGTAAGTATCTAAGTGTCTAAAATAAAACAACATTGTGTTTCAAACTGAATTTCTGTTGCTAAATTGTTGTTGTTTCTGTTGCTATTTTATTTGAAAACCCCGAAAATAGTCATGTTTAGCCACTTATCTACACACTAACTTTGAAATAATATAAAATAATCAATAGAATTTGGGTAAAAAATATTATTAAAATCTCGATTATGATTGTAAATGTAACGTTGGTCAATCCCTAGCATCAGTGGGATGACACTGACAGCTCACTCCACGCAAGTCTTCACGGTGAGATTTTTACAGAATCGACCGGTAGGTCTCTACATGCAAACATAAATGTAGGGAACAGCAGATATTTTTTTCGCTATTTCATATTTGGTCTCATAGTAAAATTTGTTCGTATAAGATGAGTACAATGACCCCTTAAGAGGTTGATGGTGTTTTACCAATAACCCTGTTTATGCAACTATGACCAAGTGGAAAGATAGTGTTCTTACACTATTCTTTTATAAACTGCAATCATTATACACTTGCATACCTAGTTAGAAATACTGGGCAGATTGATTTGCTTTATTGTTCTTCTCACGTTAAGGTCAATTTTATTTTCTCAAACATGCTTGGAAATTTGAGCATTATTTTGACAAACCTTCTTGGAGATAAATTGAAATTGCTGTACTGGCCAAATACATGCGAGTAGCGGCCGGCAAAAGTTGTATGAAAATCCATATCAGTCGTGGTTTAGCGGCGAAATAAATTACATAGTAAACTCATATCAATCGTGTAATTTAAAAATGGAACGATCTTTTACTCCGAAACATGGCAACCAAGGAAGTAACTTAACAAAGGTTTTATTTAAATTTCGAACTGGCTTGCAGATAGAAAGTTGTTTATTGAAAAAAAAAAATCAACACTTTTACGCGGGAAATATTATTGTTGTTCGTTGTTCGTCATTGATTTTGAAAAGTAATTGTATTTTAATTTTCGCGCATTATTTGAGAAAAGTACTATACAAGCCTTGGCCACAACTAGGCATTGATGGGCTTACGTATGTGTGCCTCGGTTTCGCCTCGGCCCACATTTACACGTTCGTCCATCGATGCCACTTTTGCAGGCGCTGCAGGTACTATATCTATTGGCTTCGATCACCAATAGCACTAGATTAAAGATTAGGAACAAAAACACATCGCTCAAGTGGTTGCGATTGCATGTAACTTGATTATAAATCACGTCGGGGTCACCAATGCGGGAGTTAGTTGCTCCCACCATGTGTGCGAAATGAAACTAAAGGACTGTGACTTTAGAGGCCATGCAGTTTAATCAAAAGGAACGCTCACGAACTTGTCACGCACGATATGCACATTGATGCAATCACAAATTACTAGTCTAGTCACACATTAGAAATAGTGAGGATCAAAAGAGTAGCCGAAGAGTTTGGTATATTGGGAGATTCGTCCTTTTTTTGTTCCTGTCAAAACCACTAGTGGTGTCCTACCATCGTAGTGATGTTACCCTCATCATTCAGGAGGACGATGTGCTAATCGCCACACCCTTAACACTCAAACATGAGGGTTATTATCGTTTGCAATATATTTACTACTACGATTGATAAGTAAACGTAGTTTTGAAATAAGAACAAGAATATTTATGGAAAAATAAAACATAATTTCTAAGCAATAACGTTGAAAAACTATGTTGCAAAATAAGACCACAACATTGTGGTCTTATTTTTACGGCCGTTTTTGATGTGCTCATCGGAAATCTAGTACTATTGTTGATCGAAGCCAATTGGTAACAGATCGTGAAGACTTGCGTTAAATGCTTCGATGACGTTTGGGTATTTATATTTTGGCTTTCACAAAAGTAATTATTTAACTATGTTTAAATAATAAAATAAAATATTAGTACATTTTGTGAGCACCTACTCCTATACAATCAAATTTTCAGGAAAATACGTACTTTCGTAATGAAAATGAACTAAGAAGGGATCGTGTAAGGTGTACGAGATAATAACTAGAGTCTGTCTATTGAAAGCTGAGGGTGAAAACGAGCGGAAAATTAAAAAAAAACATGTCGTATTCATATCTTTAATTTTTTTTTGTCACAATTTTAAAATATATGTTTACTACCAATTCTATGCATTAATACTGTGTTTTCTTCTTTAAAAGTTTCCGTAGCAGAAAACCTAGGATTTTAAACAGGATTACATAAATAATAACATATTATTTATAAAAAAAAAATATGACATAATATTACACACTAAACCTTTTATGATCGTAAAAGCTTATCTACACATTTTTTTGCTTTATTTTTTCTTAACATTCTGTAATAAACAAATTAATACTCAGCATAAAAATATTCAAGTATCAAATACGTTTTTTCCTGGTTGATCCAGGGATACCTGACCTAATTTATTTAAATTTTCCGCTCTTTTTCACTCTCAGCTTTCAATCGACAGACTCTATTTATAAGCTTCACACGTCTTGTCTAAGGCGTCAGACTGGTGAGGTCGTAAGTTCGAACCCCTATCCAAGTAAACCTACTCTAAGAATATACATATAGGGTGGCAGGGACGTCGACCATACAATACCATGTCATACCATCTGTTACCATAGATATAAATTTAGACTATAAATTTTAACGCAGGGGGATTCAGTATTATGTACTGAACATAATACTGAATCCCCCTGCGTTAAAATTTTTAGTAGGTTATAAAAAAAAATGCTGTTCCATGCAGTTTGACCGCGTAGGTATAGCACTTTTCTAAGAAAAAACTGTTTTTTTTTTTAAACCAACGAAAAATTTTACTCTAGGGGTCTAGATTCATGTGCTGAGTTAATGGTTACAATTTTCGCGTCGATGTCATTGCGGCACTGTAATTAGCTTATTAGAATAATAACATATTTTTGTTTTTTTTGGACAGTTGACAGGAATACCAATTAAAGAGTGGAAAAATAAAACGACCTGTATTTTTTATTTATGATTAATTATCCCTGTATACGACTATCTCAGTCGTTCAGTTAAATATTGACTCCCAAATAAACCAGAGAGGCAATTCCCGCATTTTTAAGAATGTTTGCATTCTAATTTCGATCTTAATCTGTCAAAAATACCTCAAATTTTCCTAAATTTTTGACAAGTTTATGACATTGATTGTCGCTTTTATAAGATCGCAACTAGGTTTTGAACGTTTTTAATTACGGGAATTAAGATTTTAATTATAACTACCCTTATCTATAAATCTAAAACTACCATTAAAAAAAAACAAAATAAAAAAAACTCACCGTGCTCCCTATTCTCGGAAGTCGGAAATTCGAAACTCGAAAGTCGGAAGTTCGAAAGTCGGAAAACTGGAGCACAACACTACACTTCACTAGGTACTATTGTATTACAACATTACCTATCGTGGCAAACGCGGTCCGCGCCTACATCGACTGAGGCGAAATATCTAGCCTTGTGGTTTATATAGTGAGGTTGACGTGGTAGTGTAGTGAAAGATATGCTATATAAAATATTAGTAGCTTTCCAGTGTTATTGGTAAAACATCATCAACCTCTTAAGGGGTCATTGTACTCATCATTATAAACAACTTTTACTATGGGACCAAATATGAAATCACGAAAAAAATCAGCTGTTCCCTACATTTATGTTGGCAGATCTCGTCAAAATAGTCATCGTAGAGACCAGCTGATTTTCTTTTCGCGATTTCGCATTTGGTCCCAAAGTTGTTCATAATGATGAGTACAATGATCCTTTAAGAGGTTGATGATGTTTTACCAATAACCCTGTATATATTATTATACAATTGATTATACAGGCTGTACAATTTTCTAAAAAAAGTATGTCCTTCTATGCTACAAATCCAGTTTAACAATCTTCAGGTGGAGAAACAACCCTTATGTTTTTTTAAGTGATCTGTCAGTTTGTAAGACTTCAATTAAAAAGCCAGAAAGAAAAGATCTTCAGCTTAATTTATTTATTTATTTAAGGAAGAACAAACAGTAGCACAATAACAAATAGTCATAATAACTTAAATTCAAACATCTTTAAACGATTATGCTACCCACTACGTTCTCCACAGATTACAATTTGAGGTATTTATAACTAGCTAGTAACACAGATACAATACATTATATAAATTTGAATCGCGACATTTGCGCCAAAAATGTAAACAAATATAAGCTTATGGAAAAATAACCTTAATTCCTACATAACAAGGTTCAGTTTACGCTACAGCTTTAAACATTTTTATATAATTTTTATAAAAAAAACTTTCTCAATAGTGCTATTCACTCTGAAATCAAACTAATTTTCATTAAAATAAAGTTGATATTTGTTTAACATGAAATACGTCAATTCGAAACACAAATAAAATTTGAATTAACAACAGTCAATATTGTCCCAAAACTGATATCTGTTTTTTTTTTCCAATTTATAAAATAAAAAAAAATAAAAAATTTAACGCCCACTACAACACGCAAAGCGATAACATATTTTAAATCATAGCTCGTACTAAGGTACAACCTTTACAAACCATTGAAGGTTTTACGCACTCAAACCGACCAGCTCAAGATGACCTCCGCTCACAATTATATTACGAAGAATTAGAGGTCAGACTATATTAGTTTTGGTTTTGATACAGTTCCTACACTCAACTTAGTCGTGACGTCACTTTTGGCGTGAATTAAAACAAAGAAATTTACTTGATGACGTTTTTTTTTTTGAAAGGGTAGACATTTTCGAAAGGGCCTTTTTTATTACTACCTATAGGTACGCAAAATCAAAAGTCATTTATTCAAACCAGGCTGAGAATCAGCACTTTTTGCACGTCAAGAAAGTCCCTCAAAACACCCGCCCTTCACCACTTCCTAGTGCTTTAGCTGCGAAGAAGAAGTGGCGCAACCAACTCCCCAGCAGAACAGCTGTCTGTTTAGTTCACTGTCCCCTGATAGGTAAAATTTGGCTAGACTTCCGTAGGTAAAAGAGAGGTTCTATACGTGTTGCCTTTTACTCGACTACAGCGAGGTCTAAAAGGAGGGTAATATTTAACTTTTAAATAATAAATTCCAATTAATTTCCATTTTTTTTCTCGGGGGGAATCTTCAAGAGGCTCCCGACCTCCGGAGAGGGAGGTCGGGGAGTGTGGGATTTTTACCTCACTAAAACCACCCCGGTGATCACCATCAGCACATAGAGGGGGTCCCGGTTCCTCTTAAAATACCAAGTCCGGAACCCCCCTGTGAAACGCCTGTAAGGCACATCCCTGGAGAGACTGTAAAGGTACCTACATCGCCACATGTGAACTACGCATCATACTGTCGTCGCGCAAAATCCTGCATCGCGCAAGCAGAGTTTACCGCGCAACTAGCTTAAATACAACGCCCCGACTCGGTACGCTGATTTTGTATGTAGCTACCAACCAAAAAAACTGAAAAAATTGATATATCGGGACCGGGCTTTTTTATTAGTTCCAGAATTCAGTGAAAGGGGCCGTATTTCATATCAGTAGCCTAGTTCACGTAGTATTTTTTTTTTTTAATAGCTATGCAAACACACGTACGCACGGCTACACATCAAGCTATACATTTCCAGTATAAGCTGATCTCGCATTGTATAAGATTTCCTTACAATGAGAGTTCAGTGTAAACTGGAAATTATAGCTTGATGTGAAGCCGTGTGTACCTACCAAAATATAAGAACATTTCTTGCATGCATGTTTTTTTTTATGTTACAAATCAATTATACAATTTATCATTATATTAAAATAAGGGTATCATTTAAGGTATTACCAATTTAATTAGTTTTGTGTTTCTTAAATAATAGGGTTTGTCCTCCAAATAGTAGATCTGTCACCAAAATGTAGTCACCAAACAATGCAAAATCAGTTCCACAATAAATCACCTAAAATCCTGAGATATAAGGTCTAGTACCAAATAAATGTTTTTGTATGTATTATATTAGGTGTGTCCTAATAAGTATTTAAGCAAACTAATTTAAAGAGATCACCAATAGTAGTAGTTTTCTTATTCACCACGGATCGATTGATATACATAATATGTCGACGGTAGGGCTTGGTCGACGGAGCCCCGCTTCGCGGGGCTCCTACTTCTGGGTGGTTTATAAAAAAATAACCACGAAGGGGATGGCGGGGTCTCTCGACCCCGCCATCCCCTTCTAACCTAACCTGTCCGAGTCGGGGTGCCCTAAAGTCCAGATTGCATCCAGTTTCTCCTGGTAATTTTTCTCGGGTATCATTTAAGCTATTACCAATTTAATTAGTTTTGTGTTTCTTAAATAATAGGGTTTGTCCTCCAAATAGTAGATCTGTCACCAAAATGTAGTCACCAAACAATGCAAAATCAGTTCCACAATAAATCACCTAAAATCCTGAGATATCAACCTGGGAACAATTTTTGTTTATCTGAGAACGAAAATATTTCGTGGCGATAGATCTATTTATTAGGTGATACAACTTGATGACAAATATAAATTTTGGTGATAGAAAATATAGTTCCCTTTTTGTTTATCTGAGAACGAAAATATTTCGTGGCGATAGATCTATTTATTAGGTGATACAACTTGATGACAAATATAAATTTTGGTGATAGAAAATATAGTTCCCTTAAAATAAGTGAGCGATATGAGGCGTGTACTTTTGTATTTTCCTTAGTTTTGTATTTTATAGTCATTTCCGAGCTATCTATCCAGCCATGTAACCTGCCATGTTTTATCTCTGCATCACCCTAAGGTTGACTGGTAGAAAATACCTCAGGCATTTTTAGGGTTCCGTAGCCAAAAGGCAAAAAACGGAACCCTTATGGATTCGTCATGTCGGTCTGTCTGTCCGTCCGTATGTCACAGCCACTTTTTTCCGAAATTATAAGAACTATGCTGTTGAAACTTGGTGAGTAGATGTATTCTGTGAACCGCAATAAGATTTTCACACAAAAACAGAAAAAAAAACAAAACTTGAGAGGTGTCAAGGGACACCCGGATGGAACGAAATTCCTTTCGATTAATTAGTGAAGGAATTGTAATAAAATTTAATTTTTTTAAGTTATAATAATAATTTTTTTATTATTAACAAATATAATGTAATATAAATATATATATATATAATGAAAATAGCTGGCTTGCTTTCTCTATGAGAGAGAGACAGACAGATAAAAACATGCGCACGCCGCACAGCTTACAATAGCTTACTATAGCAAAAAGTGTCGTGACAACTTTTCGTAAGAATTTTTTCCGTCTAGCCCCCTTTCACAACGCGCGATAAGGAACTTCGTTCCAATAAATTTTGGGGGTTCACCATACTTAGAACTGAAACTCAAAAACTTTTTTTCATCAAACCCATACCTGCGGGGTATCTATGGATAGGTCTTCAAAAAAATTATATTGAGGTTTCTAATATATTTTTTTTCTAAACTGAATAGTTTGCGCAAGAGACACTTCCAAAGTGGTAAAATATGTGCCCCCCCCCCCCCTCCCCTATAACTTCTAAAATAAGAGAATGATAAAACTAAAAAAAAATATATGATGTACATTAAACCATGTAACCAACCATCTAAACTTCCACCGAAAATTGCTTTGAACGAGATCTAGTGAGTAGTTTTTTTTTTTTTAATACGTTATAAATAGTAAACCGCAATTTACCTTTCAATCTATCAACTCAAATATTAAAAAAAAATATCAGTTACTTGCTGCTACGGAAGCCTTCATGGGCGAGACCGACTCGCACTTGGCCGCTTTTTAATTATTAAATAAATATAATATATTTGCTAGATGTTAATTAACCATTTCAGCATACTAATAAGTGGGCCTCCTTGATCTAAACACAGATTGCAATTAGATTTGTAATCGTCATTTTATTTGCCAGTTACAATATGTTATTACAGTCCGGCCTGATGAAAGAATGCGTTCTTGACATCTGTCAGTTTCATACAAACGAATACATGTTTGGCGAATGTGAGCTTTATTACTTACTTGAGTTGTCGCACTGCACTGACAGATAAAAGGAACGCATTCTGTCGACGCGGACGGCAGGACTGGCCCTGCAGTCTCGACATAGTTAGCAATAGTTTTCGGTTGCTAAGTCCTAACAATCCAGATGCAAATGTTGATGTAAATGTTTGGTAGTCTCGACACTCAAATGTATCGGTTGTTACCTACCGGTACCTACCTACCTAAAATACCAGTAACAACCGATAAATTTGAGTGTGGAGACCACCAAATATCGTTACATCTGGATTGTTAGGACTTAGCAACCGAAAACGATTGCTAACTATGTCGAGACTGCAGGCCCTGTACACGTTTACTATAAACGGGGTGGCAGACACATCGATGCGCAAACTGTAATCAGGAATTCAGTACCTACATAAGTCTAGACCTGTACCGCAGGTACTTATAGCAGGACATGAATACATGATAAATGATTTTATTTCTGTAAGTAGGTTTGCACAAACACTTTTACAGGTCAATCGTATTTTTTTTTAAACTAGATGAGGCCGGCGTTTCCTATCTGACTACTTTGAGAAGAAAGGGCGAAACAAACTCAGAGGTCACAGTCTCTTTTAAAGTCCAGACAAAATCTTGGTCAGATTATGTGAAGGCTATGTAGATCGGTGTCTGAAATGGTCTTTTGAGGAAAGAACCACACAGATTGAGTGGACCTGTCCAGTCAGTGCATGCAATTGTCAGCAATCGTGCAGCTCAACTCAGAACTAAGGAGCTCAATGATTCGACGAACAATACCGAAGAAAGGACATTTGAGTAGGCCGCATAAATTACTCAAACTGCCAGATAATGATTAAACTAACAGAAAAATACAAAAAAAGCAATGACCGACATAATTCTCACATTCACAATAATTAGAATAATATTGTAATAATCTTTGAGAACCATGAAGATTGGTATCTGAAAATTCTGAAATGGTCTTTTGAGGAAAGAACCACACAGATTGAATGGACCTGTCCAGTCAGTGCACGCAATTGTCAGTAACCGTGCAGCTCAACTCAGAACTAAAAATCTGCAGATCCATAGAAAAGTGAAATACCTACCTACGCGGTCAAAATGTAAGGAACGCCTCATTTTTTTTTTAAATAACCGACGAAGTCTTTCAACGCACGGGACCAGGCCCGGGTCGACGCGAGTGCGTAGTGTTCCACGCGCGCCTCAAAGAGATGTCAGCAACAATGACGGGGTCCGCTAGGGCCAGGCAACTAAAGGAACACGGGTGGGTTTTAGTCAGTAAGAGTGACACGCCCTCCCGCTCGCCCAGAGCGGCAGAAGTTATATTTGATGATTCCTCCAACTAAAAAAACTGTGTATATACTCTGTCCTTTTTCAAGGACATCCGAAAAACGTGTGTACGTTCCGTTACGCATGTCCTGCTTTAAGTACACAATATTAACATCCGCTCAATAAATAGATATTAATAGTTAATTGGCTGTTTTATCAGTTGTTATTTATTTAAATTATTTTATTAATAACGAATGGGATAAAAAATATAATGACTGTGTTTAATTTCCAAGGTGAGCGAAGACTTTTTTAAATTAAAGTGACCCGCCCGGGTTTTTATATGATGTTTATAGATCGTGTCTAGATTTTGCTGGTGATAATAGAATATGTCATGTAAGCCTCTATAACTAGGCAAGAAGACAGTAGATTCCAACGATCCTACTTGGTACACAGCGGACAACGGACGTGGTCCACTCCGTACTAAATCTGCTACAAAATTATCGACAGACTATTGTCTAGATCAGGGATCACCAATGAGTTTATTTGGGGGTCGTTTTTTTTAAATAATACTACAGTCGTGATCCGTTTGCTTGACAATTACTAGCAACCAAGATTAGAAATATCGAAGAAGACAAAGCGCGGGCTAAAATAATTTATTTTTTATATTTTTGGGTAAAGTTTTAGTTATACATTTTACTGTTTACTTAAGGTCCGTACAAGATAGGTCGGTGGTCCGGATCTGGGGGTCTACTCTCTAAGCACGAAATCCGTATTTTCAGCCGAAGTTACGGGAGTTAACTACTCCGTATCGCCTACGGACACAAGACGACTTCGAGACCCGAACTAAAAATTAATGACAACACCACTTGACAGCTACCCTTACTCCCGATGTGTTACTACCCGTCCGAAAAAATTAATTAATCGGGTGTAGGGTTGATTCCAAAGTATCGAACTACTTTCGGATGGTCCCGTTCTTTCTTTGACGGACTTAGAGAGTAGGCCCCTGGACCGAGTTCCGCCTTTTGGTGACCCCTGGTTTAGACGATCAGATTTTTTACGGAACGGACCCTGTCTGCTGTCCGTACCTATCAATTCCCATCGACTACCTATGTATAAGGTGCTCAGCCTGGAGTGAGCTACAGACATGTCTAGTTCGAACTGTTATTTTTATTACTCAAAGAGGCAAAATTATGCACGGGTTAACATAAATAGTTAACTATTGTTTCGACAAGATTAATTATCTATTCTTACCACAGACTAAATAATTTACAAAAAAAAAATACTTCCTGTATTTTTTATTTGTCTCCCATAAAACATAGGTGGCAAACTGTTAGTTTATTTTAGTCTTGCAATGTCACCTGGTTTTTCTTGATAATCTACATACAGGGTGGCAGGAACAACGACGCATACACTGTCGCCATGGTTTCATTACATGATTCTGTTCTGAACCCTTGCGTCAAAATGTGACGTTGGTTATTTAAAAAAAAAATTGTTCAGTACATTTATATCGTGTAAGTATTGCTGGTGTACATCTCCCGCCTACACTACTCCACTAAGGCGGAACACATCGTAGAGTACGTGCGCCAGAAGACGAGGTACATGCCGAGGATGCAGTTACTGGAGTCACACCGCAACGTCAACTTCAAGGCGTTCGTGGTGCGCGTACCGAATTGTTATCTGCCCGTCGTCATGGAAGAAGACCTTTGGTCGCAGGACGTGGTGTTCCGTGGCTTCCGCGGACAAGAACCACAGGACAGCACAAGGACAAGCTAGTGAAGTGCTACTAACATTGTTTTAAGATATTATTAACGCAATTTTGTTTTATTTAAGTAAGTACTTTATATATGTTAGTTTGTAAGCTATATGTATACGGGCCATTGTAGTCTGAAATAAACGTTTTATTATTATTTGACATATCTTGGGATCCTAGGGTCCCGGATCTTTGAAAGGAGTACGAGGGGCCGAAGCTAACTTGCAGAGGCCCTTTACACAATTTTAAGCCTTGAGGCACCCACCGACGATTATCCCTGTATGCTCTATGCTAGTGCACCCAAGGACAACCCCCGGTTGGTGCAGGACTATTGCAGAACACGGGAACAAAACACATTGAGCTATGGGTTTGGGTGGCTATAGTGTATTGGTTACCTAGAACTATGGAAGGACTATAACCCCTGCCTGATCAATGTTTTATTATACACGGAAAAATGGCTCTCACACATAAATATTAATTAACGGGATTCAGTTTTGTCTTAGCGGAGTTCCGTCAGATATTTTTGTTCGTCCATGATTTAGATTTAGGGAAGTGCAATTTACATCACCATCGACATGATGTAGATATGAAAGTTGGTAGCACAAGCAATGTTAACCTTGTAACTGTTGATTATCAAAAAACATGTACCCTACCTATTTATTCATCTATTTGTTAGCTAGCTGAACAGTCAATCCCATACAACCGCATGATTGACTAAAAAACAAACGGACAAACAGTCAAACTGACACAGCTAAACAAAACAGACTCGTCGCTTTTTGTGCTCTACATTGACCCTAGTCACTGGCCCAAAACTTAGCGCTAACTTCGACCTATTTGTGTCTGTTTTTGTTATAGGTAAACTTAAGACTATGTCCTTTTAATTAGATTTAATTAAAGATTTTTTTGGAGGTCGTAGGTCAGTGTGGGTATTGAAGTGTGCTGTGGGTGCTGTACGAGGAGTTTTTTTAGTTATAGTCTACTGCTTTGTGAATCTAGAGGTCACACGAACGACGGCTTAGTAATCCTGGCCCTGCAGTCTCGACATAGTTAGCAATCGTTTTCGGTTGCTAAGTCCTAACAATCCAGATGTAACGATATTTGGTGGTCTCCACACTCAAATTTATCGATTGTTACTGGTATTTTAGGTAGGTACTGGTAGGTAACAACCGATAAATTTGAGTGTCGAGACTACCAAACATTTACATCAACATTTACATCTGGATTGTTAGGACTTAGCAACCGAAAACGATTGCTAACTATGTCGAGACTGCAGGGCCTGTACCCATATTGCGTTTAACATCCGAAGGAGAGCTGTGGTGACCCAGTGGTAACGGCCCTGACTTACGAGTTCAGGTCGTAGGTTCGAACCCAGACAGGCGCTTTACTTTGTGTAAATTATTTCATCACCATTGCTCGCAAAACGGTGAAGGAAGACATCGAGAGGAAACCGGCGTGTCCTAGAACCAAAAATTCAAAAGACGTATGCCATTTACCAACCCGCACTGGGCCCGCGTGGTGGATTACGGCCCACTCCCTCTCACCGAGAGGAGGCCTGTGTCACGGCAGTGGGAACATTATAGGCTCATGATGATGATCCGAAAGATCTTGAAAGATATGCCTAATCCATTGCTAAACTTATAAAATTTTGTATTTAAAACTAGATGAGTTCGGTTTTGACGTGTAAATGGGTTTTTTGAACCAATTTACAGAAGTAAATATCATTTAATGCCGCGGGAATTCTCTCATAGGAAGGACTCACACACCCACCACCAACTACATCGTATACCTACCTGTAGGAACCTTGGATCCGATTCGCAAGTCTGGCAAGATTGCTTTATGGGTTTTCCATTTTTTTTTTCTGAACTAGCCTGAATTCTAGATAATATGTATCCGGGAGATGGCAATAGAATCGCCTCTTACATAGATCATCTTCACCATCATTGGCAGCCTTCTTCCACTCACAGCTGAGTCCACCCTTTAGTGCCATGCTTCCCTGCCGGTCGATTCTGTAACAATCTCACCGTGATAACTCAGGTGAAGTGAGCTATCACCCCACCTGATGCTAGGGATTGACACTATCAACAACTCAATTCAAGCTCACTTCACCTAAGTTATCACGGTGAGATTATTACAGAATAGCTCGACTGGTCTGTGCGAGTCTCACCCAGGTTTTTCCCGCGATCTTCCCTAGATCGTCCACCTGGCCATTAGTCTGCCAACGCTCCTTCTACCGTTTCTAGGCAACCATTTCGTTAGGGCCCACCCCCATTTCAGAGTCCTCCTGTTACACTATATGGAACTTATAACTTGTGAAAAGACGCCTAACGAAGACGAGGGTCACTTGTACTCCTCGTCGTTGTTAGAATTTTTTTGTACCGGACCAAATCTGGGAAACTTTTGGTTACGGAGATATTGAAGGTCAAAATTTCAACTTTTACTGATGTTTTTTTTAGGAAAACAAGCTTTTAATGTTATAACACAATTTTAAATAACCCCACGGTCCCTGTACCGTTGCGTGCACCCATAATCACAATGATTTGCGTGCGTTACGTTGCGCACTACCGCAGACAGCAATTTTTCACACCAAAAAAAAAGTCACTTCCCAGCAATTGTTTTTGTGCAATATTACTTAGTTTGATGTACAGAATGCGTAGGTAGTTGACGGCTATGTGATGGGTGTTTTTACATCCTGTATGGACTTACATAATTGGCGAGATACGGATGTACTCCGCCAAACAATTTGGGACACAGAACTTTGTTATATAATTTATCACCTTGAATATATAGAACTCTTGATACGTCACGAATCGTACTTATAATTATTTTGACAGGAGTTTGACAGATTGTCGGATTAAATGATCAATCAAATTAAAATAACCAGTATACCGCGAGTCACGACTCTAAGGGCTGTGTTATTTATATCTTTATTATTTTAAAGAGGTAGAATTTGTTTGTTTGTTTGTGAGTTTGTATTTTGGGTGTAAATGTCTGGAACTACCAATCGGTTTTCAATAATTCTTTGTGCATTTGAAAGCCCAAGTCTTGAGGAAAGCTATATACTTTTTAACATCACGTTATGACCGTAGAAATTATTCCATATTGTGACATTTATAATTATAAATCGTTCATTTGTGAAAAGCTTGACATAATTCAAAAATAGTAATTTTTAGGTATGATGATTTAAAAGAGTAAAAGTAGCAGTAAAAGTGCGACGAAGCATATTATAGTCACATCTTGCTAGCTCCCTCATTTTTAGGCTTTAGTGTAATGCCGTTTTTATAGCAAATAGTATTTAAAAAGTAAGTAACCGTAATGCTTACAGTTATTTTACAATGAAAATAACGCCCTGCAAGTTTCCAATGTATTATTTGCATATAAATAGAACTGTAAACGCAGCGATTTCTTACCTTTTACACAGTTTTCACATAATTCTAAAAAGTTAATTAAAGAGATTTTTAAAATATAGCTCCGATTAAATGATAAAAATTGAAAACCACGAAATATGACACTAAATTGCGACGTTGCCACTCTTATGGTACAAACGCTCTTAAGTTGCCTACACAAATAAAAAATTATTACGATTATGACCCTTAGGAGACGAGCAAAAAAAAATATTCAGAAAGAATGCTAAGCAAAAACGAAGTGATAGCCCGGGCAGGTGATGCGATGCGACGGGGTGGCAGACGTTTCACGCAGACGAAATTGCTGGCAGAACCTAGTTCATTATAAAATAATTATATTGGATTTTGGATTGTATTGTATTGAATCATTGAGTTCCCTTCAAAATGGTTGAGCTGAATGGTGTTGATCCATACGCCATGTTCGTGAACGGGTGCCGTCAGTAGGCACTGGTCATTTCTTAGCTGCCACGGCTTATTTTAATTCCATAATTGTTTTTATCTTTTTATTATGGACGCTTTTAACATGCACATCTTTCTACATCGTTCTCACATGTATAATTACAACATGAATGATGTTACCACTTTTTTGTAACAATATTTTGATTTAAAAGAGTGTCCATGGAGTTTCTTGCCCGTTCTTCTCCATAGGTACCTACTACGCTTTGGAATGGGCAACTAGCTTCATCTTTCTAACTGACCGACCTCTTGACAATTCAAAAGTGCCTGTAATTTTACTGGTTTATTTGAAATAAATGCTTTGAGTTGGAGTTGAGTTTGAATTACCTAATTATAATTTGCCTGCTTCATTGATCTGAGTTTATTTCGGACATTGTGACATCGGTTAAGGGAAAACCTCGTGAGGAAACCTGGACTTATAGTTAATGTAAATCTGGAATCGCCAACCCATCTTGAGCAAGCGTGGTGATCAATGCTATCGTGCCTTCTCTGTATGATAAGAGGTCTTTGTCCTGCAGGGAGACAATAAACAAATCAATCTGCCTTGCAGCTTGTCGGCGTCCAGTCTAACCGGACGCAGGTGAATACCAGTATTTTACATGGAGCGACTGCCTATCTGATGTCCACAACCCAGTTACTGGGTAATACGATACCTTGGTTAGACTAGTTGTCAGACTTATGGGCTTCTCACGACCCGTAACGACTGTCAGAGATCTACGAATGACAGCCGGGATGACGGCTTAACGTGCTTTCTGACGTCTCGACATGTAATGAATGGTCACCCATCCACGTATTGACCGTGGCTTATTTAGCCAAGAGCCCCGAGGATATGTTCTATAGTAAAGACTTTTATCGATACTTCACATGGCTTCTTGAAAGCATCCATAGAACAAATAAACTTATTTCTTTGTTACCAACCCACATTGGGCCTGAGTGGTGGATTACCGCCCACTCCCTCTCAAATAAAAGGGGCTTGAGACCTAATGAAACATTATCTCTAGGTTGGTTTCTTGTTACGCTATCTAATAACCCCTTTAGACAACATAACCGAGATGTCCCCAGATTTAACCCAAGGCCTTTCAACAGTCGTGCTTGCGACCATTAGATCATGATTCAGAATGATTATTGTGGCTAAATAATAACCACCGTACGGGTCGATTGAAAGTTAAGCTATGAATGCCGCGGTCGGTATGTGGATGGGTGACCATCCTTTACATATCGAGACCCCTCCGTCCTTCGGAAAGCACGTTAACCTGTTGGTCCCGGCTGTCATTCGTGGATCTTTGACAGTCGTTGCGGGTCGTCAGAAGCCCAAAACTCAGACAACCAGTCTTACCAAGGGGTATTGTGTTAGCCAGTAAATGGGCCAAAGAGGTTACCATCTCACCGTGAACACTTAGGTGAAGTGAGCGTGGAGTGAGCTGTCAGTGTCGTCCCACTGATGCTAGGGATTGACCAATCATAATCGAGATTTTAATAACTCAAACTCAAAGCATTTATTTCAATTAAACCATTTACAGGCACTTTTGAATTGTCAAGTGGTCGGTCAGTCAGAAATATGAAGCTAGTTGCCCATTCCAAAGCGTAGTAGGTACCTATGGAGAAGAACGGGCAAGAAACTCCATGGACACTCTTTTAAATTATATTGTTACATACATATTAGTTACATCATTAATGTTGAATATAGGTATAATTATATGTGAGAACGATGTAAATAAGACGTACACGATGAGTGTCCAGTGTACAGCAAATATAAATTTAAACTAAACAGTCCATAATAAAATAATTAAAATAAGCCGTGGTGGCTAAGAGATGACCAGTCCCAACTGACAGCGCCCGTTCACGAACACGACGCATAGATCAGCACCATTCAGCTCAACCATTTTGAAGGGAGCTAAATGATCCAACACACGCGCCACCGTCAGCGAGACATTTGAGTGAGCATGACATTATATCAGCCGCCAGGGCACATTCAAGTCAATGAAAGGCATTACCCGGTAAATGGTAGCTCGATAGTACATAGTACTCACACTTGTTCTATGCAATTATATAATACAAAGGAGATTGAGTTTATACAAAGCAAAGGTAGTCTTACAATCTTCTGCAGCTCCAACAGTATTTTCAAATGTTAATCAATTAGTTGTGGTTGTGGAGCAGGACCAGCATTGAGCCAGGCATTTTTATCAGCGATATAATCCCCCAACTTATAATATGCCTGGCTGCATAGTGTGCGTTTTTTACAAACTTTGAATTACTCGTACGTCTCATTCAGTTGAAGAATTCTGAATCTTCCTTATTCTTTCTTAATCTTTTTCGTTTGCTTTTTAAACACAGGAAAAAATGCCAAAATGGACAAATCAGACACAAACCACCACACACCAGCCACCGAAGACTACCTACAGTATTGTCTCTCCTTCTCTCTGGCGCTGTCAACAGCTAAAGCGCAGCCACTGTCGGACTGCATAGAAAAGAAAGAGAAGCGCGATGACACAGAGCTGGTAATTTATTGCAAAATAAGAAGCAATTGTATTTACAAAATCTATTGATTGGACAAAAAAATGAAAACACTATCACGTTAATAATGTTGCTTGAAGAACAATCTGAAAAAACAAACAAAATGATTGCATATATACTAGTAAGGTTTTTAATCGTTAAAATAAATTTTTAGAGTTATCTTCGTGACAAAAGTCAACTAACTAATTTGGTACGATAGAAAAAATTATATCGTACCAAATTGGTATATTCTGTTTTCAACACACTATCTAACTAGCATATATCCTGAAGAATATCATATATTTTTCTGATTTTGTTTACTGCAGTGGATCATATACTTTTAGGCATTATAAAACTTGCATTTAGGCCATGTAGTCCCCTTAGACCGCCCATTATCAGCTCGCCGTTCGATAAGGATCAGGCCCGGGTCAACGGCGCGTTGTGTTCCACGCGCGCCTCAAAGAGATGTCAGCACCAATGACGGGGTCCGCTAGGGCCGATGCCTGCTAGGGTTGCGGGAAGGTTCGAGAAGGATACCGTGGTACCTGGCACAGGCAACTGAAGGAACACGGGTGGGTTTTAGTCAATAAGAGTCTGACACGCCCTCCTGCTCTGCCCAGAGCGGGAGAAGTTATTTGATGATTTCCCACCCTCAAAAGAAAAAAGACCGCCCATTAAATCACACTATACTTATAAAATTTCTACATTTATATATCTAATTTATATTATGTACATAATAAAGAGTAAGTCTTGTATTCAATTGAACTATCAGAAAAAAAACCAAACAATTTTCAAACAAAACAAACAAACAATCGAACTGCAATCCTTAGATCAGAAAATCACAGACATTCTTAGATACATAGATTAATTCATTTGCACGAAATATGGTAATTTACAGATTTTTTTACACATAGGTAGTTCTTACGCAACTTAATTACTTAATTAAAGACTTGAACTAAAATTAATTGGTATAACACTAACCAAATAATTTATAAGCATTAAACATTAACTGTAAATAAAGAGAACCAGTTATAAACTTTTTGTACTGAACAAGTTTTTTTTAAACGGAAGTGTTTCAAGGTCTTAGTTCATTCGTCCATACAGTGATTGATTCCGTCTCTTTAGTCGTGTTTCGTAAAAAAAAAAATAACAATACTTTATCCCTTCAAATATGGTTGCAAAAAAGAGATGGAACTGTAGCGGTATCTACATCGCCACAGGCGAGCTGCGCGTCATACTGACGTCACGCAAATCCTGCATCGCGCAAGCAGAGTTTACCGCGCGACTAGCATATCACGACTTCCCGACATCAATCGTTGGGCAGTTGCCCACTAGACACGACACCCGTCTAGTCGGAGGATTCTCCCTTTTCTATGGAGGTATGAGTGAACTTTACACTCTGGTTCCTCGTACCTCTATAGAACTATACAATACTAATATACATGCAATAATTCTGTATTTTTTTTCAGATTCTTATTCAAGCAACATATTAACGTGGTAGTTTTTTTAAACAAGTAATAAGTCAGTATGTGAGTTATAGTAATCACAAAATGTAAATCAATGTCATAAAAATAATAAATTACGCAATTAAAATAGCAACAAGTTTGATTTTGTCTAGACTCTAGACTAGACTGTCCTATGGAACTGGACCAGCATGTTTCCAAGCATTCTTATCTTGGATATAATCTTCTAATTTGTAATAAAATCAAAAGTCATTTATGCAAATTAGGCTGAGAATCAGCACTTTTTGAACGTCAAAATCACATAAGACAGTCCCCCCAAAACGCCCACCCTTCACCACTTCCTAGTGCTTTAGCTGGGAAGAAGAAGTGGCGGAATAAACTCCCCAGCAGCACTGCTGTCTGTTCAGTTAGAAGAACTGGATTCTATATAGTACTAAGTAATTAACATTACGAAACACAAAAATATTAAAATTATTTGCCATAATTATGTCAGCTAGCACACGCCAACATGCTTGTTTACAAAGCGAATTTTTTATACGATTTTTAAATTGTCATTCTTTTGATTGCAACTGCTGAGCACGGTCCTGTGTTCGACTCCCGGTAGAGTGTTATTTAGGTATTTCCATCAGGAATTTCTCGTTAATAGCCTGGAGTCTGAATTTGTGTCCGGTTGATGGCAATAGGCTCGCCCTCTATTACATGAGACTCAAAGATAAATGGCAAAATGTGGGTGTACTATACTTAAGTACACTTCTGTCTACCCGTCGGGGAACACTGGCGTGATGGTATGTTATGTTAGAATATAAAAAAGATTGTAGTGACTTAGACGAAGCAATCTTAGAATCGTAGCACGTGGCGTTGTATAATTGTTTGCCTACACCCTTGAGAAAAGTCTGGAGTTAATGTATTCAATGTATGACGTATTTCGCCTTTCTCCTTCGTTTGGCGGCCATCTTTCATTGTCATTGTCAATGTCATTATACCATAAGAGAGATGTCATAAGAGTACTCTAGACAAGCGGGGCTAACACGGCCACTGTGCTAGGCTTGAGTCACGCATTTTATCACAAATTGTGATAAAAATTTGTGACTCAAGCTTATCACTGTAGGCCGTGCTCGCCCCTCATGGGTGGCAAATCTTCTCAGGCAAGCTTGTTTGGGGTGCGATGAAGTCCACGGATTAATAAATTAGATCAATGTGTTGGAGCTTGGAAATCTGGCATCGTTGAAAACAGGTCTTGTTTCGTTTCTAAAAAAAATCTAGATATATCATTCGTCAGTCTCATTTATTTGTCAGTGTGTTTATGTTTTGTTTTGCAATTTTATTTATTATCAAACAAATTATTTAAATATTCGTTATTGTTGTTATCTTGCAATAGTTTATTTTATTTACATGAGTTATACTCATTACAGTAAAAAACAGATTTACATCCGTTACCTCACACTTCAAGTCCAGTTGAAAACCAGCGTCGGGCGCTAGTTGTCTGGCATTTTTGTTGAACTGGGCCTATTTGGCGCAGACGCGAAGCACACTTCCCTTCAAATGTCTCACAACACATTTTACACTTTTTATTTGTTTTCTTTTTTGAATATTTATTTTTCTTATGTATGTGTTCTGTTGTATGCCTTGTAGTCTGTGCTAAATAAATGTATTTTTTCTTTCATTTCATTTTAATTTAAAATAATAATAGCACCGATAATAGAAAAGTAGGTACCTACCTAAACAATCTGTCTAGCCTTTTCCAAAATATGTGTGGGTCGGCTTCCAGTCTAACCGGATGCAGCTGAATACCAGTATTTTACTTGGAGCGACTGCCTATCTGACCTCCACAACTAAAACTAGTAAAACTAGTTGTCAAACTTTTAGGCTTCTGACTATCCGTAACGTCTGTTACAAATCTACGAATTGACAGCCGGGACCAACTGCTTAGCGGGCTTCGCAAGGCACGGAGGGGTCTCGATTTGTTATGAATGGTCACCAATACACGAACCAACCAAGCGTAGCTATATCCGTGTGGCTTTTATAATTTACCCATGAGCCCCTCCCCTCCGCAACGAACATACAACTTCTTCCCATAATAAAGTCGATGAAAAAAGATTATAGTCACTTAGACGAAGCAATAGAATTAGATACACTAACCAAGGATCGCAGCACGTGTCGTTTTATAAGTTCTGCCCTTGAAAAAAGGCATACTTAATGTATTCAATGTATGACGTATTTCGCCTTTCCCCTTCATTTGGCGGCCATGTTTCATTGTCACTGTCAATGTCACTCCACTCATCTACTCTTATGACATGAATCCCATAAATCAGGGGTAGCAAACCTTTTCACATTAAACGTGACATTTTATTTAATAGTTATTTATGCAACTGTTGTATAATAAAGGGTATTAAAACTCGAATGTAGGTTTATCACTCGAGGTAAAGCCGAGTGTGATAATGAGTATCACATGAGTGTTTTAATACCTAATTATGTAAAGTTGCATACAAGACTTTATCTACACCCATGATATGAATCCTCTATTAAAGATTCTGAAACCATAGGGTGTTGTACAGTGTTGTAAGAACCCTATGTAAATTCATGGTAAGTTTAATTGCTGAGTATCTAATACAAACAAACTAAGAAATATCTGGTGGTGTGTTATCAAAGCTTGTATCATCTATTTTTGTAAACAACAAAGTAATAGTTTTTCGCAATGCCTATTATTATCGAACAAAAATGGCGGAATACGACGTGAATTCGAATAATCTATAAGTATTTTTTTTTAAATTAGTAGCTTTATTAGTGAAACGCGCGAGCATGACAATGGTGCCGATTCCCTTGTTCACAAACAAACTAAATTTAAGTTGAGTGCATCTTTTTCTTTCTATTTCATTATGAAAAGGACAGAAGATAAATATTAGTTTAGTCCTGTCAAATTAGTTAGCACCTGACGTAATTTGATGTAATTTTAGTAGTCAACTTTTTAATCACGTCTAAACTTGTATGGCGTAGTGTCAGGCGCCGATTAATTTGACAGGACTAAACTAAAATTTATCTTCTGTCCATTTCATAATGAAATAGAAAGAAAAAGATACACTCAACTTAAATTTAGTTTAGTTTGTGAACAAGGGAATCGGCACCATGGTTCTTTTTTCTAATTCATAAAGATACCACGAATTGAGTAGTGAGAATGTGGCTGTTTGATGAGTAAGGAAGGGATCGAGTTCGAGTTGCATAATGAGATTTAGTACAACATTATAACATTCGTTTGGATGATATTTTAGTTACTATGAGACTGGTTGTTTTAATGTTGGCAATAAGCTAACTGTTTCAGAAACTTTTATAGAGGATTTATAGCATGGGTGTAGATAAAATTAATTATAACACCGATAACTTAGAAAATTAAATCAGCATAAAAATAAATTATCCTTAAAATCATTTTTAAAAAACGTAAATTAAAAATTTAAAAAACCCCCGACACAAAAACCTACCTAAAAAAAGTACGAAACCATTTTGGGCACATTTGTAGAATTTTGGTTCTTCCATCCCCACTTTAACCCACCATAACTCTTAAACGGCTCAATCGATTTTTATAAAACATAGCTAAGAACACTCTCGATTAAGTCTCATTTCATCCAAAAAAAACTAAACTGAAATCGGTTCAGTGGTTCGGGCGCTATGATGCCACAGACAGACAGACAGACAGACACACAGACAAACAGACACGTCAAACTTATAACACCCCTCTTTTGCGTCGGGGGTTAAAAACAATGTTAACCTATTTCAGAAAGAATTGCTGAGCAAGAGATTCTCAGAACGGGCCAAGTGTTATTAGGTTTTTTCATCTGGAATTTCTCAGTCGCAGCCTGGAGTCTGGATTGGTGGCCGGTTGATGGCAATAGGCTCGCCCCCTATTACATGGGACTATAAAACACAACAGGCGAAATATGGGTGGACTCTACTTAGGTATACAGCTCGCGCGATAAGAGTTTGGCTTTGACCGTTATTGCGCAGAAATCAGAAATTGGGTATCAACGGGCAATTAGCGGGGTGCGGGGCGGGTGTGTAGGCGCACGCGGTGCTCTGATTGGCGCTCCAGTCGTTCCCTGCCTCTCGCATCGATACGACGTACCGCGCACTCCTGTTGTACAATCAAAAGTTCAAAAATCCGAAGGTCAAAGCCAAACTCTTATCGCGCGAGCTGTACTTCTGTCTCATCCTTCAGGGATTACAGACAAAATGTTATGTTACAATACAATCATTATTATTATTTTTTTGATTGGGGACTCTCTTTTGACATAAAATCCAATACAATTAGTTTTTCAGTGTTAGTTTTAATCATGCAGGCAGTTTGAGTAATTTATACGGCCTACCCGAATGTCCTTTCTTTGATATTGTTCGTCGAATCGTTGAGCTCCTTATGTTCAGAGTTGAGCTGCACGATTATTGACACATGCGTGCAATGACTGGACAGGTCCACTCAATCCGTGTGGTATTTCCCCATTTAACATGGTCTTCACATGATTTGACCAAGATTATGTGTGGACTTTAAAAGAGACTGTGACCTCGGAGTTTGTTTCGGCCTTTCTTCTCAGAGTAGTCCGATAGGAAACGCCAACCTTATCTAGCTTTTAAAATATGATCGACGAGTAAAAGTGTTTGTACAAACTTATTTACAGAAATAAAATAATTTATCAGAATTTTAGCTTAAGTAGGCATCGTAGATTATTAAATTTATTTCTAAAATCAACGCCGTTCCCAGAATTTATGCCAGTTTCGCCATTCTTGCAATAAACGCTTATATTGAAATACTAATTTAATTTGAGTTAAAAGGCCTGCCTGCTAGAATTATTCATCAAGTCTGAACATATCCACTGTGATCTTAATAAGATTATATTACTTTTTCATAGACTACTATTATTAAGGTCAGTGTAAGGCTCTTCTCACAATGCGAGTTTATAAAAACTTTTTTATAAAAAAAAACAACCGACTTCCAAAAAAAACACTACAAAGTGAAAAATAACTTTAATTTCGGAAGTCAGTGTCTTTGTTTCCATCGACTTCCGAAATTAAACTTATTTTTCACTTTGTAGTGTTTTTTTTGGAAGTTGGTTGTTTTTTTTATAAAAAAGTTTTTAACCATTTTTAGTACTTAGTTAGTTTTTTTTACAAAAATCGCTCTTGAACTAGATGGTGTGATTAGGGTTAAAATTAGTGAAGAACCAACTTTTTCCTCAAAAAAGCTGAATTTACAGAAAAAATCATAACTTATCATGATAGCTCTAGTATTCAGCATTAATTAACAGAAAAAATAATGGTTTTTGTTGAAATTACAAACAAATTGGTAATAAAAGTAGAAATTTCGTACATAAAAGACAAAAAGGAAATATTTGCGGAACCCTTGGGTAAAAATGGTTAAAAATTTACATTGTTATAGTTATTATCTGGTTTATCGAATCCTGAACGGTGGACCACTACTTACGCCACACCCTGTACCTATATGATAGTTACGCGGTAAACTCTGCTTGCGCGGTGCAGGATTTTGTGTGACATCAGTGCAAAGCGTAGTTCTCATGACAATGTGGTAATGTAGATACCGCTGCAAATGAATTGTTGGTTCCTCACGTTGTTATCCTTCTCTGCTTTTAGAGCAGTGGTGGTCAAATTAACTGCACAAAGTTAAAAGCCTGCCTGGGTTCGAATTCATGTCCTATCACAACTCGTAAGTGGGCGTGTTACCTCAAGACCGCCACAGTATAATCAGCCTATAATGTTCCCACTGCTGGGACACAGGCCGCCTCTCTTCGAGAGAGAGTGGGCTGTCATCCAGCACGCGGGCCCATTGCGGGTTGGTAGATGTCACATGTCTTTGAATTTTTCGTTCTAGGACATGCCGGTTTATATTATTATTATGATTAAGGCACATCAACAACACTAACACAAACATTTACAAATAAAAGAGAACAAAGACATGGACTAGTGTTTACGTCAATTACAGACGTGCACAGCATTCACAACAAAATAGAAGAAAAAACACAGTATTCACGTTACAAAAATAAATAAAAATACAATATAAGAACAAAAGTTCTGGCTAAAATCTCGGTAGTAGAGAGAATACCCTCATCGACATAAACATTGACCATTTTTTATTTTGCTGTCTTCAATCTTCCCCTCATTTATAATCTTAGATCTAAAACGCTTGGGATGGTCGTGGAAGATATCCAAATCATAAAGATTGCAAAAATTGTTGTACGTCGACGTTAGCCTAGCCAACGGAGCATTCCTGCCTAAGTTGGTTTTATAACGAGGGACATTGAAAAAGGACGTGCATTTTCTTCGAGCATTAAGTTTGGGTTTCTTCACGATGTATATATATATATATACGAACTCAATACATCAATCAATTATGTCAAGTAAAATGTAAAACCGCACTATTGAAAAAAAGTTTTTTTGGTATTGCACCACTCATATATAATAGAGTACCTAACATTATAAAAAATATGACTACATTAAAATTTAAAAGGGCGCTTAACGAATTTTTAATTATGAAAACTTATTAAGTACACGATTGACGATTTTCTTAATGATGATTCACTAACTGATTGACATAGGTACTGTTATTCTGATTGACATAATTATTGCGATCCTCTCATTGACCCATTTTATTTTATTTTATTTAATCGATTATCACGCTGACATTTTTAATAATATTTATATTGTAATTCCAATGATCTGACTTATTGCTAATTTTTAATTTGGAATTGAAACCTTTGCATGCCCATGTGACGGTAAAATATGGAGAACTTTATTATAAAAAACACCTATGTATACTAAACCCATGTTTGCAAGGAAATAAATGATTTGATTTGATTTGATTTTCCTTCACCGTTTTGAGAGCAGTGGTGATGACATCATTTACATAAAGTAAAGCGCCTGTCTGGGTTCGAACCCACGACCTACAACTCGTAAGTCTGGGCCGCTACCACGGGTCTACCACAGCTAGGCATATCTATCTATCACATTTCTAAAGCAGCTGTTGGTATTAAAAGCTTTCAAATGAATTTCAACTGACCCCAACATAAATACTTGACATTTTCCAGTGTTACTTGACTTTTTAAAGTCTAGTCTTAGATTAAAACTTCAAGACTTCCAGATTAAGTATTGTTATCGGTAATGACAGACTTCGGCAGGATATTCTTAGCGGTGCGGAGCATGAATTTTAATAGTTTATTATGTGATCACCAGAATTTTCGCCAGTGTGTACTTAGCCTAACCCAGCCCACGTATTTAGACCACGGATAATCAAGCACGTACGTCGTCACTCGAGCAGAACGAGATATTTATAAACAGCTTATAACATTTAATTTAATACTTAATTAAATTATCTTGATACTTTGGGTAGGTACTCATTTATTGCAGTTTTGTTCTAAAGAGAGTTGGACTGTGTAAAGTATGATATGGCTAGATATTACCACGAACATTTAACTAACGTAATTCAGAAAGATGAAGCTAGTTGCCCGTTCCAAAGCGTTGTAGTTCATATGGAGAAGAATGGGCAAAATACTCAATTGACACTGTTTTATTTATTTATTGAAGGACAACCAACAAAACATACTTACATCAAAAATACATGTTAAAAATACCCATATTATTTTTACATTTTATTGTGTAACCTTAATTAAAGGTGGCCACGGCATGCATTGCATAGGTATTTAATGGGAATTGTATGTTATTATTGTAGTGTATTGTCTGTATTGATTTGTCAGAAATTGTTTTCATGTGTATTTGTGTATTCTGTGTGTGTCTATCTGGATTTATTTTTAATTTAATTTGTTTGAGTTTCATTTTATTTTATTTTATTATTTCTGCTTGACATTATTGTGGACATTATGGATTGTAATCTGAAATAAATGAATTATTATTATTGACCATACAAAAATTCAATTAAATTAATTAAATAATAAAAAAATATATAATAATAATAATAAAAAATAAATAAATTATATAGTTACTAAATATTAGTTACAACATCGAAGTGTATTTGATAATACCACGACTGACTATCCAGGATGCCTCTCACGAACATTTAAGTATCGCCATTCAGAAATATCGCTCATTATCAAAAAGGAAGACTGACATAACTAAAACATCTACATTATTGAGTTATTTATTTATTTATATAACACTTTAAGCACACAAATGTACAGAGGCGGACTTAATGCCATAGGCATTTTCTACCAGTCAACCTTTGGGAGTTAAGTACAGGTGAACGCAGCAAATTTTATTCTCTTTGCTATTTGCTTTAGAAACGACATTACACTAAAGCCTAAAAATGAGGGAGCTAGCAAGATGTGACTATAATATGCTTCGTCGCACTCTTATTGCTACTTTTACTCTTTTAAATCATAATAGACAAAAAAAAATGTTTTTAATTATGTCAATCTTTTCGCAAATTAACGATAAAGCTCGTTGCTCATTCCAAAGCGTAGTAGGTTCCTATGGAGAAGAACAGGTAAGAAGATCAACGGAACGCTAAATGTGAAGAAGGCTGTGGTTTTTTTGGGGACTAACTACAGTATTATTTTTTCAAATATCGCAGCATCATGCTGATGAGATAGGAGCCTTTTTGGCCTCGCACAGGTCTTCTCTTTATTTTTGTTGTTCTCACTATTTTGTTAGTTTCAATCTTAGATAAACTTATAAGTATAAATGTTCTTTTGTCATTGTTTTCGTGATTTTCTTATTTGTTTTTATTGTTGGATTTCCTGCGTGTCCCGAATTAAAATAATTTTCTTTCTATTCCCCTATTTTTCCATGTATATACTCCTTTATTTTATTTTTTTGTGTTTCTATTGCCGGTGCGTTTCCCAAATATTTTTTTTTATTCAAAAGTGGACCATGTGAATACCTCGCACAAATGTAGACAGACCAATCTCAGTAAATGTGACTTTTTGGAGTTGCTCATAGTGTACCGAATACTTATCATAACATCAAGCCCGTATACCCGAATTGTTAGGCAAAGGTGTACATTATATAATATTTACTTTGGAAAGTATTATATTTTTTTTAATTATTGTGAATGTGAAGATTAAGGTTTATTACTTTTTTTATTTTTTATTTCTTAGTTAGTTTCACGATCTGGCAGCTTGAGTAATTTATGCGGCCTACCCAAATGTCCTTTCTTCGGTATTGTTCGTCGAATCGTTGAGCTCCTTAAGTTCTGAGTTAAGCTGTATGATTACTGACAAATGCGTGCACTGACTGGACAGGTCCGCTCAATCTGTATGGTTTTTCCTCAAAAGACCGTTTCAGACACCAATCTACATGGTCTTCACATGATCTGACCAAGATTATGTCTGGACTTTAAAAGAGACTGTGACCTTTGAGTTTGTTTCGACCTTTCTTCTCAGAGTAGTCAGTTAGGAAACGCCGACCTCATTTCAAACTCAAACTCAAACTCAAAGCATTTATTTCAAATAAACCAATTACAGGCACTTTTGAATTGTCAAGGGGTCGGTCAGTCAGAAAGATGAAAGGCACCTGACCTCCGGGGTCGGAGAGTGTGGGATTTTTACCTCACTAAAACCACCCCGGTGATCACCGTCAGCACATAGTGGTGGTCCCGGTTCTTGTTAAAAGACCAATTCCGGAACCTCCCTGTGCAATGCCTGTAAGGCACATCCCTGGGAAGACTCTAAAGGGGCTTCCCCTGAGCCTCGCTATGCACGGCAGCACGTGACCACCGTGCCACCGTCTTCCCTGGTGTCACTCGGTGGGCGGACAAAGTCCCCACTCTGTGCGCTCGCGACCCCAAAGGCCCACCTACCTTGGCTGGTAAGCGGCTTTCGGCGTATTAGGCGCCAAGGCACTTTTCCTGACCTAGAAATCGAACCCAGGCTTGCGACCAATCGACCTACGAGGTAGTATTTTATTTATTTATTTATAACCAACTTATATTTACAGTTTGCACCACAAATACAAGTTATCGGTCCTGGGTTTGACTCCCGGGTCGGTCAA
Organism: Brachylomia viminalis; assembly: GCA_937001585.2. Classification (NCBI taxonomy): domain Eukaryota; kingdom Metazoa; phylum Arthropoda; class Insecta; order Lepidoptera; family Noctuidae; genus Brachylomia; species Brachylomia viminalis. Next base: position 11,235,427 of record OW443320.2, on the reverse strand, counting down.
ATGTTTTTGGGGTTTTCCATCTGGATTTTGTCAATAGCGTCCTTTTTTTTTGGGGGTGGGTAATCATCACTTCGACCGCTCTGGGCGGAGCGGGAGGGCGTGTCAGACTCTTACTGACTAAAACCCACCCGTGTTCCTTCAGTTGCCTGTGCCAGGGGCCACGGTAACCCTTTCGGACCTCAGTAGCATCCTGGAGTCTGGATTAGTGCCCGGTTGATGACAATAGGCTCGCCCCCATAAACAATAACTGGCGAAAGGGTTTATTTATTTATATTAAAAAAAAAATATATTATAATAATTTATTTAATTAATTGGGTAGTAATTAGGGTTGTACTTTAGGTACATCTCTGCCTATTCCTTCGTAATAGAGGCGTGATGTTATGTAAATAAAATAAAACATTTAGTAGCGCTACTCGTAGAGGCTATTTTATCGCCATTCGTAGAGGCTATTTTGTCGCCACTAGTAGAGGCTATTTTATCGCCACTCGTAGAAACTATTTTGTCGCCATTCGTAAAGGATATTTTATCGCCACTCGTAGAGTATATTTTATCGCCGCTCGTAGAGGCTATTTTATCGCCGCTCGTAGAGGCTATTTTGTCGCCACTAGTAGAGGCTATTTTATCGCCACTCGTAGGAACTATTTTATCGCCATTCGTAGAGGCTATTTTATCGCCACTCGTAGAGTATATTTTATCACCACTCGCAAAGGCTATTTTATCGCCACTCGTAGAAACTATTTTGTCGCCATTCGTAAAGGATATTTTATCGCCGCTCGTAGAGTATATTTTATCGCCACTCGAAGAAACTATTTTATCGCCATTCGTAGAAACGAAATTTATCGCCATTCGTAAAGGATATTTTATCGCCACTCGTAGAGTATATTTTATCGCCGCTCGTAGAGGCTATTTTATCGCCGCTCGTAGAGGCTATTTTGTCGCCACTAGTAGAGGCTATTTTATCGCCACTCGTAGGAACTATTTTATCGCCATTCGTAGAGGCTATTTTATCGCCACTCGTAGAGTATATTTTATCACCACTCGCAAAGGCTATTTTATCGCCACTCGTAGAAACTATTTTGTCGCCATTCGTAAAGGATATTTTATCGCCGCTCGTAGAGTATATTTTATCGCCGCTCGTAGAGGCTATTTTAGTGCACCCAAACACTATGTCTAGCGTATCTACTTTTTGCCTACCTGACCTTCGGTTCAAATCATTCTCTAGAACAATGACTAATAATTAAAACGCATTCCGCGCACCCACAAACCCACCATCCTTTTCCATGCCTCGGTAAGCGCCACTTAACCGCATCGATACACAGACGATGACAAAAGAAAAGCAATTATAAATATTTCTTTCTTGACTGTTTGAAAAGTGGAGCAAGGTTTAAAGTAAATATTGTCCAAATTAATAATAATTGTATTGTTACAAAAACATCTGACGATAATTTTGTCACGCAGACATCAAAAAATCTTTACAAGACGAGCCAATAAGAATATAAAAAATTATGTTTACTTCCGGATTCTGGTAGACAGAGCACGAATGCCGGAGATATACAAGGTTAGTTTTCAAGCCAGGATACCAAGCTAGATCCTTGATATATTACCCTGTCTTGCTGTACTGGCTTGACACATGCTTGTACTGTTTACATGATCGCAGAAAATTTTCAGCCAGTACCTACAGTACAACACGTGGTTACGGACAGAAAAACAAAACGCTTAGTCACTGCACATTATGTAATTGAAGTGTTATGGGGTAGAGTACAATAATAAAAGGACTCGTTAAGTAAATTACTTGTATTATTGCGTACATTCCATGATATAGATTACACAACTTCCATAATATAGATTACACACTTCCATAATATAGATTACACAAATAACACACGTCAAGAGACGGAAGATAAACTTGTACGAACAAAACAGATAAATGCTTGATATAATGAGAGATTACTTGGGAGATATTAAGGCTAGAGGTTGCTGCGGAATTATAAGGGACGTGATTTCGATTCGCGGAACCTTATATAGGTACCCTTAGATTTGGTCAACTGGCAAGGTCGACTGAGGTCGTTTGCTTCTAGGTACGATAAAATGCAACATCATAATTATGTGTTTCATTTTACGGTCGAACGCACGTTCCGTTTCCTCAAAGATATTATGTAAGTACATGACTCAATCAAGGATGGGTAGTGTAAATTATTGATAAATAAGTTATTTAAGATATTGTGTGTGTTGCAAATATAGTAAACAACTAATAGTGGTGATATATATTTTGTTTGACAATGTCAGATAATTACATATCATAATCCTCGTTTGTTGTCTATGACGGAACGAAACGTCAATGTGACATGACAGTTGACATGGAGATGACAAACGAAGATTATTTTATGAATGAGGGTAAGCAATGTGCTGTCTAATGTATAGTGTTACAATTAGTTTTTAAAGATAAATAATAAACCAGCAGTGGTAACTATTACACAATCAATCGAATACTAGCTTCGCCGGCCACATGAAACCAATAACCCATAATAATTGTTAGCTATATAATTATTTCCCTATCAACTATATACAATATGGTACTTAAAGAATTGAGAATTGAATTGAAGTTATTACACAAACCGGGATAGTAACAAGAAACTGGGCATCCTAAATAGGTACGTACGAAACGTACGATCCTTCCGCAACAGCTGACTGGTGCCGGCCCGCTTCGGGCCTGGGGGGGGGGAGTGAGGTGTTTAACCCCCCCACGCGACGTCTAAGAGGGGCGCGCGTGGAAAACTACGAGCCGCCACCTCGGGTCCTGATGTGTGGGGGACGACAGACGTCCCCGAGTCCGTCGCCCCTGGACCCATTTAGGGGGGCTGGAAGAGGGCGCTGTCCGCCCTTCGCCAACGCCCAGTGCGCCTTCTGCGGGAGGGGTGAGTGGATGAGATCTCCTTCTCGCTTTCCGCAGCCTCCTTCTGCGAGACTACTGTTTCGCAGAAGGAGACCACCGCGTCCCAGGACTCGGCGCTGCCGACCATCGACTCGACTACGGACGACAGCGACAAGTCACTGCCTGCTTCTGAGATGAGGGCACGGCGCGGCTCCTCCCAAGCGGCACACTCTGCCAGCGTATGCCATGCCGTGTCCTCCCGGCAGTCAACGCAGTGGTGACACCGGGCGTCTGGCTCCCTGTTTATGCGACACAGGTACTTCCCGAAGCAACCATGCCCCGAGAGCACCGGCGTCGCCGGAAACGACAGGGAGCCGTGCCTCCTGCCGAGCCAGCGCTCGAGCACCGGCCGGACCGCCTCGATGGTGAGTGTAGGGCGCGAGAGCCTGTCCCGGCATTCCGCCCCCAGGACCTCGCGAAGCTGCGGCCGACGCAGTTCCATGTGTCGCTGCATCGGTCCCTCGCCCCGCGCCCTCACTTCCTCGTGCCACCGATACAATGACGCGAGTACTTATACCTCGAGGTCCCAGATTGGGAGCTGAACCCAACTTTGTTGGGAAAAGACTTCGCAGATGATTTCATTCTAAGTGAATGCTTTATCAATTAACGCAATAAATAAATTAATGACTAAAGATATGAGGATATATTGTAACCTATTAAAAACTTTGGTTAGTCAGAAAATGGATTGAAATCATTGAATCAATAACAAGTTAAGGTAATCCTAATTTTCAATTCAAAATTAAATAAAACATTAAAAATAAATTGTCGTTTTCAATATAAATCCATTAATTTATCGATGAAGACCGTAAACATATATGATTACCCTGACCTGATTACGGTTTAAAATTAATAAACCGTAAGTCGTATAAGATTTTATAATAAAATACTGTAGGTACTCAATAGCTATTAGAATACGAATCAATTTTTATGTTTAAATGATTTTTAGGTATGTATATCATCATTTTAACAATATTTTGATTGGCAAGTTCATTGAATGTCAAAGTCATCTAAAAAAAGGTAAAATCTGTGAGTGTAAGCCTCAGACTAAGGAAAAGAAAGGACCCGGCATAACGAACAGTATACAGCATATCTCACTGCGGCCGGTCGCCATGTTTTGTCACAGCCAAAAGTACATCAGTTGTCATAGCAACTTGTTTCTTTCAGTGTTTTGAAGAAAATTTTGATATTATAATGCGCGCAGCTCTACCGCAAGCCGCCATCTTTGTGCCAGACTCACATTTTAGGTATGCACGTTTTTTTCGTAGGTATGTCATGTCTATTCTTCTTTTCCTTAGTCTGAGGTGTAAGCCGTTGGTCCCGGCTGTGATTTGTGGATCTTTGACAGTCGTTACGGGCCGTCAGTAGGCCGAAAGTCTGACAACCAGTCTTACGAAGAGGTATCATATTACCCAGTAGCTGGGTTGTGGAGGTCATATAGGCAGTCACTCTATGTACAGCTGCATCCGGTTAGACTGGAAGCTGACCCCACCATAGTCGCGAAAAAACTAGGCAGATGATGGTGTTTGTGAGTTTCTATGAAGGGGGTGGTAGACACCAGTGGTGACCCGACTTACGAGTTATAGGTCGTGGGTTCAAACCTCAAACCCAATCAAGCGCTTTACTTTGTGTAATTCATTCATTACCACTGCTCTCGAAACCATAGGAAAACATCTTGGGGAAACCAGAAAATACTAGAACTAAAAATTTGAAGACATTTGACATCTACTAACCCGCACTGGGCCCGCGTGGTGGGTTACGGCCCACTCCCTCTCACAGAGAGCAGTCCTGTGTCTCAGCAGTGGGAACATTATAGGCTGATTATGATAATGTAGGGCGTATCTTCAAAACTACTGATTAGATTCGACAAACTCTTTCACTCATTGGAAGCTACAGTACTGCCGAGTGTCAAGGAATATTTTCTTTGTTATTATTTTTTTATTGTTATATTTTATGTTAAAACAAGACATTTCACGCGAACAAGGTCAGTTATTTATAATTTCCAAATAATGGGACATTCATGTATTACGTAAGCAGAATTTTTGTATTTATTAACCCCCCCCCCCCCCCCCCCCCTTTCCAAAAGGCAAAAGATAATGAAGTAAGTAAAAATATTTTTTTGGGACACGCACAGGAATAAATAAAAAATAAAAAAGAACATTCAATCTGTAGCGGTATCTACATTGCCACATTCGTGCTGCGCGTCATACTGACGTCACGCAAATCCTGCATCGCGCAAGCAGAGTTTAACGCGCGACTAGCATATATACAAATTCTCGACATCAATCATCGGGCAGTTGCCCACCAGACACGACACCCGTCTGGTCGGAGGATCCACCCTTTTCTATGGAAGTATGAGTGAACTTTAGGTACACCCTGTTCTTCGTGCCTCTATAAATCTAACCAAATTTAAGTTTATCAAAGACTTTAACTAACAAAATAGTGAAAACAACAAAAAATAAAGAGTACGGATAACTGTCAAGTGGTGTTGTCAAGCATTTTTAGTTCGGGTCTCGAAGTAATCTTGTGTCCGTAGGTGATACGGAGTAGCTAACGTCCGTAACTTCGGCCGAAACTACGGATTTCCTGCTTAGAGAGTAGACCCCCAGTATCCTGAAAATGATTGCTGGTGTCCGGACTGCCCTATCCGAAGGCACTGGTAAAAATAGCAATAGGTTTATGCTAAATTAAAGTAATTTATTTAAGTACTAACAACAAGTTCGTCATGCTCCCTTATATGTCAACGTTTGCGGTAGCGTCGGGGGTCGGGTTGCCTCCTTCCCTCAATTATGGAGAGGGGGGTAATGGCTGATCTTTGCGTTATGCTCGTGAACGGGTGCTGCTTGTGGTGACAGATCATCTTGCTGACTATGGTTTTGTTATTGTTATTAGTAGTTAACTGTTTCTATATTTTACTTCAAAGGTCCTAGTTTATCATTTGTGACTTCAAGTTACAGCTACATATATAAACTTAATGCAGCATAGCATATTTAAGCGGGCACGCCCTGTTTGCCTGGAGGCTTTTATTTACGTTTTTATTATTTATTTCTGCTTGAGTATAGATTTCAATATAGGCGTGTGCTAGCTGACACATGGCAAATAATTTTATTTAGGTAATGTTTTGTTTCGTAATGTTAATTACTTACTGCTATATAGAATCCAGTTCTTCTAACTGAACAGACAGCAGTGCTGCTGGAGAGTTTGTTGCGCCACTTCTACTTCACCACTTCCTAGTGCTTTAGCTGGGAAGCTAAAGCACTAGGAAGTGGTGAAGGGCGGGCGTTTTGGGGGGACAGTGCTGATTTTCAGCCTAGTTTGAATAAATGACTTTTGATTTTGATTTGTGACTAAGCATATGAGCACAATCAGTTACTAACCACTAACAGCTTATGGATTGATTGCTTTTAATCAACAATGCGCAAGAGAGGCACCTCGCTGGCTCGGCGAGTGCGGGGGAGCTCCTACAGCATGTTGGCCGCGCTCGCGGAAAGGGTCGATTGCGCCTACATTCATCACTGCAGCTGTAGGTTACACATTGAACGCGGTGAATGAGGCAACAACTTATTTAAATAATTTGTTGTATGAATAATTTCTATATATTTAAATGAGTATTTGATTATTGTTTAATGTGACTTAGTGTGTATGGTTATGTTAATGAGTCTGTGAAACGTGACATAAAATTATTATTATTATTTTCTTTATATTTACGTATCTCGGGACCATGGAGTCCCCGTCCTTTGGAAGGCTACGAGGGGCTGAAGCCAACTTGCAGAGGCCCCTTAGACAGTTTTAAGCGTTGTGGCACCAACCGACGATTATCCCAGTATGCTCTATGCAAGTGCACCCAAGGACCACCCCCGGTTGGTGCAGGACTATTGCAGAACACGGGAACAAAACATATTGGGCTATGGGTTTGGGTGGCTATAGTGTATTGGTTACCTAGAACTGTGGAAGGACTATGCCCCTGCCTGATCAATGTTTTATTAAACACGGAAATAATGTCAGGGGGGACTTCCACACTCAATAATGGGCCTCCGATAACTGTCGCTAGCATTTAGTGACGTAGCGACAAGGGAGCAACATATCCTGAGGTGCTTAAGGAGTGGAGAGGTATTCCACGACTATCAGGACAATCCCAGAGCCCGGAAGATGGTCAAGATCCCTACCAGCACTTATTGTAATACTTCCTTCCTCCGAGCACATTTACTCTGGTGAATCTCCACTCAAGCCAGCCAATAAAGACGAGAAAGAGGTGGGAGCTCTGTTCCTCGTTCACTCCAGCCGGCCAATAAAGCAAGCCAGGGATGAAGAACAAGACTTCTCCCGGGAGGTAGGGTCCGTAGGGTCGCTACTGCCCAACAGCTCGCCACATGCTACCCAGCGGGTTTCTGTATCCCTCTTAGTCTGGCTCCTGGGCGTAGACCTGTTCCAGCAAACTAAACTCTATCGGTATAGACCTAGAGTTCGGAGCGCGCAAGCCCCACCACGACGTCAACGTAGAGATACGGCGGTGGGGTTATTATTATTATTTTTATTATGGACTAATTTATCTCTAAAGGTTTGGGTACTTAAAAAAGGTAAACAAATCGTAAAAAGGGTTTTTTATAGTTGACACTTTCTTGTTTAAAAATACGGTATAACAAAATTAAATTTATTTTCGATCACAGGATAGTTTCCTCTTTTATTATAGTATGTTAAACTTTACCATTTATTCTTAAACTACTCTTCGTAGACGTAACTGCTTGAGCACATTTTTTTAGTTAGATTGATTATAATGATATAATATTTTGTAATCTGTCTATTGTAAAGAGCCCAAAAAGACAGGTTCCCCAAACCTTTTAGAAAATACAACGAATTAGACAACGTTGCTAAATTGAAAAGTACAACAAAATGGTGTCTCAGTAATGCGCCTGCCACCATATCACTGTGAGCTCAATCCAATTGAGCTAATATGGGCTCAAGTTAAGGGGTTTGTAGCCGAGAAAAATAAAACTTTTAAAATGGCTGACCTGAAAATTCTTTTGCCAGAGGCTTTAGCCAATATGACTGCTGAGAATTGGAAAAATTGCGAGCGTCATGTAATAAAAGAAGAACAGAAAATGTTTAAATTAGACAAAATAATTGATGATACCACTGATCGCTTTATTATTAATGTGACAGATAGTTCATCAGATTCAGAATAAAGCCTATTAATATGTGACTCTATATGTATAATTATGATTTTAACATTTGAAATAAAAGGTTTAGCATCTGTGAGTCACGTGGTTGTTTTTTGTTTATCCTTTTTTAACTAACTAAACCTATGGAGCTTAGGTCTGAATTAAAGATATTTTATTTGACGTTTCCGGCGACTGGGACCGCAATAACTAGGACCACGGTCCCGGTCGCCGGATACGTAAAAAAATAAATATTTTTCTTCCGGCAACTGGGACCACTCATAGATTACTTAAAAAAATCTATAATTCAAGCCAAAATCGGTACAGTCAAACGAAAAAAATTCTAAATTATTTATATGAATATCATTGACAGGTTCTAGACATGATTTTATCCTATGCGCTTAATAATAGATTAAGCTAGCCCGTTTTTACATAATTCACACATGCAGGTAAAATGTAAAGGTTTTGGTTTTTTTAATATTTACGGTACTACTTAAAGACTGATTTTGTGATAAATAATTACTTACTGATTGTTAATTGTTGATTATTATTATAAGCACGATTTATGTTATTTTTTATTATTATTATTAGCATAATTTATGTGTATGTTTTTATTACGAAAGTTTTAAATAACAGAACTGTAGTCAAAGGCTGTTTTTTTATATCAATAAATGATGTTTTTAAATCAAAAAGGATTTTTCTTCAATTATTACATCAAAAAATTTTTCGTTTGACTGTACATTTTTTGATTTCAGTTATCATTTATGAGTGGTCCCAGTTGCCGGAAGAAAAATATTTATTTTTTACGGATCCGGCGACCGGGACCGTGGTCCTAGTTATTGCGGTCCCAGTCGCCGGAAACCTCTTTTATTTATGGGTTACTGAAAAAAAAAGGGTTTCCTGGTTGCCAAATACTCGGAAGTAACCTCGTGTAAAATTAGAATTTCACTTGCAATAGTACAGAGGAAGGTCGAGGTCACATGCTTCTAAAGCCTACTTAGGTAGTTATTTTAAAACTTAACATCACGCCTTTAAACTCCGAAGGTTCTGCAGAGGTGTACCTTTAGTACACTCACATTTCCCAGTTATGTGTAAGTCCCAAGTAATAGGGGGCGAGCCTATTGGCATCAACCGGGCACAAATAAGACTCCAGGCTGCTATTGGGTTGCGGGAAAGTCCGAAAGGGATACCGTGGTCCTTAGCACAGGCAACTGAAGGACCACGGGTGGGTTTTAGTCAGTAAGAGACTGACACGCCCTGCCGCTCCGCCCAGAGCGGGAGAAGTTATTTGATGATCTCCAAGACTCAAAAAAAAGGCTCCTACTGAGAAAAAAAAAAAACAGAACCCCTGTCGGAAAATCCCAATAACACTTTGACCAACCTGGGAATCGAACCCAGGACCTAAGGCTCAACAGTAGCCTTTGCGTTTACCACTTGACCGAACTTGACCAAAAAGATCCTGAAAATCTTTGTAGTGCGTAAAGTAGAGGTCTTCATGAAAAAGGGCTTCCAGCAAAGTACTACCATCGGTCCTATTTCTATCTTACCAAGGGGTATCGTGTTGTGGAGGTCAGATAGGAAGTCGCTCCATGTAAAATACTGGTATTCAGCTGCAACCGGTTAGACTGGAAGCTGACCCCAACTTAGTTGGTAAAAGGCTAGGTAGATTATGACTTACTAGCCGTAGATATACTGGTATATATATATATATATAGCGTTTAACCATTTATATTAGTGTTAATTAATACTCTGTTGCCAAGCAATCGATTAGAATGTCTATTTAAATTATGTAATTATTTATTATTAATGTGATGTAATTAGAGCAGAGGTGACCCAGTGGCAACGGCCGTGACTTACGAGTTGTAGGTCGTAGGTTCGAACCCAGACATGCGCTTCACTTTGTGTAAATTATTTCATCACCACTGCTCTCAAAACGGTGAAGGAAAACATCGCGAGGAAACCGGCATGTCCTAGAACCAAAAATTCGAAAGACATGTGACATCTACCAACCCGCGCGTGGTGGATTACGGCCCACTCCTTCTCACCGAGAGGCCGAGAGGCCTGTGTCCCAGCAGTGGGAACATTATAGGCTTTATGAGGAGGATGATGATGTTGATGGAATTATTTATTACCTATCTAGTAGCACTCATTATCATTTTTTTCTTTGGTCAATATGCGGATAATGTAGCGGGCTGCAAAACTGTTAATACTTTGTATTAACTTTCCTCTGTTCCAACACATATTGTAGCTGTTTATTGTCACTGAATAAAATAAAATAAAACCATCCGTAAATAAATACGAACGGTTGTCGTTATAGGAACTGGAAATATATAGGGTTTCCTGGTTGCCGAATACTTGGAAGTGACCTTCTGTAAAATTAGAATTTCACTTGCAATATTACAGAGGAAGGTCGAGGTCACAGCTTCTAAAAAGGCTTGAGCTTACTTGTGACATGTGACATAGACCAACACGCACTGGGCCCGCGTGTGGATTATAATATTATGCACGAGAAAAAATATCGAAATATATCAAAATATCGATATTTTATCAGACAATTTTTTTTTTAAACATCCACACAAGGTCTTCAGGTCCCGAACTAGGCAGAGCCTTTACTACGGTAACCTGATGACTGATATACATAGTTATATGCATATACACACCCAGACACAGGTCAAACAGACTTGTTCATGCACACAAATGTTTGACTTGTCCGGTGATCGAACCCGGGACCAGCGGCTCAGAAGGTAGGGTCACACAGCATTGTATATATAAATTCAATCTCTTATTATTGTATAATTGCATAGCACATGTGTGAGCACTATGTACCTACTTTAGAGCTTACTGGGTTCGTCTTTCATTGACTTGAATGTGCCTGGCGGCTGAATATGTCATGCTCACTCAAATGTGTCGCTGGTGGTGGCGTGTATTGGATCATTAAGTTCCCTTCAAAATGGTTGAGCTGATTGGTGCTGATCCATACGTCATGTTCGTGAACGGGGCCGTCAGTAGGCACTGGTCATTTGTTAGTTGCCGCGGCTTATTTGAATTCCTGAATTGTTTTTATCTTTTTATTGCGGGCGCTTTTAACGTGCACGTCTTTCTACATCGTTCTCACATGTATAATTTCAACATGAATTAGGTACCTACCCACTTTTTTGTAACAATATTTTTATTTAAAATAGTGTCCATGGAGCTTCTGGCCCGAACCATAGGGCACCTACTACGCTTTGGAATGAGCAACTAGCTTCATCTTTCTGACTGACCGACCCCTTGACAATTCAAAAATGCCTGTAATAGGTTTATTGGAAATAAATGCTTTGAGTTTGACTTAAAATGGTTTAAGGTACCTTACACGAACACTGAGTCCGGAAATCCCTTACCCGGAACTATGAAAACTATAGAGCATTATAATATAATCACACCGGTATTGTTTTTATAAATCCAACTGTCACGCTAACGAAACAAGACGAAAAAAAAAACAAAGCAACACCGCGTCTCGTCTGAATAACACCGAACTAATCGTGAATCATAAATCTTAACAAAAAACACGAATCTCACTGAAACTGGTTCAGCAGATTTGGAGTACGCGAACGTTTTTTTATTCAATAACGTTTATTAAATAAGTGTACAGATCGTAGGTCAAGTGTAACTGCCATCGACGCGTGCGCAATCGGTCTGATTATCAAATTATTCTTAGTGAATTCTTGGTTTGATTATTAAAAATAATATAATAAAAAGTTTATTTTTTTTAAACGGGATATATTTACAATATTTTGATTGATTCTATTTAGATTGGCGCAATGCCTTAGTTGAGCAATTGGTTTCTGTTTGTGTGTCGGGTTCGATTCCAAGGGGCCTTTTCCCTTAGCATGAAGTCCGTAGTTTCGGCCGCAGTGACGGAGGTTTCCTACTCCGTATTACTTACGTCACGTCGGGGTCACCAATATAGAGGTACGAAGAACAGGGTGTAAAGATCACTCATACCTTCATAGAAAAGGGAGGATCCTCCGACCAGACGGGTGTCGTGTCTGGTGGGCAACTGCCCGATGATTGATGTTGGGAAGTTGTATTTATGCTAGTCGCGTGGTAAACTCTGCTTGCGCGATGCAGGACTTGTTTGACGTCAGTTTGACGCGCAGCTCGCATGTGGCGATAGATACCGCTACAGAGTTAAGATTTGTCTGGTGCCCGGACTAAAAATTAATGACTAAACCATTTGACAGTCTGTTGTCCTTACTCCCGATGTGTTTTTGGCCGTCCGGAAAAACTAATTAATCGGGAGCAGGGTTCAAAGTCGAAGTCAAAGCATTTTTTAAGTAGGCACATAACAGGCACTTTTGAACGTCAACATTTACATTAAAATAGAATTTATTCTAGTCGCCCCTTCCAAAAGGTAGTTTCGTATGGAGAAGAATAGGCAAGAAACTCCACCGTTACTCTTTTAAAGTGTGTTACAATGTTTTGTATATATTTGAAGACGATGCACCTATAATAAAACTACCATACCACAATAGGTAAAAAGAATTAAAAATATAGCAATGACAAATATGTTATTATTAGATAAAAGGTCCTCACATATTTGCAAACATTATTTATTTATTTAACCCTTTATGTACACACTTATATAAACAGGCAAGAAGAAAATAACAGAAAAATAGGTTATGAGGTGATGCTTATTTCTAATGAAATCTCTTCCAGCATACCTGCGATAGAATAGTAGATTTAGAGATGTAGACAGCGTGTGTAAGAGTAAAAGACAAAATAAAATACATAAAATCAAAAACAATTCACTTAATAAAATAAAACAAATAATATGAGAATATACATACATACATACTTCTAAAATAAATAACACTAGGATATTAATATATACGCAACTATGATGAAGTGGAAAGATAGTGTACTTTCACTCTTCTTTTAAAAACACACCATCAACAACAACAACATTATAGAAGTATACGATTTTCCAAATTTAAAAAAAAGTTACAAGTCATTATGTGAATCAAAGTAATCACTTATCTCGCTTATAAGTATCGAATTACTTTCAGACGGGCCCGTATCTTCGTTGACGGATTTAGAGAGTAGGCTAATCAAATATTTGTTCTATATCAGGGGCAGAGCGAATATTTGATTAGCCTACCTAGACATACATTTACTTCTTTTCGTTTCGACGGTATATCGATATTGATTACACTGTTTGGTCCCAGTAGATGGCCACTTTTATTGCGGCGTCAGAGACGTTTTTACATCCCTCATCTTGCATGGAGCGGAGTGCTGGACAACAGCAAAATCACAAACAGTAATTGCACACAGCCAAAATGAAGATGCTGCGCTGGACAGGCTGTGTAACATATTATTATCTGGACAGAATAGACAGAGGATCTTTCGGAGTGCCCCAATAAAGGACAAACTAAAAGAAAGCAGGCTTAGATGGTAAGACCACGTAATGAGAAGAGATGCTAGTTGATCTACATATAAAAACAGTCTTGAATATCCCTACAAACGCCTGGGAAAAGGAAGACTCCCGCTAAATGGTGCTCCAGTATCGAGAGGGAGATGAAAGCGCAGAACTTAGCTCTTATGACAACCCAGGACAGATCATCCTGGCGCCGCTGTACAAGAAGACCCGATCCCAGATAGAACTGGGATTAAGGGATGGAAGAAGAAGAGAGATGTTGTTCTGATCGTCAAGGGTGCAGCTGAACGGATAATAAGGGGGTGCGTCTCATTATCATATAAAGTTATTTGGCATGTATTCATTTCAATAACGCTGATATAATTTCTTTACATATAACATTTATAAACTCTAAAACTTATTTCGTAGAACGTTATTGGTTAAAACGTTTATTTAATCGATAATCATTAGGTCTATCGTTTAAAATATATAATGATACCATCATTGTGGTTAACACCCCGATTCAGAGCAATCCGACTCGGATAGGTTAGATTAGAAGCCAGATCCCCTCTATTGTTGGTGAATCATTTGGGTTAGATTCGGTTAGAACAGTGACCATTAACGCGCAAAGGCGAGCAAGCGAAGCGAACGTGCCGCTTTAGCGGCCGCAGAGGCAGAATAAGGGCAGTGACTTGTCGCTGCTTGCCGTAGTCGAGTCGATGGTTGGCAGCGACGAGTCCTGGGACGCAGTGGTTTCCTTCTGTAGGCAGAATAAGGGCAGTGACTTGCTTGCCGTAGTCGAGTCGATGGTCGGCAGCGACGAGTCCAGGCCCTGCAGTCTCGACATAGTTAGCAATCGTTTTCGGTTGCTAAGTCCTAACAATCCTGATGTAAATGTTGATGTAAATGTTTGGTAGTCTCGACACTCAAATTTATCGGTTGTTACCTACCGGTACCTACCTAAAATACCAGAAACAACCGATAAATTTGAGTGTGGAGACCACCAAATATCGTTACATCTGGATTGTTAGGACTTAGCAACCGAAAACGATTGCTAACTATGCCGAGACTGCAGGGCCTGGGACGCAGTGGTTTCCTTCTGCGAAACAGTCGTCTCGCAGAAGGAGGCTGCGGAAAGGGAGAGGGAGATCTCGTCCACTCACCCAGCCCGCAGAAGGCGCACCGGGCGTCGGTGAAGGGCGGACAACGCCCTCTTCCAGCCCCCCTAAATGGGTCCAGGGGCGACGCCGCCGCGCCGGCTCCGTCGCCGCCCACACATCACGACTCGAGGTGGCGGCGCGTAGTGTTTCACGCGCGCCCCTCTTAGACGTTCAAAAAGTTCTTCAAGCAATATATTAACGTGATAGTGTTTCATATTTTGCAATAACCAACCAGTTTTGTGTCATCGCGCTTCTCTTTCTTTTCTATGTATGCAGTCCGACAGTGACCGCGCTTTAGCTGTTGTCAGCCGCTTAAGGAGCACCGCACTCGCAATGGATGTTGGGTGGATCGATTATGCCCAACTTCGCTAGACTAAGTTTGCAGCGGCATACTTGGGTACGCAACCATTCAGTGCTTTCCAAATAGGCAACTGCAGTTCGCAACCGGACACACAGTTGTTATGGACCTAAGTGCTTTTGCATGTTAATTTTGTGCATATAAACTCGCCCACGATGTTATGACGGGATGAGGTAGATAGGCTTGTTTTCAAAGATTTGGCCGGTAATTGCATTAGACCGCCGACTACACTAACAATAACATTTAACATGCCTTTTATTTTTAACCGATTTCAAAAAAGAAGGAGGTGTTCAATTCGTCGGAAACTTAAAAAAAAATGTATTTTCACCGATTACTCAAAGACGCCTGAACCGATTTGGAAAATTCTTTTTCTGTTTCAAAGGGTAGGTATACCTACTACTAAGGTGATCCCATTTAAATTTTATAGAAAACCGTCGCGCGTTTTAAAAAAAATCAACAATAATTGAACAGACTTCAAAAAGGAGGGTTTTTTTATGTTTGTTACGCCATATCTCCGGCAATTTTAGATCGATTTAAAAAAAAGTACTTATTTAATGGATTAGGTATGCCTCAAGGGTGGTCCCATATAAATTTTATTAACTTCGTTTGGGTAGTTTTTCAGTTAGCTTCAATAATACGTATTTTTTCCACTTAGTGTATAATGATGATGTTATAATAACTTCCTGCCACTGTTATTTACGTAGCAAGGGGTCATTGTACTCATCATTATGAACAACTTTTACTATGGGACCAAATATGAAATCGCAAATAAATATTCATATCATATCATATCATATCATTTATTTGCATACCATAATGTGAATTGAGTTGTTAAAATAGGCTTAAAGCTAAGATACAATTATGGACCCTGTAAGGGCACAGCAACATAAGTGTGAGTAAGTAATTAAAAGTAAAAATATTAAAGTAAAATAAAATAAATAATAGCATTTAGAACATTCATAATTCTTAATTAAATTAAATGTATTTAGATTATAATAATTATACAATACTAGAGTTTAGAATAGAGTCAAATTTAAATTGAATTAATTATTTATTTATTTTATATGCGTGAACGTAATTGGCAAATGTAGAAGTAATCTCAATTAAATATTTAAATTCCATTGCTATTCCAGTCACAGTTTATCATTCATGTATTCATTTATATTATAGTAGCTTTTGTTTATAAGAAATAGCTTTACCTTATTACTAAACATATTATATTTATTAATATTCTTAAGATGTTCGGGTAGTTTATTATATATTTTTATTGACATTACATATGTGCTTGATGAATGCATTTTGAGTCGTGATGTTGGCCCACATTTTGACGAGTTCTGCAAACATAAATGTAGGGAACAACAGATTTTTTTTTTCGCGATTTCATATTTGGTCGCATAGTAAAAGTTGTTCATAATGATGAGTACAATGACCCCTTAAGAGGTTGATGGTGTTGTACCAATAACCCTGTATATTATGAAATACATCAATATTTAAATAAAATCAGGGATTTCCACTCTCTGGATCTCTGATTACCAATTGAATAACCCGGGAGTGCTGCGGCACCTGGAGCTTTGCGTGCCAGACCGGTACGTGTGGAGGCGGCGACGCCCGCCCCTGCTTGCTGTGCCTGCAGCCAGAACCAACCTACTGGCGAGACTCCTCTCACTAGAACCATGCGTGTCGTGAACGAGGTTCACGAGAGGGTTGATGTATTGTGGTGCAACTTGAGTGAATTCGCAAAAGATACGTTATTTGTAATATGTTATTTAGATGTAGGTTAAGATTTAGGATATTTTATGTAATTTTATAGGATGTAGATTAAGGATTTAGCATATAAGACCTCTCTATCGCATTGGATCGCTGATCTGTAATGGTAGTTGTAGGTAAGATTTGAATAAATAAATAAAATAAATAAATAAAATTTGACGACACGGTTGGCGCAGTGGTTAAGCGATTGACTGCTGCGTAACGCTTCGCGGGTTCGATCCACGCACGGAACAAATATTTGTATGACCTGCAAGTAGTTGTTCCGGGTCTGGCCGTTTGTGTATGTGAGTTTAAATGTTTGTAAACGCACCCACGATACAGGAGAAATTCCTAGTGTGGGGCAACGTTTTTATAAAAAAATAAAAATTACTTATAGTTGTTATTCTTAAAGTTTACATAACAATATATAGGGTTATTGGTAATATGTCGGCAATCCATTAAGGGGATGTAGCGGAGGTCATTTGCAACCAAATGACCCTTATGCAAATGTCAACCATTTCCGAGTAATTTGACGTTTTATATTTTTTTTGCGGTACACAATTTGGAAAATTGATAAAAGAAATCCTATTGCATGATTTTTTTAAAGTTATTATTATCTGTGTCTACTTCAGTACTTAATAATCAACCATAAAATGATAATTATCTTTAATATTTTTAAATCAGAGCACGCTATTTTCATAATTTGAGCAGGTTATTTGACTAAAATGGTTGATTTCTGCAAATACCATGAATATACTTTATCGACAGAACATTCCAAAAATATGTACAACTTCTCAGCTATCCAACGAGATACAATAAGATAATCTCTTCGAAAAAAATATAAAATGACAAAACACTCGGAAATGGTTGAAATTTGCACAAGCGTCATAAGGGGTCATTTGGTAGCAAATGATCTCCCCTTCCTCCCCTTAGTGGATTGCACGTATTACAAATAACCCTGTATATTGCATACCTACAAGGTTATCACAATATTCATCATTTATATAATACTTTTTCTCTTTTTAACATTTTATATCATAATTGTGCCCGTCCGATTACCACAATAGGCTCGCCATAACTTGAATTTACTTATAGGACTTATAACCTAACTGGCGAAAACGAAATGTGGATAAATGCCTCTGCTTACCCCTTTGGAATCAACAGCTTCTTAATCCGACAAACCGAAACAGAAAGAAATTACGTAATTCATAAAAAAAAAAACTTAGTTCCTTCTCAAAAATGATTCAAAAAGTAACAATTAAAAATCTAGATAGTATTGCGTCATTTTGTCTCATTTTCCAAGGCTAGATCGCAAAATAGAAATACAGAAGTTCAATTTCATACAACGAGCAAAAACAGGCACACGCACTCGTAACGGCTGCTCTAAAAGTACCTGATGAAAGCGTAAACAAACCCTGCATTGCGATTCTGTAACCATCTCACCGTGAAAACTTAGGTGAAGTGAGCGTGGAGTGAGCTGTCAGTGTCATCCCACTGATGGTAGGGATTGACCAAGCATTACATTTACAATCATAATTATATGGTCGTTGCATAATCGAGATTTTAAGTATGTTTTTTAATGTTAGTTTTGTTGATCATTTTATATTATTTCTAATCTAGTATAAAAGTGTCTAAATATTATTATTTAGAGTTTTTTTTATTATTTTATAAAACAGCAACAAAGAAAAACAGTCAGAATCTAGTTTAAGAAATCAAAATAAGAGAACTTATTTGAGTTTCTAACTGAATTGCTGTTTTATTTAAACCCGTAAATAGTAATTTTTAGCCACTTAAATACTAGCCTTGAAATAATATAAAATGATCAACAGAATTAGCATAAAAAAATTATTAAAATCTCGATTATGATTGTCGAGTATGATTATGCTTGGTCAATCCCTAGCATCAGTGGGGTGGCACTGACAGCTCACTCCACGCTCACTTTACCTAAGTGTTCACTTCACGGTCACATTTTTACAGAATCGACATACTGGTCAGGTCAAATTCTTACGCAATCAGTCACTAAAGAGAATCAGCAATACATTCATCTGTATTTAGAAGGTATTTTTCCAAAAATTATTGCTTAACTACCACTATTAAATTGTAAGTGAAAAATCATTGACGGAAATTGAAGTATTAAAATTAAAACCTCAAATGTCAAATGCAAAAACTATTAAAATTGATTTAGAATTAGAATTTCGGGTTTAAGGGCCCATTCACACGTACCACAACCACACCACATCGCAGCGACAAAATGTGGGCAAGTAGTGGTTACCTGTGAATAGTGTCGCTGCAACATTTTGCAGTTGCGTTGTAGCTGTATTGTCAATAGTAGTTGCGATGTGGTTGCGTTGTAGCTGCGACGTCACCTTCATGTGGTTGGTGCTGCATGTTGTTGCATGTGTGTTTGTTGTTGTTTGTTTCATGCTGCTTCAGGCTGCTCTAAAAGTCAAATGCTTACGCAATCAGTCACTAAAGAGAATCAGCAATACATTCATATCTGTATTTAGAAGGTATTTTTCCAAAAATGATGGCTTAAATAACATTAATTCGTAATTGAAAAATCATTAACGGAAATGGAAGTAATAAAATTAAAACCTTAAATATCAAATGGCAATCTATTAAAGTTCAAAATTAGAATTTCGGGTTTAAGAGCCCATTCACACGTACCACAACCACACCACATCGCAGCGACAAAATGTGGGCAAGTAGTGGTTACCTGTGAATAGTGCCGCTGCAACATTTTGCAGTTGCATTGTGGCTGCATTGTCAATAGGGGCTCTTCACGGCATGTCTCGAGCAGGGTCAGTTTCCCAGTGTGTGGAAGGAGGGGAGGCTGGTCCTGCTCAGGAAGGAGGGGCGCCCCGCAGACTCACCGTCCTCGTATCGACCCATAGTGCTGCCCATAGTGCTGCTCGACTAGTGGCGATGTGTTCGGTATCGCCTACACGGTTGATTTTTACGGCCAAATTAGGGTCCGTGTTCATATACTATTCATTTACATACAAATTAGCACCCGACCACGTGGTGTCGTTGTGGTGTGGTGAGGTTGTGGTACGTTAAGTGGCCTCTACAGGTACGTTTTCTGTTAATTAGTTTACATTTACATCTGACACTTTTGAAACAAGCCATAGATTGTTTGATTGATATTTACGAGTAAAAAATTCACACAGATCACACGCATAAACTTCCAAATGTTTAACTTTATCATGGACTACACACTTACACACCCCCACACCCCCTCTCTCAATTCACACACTCACATTTCATTCCACATGATGAGAGGTCACGCATTCCTATTCTACATATTATAATAGAATATAATAAGATGTGTAATATACTGTTAATAATTATGTTGTAAAAACTTATGATAATGGCTACGGTAAATGTAAAATTATCCGAGGGGATTGGCGCTGATAGCCGAAATACAGGTTTTGCCTAGTTCGGCTACAGATGCTTAACTCATTTGTACTTAAAACTAGCCTATGTTTAAATTGTAAAACATTTGTAAAACAATCTAGTTATAAAATAAATTTATTTATTTAAAAATGTATTATTTATTTAAAGACGCGTACGTACGGCGATCTCAAACGAATGCCAATCACGAGTGCCCTTGCACTCGCTGTAAGTGAAGCATGTCTAGGCATGCGAGCATTTTTGGTCGTTGTATGCAGGCGACCTTCTGCATCTACCTATTCTGTGGCTATACCAACGTCATAAATATTTCACTACTCAGAACTTTTAAATAAACATTTTCTTAAATTGTTTATGTTTACAAAACAAGTATATTTCTTCCTATATTGTTTTATTATATTGCTGTTTAATGATTTTGAATGTGGAACTCTTTTGCGCGGCCAGAGCAAAAAGGTTTTTATTGTTTTTTTATGTGCAAAAATGGATGCAGTTGTTTTTAATTAAGTTTTTTTTTCCTTTTTTGGTAGACCAAGATAAAGTTTCAAATCGATTGTTCTGAAATTATACTATTTTCGTCTTGTCTTTCAATGAACTTAAAGGCAATGCCATGGCTAGAAGGGTGGTGATTGCATTGACATTGACAGTTGGAGCCCTTTGTTAAAAAACAAAGCCTTTTCAATAAAGAATATATGTATTCGTTTTGTTTTTAACCTTAAAAAGTATGATCACGTTTCCAACTTTCGCAAGATACTCAAGTGGCTCCCCATTCGACTTCGCAGGAACTCTCGCATATTGTGTCTGCTATTCAACCTCCTTCACAATCCTAAAACGCCATCCTATCTGCGGGAGCGTTTTTCCTACGCCCGACCTTCAGATGCGCCTTGCAGGTCGCATCTTAGAAACCTCCTTAAGTCCCCTCCCCACTCCACCGACTTTTACTCCTACTCCTTCACTGTGCACGCGGTGCGGTTGTGGAATTCACTTCCGCCCGACATTAGGGACTGCCAAACTGTTGCAGTTTTTAAAAGAAGAGTGAAAGAACACTATCTTTCCACTTCGTCATAGTTGCGTATATATTAATATTCTAGTGTTATTTATTTTAGAAGTATGTATGTATGTATACTCTCATACTATTCGTTTTATTTTATTAAGTGAATTGTTTTTGATTTTATGTATTTTATTTTCTATTTTAGTCTTACACACGCTGTCTACATCTCTAAATCTGCTATCCTATCGCAGGTATGCTGGAAGAGATTTCATTAGAAATAAGCATCACCTTTGTACCTATTTTTCTGTTTTTTTTTCTTCTTGTCTGTTTATATAAGTGTGTACATAAATGGTTAAATAAATAAATAAATAAATGAAGCTTTTTTTTTGTTTTGACTCGATAAAGTCTTTTTGCTCGGTGGCGGTAATTTCAATATTTCTGACCGACAAAAACATGTAAGATTTCAACCGCTAATATCTAATATCTACCGCTACCGCAAATATCTACGGGTAATGATTGACCATTCAAGAGATAGCTCAGATTTGTACCAATTTTGAGGCTGGCTATAATTTACATGTGACGTCACATCGCGCGAGACTATATTTTTTATTTTTGTTAACTTACCTCGATTCTACAATTAGTAATTTATAACAATGGACATGTCTTCTTAAATGATAAATGATTTTATTTCTGTAAGTAGGTTTGTTACAAACACTTTTACACGTCAATCATATTTTAAAAACTAGATGAGGTCGGCGTTTCCTATCTGACTACTCTGAGAAGAAAGGCCGAAACAAACTCAGAGGTCACAGTCTCTTTTAAAGTCCAGACATAATCTTGGTCAGATCATGTGAAGACCATGTGAAGACCATGTAGATTGGTGTCAAACGGTCTTTTGAGGAAAAACCATACAGATTGAGCGGACCTGTCCAGTCAGTGCACGCATTTGTCAGTAATCTTGCCGCTCAACTGAGAACTTAAGGAGCACAACGATTCGACGAACAATACCAAAGAAAGGACATTTGGGTAGGCCGCAAGAACTACTTAAACTGCCAGATCATGATTAAACTGAAACACTCTTGTGCCACTTAATAGATTTTGATTTACAAGCAATTAGGTTCTTGTCACTATTCTAATTTATTTGTGGCCGGCGCAGCACGTTTACTTTATTAAATATAATAAATAATAAAACATTAAAAGGATTATTGCAGAAACTTGTACAACTTTTACAGTAAACCTTACATAGCGACCTCCTTTTAAGTAAAACATATACCTACCTGTGCTAGGAGATCCCGCTCTTCAATGACAAATTATGAAACGGTAAAAGTGGTGTACAAAAGAAAACAGAAAAAACAAAAAACTACAAGTAAAACCTCAAAATAAACAAGAAGACTTGAACTATAGGTAATAAAAGAAAAAAGAGAAAGTAACTTAAAGATATATCCTAAAATAGTGTGTGTGAGTGTGTGTGTGTGTGTGTGTGTGTGTATAATTTCAACTCACATTGAGTCAATATGAGTTGAAATGGTACACATACTCCTTTCATACATTTCTAGTAGCTGTTGCTTCAGTATTTCCACCCTTTTACAGCTATATCATCTTTACACACAAATCCTCCACTTTGTTTTTGGTCTGCCCTATAACACACAAATTAGACAAAAAAAAACTGATTGCTAATTTAATTGTTATTTTTTTATGACAGTGATTTTACATTCTGTAATTACTTTATCTGACAAACTAAATTATTACTTGTTAAAATTTTAGAAAAAGCAGCTTTTGTAATAGCTTTACTTTTACAATATTTGTAAATATGTGAGCGCCATGTAGCTATCACATAATTAATTTACCTTTCATTGTTTTTTAATCAATTATTTTTCCCTATTGTGGTATAGTAATTTTATTATAGGTGCATCGTCTTCACATATAATTATATAATTAATGTATACAAAATATTGAAACACATTTTAAAATAGTAACGGTGGAGTTTCTTGCCCATTCATCTCCATACGAAACTACCTTTTGGAAGGGGCGACTAGAATCAATTCTATTTTTTGCCTCCTCTCTGTGAGAGGGAGTGGGCCGTAATCCACCACCACGCGGGCCCAGTGCGGGTTGGTAGATCTGTCACATGTCTTCGAATTTTCGGTTCTAGGGACATGCCGGTTTCCTCACGATGTTTTCCTTCACCGTTTTGAGAGCAGTGGTGATGAAATAATTTACACAAAGTAAAGCGCCTGTCTGGGTTCGAACCTACGACCTGCAACCCGTAAGTCGCGGCCGTTACCACAGGGCCACCACTGCTCTATGTTTAATGGTCACCAATCCACAAATTTACCGCGAAAACCGCAGCTTAACCTCCCAAACTGATCTGCAAGGCCATTTTAATATTATATGACATAATTAATAATGTAGAGTATTATTAATAGTAATAGTGACAGGAGTGAGGTAGGTTGTGACCGTGACTATTTGGCGTACACATACATATTGTTATAATGAATATTCATGTATAATATGAGTTATTTATTTCGCAACAATACTTCCGTATGTCCTAAGTAATATTATAAATGCGACAGTAAGTTTGTTTGTTACCTTTTCACGCCTAAACCACTGAACTGATCATCCTGACATTTTGCATATACGTTGTCTATGACTCCGCCGCGTGAGGGATACAGAAATAAATACCCACTTTTCATCCAGAAAGAAAGTACTGTAGCGGTATCTACATCGCCACATGCGAGCTGCGCGTCATACTGACGTCACGCAAATCCTGCATCGCGCAAGCAGAGTTTACCGCGCGACCAGCATAGATACAACTTCCCGACATCAATCGTCGGGCAGTTGCCCACCAGACACGACACCCGTCTGGTCGGAGGATCCTCCCTTTTCTATGGAGGTATGAGTGAACTTTACACCCTGTTCCTCGTGCCTCAACAAAGATGCGGGCGCATCCGAAAGTAGTTTGAAACTTTGGAGTGAACCCTATACCCGAATAATCAACTTTTTCGGACAGGTGTTTTCATGCGACCATGCGGAAGCGCTGCGCATCTCTTGTGCGCAGAGTGCGGGCCCAGCTCCAATACCGTACTGTGCATGATAGCAAATAGGTTGGACTGTCCTTATGTGCGACACTGTTGTGACAGACAACGACAAGGTACTATAGTGTCGCTCGTAAGAGACTACTGTAGTCAATATGAATTAATTATGACTGAATATGAATTTGAATTTGATTGATCTAATTTGTGTGGATGTTGTATTAATACTGTATTTATTCGTTTGTATTAATTGATGTGTGATTGTGTATTTATTATTAAATAATTTAAAGATGTTGAAGAACCTGGAATAAAAAAAATATAATTTTTTTAATTTTATTCCTAAAAACACATCGGAGGTAGGGACAACTGTCACATCGAAGTGTCACTCATTCTTAGGTCAGGCCTCAAACTAATCTTATGTCCGTAGGTGATACGGAGTAGGAAGCGTCCGTAACGTCGGCCAAAACTACGGATTTCGTGCTTACAGAGTAGACCCCTTTTTCTTTTTTTTTTTTTTAGTGTGGGAAATCGTCAGATAACTTCTCCCGCTCTGGGCGGAGCGGGAGGGCGTGTCAGACTCTTACTGACTAAAACCCACCCATGTTCCTTCAGTTGCCTGTGCCAGGGGCCACGGTAACCCTTTTTGGACTTTCCCGCAACCCTGGCCGGCATCGGCCCCAGCGGACCCCGTCATTGGTGCTGACATCTCTTTGAGGCGCGCGTAGTACACAATGCGCCGTCGACCCGAGCCTGGTCCTTATCGGACGGCAAGCTGCCCATTGCTCGCCGTCCGCAAGCTCGCGCCTACGGTGGCCGGAAATCGGCTTGTGATTCCCAACGACCTGGGCGTCTCCTGCGGCGGAGAGAGACAGAGTAGACCCCTGACCCCATGAGTGCAACGGCCAAACAACAAACAGAGTACAACCCGAATCGATTGTCAAATCTAAATTAACGCGAGCGAAGCCGCGGGCAAACGTCAGTAGATTATAATTATGAATGTGGTAAGTCAGGGCGCTACTTTGAAAGTCCG
Organism: Brachylomia viminalis; assembly: GCA_937001585.2. Lineage (NCBI taxonomy): Eukaryota > Metazoa > Arthropoda > Insecta > Lepidoptera > Noctuidae > Brachylomia > Brachylomia viminalis. Next base: position 11,210,222 of record OW443320.2, on the reverse strand, counting down.
TCAATGAAGATACCCCGAGAGCCCGTCCGAAAGTCGTTTGATGCATCAGCATGAACCCTACTCCCGATTTATTACCTTTTACGGACGGAATTCACATCGGGAGTAAGAGCACTATCAAATCGTGTTGTCATCTATTCCTAGTTCGGGCCCGAAAGTAATCTTATGTCCGTAGGTGATATGAAGTAGGCATCACCCGTAACTTCGCCAGAAACTACTAGTAGGTAAGCCTCTTGAGTTTGGGCCTATATGATTCGTTTTGACGAGTTCAATAGATTGGGTTTGAAATGAAACGATGATGAAATTAAATGATTTTTATTTCTGTAAGTAGGTTTGTACAAACACTTTTACACGTCAAACATAGGTATATTTTTTAAACTAGATGGGGCCGGTGTTGCCTATCTGACTATTCTGAGAAGAAAGGCCGAAACAAACTCAGAGGTCACAATCTCTTTTAAAGTCCAGACAACATCTTGGTCAGATCATGTGAAGGCTATGTAGATCGGTATCTAAAATGGTCTTTTGAAGAAAGAACCACACAGTTTGAGTGGACCTGTCCAGTCAGTGCACGCGATTGTCAGCAATCGTGCAGCTCAACTCAGAACTTAACGAGCTCAACGATTTGACGAATAATACCAAAGAAAGGACATTTGATTAGGCCACATAAATTACTCAAACTTGGGCAACGAGGGTCTGTATATATATTTATGAAAACATCATGTACGTAAGGAAAAATTTAAATATTTTCAGTAAAAGAGGTGAAAGACACTACAACTATAGGACTAGAAATAGGGACCAATTAGTTCTACCAGGTTTCAGACTGGCTAAAGTAGACTCATCCTTCATGGGGTACTGTTTAAAATGTTACAATAAAATACCTCCCCACATACTCCAATTGAATGAAACGAAATTTAAATCTTGTATAAAACGCACACTATACAGCCAAGCATATTATAAGTTGGGGGATTATATCACTGACAAAAATGCTTGGCTCAGGGCTGGTCCTGCTCCACAAGGGCGCGTAAACTAATTAATTAGCATTCGAAAATAATATTGGAGCTGATGAAGATTGTACAACCTATCTTTGCATTGTATAAATTCAATCTCTTAGTATTGTATAATTGCATAGCAGCATAGCACATGTGTGAGCACTATGTACCCACTATAAAGCTTACTGGGTTCGTCTTTCATTGACTTGAATGTGCCCTGGCGGCTGAGAGTATGTCATGCTCACTCAATGTGTCGCTGGTGGTGGCGTGTGTATTGGGTCATTGAGTTCCCTTCAAAATGGTTGAGCTGAATGGTGCTGATCCATACGTCATGTTCGTGAACGGGCGCCGTCAGTAGGCACTAGTAATTTCTTAGCTACCACGGCTTATTTTAATTCCATAATTGTTTTTATCTTTTTATTACGGACGCTTTTAACGTGCACGTGTTTCTACATCGTTCTCACATGTATAATTACAACATGAATGATGTAACCACTTTTTTGTAACAATATTTTGATTTAAAAGAGTGCCCATGGAGTTTCTTGCCCGTTCTTCTCCATAGGTACCTACTACGCTTTGGAATGGGCAACTAGCTTCATCTTCCTGACTGACCGACCCCTTCAATTCAAAAGTGTCTGTAATTGGTTTATTTGAAATAAATGCTTTGAGTTTGAGTTTCTGATAATGGAGCCAAGAGGTGAAAATGGAACTCTTCAGTGGCTCCCGGTAAACCACTCAAGTCGTCCGTCGTAAAGTTAGTTGTGGACTTTAGACTTATTAACTAATTGAAGAATATACTAAACTAAAAAGGAAAAAATAAAATTTGAAGTTGAAAAAAAAAAACACGCCTTTATCACACTCTGAAAATTATAAAATAATTAAATTGACTTGTTATAGTTCTCCTTTTATATCCAATGAATGATAAAAAAATCAATGATCAATCATGAATTTCATATCCAATCAAAAAGCGTGGAGTGCTTTGTTTAAATTAATCAAAAGTAGGTACACACAACTAAAATGCGCTTCACGCTTTTTGATTTAATCATAATCATCATTTGCTTGCCATTTAACCATGTTGGGGTCGGCTTCCAGTCTAACCGGGTGCTGCTCAATACCAGGATTTTACATAGAGCGACTGCCTATCTGACCTCCACAACCCCTAGGTAAGACTGGTTGTCAGACTTTCGGGCTTCTGACGACCCGTAACAACTGTCAAAGATCCACGAATGACAGCCGGGACCAACGGCTTAACGTGGTTTCCGAACACAGAGGAATCTTGGTATGTAAAGATGGTCACCCATCTTCGGACCCACCTCAGCAAGCGTAGCTTCACCTGATCGATCGACCCGTGCGGCTGTTATTACTAAGCCACAAGCCCCCCCCCCCCCCCCCTTTGATTTAGTGATTGAATATAATTATATCTTTAAAAAAGGTGGCGTAATTATTACAAAGTCAAAGTTTTTTATTCGCCAGAAACACGGTGCTTAAATACAATGTTCATACATTTAAGAATAGGTCTATATGTTGTTTAGGACCAGGCCCGGGTCGACGGCGCGTGGTGTTTCACGCGCGCCTCAAAGAGATGTCAGCGCCAACGACGGGGTCCGCTAGGGCCGAAGCCTGCCAGGGTTGCAGGAAAGTCCGAAAGGGTTACCGTGGCCCCTGGAACAGGCAACTGAAGGAATACGGGTGGGTTTTCGTCCGTAAGAGTTTGACACGCCCTCCCGCTCCACCCGGAGCGGGTGAAGTTATTTGACGATTTACCACCCTCAAAAAAAAGGTCTATACTGGGTTATTGGTAAAACACCATCAACCTCTTAAGGGGTCATTGCACTCATCATTATGAACAACTTTTACTATGGGATCAAATGTGAAATTGCGAAAAAAAAATCAGCTGCTCCCTACATTTAGACGAGTTCTGCAAAATAAATGTAGTGAACAGCTGATTTTTTTTTTCGCGATTTCATATTTATTCCCATAGTAAAAGTTGTTCATAATGATGAGTACAATGACCCCATAAGAGGTCGATGGTGTTTTACCAATAACCCTGTATATAAAAAGGTCTATAAATATACAGGGTTACTGGTAATTCGACGTATATCCGGCAGGGGCTGATAAGGGGGCCAAAATGCAACAAATTGAACCCCCCATATGTATGGCCGAAATTCAATAGTTTTCAAGATATTAGAATTTTAAGGGTTTTTCGATATTTACCCAAAATTTGACATTTAATTCCAAATAAAATAAAAACTACATATTTGAATGGGTACCATTAAAAATGATGTTGTAGCTGGCACTTCAATTAAGCTATGGACATAATTAAAACTACTTAATTTAACAAAATAATGAAAATAATGAGCGATATAAGAATAATATCTTACCAATATTTTCATTTTACGCTTCAAAAATGTTGTCTCGCTACAAAAATTTCTATGACATTAATCGTACAAATAACTAAAACAACTTGTTTATCCTGTAAGCTTTCCAGAAAGGTATAAAAGTCAATTTTAAAATACATAATTCGTGGCGTGGCATGTGTTTGAACCGGCGCGGGGAGAGAAATTGGTGCCGATTCCCTTGTCACAAACTAAACTAAATTTAAGTTGAGTGCATCTTTTTCTTTCTATTTCATTATGAAAAGGACAGAAGATAAATATTAGTTTAGTCCTGTCAAATTAAGTAGCGCCTGACACTACTCCATACAAGTTTAGACGTGATTAAAAAGTTGACTACTAAAGTTACATCAAATTACGTCAGGTGCTGACTAATTTGACAGGACTAAACTAATATTTATCTTCTGTCCTTTTCATAATGAAATAGAAAGAAAAAGATGCACTCAACTTAAATTTAGTTTAGTTTGTGAACAAGGGAATCGGCACCAATATCTGTGTTTTTAGTTTATGATCCTCGCTAAAACAACCGATTTTCATGGCGAAATTCTTCGCGATGGGGCGGGGTGTGAGGGCGGGGGAGTACACGGCGTCTGCTGCGCTCGCGTCGCCTTCCTTAGTAAGTTTTGACTCTCCGCCGCGCAAGCACGTGTGTTGTTATCTTGCTACCAACCTCTCATCCCGTTAATTTGTTATCGACCATTATTGTTAATTCTTGTTTCTCTTGTTATTCTTTTTGTTATCATTGTTATTTCGGATAACATGGCTTCGTATCCTAATAACGAATACGCAGACATAATGTTTTGTTATGGTTTTGCCGATGGAAACGCGGCTGCGGCTTGGCGAGAATACCAACGCCGCTTTCCCGATCGTCGACTACGACACGTTACTGTTTTCGGGAGCACCTATCGACGATTGTCTGAAACTGGCAGTGTTCAAAGAGCACAATTCAACGCTGGCAGACCTCGACGGTACACGGCTGACGAAGAGGACACCATTCTTCAGTGTTTTATTGATGACCCAAACATCTCAACGAACATTGTTGCAAGACAGCTCGGTATGTCCCAGTGGAAAGTGTGGTCGGTAGTACATCTATCAGGTAGACACCCGTACCATTATCAACCTGTTCAAACATTGCACGAGGGAGATCCTGCCAGGCGACTCGAATTTTCTCGGTTTATGTTAAACGCTGACGCTGACCAGGAACATTTCCTAAGAAATATTTTGTGGACTGACGAGTCAAAGTTTGACCGGGATGGAATAACGAATTACCATAACTTACATTTTTGGGCACCTAAAGCAGGCAGGAATCCAAAAAAACTAAAAGAAACTGCGTCGCAAATGAGATTTTCCCTGAACGTATGGATGGGTGTCGTTGATAATTATTTGGTGGGCCCTCATTTCTTGCCCCAAAATTTGAACGGCGAAAATTACGAGGAGTTTTTGAGAAACAACCTAGACGATTTGTTGGCGGATGTTCCCGAAGAAATAAAAAACAACCTCATGTTTCAACATGATGGTTGCCCAGCACATTACCGGATTACTGTCCGACAGTGGCTAGACGAGAGATATCCAAACCGATGGATTGGGAGGGGAGGGCAAATTCCGTGGCCAGCACGAAGCCCTGATATCACACCACTTGATTTTTACGTTTGGGGTCATATGAAGGCATTAGTTTATGTGACCCCAATAAATTCACTCGAAGAACTTCGACAGCGAATAATAAACGCGGCGCAACAGATGAGAACAACGTTCACATCAAGAGTGACGAAAACCGAAGTTAGGAAGAGAATTCGAACCTGCATTTGTAATCGAGGGGCTCATTTTGAACAAGATGTGTAAAATTTGTAATAAAATTTAAAATTTGATGTACATTTTTTTATGCATTTTATTTCATACAAATACAAATGACCCTTTCTCTCCCCGCGCCGATTCAAACACATGCCTTGGCACGAATTATGTATTTTAAAATTGACTTTTATAGCTTTCTGGAGAGCTTACAGAATAAGCAAGTTGTTTTAGTTATTTGTACGATTAATGTCATAGAATTTTTTGTGACGAGACAACATTTTTGAAGCGTAAAATGTAAATATTGGTAAGATATTATTCTTATATCGCTCATTATTTTCATTATTTTGTTAAATTAAGTAGTTTTAAATATGTCCATAGCTTAATTGAAGTGCCAGCTACAACATCATTTTAATGGTACCCATTCAAATATGTAGTTTTTTTTTTATTTGGAATGAAATGTCAAATTTTGAGTAAATATCGAAAAACCCTTAAAATTCTAATATCTCGAAAACTATTGAATTTCGGCCATACATATGGGGGGTTCAATTTGTTGCATTTTGGCCCCCTTATCAGCCCCTGACGGATATACGTCGAATTACCAGTAACCCGTATATGTCTCTCCACTAACTAGTAATATTTTTAAATTACCTCATTTCTGATCTCAATCGACAAAAAAACAATACTCAATAATACTTCATTGCATTCCACGATGTATTTGTTTAGGTAGTAAACATTCGTTTCATATCAATCAATCTTGGACCCTGTCGGGCACAGCAATAGAAATATAGTAACTAGGTAGAGATGAGGACCTATCGTTTATCCTAAAATGTAACTTATTCTAAAAAAACATTTTTTTTATGTATTTCATATGAGTTTTAGTGATTGATCATTTAATATCACAGTTGTACTTAAACAATTTACCCTAAATACTTGCCAATATATAATTTAAATAACCAACTTTTGCAATAGCAACTTGTTCAGTTAACGAGATCGATCTTAAAAGAAGTATTTGGGTGACGATTTAAGCCGAGTAAAGGTGCTCACACATCGCTGATCCGGTAAATTAAAGTGGAGATCGCAAACAGAATAGAATAGAATTTATATCCAACGTAAGTGTTACATTATATACCACAACTTAATACTAAGTATTAATCATAATAATTACTTTCAATACGTATCCAAAAGCACGCATTCTTAAAAATTAATCATCCTTAATTAGTAATCATTTCATACGCTAAAATGATACGTTTTTCTTTGGATTTCAACTAAACAAAAACAAAAAATCTGATTTTAGAACTATGTATGAACAAATAGATGAATTGGCGGAATACAGATAAAGATTCTTTACCTTCCGCGCTGGTCATAGACTGTAAATCTTCAAAAGTAGAGATGCCCTCAGGAACAAGCTATTTTTCCTGCTTTTGACCTTGATCTCGCCTGATGGAAAGCAATGGATGAGGTCTACGATGAAACGAGCGCACCCAGAAGATGCCTGTTCACTCTTGCTTTGAAGACAGATGGGTTATATGTGGAAGGGAACACAGATGCTGGCAGAGAGTTCCACACTGTGGCTGTGCGCATAATAAATTTAGAGGAGATGCGCTAAGTACGACTGGTCGGGATATCAACCAAGTGCGGTTGGTACCCTGCAGTATGTACGTTTGGTAGTAAAACGGTGATGGTGGGATCAGGTCGTAGAGCTCCTGCGCACACTCTCCGATGTACGATTATGAATATTTATCACAAGCAACAAGGATACTTCCAAAAAATTTGGAAGCAGTTAAATGATGTAGCTTTCAAAAAGAGAGTACCTAATTAATTTTCTTGCAGATAAGGCTTATTATATGTAATTTGAATGAGTTTTTAGATGAGAAATTCTGATTATATTTTTACATATCTATACTTTATTATTTATTTTTCTTTTTCATTTTCTTTTTTTTTTAGAAAATAGTGTTTTGGACTGCAAGAGGGTTAGGTTAGGTTAGAACTGTGACCATTAAAGCACGAAGGCGTCAGATCCTTGTAGTCCACAATACTATTTTTCCAGTGGTATAGTTTCAGATCCACCATACCACCAGGGGTATGGCCAGTGGTGTGGTGGGCCTGTGGTGGGATACGTCATATCCCTCAAAGTGCAATCACACTCATTTTCACCAGTAATGTTTTATTACTATGTCTCTTTTTCTTTGTCTGGGTTCGAACCTACGACCTACAACTCGTAAGTCGCGGCCGTTACCACTGGGTCACCACTGCTCTGCGTGTTAAGCTATAAATGTTATAACTTACCTTTAAATACTCCCACGATCCCTGTACCGTTGCATGCACACATACACACAATGTTTTGTGTGCATTACATTGCGTACTACCGTAAACAGCAAATTATCACAACGAAAACTAAAACAGTTTCTCAGCAAAAAAAATTGCACAAAGTTACTTGGTTTTACTTAGATGACGGATTCGTATGGGTCCTATCTAAGACAGCCGGGTGATCTGCACCTCAGGATCCTCCTACTTCACGACACAATTCTCTGTGTACATTTTAACAAATGCCTGTAATATGACGTTGAGATAAATAAATATTTATGATTATGATTTTTACACCCTGTATAAATAGGTATGATGTTATTTTTACTTATTTATTTATTTATGCTCCAACATACATCTATCATTAATTACAGGGTAACTGTACTAAATCTAAACTCTTATCCTAACTTATTATTATTACATTTTGTAATATTTAATGAATTGATACCATTAATTTAATTTGTACGAGTATATTAAATGAATGGTATCAGATAGTGTGTGAAGTCCTTTAAACCGAGTTACCAGTCTCCGAGGCTAACTGCTTCTTTAGTGAGTAATAAGTGTATTTGCGATTACGTATAGAAAGGCAATGACCTTAAGTAACGATTGTGGATTCCAAAATCTTCTATAAATAATTGTGTTTATCAATTTATTAACAATTATGTCCTGGCCGCGGCATCGCCCACGGGAACGTGCAACCGGGACAAAAATCCTATGTTACTCCTTATATTTAATATTCCTTATAATGTCCTTATAATATATAAAGGGTTATTGGTAAAATAACATCAACCTCTTAAGGGGTCATTGTACTCATCATTATGAACAACTTTTACTATGGGACCAATATGAAATCGCGAAAAAAAAATCTGCAAGTTCCTACATTTTGACGAGTTCTGCAAACATAAATGTAGGGAACAGCCGATTTTTTTTCGCGATTTCATATTTGGTCCCATAGTAAAAGTTGTTCATAATGATGAGTACAATGGCCCCTTAAGAGGTTGATGTCTAGCTGTGCCTAGATGTGTGCTAGCTGACATATGGCAAATAATTTTAATATTTTTGTGTTTCGTAATGTTAATTACTAATTACTATATGTATAGAATCCAGTTCTTCTAACTGAACAGACAGCAGTGCTGCTGGGGAGTTTGTTCCGCCACTTCTTCTTCCCAGCTAAAGCACTTCAGCAATTCCCAGGCAAAACACAATCAACCTCTTAAGGGGTTTAAACCCTGTATAAAATGATATTCTTTATTGACATTTATTATTGTATACGAAATTGTGACATCGACTTACTTGAATTTATTTTTATTTTGTGAATTGACATAAAATTACCTCATAAATTTTGTATGCCTTTTGGCGGGACATAGCATGGATCAATATTTTTTTGTATAACGTCTGTATAATTTGTACCCTATGTTCTCAAAATGAATTTGAAAAAAAAAATATATACCATCAGCTATCAGCCAGTGAAAGTCCCGTCAAAATCGGTACCTATGACCGTTTTGGGGATAAGCCGGAACAGACAGACACAGAGAGAGACAATTTTTAATTATTGTTATTTCTTTATTATAAGTACCGTATACACTTTCATATGCATTTCGTAAAAAGTTGTTATTTTGACATTACAATTTATTTAAATAATAGACTGTAATCGTCCAACGCAGGGCAAAGTCCTCTTCTGAAGGCCACAAGTATCTCCTCATACAGATAAAAAAAAGTATTTATCAAAGTCAAAGCATTTATTTCAAGTAGCCACATAAAAGGCACTTTTGAACGTCAACATTTACATTAAACTATTTATCTATTTATTTTTATCGTCACTGTCTTTCCCTGCAATGGGACACAACAGGCTCATTTTAATTATAGGGATCATGACCGTAGTTCCGTGACACCTCTGACAGCCATGCTATAACTCTCCACCCCTCAAGCACTGAAAGATATATTGTTGCCCCCTTGTTGCTACGTCGCTATATGCTAGCGACAGTTTTCGGGCGCCCATTATTGAGTGTGTAAGTAGTGACTTGACTTTGCTTGGAGTGCCCTGCCATTTTATTATCCGATATATTTTGCTAGCGACAGTTTTCGGGCCCCCATTATTTATTTATTTTTCTTTAGGAAAACTTACAGTTAAACAGATACATTGAGTAATAGGTTATACAAAATATGGCCAATTACAAGTTTCCACGTGTAGTTTATAAATCAAATGAAAAAGAAAATTGAGACTAGGTTTAAACAGAGTTGATATGACAGAGGGGCATTAAATTACACTACGTATACTATACACGTTTTTGGATACGGTATAAAAATATAAAGCACCAAAAATGAGATGTGTTTTCTTTCAAACAAATTAAATAGCTTACAAATGTGGAACGACAGTTCACTTCACCTACGTTAGTGAAAACTTAGGTGAAGTGAGTTCTCAATAGTGGCGATCCGTAGCATCAGGTGGAATGACCGCTCACTGCACCTAAGTTAGTGAAAATTAAGGTGAAGTGAGCCGTCAATAGTGTCAAACCCTAGCATTAAGTGAAATGACAGCTCGCTTCACCTAAATTAGTGAGAATTAAGGTGAAGTGAGCCGTTAATAGAGTCAAACCCTAGCATTGAGTAAAATGACAGCTCGCTTCACCTAAGGTAGTGAAAAATCACCTCTATATTCAATCCCTAGCATTAGGTGAAATGACATCTCACTTCACCTTAGTGAAAACTTAGGTGAAGTAAGCTCTCAAAAGTGTCAATCCCTAGCATCAGGTGGAATGCCAGCTGACTTCGCCTTTTTCACGGTTACTAATTTACAGAAAAAACCGACTGGTCCCTTAAACTCACGGCTATCATGATGCATACTTTTACGAGATGAAATACTTAAATAAATTGCACCATTACTTTTAATAATCATAAAGATAAGCATAATTTTTATGACCGCTACGTTTAATTACGTTTTTGCAACGAGATTAACTTTACTCATTTCGTCATATTTGTATGATCCTTTTCGTACCACTTGCTCAAAAAAGTGACATTCTATGCCACAAAAAGCGAACATAACAATAGTCATTTTTAATCTGTTAAAAACAGGGAAAGAAAATAGAACTGAATTTCATTCATCCTCTAGGGGGAGAATGTGATTTTCAAACTCAAACTCAAACTCAAAGCATTTATTTCAATTAAACCATTTACAGGCACTTTTGAATTGTCAAGTGGTCGGTCAGTCAGAAATATGAAGCTAGTTGCCCATTCCAAAGCGTAGTAGGTACCTATGGAGAAGAACGGGCAAGAAACTCCATGGACACTCTTTTAAATTATATTGTTACATAAATATTAGTTACATAATTAATCTTGTATATAGGTATAATTATATGTGAGAACGATGTAAATAAGACGTACACATTGAGTGTCCAGTGTACAGCAAATATAAATTCAAACAAAACAATCCATAATAAAATAATTAAAAATAAGCCGTGGTGGCTAAGAGATGACCAGTCCCAACTGACAGCGCCCGTTCACGAACATGACGCATGGATCAGCACCATTCAGCTCAACCATTTTGAAGGGAGCTAAATGATCCAACACACGCGCCACCGTCAGCGAGACATTTGAGTGAGCATGACATCTATCAGCCGCCAGGACACATTCAAGTCAATGAAAGACATTACCCGGTAAATGGTAGCTCGATAGTACATAGTACTCACACTTGTCCTATGCAATTATATAATACAAAGGAGATTGAGTTTATACAAAGCAAAGGTAGTCTTACAATCTTCAACAGCTCCAACAGTATTTTCAAATGTTAATCAATTAGTTGTGGTTGTGGAGCAGGACCAGCATTGAGCCAGGCATTTTTATCGGCGATATAATCCCCCAACTTATAATATGCCTGGCTGCATAGTGTGCGTTTTATACAAACTTTGAATTTCGTCTCATTCAGTTGAAGTATGTGGGGAGGTATTTTATTGTAACATTTTAAACAGTACCCCATGAAAGATGAGTCCACTTTAGCCAGTCTGAAACCTGGTTGAACTAATAGGTCCCTATTTCTGGTACTATAATTATGTCTATCACCTCTTTTAGTAAAAAGATGTACATTTTTTCTTACGTACATGATGTTTTCATAGATATATTGACAAGGTACCGTCAAGATCTTAATAACCTTAAACAGTTCCCTTAGAGAATCGCGCCTGCGGAGATTATATATGGCTCTGATGGCTCTTTTCTGCAGAATAAAAATAGAATCGACGTCTGCAGCCCGTCCCCAAAGTAAAATACCGTAAGACATGATACTATGAAAGTAACTAAAATAGACTAACCTTGCGGTATCTACATCGGTAAATTGACGGATTTTTCTGACAGCATATGCTGCTGAACTTAGCCGTCCCGCCAGAGATGTTAAATGAGAACCCCATTGAAGCCTCGAGTCGAGCGTGATCCCCAGGAAAACAGTTTTATCGACGAATTCTAGTTTCTCTTGATTCAATACTATCTCACAATCACTACTTTTGACATTAGGTAAAGAAAATCGTATACACTTAGTTTTTTTCCCATTTAATACTAAATTATTAGCAGTGAACCAATTATGGACCTGCATTAGGGCGTTATTAACGTCGTCAAAATTTGTAGCACTTCTTTCTACCTTAAAAATTAAAGAAGTATCGTCAGCAAATAACACCATTTGTGGTTGATTTTTTAATAAATGGAGTAGATCATTAATATACACTAAAAAGAGGAAAGGACCCAATATCGAGCCTTGTGGAACTCCCATTTCTACTTTTAAACTAAGTGAATTGACACCATTTATTTGAACTTGCTGCTGCCTATCCTTTAAATAAGATTTTACTAGACTGAGCGCAAGTATTCCAAGTCCATAATGCTCAAGTTTCAAGAGCAAGGTTTCGTGATCGACGCAATCAAATGCCTTGGAGAGGTCACAAAAGATTCCTATGGCGTCTTGGGCCTCTTCCCACGCCGTAAATATGTGTTTTAATAAGGTGACCCCAGCGTCAGTCGTACAACGTCCCTTGGTGAAACCATACTGTTGATTGTGTAAGATTTTATTTGTGTTAAAATGAATGAGCATTTGATTAAGCATTACCTTTTCAAATACCTTGCTGAAAACTGGCAACACGGATACGGGTCTATAATTATTGGTGTCTTTGCTGTCCCCGGATTTGAAAAGTGGTATTACTTTACTGTATTTCATTAAATCCGGGAAGACTCCTTGATCCACACACAAATTAAATATGAAGGCTAAGTAAGGCGCTATAGTGTCAATTATGGATGTACAGACTTTAATGGACATTCCCCAAAGATCTTCAGTCAATTTGATCTTGATTTGCTTAAAAGCTTTTATTACTGTTATGGGGTTAATATGCTTAAAGTTAAATTCAATCGGGCAGACCGAAACGTTCGCCCTTACTAAATCAAAAGCGAGCGTGGGCGAGGAATTTAAAGTGTCAGTAGTTTTAATTGGGATACTGGTAAAGAAATTTACAAATTCTTGAGCAACTTCTTTGCTATCGCAAATGAGACCACGTGTCGTCTCCAGTGTATAATCAGAATTATGCTTTTTGTTCCTGTTCGTTTCATTATTGATAATTTTCCAAACAGTCTTTATTTTATTGTCTGCTGATTTGACCTTGTTGCTAATGTACGAGGCTTTGGCTGCCTTACAAGTGTTCTTAAAAATTTTAGAGTAAGTAGCAACATACTTATTAAAAGTTTCCGTGTTAATATAAGGCTTAAGGCCATATAGCTCAAAAAGTATTTCCCTACTTTTCCTAAGTCCTTTAGTTGCCCAGTCACTAAATAAAAACTTAGGGCAGATACTTTTAGTGCTCTTCTTAAAAGAATAATTGAACTCTGTTTGGACTACCGAAAAGAATTCTTTATACAAAATGTTAACATTGTTCATTGTAAGGTCCTGATTACTCAACTTACAAATTAAACTGTTATTAAAATTATTTAAATTAACAGATGTTATTGGTCTGGATTGTATCTGCAGTTTTTGTATTATGATGTTGGACTCAAAAGTTACGGTTTGACCGCTGTGATCGGAAGGGAGATAATTAACGATGGCTTTATCTAAATAGTCGCAGCAACAAAATACATTATCAATGCATGTAGCTGTAGTTGTAGTTATTCGGGTTGGTTCTACAAACACATTTGACAAATTAAATGATTTAAACAAATTTAATAATCTACTGGTATTTGAATTATTTTCTAAAATATTAATGTTAAAGTCACCACAGATAATTACTGATTTATTGCCAGTTGCAAGTTTTGCCAAAAAGAAATTTAAAAAGAAAAAAAATTTAAATTTGGAATACTTACCGAAATTTATACAGAACTACATGTGTGTTACACCATTGAGTTTGTATATAAAGCATTATACATCTTTTTGAAAAAGGAATACGCATTTATTATGCATTATGATTATTAAATAAAATTACGAAAACCGACGAGGCCGTATGAGCTTGATGCCTTTGCTTTTCCGACAAAAAAATATTAGTCTAGGACTTTGCCGCGTTTTTGTTATTTATTTTTATAAATAAGTTAATGTTCTAAAAATACGTTTAATTGTCATTATTTTTAATAAGTGCTTATTTCATATTATTATTGTGTTAATTTTTTCGCAAATTGTACGAAAAGTAGAGTATTTTCCTCGGTGATAAAGCTGTCTTAGTCTTGGGTGAACTTAAATCCCTCGCTACACTCAGGACTCGTCAATCCCTCGCTTCACTCGTGATTTAATTTTTTAACACCCTCGCTACGCTCGGGAGTAAACCTCGACTCCTTCATTACGCTCGCGATTTAAATCGTCACCCGCGACAGAAGACACTGCTTTATCCCCTTGGTTAATAATCTACTATTAGTTTGTCCAAAACGGGAAGCTTGTTTACTTTGAAGAAATAAGTAATATAGAACTAATTTAGTAAAAGACCAACCCGATGGCTATAAAACCGCACTACTTTTTTTTTTTTTTTAAACGTTGCCCCACACTAGGAATTTCTCCTGTATCGTGGGTGCGTTTACAAACATTTAAACTCACATACACAAACAGCCAGACCCGGAGCAACTACTTGCAGGTCATACAAATATTTGTTCCGTGCGGGGATCGAACCCGCGACAGGTAACGCAGCAGTCAACCGCTTAACCACTGCGCCAACCGTGCCGTCGATTATCGTCGTTCGTCGATCGTCGATTTGATTACTTAGTTAAAGTGTTTCTGTTTGGCTCCATTAATATTTAAGCGGCTGACAACAGCTAAAGCGCGGTCACTGTCGGACTGCATAGAAACGAAAGAGAACCGCGATGACACAAAACTGGTAATTTATTGCAAAATATGAAGCAATCTCAATGTACAAAAAATATATTGATTGGAGTAAAAAATGAAAACACTATCACGTTATTAGGTTGCTTGAAGAACAATCTGAAACAAAAAACAGAATGATTGCATGTATATTAGTATGGTTTTTAATCGTTAAAAGAAATGTTTTGAGGTAGCTTCGTGACTTTTTTCTATCGTACCAAATTAGTTGTATTCTGTTTTCAACACACTATATAACTAGCATATATCCTGAAGAATATCATATATTTTTCTGATTTTGTTTACTGCAGTAGATCATATACTTAGGCATTGTAAAACTTGCATTTAGGGCATGTAGTCCCCTTAATAAACTACCGGGCTGCATAAAAAGTGACACCGTTTTTAAATTAAATCAAGGCTTTTTTGATACAGAAATATTAATAGTCGATAAGTGATTTTTTTAATGCCTCTCGTGGTGTGTGTCATCTCAACCGTTTAATATTATTGACATGAGTTGATACACTCGGGACTTGTTAAAGTGATTTAATAATTTATTAACTATTTCAATAATTTAAAATTATTTGTTGAATTTTGCATGCTAAAACTTAGGCAGAATGTAACCGGCTCACTATAGTTTTATAACAACTTTATTGTACAATACCTTCATTCTATGAGAATAATAATGTTGTTTGTTTTGATTTGATGGTATTATAGAGGTGCTTGTTGTTGTTGTTCATGACGTCGTGGTCACCAATATACAGGTACGAGGAACAGGGTGTAAAGTTCACTCATGAAAAGGGAGGATCCTTCGACCAGACGGGTGTTGCCTTTTTTTTATTTTTTTTGAGGGTGGGAAATCATCATTTAACTTCTCCCGTTCTGGGCAGAGTGGGAGGGCGTGTCAGACTCTTTCTGACTAAAACCCACCCGTGTTCTTTCAGTTGCCTGTGCCAGGGGCCACGGTATCCCTCTCGGACTTTCCCGCAACCCTGGCAGGCATCGGCCCCAGCGGACCCCTTCATTGATGCTGACATCTCTTTGAGGCGCGCGTGGAGCACAACGCGCCGTCAACCCGGCCCTGATCCTTATCGAACGGCGAGCTGCCCACTGCTCGCCGCTCGCAAGCCCGCGCCTAAGGTGGCCGGGAATCGGCCTGCGATTCCCGACGTCCAGGGCGTCTCCTGCGGCGGCTAGGGGCGTAAGGCCGCGAATTTAGCCTCTCACTCACGCGTTCCGCCTCCTCCTTCGCGAACATTACTGCTTCGCAGAAGGAGGCGACGGCTTCCCAAGCCCTCTCGCTCCGTACCATGGCCTGGACCAGGGCTGGACGCGAGATATTGCCATCGCCAATCGCCTGTACGAGGACACGGCGGTGCTCCGATAAACTTAAGTTTTGTTAGATTTATAGAAGCACGAAGAACAGGGTGTAAAGTTCAGTCATATCTCCATAAAAAAGGGTGGATCCTCCGACCAGACGGGTGTCGTGCCTGGTGGGCAACTGCCCAATGATTGATGTCGGGAAGATGTATATTTATGCTATTCGCGCGGTAAACTCTGCTTGCGCGATGCAGGATTCGCGTGACGTCAGTATGACGCGCAGCTCGCATGTGGCGATGGTTAATACAGCTACAGTATTTCTCATCGGCAAAAATGACGAAACTACATACAAACTTGAATTCTCAAAAATCCTTTCTTCGTGCTCACCTTCGTTATCAATCAATCAATCTACCTAGCCCGCAATGTTGGGATTGGCTTCCAGTCTAACCGTATGCAGTTGCATACCAGTTTGTTACATGGAGCGATTGCCAATCTGACCTCCGCAACCCTGTTACTGGTTAACACAATAAATACTCCTTGTTCAAACTGGTTGTTAGTCTTTCGGGCTTCTGAGTAGGTAGCCGTAACAACTGACAAAGATTATGGAGGGTAGAGTTAAGGAGAACTATCTTTGTGTATGAAAAAGTGTCCGTTATGATGTGCTACATAAGGGTGGCGCTATAGTAGCCACCGGGTAAAAAAAAACAATAATTATAAGTTACGAGTACCTATGTTTACAAAATAATGTTGGACTACGTTAATTGTTGAGGTATGGTATACTGGACTGTCAGTAACTACTCTAAAAATAATAAATTTTCTAACTCGACATATTTCAATCCGTTAATTTTCTAACTCGGCATACTTCAGTCCGTTAACAACTGCTACATTCATACCACACCATTTGCCTACGCTAGCGCCATTTTGGAGGGTTTTTGAACTATTATTTACTGTTTATGCTCGACACTATTTCAACGGTCACCCTATAGGAGATAGTTCTCCTTACCTCTACCCTCCATAACAAAGATCTACAGATGACAGACGGGACTAACAATGACAACTTTTGTGATGAAATGGATGGTCACCCATCCACGGACCCTCCGCGGGAAGCGTAGCTTAACCTTGATCGATGTATACAGGGTCAATTTAAAATAGTTAGCAAAACTCTGCAGACATGATGAGTATCGATATTTAGAAATTATAAAACAAAAAAACCGGCTAATTGCGAGTCGGAGTCGAACACGAAGGGTTCCGTAGTTACCACCGTACAATATTTAACAATACATTTTTTTAACACTTTTCTTGTATGTAATGTAAAATAAAAGTTAAAAGGGGTCCCCTTTCATTTTTAATTTTATTAAATTTTTATTATTTGTTGTTAAAGCGGCAATAGTAAATTTCAACTGTCTACCTGTTACGGTTCATGAGATATGACCTGCTGACAGACCGACGGACGGACGGATGAACCAGAATCAGAAACAAAAACAATTTATTTGTCAATCATTACATTATAAATATTAGTATATAGTATTAAATGCGCTATGATATGTCAACAATGACATACGTAAATATGTTATTAAAAATTAGTTAATTGTATAGAAAATATATTAAATTAAAAATTAGTAAATTAAATAAGTAACAGACGGACGGACGGACACAAGAGGCTTAGTAATAGGGTTCCGTGGGCACCCTTTGCAATAATGGGTTTTTCTGTGTTAACTTTCTTCCTTTTTTCGTGTTTAGATATCGATAAATCGATTGCAAAAATAAATGAAATTTTAAAACTCATATAAAAAGTTTTTTTTTGTAAACAATCATATTACAAATTAGAGGATTATATCAAAGATAAGAATGCTTGGAAACATGCTGGTCCAGCTCCATAGACAATCTAGAGTCTAGACAAAATCTAACTTGTTGCTACTTTAATTTATTGTAAAATTTATTATTTTTCGACATTGATTTACATTCTGTAATTACTTTAACTCACACACTGACTTATTACTAGTTTAAATATTTTGGAAAATCGTATACTTTTACAATGATGATAAATATATGTGAGCACCATGTATCTATCACATAATTAACTTATTTGTCATTGCTACATTTTTAATTCTTTTTACCTATTGTGGTAGGGTAATTTTATTATAGGTACATCGTCTTCACATGTTATATAATATATAATTGATGTATACAAAATATTGTAATACATTTTAAAAGAGAGGTAGAGTTTCTCGCCCACTCTTCTCCATACGAAACTACCTTTTGGAAGGGGCGACTAGAACCAATTCTATTTTAACGTAAGTTTTGACGTTCAAAAGTGCCTTCTATGTGCCTACTTGAGATAAATGCTTTGACTTTGACATTAATACCCATTACTTACGTCTCTGAAGTTCCGCCAGCTAATTTAATTAGACATTTTAGGACGTCCAAAATATTTGCACACCTGTGGATTCCTATCGGGTACTTTCGTGTGTTGTTATGTAAATACTTCTATGTTATTAAATGATTCTGTTAAACCGGGGTCTTTGTTTATAAATTCCGTTCCGGGTCAGGTGTCATAGTATTTTGTAAAGATATATTTCTGATCTTTCTGTATGTTTTATAATATGTACGCCGTTAACGGAAAAACAGTGGAGGGCCCAGTGGTAACGACCCTGACTTACGAGTTATAGGTCGTGGGTTTGAACCAAGGCAGGCGTTTTACTTAGTCTAATTTATTTCATAACCACTGCTCTCAAAACTGTGAAGGAAAACTTCGTGAAGAAACCGTGCATGTCCTAGAACCAAAAATTCGAAGACATGACATGTGACATCTATCAACCCGCACTGGGCCCGCGTGGTGGATTACTGCCCACTCCCTCTCACAGAGAGGAGGCCTGTGTCCCAGCGGTTCGCGGAACCCGACTGTTAAATAGAATATGTACCTAGACATAATAACAGCAGCAGGGAGTGATTCATGATGATTGAATCACGAGCGTAGCGAGTGATTCAAGTATTAGAATCCTGAGCGATGCGAGTGATTCATGGCCCTCGATATAAATCCGTTTTATTCAAGAGTTGCATACTATACTTTATACCATGACTACGAGAAAAAGAAAGATTTAAGCGAAAATAAACATTTAATAAAGAAAAAGGAAGCTTACATTAATTAAAATGCACATTAAAATTGGAACAATTACTAATATTTAAGAGTAATTTTCTTGTTATTATTATTAGGTTGGTCAACTTGTGTAGCGATATTTTAATGCTAAACTCCTTGTCGAAAATGTCGACCAATCAAATTGAATTTAGAACACATCAATATAGGTCGAATACAAAGATTACACTTACACTAGATACGGCAAGCCACGACCAAGCGTGCCCTGCATGTTCGACTGTTCGTACTAAAAACAGTCTGTTAGCTCAGTGACGCTTAGCGATTGAAACAATTCTGTTTACTTTGAGCACATCACTAAATGGCTGGGGTGAAACTATCGTAGGTATAAAAAAGATGACACGTTCGGTTTTCATACTATCTAATAACATGCCGTATCTAGCCTAGGTAGGTACTCTAAATCTGTGGTCGAATACATTGGTGTGTTCCATTTTCAAACATCAAAACAGTGAGTAAAAGTGCTTTTTATTCACTGTTTTCAGTGAATAAAATAAGCTTTTTAGAGGAGGAATGGTATAATAGTTATTTGTTATACAAGAGTGCAAAGTTGCTTTTTAACCGCGTGTTCAATTTTGATGACCGAGCAAGCGAAGGATTCTAAAATTGAATCACGAGTGCAGCGAGTGATTCAAAATTAGAATCCTGAGCGTTAGCGAGGGAATCAAAAGAGCACGAGGTGAAAAATCTTTGCACTCGAGTGCAACACGTAACTTTTCATTCCACCTCAGCGAGGAAATGACTAAATGCAAAAAAAAAACGTTTACAATCACAAGATAGGTACACTTTTATTTCAGTTTAGGTATTAATTACTACATTATGACAGGTAAGTATTACAGAATAATCTTTAAATTATAACAAAATAATACTAAGGTATAATTAAGAAAATTTTAAAGTAACGTTGCTACAGTTATTTAAATTGAGTGTAATATTTTTGTTTGGTACTGTAATATTGGTGTTAGTCACTTGTGTACTGTTTTTCGGTAAACTATCTGTCATACTTAATAGTTGTACCGATTCATCGGATTCCCTTGGCGTGAATGTTGGAGAGAGAGGGAGATGGTTAGGTGTTTCATAACGGCTTATTTTTGATGTAGAAGGGCCAGTCCAAGGATCCGATTGAGGCTCTTTCAGTGTAATGGCTCCTACGATGCCTTCACATATTTTAGACTTATTTTGGATGGAATCCTCTATGTATCCCTCTACAACTGCATTGGACTTCCAGCCTCCGTGGCGCTTAAGGGACAGGAGATCAGCTCCGGAATCAGCCAAAAGTGTGGCTGAAGTTCGTCGGAAACAATGACCCGTGTACAACAGGGGTTCTGGAAGTTCAAGAAATGTTGCTATTTCTCGTGGGATACTGCCAATTTTATTAGTACCCATAGGCTGTCTAACACACTTTCCATTGCGATACTGTAGAAAAAATCGATTGATTGGAGTGTTAGGCGGGCGTAAGGCTTGATATTTCTCAACAATCGTTACGTATTCCTTGCGAATGACGAAGTTGCGGTCTCTTTTTGTCTTTGTATTAGGTAAATTAATTAATAGTAAGTCATCTGAATGTTTCTCAATGTTTTTGACATTAAGTTGTGTTAGTTCATTAGTTCGACATGCTCCGTTTATTCCAATAATAAGAACAACCTGTAACGTAAAGAGTAGGTATTGTAGTAGATAAATGAATAAAATTGATATGAACGCATAATTATGCCTATCAACATCTACTAAGTATACTATTTAATTGAGATTAATATACTTAAGTAGATACTGAATGTGCAACTGACTTACTTTTGCCGCCAAATATACGGAATCGGGTGCTTCGTTAAGAAACTTTTCAATATCAGATACTGTGAAAACCTTCGATTTTTTTGGTTGATGACCAGATGAGGCTCTTTTTAAAAATGCCACTAATTTAGGATAGGTATCGATATGTTTGTCTTTTTTCATCTTTATTGTTGCTTTTAGCATCGAATACGTACTCCATAGAGTGCTTGCTTTCTTGTTCTCGGATAATTCTATAAAATATGCCAGCAAAACGTTTTCTGAGAAAGTTTTGGCTCCTTTTGCTAGTCGCCACGTGTTGAACATATCGTACTGTTTTAAATACTTCTCGCGTGATTGTTGAGGGAGAAAGCTCATTTGCGCATTATTAACAGTTTCAGTCAATTCTGTTGGCGTCAAGCAAACTTCCTCGTCGCTAGAATCACACATTTTAGTTTTTTCACTTGTTTTCAAGTTTCTTGTTTTTAATATAAGGTTTAACAATGACGTGAAAAAATGCCGCGTAAAGAACCGCGTACAAAGCAAATTGAAAAAAGAACACCAAGAAGGTTCCGAGTCTGAGTTTTTAACAAATTAAAAAAAAGTTGTATGATATATTCGGCACCATAGAGGTAGCAGTAAATAGGTTTAATGTTTTTTTTAATTCACAAACTTAGTGCACACGATGTTCTAAATTCAATTTACTTTATCCTCTAGAGAATAAAAACGGCTTTTCCACTCAGATATTGAAGATTAAAAATACTCTTTCCGAGATGGTGGGATGAAAATTCTATTTTTATGTCTATATACGTTTTTCTTTTATTTTTTACCAGTTTTGCCTATGACTTCAGCCACGTGGACGTCGAAAAATATCCCGCGGAATCCTACTACCGGGACTATTAGTACTATATGTGTTAATCAAGAGCGGTGGTGGCCCAATGGTTAGGCCACGACTTACGAGTTGTAGGTCGTAGGTTCGAACCCAGACAGGCGCTTTACTTTGTGTAAATTATTTCATCACCACTGCTCTCAAAGCGGTGAAGGAAAACTTCGTGAGGAAACCGGCATGTCCTAGAACCAAAAATTCGACGACACTGGGACCGCGTGGTGGATTACGGCCCACTCCCTCTCACAGAGAGGAGGCCTGTGTCCTAGCATTGGGAACATTATAGGCTGATGATGATGTATTAATCCAGGTTATAAATTATTCTGAGTGCCAAATTTCATACAAATCCGTTCAGCCGTTGCTTCAATCCGGAACATACATCCAGACACAAGCGGACAAGCATTCTTAAAACTATATTTTCGTCGTCAGACTCGTTCCCACACCTCGCAGCAAATACTTTTTTTTCAAAAATTTACAATGTACAGTTTTGACTTCGTTACTATTAATATTTATGTGTGGAAGTATATAGAAAATAATCGTCTTTGTTTGCCACATTCTTTTGTCAATATGGCGGTATAATTATATATATTATATTATAATTTTAATACATTTTGAAGGTTTCTAGTTCTTATAATAATTACTTACCTAAACGGGTAAAACATAAATGAATAAATGATATTATTTCTGTAAGTAGGTTTGAACAAACACTTTTAGACGTCATACATACTTTTTTTTTAAACTAGATGAGGTCGGCGTTTCCTATGTGACTACTCTGAGAAGAAAGGCCGAAACAAACTCAGAGGTCACAGTCTCTTTTAAAGTCCAGACAATATCATGATCATGTGAAGATTATGTAGATCGGTGTCTGAAATGGTCTTTTGAGGAAAGAACCACACAGATTGTGTGTCCTGTGACCTGTCCAGTCAGTGCACGCAATTGTCAGCAATGGTGCAGCTCAACTCAGAACTTAAGGAGCTCAACGATTCGATGAACAGTACCAAAGAAAGGACATTTGAGTAGGCCGCATAAATTACTCAAACTGCCAGATCATGATTAAACTAACTGAGAAAAATACAAAAAAAAACAATGACCGACATACTCGTAGTTCTCACATTCACAATAATTAAAATAATATTATAATACTTTACAAAGTAAATACGAGGTAAATACTCATGTCATTGTACACAAAGTGGCGCGTACCTTATCACATTAAATTATACCACGTATACTTAGAAGATATACAAAATTTCAATGAAATCCATTCAAAAACAAATCACCCGTGCCTTGCATTTTGTTACACGTACCTCGACAAAATGTATGGAACAGCAGATTTTTTTAGACCCTATGCGAGACAGAGCCCCAGCGCTGGTTTTCAGCGACAGCCGGCGCTGACGTTATGACGTCGTCCGGTGGAGCAAACAATTGTTAGGACCACGGAGCAGAAACAAAGAGGAGGTGTTGCAATCAAAGTAGTCCATCAGCCACCAATGTAGTCGTTACGTCACACGGTAGTTGCACTACTTGCGACCAGGCGGCGCTTTCGTCAGTACAACTGTCGTTGTGAAGCGGATAGGTTGTCATGTATTTGTTTAGTCTTTTAAACGATTAAAAAGTATTCCCGACCCATACTCATTGCATTAACATGAAGTGCTGTTTTATCTTGCAGAAGTTATACGGATCAATCAAATTCAAACGGAATAAATATATCTTTCCACTCGTAAATAAAATTATAATTAAATTTGTAATTTATTTCTTCTCGAATGTTCGGTAATTGCCGCCCCCTATCGGCAAGTAGCGGAAGTACTGACAAAATGACCTGCATTTTGACCGGACTCAGACTTTTTTGATAAGCACATACCTACATAATATATGCTATATGAAAAGTGAAGTCAAATAGATGTCGAGTTTCGGCAAAAAACGGAATTCGGTTTAGTTTCGGTACCTAACTAAGTTCAGAAGAAAAATTTAGAAGAGAAGATTTAAAGATTAGATTTAAAGATAAAAAAAATAAAACTATGATTATAAAAACGTTTTCTTTATTTTTCCCTCACACTTGTTAATTTCTGGAAGTTTCAGTTTCGGCCGAATCTGAAACCGCTGCCGAAATTCGATTTCGGTTTCAGTCAAAAAATGTATTTCGGTCGGACATAATAGAAATAAAACTATATCGGTATATTATAAAACTATTAAACCTGAATCCGGCTCCTTACAATAAAAGTGACACTTAATGAAACATAGCAGAACTCTTACGACATCTTAGGACATCTGTCTAATTTGCCTATGAGTTGATTTTGCTACTAGCCACTAGATGGCTTTCTGCTGTTTGGGCTCCCCCCGCACCCCGCGCGGCTGCGACACTACTTTTGTATGGAGAATGACTTTACAACACCTCCTCTTTGTTTCTGCTCCGTGGTTAGGACGCTGTACTGATACAGCGTCCTAACAATTGTTACTTGTAGTTACTTAATCGGGAGTAGGGTTCACTTTTAAGTATCGAACTACTTTCGGACGGGCCCGTATCCTTGTTGACGGACTTAGAGAGTAGGCCCCAGTAGTTGTCTGCTCCGCCGGCCATCGGTCCTTCGACAAACATGGCCAGCCGTCTCTCTCTTCAGCTTGCTCATTCTGCAAGCTATGTCGGTAACTCCGGTTCTTTTCCGGATAACATAAGTAATTACGCTAATAGCTAATCTAAGTATATAATTCTCTATCTACGAGATATATCGATTTTGAGACCTTACATTTTTTTAAAGCATGCGTGCAAATGACGTCAAACAAACACGTGCCGACCACACGTAACCTTCTACAGAAGTAGGTAGGTAGGTACAATATGTTTTATTACAACAATTAATTCGGAAACGCTTTTAATTTTTGTGCTATAAAATCTTTTATTTCCGTATCCGTTTTAATTTGACCGTGTTTTGACAGGCCTGATAGTGTCACGAAATATAGTATCGGAAATAGTTATTACCTTTGGATGACGTCAGAAGGAGCCTTGGTTCTATATCTTAGACGAGAACATTATGGATCTACATAACAGATATTATATTAAGTTGGGGGAAACGTTCTTTCGTATTTTATATAAAAATTCAAGACTGAGAGCTCGTGTGGTACCCAAATTCCGAGCTTTTTTGTTTACCCAGACTTGTTCAAATGGGTCAAAACTGTTTTGTGGTCAACCCCTAACTCTTCAGCTATGTCGTAAATACTAATATCTATACCAAGTTCCACTTTTTCAAAAATGGCACCGACTTTTTCCGTAACAGGGCGACCAGAGTGAGCTGCATCCTTGACATCAAAATTCCTGGACTGAAAACGCTTGAACCAACTTTGTCCTACTCTAATACTGACACTGCGTTAAGTGCATAAAAGTCACATATATTTTTCGCGGCTTGTGTCTCATTTTCCCTGTTTTGTAATAAAAGTTTAAAATGTATCGAATTTCTTCGTTAGATTCACTCATTTTGGCGGCCAGAAAAACAATTGAAAAATGGCGGGAAATCGTTTTTACTTTTTTTTGTTTGTATTTATTTAATTGTATCAAAACCAGCCAAAGAGATTTTACTTCAACTTTATACCTATAAAATCCGATATACTTTTTCGCCGACCTTTTATGTTATAATCCATTGCCATACATTTGACTGCCTCTGGCTAGGCAGCTAGAGACATATCAAGGCCGTGCCCGGGGCACACAGGGCAGGCACTGAAGCTCCGTCGCCGGCCCGGACACGGACGTGTGAACGAGTTCATACAATATACGCACCGATATTTTTTTGAGCCCAAGACGGAGCCGGCCCTCATAAATTACGTAGATAGTCTTTATATTTGAAAAACACGCAGTGTCAACTCAGGTGGTGGAGACACGTCCTTCGCATGGAGGACCACCCTTTACCCAAAGCGGTCTTCTACTCTGAGATGGCGGAAGGAAAACGGAAGCATGGCGGTCAACATCTCCGCTATAAGGATGTGTTCAAGAGGGATCTAAGCGCTTGCGCTGTTAATCCAAAAGGGTGCGAAAGGCTCGCTTCACATAGGTCATCTTGGCGCTCTACTGTCTACAAATATGTAACAACTTTCGAAAAAAAAACGCCTCGATACACTAACCGAGAAACGCGAAATATGTAAAGTCAAAGTGAAAAGTCAAAGCGTTCATTTCAAGTAGGCACACAAAAGGCAGTTTTGAACGTCAACATTTACATTTAAATAGAATTGATTCTAGTCGCCCCTTCTAAAAGGTAGTTTCGTATGGAGAAGAATGGGCAAGAAACTACACCGTTACTCTTTTTTAATGTGTTACAATATTTTGTAAACATTAATTATATAGTTTACTAGCTGACCCCGCGAACTTCGTACCGCATAACATTTTTTTTTTATTTTTTCTCTCCGTATGAACCATCCTCGTACTTCAAGGAATATTCTAAAAAAAGAATTAGCAAAATCGGTCCATCCGTTCTTGAGTTATAAAATTACAACGAAAAGTGGCATTGATTTTTATAGCTAAAGGATATGATTTATGATATATGATATGATGATATGATATGCTATGTGAAGACGATGCACCTATAATAAAACTACCATACCATAATAGGTAAAAATAATTAAAATGTAGCAATGACAAATAAGTTAATTATGTGATAGACACAAATGGTGCTCTCATATTATTATTTACAAACATTGTAAAAGTATTAAATTATCCAAAAAAAAAAAACAAGTAATAAGTCAGTGTGTGAGTTGTAGTAGTCACAGAATAGAAATAAAAAAAAGAGAGACCTGATCCCGCCTACCTATACCTTTAACTCTGCCGGCCAACTCTACTGCTAAAGTTATGACCGGGTATTAAAAACAAAATTCGGTCTGGCGAGTCATATTAGGGCACACGCTAGGAAATAACAAAATCATCAATCTAAACCTAAAAAAGTACTATACGGTGTACCACAGGGTAGCGTGCTAGGGCCACCCCTATTCTTAATTTACATTAACGATCTGCCTAACGTCACACAACACCCTATGATTATTTTTGCTGACGACAGCACAGCTATTTTTAACGGTGAAAATATGGATACTTTTGAAGCAGACGTAAATAATACCCTTGGTGTAATAATTAACTGGCTGACAAATAACAACCTGTCCATCAATTTAGAAAAAACTAAATTAGTCACGTTCCCGCGAAAGCGTAAAAACAACTTCAACATTCAACATGATGGTACAGTAATTGAATAAGTCAGCTGCGTACAATTTTTAGGACTGTGGATAGATAATGATATGACATGCCAAACACACATTGACACAGTATGCAATAAACTGAACCAGTACTCATTTGCTCTATACAAATTATCTAAAGTTGTCGATCAATCAGCTCTATTAACTGCCTATGATGCCTATCATCTACCCTAAAATACGCTATTAAATTATGGGACAACGCCACAAATAAAGAATCAGTGTTTAAATCACAAAAAAGATGCGTTCGCGCAATCGCTGGTATCTTTGTTCCTGAATCATGCGAACCATATTTTAAAAAGTTAAAAATGAGGACCTTTCCATCAGTATATCTATGAAGTTACAGTATTTGTAAAAATAAATAAAAATTTATTCGGTGAACTAAAATCAAAAAGATAAACACTTAAAATATCTATGCAAAAGATTTTTTGGAATTGCATCTAAAATTTACAATAAAATACCTGTGGACATTTTAAACACCAAGGAACTCCCACTATTAAAAAATTGCGTAATTTTTTAATTGACAAAGCTTACTACACGATCCAAGATTTTCTTAATAATTAGTACCTACTACAATCTGTCACCAAACAAATAATTCTTATTTTGTAAAATTTGCTTTAGGTGATACATTATGAAATTTTGTATACTGTATGTTGACTTATTTGATTATTGTATGCCTACTAGGCAGGACATAATGGGTCTCCATTTTACCTAACATCTGTCTGTATAACCTATGCCCACAATAAAAAGATTTGATTTTATTTGAAATAATAATTTCAAATGGTTACCGTTATCGAAATCGATAAGGAGGAAGGACTATATACAGGGTTATTGGTAAAACACCATCAACCTCTTAGGGGCTCATTGTACTCATCATTATGAACAACTTTTACTATGGGACCAAATATGAAATTGCGAAAAAAAAATCTGCTGTTCCCTACATTTATGTTTTCAGAACACGTCAAAATGTAGTGACCAGCAGATTTTTTTTTTGCGGTTTTCATAATTGGTCCCATAGTAAAAGTTGTTCATAATGATGAGTACAACGACCCCTTAAGAGGTTGATGGTGGTGGACCAATAACCCTGTATATTTGAAAAAACAAATCAGGAAAAATGGTGTTTTTCGATCAGGATTTTCTACAACCAGCCCAGAGTCAAGATTTTTGCCCGGTTGGTGGATATAGGCTCGCCCCCTATTACTTGGGACTTGAGACTTGAACGTAACTAGCGAAATGAGGGTTACTATAGGTACTCCTCTGTCTTACTCTTTGGGCTTACAGGCGTGGTGTTGTTTTAAGTTTGAGGGGCCTGTGGCTAAATTATAACAGCCGCACCGGTCAATCGATCAGGTTAAGCTACGCTTGCCGCGGTTGGTCCGTGGATTGGTGACCGTCTTTACATACCAAGACCCCTCCGTGCCTCGGAAAGCACGTCAATCCGTTGGTCTCGGCTGACATTCGTGGATCTTTGACTGTCGTTACGGGTCGTCAGTATCCCGACAGTCTGACAATCAGTCTTACCAAGGCGTATCGTATTACCCAGTAACTGGGTTGTGGAGGTCAGATAGGCAGTCGCTCCATGTAAAATACTGGTACTCAGCTGCACCCGGTTAGACTGGAAGCCGATCCAACATAGTTCAGTAATCCTTTTCCGCAGGCAGATGATGTTGTTTTAAGCTACACAACCACCTACACGCCTGCCTACCTGTACTAGTTTAGTTTACGTCATTTGTAGTTTCATGTGAATATCTCATGTTTGATATTCGTTGTTAACACTAAACTGAGCTTGTTTTGTGAACCTGACCATTGGCTGGAAATGAATAGGCGCCGTTCATACTGCTTCAATGTTCTTAATATTATCTGTTTGGGGGAAAGAATAAAGGGAAGTATGAGACACTCTGGGATCTCCGGAGGAACAAATAGATCCGTAAATGATAAATGATTTTATTTGTATATGTAGATTTGTACAAACACTTTTGTTACACGTCAATCATATTTATAAAACTAGATGAGGCCGGCGTTTCCTACTTGACTACTTCAGAGTAGTAGAGAGGCTGAAACAAACTCAGAGGTCTCTTTTAAAGTCCAGACATAATCTTGGTCAGATCATGTGAAGACCATGTAGATTGTTGTCTGAAACGGTCTTTTGAGGAAAACCCACACAGATTGAGTGGACCTGTCCAGTCAGTGCACGCATTTGTCAGTAACCGTGCAGCTCAACTTAGAACTTAAGGAGCTCAACGATTCGACGAACAATACCAAAGAAAGGAGGAGGAGGTTTGGCCGCTTAAATTACTCAAGCTCATTAAAATACAAAACAACAAACAGATTACAACCGGAATTTACTGTCAAATTCTAAATTAACGCGAGCGCAGCCGCGTGCAAAAGCCAGTGAATATTATAATGAAGTAAACTTTTTTGTTTGTTTGTAAGTTTGTATGTAGGGGATAATCTCTAGAGCTATCGGTCGAATTCAAAAATATATTATTATTTTTACATTTGATTGCCCAACTCTTGAATCAAGTGCCGAATTCATGGTTTCACTTTACACGTCGATATCCCCACTGCATGAGCTAGTCACATATACATACCTAACCCTGGATACGAGCAGCCCAGGACTGGTCTTTGTGGCGATGCTCGGGATCTACCTCCTACAGTAGACGTCTTTAGGGTGAGATAATGCTGATGTTAATTTTACATGTGACATTTTTTTTAAGGCCCGCTAATGTAGGCATACATGCGTACTTAAATAACGTTTCATTAAGCAACAGAACTGCTCCATTATGAACAAAACCTAACTATAAACACGCTCTAATTCCAACAATTACAGGTGCAACCTCATAACCACAGTTCTACTTCAGATTCACAGGAAACATCACTTTGAACCAACATTTCCATTAACTTTAAAAAAACCTTCCTAAATTATGAGTGTTAAAAACTAATTTAACATCTAAAAATTATTTTGAAAAGATTCCATTTTCGAATGTAGAATTCTCGTTTTAATAGTTAGAAAATGGATTTTATTAAAATAATGACGAATAATATTTCTTATGTGCTTATGATCGTATTGTTAAGGATGAATTATATTTCGAGTGTGAAAAGTAAAATTGAGTGTGGATATAAGGTACGTATTGTTTCAATTTATTGCAACTACTAAACTACAAAGAGCGAACTCGTGAGTTCGTATTCGTTCCATATTATTTGCACTAAAAAGCATTGGCTGAGTTATCGCAACGCGAACCCATAGATATATAAACTGCTTGCTGCAGTCAGCCTATTGATGAATTTCTTTTCTACCAAAATTCATGCCCCGCAGAGCATTTCTTGAATTCTAGTTGACCGTTTTCTCACTGTCAACTAGCCTACTATTAGCCATTACGTGAAGTCAACTGCCCAACTTTTTAATCAAACCGAAATTCCTAATGATTTTTCATTGGGAGTTTCTTAGTAGCAGAGGGTTTAAAGTTATATCCAGTTGATGACAATATTAGGTACCCTAATTACAGCAGACAGTGGGAGCTCTGCTTCTTTTAC
This sequence comes from Brachylomia viminalis, assembly GCA_937001585.2. Lineage (NCBI taxonomy): Eukaryota > Metazoa > Arthropoda > Insecta > Lepidoptera > Noctuidae > Brachylomia > Brachylomia viminalis. The sequence continues at coordinate 11,179,594 of OW443320.2, read as the reverse complement.
CTAACTCTTCGGGGGATGTAAGTAGGTGTGATGTGATTTTATCAAATCAGATTTAATCATTTCACAAAAAAAAAAAAATATTGTTAGTTTAGATACGTAAATAATTATGTTTCAGCAATGTCCACAAACAAGAGATGGGGCGCTGAACGTCCATTTAATTCCTCACTCCCACATGGACGCTGGATGGGTGAAGACCTTCGATGAATACTATTATGGAAGTAAGTGACATAATTATATCTTCTACAATTTTTTTTAACCCTAGGGCCAAAAGGGCCATGGCCCGGGGCGGCGCAAGCAGCACCTCGTGCAACTTAACATAAAGGCAACTTGACTTATATAGGAAATAAAAGAATTCAAATGGCGGCGACGTCGTAAGAGGGCAGGAGGGAGGGGGAATACTCTTCATCTGCCCCCTGTTATGGTGTGGTCACAGGTGGGGGGGGGGGGGGGGTCTAGGCCTATTCACTCACTCGGACCCACCACCGCATTTGTACCTACACGTATCAAAACTATGTATATAATGTAATATGTTGGGAAGCATTACGCATATTTCTACGCACTGCGGTGACAAATTGCAGGGCAGAACGTTAATTATCCATACTCAGAAGAAAAACAAAATAAACGTTTTATTCTACATCTATGGTTTTAACAGTTTAGCCGTCCGTCAATTATGACAGTGATAATGAAGAATCTGTCCATGGGAAAAAAAAAATAATAAATGGTGTTTATTTCTTGGTATGGCCTTTTTTAGTTTTTTCGTTCATTTTCTCAGTCCACTTCAACACACTGCTGGATTTCAATTTAAAATTATTCGTTTTTGCTTTTTTTGCGGCAAACCTTACAAACCCAGGGCGCTGAATCTTAAAAAAGTTTGGAAAATCCAAAAGTGCACGCCTAATAACGCTCATTTATTTTAATAAAACGTTACGTTCTCGTTTACGTTACGTTTTCCATTCATCCATTTGCTTACATTTTCATCAGCTAGTTTTGGAACATCACAACATTTGAGGGAATTCAAAAGCGGTTCCTACGTTTCATGCAATACAAAACTAGGAAATATACTGCCAATTATACACGGTGACATTTGAATCACAGTTTTGCTAGAACAAACGTTGTTCAGACCATGGTCTACAACCATTCTATAGCATCCAATAGAAAAAAAAAACGTCATTGGTTTTCGATAAAAACACAAAAAAGGCAATGTTAAAAAAGTCGGGATTATCGTTACGCCCTACAACACGATTATCGTTACGCCCTACAACACAGACACAGCGGCCGCAACGCACGGCGCTCGCGTCTCATTAAGTACCTAGTTGAATGCCATATCGCTACCACGATGAGTACTTTGATGTTACGGTTAATGTTTCAAACATTTGAGCAACATAAGACTAATTTGAGAACGCCTAGATTAGTTTGTTTTAATAACATATTTGATGCTGTATAATGGTAGTAGACCATGGTTTAAACAACGTTTGTTCTAGCAAAACTGTGATTCAAATGTCACCGTGTATAGCGCGATGTAAGAGGTTTCACATCTTACCACTGCATGAGCGCAGACGCATTGCAGATGTGACGTACTTATTTAAAATCGCAAATGGTACTATAGATTGAAGCTGCCTAGGATTAGTAACACACTGCAAAATGTTTCGCAAACCTAGCCTGTTACATGCCCCTCATTCCAGGTCCGCGTACAGGCAGAATTCGTATCTGATCCGTGCGAGCACCAGTTTTAATAAACTGTCTGGTGAACATGATTTGGATATATTCAATACGTACCAGTGTTTCTCGGCTTATGCATTTGTTGGTAACAAGCTTATTTTACGGAAAAGTAATTGTTTACGTCTTAATTATAATTAGTTTGTATCTGTCGATCGTGTACTATTTCTTTCCTAACATATTTAAAAGGGATTTTGTACCGACATTAGTTTTTTTTTCTCGTTTTTTAAATTTTGGTATTTATCTGCGGAAACTTGTAAATAGCCTTCAGTTTCATATTCTTTAAGAACACTGTGTATTATAGCTGTAAGTTTCCCGAATAGAATAAAATAAAATAAAACATACTATACCCCTCAAAAGGTCCCAATAGGACACGGGTGCTTAAGCGCGCATTCCTATATACTCACTATTTGATGACCTTCCTCAAGGAAGAGTTTTGGTCGAAAGGTGTGCTGTATCGCCGTTTCCGCGGCCGGCTACGCGACACCTCGCAGTGTAACTCGACGCCGTCACTTCGTGTGCAGTAGTCTTTACTTTTAGATATGTATTAGTTTACAGTTATTGTTTTATGCTTAAACAACGTGTAACAGAATAAACGCAAGTCCTGAAAGTAGTTAGTTCATAATTGACTACTGAATCGATTTCACTATCTAACTATTAATATAGTTATTTTTTTCAAATGTTATGTATTTTGCAATACTGGCCGCAAATCAAGTCAAAGAAAATTAAATCTTATTTCAAGGCAATAATACTCAATTTTAAATGCATAAACTAATGCTAGAGTCAACACGATTTTCTTATAACAATTCTAAGCTTTAAAAAACATTGTTTTGGTCATTGTATAATGCTTTTAACTCAATACTCTAATTGGGGTATATGCGGTCTTGCGTTAATTATGTTACACATTGTATACAGGGTGTTTTTGACAGCCCTCCGCAAACTGATAGGGTGGCTTCAGTACATCATATTAAGATGACCGGTACATGAAATTCTTTCAGGAACATTAAGGGAATCCAAAAAACCAGATTTGTTTTATGGGGGGACATCGTGATCACTTACCTCACACGCAATGTATCGTTACCGTGGGAAAACGCACGTAGCGGACGGCAGCGCAGCGAGCTTGAGCGAGGTTGCCCCCGCCCCCCGCGCGCTCCCCGGCGCACTTGGGCCGCGTCTTTTATTACGTTACGTTACGGCATAATTTTTTTTTTTTTTTTGAGAAAATTTCCAGTGGGATATGATTCAGAATAAGGAGCTGAATCAATCCTGTGTTTTTGTGGAGGGCTGTCAAAAACACCCTGTATGTATTGTGTTTTATGGGCTAAGGAATATTATTATTACTAAGCGAACTGTTTTCAGTTCAAACCTGATACTCAGCATAACTTTAAAGAAGAAACCCTTCACCACTTCTTCTTTGTTGCAGCTAAAACAACAGTAAGCACCGCGAATGTCCAATTAATCTACCATTCCGTGCTGTCGGAGCTGCTACACGACAAGAGACGAAAGTGAGTTCCTTACACAATGACCTTAATCCTTAATCCACCACTGAAAATTGTGCCAAAGGATTTTTTATGCAGACATGTTTGGTGTACCTACGAGTACATATAGTACAGTTAGTGCCCTGCATAACCCGACCCCTCTTCCCCTCTTCTTTTTTGTAAGAAGGGTCAAGTAATGCAGAGTACTGACCGTGCTAGCCTGTTAGTACGGTCAGCAATGAAAATTGGTGAACACTTAGAATCTAACTAGGTTGACAAAATCTATACGTAGTTGGGCTTTTCACCTAACAAAGAAGCAAGAGTTGGTTATTTTCAAGTTTTATCTGCAAAAGAAAATTTTCGTTTGACTTTAACTTAAAAAAAAACCTGAAGTGTTCTATCTCGTTTCCGACAGTGCCCACCATAAAACTAAGTAAAGCTCTGGACCGTGGAGCACTTCCGACGTTTGGCCCCCAAACTGGAACGGACTGGGGCCGCCCTCAAGCGGCTCCTGCCCAACCTGAGGGGTCCAAACGCCTCCTGCCGGAGGCTTTACGCGGGGGTCGTGCGGTCCATGGCTACATATGGGGCCCCGGTGTGGGCGCGTTCACTGCGGCGGAGAGCCGCCCACTATCTGAACGCGCCCCAAAAGGTGGTAGCCGTAAGGCTGATCCGGGGCTACCGCACGATCTCGGGCGAGGCGGCAAGCCTCCTTGCCGGACTGCCGCCGTGGGATCTGGAGGCGATAGTCCTCGCGCGCCTGTATGAGTGGCGCGCGGAGGCACTACGCCGGGGGGAAACCCCGCTTCCGCGGCAAATCGCGGCGGAGCGGACGGACCTCCGGCGCGATCTCATGGTGGCATGGAAAGAGCGACTGTCGCAACCCAGCGCAGGGCACGCCACGATAGCGGCGGTAAGACCCCTCTTTGAGGAGTGGCTAGAGAGGCGTCACGGCGTCCTCACCTACCGCCTGACGCAGGTCCTCACCGGACACGGATGTTTCGGGAGGTTCCTGCACATCATCAGGCGGGAGGAAACGCCCGGGTGTCACCACTGCGATGATCGCCCCGAGGACACGGTGGAGCATACGGTGGGGGCCTGCCCTGCATGGGCGGAGCACCGCCGTGTCCTCGTAGAGGCGATCGGCAGCGGCGGCGACCTCTCACGCCCGGCCCTGGTTCAAGCCATGGTCCGGGGCGAGGGGGAGTGGGAGGCAGTCACCTCCTTCTGCGAAGCAGTCATGCTAGCGAAGGAGGTGGCGGGACGGGAGAGGGAGAGAGTCTCCCGTCCAAGCCGCCGCGGTGGACGCTCCGGGTGTCGGGAGCCGCGTGACGACTCCCGGCCACCGTAGGCGCGGGCCTGCGGGCGGTGAGTAATGGGTAGCTCACCGTCCGATCAGGACCAGGCCCGTGCTGGACGGCGCGTACGTGTTCCACGCGCGCCTCAAAGAGATGTCAGCATCGAAGAGGGGGCCCACTAGGGCCCAAGCCTGCCGGGAAAGCGGGATCATCCAAAAGGGGTACCGCTGACCCGGAACATAAAGGGCCAAGGAAGGAACACGGGTGGGTTTTAGTCAGTAAGAGTCTGACACTCCCTTCCGCTCCACCCAGAGCGGGAGGAGTCATTTGATGATTTCCCATCCTCAAAAAAAAAAAAAAAAAGCTCTGGACTGAGGTAAATAGCGCGCGGGATGGTACTGCGCGCGTTGATTGTTGTAAGATCAGGAAGTCCCGGGACTATTAGCGTCAGTTTGAACATCACCGTATTAGTTCTACATCAGCCTATATTCGTCCACTGCTAGACGTAGGCCTCTCCTAGTGAACGCCACTGAGCCCGATATTCGGCTCTCCTCATCCAGTCTCTGCCAGCCGCCTTTCGCAAGTCGTTACTCCACCTTGCCAGCGCGCGGCGGGCGTCCCACACTACGTTTGCCTAAACGCGGTCTCCACTCTAAAACTCGTTTTCTCCAACGATTGTCGGTTCTACGAGAGATGTGACCAGCCCATTGCCACTTTAGCTTGCTTAGTCTTTGGGCTATGTCGGTTACCTTGGTTCTCTGGCGGATCACCTCGTTTCGGATTTTATCCTTCAGAGAGACTCCAAGCATAGCTCTCTCCATAGCTCGCTGAGCGACTTTAAGCTTATGGACCAGTCTAACCGTGAGTGTCCACGTTTCAGCTCCGTAAGTCATAACTGGTAAGACGCACGCGTTGAAGACTTCCGTCTTTAGGCACTGTGATGTGGATGACGAGAAGTAAGAAACCGTAAGAGTTAGCTGACATAATCTACGCGAATTTCGTCCCGCATCCCGAGCGGATTTCGCCTCAGTTTGGCCTGAGCAAACTCAAAATCAAAGCATTTATTTCAATTAAACCATTTACAGGCACTTTTGAATTGTCAAGTGGTCGGTCAGTCAGAAATATGAAGCTAGTTGCCCACACCAAAGCGTAGTAGGTTACCTGTTTTGAAACATAAGTTCAGTTACATACCATCCACCATATACGGTTCGGAACTGCTTGGCAATGTCCACTTTCTTATCATGACACTTGACACTTGTGATCCAACATACCAATTTGTCGTCCCCAAAGGTTCACCTTCTCCGAGACAGCTTACTTCTGGCGCTGGTGGAAGGAACAGCGTCCCACAACCAGGGCCACCTTCAGATCTCTGGTCCAGGAAGGTCGGGTTGAGTTTGCTGGTGGCGGCTGGGTGCATAACGATGAGGCTACTCCTGATTATCTCCATATTATTGACCAGTTCACTTGGGGGTTGAGGTAAGTTCATTATCATAATAAAACTCAAAGCTTTTATTTCAATTCAACCATTTACAGGCACTTTTGAATTGTCAAGTGGTCGGTCAGGCAGAAATATGAAGCTAGTTGCCCATTTCAAAGCGTAGTAGGTACCTATGGAGAAGAACGGGCAAGAAACTCCATGGACACTCTTTTAAATTATATTGTTACTTAAATATTAGTTACATCTTAAATATTGAATATACAATAATTACATGTGAGAACGATGTAATGACATACATGTTGAGTGTCCACAAAGGTGAAATAGAAATTTAAACAAAACAATCCATAAACAAAATTATTAAAATAAGCCGTGACAGCTAAGAGATGACCAGTCCCAACAGACGGCGCCCGTTCACGAACATGACGTATGGATCAGCACCGATCAGCTCAACTATTTTGAAGGGAGCTAAATGATCCAACCTCAGACTAAGGTTTCCTTAGTCTGAGGATCCAACACACACGCCACCGTCAGCGAGACATTTGAGCGAGCATGACATCTATCAGCCGCCAGGGCACATTCAAGTCAATGAAAGACATTACCCGGTAAATGGTAGCTCGATAGTACATAGTACTCACACTTGTCCTATGCAATTATATAATTAAAAATTAAATTAAATTCGTTTATTTCAGGCAAATAACACCCATTGCCAGATAAAAACCAAATAAAATTAGATAAAATACAATACAATAATAATATCAAATTAAATAAAAACAAATAAAATGAAATTAAATAAAATCAAACTAAATTATATTAAATAAAATCAAACTAAATAAAATAAGTCAAATCAAATTAAAATAAATACTTAATCAAATCAGTTAAATTAAATTAATACCCTCTCTCCGACACTGGTACAGCAACATGTCTGCTGGAACAATGCCAGATGGAGGGGCAATCCAGCCTACCCGCAATCATCTCCAGTATGATGTTGGGGCTACCCGTACCCTGCGCATCAAGGACGCACGCTTGTGCAGGGTTGCGTGGAAGCAATCGGTGCGTGCCTCTGCGAACATACCCGAAGTGCTGCAGTATCGGGGTAGCCCCATCACAGCCCTGAACGCGTTACAATACTGGACGCGGATAATGCAAAGGAGATTGAGTTCTTAGAGTCAGACAGCTTTACATCCTGTCCAGTCACTCTAAGATTTCACAAAACCTCCATGTGCACTTGTATCCTGTCAAGTCGAAGGGTACAATGGGAAAAGGTTCGATGCCGTAAAACAATCGGTAGAAGGTCGTACGTTTTTATGGGACCGCACATTTACTCGAAACTCAATAACCGACTCAACTCAGTTGTAGAATTCTACAACTTACTCAGAGTAGGTAAATCCAAAATTACGGTTACAAAATGGCTTCTTACTTTGGACTATGTTATGACTGAAAACTTCTTAACATAAAAAAAAACATGGAGCGCTTTAATAGGTACTGATACATAATATCTTTATATTTATATATTTACTATTCTATATCGCAAACATCCACATTATTATTCAGGTATCACATTCAGACACACCCTCATCACTAACACAACTATTTTAATACACCCACACAAACACACCATATCACACATACACACACCATAACAATCACATTGTATCATCATATTGTATTATTCCTTTTCTAGTAGCTTATGAGTAGAATATGTGAAATTAAGAAATTTATTATAACGTATATATACCTATTACATGTATAGTAATAAATGTAAACGGAACGAAAATCAAAATCAAAACTCATTTATTCAAACTGGGTTGAGAATCAGCACTTTTTGAACGTCAAAAACACATCCCCCCAAAACGCCCGCCCTTCACCACTTCCTAGTGCTTTAGGAGCCTGGATCTCACGACACAGGGAATCCTAGTCTGAGTTCCAGGAATCAACGCATTCGAATGTAATTTCTTAAACAAAAAATTATTCTTATTCATATACTCCGGTCCGCCGGTGCACAGTGGAACGAATGTATGGGAGAGGTTGGACGTAGACATCTCCGAAAAAAAAGAGTTAAATTATGCCAAACGAATGATGCCATCTTATTCAATTACCTAATGCCTTCATAAGTTGTGCTGATAAATTTCTTCATAGCTCCCATATTTCGTAAGTAATTGGAGAAAATGTGATATTTTACTAAGAAAATGAGTGTATCGAGCGCTCTCCCTCCTGATTCCGGCGTTGTTTCAAGTAGCGGTCTCTAATATCATAATGCTAATACTAAGAGCTATATTTAATACTAAGACACATGGTGCGCCAAATGTGCACTTTCTGGGATAAAAGGAAATGAAAATTTAAAAAAAATTAAAATGGTTTTTCCTCATTTGTATTTATTTTAAACAGACAGACGTATGTAGAGGTCATATATAAATATATGAAATATTGTTTTTTTAAATCTTGTGTATTATTTACGAAAATATTCATAAGAACAGATGAGAGTATGACTTTTTTCACATAATATTTTATTTATATATGTTTTACAATAACGATAAAAACACGGTATTTTAGATAATAAAATAATAAATTACCTAGTTTAATTAATATATTATACAATACATTATTTATTTATTTATTTATTACAAGGCAACTACAACAGGTAACAATCACAGTATGTCAGTAGATTCACGTTATAGGTTTCGAATTAAGATGTAAGCTCTAATTTACTAAGTTACACATTTTAAAACAATATCAACATTTAATTATCATCGTCATCATCATCATCATTAATTAATTCAAATTCAGAATCGATAACCGCTAAATCATTTATGCTAACAAATTCGATATCACTTTTCTCAGAATCCGTAAGCTTTATGAGCTTACGGATTCCTTAAAAGAAGATTTTTTTACAAACTTATTTACTTTTGGACGAATGCTTGTAACAAGTGGATCAGAAGACAGTAAAAGATTGTGCATAATATCTTCATTGCATGAGATACTGCTATGCTTTCGAGAATGCCCCTCTCTATATTTTCGAAAATCTTTATTTCTAGCCTCAGATGCCTCTTCGGATAGAAAACCAATGGGCACAATTGACAAGTTCTGAACTATGTCTGGCCCATGCATTAAAATTTTATGAAGTGAAGATGGCATATAATACCATGGGTATAACTCCACGTAAAGCTTAGCAGTATCAAAGCAGAACTCTCGGAATTTAGTTACGTTGATCTTCTCTCCTGATGAAATACACTGCAAGATCACACAGATTTTTCTTAAAAGCATAGCGTCTATTCCGATCAGTTCAGCAGATTTAGTGGATTTTTCAAAAAATCTCCTTGCCGGCCGAGTTGCCATTGTTGGTGGATCCACTGCCTTGTTTCACAACATCGAGAAGTAAGCCCGTTTCTCTTCTTACAGCCTCTTGAACTCTTTTCTTCCTGTCATCAACTTGCCTTTTTGCTATATCACCCTTTGCTTGCCATGACTTTATGTCTAATTTGTAGGAAATGTGTAATAATCATTCCATTGAGTGAATCCAAGCGTGAAGGGAGCTTAAGCTGTATTTATACATGTCCTCGTTTGCGTGTTTATCTTTGATTAACTCTAAATTATTCATCTCTTTAGGACTAGCCTTGCATATGTCACACACTGAAGCTGCTGTATCGGATATAATTGAATGAATTTTACCATCAATCATTGTCAACAGCAGTTGGTGTTTGACACTAATTCCATCAGTGATGGTGGATGGAGTTAAGGCTTCAATCTCGGCTTCGATTTCAGCCATCTCTCTCTGCACATTTTTTTTGGTTTCCTTTATAAACTTAAACAATATTGGCCGGCAAAATGAGGTGGAAGATGGTCGCTCGTTTTCCCAAATTGTTACACCTTTTGAGACGAGCCGCAGTGGTACAAGACTAATCATAAAATTACTAGCAAGATCGATTTGCTCATCTTCACTCGTCCTTTGATGATAAATGCTTTGGCTAGATGATCCGTCAAAACCCCATTTGCTGGTCAAAATGAGCTGTTGATTGGGATCAACAGGGGTTTCTAACGACCTAATAAGTCTTCTTGAGGTTAAATCCATCAAGGCTTGTAATTTGATTTTTGCAGAGCTCTATGTAACTGTGAGATCGTCTTTGGCCGGATAACACTTAATTTTTTCTTTAACCAACATGTAGTAACTCGGGTATTTAAGAGCTCCTTCTTGGGTGTTGAAATTTCGAAGAGTGTTGTAGCGCCATTTCGATAAATTCATCGATACATAAAGAGCCAATGCCTTCAAAGTTGATATTTGCCGTACCTGAATCGATTTACCTTCAATGAAGGCTTTGATTTGTGAGGCCTCTTCTGGATTCTCCATCAAGTATTTCATTACATCAGCTGTATCGCTTTCTCCTGCCTTTCGAAGCGCCCTTTCGGCCGAAAACACAATTTCAGCGCTGCTTCTGCTGCATGGAAGAGTATCTTCAGTGCGTCTTCTTTTTTGCCGGTTACTAAGGTCCTCAAAAGATTTACGAGGACTAGGATGTGTACAAGTTGAAGCATCAGATTTAGCAGGAGAAATTATGGGCTCGATGACGTCACTTACATTTTCTGTAGAAGATTCAATATTTTCCTTCAGAAATTCCGGCCACTGTATTGCAGCCTGTAGCCAAATCTCATGTTTCTTCCGAAACTTATCTGTGCTTCTTCCAGACTGTGTCCATTTTGCATAAATGCGGTAGCAAAATCGACGACACCAGTCTTTTAAACTTGTTTCAGAACTTTCACATAACTGAACACAACAGTTATCTTTTAAAACACTGAACAAATAGTTATAGTCGCGTAAATCTTTATGTGCGCGTGCGCATAAAGCAACGTGAAGATCAAGATTTGTATTAAAATTTGGAAAATACATTGCGACATTAGTGTGGCTACAACGAGGTGTAAATCAACACTGATTTTAAAATTACTAATAGTGACCTATTTATATTTAATCCAGGTACCCTTATTTGTTAAATATTGCAAGGTAATTAGTTTGAAAATGATGCATGCTAAATTAGTGTATTAAGAGCCATTTAGTAATTAAATAATAGCAATCTTCTTATCAGTAATCATTAGTGCATCAGTTTTACATGTAAACCTTAAGTCCCTAATCACATATCCAAATTTTCTAATATCTTCTCCAATTGGCTGCTCAGAAATGTTATTGTAATAAGGTGAAACAACCACAAAACAAAAAAATATATTTTTGTGTTATAAAATAAACATCACTCTTTATCCCAGAAAGTGCACATTTGGCGCACCATGTGTCTTAGTATTAAATATAGCTCTTAGTATTAGCATTATGATATTAGAGACCGCTACTTGAAACAACGCCGGAATCAGGAGGGAGAGAGCTCGATACACTCATTTTCATAGTAAAATATCACATTTTCTCAAATTACTTCCGAAATATGGGAGTTATGAAGAAATTTATCAGCACAAGTTATGAAGGCATTAGGTAATCAAATAAGATGGCATCATTCGTTTGGCATAATTTAACAATTTTTTTTCGGAGATGTCTACGTCCAACCTCTCCCATACATTCGTTCCACTGCGCGGTGGTCCGTGTTGCTCTATGTTCATATACAATGCAAAGGTAGCCTTATAATCTTCAGCAGCTCCAGCAGTATTTTAGAGCGTCTAATGGAGCAGGACCAGCATACTCTCCTACCCTTATTGCAATTTATTGGTGGTCAGCTCAACATGTCTTTTCCTTCATACTTCTCTTTTAGTCGTCATCTCGGTAGTCACCCCCAGTTCTAGCCATATCATCGTTCACACAGTCCATATATCGTTTCTTTGGTATTATATACTATGTAATTTACATATTATGTAATCCCTTCTCCTCACTATATTACATAAACAAAAGATCTATTGCAGAAACTTGTACACATTTTACAGTAAACCTTATATAGGGGCCTCCTTTTAAGTAAAAGATATACCTGTGCTAGGAGATCCCGCTCTTAAATGACAAATTGTGAAATGGTAAAAGTGGTGTACAAAAGCAAATAGAAATTAAACAAAAAATTACAAGTGAAATCTCAAACTAAACAAGAAGACTTGAACTATAACTAAAATATGAAGAAAAAAAAACCGATTTAAAAAAAAACACTACAAAGTGAAAAATAACTTTAATTTCGGAAGTCGGTGTCTTTGGATCTGTATTTTAGTTTTTCCCAACGACTTCCGAAATTAAAGTAATTTTTCACTTTGTAGTGTTCTTTTTTGGAAGTCGGTTTTTTTTTGCTAAAAAGTTTTTTATTTTTAAATTTTTAGTTATGGCACCTATCCATCACCGATTCAAAAACGATCGTCTTACACGTCCACGTCCGTTTGAAGGCAGTTTTTTTTTTATTTAAAAATATTTTATTGTTGATTTTTTTTAACTGCTTGACCGATTTCGATAAAATTTAAATGGGGCCACACGGGAAGCACCAAATTTTAAACAAAAAAAGAATCATTAAAATTGGTTCACCCAGTCGGAAGTTCTGAGGTAACAAACATTTAAAAAAAATACAGTCGAATTGAGAACCTCCTCCTTTTTTGACGTCTGTTAAAAAGAGAAAGAAACATATCCTAAAATAGTGTGTGTATGTGTATGCGTGTGTGTATAATTTCAACTCATATTGACGATGCTTGCAGCAATAATTCAATGTCATCATAGGACTTTAGTATAATATTGGGGGCTTTGTTTGAGTTTTTTTTTATTTTTTATTTATTTGAAAGATAATAAATACAGAGTGGTCAGGGTTTGTTTACACATTCATCAGATATCTTTGGAACAGACCATACCTATGGTTTTCCTAACTATGTTGGGGTCAGCTTCCAGTCTAACCGGATTAGAGTTTAACCATGATGATGAATTAATGATGATGAATTTACTGCCTATCTGACCCCCACAACCCACTCACTGGTAACACGCTGTTGCGCTTGTTTGGTTCCAGACATGGCCTTGCATTGTTAGACTAATAATACAATGTTAGTGCTTTATAAGAGACCATGACCTCTGAGTTTGTTCCGGCATTTCTTCTCAGGGATCAGGCAGCTAGGAAATGCCGGCGACATCTAGTTTTAAAATGTTGACTTGTAAAAGTGTCTTAAAAGATCTACTAGCTTCGCTTACCCATCATATACATTAAAATTTCTACAATCGATACTAAATGATGACGACACATTTGGTGTAGTGGCTGCAGTGGCTAAGTGTAGTCAGCGAAACCAAATGGTCCTGGGTTCGAATCCCGGTAGGGGCAAATGTTTGTATGATGAATATGGACATTTGTACCCGAGTCATGGATGTATATTTATAATATGTATGTATTTACGAAAAAAAAAATGTATTTAAGTAGTGTATCAACCATCTGGTATCCATAACACAAGCCTTAATTAAGTGCTTAACTTGGAACTAGATGGTGCTGTGTGCAATGTCAGACGATATTTATTTATTTATTTTATTTAAATAAAGCCTTTATTTTACAGAAAACTAAACGACACTCTAGGCCCGTGCGGCAAGCCAAAAGCCGCGTGGCAGATAGACACATACGGACACACGAGAGAACAAGTCTCCTTGCTGGCTCAGATGGGTTATGATGGACTTTTCATAGGTAGGTCAAGCTCAACATCATTTGAACCCTTTTCAACCGAAAGACGGATTACAAAAATCTCACAGTGAGAACTTAGGAGAAATGGGCTGTCATTAGTCTAACACCATGGTTGCCGCAGTGGTTATGCGATTGACTGCTGCGCTGCGTGTCGCGGTTTCGATTCCCGTACGGAACAAATATTTGTATGATCTACAAGTAGTTGTTGCGGGTCTGGCTGTTTGTGTATGTTTGTAAACGCACCCACAATACAGGAGAAATAACTGGAGTCGGGCAAGATTTAAAAAAAAATGTGTCCATCCCGGACATCAAGTGGAATGACAGCTCTCTTCAAGGTCACTTCTCCAAGTTTTCAAGGTGAGGTTTTTAGAGAACACCCCGGCTGGACATGGATTAGGACACTTCCCGTATCCAGCGGATTCCCGTGACTTTATCAGGTCCTCGGCTTACCTACACTGTGCCTTTCGGTACGCGGTCGCCACTCCATAACTTTTCCCATCTTCGATCTGTATTGCCAGCAATGTGCTTACTTAAAATACCCACTGTTACATATGTAATTTATCAGGTTATAGTAGGTCTTTTGATTTAAGCTCTTGTAGCGGCATCTACATCGCCAAATGCAAACTACGCATCACACTGACGTCACGCAAAAATCCTGCATCGCGCAAGCAGAGTTTACCGCGCAACTAGCATACATAAAAAGTCCCGATATCAATCCTCGGGCAGTTGCCCACCAGACACATCACCCGTCTGGTCAGAGGATCCTCCCTTTTCTATGGAGGATGAGTGAACTTTACACCCTGTTCCTCATACCTATGTAGTCCAAACTATTTCTAAGGTATATTTAATTACTCTTCCACAAATGTTTACAAAAATTAAGCAATACTTAATAAAAAAATAATATATAGCAAATATTTAATAAGTATATGTATATAGTAAGTATATCGATACGAAATTGAAAGAGCTTAAAATATCTGATCTCTTTGAAGAGCACAATAAAGTAGGTACCTATCCAATTTCTATAGCTCAAAGTCAAACTAATCAACTGGAAAATAACCTATTTATATTCGTAAAAAATTATAGGCTGAATTTCCTTTGCCATATCAACTGTCAAAAACATAAACCCCTGCTTGTGCCATTAAACCAAAATGCGAGAAAATGCGTGAGAAAATAATAAAGAGGCGCGAACTGCCTTTAACCTGACCCTCATGACAGCTGTAATTTATTTTTGTCGAGTAGGCTGTGTGATTTCAAGTCTTTTGCCGGTCTATGTGATAATTTAAATAATATTTGCTTGATGGACGAAATTATGCAATATTGTACAGACCTACATCTTTACATAAGAGGTTAAAAGACAATGCCAGGAATCAACTCCAATCATGTAGCGTCCGACAGACTTTCTACAATAATGATAATTCATAACAGAAAACGGTAAGAATTATACAATATAAATAAAATCTGTAGAATAGTTACATCGTTGAAAAGTCATTTTATATAGTTATTCAATTGATCGATACATTTCATAGCTACAATTTCAATTAGAAATGTTGCCAACACCGAAATAAAATAATATACTCGTAGATACAAAGTTGCACTTGCAAATCAATTACAATAATATCAGAACCAAAGTGAATTTAGTCGTAACTCGTACTTCTTATAATTTTATTTATTTATTTATCACAATCACTGATATCATTACAGGAAAGTCCTATCATAAATAACTATCTTATATAACATGATATATACAATATTATTTTTGTGAATTCATTCAGAGAGCAGGAAAATAAATTGATCCTGTCAGCATTGAGTGCGTGCAAGGCGCGCGTCAGTGGCGCTTTGCTGAGCAAGTTTGTTCGTGCGTGTGGCACTGCGAACAAATGGCTTCCTGCGCCGAAATGCCGAAATCGCGTTTAGTTATATTTTTGAATAGACATTTTAATTTGATTATCCATTGCGTTTAGAATAGTTTATTCCTAATGATGTTATTATAATGCTGGCAACACTTGATGTGTAAGTAATTGTATTTGTTATTGTTTTTTTTAGTTTTGTGTTGTTTATTGCCGTGTTCTGGATGGACTCCGATTTTTCTACCATTTACGACGCCGACATACTGAACCTGTGTTACTTGCTGACCCGACTCGCCCAACCGAGCATCTGAACCTGCCTACTAATTTGTTAAAATGTTTTTCATACATTCGAAAATAATGTAGGTATGTTATTATGTTTACTGTAAAAACGTATCTATATGTGAGGATAATGGGCCAAAAGTCATTCATTTAATTCATTATTTAATAGTATAATGTCATGTTATCGTTAAAATGAGGTATTAAGTGGTAAATTTTAAAGGACTACCTATAACTTTTTTTGGTGTACTTCTAATAGAAAACTAATTATATGTACTATCAAATTATGTAATTATTTTCCTTTTTTATGTTAAATACTTCATCTTTGTCGGTTCTAGCCGAGTCTTGTAGGTAACCTTGGCATTCCCCTTTGTCAGTTTGTATTTATGGAGTAATAATCGGAACTACTTCATCCGATTCCAAAAATTATTTCACTACTGGAAAGCCACAGTATTGCCAAGTGTCATATAATATGATATATTTTATGTGAACAAGAAATGACAAGGGGACGTAGTTGCGGCCAGCAGCTAGTAAAATGACACGCGGCCGCAGTTGCGGCCAGCAGCTAGTAAAATGACACGCGGCCGCAGTTGCGGCCAGCAGCTAGTAAAATGACACGCGGCCGCAGTTGCGGCCAGCAACTCGTAAAATGACACGTGCGCGTAGTTGCGGCCAGCAACTAGTAAAAATATGTCTCGCGGGCGTAGTTGCGGCCAGCAGCTAGTAAAATGACACGCGGCCGCAGTTGCGGCCAGCAACTAGTAAAATGACACGCGGCCGCAGTTGCGGCCAGCAACTCGTAAAATGACACGCGCGCGTAGTTGCGGCCAGCAACTAGTAAAATGTCTCGCGAGCGTAGTTGCGGCCAGCAGCTAGTAAAATGACACGCGGCCGCAGTTGCGGCCAGCAACTAGTAAAATGACACGCGGCCGCAGTTGCGGCCAGCAACTCGTAAAATGACACGCGCGCGTAGTTGCGGCCAGCAACTAGTAAAATGTCTCGCGGGCGTAGTTGCGGCCAGCAGCTAGTAAAATGTCTCGCGGGCGTAGTTGCAGCCAGCAGCTAGTAAAATGACACGCGGGCGTAGTTACGGCCAGCAGCTAGTAAAATGACACGCGGGCGTAGTTACGGCCAGCAGCTAATAAAATGACACGCGGGCGTAGTTACGGCCAGCAGCTAGTAAAATGACACGCGGCCGCAGTTGCGGCCAGCAACTAGTAAAATGACACGCGGCCGCAGTTGCGGCCAGCAACTCGTAAAATGACACGCGCGCGTAGTTGCGGCCAGCAACTAGTAAAATGTCTCGCGGGCGTAGTTGCGGCCAGCAGCTAGTAAAATGTCTCGCGGGCGTAGTTGCAGCCAGCAGCTAGTAAAATGACACGCGGGCGTAGTTACGGCCAGCAGCTAGTAAAATGACACGCGGGCGTAGTTACGGCCAGCAGCTAATAAAATGACACGCGGGCGTAGTTACGGCCAGCAGCTAGTAAAATGACACGTGGGCGTAGTTGCGGCCAGCAGCTAGTAAAATGACACGCGGCCGCA
This sequence comes from Brachylomia viminalis, assembly GCA_937001585.2. Lineage (NCBI taxonomy): Eukaryota > Metazoa > Arthropoda > Insecta > Lepidoptera > Noctuidae > Brachylomia > Brachylomia viminalis. Next base: position 11,162,395 of record OW443320.2, on the reverse strand, counting down.
GTTGCGGCCAGCAACTCGTAAAATGACACGTGCGCGTAGTTGCGGCCAGCAACTAGTAAAAATATGTCTCGCGGGCGTAGTTGCGGCCAGCAGCTAGTAAAATGACACGCGGCCGCAGTTGCGGCCAGCAACTCGTAAAATGACACGCGCGCGTAGTTGCGGCCAGCAACTAGTAAAATGTCTCGCGGGCGTAGTTGCGGCCAGCAGCTAGTAAAATGTCTCGCGGGCGTAGTTGCAGCCAGCAGCTAGTAAAATGACACGCGGGCGTAGTTACGGCCAGCAGCTAGTAAAATGACACGCGGGCGTAGTTACGGCCAGCAGCTAGTAAAATGACACGCGGGCGTAGTTACGGCCAGCAGCTAATAAAATGACACGCGGGCGTAGTTACGGCCAGCAGCTAATAAAATGACACGCGGGCGTAGTTACGGCCAGCAGCTAGTAAAATGACATGTGGGCGTAGTTGCGGCCAGCACCTAGTAAAATGACACGTGGGCGTAGTTGCGGCCAGCACCTAGTAAAATGACACGTGGGCGTAGTTGCGGCCAGCAGCTAGTAAAATGACACGTGGGCGTAGTTACGGCCAGCAGCTAGTAAAACATTTATTCGCTAGCTGCGTCGCTGTGTTTCGGTTTGAAGGGTGTAATTCCAGGCACATTTTTAGTTTTGTCTCTGGGATGGTAATGCATTTGTGATGCATCTGGTATTGCAGATGTCCATACAACAACAATAACAATAAAATGTTTATTTCGGAACAATAACACAAGACAAGTAAAACGACGACAACTGCAAAAGTATAAACTGTATCGCAGCTAACAACGCCCTTCTACAGATACAAAATGGAATGATGTTCCATGCTAAAAGTGCTTAATATGTAATTAAGTAAATTTTGATTTAGTAAATTTTTTATCTTTGTTGTGTTAAGGCGAGAGCGCCAGGGTAGCCCGCGAAATTCAAATTTTCTTAAGCTTTTTGTAATTTGCAGGTCAGTACTATTAGATTGTATGTTGATCAAAATATGATTCGCGACCGTAACAAATATATATTTACAGCTTTATTAGCATTAGAATCATAAATACATCATTTAAGTTAGAATTGACCTCAAATATTAAATAATAACAGTACCATGCGTCATACTAACTGGAACTTTTAATAATTTAAACGTAAGTAGTAACGTATGCATAGATAATAAATGAATAATTCAGAAGGTACGGTAGTTTTAATGTTGATTTAGCATGACATTAACATAAATATTAACAGATTAAGTATCTTTTTATAATTAAATTAAAATTCAACTTTTAATTTTATTTACGATTTAATTTTTGATGACCCGTATTATGTACAATAAAGATTTTGATTGATTGCTTGATTGATTAGCTTCTGCCCTCGGCTTCGCCCGTGTGGATGTCGGAAATGTCACGTGACACGTGACATATATCACGTTTCACGTGAACGTACTACTGGGTTGAAAGTATTCTATGTCCTAACCTGTGGTTCTAACCTAGGTCATGGGTCTATCCCTTTCCTCGGCCCCGACCCGCCGCATCTCATCGCTTCGCCCGCTTCGTACTTCGTTTGTACGTTCTTTCAGACTTTTTTTATTTCAGCACGGCTTTTTTTTTGTTCGGGCTGTGGAAGTCTCTTACAGTAATAAAACTATTATTTTAATTTTAATTGTTATCCTAATTTTAATTTTACAATTTTAATTTTAATCTACATTTTAATTGTAATTTATATTTTCGTTTGTGTGATCATGTACCTACCTATGGATCTTTGTTATAAATAAAATATTTTATTTATTTATAAGTGTCGTAGCGTGATGCAAAATAGCCTACAATCTTCCTCAAGAATTTTATTGAGCTATCAGATGAAAACAGAATTTTTCAAATCCTACTGGTCTTTCCTGAAATTAGCGCGTTCAAACAAAGAAAGAAACTATTCAGCTTTTATTATATTACTGTAGATAGATATAGATTTTATCTTATTTCATTAGTTACATCCTAAAAATTTAACCTTGTTTTTCATAAATAATTTTACTATCTTTATTTAAGCATCTATAGAGTATAATTTAAGTTATTAATTCATATACCATCTTGGGGGCTGGTCATTTAATTAATTAATTGTAAGTGGCAAAACCTATACGCTTTCAAAAATATACAGTAATTTCACTGTCGGTTAATCAAGTACAATATGTGTTGGGTAAGGTTAGGTTTGGCTCAATCGGCGACGGTGTCCTCACTGCGTCAACTGACGGGAGGCGGGAGGACACGGCGTGGCATACGCTGGCAGAGTGTGCCGCATGGGAGGAACCGCACCGTGCCCTCGTATCAGAAGTCGGAGCCGACTTGTCGCTGCCGACCGTCACTCGTTCGATGGTCGAGAGCGCCGAGTCGTGAGATGTGGTGACGCTGCGGAAGGACTGAGGGAGGTCGAGACCACTCTGCTGGGATCACACATCGTGGTCGGAGAAGCTCGAATCACTGTCTACTTGAAAATACCTGAGATTGGTGTTCGACAGCCGTTGGGACTACGGCACCCACTTCGGCGGCTGGCGCCCAAGTTGATGGGCGCAGCGGGCGCGCTGTCAACGCTGTTTCCCAATTTGGGGGCCCGAGAACCACCTGCAGGCGGTTGTACGTGGGGATCGTGCGATCCATGGCCCTGTATTGGCCCCGGTGTGGGCAGCAGCTGACCCGATGGCCCGCAGTATCGCAGTGTTGCGAGTACCGCAGAGGGTGATGACCGTCAGAGTCATCAGAGGGTATCGCGCGATCTCCTACGAGGCGGCTTGCGCACTGGCTGGATCCCCGCCGTGGAACCTGGAGGCGAGAGCCCTCACGTCACTGCATCGGTGACGTAAGGAGGCAGATCACGCTGCGCCGGTCCGAGCTCCGTCAGGTCTTGGTGGCGGAATGGCTGGACAGGCTTCTGCGCTCTACCATCGGGGCGGTCCGGCCGGTGCTCGATGACTGGCTCGGAAGGATGCATGGCTACCTGTCATTTAGGGTGACGCAGGTGCTCTTGGGGCACAGCTGCTTCGGGAAGTACCTGCATCGCATAGGCAGGGAGTCAGACGCTCGGTGTCCAAAATTGCATGCATAAAATTGCATGTTTTAAACTCAATCCCATCATTTCTTATCGACTGTTAAAGAAAGACCCTGCGCACGGCTACGCACTATTAGCCTCCTTTAAAAACATGAAAAAATATTTAGATTATTTTAAGTATTTTTTCCGTCTATAAAATTAAGCATAGATTCCCTCATTTCGATAAGTGCACATTATAAAGACTCGGGCTAAGAACTCAAGGAGCGATTTTCGCCCGCGTCCGCTGCGGTTGCGGGCCCGCAGCGTCTGTAGAATGCAAATATTTATATAAAAAATTAAAGCACATTTCACGACGCGTTTTACGCCCGCGGTGTACGCGGTTGTATGCGGCTCCCGCTGTACCGGCGGGCAACTAGTAGAATCGCGCGGGCCGCGGTTACCCGCAGCCTCGGCGGGTGGCGCCCGCGCGCTTTGCGATCGGTTGGCGGGCGACCACGGGGGCCGGCGGGCGGCGCGGCGGGAGGTACAGAGATCCGGCCATTTTGCATCAGTGACTTGTTATTACACGTGGCATCGTGACGTTGTCAACAAACAATAAGTATAATATTCTAATAAAATGGATATTGAAATAGATCTCTTAATTACCTTAGTACAAGAAAGGCCAGTTCTATGGGACAAGAGTTTGGAAGAATACAAATACAAGAGTTTGACGCTCAAAGCATGGGAGGAAGTCTGTACTATTTTAAATAAAGATTTTGAAAATTCGGACGAGAGAAATAAAAAAGAATATGGTTAGTATTATACAGGTTTATTTATAAATGTCAGCGCCACCATTCTTTTCTTTATTGGCTCGGGTTTCCTATAACTACAATAATTTATTAACTTAAATTTTTGATAATTGCCAACTTAAGGCTCCACTGTCACTCATAAAATATTGTTGAAAAACATCTCTTATATTATTGGCTTGTCTTCCGCTGCGTACTGATTGAGCTATCTGTATACTCTCAAGATTATGACTAAAATCTTCTTCTCTAATGTGATGGCCGTCTCGTTTTCGTACGAAATTGTGAAGTGTGCAACATGCCTTCACAATATCAATTGATAAAGTTATTGATACATCTAAAGCTCGATTTAATATTCGCCATTTGTTTGTTAAAATGCCAAATGCACATTCTACGTATCTCCGTGATCTAGATAGGCGATAATTAAATACCCTTTTTTGAACACTCAAAAACTGACCACCATAAGGTCTCATTATATTTTGATGTAACCCGAACGCCTCATCGGCTACGAATATATATGGCACAGGTGGTAAAGTAGATCCGGGTAGTATTTTTTCATTGGTTAGTTTGATAGAATCGCTATTAAGCGCATTCCAAAAAGTTGTGTTTTTGAAAATGGTTGAATCAGCATTACTTCCCGGGGCTCCGATGTCTACAAAAACAAAGCAGTAATCCGCATCAACTACAGCCATTAACACAAATTAAAAATAATCCTTATAATTGTAGTAAGTTGAGGCACTATCTGGTTTAATTATTCTTATGTGTTTCCCGTCTATTGCTCCGACGCAGTGAGGAAAGTTTGCGTAATTGTAAAATTTTTGCCTGCTTTCTTCTAAAACTTCTGTAGTGATTATCGGAAAACATTCAAGCAATAACACCTCCCATAATTTTTCACATGTTATTCTTATTTGTCGATATAGTTGTGTGCCCAATTCTGAATGTGTAATGCAAATCTTTCATTGAAGTCCCACTTGCTAGGTATCTGAAATAAATAAATTTACTTAATTATATGCTTTTCAGGAAACATGGTAATTAAAAAATGGAAAAATATTAAAGATTGCTGGATGAAAATAAACAACAAAGTTGAAACAGAAACAAAATCTGGATCGGGAGCTAAAAAAACCAAAAAGTACATATATAATGATCAGTTACAGTTTTTGAAAAAAAATATGCCTATTGAAAATACCTCCTCAACCATAACAAACAGTGATACAGCTCAACAAACTACTAATACTACTACTGTTGCATCAACGTCAGATACTTTTGCTACACCTACACCAGTCTCTTCTCAAACAGCTGCTAAAAAGAAAAAAAAGGACGACCCCGACAAAGCATTAATAGAGTTGGTGTCTCAACGCGAAGATAGACATTTGTAATTTTTTCGTGGAATTTTACCTTCATTGCAAAATTTTGATGAAGCAAAAACAAGAAAATTTCAAATAGCAGTTTTACAAATTATTGATAATCTTGATAATAATTTTCCAGCATTGTCATCTTATCAATATACATCATACAACTACAATCAAGAAAATAACAGTAATAACTATTGCGGCTATCGTACCTCCTCTTCTTACCAGTCTGCTCCTGAAAGCAATACCCAAAGTCCTCAAAATCTTCCATCAGTCTCTTCACTAAATACTAATTTGTCCAATTTGTCAGATGATGTGTATTTTGAGTAAAGAAATATAATGATTTCAATATTACCACTAGCTTTATTAAAATAAGCAGACTTACCTTAATGAGGCTTTATGAGGCTTTTGATAACGTTGGATGTGTATACTTGTCTTTTTTTTATTATTTTTTTTATTTGTAATGTACGTTTTGTTTGTGCAGAATAAACATTTTTTCTTTCTTTCTTTAATGTTACTGCCAACATTTCCTCCGGTGATATAGGATCTCGCATATTAGTATGTTGTTTTTGAAGAGCAGTTTCCATTTTTCTTAAAAGTTGTAAGTATCTAGATACGGACATTCGAAAATAATTAAAGAATTTTTCTTCGTCCTTTAATTCACTAATAAAAGTAACAAATAATCCATAACGATCTCTGTCCTTAATCAGTGGATGCACCCAGAACCTTTTGGGCCTTCTTTTTTTAATTCTTCTGTGAAGTAAGTATAACGCAACGGCTCGTTTCTGGTGTGTGTCCATGGCGGTCTGGACCTCAACTGATCGTTAACCGCCCGTCTTGGAATCTTGCGATCATCGCCCGCCACGTTTGCGGGCGATGATCGCAACCGCGGCGGCCGCGTAACCGCGCGAATAACCGGTCTCGTGAGTTTTGAAATAAAACCGCAGATCCACGACCGCGGCGGTTGCGGGCGAAAATCGCTCCGTGAGTTCTTAGCCTCTATACTTATTCCGGATATTAAGTGAGATTTGTGCTTGTAAACACTCCAACTCAATTCTTTCTTCATGTAGGTAAATGTCTTTCAAAAGTCCCTTTTCACAGGTCGCTACAGTCTCACATCAATACATTCTCATTAACTTTAATTTGTCTAAACAGGTCGAGTAGACCACAAGGAAAGAGAAGCCATGATAGAAGAAGATCGGATGGAGTTCATGTGGAGGGGATCTGATGTTTTAGGTAAGAACTATTGAATAGTACTGACCCATATTGATTTGCTCTCGGTACAGTATTATTGGTTTTAAATAAAAAAAAAAATATTCAATTTAAAAAAAAAAAGTACGATGTTTAAAAAAATCTGTAACAGATTACACAAGAGCCCTAGGTCTTAGTTCAAATGCTCTGGATGCTCGTGGGGTCCAGTCTCTTCCTAAGAAGGCAAACTGTTTGATTAATTCACAAGAATTTGAAAAAAAAGTTTAAAATAAAACAAATAAAATGTAATAAAAAGTTAACTAACTAAAATTCTTATGTTGTAGAAAGACGGGATGATGACAAGAGGTTTAGGTGTTTTTGTGTGTGAGTGTGTGTGAAGTGTGGGGTGTGTGGTCGTGACTTGTGTGGGAAGTATTATTAAAAGATACAAAAATAAATATTTGTAAAAAAAAAGGTAAAATTATTTATGTCAACGGATTCATGTCGTTCTTCACAATTACCTGGTTGACGCAATTATTTCTTTGTTGATCCTTATGTTTTATTTAAATTCTTGTTGAATATGTACGCTGTGTAGATTTTTTTAAAAGCTAGTTGCACTTCTGAGTTTCAAATCTCATGTAAGCTCTTTTACTGTCATTGGTTGTACAAAATCGTATTCAAAATCAATCGATCAATCAAATCATTTGAGAGTTATAGGCAATTTGAATTTTGACGACTTTAATTAATTGCATTAATTTATTTTACTTTAACATGAGAAGGTCATCGACAATGACATATTTTTTTTGTAATTGTGATTACTTACACAAACAAATTGTAAATAAGTTGCCATCTGATCACAGTGGATATACACGAATAATTTTACATCGTTCTGGAGCCGAAACACAGTAACTCCAGACGATTAATAGTTACTATTGGCATTGTTATAATTTTTTTAAGACATCTAATATAGAAGTTAGAAATTTATCACTTTAATTCTGTAATTCGAGTTAAATCTTAGTAGCCCTTCCACTATTTCATTCTTAACGCAACATTGTATGCGATCCACTCGGTGATGACGTAGCGCGGAACAGGTGTGCAACGGACGTTGGCCGAATAACCTGCTGCAAGTAGGTATTTTATTTCAGGTAGGTACGATTTAGGTTGGTGTAAGTTCATTGACCTCCGTTATCTCTCGTTTGTATTGGAACCTAATTGGACGCACGGCACGGTGTTAACCACTATCACATCTCCTCGTAAACGAAAGAAATTAATTGAAATTTCATTCACTACTCTCGCATCACGAAATCACTAGTAATCGTACGGTCTATTACCTCAACTAGACATGACGAGTACGCTTGTGAGTTTTATTTAAGGCCTTGAATCGAGTGTCCACCAATCGCGCTAATAGGTACTTAATAAGCATACAGCTACCTACCATAATAAAATTATGATTAATAAAAATAATACTGCCTAAACCAATTTTTACAATGTTGCTTGCGGCGGCAACACAAAGGCAGGCAATTCAAACAGAAAAATGAATCGTTTTATCTGTCAAATAGAGTTCATTATAAGTTGGGGGTACCCTTTTCTATGAAAATATTGTACCGAATTAAGATCTTATTTTTATAAAGTTAACCGCTGAATTCGGTTGTGCATCAATTCTGTGGCTTCTCAGAATAATTTTAGTAAACTGCGTACCTACGTTACTTGTACCTATTTTGGTGAAGTTTCGATTTGTTACCGTTTACGGTTAAGAAATAAAGTCTGAATTCGCTTTTCGTATTTTTATTTATGTACGTATTTTATCTATTGCGTGTTAGCGGCGATCGGCGACCTCTGTGAACTAGGTACCTCAACGTTATAACGGCCTTATTGGCCCATACACAGACAATAACAAATAAGCTTTTGTTCTATGCTACGTTTTTTTTCTCTCTAGTTTATAGTTTTTTAAATAATAATTTTTTGTCATTCATGGTGTCCGTGTGTCGTTTCTGTTGTGATCTGGGGAGGTGGGAATATGAAAGTGAGTACTACAATAAAACGAGGATCATATATATATACATATGTACACATATTAACATTTACACACTAATAACAAGATTATTTACAAACAATACATATATATTATTTTTAACTCATAATGAATGTAACACACTTATTGATAAACTATCACAGTTAAAACTTAAGTACAAAAATGACTTATTCATAAGAAAGAAACACAATTATGATAATACATACAGGAATAAAATACTATCATTGCTATATAAATACACCTATGCAGCCATTACTCCTAACATAACATGACTAAAACAAAATTATTAAAGTTTGGTTTATTCAATGCGGGCTCTCTAGCAACTAATCAGGACGAGTTTCTGGTTGCCATGGCACAACACTCAGTAGATATAATGGCAATAAATGAAACGTGGCTGAGACCTGGGGAGGAGGGTCGTGCGCCTAAGGTTCCGGGATACAGGTTGAAGCATGTGCCGCGGCCTGCGACTATACGTAGGGGGCGAGGCGGAGGAGTAGCGTTTTACATCAAAACGGGGGTGCGGGCGCGCGTACGGCCGCACTCAGAGCAGTCTGATGTAGAACAAATGTGGTTAAACCTAACTGTCAATGGTAAAAAATTGTTGATTGGCACTGCATACAGGCCACCCTGGTTTGAATTGGCAACATTTCTGGATGGAATAACTGACAGTATTAGCGCGTTGGCACCTTATGATCACTTGGTATTGTTGGGAGATTTTAATGTCAATCTACTGGATACAGGCAACACAAAAACTAAGGATATGATGGAATTCTTAAATTATACTAATCTTAATCAGGTAGTACAGTCGCCCACTCATTTTGTAGGGGATAGCAGTACTCTCATAGACGTGATTTGTACCGACGTGGGTGTTCGTAATGTACTAGTCAATCATATTATTGAACTTGGTCATCATTCCTTTATTGTTTGCGATACAGTCATCCAGAAGGTCACTAGCAGGCCTAGGCTGGTTGTATATAGGCCTTTAAGGGACATATTGATGGATTACTTTATAGTCGATATGAAATTAATGCCATGGTTTGTTATAAGCTCACTGCCGGATGTTAATAGTATGACTCAACATTTTAATGTCTGTATCACTCAATTATTTGATTTACATGCCCCCATAAAGAGTAAGATTTTTAGAGACCGTCCCACACCATGGATAACAGAAAATATCAAATTAATGATTAGGCTGAGAGACGAGGCAAAAAATAATTATCATAAGGACAAGCTAGATACAACAAAAAAATATTATTTGGACTTAAAAAAACAAGCTATTACATCATTAACGCAGGAAAAGAAGGTATACTTTGACGGGCACATTAATAGTCACATAAAAAACCCCAAAAAGCTTTGGAAAAATCTAAAAACGGATGTATTTGCTGAACATAGTGAAGGTATGCTTCCCGGACAATTTAATGACCCAGATGAAATTAATAAGGCATTTCTGAATGTACCAGGACAGAATATACTGCCCACATCGCAGGTTACATACTTTGACACAAATAGATTTGGTGAAACGCAATTTGAATTAAGAAATGTTAATGAGGAAGAAATTTCAAAAATTATTAAAAGTTTAGGGTCAAATGCTAAAGGGGTGGATGGAGTGAGTCTGGATATGATAATGCTAACATTACCTAGAACCCTTCAAGCTATCACCACAATAGTCAATAAATCATTAGATACACAAACTTTCCCTGACTTATGGAAGTGTGCAATTGTGCGCCCTCTACCCAAAATCAGTAACCCTAATACTTTCAAAGATCTACGTCCTGTTAGCATTTTGCCTTGTTTATCTAAAGTATTAGAGAGGGTGGTCTATAACCAAATGCTGGAGTATTTAGAAGAACACAATATGCTCCCCGACCTTCAGTCTGGATTTAGGACGGGTCGTGGGACGGCCACAGCTCTTTCTGATGTAGTAGGGAATATCCTAGAAGCACGAGATAGGGGGGAAGGAACAATCCTTGCACTGCTTGATTTTTCGCGGGCTTTTGATGCAATAAACACCACTCTATTACTTTCCAAGCTAGCCTATTATGGTTTCACAACGAAAACAATAGAGTGGTTCGCTAGCTACTTGCAAAATAGGTCACAGTTCGTTGAGATCCAGAAGGAGGATGGATCAAAGCTGTCATCCCCCCCTCGCCAGGTGTCACGTGGTGTACCTCAGGGATCAATTTTGGGGCCCCTCTTGTATATCCTTTACAGCGCAGACATTATTAAGTCATTCCAACATTGCATGTACCACATGTATGCGGATGATATCCAGTTATACATAACTTTTAAACCAGCTGATACATTGGAGGCAGTGGAGAAAGTCAATGACGATCTTGAAAGAGTGGTAGCATGGTCCGACGATAGCTCACTGGTATTAAACCCACTAAAATCTAAATTTATGGTTTTAGGAAGTAGGAAAATGATCAGCACTATACTGTCAGCCCAACCAGAAGTTGTTATCAGGGGGGAAAAGATAGATAGGGTAGAGATAGCATGCAACCTTGGGTTAACCATGGACCCAGAACTACGTTTTGAAAAGCATATCAGTAACTGCATGAGGAATTGTTTTTATAGATTGAAACTACTATATTCAATTAGAGACTACCTGAGTGTTGATCTTCGTAAACAATTAGTAGATAGCCTAATATTATCAAGACTTAACTATTGTGATACCGTGTATGGCCCATGCTTGTTAGTAAGAACAGAAAAGCTGATACAGCGCATACAAAATGCATGTACACGGTTCTGTGTAAAGATACCTCGTAGAAGTCATGTAACACCTTTTATAAATGAAAATAATATTTTGAAAATGGCTGCTAGGAGAAGGTTACATATGGCTGGTTTACTATTTGGAGTAGTCACTACACGAAAACCTCACTATCTGTTTGAGAAGTTAAGTTGGAGACAGAGCAAATACGAACCACGTTTTTCTACCGAACCTCTTTGTCCAACACCACATAGAACCGCAGCATTCAGGGGGAGCTTCAGGTATGCGGCCACGCACTGTTGGAATAACCTTCCTCCACCAGTAAGAGTCCTGAGAACAAAAAGGCATTTTTTGAGTATTCTAAAGAAATATTTCATGCAGATACAGCAATCCACATGATTGGAGACCTGTATCAATAACCATAGCTGCTCTTTTTGTACTCACCTCAAGGGTCACGGCCTATGGGCAATGGATGTGGCATTCCAATGGTGTGAGTGACCTCTGTCTGATTCCTCCCTGGTTAGGTCCGGTCTGTGTCATTGTCACAAGTGAATGATAGTCCTCTGTTATCAGGGGCGTGTTTGCTGGGTGTCTTTCTGAAGCTGCATTACCTAAGTTAAACAACAGGTAGAATATTTAGTGAAGTGTCACAAGGATTAGGACCAATTTTATTTTATGTAAGACTTTTTCGGTTGTATGTATTAATAATACGTACCATTAAGATCATGGAGCCTTGTACCTATGGTTTTAAATTCCTTGGGTAGGTACGACGGAAAAAGCATGGTTGTCGTCTTGGCTAAGTGCATGGCGGTTATGCAAATGGCCGCCATCGCGATCCCAATTTCCCATGGTGCATTCACCCTAAAAAATAAAAATTTTATATTATTTTAAATAACATCAAAGTTATTAATACTAAGAGCATGCAAATAAGAAAACACACCACACCACACTGTACAGTTCATAGCGTTTAGAGTTGTTGTCATTTGTTTTTTCTTTTTTATAAAATTGTGTTATGTTTGTAATTTATGTATTCATTAATTTTATAAGTTACCTAAAAATACAGATATTTATATATTTATCTTTATTTTATCTATAAAAGTACACACTATGATCACATTTAATCACACTAGTTTAATTCTGCGGAAAGCTAGACTTACCCGATTCAGTCACACGGTGGGACGTCATTACGTCATTCGAGAGGTAGTTGCTGAAAATCAGCGCTGTTGACGATAAGTTCGTCCGAAGTCACAGCATTTTGCTGAGCAACGACCTTTTCTTGCACAGATACGACGCACGGCATAATTGCTTATAACGGGTGATTCATTCGGAGTTACTTTTTCCAAAACTAAAAAAAATATGAATAAAACAAATTTATCGGGTAATCTTTATTATAATACAAAAGAACCATTCCTTACATTTACTTTTTAAAGCAGACTGACCTACCTAATCGCCACCGATTTAGTCTTTGGGCTCTTGAAAAGCTTGCAGAAAATCCACTGTTTTCAACGAAAATTTTGTTTAGCGATGAGGCACATTTTTGGCTCAACGGATATGTTAACAAACAAAATTGCCGTATTTGGTCTGAAGAGCAACCTGAAGAGATTCAAGAGCTACCATTACATCCAGATAAAACAACAGTTTGGTGTGGTTTATGGGGTGGTGGAATCATCGGTCCATATTTCTTCAAAAACGAAGCCGGGCAGAACGTCACTGTCAATGGTGACCGTTATCGTACCATGATAACGGACTATTTGTTTCCTGAAATTGAAGCCCGTCATCTTCAAAACTTTTGGTACCAACAAGACGGCGCCACTTGCCACACAGCACGTGAAACCATGGCTTTGTTGCGAGAAAAATTTGGTGAACAGTTAATTTCGCGTTTCGGACCATTCAGTTGGCCGCCTAGATCCTGTGATATCACACCCTTAGACTTTTTTCTGTGGGGTTATGTAAAGTCCAAAGTTTACATGGATAAGCCGCGTACGATTGATCAACTGGAAGCCAACATTACTCGCGTTATTCGCCAAATACCACTGGAAATGCTCGGTCGGGTCATCGAAAACTGGAACTCCAGAATGGACCACCTTAATCGCAGTTACGGACAACATTTGAAAGAAATAATCTTTAAAAAGTAAATGTAAGGAATGGTTCTTTTGTATTATAATAAAGATTACCCGATAAATTTGTTTTATTCATATTTTTTTTAGTTTTGGAAAAAGTAACTCCGAATGAATCACCCATTATTATAGTAATAAGTAAGTACATGTTTCGTATCTAAGTAGGTAAGTACTTACTTACTTGTAGGTAGTCTTTTATCCGCTCGGTCGCAGAGCGCGGGAAAAATAATCGAGCCAGATGAATGCCAGATGCGTCACCGGCGCGCGCGGCGCGGCGGGGCGCCGCTCGGCCGCCCGATAATAATAATAATAATATCGTTTATTTATAAAAATGGTGCAGATTTACAATAACATAAATTAAAAATTAGAGGACTCAGTTGCTTATTTGCCTGAACTAGGTAGAACCTGTGTTTCAGACTAGAAAGGTGCTTATAATGTTAAAATATAAAATTACAAAAACGGAGAAGACTAATTAAAAAGTAATATTAACTTAAAGACTAAACATGTTTTATTTACAGACAACAAGTAAATTCTCTGTCTCACTGTATGATAGGCTAACTAAAAATTGCAGAATAGTCTTTTTACAGTCGTAGTTATTTAATTTATAGATACTTAATTTCCTATTTAATTTATTGTATAGAAATGGGCCTAAAAATTTATAAAATCTGTTTACAAACACATATTTAGAGGGTGCATTTGACTCGCATACAATATCATTCCGTCTCTTATTAGTACTTTCAATGTTATATGAGAGCATGGTGTGCTGTTTTAATATTAAGTGCGTTATGAAAAGCTGGCGAACGGTCAGCACGTTACAGGATTTGTATAGCAGATCTGTAGGATAGAGAAAGGGATGGAAGTTTGCTACTTTTAAAATGGCTCTCTGTGCTCTTTCAAGAGGCAGTAAGTAGGTTTTTGGTACTCCCCCCCATGAAGTAATACAGTACTGTATTACAGATTGACCTAGGGCCAAGTAAACTTGTGCCACTAATTTTTTATTTGCAATTGCTCGCAATTTTTTAAAAACAAAAATTAGCCTGCGCACTCTTGTAACCAAACTGTCAATATGTGGTCTAAAAGAGAGCGACTCGTCTATTAGAACCCCGAGATATTTTATGTTACATGTTTTGTGGATAAAAGGACACTTACATATTATGCTGACTGAGCGGAGTCCGCAATGATGGGCATACAGATGAGAGTTAGTAATATTAAAATGCGGTTTGCGGATGAAGAAGTGAATATATTTTGTCTTGTCGGCATTTAATGTTAGTAAGTTGCTTTGAAGCCAGTTAGACACAGTATTGAAACCTATTTGAGCATATTCATACAATTCACTATTTGTTTTAGCGGTGAATATTAACGCAGTGTCATCTGCATACGATATAATTTTGCCTTGATTAATATTTAAACTACACAAATCGTTAATATAAATCAGGAAAAGGGTGGGGCCCAAAATACTTCCCTGAGGAACACCAAAACCTGTGTTTTTTTGCTCGTCGCTAATAATATTGTCAATTTTAACACATTGATAACGATCGTATAAGTAGTCGGCAAAAAGTTTCAGCGGCGTTCCCCTTATTCCTAAGAACTCTAATTTGTACAAAAGCGTAGAAACGGAGACCGTATCAAAAGCCTTCGCCAGATCAAGGAAGATTCCCAGGGTCTGGTTCCCTTTACCAAGTTCTTCTGAGACATAATCTGTTAGACTGTGCACTGCATCGGCTGTGGATAATTTGGCTCTAAAACCAAATTGCGCAGATGATAAGAATTCATTTTTCTCTAGATAGTTAACTAGTCTACTGTTTATGATTTTTTCTAGTATTTTAGATATTGAGGGGAGTAATGATATTGGCCGATAATTGTTAACTAGGTCTTTGTTTCCGGATTTGAAGATAGGGATTACAATTGCTTTTTTTAGACATTTAGGGAAAATGCCTTCAGAAAAACACATACGAAAAATATGTGTTAAGGGAGGTACAAGGATATGCTTAAAAAGTTTAAGGGTCTTATTGCTAATGTTATCCCATCCAACAGCACAGTCATCTTTTAGTCCACAGATTATTCGGGTAATTTCGTCTTCGTCTGTGTCTAGCAAGGCAAAAGATTTTAAGGTACGTCTATTTTCACACTTTTGGGAAGAAGGTTGAAAACAGTCAGGTTTTGGAATCTGCTCAGCAAGAGTTTTCCCAACATTTACGAAAAAACTATTCACTTCGTTGGCTGACAGGATAGGTGAAGGGTAAGAAAGCAGTAAACTCGAATTTGATTCGCGCTGTTTTGACATGTAGGTGACGTTTTTGATATGTTTCCAAAGTTTCTTGCTATTGTTTCCAGCTCTATTTAATTCATTTTTATCGTAATTTCTCTTTAAATTCTTTAGGAGTTTGTTACAAAAATTCCTGTATCTGGTATAGGTGACTTTAGTGACGAGATTATCTGGGTCCCTCCTACATCTTTGATGGAGTTTATCTCTGTGTCTTATGCACCGAATTAGGCCAGGCGTAATCCAAGGTTTAATATTATAATTTTTCTTGTTTACTGTAATAACGGTCGTGTTGTGTAATATAGCTGATTGAACATGTTTTATTAAGTACGATAAAGCAAAATTAGGGTCAGGTGTATTGAAAACTGGGCTAAAATCAATGTTGCATAAATCATATTCAAGTTTTATTGTGTTTACTTGCGTTTTGGTCAGTGGGCGATTTTGCTTAGGCAGCGCTAAATTAAGGGTCAGTAAAACTGCGTGATGGTCGGTAATTGTAGAGTTAGTAACAAGCGTAATAAACGAAAAACTCGATTTGATTATCATATGATCGAGGCAGGAACCGCTTTGATGAGTAGGCAGTGTATGTGCGGGCAGAAAACCATGGAATGAGCAGATATTAAGATATTCTTGGATCCCTGCATTGCAGTTATCAGAGTTAATGTTTATGTTTATATCTCCTGTTAGTATGACATTCTTAAAAGTGCCCAATGCTTGAAAAATTTGATTTAAGGAAGCATGAAAAGCATCCAAGTTTCTAGCAGAAGGGGATCTGTATATAGCAATTATTGCTGCGGTTGTACCAATTTTTATAATTAAGCAATTGCTCTTACAGTCGTGTAAATTAGGTTCCTCGGCTGTGACCATTAAATAATCTTTTGAATAGACAACCACACCATCATTTTGATTGTTATTTATTCTGGTAAACGATATGTTGTACCCCGGTATTACTGGGAGGTTATCCTGGCGATTAGATAACCAGCACTCGGTTAGTATAATTATATCACAATTAAAGTTAAGTCTATGAAGAAAAATGTTAAAGCTATCCATGTTCTTATAAATACTACGAATGTTTTGGGTCAGTATGGTTAGTGACTTTTGATACACGGAAAGATATTGTCTGCAGTCCTCAACCTTACATGACTTTGAAACAGTTTGAAAACTATTATCTATGTCCGTAATTAAGTTACTATCCATAGTACAATAAAATTTAAAATAAAAAGTAAAGTCTAAAATAAAAACAGGTATGTGGCGCTCTTAGGCGCCTTCATAATCGATTGAGTTGATGTACCTGTTTTCGGCAGACTTTTTAGCTGGACAATCTACATCTCCCGTTTTGTGGCTCGCTTGTTTTTTGAAACGCAGACATGTTGCACATTTTGGCGCTTCGGCTTTCTTTGTGCAGTCTTGAATGGCGTGCCCTTCTTCACCGCAATGACCACATGTAGGGGCAGTGACTTTGCAGAACTTGGCTGCGTGACCGTATTGCTGGCACTTGTAACATCTGGTTACCAGAGTGAAGTCACGTACTGGACAGGACGTCCAATTAATAAATAGTCGTTCCTGGATGATCAGGGCCTTGCGAATGACGGCTGAAACTTCTAGTATATAATTGCAGTATTCAGTATCTTTTCTCCCAGATTTGTGGCTTAGTTTTATTGAGGTCATACATGTATCTCGGGACATAGTCGGCAGTTTGTCAGCTAAATTTTGTTCATAGAGACATTTAAAGACCTCATTTTCAGTCATAGATGCGGGCACTCCAATTACTACAATGCGAGGTTTGCGCTTTCGGGGTTCGTCGACGGTAAGCTCTGACGAAGCAGTTTGGACTGTTTGCTTGAGTTTGTCCAGGTCATCTTTAGTCTCCGTGCTGATAATGAGACCTCCTTTTCCGATTTTGCGTACGCCTCGGACTTTCAGCTTCATTTCACCTGGGCATATGATGTTTTGGACCATGTTCCTGGTTTCGTCACTGGTCTTTGTGTTGTCACATGGGAAGATTGCCACGGAGCTAAGTTGGTTTGGACGAACAAAATTGCTGGATCCCTTCTTCACCATACCGGCAAAAGATGTATCACTCCTCCCAGCTCCTTGCTTCGTACAGGACTCCTGAATGGTACGGTTCATCTCCGTTAGACAGTCGGATAGGTCTCGAGCTTCGGTCATGGTTTTAAGAGAGGTATGGGTTTGAATGGCTTTTTGTTTTAGCGACTGGTATTGGACAGCCATTTGCGAAACTCCATGTCCAACTTTTCGGCAAAGATTACTTATCTTTAGTTTCTGCTCAGTATTAAGCTTACCATCAGAAGCAATAGCACAGACTTCATTCAGGCACTGCTCAATTGATGTCATCCAGTTCTGGATCTCCGGAGTGGTCACAGCTTCAATTACATCAACTTGGTCCTGTCTTGGTTGTCGGGGCGAAGTCGGTGCCGGTGTCGGTACCTGGGACGTCGCTACCGGGGTCGTCGGTACCGGGGTCGGTGTTGGTGGAGGGCTGCGTCGTATCATCGCGCTCCGATTAAAGGGGCTGTCTTCCATATAACAGAATAATTTAAAAATAATCCAGTCAGTTCATTATTTTAACTTATCACTTAAAATGTTTCACTCTATAACACGCTAATACACTAAAACTAGGTCACTATTTATGCAAACGTTAATTTATTTTATTTTTAAAATTCATTGATGCGCACGTCTGTATACTTTGAATCACACAACAACACAACAACAATCAATAATGTAAATAAAGCATTTTTACGACTTGGGTTTGTTTGAATGGTGCTAACACTTGTGTTTTTTGTTATGGTAAGGAACGGGGCTTTAAGATAGCGGAGTTTCGTTTGAAATAGGATAGTATTTACGTAAACACTACGTACGATACGTACGTACGATAGTATTTACGTAACTTTGTTTTCAAATAAATGGTTATAGTTCGAAAAAACGAGCGTTGACCTATATTGTTTAAGGTTTTAAATACATTATGTGTATATACTTAACGCAAAACACTAATAAAACCACATAGCATTAGTACAATATGTACTATTTACGAGCGTGCAAAGTTGAAAAAATTTGCCGACGGCAAAAAAATAACAATGGCCGCCAAGACAATGGAAACAAAATGTTGTTTTATAAATATAAATCTGATACGTAGAATAAAAATATTGGTACCTGTGGAAAGCTTATTTAATGCTTCAACTTTGTTATAAAAGTAGTGGTATTAGAATAACACACTGTACTAAAATAAGGATCTGAAAACACATACACGTAATAACAATAAACATGAATCGGTCAGCGCCGGTTGTGGAATAAAACCGAAATTACGTAATATTTTTTCACTCACCGACCTTGAAATCCTGCAGTAATTCACTTCACTATAATATTTATCACACACTTAACAGCCCATAGCACTTCAAACACTTGAAAACCCACTTAAAACACAAATTATTTATCATGTAAACAAAACACGCGCGAGTCCGTACGTCACTGACAAGACGCCATATTTTTTTAATTATTTGTTTTTTTGGTTGAACGCTTGTAGTGTTGTCATACATCTGAATACGCGGCTTTTAAGCACGAAATCGACTAAGCAATCGGATACAGTGTGCCACAGATCTTTTAAAAATGAAAAATTGAATAAAGTTTATCGGATTTCGATTAATTAAAAGGTTACGCGAGTGGACGCTAGCGTGCGGCGCCACTTTCTATGCGGCGACTTTGGTCACCTCATCCACTCCAGCGGTTATTCACTTCACTTTTCACAATATTAAAAGCGTCCACTGTCGCAATTCTTAAGTCATCTCGAGAAGTACGCTAATCGGAAGAAACTTAGTCTTTTTATCTCGAACCACACATAAAAATCCAGTGGTGTTAAGTCAGGGCTCCTTGCGCGCCAAGCCACAAGGCCACCACGACCTATCCACTGCTCACCAAACACACTGTTTAAATACGCACGCACTGAAGTAGCATAATGAGCAGGGCATCCATCATGCTGATATAACCGACCGCGTTAATGTGCCAGAGAGATACATAATTAGTGATTAAACGAACTTACCTGTAAGCGAAGTTCGATCATAATTATACGAAGCGCTTCGTCCGAAGAGATTAGAACACATTGTAGTAACACATAAGTGACACCACTCAGACACTGTAGTTGAGAGTACCTTGATACTCTTTTTTTTTTATTGCGGGTACTTCTGCTTCCTTATTAGTCGGCTTGGAATCTCTTGTCATTTAGTTTAGAGAATAAGCGTTACTAGATATTTCCTGAAGACAAACACGGGCGTAGCGTAAGCGTGGGTGGGAGGGACCTAATCTCTTCGGACGAAGCGCTTCGTATAATTATGATCGAACTTCGCTTACAGGTAAGTTCGTTTAATCACTAATTATACTAACGCTTCGTCCTCGAGATTAGAACACATTGTAGATTTTGAGAGTTACCTTCTGGAAATATTAACAACGCAATGTTATAATTTTGAAATTATTTATTCTAGTACCAATATTTTCAAATAACAAAAAATAATCAAATCTTACATTATAAAGATTTCGGTAACTAATATTTGGTTAACAATCTGAAAAAATAAATTAATTCTAACTTTGTGCATGAGTACAATTTATTCTTAGTGAATAAGTTGCAACAGCGACAATTATTGAGGAATCTAGACTATTGATTGATTATTGACCTTGCTAAGGAACATTCATCATAATCAGTGATAGTGCGATTATAAAATCTAGCGAACGTCTCAGAACTACCGCTCCAGCCGGCAGTCCTGCGAATTTCATCAATACTAACACCGAGGGCGTGCGCACGCGACGTCGCCGCGTCGCCGCGTGACGCGTGCTATGCGCCGAGAACATTGACACGTCTAACCCACTATCGCTTAAAGTGCACTTAATCCAGCGGCTAAGTGTTTGCGGACTTACAGAGTTGTGTGGCTTTTTTGGATTAATAAAAAGGATGCCAGATTTGCGAAGACCTTTACTTTTGTTTATGTAACACACTAGTGTGTTAGCGGGGCATATTTCTACACTTTCATTAAAAAAGGGTAAAGTTAATAGGGGTTGTTTAGACCCCACTCGGGAAGTTTTTATCAAATCGGGAATTTTTATAATAATTTTGGATGGCATAATCCTAATATTTTCTATACAAATTTTGGACAGAGTTTGAACCCTATGAGCCGTGATAAGGGCCAGTAATGTTGCACATTTTTTAGAAATTTCTATAAGTGAGAGTTGTTCATTTGGGTATTTCAACCGTAAGAAATTTAGCACGCAGTTAGTATCCCATGTTACATTATATCTCGGCTTAGGTGGTCGTAGGCGAAAAACACCTTTAAAAAATCTGATAATTCGATCGTCTTTGGACATATTTGGGCCCAAAATCAGTGATAAAGCTGATCGATATGAATTTAAGGTTCCATATTTACTACCGCTGTTAAAAATTTGCGTAAGAAAATATATTACTGATGGAACCGAGGCCTCATAGTAATTGATACCTTTTTCTTTACAAAAACTCCACCATTTTTTTTAGACATACGTCATATTGCTTCAAACTCAAACTCAAACTCAAAGCATTTATTTCAAATAAACCAATTACAGGCACTTTTGAATTGTCAAGGGGTCGGTCAGTCAGAAAGATGAAGCTAGTTGCCCATTCCAAAGCGTAGTAGGTACCTATGGAGAAGAACGGGCAAGAAACTCCATGGACACTCTTTTAAATCAAAATATTGTTACAAAAAAGTGGTTACATCATTCATGTTCTAATTATACATGTGAGAACGATGTAGAAACACGTGCACGTTAAAAGCGTCCGTAATAAAAAGATAAAAACAATTATGGAATTAAAATAAGCCGTGGCAGCTAAGAAATGACCAGTGCCTACTGACGGCGCCCGTTCACGAACATGACGTATGGATCAGCACCATTCAGCTCAACCATTTTGAAGGGAACTCAATGATCCAATACACACGCCACCACCAGCGACACATTTGAGTGAGCATGACATACTCTCAGCCGCCAGGGCACATTCAAGTCAATGAAAGACGAACCCAGTAAGCTTTATAGTGGGTACATAGTGCTCACACATGTGCTATGCAATTATACAATACTAAGAGATTGAATTTATACAATGCAAAGATAGGTTGTACAAGCTTCATCGAGTTATCTGATAACGAAGCCATCATGATATCTATCGAGGAAGGCGGCAGGCATCGTCGTGAAAACGCCTCCCGGATAACACCCCGGCAACCAGGGTAAGCGTCGAGTGCACCTGCCGGTTGCTGGAATGAGATATTAACAGGTTTTCATTAGGGGTAAATATAATTGGGTCTGATATAAGCAGAGACCTGTATAAGGGATACCACGGTTGTGTGGGCCATAAAGGAACAATGAAAATTCCTTGAGCATTGTCATTGATTATTTTCCTTAGACTCTTTAAAATAACAGTGAAAGGGGGAAACGCATAAAAATAAGATAAACCCCAATCGATTGTAAATGAGTTTATCGCGTATGCGTCCGGATCTTTATGCCAGGAAACATATTTCGCACATTTTTTGTTGATGCGGCTGGCAAACAAATCTATATCGGGCTGCCCAAATTTACACTTAAGAGTGTTAAAGGCCCCCTCCGACAACTCCCATTCTATGTCTGGGTGATTACGACGCGACTCGGCGTCCGCGATGGTGTTATCACAAGATCGTATGTAGGACGCGAATATATAAAGTTTCCGTTCTTCGCACCATTTCCAAATCTCCCTTGACATATCGGTTAAGTGGGGAAATTGAACCCCGCCCATGCGATTGATGTATGCTATAGCAGTCGAATTGTCTATACGAAGTAGTACCTGACAGTCGTATAAATCCTTAGCAAAAAGTTTTAGAGCGATGAAAGCGGCTAATAATTCTAAATAATTTATGTGCTTATCGCGTTCGCTATTCGACCACTGACCACTTGCATTTTCACCATCACAGGAGGCGCCCCATCCCGTTGTTGAGGCGTCAGAAAATATTTCGATGCAATAGTTGTCATCTCTAATACGGTGCTTCGAATTATCAATAACCTTTAACCACCAATGACAATCAGGCAATAATGAATCAGGGAGAATCATTTGCTTGTTATAATCTTCGTCGCCCCTAAGATTTAAGAATTTGCAACGCTCAAATTGTTTAGTGTGTACCCATCCATATTCCACAGCTGGGCAGGCTGACACTAAGATACCTACTAATTGTGCGAAGTTTCTAATTTTACATTGTCTCATGGTAATAAATTTACGAATTTCGTTTTTAATACGCGCTTTTTTATCTGTGGGTAAACTAATTTCTAAATTGACTGAATTTATAAGAACTCCTAAGAATTTACACAAAGTAGACGGATACTGACTGCTTTTATCATCATTAATAATAAAGCCTAGGGAACAAAGTAGTTTCTTTGTGATTGCAAGATTTGTTTTGCAATTTTCGTATGTATCCGCTAATAATAAAAAATCGTCTAAGTAGAGGGTAGATAGAAAACCCGCGGACCGCAACAATTTCACAACCGGTTTCATTATTTTTGTAAACAAGTATGGAGCTGTATTCAAACCGAATGGCAACGCATTGAATTCGAATAATTGGCTATTAAACGAGAATCTAAGATATTTATTTATTTATTTATTATAGGTCCACCAACAATTGTTCACACTGGATACAGCGACATAATTCATTCTTAAAATTAAAATGACAGCGCAACAATTACATAAAGGTAAACACCACATGCACAAAACAATAAATTCGGAAGATGAGCTTACTTAGTAAGTACTAAGCGCCAATTTTCAATTAAATTAAAATAATCTTGAAATAGTGGAAAACAGAATTATGACAATATTGATTAAAAATTAAATTAAAATAAAATAGAATTAAAAATAAAATAAATTAATTTATAAAAATGACAACATTAGTAAAAGATAATATAATAAAAAGTTAAAATTATATTACATTGGTAAATTGATAAAATTGTTGTTATAAATAAAGATCGACACAAAATTAAAATTCATTGAATGAAATTGATAAAATTGAATAAAATAGAATTGAATCAGATTGAATAACATTGAATATTGAATAACATTGAATAAAATTAAATAACATTAAAAACCATTGAATAAAAATAATAAATTGATAAACATTAAAGAGAAAAAAAAAATCATAAAATTAAAAAATTAATAACAGTGGTAAAATTGACAATGAAACAATTGATTAAGGTAAAATTGGTAAATTGACAAAATGAAATAATAATTGACTATGATTAGGGGTTGCTTGGCAAACGATTAAGGATGGCTTTTTGTTTAGCAATAGAGTCAAAGTGGAGATCAATAACATCACTGTAGCCATTTACTACCTTACACATTCTTGCAACAGGCGAATTGGATCCCAAAACTGTTCTTCTAAATGGCGTACAAAGAGGTGTTATGGCACTACGCGGGATTCTAGAGGGTGCACGAAAACCGAAAAGACCGACCGAGATATTTACGGGAATTTTCATGAATTTTGATAGAAAAATAAGCGTCTTTTAAGTCTAAGGTCGACATATAGCAGCCCTTAGTAACAAGTTTTATAGCGGTTCTTAGGTCCTCTAATTTAAAATGGTGTGTATTAATAAACTTGTTTAAATGTTTGAGGTTCAATATAAACCTCATTTTCCCATTTGGTTTAGGAGTAAGGAACACGCTAGATACGAATTGGCCTGGGCACGGGTCACATTTCGATATGGCTCCCATAGCTAATAGGCTATTAATAGCATCGGAAAAATTATTAAACTCAGAAGTCGAATAACTTTGCTCTGCAGGCACTACCTTCTGGATTACCTGAGAGGAAAATTTAAGTTTGTATCCGGCGATCCACGACAGTATTGTTTGATCACCCGTTATAAGCGACCATTGTTTGTAAAAGTATGACAAGCGACCGGCATACTTAACTGGGTCTAGTAGCGACGCTGCGGCTGGTGTTGTGGCGGCAACTTCCTCGATGAGCTGGCGGGCGGCGGCGGCGGCCGCATCGCTGCAGGCGTGCGGCTCCTCGGCGCGGCTGCCAGCGGCCTGCGCGGCGCTGGAGCAGGAGCTCGTCGGTTTAAACGCCTCTGAGGCATTGGGTTGTTGGGTCGATGGCCTTTGTTGACGGTATCGGGCTTCAGTTCTGTACCTGACTTTGTTACGGCTTTAGCCGATTTTATCGTTTCCGATAGATTATCGCCGAATAAAAATTCATCAATTTTAGTACCACCTAGGGCATCCTTCATGTCCCTTTTTAGCGCAGATAAAATAAAGTTTCTGCGGGTAATTGAATCGTAGTGTTGGATATCGCAAGGGATTCGCGTAGCGTCCATTAGCTTGGGTAGTAACTCGTTGTTTTTTGAAATGAGTTGAGTTGTGATTACCTGGCCCAAGCAGGAGATAGCACTCGCCATCTGATCTTGCTTGACAACTATGGCCTTATCACGCTTCGATGCGGCTTCGGGTATTGCTGCTTTCAGCTCAGCGTTCAACGCCGGGGCAGCAATATAACGACAGTTTGATGGGACCAAGTATTTAGCTACTAGTTCTTTTCTAGAATCCTTGTCGAGACCCTCGGTAGTGATGTGCAAGAAGCGTTTAGATATTTCTTTATGTACATCTGGTCCGTACTTAACAGATGTCGACGGGTCTTCCCCCAGGATGATCATCGTGTCCTGGTCTAGGTCTGCGTCGATGATGTCACCTGACGCTGCTTGTGAGGTGCTAGGTTTGTCCTGCAAAGCAGGGTCGATTGATATGACCGGATCCAGTGATACCACGGGATCAACCGAAGTGACAGGATTAGCTGAGTCATCTAGAACCGTGGTAGTCTCCTCAGATGGATTACTGAGCTCTGGAGAGTCTTGTAACCAATCATCAGGCTCAATACCAGTGTATTCTAAAAAGAAACACGGAGTAGGAGTAATTGCGATTTAAAATTATTATTTTTATAATTTATTAGCTCACTCGTGGGTAGTAGTAAAAATCTACACAAAAAGTTTAACGGTAAAATAGATTTGTTAATAATTTATTCTTGATGAACAAACGTTTAAAAATAACGAAAGTAACAAACGTTTGACGAGTGAGTAGGTTATAACATAATTGCTTTTATAATTAGTCCTTGCGTCGGGACAGCCCACAGACAGCCCGGAGTGCAAGGCTTAGTTAAATGTAAATACATTTAAGCAACAAGATCGTTTTATTGAGTATCGGTAGTAAAGTTTGTGCGTCGGAAAACCCATAGGTAGTCCGGAGTGCAAAACTTAATTTTTAACGTAAATACGTTATTTGAATACAGGAACACAAGTTGTTACTAACATACCTGTTTGTTCATATGATGAACATGCGATCGGAGGCGTTGAGTCTTGCGAGGGTGGATATAGACGCCGTAATCTGCGTTCATATTTGCGTAACTTTTTCGTTAGATGTTCGTAATCCACAACACTCGGTCTTTTCGACATGATATTTACTGTACAGTATACTTAATAAAATGTTAAGCGTGTTGAGCGGCTGAACACTAAAATGTGAATGACAAGAGATTCCAAGCCGACTAATAAGGAAGCAGAAGTACCCGCAATAAAAAAATAAATAAAAAAAAAGAGTATGAAGGTACTCTCAACTACAGTGTCTGAGTGGTGTCACTTATGTGTTACTACAATGTGTTCTAATCTCGAGGACGAAGCGTTAGTATAATATTGGCTAACATTGAATCGCCTGGCCGCCATTATGGTACTACGACGTGGCCGCGTGGGTCGCGTTCGAAGTATTCCTGTATGTCTTCCTCCAATTCCGCCGAGTATGGTAGTCTACCGCGGCCCTGCGCGTGTGTGGACGCTCGAAACTGTCCATGATCGAGGAGGCGCTGGGTTACAGCCAGGATGGTGGAGGTGAAGGGAACTTGAGGGTCAGTGATTCCACGTGCGCGCAGTGAGTTCAGGTGTTCCGGCTGAGCATACAAACGTCTGGCCTCTTCTAAGTTATGGTTCGCCATGTCACATAAAAATCTACCATAGCCCAAAACTCCAATTTTTGGCGCGTAATTAGGTTGCGCGTGCGTGACCTAATACAACGAAACGCGAGACAATACTAGAAAGGAATAAGAAATTAGGAATGGCGGGGGTCCGCGGGCGGTAAGTAAGCGGCGGACTGTAAGGGGCCGGGGGCGTGGCTTACGGATCATGCTGTCTGATCGATCAATGAATTTTCAATGGGTACCGTTCGCAAGTGTTGCAGTTCGTCGATACGTTTTACACACATATGCATTGATCGCAAGGAAGCGTTACTACGAGTTCTCACTATTACACAAAAAAAACAGTAAATTAGATTTTTCGTGATTTTGTTTTATTGTAACTTATTGAAAATAATAGTCCCAATCGTTTTGAGTTCGATGATCGAGTATATGGCTTTCGGTTCCAGAACGACCTAACATTGACCGTGTATTTAGATTATATTTATCCTAATTACATCAAAATCAACCGAAGATGGTGTTATTTGCAGGTGACACGTCATTAATCTTTAAAATAGACCGACGGTTACAAAATCTTGACGACGTGAATAGCTCTATTCTCCAGGTCCAAATTTGGTGTACGGTAAATAATTTGGTACTTAAAGAAAAATATTCCAATTGCATTAGATTTCAACTACCTAACGTTAGAAATGGCGAATGTGACATCATATTGAATAGAGAAAAGCTGGTATTTATTAATCACACGGTTTTCCTAGGAATCACGCTAGACGAGAAATTAGAATGGGGACCTCATACTTGTCTTATATCATCTCTTGCGGGCTGGCTAAGCTCGGCCGCTTATGCTGTTAGAAAGATAAGACAGTTAACAGATGTAAACACTGCGCGTTTGGACTATTTTAGCTACTATATAATATAATTATGATACTAAATAAATACTTAAAAAGTAAACTAATCTTGAATTTCAGGTAAGATGTCAGACATAATGACCCACACGCTCTTCAACCTGTACAACGCACCTGAAGGCTTTTGCTTCGACTTCCTCTGTAATGACGAGCCGATCATTGATGACCCCGACAATAAAGTCTACAATGCCGATAAAAGAGTAAGTTTTAATAAATACAAAGCGAAAGTCATTACTTCAAAATTGTCCACTGCAGGCAGGGGCGTAGCTATCGCCGTATCAATTTTACGGAGCCCCCAAGCTACAGGGGCCCCCACGTGTGTACCATCTCCAAGTGGTCGGTCCACCTTTGGGGAGTATAACCACGCTGCGTAAGTACACGGTCGTCACTCCAGAACTTTTCGGTTCCATCGATCATCCGTTTTGCTAGCATGTGGCTCGCTCACCGCCACTTTAATTTAGCAATCGTTTCGGCTATGTGGGTTTTATTTAGATTGTTCTACAGCGAATCTCCTAATTTCTGACTCTCCAAAATTAATTCCCACAGGAAAACTCCGAGCATAGTTTTTAGTGACTTTGAGCCTTTATATCAGTCCCATTACGAGTACCTATAACCACCAACATAAATCTCTTAGCTGGTCGATGGCAATCTAAATGGGCTCGGCCCAGAATTCGGCTGCGTGTTTGGCGCCATCACTACCGTCTATACGTGCAGCTGAGAGGACACGCAGGACTTGATATTTAAGTGTCCCATCGTTTGTGGAACAGCACCACATTTCCACTCCAAGGCGGAGTCGTCTATGAATGACCACCATCATAAATAACGACGTTTCAGTAGTGGAAGTCATCTATGCCAAGGCAACATGGACTGGTCAAAGACTTGCAATGATCATGAGACATTGCGGTATTTGCGACCGAAGGTTCATATACAACGTGTCGTTTTGCATCCTCGTCAAATTTCAGGAGGCTGTTATGAAAGACATAAATAATCAAATAAAATTACGATCCTGCTCAATAATGAATACATACTTGTTTTTTTAGATATTTAAGTTTGACAGTATTTCAGAATACTCTACTTTCAAAGAATAGAATCGCCCCGTTGCGTATGTGGTAGGCAGTGTCGTACGACTATGTCGCTGTGTGCATGCGTTACAGTTACAGCGCAGTTACAGGGCGGTATCACACGGACCCTACACATGCCGATTTCCGAAAATGACAAAATTTTAAAATAAATACCTACTTATTTTATTATTGATTCGTGTCGAGAATCATTAGCATAGTTACCTCCTCGAATTTGACGAGGATGCAAAACAACACCTTGTATGTACCCAAGATATGGATTAATTTCATATATTTGTTCGCAGGTAAACGACTTCATCTCCCAAATAGAAAGGCAAGCGAAATACTACGACCACGACAATATAATGGTGACCATGGGAGGAGACTTCACGTACCAGAGTGCAGCCAACTGGTTTATGAACATGGACAAGCTTATCAAGTGAGTCACCAGCAGCAGGGCTGGCCCAGTGCATAACGGCCCCGACTTACAAGCCATAACTAGTTCAATATGAAGGCAGTTTAATTTGTGTGCAATTAATTTCACCAGCAATGCTCTCACAGTACAGTCCACTCTCTCTCACATAGAGGAGGCCTGTGTCCCAGCAGTGGGAACATTATAGGCTCATTATACTATATAACCAGTAGTACAGTTTTTTAAAACCTACCTAAACCCTTCAGACTGGAACACAGCAACTGCTTCACGGCAGATATATGTATGTTGATGAAATTGATATGCATAGTCTTGAAGGCACTTATCAAGTAATTTATTTCTTTTACAGCCACGTCAACACGCATCCGGCGAATTTGTCAGATATCAATATATTTTATTCGACGCCATCTTGTTATTTGAAAGCTATTTATTTGTATGGAAGAAGGGATAAAGCTGTTTATACTGAAAAGGTAAATAATTTTTAGAAAACGGAAAGTGTTTATTCTCAGCTAAAGTTTCAATGGCTCAAATCAATCTGCTAAAATATTCCAAATATGTAAGGGTTAGTTTCCAGTCTAACCGGACGCAGATGAATACCAGTATTTTACATGGAGCGACTGCCTATCTGACCTCTACAACCCAGTTACTGGGCAGTGATTAGAAAATTTATGTGTCGAGATCAAACCAATAGCACTATTATACATACAGGGTTATTGGTAAAACACCATCAACCTCTTAAGGGGTCATTGTACTCATCATTATGTACAACTTTTACTGTGGGACCTAAAAAGAAATCGCGAAAAAAAAATCTGCTGTTCCCTACATTTATGTTTGCAGAACTCGTCAAAATGTAGGGACCAGCTGATTTCACAGCCAATAACCCTGTATACAGGGGTATTTGTGATACGACTGCAATCTATTAAGGGGACATAGGGGAGGTCATTTACAACCAATTGGCTCCTTATGACCCCTATCGAAATATCAACCATTTTCCAGTAATTTGACATTGGATATCACTTTTTTTTTATAAATATTTGTTTTTATACATGCTATTTTAATGATACTTATAGCTAACTGGGGTTTATTATATTACATAAAATATTATGATAGTCGAAAAATGTCCTCGGTCGTAGCACGTAGCCACGAAAAAAGTTAATATTCTATGAATCATGGTAAGCTGTAAGTTGCCAGGTTTTGGACCTATAACCAGCTTCCTGAAAATTCTTGCACAATTAATATTCATTCATAAAAAAAAAAAATGCGTCCCTAGATGTTTTGTTCTTAGACGTCTTTCTCATTATTATGTTTTATAATTTAATACTTTGAATTGGCTGACAGTCACACTTACTATTTTATTCTGTTTTGTTTAGCCTCGCAGTCTTCCAAAGACAATTAATTTAATCATATTTTCAGGGAGACCAGCTCCCTTACGGCAGTGATTCAATGACATATTGGACCGGATACTACACTTCTAGGCCGAGTCTTAAATATTTTGCTAGAAGGGCTCATGTGTTTTTGCAAGTAAGTGGAACAATGCAATAAAATACAAATATATTCAATGAAATACAATGTGATACAATTCAAGATACCATGCAATGAAATTTATTATTTAACAAAAACAACGAATGCTGGACTAAAAGCTTGACTACAGTCCTACGCATGAAGATGCCATGGTTTATTTATTTATTTATATGTACTTTATTGTACACCTAAAAAAAACATTTGACATAACAAAACATACAATGGACGGCCTTAACGCTTTCTGCGATCTCATCCACCCAATCTTGGAATGGATTGTGTTCCGGATTCAGCTGTGCACAAATATCTCAAAAACCTTTTATTATTTTCCTGACACTTTTCGGCACATCTAACTTCGATTTCTATGCACAAACGTGCCCAAATGTAATAGCATCTTAATACTTACTTAAGTTACGATCGCCACCTTTTGAGTATAAACCATTAAGACTCCTTCAAAATAGGCATGGCACGCGACGCGACACGAAGGCACCGCCTGTCGCGCGACGAGTGGTGCCTTTGTGTCGCGTCGTGTGGTGCCTGTTTGAAGGAGCCTTTACAAACTCAAAACACACTAACCCGCATGCACAAACACACACACACTATTTTAGGATACATCTCTAAGTTTCTTTCTCTTTTTTCTTTTATTTAGTTATAGTTCAAGTCTTATCTTGTTTAGTTTGAGATTTTACTTGTATTTTTTTGTTTAATTTCTATTTTCTTTCGTACACCACTTTTAACATTTCAAGAAGAGCGGGATCTCCTAGCACAGGTATATCTTTTACTTAAACGGAGGTCCCTATTTAAATTTACTGTAAAAGTTGTACAAGTTTCTGCAATAAACCTTTTATTTATTTATTTAAAAGGTATAATAATATTTGTAGGTAGTAAAGCAGTTGACAGTGATCGCTCGTCTAGGAGACTCGTATGAGCTTCATCTCCTAAGACATGCTGTTAGCCTGGCACTACATCATGACGCTATTACAGGTGCGTAAATGCCTACTATTAAACGTACCTATCACTTAAGGCTCTAGATGTGCTAGAGCTAGAGATTCCTACTCACACCTTTCACAGAAAACATCTGGGGGCACAGTAGTGCCGCAAAGACAAGCCAAAAACAAAAGGCAGGGGCACTATACCTAGGCACGCCACAATTGCGGCGATAAATCCCTTCTTTGAGGAATGGCTAGAGAGGCACCACGGGGTCCTCACCTTCCGCCTGACGCAGGTCCTCACCGTACACGGTTGCTTCGGGAGGTTCCTGTTCTGGATAAGGTGGGAGGAAACGCCCGGGTGTCACTATTGTGTGGATCGCCCTGAGGACACGGTAGAGCATACGGTGGAGGACTGCCCAGCTTGGGCGGAGCACCGCCATGTTCTCGTGGAGGCAATCGGCGGTTGCGATCTATCGCGTCCGGCCCTGGTTCAGGCCGTGGTAGGTACAGAGCGAGAGTGCATAGGAAGCTTGAGGACCAGGCCCGGGTCGACGGCGCGTTGTGTTCCACGCGCGACTCTAGAGAGATGTCACCACCAACGACGGAGTCCGCTAGGGCCGATGCCAGCCAGGGTTACGGGAAAGTCCGAAAGGGTTACCGTGGCCCCTGGCACAGGCCACTGAAGGAACACGGGTGGGTTTTAGTCAGTAAGAGTCTGACACGCCCTTCCGCTCCGCCCAGAGCGGTAGAAGTTATTTGATGACTACCCACCCTAAAAAAAGGGGGTACTATACCTACCTTTTCTCGAATCGTTTCGTCGTGTTTTCAAACCGTCAGAGGGTTGTATTGCTTATTTTAATGTTCATAATTTTGTTAATACATAGTTATTACGGCTGCGAATCATATTTTGATCAACATACAACCTAATACTGACCTACAAATTGAAAAAAACGAAAGAAAATTTGTATTTCACGGGTTACTCTGGCACTTTCGCCTTAAGCTTCAGTCACTGAGTGTTAAATACTGGGTGGCAGGAACATCGACGAGCAAAGTTTTTTTTTTGCACGTCTCACCTTAGCGCCCTGTACATTAATAAATACTTCCTAAATAGAATAAAATACTTCACTGTGTCTTAAATCGCCATAGCAGCCAGCAATCGTTTTTCGGAAACCTCATCTTTCTTTTAACAGGTACAAGCCAACAGCACGTGACATTCGATTTCATCAGAATCTTAAGCGAAGCCATCGATGCATGTACCAGGAAAGTCTCTAGTTTGCTCAGGTATGTTCTGTCATCTAAAACAATCATCATCTGCCTAGCCTTCTGCCAAAAGTTGGGGTCAGTTTCCAGTCTAACCAGATGCAGCTAAAAACCAATATTTTACATAGAGCGACTGCCTATCTGACCCCTTGGTTAAACTGGTTATCAGACATTCGGGCCTCGTGGGGCTTCTGAGTACCCATAACGAAGGTTTTAAAGACCTACGAATGACAGACGGGACTGTAGACGGAGATATAAAACTCTTACAATCCCTTGTATGTATATAAAAAATATCTGCGTCGTTACAAAAAAACACATGCACTACTTTAAACACCGTAGTGAAGTCCTGACTAGACAAAAAGGGCAAAGTTTCGCAATCTACTGTATCAACCACCCTGTCATAAATCGGCTGGTCCCTACATTTTGACGAGTTCTGCAAACATAAATGTAGGGAACAGCAAATTTTTTTTCGCGATTTCTTATTTGGTCCCATAGTAAAAGTTGTTCATAATGATGAGTACAATGACGCTTCAAGAGGTTGATGGTGTTATACCAATAACCCTGTATATAGTTGTTCCAATACTCTTCTGACTGTCTCTTTTGGGGAAAACAGGTTTGATGTTATGTAACCCATGTCTAATCTTTACAGTTATTTAACTCCGACTTGGGGTGGAAGTCGCAGAACGAAGAATAATCAGCAGTTTGTGATTTGTCATCAGCTAAATATGAGCCAATGCAGAGTAAGTTCTTTATTTAATTACTCTTTTACCCGCTCGAGATAATTTAAGATATCAAGCAAACAAACTTACTTTCGTATCTATAATATTACGGTTAGGAGGATGAAAAACCGGTCTATCGACACTCTAAGCTCACAAAACGTAATAGGTAAATAAAAAAATACATACACTACACACTACACGTGGCGCCATCTGTTACCATAAGAACGTTATTGTGGTTTTCCTCGGGAACAGTACTTTTTTTCGGGATGAAAGGTACCCCATGTCCATTTCTGTACACCTGACAACGTATATGTAAAATTTCAGTGGTTTAGGCGTGAAAAGGTAACAAACAAACTTACTTTCGCAATTATAATATTAAGTTAGGATTTAAAATAGGTATACAAACAGCTTTCACCTACATTGTACATTATTTGATAAACCACCTCGTACACTATGCGACATGCAACTGCGACAATTCGACAATAAGACGCTGACCTGTCGCATGCGACTGTCATCGGGTATGCGCGTGCATCGTGCTTCTTCATAGATGCTGCGCCGCTGCCTAGCTTGTCGTTGCGACTTTGCAACTCGAAGCCAAGTGTGCCGAGCTTTGAACAAAATACGTAAAAATTGTCTGCCGCAGTCTGTCGTTGTGTCTAGTCGTAGAGCTTCCGCAGTCGCATTGCACGTAACAAGCATTAGGTCTTACTCACCAATTACAGGTGTACACGACATTCACATACTTAATCAAAGCAACATCTTAATTCAATCATATGATTACAGAAGATATATTGGCATTCGTTCTTTCTAAGCTTTTTAACCGCTTTTAGACGGTACCAATAATTTTAAATCAGACCGGAATCACCACGCTAAGCATACTCCTGCTAGGGTTGCGGAAAAGTCCGAGAGGGATACCGTGGCCCCTGGCACAGGCAACTGAAGGAACCCGGGTGGGTTTTAGTCAGTAAGAGTCTGACACGCCCTCCCACTCTGCCCAGAGCGGGAGAATTTATACGATGATTTCCCACCCTCAAAAAAAAAAAAAAAAAAGCATACTCACTGCTGATCGAATTATTTGATTACAAGCATTTGCATACAAAACGCCCCTGTTCACAAATCCCTTGAAGTAGTTCTCTTTTCATCTTTTAAAACACCCGTAGAATTCTTCGGTCAAATACGCTTTTCAGTAAACGACATTGTCGTAGGTATGCTTAGTTAGGTAGGTTCTCAAAACCGCACCAGGTCAGATAAGCCTTGTAAAAACAGGCATCTGAACATGTTTGAACAGTATAGATCCTTACTCTTAAATGCGATTGTCCCCAACGAGTCACACTGTAACATGTCACAGTGTGACTAGTTGGGATTTTTATTCACAAATAGTGTTGTGGACTACAAGGATCTGGCGCTCGGCGGCCGCTGGCCACGGCATTCACCGTGGTGAATCACTTAGGTTAGGTTAGAACAGTGACCTTTAAAGCGCGAAGGCGAGCGAGCGAAGCGAGCGTACCATGGCAGCGGCCGCCGAGCGCCCGGTCTTTGTAGTCCACAACACTATTTGTGAATAAAAATCGCTCTTATGTTGTACTTTTGTCTCCAGTTCACAGAGAATCAAGAATCCATGCTACTTCTAGTCTACAACCCTCTCAGCGTTAAGACATACCACCACGTCCGACTACCAGCCATTGCTCTGCATTACTCTATTAGAGATTTTAATGGTAAGCTTAGCTTTAATTTCTTCTCTTCTATATTTCTTCGAAGCGATTGAGTTTTGTTTTCGTCGAGTGAAATGAGAGGCTCGACCAGGGCGCACGAAAATTTTCAACCTTGAGAACCTTCTTCGAGATAAATCGAAAATGCTGTACTGGTCCAATACATGCGAGCAGCGGCCGGCAAAGTTAATATGAAAATCCATACCCGCTGGAGTGGATGAGGTGACCAAAGTCGCCGCATAGAAAGTGGCGCCGCACGTTAGCGTCCACTCGCGTAACCTTTTAATTAATCGAAATCCGATAAACTTTATTCAATTTTTCATTTTTAAAAGATCTGTGGCACACTGTATCCGATTGCTTAGTCGATTTCGTGCTTAAAAGCCGCGTATTCAGATGTATGACAACACTACAAGCGTTCAACCAAAAAAATCAAATAATTAAAAAAATATGGCGTCTTGTCAGTGACGTACGGACTCGCGCGTGTTTTGTTTACATGATAAATAATTTGTGTTTTAAGTGGGTTTTCAAGTGTTTGAAGTGCTATAGCCTGTTAAGTGTGTGATAAATATTATACTGAAGTGAATTACTGCAGGATTTCAAGGTCGGTGAGTGAAAAAATATTACGTAATTTCGGTTTTATTCCACAACCGGCGCTGACCGATTCATGTTTATTGTTATTACGTGTATGTGTTTTCAGATCCTTATTTTAGTACAGTGTGTTATTCTAATACCACTACTTTTACAACAAAGTTGAAGCATTAAATAAGCTTTCCACAGGTACCAATATTTTTATTCTACGTATCAGATTTATATTTATAAAACAACATTTTGTTTCCATTGTCTTGGCGGCCATTGTTATTTTTTTGCCGTCGGCAAATTTTTTCAACTTTGCACGCTCGTAAATAGTACATATTGTACTAATGCTATGTGGTTTTATTAGTGTTTTGCGTTAAGTATATACACATAATGTATTTAAAACCTTAAACAATATAGGTCAACGCTCGTTTTTTCGAACTATAACCATTTATTTGAAAACAAAGTTACGTAAATACTATCGTACGTACGTATCGTACGTAGTGTTTACGTAAATACTATCCTATTTCAAACGAAACTCCGCTATCTTAAAGCCCCGTTCCTTACCATAACAAAAAACACAAGTGTTAGCACCATTCAAACAAACCCAAGTCGTAAAAATGCTTTATTTACATTATCGGGCGGCCGAGCGGCGCCCCGCCGCGCCGCGCGCGCCGGTGACGCATCTGGCATTCATCTGGCTCGATTATTTTTCCCGCGCTCTGCCACCGAGCGGATACCTGTCATGTCAAGCGGCCGATTCAAATAGGAAAACTCATAATAATCGTGTAATTTTAAAATGGAAAGAACGTTTTACTACGAGTCGTGGCAACCAAGGAGGTAACTCCATGTACTTACTCTAATCAATTTTATTTATCCAATTTAAACTATTGTCTAATAATATGCATGCGTTGTGTACACATTATCACTTATAGGTTATAGGTAATAAGTGACATAATTATTTACACAAAACGAAGATCTTATGGAAAATCTATTGTTAATAAGTATAGCTGTTGGTGTTTAATAATATTCTGCAAAATAATTATAATAATTAATATATATCCCAGAGGAAATTGCGATAGCTTCTATAGAGGTATGAGGACCAGGGTGTAAAGTTCACCCATACCTCCATATTGGTGACCCCGACGTGATGAACAACCTCAACAACAATCAACAAAAACAACAACAACGACTCGGCCCACTATCACATACGGTCTCCGGAGGGGAGTAATGTAGCGGTATCTAAATCGCCACATGCGAGCTGCGCGTCATACTGACGTCACGCAAATCCTGCATCGCGCAAGCAGAGTTACCGCGCGACTAGCATATATACAACGTCCCGACATCAAATGTCGGGCAGTTGCCCACTAGCCACGACACCCGTCTGGTCGGAGGATCCTCCCTTTTCTATGGAGGTATGAGTGAACTTTATACCCTATTCCACATACCTCTATACTTCTTGCCGACGTTCAACGTAAAAAATCACGACGTCGTGAGAACGGTGCCTAAGACTACGTAGACAGCGTGTATCAGAATTGTGTGGTCATATTTTAAGGGTGTTGTACAGTTGCCAGCACGTAACGTGGCAAGGTTTTGGCATAGTGAGAGTAAGATCGCGCATGCACAATTAGTACAACAACAAAAAATTACACTTTTATACTACACCTGCTTGGAAAGTACCTTGATGTGTACTTTATCAAATTTACGGTAGAAAGTACGTCATTGCATATCGAACAAAAATATGCGGGGAGAAAACGCATCTGAGCGGGAGAGAAAAGTGTATGAAAATCCATTTCATA
The DNA here is from genome assembly GCA_937001585.2 of Brachylomia viminalis. Classification (NCBI taxonomy): domain Eukaryota; kingdom Metazoa; phylum Arthropoda; class Insecta; order Lepidoptera; family Noctuidae; genus Brachylomia; species Brachylomia viminalis. Next base: position 11,125,024 of record OW443320.2, on the reverse strand, counting down.
CGTGGTTTTTCTTTTTTAATTTTGAGTAAGACTATGCGCCGGTAACCTAAATATCAAAAGCCAAAAAGTTTTTACAGTGAGTTTTTATCTCCAAGTTCGCAAAATGACACATGCCACTAGCTGTGTGTTGGATGCACTGACCTCTATGCGTACTCTAATAGAGGTCAGTGAATAGAGGTCAGTGCTGCGGCGCGGCGGCGGCAGGATAAACAATTTGAAAAAAGAACATGTGAAAATTGCAGACGCCATTGGCGCCATTTTCAATTTGTGTGTTGTTTGAGGATTCAGTTTTCGTAGAAAGTAAAATAAAACTAACAAAATGATAAGTAGTGATAGTGAAGTAGGTAAAGATTTAGTTTTTTATTTTCCTCGTAGGTGTAGTTTATAGCACTATGTATCACTCGAGAGAAAGTGCGATTCCCGATCTAGGGTGTTTTAAAGCCCTCGCCTGCGGCTCGGGCTTCAAACGACACCCTCGACGGTAATCGGTCACTTTCTCCTCTCGGTGAACAATGTACTATTATTGCTAGTCATTACTTTATTTCCACCAAACCAGCAAACCAACCAACGGTTTGTTACCATCCAACGAAGCAACTTTCTCCATGGGAACGACGAAAAATTAATCAAGTGTCCCATACATGTACATATTGTACATGTAAGAGCAGTGGTGGCCTAGCGGCCTAGTGGTAACAAGTTGTAGGTCGCACCCAGACATGCGCTTTTCTTTGTGTAATCGGTTCATCACCACTGCTCTCAAAACGGTGAAAGAAAACATCGTGAGGAACCTAAAATAGTAATAATAAATCCTAGAACCAAAAATTCGAAGACATGGGACAACTACCAACCCGCACTGGGCCCGCATGGTGGATTACGGCCCTCTCCCTCTCACCGTGAGGAGGCCCGTGTCCCAGCAGTGGGAACATTATAGGCTGATTATGCCATACATGTACCACACCCTTAAATATGTCCATCCATTTCTGAAACGCGCGGTATGTATTTTAAGAATTTATGTCTGGAAGTTTCATGATATTTACTATTCATACTCTTAGATGAGGAGGTGGAATACCAGCTCCTGCCTCTGCCAGCAGCCATCATCAACCTCCCGGGTAGATCCTCTACTGCAATCCAGGAGCTGTGCTTTGAAGCGGAGAACATTCCGCCTCTTGGGTTTACAGCATACTACATCGCTCCTGTTAGAGATCAATTGGTGAGTTTCTCATGACTTCTCACACACGATTATCTACATTTCTTTTTAAGTTATCCTTTCGCAGGTCTGCTGGAAGAAACGTCTTAAGAAATAAGCAGTACCTTTGTACTCAAGTTATAATATTATGTCATAACCCTAAGTATTTTACTATAAGTACGTAAATAAATAAAAAACTATGCTTGCAATATCTCTACACCAACCGGGGGTCGTCCTTGGTACACGTGCATATTGCATACAGGGATAGCGATCGGTTAATGCCTCAACACTTTAAATTGTCTAATGGGCATCTAAAAGTAGGCGTCGGCCCTCGTTTGCTTTCCAAAGGGCCCGAGAAATGTTAAAGACATTTTTAAAATAATGGATGGGAAAGGTATTTACGTGGATAAATTCTTCCACAGCTCGGTTGCTTGGTTCTTAATTTGTGACTTCCCACACCAAGTCTATTTGTATTTAATCACCACACAACAACAGTATTTACTTATTTGCACGTTTTAGAGAGTTTTTATGTGACCACCTGGTCAACGTGTCCACTAGCGGTAGATCGGTCGCGGAGAGGAGTTTTACAATTGTAGAAGTCTGCACATTGAGACATTTTGTAGAATGTACCAGCCGGTTTATTCTGTAAAATTCTCACCGTGATAACTAAGGTGAAGTGAGCTGTCATCCCACCTATTGCTATGGATTGACACTATTGAGAGCTCACTTTACCTAAGTTTTCACTAAGGTGAAGTGAGCTGTCATTCCACCTGATGCTAGGGATTGACACTGTTTACAGCTCACTTCAAGCTCACTTCACCTAAGTTTTCACTAACTTACGTGAAGTGAGCTATCGTTCCACCTGGTGCTTAGGATTGACACTATTGACAGCGCACTTCAAGCTCATTTCACCTTAGCTTTTTGTTATAGGAGGAGAATGAATTTGCCAAAAAGTTTTCAAAATCAGTGCCAGGAAAAGTAGACCCTGAACAAGAAATTATTCCCTTCATTTCTAATGAGGTAAGTAATAATAAATCAAACTTTCATCCCAAAATCTTATTTTTGTGATCAGCCTGTAGCTGCGGAGCAGTGGTGGCCCAGTAGTAACGGCTGCGACTTACCGAGTTGTAGGTCGTAGGTTCGAACCCAGACAGGCAGTTTACTTTTTGTACATTATTTCATCACCACTGCTCTCAAAACAGTGAAGAAAAACATCGTGAGGAAACCGGCATGTCCTAGACCCAAAAATTCGAAGACGTGACATACACCAACCCGTTCCCAACAGTTCCAATGCGAGCTACGGCTTTACGCTACGCATGGATGCGTGGCAAGAAATCAATCGTGCGTAACCTCTGTATGCAAATTCTACGCAGCAGTCGAATTTCGAGTTTAGCGTCTGCAGGGTGGGATGCGGTCATTCTTGGCAATGTTTCCCAGCAAGTTTCTTTACCCTATAGGGTGGCAGGGACATTCACGCGCAACCTCCTGTTACCATGGATTCAGTTCATGTTTTTTTTTTGATAACCAACGAAAAATTTCTACGCCAGGGGGTTAAGAATGGCGCGAGAAATCACGACACAGTGGACAGAGCTCCTGCGGAGGTCTCATGTCGACATGGAGAGTGCGACTGTCGCAACCCAGCGCTGGGCACGCCACAATTGCGCCGATAAGTCTCCTCTTTGAGGAGTGGTTAGAGAGGCGCCACGGCGTCCTCACCTTCCGCCTGACGCATGTCCTCACCGGACACGGTTGCTTCGAGAGGTTCCTGTTCCGGATAAGGCGGGAGGAAACGTCCGGGTGTCACCATTGTGTGGATCGCCCGGAGGACATAGTGGAGCATACGGTGGAGGTCTGCCCGGCTTGGGCGGAGCACCGCCGTGTCCTCCCTGTAGCCCTGGTCCAGGCCATGGTACGGAGCGAGAGGGAATGGGAAGAGTCTGACACGCCCCGGGAGGGCGTGTCAGACTCTTCCCATTCCCTCTCCGCCCAGAGCGGGAGAACTTATTTGCTGATTTCCAAACATCAAAAAAAATATAAAAAAGGGGGTCTAGAATTATGTGCTGAATTCATGGTTACAGTTGTTGGTCGTCGATGTCCCTGCCACCCTGACTAAGGCAACTTGCCTGGAGGTCAACTCCCCAAGCACGAAATCCGTAGTTCCGGCCGAAGTTACGTTCCTTTCCTACTCCGTAGCACTTACGGACATCACGAATTGACAGTTGTCCCTACTCTCGCTGTGTTTTTGCCCGTCCGACATTTTTTATTTGACACTAGTTTTGACGGACCAACTACTTTCGGATGGGACCGTATCTTCATTGACGGACTTAGAGAGTAGACCCCTGATATCTCAAATAAAATATGAACTACCTAACCAAAAAGTGTTTCAAATACCTCTTTTTTACCAACAGTACCTCAAAGTGTCAGTGAACAAAGCTACCGGCCTCCTTGAAACCATCCAACACGTCGATGGGGTCAGGATCGACGTCTCGCAGAATTTCTTCTTCTATGCTCAGGGTCAACAGTCTCTGCAGTCAGGAGCCTACAGCTTCAGGCCTGATCGACAGAGGCCTATTCCTGTAAGTGGTAAAAATTTTACTGTTATCATCTTTCTCTCTTTGAATTTCTAAGGAATACTCAATACACTAGAGTCCGCTCACTGCAGTAATAAATCGCTTGAAAAATAATTTTCATTTGCGATTTTATTGCGCAGTTAAAAAATAGCGACGATTAAAATAGTAGTGCGCGCGCAGCCTTAAAGTGAGAAACCACCTTACCGTTGCTCCAACGTATTGACCTTCTTTTCAATCTGTCAAAATGCAGTTAAGTAGTTAAAACCGTAAAGGAATGAAAATGCTAAGCTTTGACAAGCTTAGCATTTTTTCCGACTATATTGCCAAAATGTTTAATGAAAATGACAGCTCGAAAAGACACGCATTATATCCCTGATGCTCCGGTTATGTGGAAAAGGAATTAGCTTGAAACTCGTTTAGCATGTTCGCTCCTTGATCGAACACAGTAAACATCGATCGTCGAAGTCGTACCAGCCTACGTCCCATAAGAGTTTAAAAAAATACTGGGAGTTTTTCGCCACTCTCCCTTTATTATTATTTTTTTTTTTTCATAAAATTAAAAAAAAAAAAAAAATTGTAGGGTTTTTAAAGACTGAACCAGGACCGATTTGTACCAAATAAAATGTTTTCATATGAGCTTAGCTATCTCCTAACCTGTAAGTAAAGAGAGGGGAGAGTGGTGGCCCATGGTGGTATCGGCCCCAACTTACGAGTTGTCGTGAGTTCAAACCTAGGCAGGCACTTTACTATGTGCATTTAATTTCATCACCTGCTCTCAAAACGGGGCATGTCCTAGAACCAAAAATTCGAAGACATGTGACATCCACCATGCGGCCTACCCAAATGTCCTTTCTTTGGTATTGTTCGTCGAATCGTTGAGCTCCTTAAGTTCTCAGTTGAGCGGCAAGATTACTGACAAATGCGTGCACTGACTGGACAGGTCCGCTCAATCTGTATGGTTTTTCCTCAAAAGACCGTTTCAGACACCAATCTACATGGTCTTCACATGATCTGACCAAGATTATGTCTGGACTTTAAAAGAGACTGTGACCTCTGAGTTTGTTTCGGCCTTTCTTCTCAGAGTAGTCAGTTATGAAACGCCGACCTCATCTACACACATCAAAAGTGTCTAGGGATCAAGCATTTTTATGCGGATTTCTTGAGATTAAGATGTGGCTTTGTAATACATTTATGATTTTATAAATTTATATGGATCCTTTTTGGTGCATTTCATAATTTGAATCAGGAACTGTGAATCAAATTCGAGTAAAAGATGAAAATCAGCTGTCAATATTTTCCCTATAAAAACATACAACGCATTGAAGACATTATTAGTGCTACTGTTTCCCTACTACTGATTAAAACCAACGTTATTATGGAGCGGCGACGTCATTTAAGCAGGGAAGAAATGCTCAGAGCCGTGGGAATGATAGAAGCTGGTTCCCGGCAACGTACTGTGGCTTTAGCTCTGAATACAAGTCAGAGTGTTATCAGTCGACTTTGGACACGTTACCGAAGCACTGGTGCCGTGGCTGAGCGCCATGGAGGACGGTATCGCTGCACCACACGGAGACAAGACCGATACATTCAAATCTTAACTCGAAGAGCTCCAACAATAACCGCCATGATGTTAGCCGTGAGGCTTCATCACTCTTCAGGGAACTTAATTAGCGACCAAACAGTCAGAAACCGCTTGCATGAAGTGAACCTTCATTCCCGAAGACCGCTACGGGTACCACCTATAGCAATGCACAATCGTAGGATTCGATATCAATGGGCTCTTGAACACAGAAATTGGGCAGAAGAACAATGGCGTTTCGTGTGCTTTTCTGATGAGTCTCGTTTTGGTATGAGACCGGATACAAGACGTATACGACACTGGAGAACCCCTGGACGCCAACAGCGATTAAAATCCTGCCAGGAAGTCCATCCTTATAGTGGTGGAACCATCATGGTATGGGCGGGTATTTGGATCGGCGGAAGAACTGAGTTGATTTGGATCAGAGGCAACCTCAACGCTCAAATTTATGCTGAGACGATTGTATCAGACGTCATCGTTCCTCTACAAGTGCAAATCGGTCCCTTATTTCAGTTAATGCATGATAATGCACGACCGCACACCGCAAGAGTTGTAAGACAGACTCTCGCCGCAGCTAACATCAATGTCCTGCCCTGGCCTGCTCAGTCGCCAGACTTGAACCCGATTGAGCATGCATGGGATATGCTACAGAGAAGAGCTCTGCCGAATATGGAGGGTATCCAGTCGCAAGAAGACCTTTTTTTGTTGTTGCAACGAACATGGGCGGCCATTCCACAGCGTGATTTGGATGAACTCATTTTGAGTATGCCAAACCGATGTTCTTGTGTTGTTAGTGTTCGCGGTAGAAACACGGATTATTAATTGTTTAAGTTACCCAATAAAATTTTTAAGAAAACTGTTATTTCAGTCTTTTTTCGAACTTTTGTGTTAGTGGTTCAAATGTCAAAAATCCCTTTATTAGGAAAATGGCAACTTTCTTTATTAATGCAAAGGTGACTTGGTTTATCGTTACTGTGACAAACGAAAACACTTTATTTTATGAATCCTTAAAGAAAATTTTAATTAATATCAATCAGGAGAAAAGTTATTGCAAAAATATATGTTGATCCCTAGACACTTTTGATGTGTGTAGTTTTAAAAATATGATTGACGTGTAAAAGTGTTTGTAACAAACCTACTTACAGAAATAAAATCATTTATCATTTACCACCAACCCGCACTGGGCCTGCGTGGTGGATTACGGTCCATTCCTTCTCACAGAGAGGAGGCCTGTGTCCCAGCAGTGGGAAAATTATATGCTGATTATGCTAAATGGGCCAACTTGATTGCCTGCTGCTATAATCAAATACTCATATTTCAGGTGACAGACAAAGTAGCCTACAACACAATCAGAGGCTCGCTAGTCAAAGAGATCCGCCAGAGGTTCAGCGACTGGATCACACAGATCATCAGGCTGTATCGTGGTGAGGAGTTTGTGGAATTGGAGTGGATTATAGGACCCATTCCTATTGGGTAAGGATCCTGTAGAATAATCAACTTAGCCCATATCAGTCCCCTGCTTGACTTAGGCCTCTTTTGAGTAGCAATGAAGTAATACTCGACTCTCCGATGACCGTATTCAGTCGGCCCCAGCCGCTTGTTAAAGGTCGTCGGTACATCTAGGCAGAAAGGTTCCCACTGTCTTGGAGGATCAGCTTGCCAGTAGTACACCCCTTCTTCTTTCCTTCCTTTATTTCTCCTTATCAAAATTCTTGATACACCCAAGCTGGATGGCCAACGACCTTAAAAAAGGGTCTTCGTCAGATTGGATTTGGAAGTCTGAGGACCGTGTGTTCTGGTGCAACTCGAGAGAGACCTATGTCCAACAGTAGAAAGTAGCTTACAACACAATCCGAGGCTCTCTGGTCAAGGAGATACGCCAGAAGTTCAGCGACTGAATCACACAGATCATCAGGCTGTATCGCGGTGAGGAGTTTATGGAGCTATAGTGGATTATATGACCCATTCTGCTGCTGAAAATGAAACTGAGTTAATGGTTAGTTTACGCACATCCCTCGCTTTCCACTACTCTGGTGGAAAAGTCCCAAATTTTTGTACGCGTGCTCATTCATAACTAGCTCGGCCTATGGCAACACGCTGATGACTATTTCCTTTACACCTTTTTGATATTTTTGAGAGATATTTAGCCAGTTATTTTACAAGTCTTGTTAAAAAATAGGAGACGAGGTGATTGGCAAAATCTGTGCTCAATTTCAGATTCGGGACTGTTTCCCTACCTGGAAATCGAGCCCAGGATATCACGCTCAGCACGCGCGCGTGCGACCACTAAACTCACTCAACAAAATCATTTGGAGATAGAAGTAGAACTACTTACTTCGTAACCACTTAGAACTTCCATGGTACTGATTGCTTTACCTTTATCGTCAGGACGGACCTCGGCAAGGAGGTAGTAAGCCTCTTCTCCACAAACGTGACCAGCAACGGAGAGTTCTTCACCGACTCCAACTCAAGGCAGATGATGAGGAGGACCTGCTGGAACGAATCAGCCAGTGAGTTATTATTATACAAGCCATATGCCCGATGAGATTTCCCATCCAAAAATGAGAAATTCAAATGCAAACTTTCATCCCTTATTTGACCCCATAAGGGGTTGAATTTTCAAAAATCCTTCCTTAGTGCTCGCCTTCGTTAAAAGAGGAAGTCTTGTGGAAAACTTCATTCTTCTTGACCTAGCTGTTTTAACCGTGCGTTGTCTGTAATTGTTGTATGTAATTTTTAACCGACTTTAAAAAGGAGGAGGTTATCGATTCGGATGTTTATAGAACTAATACGTAATTTTGCACAAGAGTTCCTTATGTAACGAATGAGAACACTAAGTAAGGATGTTTTGAAAATGTATCGCAGTCGAATAGGGGATGTAAGTTTATGTGGATGTTTGTCATTCTCCGATGGGAGATCCTATCGGGTACAGCTTGTCTACTTAATAAAAACACTTTTATAAAAAAAAAAGACAAACGACTACAAAAGAACACTACAAAGTGAAAAATAACTTTAATTTCGGTGTCTTTGGTTTTATATTTTCGTTTTTTGTCACCGACATCCGAAATTAAAGTTATAAGTTTATACTTCATTCTTCTCATTCGTTACATAAGGAACTCTTGTGCAAAATTACAAGCTTCCAAAGGTTTTGTCTCATTCAATGAAAAGCTTTGAGTTGATTTTTACTGTAAACTTGTTTTAAACCGCCAGCAAACTTCCTATTTTGTACAAATACGCATAAAATTATTGTGAAGAGTGAGTGAATTTTGATGCCTCTTACTATAGTCTTGAAAAATAGAAAAAACTTTTTTACAAAAAAAAAAACAACAGACTTCCAAAAAAAACACTACTAAGTGAAAAATTACTTTAATTTCGGAAGTCGGTGGAAAAAACTAAAACAAAGATGCAAAGACACCGACTTCCGAAATTAAAGTAATTTTTCACTCAGTAGTGTTTTTTTTTTTGGAAGTCGGTTGTTTTTTTTTGTAAAAAAGTTTTTTATTTTTAAATTTTTAGTCATGGTACCTACCCCACACCAATTCGAAAACGATCGTCTTACACGACGTCCACGTCCGTTTGAAGGCGGTTTTTTTTTATTTAAAAATAATTATTGTAGATTATTTTATAAATCGCTCGACTGATTTCGATAAAACTATGGGACCACCTCTGAAGTATGACCTACCAAACAAAAATAGAATCATCAAAATAAATTTATAATTGGCGGAATGCTCGCGTAACAAACATACAAAAAAAACGAGTGTGCTTTAGACCACACAACTGAAGTAAAACTTCTTTAGCTCCATCCATATGCGTTCGCCTCGCCCGATCATACTTTTCGTAACGCTCTCGTCATGCATTCGCCAGCTTACTCCCCAAGCCAAGCGTGCCTAAAGAAGTTTTACTTCAAAAAAGTCGAATTGAGAACCTCCTCCTTTTTTGAAGTCGGTTAAAAAGGTATTTCTTGATATTTTATATTTTACTTTCCCAGGCCAACAGCAAAAGAAACCAGTGGCAGCATGTTACTACCCCGTCACCTCGCGCATCTGTATTCACTCTCTCAACAGTAGTGTAGAGATGTGTGTCCTAGTCGACAGGGCTCAAGGAGGCACCTCCTTTAATGATGGCGAGGTAGAACTTATGGTACGTCACTTAAATAATTATTATAAGAATTAAATTTAAATTTATTTTTACTTATTAATTAAATTAATTTAAATTTAAAGATTAGTATTCATAGCCCACAGAATATGAAAGAAAAGAAGGAAAGAAAATATTTTATTTGGGACACGAACAGGATATACAAATAACAATAATAATAAAAAAAGAACATTAAATCTAACAAAATCATGAAATCAATAAAAAAGAATAAAGAGATGATCTGTGCGAGGCCAAAAAGGCTCCTATCTCAGCATGATGCTGCGATATTTGAAAACAAACAAATACCGCAGCGCTGGTATTCTGATAGGGCCCGTTGTGATGCCACGGACATACCTACAGACATAAAATATGAAAGCTGAAGTGGCAATAGGCCGGCCATATTAATCGTAGAACCGAAGACCGTTTGGATAGACGTGATCTTGAGTGAAGACCGCGAATCGGCAAATCAATTTAAGGCAGGACGCCCAGAGGATAGGTGGAGCAACGATCTTCGCAGGGTGGCTGGTTGCAGCTGGATGAGAGTAGCCGAGGGTCGAGTTAAATGTCTTACCAAGGTGTATCGTGTTACCCAGCAACTGGGTTGTGGAGGTCAGATAGGCAGTCGCTCCATGTAAAATACTAGTATTCAGCTGCATCCGGTTAGACTGGAAGCCAACCCAGTTGGGACAAGGCTAGACAGATTGATCGATGTGCTGACACTCTGAGCCAGAATAGCATAGATAAAATACTCTTAATAGGAACTGGACTTAGAGTGGATTTCTTTAAAAGCATTTGGTGGCGTGAGCAGATTACAGTACTGCCATTTCTTAGTCTGATTGTAAACGGACGGTAGACTGGTAGACTGCTGAGTTAGCTTCGCCATAAAAAGACGAGACTGCCAAGTAATTAGTATTTCTGATGAACTTGGTTTTAAGCATTAATAAAAATAATGATCTTTGGAAGATTCCAATGAAGATGGTTATTTTCAGGTTCATAGGCGCCTCCTGACTGATGACGGTTTCGGGCTAGAAGAGACGCTAAATGAAGAAGCTTATGGAGTCGGCCTGGTTGTCAAAGGAAAGCATAGAATTCTATTTGGGAATTATAGACAGGAAGGTAAGTTTGTTTAATTCTAAGGGGTAACGTGATACCCAGACACTGGGGTGTAGAGCTCAGATAGGCAGTCGATCCTTGTAAAATACTGGCGGTTAGACTGGAAGCCGACCGCAACATTGTTGGGAAGTGGTTTGGCAGATGATGATTAAGTATGGTGATTTGTGTTCCAGTGGATGACCAAACCTTCTCTGAGAGGATGTCTTTATTCACAAAGAGATGGCAGTATGAACCCTGGCTCTTCCTAACATCGGGTGAGAAACTGAACAGGAGGAAGTGGCAAAACGTTAGAAATAAGAGGGTGAGTTAGATCTTTGTGTAGTACGTACTAGGATTAAACAGAAACTTTGTTCGCATGGACGTGACTACCACTCTGTTCCCAACCACTACAACTTCGGTAAGCTAGCATCTACTGTAGCGACTTATTGTTTTTTGGTCCGGGGTTGAAAATCCTCATGGCTGACCTCCACCCTGGGGCGGGTGGAGGGGTCTGTCAGACTGTTACTGACTAAAAACCACACCGGTGTTCCCTTCCCACTTACACATCATAGGAACTTGTGCGCCTTCCATAATCCCCGGCTAGTGCCGGGTAGTTTCCTCAACTCCGCGACGTCCAATAGGGGCGCTCGTCTAACACTACGCGCTACCGCCTTGGGTCCTGTTATTTGTAGGAGCGGCGGACGACCCCAAGTCCGCCGTCCCTCTAGACGTGTTTAGGGGGGCTGGAAGAGGGCGTTGTCCGCCCTCCGCCGACGCCCAGTGCGCCTGCTGTGGGCCGGGTGAGTGGACGAGATATCCCTCTCCCTTTCCGCAGCCTCCTTCAGCAAGACAACTGTTTCGCAGAAGGAAACCACCGCGTCCTAGGACTCTTCGCTGCTGACTGAACTACGGCCGACAGCGACAAGTCACTGCCTACTTCTGAGATGAGGGCACGGCGCGGCTCGTCCCTCTGCCAGCGTATGCCGCGCCGTGTCCTCCCGGCAGTCGACGCAGTGGTGACACCGGGCGTCCGGCGCCCTGTTTATGCGACACAGGTACTTCCCGAAGCAACCATGCCCCGAGAGCACCTGCGTCGCCCGAAACGACAGGGAGCCGTGCCTCCACCCGAACCAGCGCTTGAGCACCGGCCAAACCGACTCGATGGTGACGAGACCGAGGTACGAGGGTAGGGTGTGAGAGCCTGTCCCGCCATACCGCCACCAAGATCTCGCAAAACTGAAGCCGATGCAGCTCCATAGTTCGCGGCATCGGTCCCTCGCCCCGCGCTCTCGCTTCCTCGCGCCACCGATACAATGACGCGAGTACTTCCGCCTCTGGGTCCCAGGGCGGGGTTCCGGCCAGTACCCAAAACGCCTCGTAGGAGATCGTGCGATACCCCCTGATGACTCTGACGGCCATCGCTCTCTGCGGCTTTCGTTTGCGATGCTTCCGGCCGTCAGGTCAGAGGTCCACACCGGGGCCCCGTACAGGGCCATGTATCGCACGATCCCCACAGTGGTCTCGACTTCCCTCAACCTTCTACTGTAGCAACTAACCCAAGTGGACGATATTCCAGTGTTTTCTTATGTATTGGTTTCAACTAAACTATTAGAAAAGAAAAGTGCTAGAGTAGGAGTTAAGCTTCAACCGTTTTTGTGATAAGCATTACCTGGTGTCATGCTCTTTTATACACGGTGACATTTGAATCACAGTTTTGCTAGAACAAACATTGTTTAGACCATGGTCTACTACTATCAAATATGTTATTAAAACAATCTAATCTAGGAGTTCTCAAATTAGTTTTATGTTGCTTAAACGTGTAATAATGTTTGAAACATTAACCGTAACATCAAAGTGCTCTTCACGGTAGCGATATTGCATTCAAGACGCGAGCGCCGGGCGTCGCAGCCGCCGTGTCTGTGTTGTAGGGCGTAACGATAATCCCGACATTTTTAACATTGCGTTTTTTTAGAAAACCAATGACGTTTTTTTCTATTGGATGCTATAGAATGGTTGTAGACCATGGTCTGAACAACGTTTGTTTTAGCGAAACTGTGATTCGAATGTCACCGTGTATAGTGATGGGGCCCCCTTTTTATCTGGCGGGCCCATACCTGCTGGGGATGAGGATGACTGATTGACTACGTGACTGACTCCCGCCGTCTTTCGCGAGGAAACTAGTTATCAGCATTTGTGGTTTTTGTTAGTAAGTATCTGGCAGACCACCTCCGGGCGGACGGTGGACAAATACAAAGATGATGATTTCCACACGGAAAAAGGGCATATTCTGGTCTTGTGTGCCACTTAAATCCATTCAGCATTTACGGGATGATAGATTAACCAACAAACATTTCTAATGCCACTCAAATCAACCTTCTTTTAACAGTTTTCAGTATTGAAGCTACACGGATTACCTCGCCACATCCATGTGTTAACCTTGGAGCCTTGGAAGGCTGGCACAGCTCTACTGCGACTTGAGAATACGCTGGAGAATCCTATACGAGGTAAATATACTCGCAATAACGCTTTTTGTGGACCTCTTTGTGGAAAGATTTCGATAGCAGAAAATGTCATAGTGTAGGTTTTATTTAGAAATTAGTACCTACATTATTAAAGAGGTTCACCCTTGTTTGGTATAACAACTTTTGATGTAATGTTACTAATTCGAACAACGTTTAAGAAAATAATCAATTTGTATATTATCGATTAACATAATTTTCATTTAATCGAATATTTATTTGCGATAACAACATTTGCGCTATTGATCAAAAGGTATAATGTTCATTTGATGTAATGTTCAGGTGGTATAACATGTATTTTATCGAATATTCAATTAGTGTAATGTAATGCAGAAAAGAAAGCTTGTCGAAAAAAAGCTATAAATTTTTAAAGAAGTCCCTAAAGAATTTCCCCAAAAATTAAAAAAAATATTCATATCTCCTAACTATCAAAAATGGCAGAACATACATGGGGTATTTTCAGATATCCCTAAGTATGAGGAATCTATTAATTTTTTATTGACGTCACTATTTGGACCACTGCCCATTGTTATAAATAAAACTTTTATGCTGTTCGTTGGTGAGCGCATCACTTAAGAACGGCTGGACCAATTTGGCAATTTTTTTTTAAATGTTCTTAATAGTTTTGTAATGTTTAAATATGGAAAGAAAAATCGGAAAAGTTTCCCGGAAAATGTTAAATTTCGGGAAAAACCGAACCTCCTTTTCTCTATTGATTTTTTGCATGAGTTATTGAAATTTGATTTGCTTTAAGAGCAGGCAGGTAATTATTTTTTAGTTTCCTCTTAAGAGTAGTCTTTTGTTATTGTGAAAAGACAGGACCCAATTCGGTGTTAAAAGCGTGGATTGGAAAGTACCTATCATTTGATTTAAAAAAAACACTTTCACATTTTTTGACCTCGTGCCTTTAATTTGTGTCACCACGATATCTTTTTACCCGACTGCACGACAGCAAAGACAGGGTTATGTTTTTACGTGTGGTTTTTGATTATTTTACAGAACGCTACAGATCAGACAAAACCGATAGCCCGGATGACTACAACGCTAAACCTACTCACATCACAGTAGAGTTACGGAAGATATTCCTACAAATGAACATCAAGATGGTCAGAGAGACCACGCTAGCTGCTAACCAATGGCTAGACGATGCCAGGCAGATGGACTGGAGCACCAGGTGAGACGAATATTGCCAAATTAGGTAATATTGCCACCCAAAGGTGCTTTTGGCGCTCAATAAATAATACATTATTATTATTATTTACTAAGTTATTTTTTAATAATTAATAACAAAGGATACAATTAGACCTCTAGGGTCTGTCTTAGCATGCCATGGCCTGAGATTTGATCAACGTGCTATTAACAGTTACGTTATAATCGAGTTGATGTAATGTTCCTTCAACATACGCTTAAAGTTTCTACTATTCATTGAGTCTCTAATGTCTAAAAAGGTATTTGGTTTAGTAAATTGGGTATTGTGAAAGAAGCGGTACACCTGCCATAAAAGTTACATTTGCGTGGCACTTGAAGTGATTTTAATTTGGCCTGTCGTGTATCCACGTCTTAGATAACTGGAATTTGAATATCATTTAAATAAAATAATAAATTAAATTTCACAGTATTACCCTTGCCAATTATGGATAATATTGCCAAATGTGGGTAATATTTGCGAGTGTGGGTAATATTGCCGAATGAGGGTAATATTACGACCCGACGGCTTACCTGGGAAAGCCTGGGTCCTCGCCTCGGAGGCTCTCGGGCCTCGACTAAGGGGGCTCCTAAGCGCATGCATGGAGCGGGGCCAGTTCCCATTTCGTTGGAAGACGGGGAAACTGGTCCTCATCAAGAAGCCGGGGCGCCCAGCGGACGCTCCGTCCGCTTACCGGCCCATCGTGCTGCTCGACGAGGTGGGCAAGCTCTTTGAGAGAGTCATTGCAGACCGCCTCGTCGGGCGGCTGGTGCGGGTGGGGCCGGATTTGGCGGAGAGCCAGTTTGGCTTCCGCAGGGGGCGCTCTACGGTGGACGCCATCATGCGCGTGCGGGCCCTCACGACGGGGGATGCTGTGGCCCGGGGTGGGGTCGTCTTGGCGGTGTCTCTAGACATCGCCAATGCCTTCAATACCCTGCCCTGGAGTTGCATCAGGGAGGCACTCCGGTATCACCGGATGCCGACCTACCTCTGTCGTGTGGTCGAGGCCTATTTGACGGACAGGGCCGTCATCTACCCCGGTCACCAGGGAGTGTGGAACCGGCAAGAGATGTCGTGCGGTGTCCCACAGAGATCGGTCCTGGGGCCGCATCTGTGGGATATCGGCTACGACTGGGTGCTGCGCGCCGACCTCCCCAGCGGCGTCAGCGTGGTTTGTTACGCTGACGACACGCTAGTCCTGGCGCAGAGGAGGTCGCACCAGGCGGCGGCCGAACTAGCGACACGCGGGGTTGCGACAATCGTCGAGAGGATCCGGCAATTGGGACTCAAGGTGGCCCTGCACAAGTCCGAGGCCATGTGTTTTCATGGTCCTCGGAACACGCCACCGTCGGGTTCCCAAATAACGGTAGGAGGGGTTCACATCGGCGTCGAGTCGACGATGAAGTACCTGGGACTCGTCCTCGGCAGCCGGTGGAACTTCGTGGAGCATTTCCGACGTTTGGCTCCCAGACTGGAAAGGGCCGGGGCTGCCTTAAAGCGGCTCCTGCCCAATCTAGGGGGGCCAAACGCCTCCTGCCGGAGGCTCTACGCGGGGGTCGTGCGGTCCATGGCCCTTTACGGGG
Source organism: Brachylomia viminalis (assembly GCA_937001585.2). Classification (NCBI taxonomy): domain Eukaryota; kingdom Metazoa; phylum Arthropoda; class Insecta; order Lepidoptera; family Noctuidae; genus Brachylomia; species Brachylomia viminalis. Next base: position 11,109,178 of record OW443320.2, on the reverse strand, counting down.
CACCGGTGTGGGCGCGTTCCTTGAGGCGGCGGCCAGCCCGCTGGTTGAACGCGCCCCAAAGGGTCATGGCCATCCGGCTGGTCCGGGGATACCGTACGGTCTCCGGTGAGGCGGCGAGCCTCCTTGCCGGATTACCGCCATGGGATCTGGAGGCAAAAGTCCTCGCGCACGTTTGGGAGTGGCGCGAGGAGGCGAAACGCCGGGGCGTAGCTCCGCTGCCGCGAGAAATCACGGTACAGCGGACAGAGCTCCGGCGGGATCTCAGGGCGGCATGGAGAGTGCGATTGTCGCAACCCAGCGCTGGGCACGCCACAATTGCGGCGATAAGTCCCCTCTTTGAGGAGTGGCTAGAGAGGCGCCACGGCGTCCTCACCTTCCGCCTGACGCAGGTCCTCACCGGACACGGTTGTTTCGGGAGGTTCTCGTTCCGGATAAGGCGGGACGAAACGCCCGGGTGTCACCATTTTGTGGATCGCCCGGAGGACACGGTGGAGCATACGGTGGAGGTCTGCCCGGCTTGGGCGGAGCACCGCCGTGTCCTCGTGGAGGCGATTGGCGGTGGCGATCTCTCGCGTCCGGCCTTGGTCCAGGCCATGGTACGGAGCGAGAGGGCTTGGGAAGCCGTCACCTCCTTCTGCGAGGCAGTAATGTTCGCGAAGGAGGAGGCGGAACGCGTGAGGGAGAGGCAAAGTTTGCGCCCTCACGCCCCTAGCCGCCGCAGGAGACGCTCTGGGCGTCGGGAATCGCAGGCCGATTCCCGGCCACCGTAGGCGCGGGCTTGCGAACGGCGAGCAATGGGCAGCTCGCCGTTCGATAAGGACCAGGCCCGGGTCGACGGCGCGTTGTGTTCCACGCGTGCCTCAAAGAGATATCAGCACCAATGACGGGGTTTGCTAGGACCGATGCCTGTTAGGGTTGCGGAAAAGTCCAAGAGGGTTACCGTGGCCCCTGGCACAGGCAACTGAAGGAACACGGGTGGGTTTTAGTCAGTAAGAGTCTGACACGCCCTCCTGCTCTGCCCAGAGCGGGAGAAGTTATTTGATGATTTCCCACCCACAAAAAAAAAAAAAAAAAGGGTAATATTACGAATGTTCATTTATAATAAAATAGTTTGCTGCATTTGCTAAAAAATAGGTTTTAATCAGAATCGAATCGCTGTGAATCCGACTCCACGCAGTCTTGTTCGCCCTACCCCTAGAGTGTAATTTAGAATCGCGTAGGCGCAGAGGGGCGAGGTGGCCCGCGAGTTGAGGAGCAGGTGGTTGTAACGCTTGCCGCCGCAGAAGGTGAATTTAAATTGTATGGTTTGTGATATTACCTATGTGACATTAAGTTCGGGCAAGTTATCATTCGGACAAATGATGATTAGGAGAAAAAAAATTATGGCACTTTAGATTATGGATAAAAAAGTTAGGGAACACAATAGAGAACCCGAAACACAGGACTTCAGACTCAACCTGAGAAGGGCTAAGATTCTTGTTGTTAACTTATTGGTGCTGTGGACAGGAACGCCGGCAGGGTTACACTAGAAATTTTGCGGACACCGAGTCCATCAAAACGAATCTTGTATGGCTTGCAGCCACACGCGCTCGTCCAATGCCACATTTAAAATGGATGTTAGAGTACTTCAAGTAATATGATCGATCTTGTCTAAAAGGTGTGGCTAACTTGTATGTGTGGGGCAAACTGTAAAAACAAGTTCGTTATTAATAAATAAATAATGAGGAAGAGCGGAGAAAATACATAAAATTTGGACCGAACCAGCAATAATTAATTTTTGTAAATTTATTCGAAATATCGTTAAAATGTGAAATTTTTCCGAAGACAAATGGTAAAAAACTGTCTTCTAAAATTGGAGAACCTACTCCTAGGTTAGATGAGTTGTTGAGGACAAAGGCCGATGGATTGGAACTGCTGCTTTAGAATTGAATATTTTTTAGAACAGTGTCAAATTTTAGGGTCTAATATCACTAACTAAGGGTAATATTGCCAAATAAGGGTAATATTGAACACTCGCATATTAGACAGTACACATCACAGTAGAGTTACGTAAGATATTCCTAACAATGAACATCAATATGGTCAGAGATACCACGCTAGCAGCTCACCAGTGGCTAGATGATGCGAGCCTCATAGACTGGAACACAAGGTAGGTTTTCCTCAACGTATATTGCCCCACTGCTGGGTAAAGCTCTTCCTCATAAAATCGAAATGTCAATCTAAAGTCATTTATTCAAACTAGGCTGAGAATCAGCACTTTTTGAACGTCAAAATTACATAAGACAGATCCCCAAAACGCTTCACCACTTCCTAGTGCTTTAGCTTGGAAAGAAGTGCGTTACAAATTCCCCAGCAAGATGAACTTGTTTCTATAGAATAGTATCAAGTATGAAAAGTAATTAACATCACAAAACATTAAATTAAATGATTTAACCTTTGTCAGTTAGCACACACCAACATTCCAACACGGCCAATCTTCCATGAACATCTCTAAGTCATAACGCCAGCTTTTCTTATAAAAAGAAAGAAGTTATGATGAGAATAAAATGATTTCGTGATTTTGTAAAGTGCGTGTGATTTTGTCGAGTTTGTGTGATTTTGTCAAGTTTCTGTTATTTACATCGCCCAACACGTTGCCCCACTCTAGGAATTTCTCCTGTATCGTGGGTGCGTTTACAAACATTTAAACTCACATACCTACACAGCCAGCCCCGGAACAACTACTTGCAGGTCATACAAATATTTGTTCCGTGCAGGGATCGAACCCGCGACACGTGACGCAGCAGTCAATCGCTTAACCACTGCACCAACTGCACGTGTGTTTAGTCGAATTTATTTTAATTTACGATATAAAAGACTTTCGGACAGTTTTGTGATGGTGTCAAGTTACTGGTGTGGTCGCCTTATTACGGATTTTGGCTTAAGCACTGTTGACAAGTCGTGGTCCACCCTTTACCTCCACCTCGACTGATGAAAAGTGATAAATTTGATCTAATGAAACAAGCATACCCAGAAGAAGCCTATTCACTTTTATTTTGAAGGGAACGGGATATAAATGAGATTGTGTAGCTATGAAAGGACATTTAGGAGCGTGGTAAAAATCGAAACTAACGCCAACATCTTGTTGATGTAAAACATCTATACGCGCGTCCGCGTGGGGAGTTTGAGTGGCTGATGAATTAAATGGATTTAATTTATTTATTTATTTATTTTTTATTTAATATGTTTCTATGTTTCACATCTGCGAGGCGTCCCGCGATGACCATTTTTTTTCAATATACTTCACAAAACAATTGCACAATATATAAATCAACAGCGCCTCCCTATCTACGTCATTCGAGAGCCAATAGATCCTTGTAGTTAGCAGAGTAGTGAACACAGATGATCATTGAGAGTTCCATGCTTAGTCTGCACGCATAATAAATGTTGAGGAGGCGCGCTGTTTTTTTGTAACATAACAAAATCGTTATTCTAATAAAATATTTTACACTTAACACGAGCCGTGTGTCCGGTGGGATTTCCCTTCTGCAAAAATGACAATATTAATTAAAAACTTTCATCCTCTCTGTAATAAATACCCTCTATGGGGTGAACTTTCACTTTCGTTATATGAAATTCTTCTTCAAAATTTCATGCTTACAGACCCAGAGGTTTAGAGCGGTACAGCTGTGCGTTGTCTGTCAGTAAATGTAAGATTTTATTAGGTAGAGGATTTATTTATTTATTTAACACTAGCTGAGCCCGTGGTTTCACCCGCATAAGTCTCGATCCCATAAGAATGTTGGGATTAAAAGTATTATAAGTCCTACTCCACGTCATGGTCTACCCATGTGCTAAGTTTCATCTAAATCCGTTTAGCCGTTTTAGCGTGAATGCGTAACAAACAAACATGAAAAAAACTAATATTTTCTCTCTATAATATTATTAGTTTAGCTTTAGAAGATACCAGACCCAGACCTATGGAAAACAAGACCAATTACATTAGTTACACACAAATACAATAACAAAAAGTATCTCATCTCACAATACTCCAGTCATACTGACAAGGTTTTCTTCCATTCGTCCGCGAACACATCACAGTCAGGCTAGCATCCAAGAGAGCGTTAAGCGCAAAGAGTGTGCGAGAGACAGGAGGAGACATGGGCTCGAGCGATGGATCGACTCAATTTGACTCAATTAAGCTGACACAATTTGTTCACAGGTATGTATACAGTGGAGCTGATGATGGTATAATGCCAGAAGACGCTGAAGAAACTGAAGATAAACTTTCGAAAGTGCCTTCTGAAAATAAAGACTCGGGTAGGTAACGTAACATCAACGCCTGTATTTCCAAAAGGGTAGTCAGAGGTGTACCTATAGCACATCGATATTTCGTCAGTAGTATTGTACATCCCATGTCATAGAAGGCGAGCCAACATCCTAATCTTAAAACCAAATAATAAAAATATACTCGACCTGGGGATCGAACCCGAGACCCCATGCTCAGCAGTAACAGTTGCACTTGATATACTTTTTTTTTTAAACTTAATGTGCCTCTTTTGAACTTTCTGATCTTTTCTCAAAGTTGGTCGCAGTAATCTAAGCTAAACCCTAACCAAATGGTTAGATTAGGTCAGAACTGCGACGAACATCGTAAGTATATCTATAGGTCTTCGCCAACATCCAAATTGGTCTAAATTATTTGGCAATTTAGGACAAAAAAATTGGGAATAATTTGAAGCTCACAAAAAGAGACACATTTATTATATATTAGAGTGTCCATTCATATTTTAAGGACATCATAATTATAATTATTTGGGGTTCGATTAAATGCATGTCAATTAAAACTCTCAGTGGAGATTAGAATGAAACTTGTATCTTAAATTGTTTGTTTCTTTCTATAGGCCATCAATCAGAAGAGGACCCAGAATACTACCGCAAAAAATACGTCCGCCCCCGTTTCTCAAATAAATCCCGCTCTAAAATTAAAATGCCTACATACGCGGACTACGAAAGGAAAAAACGTTCTGTCAACATGACAGAAAATGTCATGGAAAATATCATCAATGACACTTTAATTGATGACATTAGATTCAACGAGACTACTGAACTACCGACTCTCACAACTTTAGGTGTGAGTGAATTCAAATCAACCCACTTGGGGGTGAATGATGCTAAAAAACTCCCTGAACAATTCAGGTTTTTAGTGACGCAGAAGACTCCCAGACTGAGTTTTTTGAGTAGAATGAAGCCTAGTAAGCTGACACCGGATTGGGGGGGTGACACAGAGGAAGTTGTGTCTTCTGAGGAAGATTTTTCTTCTAATTTAAAGAAGAAATCACCTAGGAAACGGGTGGCGAAGGGTTTGAAGAGGATCAAGTCTGGTGGTAAGTTTGATATTAGTAAACATTTGTTATTAACTAACTTCTGTTCGTAACTTCGTCTGTGTGAAATTTCTTGTTTACATAAAATATTATTTATACAAGGTGTTGTTTTGCATCCTCGTCAAATTCGAGGAGGTAACTATGCTAATGATTCTCGACACGAATCAATAATAAAATAAGTAGGTATTTATTTTTAAATTTTGTAATTTTTGGAAATCGGCATGTATAGAGTCCGTGTGATACCGCCCTGTAACTGCGCTGTAACTGTAACGCATGCACACAGCGACATAGTCGTACGACACTGCCTACCGTATATGCAACGGGGCGATTCTGTTCTTTGAAAGTAAAGTATTCTGAAATACTGTCAAACTTAAATATCTAAAAAATCAAGTATGTATTAATTATTGAGCAGGATCGTAATTTTATTTGATTATTTATGTCTTTCATAACAGCCTCCTGAAATTTGACGAGGATGCAAAACAACACGTTGTATAATATTTATTATTTTATTTTACTTTATTAGGACATAGAACAGTTACACATTACCATTATGGTATATCAGAAAAGAAAAATATAAACTAAGTGAACGTGTAACCCACACATGTCCGCGAGATAATGGTGACAAGCTAGATATTTAATCGAAAGCGTGCGTTAATTTTACAAAGCAGAAGGTAAGTATGTACTCGTGGGAATTTTAGGGATAACATAGTTAGGTATCCAAAGTAGCTATTGTAATATAAAGTAAAGTAGCTATTGTATTGTATTATGGTGACATAATAGAGAGTATTCTTTCTATCTACTTTATATCTAACATTATGTTTTACGTAGTGTTTTCTGAAATTCAAAGCAGCTCCAATTCATCAAAAATCATACACTCTCACACACCCACACACTCACACACCCACACAATCACCCACACTACACATCTACTAACATTCGTCTCGCATACTTAACCTAGATATTAGTCAAAATAAATAAAACTATCAAATGTTGTTTAATAGGTACCTTATTACATTCTGTCAGCGCGCTTAGTACATAAGTTATAAAAATTAAAATGTAAAGGGGTTGGAACCTGGTGTCCTGCAACACAGGCCACGAGCCTAGCTTAGGCACCAGTCTCCCACAATATATGTATACTTGCCTGAACTATGTATCATTGTCGAATCTGACCAATGTAAAACAACATGTACTTATATGTATTGTGGTGAGAAAATAGTTATTTGTTATACAAGAGTGCAAAGTTGCTTTTTAACCGCGTGTTCAATTTTGATGACCGAGCAAGCGAAGGATTCTAAAATTGAATCACGAGCGCAGCGAGTGATTCAAAATTAGAATCCTGAGCGTTAGCGAGGGAATCAAAAGAGCACGAGGTGAAAAATCTTTGCACTCGAGTGCAACACGTAACTTTTCATTCCACCTCAGCGAGGAAATGACTAAATGCAAAAAAAAAAACGTTTACAATCACAAGATAGGTACACTTTTATTTCAGTTTAGGTATTAATTACTACATTATGACAGGTAAGTATTACAGAATAATCTTTAAATTATAACAAAATAATACTAAGGTATAATTAAGAAAATTTTAAAGTAACGTTGCTACAGTTATTTAAATTGAGTGTAATATTTTTGTTTGGTACTGTAATATTGGTGTTAGTCACTTGTGTACTGTTTTTCGGTAAACTATCTGTCATACTTAATAGTTGTACCGATTCATCGGATTCCCTTGGCGTGAATGTTGGAGAGAGAGGGAGATGGTTAGGTGTTTCATAACGGCTTATTTTTGATGTAGAAGGGCCAGTCCAAGGATCCGATTGAGGCTCTTTCAGTGTAATGGCTCCTATGATGCCTTCACATATTTTAGACTTATTTTGGATGGAATCCTCTATGTATCCCTCTACAACTGCATTGGACTTCCAGCCTCCGTGGCGCTTAAGGGACAGGAGATCAGCTCCGGAATCAGCCAAAAGTGTGGCTGAAGTTCGTCGGAAACAATGACCCGTGTACAACAGGGGTTCTGGAAGTTCAAGAAATGTTGCTATTTCTCGTGGGATACTGCCAATTTTATTAGTACCCATAGGCTGTCTAACACACTTTCCATTGCGATACTGTAGAAAAAATCGATTGATTGGAGTGTTAGGCGGGCGTAAGGCTTGATATTTCTCAACAATCGTTACGTATTCCTTGCGAATGACGAAGTTGCGGTCTCTTTTTGTCTTTGTATTAGGTAAATTAATTAATAGTAAGTCATCTGAATGTTTCTCAATGTTTTTGACATTAAGTTGTGTTAGTTCATTAGTTCGACATGCTCCGTTTATTCCAATAATAAGAACAACCTGTAACGTAAAGAGTATTGTAGTAGATAAATGAATAAAATTGATATGAACGCATAATTATGCCTATCAACATCTACTAAGTATACTATTTAATTGAGATTAATATACTTAAGTAGATACTGAATGTGCAACTGACTTACTTTTGCCGCCAAATATACGGAATCGGGTGCTTCGTTAAGAAACTTTTCAATATCAGATACTGTGAAAACCTTCGATTTTTTTGGTTGATGACCAGATGAGGCTCTTTTTAAAAATGCCACTAATTTAGGATAGGTATCGATATGTTTGTCTTTTTTCATCTTTATTGTTGCTTTTAGCATCGAATACGTACTCCATAGAGTGCTTGCTTTCTTGTTCTCGGATAATTCTATAAAATATGCCAGCAAAACGTTTTCTGAGAAAGTTTTGGCTCCTTTTGCTAGTCGCCACGTGTTGAACATATCGTACTGTTTTAAATACTTCTCGCGTGATTGTTGAGGGAGAAAGCTCATTTGCGCATTATTAACAGTTTCAGTCAATTCTGTTGGCGTCAAGCAAACTTCCTCGTCGCTAGAATCACTCATTTTAGTTTTTTCACTTGTTTTCAAGTTTCTTGTTTTTAATTTAAGGTTTAACAATGACGTGAAAAAATGCCGCGTAAAGAACCGCGTACAAAGCAAATTGAAAAAAGAACACCAAGAAGGTTCCGAGTCTGAGTTTTTAACAAATTAAAAAAAAGTTGTATGATATATTCGGCACCATAGAGGTAGCAGTAAATAGGTTTAATGTTTTTTTTAATTCACAAACTTAGTGCACACGATGTTCTAAATTCAATTTACTTTATCCTCTAGAGAATAAAAACGGCTTTTCCACTCAGATATTGAAGATTAAAAATACTCTTTCCGAGATGGTGGGATGAAAAATAAATTTGATTGATTGAATTCTTATTCACATTCATTCATCATTTCAACTTTTTACAAAATAAATATTTCTCCTTTCCAGAACCAGTAGTAGATGACACAGATGACGGCATAACAAAATCAATATACGAAATGTACTACAAACATCGACCCAGAAGCCGATACCGCTCCCACCCTAAGAGTTCAGAAGAAGTGAAGGCCAAGAAGAAGAAGAAATCCAGAAGGATGCGGGAGAAGAGCGATTACGATTATGAACTTGAACAAAGTACGCAAAGATATTTCAGGAGTAAAAATAAAAGGGGGAGAAGGAGGGGTATTACAGCCGATATGCCTTTCTTTATTACTGATGGAAGAAAGCATAATAAAGGAGAGAGAGAGTATTTGGCAATGGATGGTGGTAGAAGAGAGAGAGAGAAGATCATGGGTGATGATGCACGGTTGAAAGGTATAGGTAGGTTTATATTTTTTAAACGGGTGTAAAAAGACACGTAACGAAGCCGAGAGTCACTTGTAGGTACTCCCCGACATTGTAATATTTTTTTTTGTACTGGACTATACTTACCTGGGAACCGTCTGGTTACAGAGATATTGAAGGTGTAAATTCCAACTTTTACTGACGTTTTGTACGAAAACCAATTTAAATATCCCCACGACCCCTGTACCGTTGCATGCACCCATAAGCACAATGATTTGCATGCATTACGTTGCGCACTACCGCAAATAGCAAATTTTCACACCAAAAATAAAAGTCGTTTGCCAGCAATTATGTTTGTGCAATGTTACTTAGCTTTATGTACAGAATGCGTAGTTGACGGCTATGTGATGGGTCTTTTTACAGCCTGTATTTTGAAATACTCCTTCCTTGGTTAGTTGACTCGTTGGTCTAGCGGCCTACTGAGCATAAGGCTAATGGCACCTGTGCAACCGCCGATGAAAAAGTGACTAGCTATCATCGATTTTCTTGCTCAAGAAACGTACAAAAGATTGTAGGTCCCATGTAAGTAAAAGAGATATTTATATGTATATTAATAGTTGATCGAACTACTCAAAGCATATTTCAATTAAACCTTATTCAGGCACTTTTGAATTGTCAAGTGGTCGGTCAGTCAGAAATATGAAGCTAGTTGCCCATTCCAAAGTGTAGTAGGTAGGTACCTATGGAGAAGAACGAGCAAGAAACTCCATGGACACTCTTTTAAATTATATTGTTACATAAATATTGTATATAATTATATGTGAGGACGATGTAAATAAGACGTACACGTTGAGTGTCCAGAGTATAACAAATAGAAATTTAAACAAAACAATCCATAAAGAAAGTAATTAAAATAAGCCGTGGCAGCTAAGAGATGACCAATCCCAACTGACAGCGCCCGTTCACGAACATGACGCATGGATCAGCGCCATTCAGCTCAACCATTTTGAAGGGAGCTAAATGATCCAAATTGATCCAACACACGCGCCACCGTCAGCGAGACATTTGAGTGAGCATGACATCTATCAGCTGCCAGGGCACATTCAAGTCAATGAAAGGCATTACTTAACTGGTAAATGGTAGCTCGATAGTACATAGTACTCACACTTGTCCTATGCCATTACATAATACAACGGAGATTGAGTTTATACAATGCAAAGGTAGTCTTACAATCTTCAGCAGCTCCAACAGTATTTTCAAGTGTTATGATAAATGATTGTATTTCTGTAAGTAGGTATGTATAAACACTTTTACACGTCAAACATATATTTTTTTTAACTAGATGAGTCCGGCGTTTCCTATCTGACTACTCGGAGGTCACAGTCTCTTTTAAAGTCCAGACAAAATCTTGGTCAGATCATGTGAAGGCTATGTACTTAGTTCATGAGATACAGCCCGCTGACGGATGGAAGTATAGACAGCGGAAGCGGTTCTGTCGGTACCCTTCGGGTACGGAACTTAAAAAAAAAAAAATACAAAATGCTCAGAAAACTTTTAGAACCTAGTTTTTTTAGAACTAGGTACCTATCGCTGGTCCTTGGAACAACTTTTTTACAAGAACCTTGATCATTATAATGATAAATGATTTTATTTCTGTAAGTAGGTTTTTACAAACACTTTTACACGTCAATCATATTTTTTTTAAACTAGATGAGGTTGCGTTTCCTATCTGACTACTCTGAGAAGAAAGGCCGAAACAAACTCAGAGGTCACAGTCTCTTTTAAAGTCCAGACAGAATCTTGGTCAGATCATGTGAAGGCTATGTAGATCGGTGTCTGAAATGGACTTTTGAGAAAAGAACCACACAGATTGAGTGGACCTGTCCAGGCAGTGCAATACCTCTTCTACTAAGTTACTACTATAAATAATTTGATTATTACAGGGGTCCGAGAGCCTACAAAATTTTTCAAGATATCGGCAAGCGGTTGGTCGACTCTTCACGTGATCAGAGGGCTGGCCTATTTTTTAGCCAAATCAAATCAAAATATTTTATTTCACAAAAACCTACATGGGCAAATGAAACGTCAGAAGCTAGGTGCACGGTCGCAATTAGTCGTGTCTTATGGAGAAGAGCCGGCAAGAAACTCCACGGTTACTCTTTTCAAAGAATCAGCCATACAACATGGCAATGCTGCCAGCCTTTTCGGCACTTTTCCTGTTGACAGCGCTGCGGACGAATGTTTGATGCCCTATGTTTCTACCCCCCTCCTATTTTATATACTTGTACATTTTATTAGGACTGTTCTTTTTAAATTATGTAAAATATTATCTTGAAAATTGAAATAAATATTATTTTCAGAAATTCCAATAAAATCTACAGTACCCCGTTCAAGGAAACGGAAAGACAACAGCGGCATGGAAGTTCAAGATTATTCTGAAGAAGAAGAAGATACTGACAATGTGGAGAAAGAGGCAAGAGATAGAACACCAGAGAACAATAGGAGGAAGAGGTGAGATGAGTCTGCAATACTTACCTACATATTTATTCAAATCAAATCAAATCACTTTTATTTGTTAACACAGGTAAAGAAATACAGATCTTGAGTTTAGTTAACAGAACGCTATGTTATGCCAGGAGGCGTACAAATATGGTGTGCACCTATCTAAATATTATGAATTTAAATAATCAAAAAATATGTTTGAAAATCATGCATAGGACTTAATTAAAATTTCAAAATAAATCATAAAAATTATAAATAATATTGTTTAAAAATTGAACGATGTCAGATTTAAATGAGGAATTATTTAGTTAAAATATCAAAAAAAAACTATCAGATTAATTGAAAATGTCAAAAATTATTAAATGTCAATATTAATTAAATTTCAACCTCAAATTAATTCATCATTTAAGTTTTTTATATAACATAACCTAACCTATAGTAAACTCACATTTCGCCAGTTATGTTGTAAGTCCCATGTAACAGGGAGCGAGCCCATTGCCATCAACTCCAGGCTGCTACTGAGAAAACCTAATAACACTTTGCCTGAGGTGAGAATTGAACCCAGGACCTCATGCTCTGGGCACGCCACAATTGCGGCGATAAGACTCCTCAAGGAGTGGCTAGAGAGGCACCACGGCGTTTTCACCTTCCGCCTGATGCAGGTCCTCACTGGACACAGTTGCTTCGGGAGGTTCATGTTCCGGATAAGGCGGGAGGAACAGCACGGGTGTCACCATTGTGTGGATCGCCCGGAACACACGGTGGAGCATACTGTGGAGGTCTGCCGGTCTTGGGCGGAGCACCGTCATGTCCTCGTGCAGGCGATTGGCGGTGGAGATCTCTCGCGTCCGGCCCTGGTCCAGGCGATGGTACGGAGCGATAGGGCATGGGAAGCCGTCACCTACGGCGGAACGCGTGAGGGAGAGGCATAATTCGCGCCCATACACCCCTAGCCGCCGCAGTAGACGCCCAGGGCGTCGGCCCAAGCCGATTCCCGGCCATCGTAGGCGTGGGCTTGCGGACGGCGAGCAATGGGTAGCGCGCCGTCCGATTAGGACCAGGCTCGAGTCACGGCGCGTTGTGTTCCAAGCGCGCCTTAAAGAGATGTCAGCAACAATGACGGGATCCGCTATTAGGGCCGATGCCTGTCAGGCTTGCGGGAAAGTCCGAAAGGGTTACCGTGGCCCCTGGCACAGGCAACTGGAGGGACACGGGTGGGTTTTAGTCAGTAAGAGTCTGACACGCCCTCCCGCTCCGCCCACAGCGGGCGAAGGGATGTGATGACCTCCCACCCTCAAAAAAAAAGGAACTCATGCCAAACAGTAGCAACTTGCGATCATGACGAGACATTACTTGTTTAGAGTAAGGCCCGTTGTACAGTGGGCTGCATCAATAGGGTACCCCAGTTTAAACTACCCCAAATTAACTTTCAAATGCGGTACCCACATCGTGAAGATTACTGAACACACGCGTGTTTTTGAAGGTCTCTTTTAATACAGAGAAAAAAATTGAGAATCTATCAGCACGCTTGCTCTGTGTGTGCAGCACAGCATGTGCACTGTACCTATGTGAATTAGCAGCTTCAGACCTTTGCAAGTCATGCAACCTTTTTTTTTTTTTTGAGGGTGGGAAATCATCAAATAACTTCTCCCGCTCTGGGCAGAGCAGGAGGGCGTGTCAGACTCTTACTGACTAAAACCCACCCGTGTTCCTTCAGTTACCTGTGCCAGGGGCCACGGTATTCCTCTCGGACTTTTCCGCAACCCTAGCAGGCATCGGTCCTAGCAAACCCCGTCATTGGTGCTGACATCTCTTTGAGGCGCGCGTGGAACACAACGCGCCGAAGTCATGCAACCTAATTTCGTAACACACATAAATAGACAATTGATCGCAATCCCTTTCATTTTGACAGTTCAGACGCGTTCATTGCGTAAATTACGCTGTTGAGCAGACGAATTTATGAAACCAATGAAGCAATCGATATCCGCCAAAACTCTCAGATTGTGATTGAAGTGTTACGCAATTGGTGCTGGTTTCCTTACGACTTAGGTATATTCTTTCACCAATTGGCATAAGTGTTTAAAGCCCATAATTAATAACAATTATAAGTTTTAAAATTCAACTTTAAAGAAACGTAATTTTCCATCATTAAATTATTCTAATGTTCAAAATTGTTGAGCATTTTTAAATGGCCTGAAAAAGTGTGATTCTGTATTCAACATATCAGATTTTTTCTAAAATTAATGAATCAATAATTATTATTTGCTGTTTCGCTAACGTAATCTACATACTTTTAGCAAGGATTTAGTACTCGACAGATTATTTATATTTTTTTTCTTTATATAAATTTAGGGACATTTATGCAAAGCTGCTTTTTGGGGCAAAGCGTATGTCAGTCCATAAATTTAATATTATAAATGATTATATACGAGCTGCGTGCTCGGTGCGGTTTTTCATCGGAAATCCTATATTGAAGTTCCATGCAAACTTTTATATATATTTAACCCCCTAAGAGGCAGAATTTTCAGAAATCCTTCCTTCGTGCTCAATTTCGTTATAAAAGGAACATTTCTGCAAAATTTCACGTTTCTAGACCCAGTGGCTGTACGTTTTCTGTCAATGAAGCTTTTTATTTTTCATCACTTAGAAAGTCACATTTGCATACTAAAATTTTGCAGTTATTATTGAAATTCTATTCTGCTCTCAGATAGCTATGCTCAGGATCATTGCAGGGCTCTGAAGGCTTTTGAAGATTGCATATATTAAATAAATCAAAAATAAAAAAAAAATGCATTTATTGTTCATTTTGTATCCTGTAGGTAATACATGTTCAATCATTTAAAAACGTGTCCATATAGATGGACACTTTCAAATAATGAACTTCTATATAAAAGTTCAATTGGTTTTTAGAGGATTAGTTATATATTTCCCATAGTAAATGAATACGTCTTTTCCAGAATGCTACCAAAAGACGACGAGCCACCAATTCCTGATGCAGGAACCTCTGAGCCGGTGGAGGACATCGATTTTGTCGTCACATTACGACCAACACAGATTCGAACATTTGTCATTTGGTTCGAGAATAATAGGAAGAATTATCCTTAATACCTACATCAGCTGTACCTAGCTGCTATGAATTTAGTATTTCTCAAATTATCATATTATTGTGTCTCATTTGTGTACAGTCATGGTCGTAATTGCTTTACCACCCTCTAAAGTTGAAGGCCACTTTCACAGGCGGGGGGGTGGGGGTGTAGCTCTGGGCCCCAAATGTCGAGCTTCGAGTACTTTTTAATTAAATCCCAAAAAAGGCTGAAATATGTTCAGTAAGTAAAAGAAAGTTTGTGTTTGGGACCCATGTTTTCAAGCTCGCTTCGCTCGCTCTTGCATCGCTCTTCCTCAAAATTATCTGCTTAAGTAGACAAAGTATCTCCTATTTCTGTATGAATGGATGATCAAAACAATACTTAATCTTTCCGAAGCGTGGTGTAAAATGTTTGAGCTCGGTTCGCTCGCTCTTGCATAATACATTCTCCTAGTTCTCAAACTTTTCTGCATGCCGTTGCGGCGGAGGCCTCATTTAGTTTTGACGGCCTGGGGCTTTGAATGGCTTTGTCCGTCACTGGCCACTGGCTGTCATAAGTTTGCTTTAAGACCAACATGACAGTTCAGCCTTAGTGAAGTTTCAATTCACTGAGAGTTTTTGTCAAAAGTCATCATAATTCTCTTGCCCGTATCCCAATTTATTAGTGGTCGGCGCAATATGTCTCTTCCTTCCATAATTCTCTATTCGTCGTCATCTTGGTAGTCACCCCCATTGCTAGCCATATCATATTTCACACATAAGTATTTGGGCGTTTTTCAAAAAAGTTGTACCTTGGAAAAAGTCTGACCATTTTCAGAATAAATTATCGAATTTTATAAAGGGTTTTAGTACATAGCATTTATTTTAACAATACAGTAACATATGTATAAGCTCATAAATCAAATAAAAATAAGGTCTGTATCTATTTTAAATAAAAAATAAATAAAATTTGGTCGTTGTTTTTGGTATGTCCTACACCTACCGTGTCATGTTCGTAATCACAAATTTATGGTCTTGTTAAATAGAACGTTTTTGCATTTTACGAAATGTTATTGTACTGTTCCAGATTTTCTAAATGATAATTTTTGTCTTGTTTTATTTTGTTTTTAATTACATTTTACATAATATTTGTACGCCTTCACGGCAAAACATAGCGCCTAAATAATATGTTAACCTAATAATTTAAGGGTTTGAATTCAATAACCTGTATATTTTAAAGTTTTAAATTGAAGTTACGGTCATATAATATATGACCGTAACTTCAATTTAAAACTTTTAAATTTTTTAAACTTTTAAAAAGTTTTAAATTGAAGTTACGGTCATATAATATATGATAATGACCGTAACTTCAATTTAAAACTTTAAAATATACAGGTTATTGAATTCAAACCCTTAAATTATTAGGTTAACATATTATTTAGGCGACAAAAACAACAAAATAAAACAAGACAAAAATTATCATTTAGAAAATCTGGAACAGTACAATAACATTTTTCAATTAATAGCGAGTCCATCCATCTTGTGTTTGTCAAAAGTGGTAAAGCCATTACAAGATCGACTATACCTAATATCCGCATGCGTGGTTGTCAAGTTAAAGATTATTGGTTCTATGTTCTGTTTATAGGTTTAACCATTATAATTTTTTGTAATATATTTCTATCGGACAAGTATTCATAAATCTGTAATCGAAAAACAATTAAGAGCGTTTATACCTTATGAGTGGCAACGTCGCAAATTAGTGTCATATTTCGTGGTTTGAAATTTTTATCATTTAATCGGAGCTATATTTTAAAAATCTGTTTAATTAACTTTTTAGAATTATGTGAAAACTGTGCAAAAGGTAAGAAATCGTTGCGTTTACAGTTCTATTTATATGCAAAGAATACATTGGATACTTGCAGGGCGTTATTTTCATTGTAAAATAACTGTAAGCATTACGGTTACTTACTTTTTAAACACTTTCACGTAATTCTAAAAAGTTAATTAAACAGATTTTTAAAATAAAGCTCCGATTAAATGGTAAAAATTGAAAACCACGAAATATGACACTAAATTGCGACGTTGCCACTCATAAGGTATAAACGCTCTTAAGTCTTACCGCTCGACATCTAAAAATATCTGCGGTTCCATACACTAATGATTGTCCGTATTGCACTTTCGTATGGAACAGCAGATTTTTTTTTGGCATATCTCATAAACATAATAGAATATTTTCATTTTCATACACTCACTTATAGCATGTCCGTCGATTAACCTAAGAGACTGTAGAGGAAGAAAATCCTACAACTACCAAAAAAATCAAAATATTGTTTGTGCAAACTGCTTATTTTTGTAAGTAATCTAAGAAAATAGCACCTACCTAGTACATTGAAGCCATAGAAGCCAATGTTTGTTTTATTTTTTTAAATTTCATATTAATGCCGATTTCTTTGTAAAACTGATAATATTATACTGAAAGTTGAATCATATTCCTATTTTGATAGGCAGACTTTTTTAATATAGAATTTTAATAAAGTTATAGATATTTAAAAGATAAGGTATGTACAGTACGGCGCACCTCAATGGCAGGTGGCAGCACCTTGAGCTGGCCTAGCGTAGAACGGAGTTATGTTCCCACTGACGTGCGGCGTACCGTACCAACTATTAGGAAATTAAACATTATTCCATAGAATTTATTTAAATAAAAGTTGTTTATCGTTATTGTAAATAAAGTTACCCCTGTGTTCATTTTAATTTTATTTCCAAATTGTCAATATGCAGAGAGCAAGCGTTCCAAACGAATATGAATCTTATTTTTATTTCGATTAATTACTATGTGGAGTGAGCCTATAAACCGGGCAGAAATCCAGACTGTTACCCGGATAATTCCTAATGTAAAAACCCAATAACACTACCAGACCTGGGAATCGAACTCGAGACCTTACGCTCATCAGACGTGCTCATAACCACTTGACCAAGGAGTCATTGGCAGAATTTTGTCGTCTTTAAGTTGAATCCTAAAATGGATACATTGGAATTCGCTTTTTGAGTTTTTCGCAAATATCTCAAAAACTAGACGTCCTAGGTCGAAAATAATAAATAAATTGCCACCCCTTGTGTCAAAACCCCGGGATGTTTCTCCACGGATTACATAAACCCAACATCAGCCTTGTATTCCCTCAGGCCGATTCCCGGCCACCGTAGGCGCGGGCTTGCGGACAGCGAGCAATGGGTAGCTCGCCGTGCGATAAGGACCCAGCCCAGGTCGACGGCACCGGCGGCGCGTTGTGTTCCACGCGCCTCATAGAGATGTCAGCAACAATGACGGGGTCCGCTAGGGCCGATGCCTGCCAGGGTTGCGGGAAAGTCCGAAGAGGTTACCGTGGCCCTCGGCACAGGCAACTGAAGGAACACGGGTGGATTTTAGTCAGCAAGTCTGATTCGCGGAGAAGTTATTTGGTGATTTCACACCCAAAAAAAAAAAGAAAGACGAGTCGTGTCTTCCGTAAAGGTTTGGGCAGAGGTGAATAGAGAACACCACATTTCGCCAGTTATGTTTAGGCAAAGGGGTGTAACCCGGTTTTTTGGAGTTTACAGATATTTTTGAAACAAGTTGTTGCTGGTTTCAATATAGTATTATACTACTTACCACAGTGCTAAAGAAAATTTATAGGGTATAAGCTGTACGGGAAAGATTATTAAACAAGTACCTTCTTACACAATACAAAGTTTATTGTAATACACAGAAAATGAAGGTACAAAACATCAATTGAGGCGAGCCATTAACCAAACCCTTCCCACACACTTAGGTGTTCACTCCGACAAAACTAGGTCTTCGTTCCTAGTCGTAGCGGGGTATAGGTACACCTGCAATGAGACTAAAACAATACTCAGAGTCGCTTCTAGCTCAATCGAATAAGTATCGGCCCATAAGACGACTTGACATAAGACGACTTGACTTTACTTAGGCACATAGTATTATTTAGTATTTTAAAGTGACAAGGTCACTATCATTATTGTAGGTAGTCTTTACTTTGTAGTTGTTTTCTTTTTTTTTATATCTAGTATGTTAACTTACATTGTATTCTTTAAATTTAATCAAATCACTAATTGGTCGACGCAAGTACCTAACTTGTAACTAAATAATATATATTTATACATGTGGAAGCGTGTAATTAGCAAATGAAACTACTTATGCATGATATTTATAATTATTATTAGTCTGTAAGCTTTCTTTAAAATTAAATAAATAAATAAATTATGGTTGCGCTCATATAGCGAAAATACAGCTTAATATGTAGGTAAAGCTACCCGACACACAATAATTTATAACAAGTGGTCTTACTACCTAGTTCTTACAAAAGGCCTAACACTCTCATAGATTAAATTACGAGAATTCAGTTGAACTCGGTGTTCTCTCAGTATAATCCCTTTCAAATGACGGGACCAAGACTCTTGGCGGCAAACACAGGATAAATACCTGTGTTCACAAGCATAAACTCGGCCTACGGGTATAGACGGTGACGCTATTGTTACCTGGAGTGGCGAGCTTCCCTCATTTACTATCAAACGGTTAAGTTAGGACTTCTTTACTAACACATGGCCTCAAGAATTAACCTATAAAATGCCCGCACCCGGATCAATTCCAAATCATCTGACCACGGGGCTACACCAAGGCATCACGTCTCAGAACTAAGTATTAAAAAAGCTAGTATAATCGGCCAGACCTGAAACAACATCCTCGTGTCAAAACTCACAACCGAGACCTAGGTTAAATGACAACAACAAAGATTAACCGACTTCCAAAAAAAAAACAGTACCTACAAAGTGAAAAATAACTTTAATTTCGGAAGTCGGTGTCTTTGTATATGTATTTTAGCGTTTTCCACCGACTTCCGAAATTAAAGTTATTTTTCACTTTGTAGTGTTTTTTTTTTTTGGAAGTCGGTTTTTATATTTTGTAAAAATGTTTTTTATTTATCACTTTTTAGTTATGGTTACCTAACCCTTTCGAAAACGATCGTCTTACACGTCCACGTCCGTTCGCAGGTGGTTTTTTTTTATTTAAAAAATAATTTATTGTAAATTGTTTTTAAACCGCTCAACCGATTTCGATAATATTTATATGGGACTACCTCTGAAGTATGACCTACCACAAAAAATAATCATCAAATTCAATGCGAAAACGATGTGTGGGCACAGATCACTAAATAGTTAGTTCGTAAGTGTGGGCCCATAAAATTTGAGTGTTGCCCTCGGTTTCTCCAGGATCCATTCATCAGACCCTGACTTGGTGACTATGGGACCACTTCAGAAGTATCTCCTTTCGAACAAAAAAAGAATTTTGAACATCGGTCCACAATTAACTGTGTAATCGCGTAACAAACACACAAAAAAACATACCGTCGAATTGAGAACCTCCTCCTTTTTTGAAGTCGGTTAAAAATGGTTGAATACTCACAAGGTTCAGGTTTGATTCGACTCATAGAAAACCCATCGGGTTATTTGGACTGTCTGGTCATCCCAGAACTAGTCCCTCTCCCAAAACGTGTTCCTCGTTGTCACGCCATGAAGGGAAAACCTTTCATCATTTTGACAGGACCAACTCATCGACGTCCTTCGAGAATCCTCTTCCACAGACTAAATGGAATTCTCATCTATTTGTCATTTCGATTTTATAGACATTGTTTATCAATAGAATGTGGGAAATTATTCAAATAACAGTAATACACATATAATTAATTCGCATGACACAATTTCACCAAAACCATCAAGCCACGAGCTTGAGCAGACCCACGAAAGGTGTCGCTACTAGTTGCTTTAATTATTGATTTTTGCAACTTCACAGGGGGGATGAAAGTTTCATTATGTTTAACCTGGGGCGTCCAGTTTGGGTTAAATAGCCAAATGGCACAAACGGAACCCTGTTCTGTCTGTCTGCCTGTCCGTCCGTTTGAAATTCAAACAGCCATTTTACTCGGATACTATTGGCACTATATCGATGAAAATTTTAAAGAGAAGCCTTCTTCCCTTGAAATAACGTAAAACGGTAGGGGTGGCAACCTCCCCATAGACGTAACCGAGGGTTGAAATAAAAAAAACTCAATGGACATAAGCGTGTGTTGTATCGTTGGATCCCATAATTAAAAAGATGTTGATGTTTCTTAGTGACTTATTTATTTATGTCAATAGTTTGCGAGATATGGGCTCGTGGCTAAGTAATAAATAAAAGCCCCACGGGTCAATCGATCAGGTTAAGCTACGCTTGCCACGGTCGGTCCGTGGATGGGTGACCATCTTTACATACCGAGACCCCTCCGTGCCTCGAAAAGCACTTTAAGCTGTTTGTCCCGGCTGTCATTCGAGGAACTTTGGCAATCGTCACGGGTCGTCAGAAGCCCGAAAGTATGACAACCAGTCTTACAAAGGGGTATATTGTTACCCAGTAACTGGATTGTACAGGTCAGATAGGCAGTCGCGCCATGTAAAATACTGATATTCAGCTGCATCCAGTTAGACTGGAAGCCGACCCCAAAAATAGTTGGGAAAGGCAGATGATGTGAAAGCCAGCTAGGCAGTGTGGAAGCCTGTGGGGGTAACTCGAGTTGAGTGGAGAAGTCGGTGAGAGAGAGTAAGTCTAGTTGAGTAGAGAAGTCGGTGAGAGTAAGTCTAGTTGAGTAGAGAAGTCGGTGAGAGTAAGTCTAGTTGAGTAGAGAAGTCAGTGAGAGTAAGTCTAGTTGAGTAGAGAAGTCGGTGAGAGTAAGTCTAGTTGAGTAGAGAAGTCAGTGAGAGTAAGTCTAGTTGAGTAGAGAAGTCGGTGAGAGTAAGTCTAGTTGAGTAGAGAAGTCAGTGAGAGTAAGTCTAGTTGAGTAGAGAAGTTGGTGAGAGTAAGTCTAGTTGAGTAGAGAAGTCAGTGAGAGTAAGTCTAGTTGAGTATAGAAGTCGGTGAGAGTAAGTCTAGTTGAGTAGAGAAGTCAGTGAGAGTAAGTCTAGTTGAGTATAGAAGTCGGTGAGAGTAAGTCTAGTTGAGTAGAGATGTCAGTGAGAGTAAGTCTAGTTGAGTAGAGATGTCAGTGAGAGTAAGTCGTGCAGGGTAATTCTGAATGAGCTGCGAAGGATGTGGATGTGAGTCAGGTTGTTCAAATGAATAAAATACACTTTGTTTTTATTACATCAGAATTCTTCTTGATTCTTGAAATCTTGAATCATCAAACAGTAGGTACTCTTGAATGGTTGTTTGTTTCTTCAGTGGTTAAGACTGTGTGATGTCTGTCTGTCTGGCATCCAATTTATCGGTTAGTTAATCTTTCCTGGAACTTTTTCGGAGAATGGGAGCCCCTATTGGGCTCATAAGACTCAATTTACATTGCCGCGTAACCTAATGGAAGCGATTTTGTATAACAACATTGAGATAGTGAACTTTATGTCTATTGTGTAACGTACATACTAGACAAGAACTGCTAACCGCGGAGAATTCTTCTGAAGACGCGCGACCTGATCTTGGCTCAAATCTAGTTTGTACGTTACACAATTAAAATAAAGTAATTCAATGATGTACATTATCAGACACCCCTTTGGGTAATAGTGAATTTGAACCTGATAGTGGTTAAAACTAAGTGCCTTTTTAAAGGGAACTATATTTTCTATCACCAAAATTTATATTTGTCATCAAGTTGTATCACCTGATAAATAGATCTATCGCCACGAAATATTTTCGTTCTGAGATAAACAAAAATTGTTCCCAGGTTGATATCTCAGGATTTTAGGTGATTTATTGTGGAACTGATTTTGCATTGTTTGGTGACTACATTTTGGTGACAGATCTATTATTTGGAGGACAAACCCTATTATTTAAGAAACACAAAACTAATTAAATTGGTAATAGCTTAAATGATACCCGAGACAAATTACCAGGAGAAACTGGATGCAATCTGGACTTTAGGGCACCCCGACTCGGACAGGTTAGGTTAGAAGGGGATGGCGGGGTCGAGAGACCCCGCCATCCCCTTCGTGGTTATTTTTTTATAAACCACCCAGAAGTAGGAGCCCCGCGAAGCGGGGCTCCGTCGACCAAGCCCTACCGTCGACATATTATGTATATCAATCGATCCGTGGTGAATAAAAAAACTACTACTATTGCTGATCTCTTTAAATTAGTTTGCTTAAATACTTATTAGGACACACCTATTATAATACATACAAAAACATTTATTTGGTACTAGACCTTATATCTCAGGATTTTAGGTGATTTATTGTGGAACTGATTTTGCATTGTTTGGTGACTACATTTTGGTGACAGATCTACTATTTGGAGGACAAACCCTATTATTTAAGAAACACAAAACTAATTAAATTGGTAATAGCTTAAATGATACCCCTTTTTAAATGACAATCGATTCACCTGAACCATCATGCTGCTAACAGATTTTAATCAATATCTTGTTATTTGAAAGGCTAATGAGTATTCATATTTATAGGCTACTAACATTTACCAAGGCTGGAATCCGATTATAATCAAAATCAAGTTCAGAATGAGCTCTTTTTGAACGTCAAAATGTGATAAGACAGTCCCCGAAACACCCGCCCTTCACCACTTCCTAGTTGCTTTAGCTGGGAAGAAGTGGCGCAACAAACTGTCCAGTAGCACAGCTGTCTGTTCAGTTAGAAGAACTTGATTCTGTGATTCTTCTTGATTTTGTGTATGTAATGTAAGAGTATGTTCCGCGGCAATGTAAATTGAGCCTAAAGCCCCATTAACACGGTGCAAGTTTATTGCCTGGCACCGTCTGAACAACACGTACAATTGTTGCACGATACGGGCAAGTTAGTTGCCGTTCAAAACTGGTATAGATGCAGCACGTACAAAAAAGTCGCATTAAATTCTGGCATGAACATTTTCTATCAATCAAACATGAGCGAAAGAAACATGTTAAAAAAATTCTTAAGAAGGCATTCAATAAAATTGAATGAAATGTTTGGCAGCGCAAATACGGACAATCAAATGCTTGAATCAATTTTGCAAGGACATGCGAGTCCGAGTAGACGAGGCAAAACTTGCATGCAATAATTGCCTTGGTATAAACAGAAGCCCCATGCAATTCTTGAATGGCAATAATTGAACGTGCTTTATGGCATACGATTATTGCTCTTGAACGTTCCAGAAACTTGCACCGTGTAAATGGGGTCTAGGGCTCTTCGTCTTTGCTGTTTTCATTGTTCACTTTATAGAGGCATGTGGAACAGGGTGTAAAGTTCGCTCATACATCCATAGAAAAGGAGGATCCTCCGACCAGACGGGTGTTGTGTCTGGTGGGCAACTGCCCTACGATTGATGTAGAGCGTTGTATATACGCTAGTTGCGAGGTAAACTCTGCTTGCGCGATGCAGGATTTTGCGTGAAGTCAGGATGATGTGAGGTTCGCATGTGGCGTTGTACAAGCAGCCACAACCTCTTCGTCTTGCAAGAAATTTCTTCCAACATTTTCTCCTATTCTTCCGCTGAAAACAAAGAAACAGATCTTTCGACCCGTTTTCGACCACGTTTTTGACTTCCGTAAAGAAATACAGAACCATATTTATTTTTTGGCGGCAGCATCTTTTCTCTTTTTTACAAAAACAAACTGAAAACGATTCACAAGTCACTTTTTTCTTGTGTTACAATATAGCCGCCGTGATTGTAACTTAGAAAATATATTTTTTACCGCCAACTTATATCTTTTTAACGGCGCGACTTAATTTTTTGTAAATGTTCTTTTTTAAAAGTCTGTTTATTCATTATTAAATTAAACTAGTATGTACATTAATTTGCGACGCTCGTACCCTGGACTTTGTTATTGCTTAGCAAGTACGTTTTCCTTACGAAAGCATTTTGACCTCTTTAATTAATTAAAAAATACATTAATAACCAGTAAGTACTCCTAATTAATTTAATAAACATAATTAAAATCAAATATAGCCACTTAGAATTTAGACAATAATTAGCTTAAAACAATTTATTACCCCTAATTTCTTAAAAAGTATATCTGCTATCAAATCTCACCAGGTTCAAACGGGCATTTTTTTAACGCGACGTTTTTTTTAAGCGCACTGGATTGTCAACTCTCTGTGTTAAGAAGAGCATTGAGAATCCAGCGGGCAATAAAAAATCGCTCTCGTACCCGGGCTTACAAATTACTGTAATTTTAGTCAACCAATCTCAACAGCTTACATAAGATTCAACACCAGATATCTCAGACCAAATATTCAAACAATAATCAACCGTTATCTACTCTAAATAATTGTCAAAATTTCTTTCACAAATCCTGGTTCCTAATACAAATATTCTTTCCCTATTTTGGATCCAGAGCACGAGCGCACACGACTTAGATCTAAGAACAAACATTTTATTTACAAAAATATTAAAATAGAACGAAACATCTAGCGATAAACAGCTACGTCTAAACCTTGCCGCGCTTTCAAGCAACCGCTTTTTAGCTGAGCCATGGACTGGGATGATTGGCCATATAGAGTATCCCTTTAATTTAAATAAGAATTGGACATTTTACATTTCATTGTTATTGGTTTTTATTTTCATATCCAGCCTGATTACTCAAGACTAGTCTCAAGAGTGCAGGAGTAAAATTAACGTGATTACTTCATTGTACCAAGCCGCAGTTTATTTAAATTCTATTTGTAAAACCAAGCAACAGACCTTACGAGAATATTGCCGTAATCACTAAAGATTTGAGTTCTGATGTAGAATGTTGGTATTGGAGCTCAGAAGGATACCTAAAGCAGTTAGGAAGTGGATAAGCCTAGTTTGAATAACTGACATTTTTCATTTTAATTTTGAGACCCTACGTATTCTGCAGTTTTGTCTCTCTAGATACTACCACATATACGACCTTCCTATAAGTATATTTCAAATTGACTTATTTCATTATGGAACCTAGTTTGTTGAGGTTAATAAATGCCGTTAAAAAGTTAAGGATTACAGGAAGAAAAGTTTTTTTTTGTGCATAATCATTAATCAGCCTATAATGTCCCCACTGCTGGGACATCCTCTCTGTGAGGGCGAGTGCGGTTTGGTAGATGTCACAAGTCTAGGAATTTTTTTGGTTCTAGGACGTGCCGGTTTCATCACGATGTTTTCCTTCACAGTGTGCAGTGGTGATGAAATGATTTACAAAAGGTAAAACGCCTATCTGGGTTCGAACCCACGACCTACAACTCGTAAGTCGGGGCCGTTAACACTGGGCCACTACTTCTCTTCCTTGGAAGAATGAAACCGATATCCCCCACAGCTTTGTAGACCTTTATATCTGTTTTTATCTTTACGAAATGATTTACTAGTATTTTCTCACCGTCTGTCTGTATGTTTAGCTATATACAAAGTGGCGCGCACCTTATCACATTAAATTATACCATATATACTACATGGTATACTTAGACGATATACAAAATTTAAATGAAATCCATTTACTAAAATAATCTGCTGTTCCATACATTTTGTTACACGTAGCTCGACAAAATGTATGGAACAGCAGATTTTTTATTGTGAATGGATTTCATTCAAATTTTGTATATCGTCTAAGTATACCATGTAGTATACGTGGTATAATTTAATGTGATAAGGTGCGCGCCACTTTGCATTTTTTGTGTATTATGAATAAACGAAAACTCCAGCACCATCGACCAACATTAAATTGAAAAATTACCAATCTTCGTCGTGATGATGGCAATATTAAAATAAAAGTAAGCGTTTTAAAAGCGTAGTCCCCAGTCCATGACTCCACCTTACATCCATGCCTTCCGCAGAGCAAAAACATTACGTTAGTAAAACGAGACAAAAAATTAAAACGAACTTAATTAAAAACATATTTTGAAAAACATTGAAATATATTTTTAGACTTGAAATACCGATTTAGACGTTGCCAGTATCAAGTAGAGACCAAAATTTAGTAACAACTAATTACTTGAATGGTTGTTTATATGGTTCGAGCTTCTAAATTTTAGTAGCATTACTAATTACTGGAACAATCTTCAATACATATTCAATTGAAGTGTTCATTGTTTTTATACATTTCAATGCTTTTCAATAAATGTCAGACTTAAAATTAATATAATAATAAAAACTAAATCTATATAATTTATTAATAAAAAATTAGGAATATGTAACATTATTGAAGCCCCAATTTTCATTGGAATTTAAGGAGGATTCACTCTGTATCGTAAAGAAATGTTTCTTGTATATTGGTCTATCTAAATATGTATTATATATTTTAAACATGTTTATACGATAATATTATATAAGATAAATATATTTTCTTTCGTATCGATTCAACTATGTATATTTAGGCTAACCTCGATTCTTATACCATACATCAATTTCACGCGTTTTTTAAGTGAAAACTTCTATAGGAGCACTGAGCCGTCACGCTCGGGTCGGTGACGCTGAATCGGGTATACTCGGCTCCAGTCGGGCAATGACGCTGAATCGCGTATACTCGGCTCCAGTCGTAAGTTTTCACTTCTACCGTGAGGTCATAAATAAGCAAACACCCTCTTTTGTAATCAATATAACAACTGCCCTAAATATTATACAATTATCACTCCAATATCTATAGCATAACGCAACGACTTCTTTCGATACAGTGTGGGCCGTCCTTAACAAAAGCCTACATTCGTAAGGGTTATAGTTAACGAAAAATAAAACATTGAAATAATAAATGACTAAAAAAACTTCTTTAAGAAATACCGCTCCGCGGTCTTAGGAGACCTGGCGATCGTTTTATTATTTTCAAGTAAACAATTTTTATATTGAGTGTTTTTTTTTATCTCCCTATATTAACCGATTGTATTTTTAATACCAATAAAAGAGTGGTAGACCACTAGTCTTATCAAAGCGTATCGTGTTACCCAGAGATGTAGAGGTCAGATGGGCAGTCTCTTCATGTAATATACTGATATTTAGCTGCATCCGGTTAGACTGGAAGCCGACCCCAACATAGTTGGAAAAAGGCTAGGTAGATGATAACTAAACATGGTTTTCACTGACAGTTACTTAGTTTTCACTGACAGTTACCTAGTTTTCACTGACAGTTAATTATTTTCACTGACAGTTGCTTAGTTATCACTGACAGTTACTTAATTTTCACTGACAGTTACATAGTTATCACTGACAGTTACATAGTAATCAATGACATGGTTTTCGCTGACAGTTGGCAACTGACGTGTATTTCCGTAAAGGTAAAGACAGATATAAAGGTCTACCACAAAGCTGTGAATGATATCGCTTCGTCATTGCAAAAAAAATACGTAAAAAAAACTGCACATGCCTCGAGCAAGCATCGAACCTGCACACAAATCCACTGCAATAACTTCATTATTCCATATACAAAAAACACTCAATATAAAAATTATCATCAAAACATAAATAAAACTTTCACTAGGACTGCCTATAACTCCGCTGCTAATCCGATTTCATTATAACTAACTTCTGAAGCATACGTTTACGGTCAATATTCGTGTGCTCTCAATAGCAGTGTACAACATCTGTTTTAATGGTATTGTGGCTAAGCAATAACCACCGCACGGGTCGATCGATCAGGTTAAGCTACGCTTGCCGCGGTTGGTCCGATGGGTGACCATCTTTGAGACCCCTCCGTGCCTCGGAAAGCACGTTAAGCCGTTGGTCCCGGCTGGCATTCTTGGATCTTTGACAGTCGTTACGGGTCGTCAGAAGCTCTAAAGCCTGACCACCAGTCTTACCTAGAAAGGTAACGGTAACTGGGTTGTGGAGCTCAGATAGGCAGTCGCTCCACGTAAAATACTGGTATTCAGCTGCAACCGGTTAGACTGGAAGCCGACCCCAACACAGTTGGGAAAAGATTAGGCATATGATGTGTGCCAAACAAGCCAGCGACCCACCTGGTGGTTTCCGTCACCACCACCTATCTGCAATACCAGAAGGGTTGCAGTTGCATTGCCATCGCAGAGACAACGTAGAAATGTCCCATAATGCGTATTGTTTAATTCCACCATTTTTTAAACGAAACCAGTTCTGAATCAAATCAAGTTCTGAATCCAATCGAATCCTACATCGAATAGAAATCTCAATCGAACTCCTGCAAATCGAATCTGATTCTCGACAGAGCTTCTGAATCAAAACGAATTCTGAATTGAATCAATTTCTCATATAGAATTGAACTTTTAATCGAATCCAATTCGAATCGAATCAAGTTCTGAATCAAATCTAGTACAGAATCGAACTCTTAAATTGATATTGTGAACACACGATTAAAATGGCCTCTGCTATAGAGAAACCTGAGCGTGGCAAGAACTATTTTCCGCTCCCGCTCCGCTTTCTCCATTGCATACCCTTAAAGTAGCCTCAGAATAAAGCGATTCCATTACTATTAATGTATCTAATTGTCGACTAAATCTGGCTAAATTTGAACTTTATATCTCCGAGCCATTTTGACTGGAAGACTTTTATTTCTTAAAAGCGCTTTAGGAAGCCTATTTATTTCCTTAATTATTATTTTTTGGAGTATAATTTGTATAGTTTTTTTTACTGATTTTTCCTATGTTGTAAATAATGACTGCTGGCCTCCTCAAAAGTCCGTTTCAGACACTATCTTCATGGTCTTCACATGATCTGATCCAGACAATGTCTGGACTTTAAAAGAGACTTGCCCTCTAGAGTATGTGTAGTTGCTTCTTCTCAGAGTAGTCAGATGGGAAACACCACCCTCTTCTAGTTTAAAAGAATATTTTTGATGTGTAAAAGTGTTTGTACAAACCTAATCATAGCAATAAATATCATTATCATCCTAAATAGGATCCTCGGGTCAGGCAGTGTTTTTCTGTTTGGAGATTCCAAATATCAGCCCAGGGTCTCGATTTGTTCCCGGTTAATGGCCATAGACTCTGGCCAAATGTGGGTCAGCCTCAAAAACATGTCTACATCGACAAGAATTTATTGTCTAAAAACTTTGTTCTATAATTTGAACAGCTTAGCACACTTCAATCACAATCTCGACCATTTTGAATTATATTGCCAATCCAATGCTTTGTGTTCGAAAAATCTGTCTGCTCGACAACGTAAATAACGCAATCAATGTTGTCGAACTGTTAAAATGAGCCATTGCTAACGTTGGTGTGTATTACGCAATAGGGAATATGCATATTATTTAAATTTGGTTCAAATATTTTTATTCCGAATCTTTATTGGCCCGACATTTGAACCAACTCATTATTTTCGTAATTAATACCTTTTAATACTTAAAAATAATAAATACAAGTGCAAATTAAGCGAGGGAAATTCAAATTTGTAAAACGCAACACCATTGGTTAAAACAAAACGTGACGACAAAATACTACGTCAACAAGTTCGTATTGCTTACATTTGTATGGCATTGCAGGCTTTTGATTAGAAAATATAGTAATAACGTGTGTGTTGTGAATTCATTTATTGTATACTAGTGAGATTAGAAATCATTTAAGACAATGACTGAAAGTGGTTTTGTAAAAGCACAACCGGATAATCTGCCGAGAATAGATCCATTCATGATGTCGTCTTAATTTCTTTCAAATCCAAATTTTACATGCGCTGATGTAAAAGGAGTGAATGCTGCAAGGTAATTATTCTATAATAACACACTATGTACGTTATTTTAGCCATAAATACAATCCTAAATATATTGAGGAGTAAACATAACCTAATTATAATTTTTGATTCACAACAATGTAAAGAAGTTATTGCCATTCATCACTAATAAAGAAATGTATTATTGGTCGGTTATCCAAAGAGATGAAGTATCTGCAATAACCATTGCAGATACTGCATCTCTTTGGATAACCGTACACCATTCCTTACGTATTTTTGCACCTATCGGGACTGGAAAAACACTTTATCAGGTGCACTTCAGCTGATAGGTAGTGTTTCTGCATTCAGGCACAATGCAATACTTATAAATTAGCTTTTGAGCTTTTTTCACTGTGAAATAAGTTAAGAACGAGAACACCTGTAGTAAGCAATGGACTGGATTGTCATTGGACATATTATTTGACGTCATCAACAGAGCGCGCGAAAATGGCGGCGTTTAAACAGCTCGAAATTATTCTCTATTTTAAATATTTTTTTTAAACCTTATTACAGCATTTTTAAACAGTATTTATATTTTTTACTTTATTATAACAGTGTAAACAATGAATTAAAAATATAAAATAAATACATGCATATACCCACCCTATTACCCCGCAAAATCTATTGAGTAGTTTTTGCGTCTGGAACGGTATCGGACTCATTCCCATGGCTCGTAGCAATTACTTTTTTTTAATAATCAAAGTACAGTTTTGACTTGTCTACAATTTTATTGTATGTATATGATATTGTATCAAGGTGTAACCACAAACACTTATTTATTTATTCTTCAAAAAGATTACAGTCTAATACAGTCAAATAATGGACACAGTATTATGGAACACAAATTGTAAGACAATCCAATGAATTCTTGTCGATATTTGCATCATTTTGAGGCTGACTGTACTAAACATCTATGCCCACCTCTTCGGAGAATACAGTCATTATTTAAATTAGTGAAAATTCATTAAAAAAAAATCAGTAAAAACATATCATCAATCGCTTGTTTTTAAAATCTAATTGGTGTACGACGTTTTAAAGCAGCATTTTATTATTATTTACGTAAGTAGTCCAGTACCGGCATATTTTACGTTTTCATATTTCTTTATATATTAAAGTCATATGGACGCACCACAAGTTTAGGGGAATTTATCAGTGTAGTAATAAGACCAAGACCAAGAATGGCAAAAATGGGACTCACGCTTTTCAGAAAAAATATCAGATTTTATGTACGAATGTATTTCGGATATGCTCGGCTACTTTCAGACTGAAGCCCTTAACCAACGCCAAATATCCGAAATACGAGAGAATAAAACCTTTAACCAAACTCTTTATGTAAAATACTGGTATTGAGCTGCATCCGGTTAGAACGGAAGCTGACTCAACACATAGTTGGAAAAAGGCTAGGCAAATGATGGCTTAACATGGTTTCACTGAAAGTTCTTAGTTTTCACTGACAGTTACTTAGTTTTCACCGAAAGTTACATAGTTATCACAGACAGTTACATGGTTTTCGCTGACAGTTGGTAGCTCAAGTGTCAAAATGGCGTTCGTACATTCCTTTTCTTATTCCAATGTTTAGATTCAGAACCTAACCATAACTACTTGTAAAATTCTTTTAATTCACAATATTCGGTATCGGCTGTAACTGTAATTGTTGTCAAAAAGAAATTGTTCGTCGTTAATATATGTTACTGTTATTATCGTAAAATTTGTATTAGGTAGGGTAGTCAAGGGCAACATCATGGGGTAAGGGGGGGTTTAATTGTATATAGTGTCACAAAATGGTGACATAAAACTTATATTTTAGTTCGATGGTAGTAGAATTTAATAGTTAAAGAGAAACAAAAAGAAATAACATTCCGTTTAAAAGCGAAACCCCCAAACTGAGATATTTGACCGCGATCGGGGAGATTTACTTCTTTATTTGTGAGGCAAAGTAAATTTATTTGATAAAATTTGGCAAGGAGATATTGTCTCGGTACCACGTTCCCGTGGAATAATTATCGACATCAACGCGGGCGATGCCAAGGGCAGAAGGTAATAATTTATGTTTATTTTTATAAGTTACAAAATCGAAACCGAGCGTAGCATACGCCGCGAAGCGTACCAAAGCTGTAATAACTGTGAAGTGAGAGTGAACACGCTTCTTCTGGGTAAGCTCACTCCATCGTCGACTCTGTCTCTGTCACCACTGACCTAGACTACAGTCAAGAGCAAACCCATCTTAAAAAAAATCGCTTATTTTAAAAAACGGTTGAGGACTTTCACTTTTAAACGAAGTATGATAACTTTTTATGGTAAAGTAGAGTGTAGAAGCGAAACAAGGCGCAGCATACGCCCTGAGGCCGTAGACTACGCATTTAGAGCGATAGTTTCTCTGCTACACGAAGTATAATTTATATTTGAAGGTATAAAATCGGAACTGAGCATAGCATACGCTGTAAGCGTATTATACACTCCCGAAACTAAAACAATCGCTCATTTTATAAAACGCTTGAGTACGCATGGTAAAGAAGGGCGTACAAGCGCAATTAGTCGTATATTTCGCCTCAAAACTTCCTGAATGTGTTAAAAATCAGCAATTTTTTACACCTTCGAGAAGATTCGCTACTTAATATAATTTATATTTATAAGGGTTACTATGACTAAAATCCTGTGTCACAACAGCATGCAGAGCGCGTGCCTCGGCACTCGCTAGGCGTGTGAACGTCAACGTCTCCAGGAGCGGTCCTCGTCCGCGTCGTCCTCTTCCTCTTCGTCGAAACGTAGGAGAGTGTCCTCTGGGAGCTCTGCTGGCGTCTGTGGGGAGATGGAGAATTTTATGTTAGGGTTTGATTATGGAGAGATTATAGGGCAGGAGTCACCAAATGGCGGACCGCGGTCCGGTTCCGGGCCGCCGCACAGTGGTCCGGATTTTCAAAAAGGTGGACATAGGATCTAAAATGCATATTTTACTTAACAAAAAATTGTTGTGTATAGGAAATTTAACGCTGGATAACACCTATTACTACAATATTTCATAAAAATTGCTCCTACAAGTTAAAAAAAAATATGAAAAAAAAATGTATGGGAGAAAATCTATTTTATTTTTTTCTTCCGTTCAGTATCAAAGTATAGCAAGCAAACCTTATATTCTGGTAAGTGCTTGTTGTCCTTAATACGACGACATATAAATTGCTTGCGTATACCTGCGGCCTTGGCGACTACGATGCTTTAAAGTTTTCCATTTGATAGCCCAATTCTTGAGGAGGGTTATAGGCTACTTAACATCACGCTACGACCCTTAGGAACCGAGCAAAAAGAATAAAAGAAAGAAAAGTAAGCCCTTCAGACAGTATGGACGCGTCTTTTGTCAATTTTAAAAATGAATACCTCAACTATTCGTAAAAATAAAAGTGGATCAATCATTCGTAGCGGAGAAAGACGAGCAATTTAATGTTTTAAGTACTTTAAAAAAGCATGTGGGACTTAGACAATGTTATGGAACTCGTGGAAAAATTCTGACGATTCTGATAAAATTTTAAAATAATTACTTAATATTAATATTTGAATTTTGTGTAATAAAAAGTTTGCTTTAATATTAATGGTTTAATTTTTACCCCAGTACGAATACGCCTATAGCGGCATCTACATCGCTACATGCGAGCTGCGCGTCATACTGACGTCACACAAATCCTGCATCGCGCAAGCAGAGTTTACCGCGCGACTAGCATATATACAACGTCCCGACAACAATCGTCGAGCAGTTGCCCACCAGACACGACACCCGTCTGGTCGAAGGATCCTCCCTTTTCTATGGAGGTATGAGTGAACTGTACACCCCGTTCCTCTATACGCCTTTACTTTGCAGTTACACTGATGAGTCACTATTTCCTTAACGCGAATAGACTATAGTCCGTTATAAAAAGATGATATATTTACCATAGTAACCTCGTCCTTATCTTCCCGTGTGTCACCATTGAGCACGGGGCGGGCGTCGGGCGCGGGCCGGGGAGCACTGTTTGTACTCGCGTTCGTATTCGCCGTCCACGTTATCTGTTAACAAATACAAGCCGTTTATAAATTTTATTTCAAGTAAATTAGGTATGAGCGATTGATTATGGTTGTCAACAACCGCACGGGTCGATCGATCAAGGTTAAGCTATCTTTTCAATAAGTATTTTAAAAATCATCTAGTTTAAAAAGAAATATGATTGACGTGTAAGTGTTTGTACAAACCTAATTACAGAAATAAAATAATGAAAATATAAACAAATGGATCAGAAAACGTACCTCATACAAATTGAGTGATTTTATTACTTGTTTTGAATACAAAAAAATGTATACAGAGTTGATAAGACAGAGGGGCTTTCCTTTAAACTGCCTATACTAGGTCCCTTTTTCAAGCTCTGTACCAAAAATCAATTAAATAGGAACAGTAGTTTAGTCGCAAATGATTTTTTAATTTTTTGTCCCGTTTGAACACGATGTATCTTTCCTAACGGCTGATTATGTCTATACGCATAGGTCACGCACCTTAAAACGATAAATCTGAGTATAACCTACGATGCGTTGTTACCGCTCTGACGCAAGTCACAAATACAACCAAATATTTTCGCTAAAAAGATGGCAATAAATACACACACACTTGCACTTTCCTTACAAAGGGTGGTTGCGTTTTACTCAGATTTGTAAGCTATTTAGTTTGTTTGAAAAACAATTTTTCTTAATTTTGGTGTTTTTTATCTTTACACCGTATTGAATTAATACTAAACACGTATAGTATACGTAGTGTAATTTAATGCCCCTCTGTCATAACAACTCTGTATAATAAAAAAAAAAGATGGCATTGAAATTAATTAAAATTATTTTGTCACTGTTGTCCACCTGTTCCATCAATATTCGATTGGTAGATTCATGGGAACTGAGAAATAGAACCCGTGATACCACTAATACATCGTTGTATGGATTTGAGGACCTGGGGGTGTCGCGGGTCCAAATTCCAGTTCCCGTGGCACCTCCAGGGATGCCTTGGGTCCGGAATGATTTTCTTTGATGATTTTTAATTACAATTTAATAACGTTATTCAAACAGTAATTATTGGAAAAAGTGTTGAAATATACAACCAATGAAACCTTCTGAATACAGATGAATATGTTACTAATTCCTTTTACAGGGTAAGTGTGTAGGAATGTAACATAAAAAGGGTTTCTTTGAACAGATCATACGCTTGCCGAGGTCGGTCCGTAGATGGATGGTCGGTCGTATGGATACCCCCGCCCCGTAGTAGTCCCGGCTGTAATTCTAGGATTTTAACAGTCGTTACGGGTAGTTAGAAGCTCGAAAGTCTGACAGCGAGACTTACCAAGAGATATCGTGTCACCCAGTGGCTTGTGGCTAAGTAACGGGTAGATCGATCAGGATAAGCTACGCTTTCCGCGGTTAGCCCGTGGATGGGAGACAATCTTTACATACCGAGACCCCTCCGTGTCTCGGAAATCACGTTAAGCCGTTGGTCCCGGCTGTCATTCGTGGATCTTTAACAGTTGTTACGGGCCGTCAAAAGCTCGAATCTCACAACCAGTCTTACCAAAGGGTATCGTATTACCATGAAACTGGGTTGTGGAGGTGAGATAGGCAGTCGCACCATGTAAAATACTGGTATTCAGCTGCATCCGGTTAGACTGGAAGTCGACCCCAACAATTTGCCCACCCCGTGATCTCTTTGAGAGCAATTGCAATCATTTTAATGAATATATTAATTATTTTATATTGTATGAAGATAGGAAGGTAAAATGTAATTACACATATACAAGGTGTTGTTTTGCATCCTCGTCAAATTTCAGGAGGCTGTTATGAAAGACATAAATAATCAAATAAAATTACGATCCTGCTCAATAATTAATACATACTTGTTTTTTTAGGTATTTAAGTTTGACAGTAGATAGATAGATAATACGGGCTGGTGTCCGCAACTCCACGACAATGCGCGTATTTTGCGTACGGATGTTTGACAGTATTTCAGAATACTCCACTTTCAAAGAACAAAATCGCCCTGTTGCGTATGCGGTAGGCAGTGTCGTACGACTATGTCGCTGTGTGCGTGCGTTACAGTTACAGCGCAGTTACAGGGCGGTATCACACGGGCCCTACACATGCCGATTTCCGAAAAATACAAAAAATAAAAATAAATACTTACTTATTTTATTATTGATTCGTGTCGAGAATCATTAGCATAGTTACCTCCTCGAATTTGACGAGGATGCAAAACAACACCGTGTATCATATTATACTTAGTAAGCAATATTCTTGAGAAGATCGACTCGATTCTTCAGATGTTCTAATCACTCACTTTTGCTCGGGAAAACAACGTGACTTTTCTTTGTCCGTGAAGTTGACAAAGCTTAATTTTGTTTATTTCTATTCGGTTAAAACATGAGTTCTTAACGGACTTAAAAAAAATTGCTTCTTTATTCATCCCCATATTTGTAAATTCTCAATTTTCTTAAAAGTGAACAAATCAGTTTTAATAATTCTTTCGATAACGTAATCTAAATACTTTCAGGAAGGCTTTAGTATACAATAAATTAGGTTATTGTTAGCAGAACTAGTTCAATTATTCTGTTTCTAATCGAAGAGCACCGGGTGGATTGATTTTTTTCTAGGCAGTTTCTTTTTTTTTAACGTTTGGTTTGGTGCGTTTACAAACATTTAAACTCACATACACAAACAGCCAGACCCGGAACCACTACATGCAGGTCATACAAATATTTGTTCCGTGCGAGAATTGAACTCGCGACACGCAGCGCAGGAGTCAATCACTTAACCACTGCGCCAACCGTGTCGTCGTGTCGATATCTATGTGCAAGCAACTCACCGATAGCGTCCTGTCGTTATAATGCTTGCCGTTAGCAGCTGCGTGTTCTGCGTGCAGCCTACACTTGTACTGCAGGACTAGCTGCGGCACTGATAGTTCCACTTCTTTGCTTATTACTTCGCCGTATTGCTGGAACAAAATAATATTTTTATTGTAGAGCCACACACACTGACCTACACTGTCTTCTCATACCTAATAGTAATGTGAAAACATTGTACAAGCCAATTATTTTAAAAAGAGTAACCATGGAGTGCCTTGCCGGTTCTTCTCCATAGAAATGAACCAATTGGAACCGTGCACTTAGCTTCTTAAGTTTTTTAGGTTTGTAGCATACCGCATGTAGCATAATAATAATCAGCCTATAATGTACCCGCTGCTGGGACACAGGCCTTCTCTCTGTGAAAGGGAGTGGGCCGTAATCCGCCAAGTGGGGCAAGTGCAGGTTGGTGAACGTCACATGTCTTCGAATGTATGGTTCTAGGACATGCCGGTTTCCTCACGACGTGTTCCTTCACCGTTTTGAGAGCAGTGGTGATGAAATCATTTACACAAAAGAGAACGCTGGAATGGGTTCGAACCTACGACCTACGACTCGTCAGTCGCGGCCGTAACCACTGGGGGCCACCGTAGATTTATATGAAATAAAGTATTTTGAATTCGAATATGATTCCTATTTCTGCTGCCAAGCATTAGAAGCGCGCGCAGCCGGTGGCCTACCGACTGGTTCACGCTGAACATGTTAGTTGTGATGCCGCCTCGGGTGAAGCGGGTGTGTGTGTGTATATGTGTGTGCGTGTGTATGCGTGTGTTGTGTATGCGTGTGTATGTGCATATGTGTGTGTGTGTATGCGTGCATGCGTGTGTGTGTGTGTGTGTGTGTGCATGGGTGTGCGTGTGTGTGTGTGTGTGTGTGCATGGGTGTGCATGTGTGTGTGTGTGTGTGTGTGCATGTATGTGTGTGTGTGTGTGTGTGTGTGTGTGCCTATGTGTGTGTGTGTGTGTGTGTGTGTGCATGTGTGTGTGTGTGCATGTGTGTGTGTGTTTTGGTATATATGTGTAGACACTAAGTATATACAGTAACTCACAGAGAAGTGCGCGAGCAGTGCGTCCAGCTCGTCCGCCTCGAATCCTGAGATGAGAAGCGCGCGCGGCCGGTGGTCTACAGACTGGTTTACGCTGAACATATTGGTTGTGATTCCGCCTCGGGTGAAGCGGGTTGGTGTGTTGAATCTACCTCCCCTGTGGATATGAGAGAGCAGAGTAAGATGGTTGTTTCATAGGTTTTTGAATGGTTAAAAAGGGAACAAACACGTCGGTTTCTGAAAGCCTTCAGAACTTAGTTAAGTCTCAGTAAGTCAATCAAAATCAAAGTCATTTATTCGAATTAGGCTGAGTATCAGCACTATTTGAACGTGAATATACATAAGACGCGCGACCTTCACCACTTCCTAGTGCTGTAGCTGGGCAGAAGTGGCGCAACAAACAGTCCAGCAGCACAACTGTCGGTTAAGTTAGAAGAACTTGATTCTAGTAAGTCAGTGTTTAAATCTTCGATCAGATTTTTTGTAACCAGAGGTGTTTGCAGGAGACCACTAAACTTATTTCTCATTCCAAGTAGGTAGATTTGCCCCGTTTCGTGTGTTTATGAAATGGCTCAAAAACTAATGATTTAGATGTATTTTTTAAATATTGCTTAATCACATTTAATGTTAACAAGATGCAGCTGATTACCAGTATTAGTACATTGTGCATTTAGGATTCCTGTTAAAGCATTTGACCCACAAAGCCATGTGTGTAATTTAGTTTCGAGCCAGGAATCACACCCGGATCACATCAGACAAACACACCATAAAGCATTAAAAAAACTTTCTAAAATAAAATGAGGAGGTGGCGAACAAAACCGGATTAGTCCACGAAAATAAATTTTACACGGTAGCTAAAAAACTAATATCAGTATATGAAGGAGACTAATAGTATTACATTGCATTAGGATATGTCGGTGGATTAGTTCTATTATTGCATGAGGTACCTATTTTTAATTTACTTCTATATTCTGGAACTTATTCAAGAAATAAAAATGGACTAAACCGGTTTTGTTTGAAAAAGGTGGACTTTGGTGTGGTGGTGGTGGTGTTTCGTTTTTGTTAGACATTTCCTGTTTTGATTGAAAATGTGTTGATGAAATAAATACATTACAGGACAAGTTCGCTTTAGAATGAAAAAATATATTTTTTTAAAATCTTTGTGTTGGATATTGGACTAGTCCGGTTTTGTATGAAAATTTAGTTTTTAAGCCTTTTTTAGCCTACTTCTAGCCGGTTTTGGGTGAAAATATTAACAGGGATCGACGAAACTAGGTCAAGACATCACGATTCGAAAAAAAAACATCTTTTGAATAGTAGTGGACAAGTCCGGTTCTGTTCGCCAGCTCCTCAAATATCTATCATCTCACCTAATTTTCCTCTTCACAATACGATAGCTTGAAAAGTTAATAACAACATTATTAACAATGAGTTTAAACCACCAGGTTTAAGTTCAATAAATTAATACCTTGTTTCATAAGGGTCAGCAGCGCAGACAGAGCCTCAATATATCAATGAAAATGCTTGAGTAGCTTTTCGTTGATACATTGAGAATGAACTAAATAAAAACCAAAATAGAGTTCAAAATGGCATGAAATTCCTGAATTGACAAAATTATTATTATTGTGATTGAACAATAGAAAATACATTTTATTTAACCCAGGATTACACAGTTTAATATGTAACAATACTGTAGAGTTTAAAAACTATTTTTTTTACTAAGTTCTTTACATTTACTTTTCATAAAAGATAGCTTGATCTCTGCGACAGCTGCAAGTACGCCTATGAAGTCCTGAATTTCATAATAATACAGACAGTACCTGTCAATGTCATACTTTATGGGCAACTGACCTAATTAGTGATGGGCGATGAATCATCGTGACCACAGACTATAAACTATCGATATTTTAAATAAAACTTAATTTAAAATGAATTTATCTTTTAATTTTATTGTATATTTTAATATCATAACATTATTTACATTTGTACATAATTGATCTAAAATAATAGTGTGTAACTAAAATCCAATAATCTCACCTACTTTTGTAACTTTCCATCGGTCAACATCCCATCCTTGGGTTTCGAAAGAAGACACGCCGCGTTTGGCTCAAAGGCCTTGTTACCAGGCCATAAACTCAAAAAAGACACTAAATATATTAAACCCAATTACATGTTATATTAGCATCGATAATAGTAAGAAACGTCGATAATTTCTATCGACAATTTGTTATATCCTGACAACCCTAGGAATGTCAGTTTGACATTATGTCGCAGAGATCGAGCTATCTTTTGTGTAGTATAGTTTCTGTTGTCAGCCACTAAGTGACAGTTATCGTAAAGTTACCTTGTATGTGGCCTCCTCATCATGTTATGCGAGGGGTACTGAATGGACATATGTCGTCGAAGCTCCACGATCCTCTTCGTAAGGTCTGTGACGTCCTGGCCTTCCTGTTGAGGACAAATTAAAAACAATTGAAACATAACGTAACAAAACAGCACGCCTTGTTCCCCCGAAGGGTTCGGCAGACGTGTACCTATAGTACTCCCACATTTTGCCAGTTATGTTGTAAGTCCCGTGTAACAGGGGGCGAGCGTACTGCCATCAACCGGGCACAAATACAGTCTCCGGGCTGCGACTGAGGAATTCCAGAAAGGAAAACCTAATAAACCACTTTGCGCGACCTGGGAATCGAACCCAGGACCTCGTGCTCAGCAGCGACCTCTAGACCAACTAGGCAGTACAATATACAGGGTTATTGGTAAAACACCATCAACCTCTTAAGGGGTCATTGTAAACAACTTTTACTATGGGACCAAATAAGAAATCGCAAAAAAAAATCTGCTGGTGCCTACATTTTGACGACTTCTGCGAACATAAATAAGACAGCAGTTTTTTTTTTGTACAATGACCGCTTAAGAGGTTGATGGTGTTTTACCAATAACCCTGTATAACTGAAATATAATCTATTAAATAACTATTAGCATAAGCAAGATCTAATATCTGTGTATAGCGGTCCCATATCTGGGACACAGGTCTCTTCTCTGTGAGAGAGCGGGTTGGTACATGTCACATGTCTTGAGTGTTTTTGGGTCACACGCATGCCCGTGTCCTTACGATGTTTTCCATTACCGTTTTGAAATAACGATTGGATAACCTTAAGCGTCGTTGTGTTCGACTACAGATCAAATTAAATAAAGGGCGACTGTGTCGTGACATTTTTATTGTAAGATGGCTGTCGGTTGAGAAATGGGTTCGTAATGACAGAGAAGAGAGAAAAAAATACAAGAGCACTGTAAGGTCCGTTATACACGACACGGTTTCTTTACGGTACGGCGTGCTAGCCGCACTGCAGAATAATCGTGCGAGCTTGTCAACAAGCATCCATGGTGATCCAAACAACACTGACACCGTGCCTACACACGGGGAATAATACGTAGTTTTTCACGACGAGAAAAACGTGTGTTTACAAC
Organism: Brachylomia viminalis; assembly: GCA_937001585.2. Taxonomy (NCBI): domain Eukaryota; kingdom Metazoa; phylum Arthropoda; class Insecta; order Lepidoptera; family Noctuidae; genus Brachylomia; species Brachylomia viminalis. The sequence continues at coordinate 11,067,565 of OW443320.2, read as the reverse complement.
GGGTCTAATATTATCGAAAAACTCAAATTTACTTCAATTAAACAAATTACAGGCACTTTTGAATTTTGAAGGGGTCGGTCAGACACAAAAACGAAGCTAGTTGCCTATTCCAAAGCGTAGTAGGTGCCTATGGAGAAGAACGGGCTAGAAATTCTGACTGCCGATCCTACTATTACATTTTAAATTAGTATTTAAGCTCTGATTAAATAAAATAGCAATTTAGAACAGGACGACTACTGACTTCACGAATCATGGAGGGTATGAGGATTACCAAACATTAAATAAATAAGTGGTAACAACTATACAAGGTGATTTTTAATTCACTGTTAACCTTTCAGGGCGTGACAGTACTCGTGATTATGCGCAACTTTTACTATGAGACCAAATATGAAATGTCGAAAAAAATATCAGCTGTTTCATACAAAAATGCAATATTACATCTGGAGAGGATTTTATATATGAATTCATCTTACGGCTGAGCCTATTGAGAGACGAGTATACTCCTATATTTGTGTTGGATGCTTTAGTGTGGAGTAAATGGGTAATGGGATATCTGGGATGTATCTGATTCTTCTTCCCAGCTAAAGCACTAGGAAGTGGTGAAGGGCGGGCGTTTTGGGGGGACTGTCTTATGTGATTTCGACGTTCAAAAAGTGCTGATTCTCAGCCCAGTTTGAATAAATGACTTTTGATTTTGTACAGAACGCGTGGCTGACGGCTTCGTAAAGTGATTTTTATACATCCTGCAGGTTAAAAGATTGATTTCCCACATACCTGTTGCTTAGTGAACAGATCCAGCTCAGCATCCAGGATCTCCTTCTGCGCTTCTTCCTTAGTCTTCGGTTTATTCGCCTGCTAACAAACGTAATTGAAGCCCAGTTAAAGCTATGTACAAGGCTTTGAGTTTATGAAACATTTATATAATGGTTGTGACAGATAGATATTTAACAAACAACTCAGACGAAGGAATTTTTTGATAACATTGAATAATGGACTTGTATAAAGTATATATTTAATATAAAGTACAAATGAGCCCGGCCGAGGGTACACGAAAAGTCCTTTTGTGCCAGCGTCGATGTTTGTACAACTTTGCACCTAATGAAACTGATAATTAAGTGTAAAATTCTATGTCATCAAAACATCCTCTGCTCTGCGCTCCTTACTGAGAGTCCTTTAGCTTTATGAATAGTGGACGAGACGCTTATAATTATACAACCCCTCCAAATGAGATAATATGCTTGTGATAATACGTTTCCACAATTGATGGACCAGTCGAGTGAAAGAAAATGGCGATGAGATGGCGACATGAACATTTTACCAATTTGCTTGTCACATTATACCTATAATCATTTTAGAAGACACTGCAGTCACTCCGCGTCAATGTGATTCTAAAGGCTCATTTACACGGAGTTTCTCGCCCCTTTTCGTGGAACAAGAAGTTTGTCAACTCGTATTATGAGGCGAGAAACTCTTCGTGTAAACTACCCACATCAAAATTTTGTTCGGAGTTTCATTGAAGTCCATACCACATAAAAGATTAAGGTGAATCCTCAGTTGTAGCCCGCCAGATTCAAAATATCTTTGGTTTTTTGCAAATTGCAGGAAATTTGTTCCACCTAAGAATTTTCATATGAAATATTTTGAAAAATTCTGAGGTGGAACAAATTTGCAATGTTTGACGATTGGTATGAAATTGATGATTATTGTTCAGTAAATATATAATTCCTACAGTCGCGAATCCCATTTTTAGCAACATACGACGTAACTAAGCGCTGAAATTTGCAAAAACCAAGGAAAATTTTTAAATTTGGCGGGCTACATCTTAGTATTCACCATAATGAATTTTCTTTGCTGTCATTTATACAGCGGCTTTTTAAAAGCTCCTTTACTTTATCTAAGTAAAGGAGCTTTTAAAAAGCCGCAGAAAGCGTGACGATAGTACAGTTATTTCTTCAAGCTCTTCAATAGGCCCGTTTTATTCAATAAAGTCAATTTTCTATGATGTAAGCTAAATACAATTACCAAAGCCATGATTAGTTATCACAAAAATACACACTTCTATTATTAGATGAACACTAACTTACACAACTTTTATACATGAACACACGGACAAAACCAATTACGTGTGAATACAGATGGATTGCAACACAAATGCAACATTCAGACGATATTTTACTGCATGGCAACGGCGATTGACTGATAACCGAGCAGATTATTTAATTTCGCGACCGCTCGTCAATCATTTTAATTTAGACCTTATATCCATAACTGCTCGAGGGGCTCGTGGCTAAGTACTAACAGCCGCACGGGTCAATCGATCAGGTTCAGCTACACTTGCCGCGGTTGGTCCTTGGATGGATGACCATCTTTACATGCCGAGACTCCTCCGTGCCTCGGAAAGTACGTTAAGTCGTTGGTCCCGGCTGTCATTCGTGGATCTTTGACAGTCGTTGCGGGTCGTCAGAAGCCCGACAGTCTGACAACCAGTCTTACCAAGGGGTATCGTATTACCCAGTTATTTATTAGGTTGTGGAGGTCAGATAGGCAGTCGCTCCATGTAAAATACTGGTATTCACTGGATGCATGATGATCCATGAATGCTCGAAAGTCAGATAACCAGTAAAGGGTAACGTGTTACTGGGTAACTGTAATGTAGAGGTCAGATAGGCAATCGCTCCATGTAAAATGTCTTTTAAAAGTCATCGTTTATAATGTGAAGAAAAAAAAACAAAGCAGCATATTTTTTTTTTGTCTAAACCAAAATTAGCGACAAGGATTTTTTTTTGGAATTGTTCCGGTGTGTGTCTGTCTGTCTGTTTGTCTTTCGGTTTGTTTGTGTCTGTTACGGTACCTAGGAGATGCCATGAAACACTAATTAATACCACATAAGAACAACTTGCGCTTGGCTTGGCTTATAGTTTGGTTTTTTCTTTTATAATTTAGTTTGTGCACTTCCTGTATGAGTCACAATAAACACTTTTTCTTTCTTTCTTTCTTTTTTTGCATGTTTTTAGGTAAGTGTGCAGTAAAATCTATTTCTCAATTCAAGTATCGATTTAAACAGCATTTTTATCGATTTAAACAGCACCTTTCCTCTTAACTGTGAGAATTTATATATTTTTATTTATTTATGTTTATTTATTTTTTAGTAATATGTATTTATTTAAGTTTTTTTTTTGCATTATAATTACGTAGGTGTATTTAATATTCTAGTTTAAGTTATCACAAAATCAAATTCTTCTCTTCTTGTTCTCATACACTATTGTCTACATTTATTTTTCCTATAGCTCCTTTCGCGGGTCTGCTGTAAGAAATTTCGTAAGAAATAAGCAGTACCTTTGTACTCAATTCTAATATGTCATATCTGTATCTGTTTTACTGTGTGTACGCACGGCTACAGATCAAGCTACACATTTCCAGTATAAGCTGATCTCGCATTGTATAGGTTTACGTTGCAATGAGAGGTCAGTGTAAACTAGCAATGTATAGCTTGATGTGTAGCCGTGTACATAAATAATAAAATAAATAAAAATAACAGTCCATCCATATCCACACTTATCTCCTATGTTATTTACATAAAATTATATAATAGAAATCTGGCATTATTTTCCAACAATAGCTCAATCACACTATTAGTTTCTATACAATGACCAATTAGGAACTAACACATTTTAATGAAATTAATTATCTACAATAATTTGTGAGTTTTGTGACTATAAAATGACAAATAGAACGAGTTGCGATACGCATGCGTGATCCTATTTTAATTCAAGTTCATTACGCTATATTACGAATAGGGGGTTAACAGAATGGTCACTTTCTTATACAGGGTGGACGGAACATCAGACATTTTTCGTATGTTATAAAAAAACAGCTCTGTCCTACACGGTCAAAATGTAAGGAACAACATTCAAACTCAAACTCAAAGCATTTTTTTCAATTAAACCATTTACAGGCACTTTTGAATTGTCAAGTGGTCAGTCAGTCAGAAATATGAAGCATTTTTTTTTTTTGTAACCGACGAAAAACTTCCAACGCAGGGGGCGGGTTCAGAATTCTGTACTAAATCCATGATAATGGGTTGCGGTTTTACGTAGTTTTCAAATTCAGGAACTTTCGGTCACCTGTAGGCCAATTCTCGTCCTTAAAAAACGTTCAAATTCAAGTCGCAATCTCATCTCAGCGACAATCAATGTCAAAAACCTGTCAAAAATGTATGTAAATTGATTGTAATTATGACAGATTGAGGCTGAGATTAGAATGCGAACGGTCTTAAAAATACGGGAATTGCCCCTCAGTTCAATGTTTCAAATTTTATGCTATGGTGACTTAATTATGCACGGAATGACTGTATTGTTCGTTTTCGTTTCTAGCTGTTCTTTACAACACGAATATACTGAAATTTACCTCTTTGCGGGCAACTCTGAAGAGCAAGCCACACTGGGAACGAAGCTAATTTCATTTGGCTTCACTCATGTTGGTACCGCGTGTTTGCATACTTCAGTTCACACCGAAAACTGAACCGAAGTATGAAGACGCGGTAGCTACATGAGCGAAGGATCTTCTCTGCGTTCCCAGTGTGGTCTGCGCTTTAGTTATTTTTTTAGATCCATAGTTAACTCAACAATTAGTTAAAAATAGTAACTAATGGTTCAATTTTGACAAATTGTTTTTTTTTTAAGATAATAAATACAGGGTGTTACTTAATTCTAAACTCGCTAAACGTTTACGTCTGATGGCGAGAGACGCTCTTTTTCATAACAATGCACCACCTTACGTACATACCTAGTACTTATATATTATACTGTTATAGTTTATCTTGTACAAAGATCAACACATTTGCCAAAATCTAACCATAGATACTATTTTTAACTAATGGTTGAGTTAACTACGGATCATAAAACCGGCCAGTTGGAAGCGCCAGGTGGCCCGCAAAATTCAAATTTTCTTACGTTTTTTGCAATTTGCAGTTCAGTGTCAAATTGTATGTTGAACAAATTATGATTAGCATCCGTAACAAGTATGTACATATTTACATAATTATAATCATTAATGTCATCAATACAACCCTCAAGTTTATACACGGTGACATTTGAATCACAGTTTTGCTAGAACAAACGTTGTTCAGACCATTGTCTACAACCATTATATAGCATCCAACAGAAAAAAAACGTCATTGGTTTTAAAAAAAAAACACAAAAAAAGCAATGTTAAAAATGTCGGGATTATCGTTACGGTCTACAACACAGACACTGCGGCTGCGACGCACTGCGCTCGCGTCTTGAATGCAATATCGCTACCGTGATGAGTACTTTGAAGTTACGGTTAGTGTTTCAAACGTTTGAGCAACATAAGACTAATTTGAGAACTCCTAGATTAGATTGTTTTAATAACATATTTGATGCTGTAGAATGGTAGTAGACCATGGTCTAAACAACGTTTGTTCTAGCAAAACTGTGATTCAAATGTCACCCCGTGTATAATACAACAAATGAATGAATGACAATTTCATAAAATATCAATCAATAGGATAATATGAACTTAGAGGGTTGTATTGACGATTATAATTATTCAGTAAATACGTTCTTTTTACGGTCGCGAATCATATTTTGTTCAACAAACAAACTGACAACGACCTGCATATTGAAAAAAAAAACGTAAGAAAATTTGAATTTCGCTGGCTACCTGTCGCTTCCTCCTTAAAATGCTTGATTGCTTGAAAGTATTTTGTAAGGTTTAATAAATTAAAAAATATTGGTACAGATGCAAACCAAAAAACGGACATGCTTTTTGTTGAATATATAAACATTCCAGTGTAAACAATAGTGCGTCAATTAATATCATTATTATGAATTCAATAAATAAAAAAATTAAAGGCCACTCTAGCAAAGAAGAATTCTTGCTTCTTTGCGCCTACCGTGTCCCTAATAAGTCAGGGCGTAGATCAAACACTATACATTTATCGAAGTATTTACAGGGTTAAATTAAATTAGCTAGCGAAACTCTGCAGACGTGATGGGTATCAAAATCTAAGCACGATAAAATAAAATGATTCGATGTTTTTTTTTTTGGGTCAACGACCGCTGGTAGTTTTGATACTTGAAGTGTGAGTTGAGAAAATCTATTTTCTTTTGCTTTATTGTGTTAATCGAAACCGTGTAGAATCGAAAAGAAATAACTTATTTTTTCAACTGATATTTCAAGTGACTACACTAAGTGCAGTCGATGACCCCAAATAAAAAACACAAATTAATTTATTTTTTGTTTTATCATGTTTATATCATAATTATTTGTCTAGCCTTTTCCCAACCATGTTGGGGTTTGCTTCCAATCTAGGCTCCTGGCTTCCAATCTAGGTATCTGGCTTCCACAACCCAGTTACTGGGTAATACGATACCCCTTGGTAAGACTGGTTGTCAGACTTTCGGGCTTCTGACGACCCAGGACCAACGGCTTAACGTGCTTTCCGAGGCACGGAGAGGTCTTGGTATGTAAAGATGGTCACCCATCCACGGACCAACCGCGGCAAGCGTAGCTTAACCTTATCGATTGACCCATGCGGCTGTTATGACTTAGCCACAAGCTCCTCCTATTTAGATAGCGGTAAACTAATTTAATTTGACCCTGTATATTTAACTTGCAGAGACAAACGTTAACATAACATAACATCACGCCAGTAATCAACGAAGGGTAAGGCAGACAAAAAAAATATGTACGGAAGAAGATGAGAGTTTGCGAATGAGATTGGTTATGTATGAAGAAATGAAAATCAAGATGCAACTCATACACAAACGCAGAGTATGTTCCATATGAATGTTTAATACGTTTATAATAAGAGCCATTTTACATTGCAGATTGTTAATTGGTCGGCAATTGACCGATTTAAAATCGACAATGTGCGATGGTGCTTTTAAATATTTCAGCTAAAATCCTAAGGATGTATGGGTCAGTATTTAAAATTTGTCTTTATTTTTATATAAAAAATGTGCAATTTCGCGCAATCAACGTAATATTTGAGTCATTTATGATTGGCATCTTATTTGTTACTTTAACCAAATCATTTAAGTCTGAGCAAGAACAGGCCTCAATCCTGTCCTGGTCAGGATTTGAAGATCCTTACATTTGATAAATGTTAAACTAAAATGATTTTTAACAACTGTCGTATATCAGAAATTGGGCTAGACAGAAATCTTTGTTTATTTGTGGAAGCAACAACATTTTTTTTTTTTATCCAACCTGTAATTTAAGCTTGATTTACCTTCCAATGTGATTAAATTGTATATGGCAATACCATAAATTGAAGCAATTATAGAAATCACAACAGTCAGTCAGTCGCAAGTCATTTTTTGCTTCAATTTTATCGTATGCAAGCTTGCGTGGTGTTTAAGGCTTTGGGTAAGATGATCATACAGTCTCTCTTGAATTTATTCTTATATTATAATAATCTTTGAGGACCATGTAGATTTGTGTCTGAAATGGTCTTTAAAGGAAAGAACCACACAGATTGAGTGGACCTGTCCAGTCAGTGCACGCATTTGTCAGTAACCGTGCAGCTCAACTCAGATTTCGAAGAATCAAACTACTTTCGGACGGGCCCGTTACTTCGTTGACGGACTTAGGAAGTAGGCCCCCAGGTGAAGCAGCACCTTTACTTAAAACAAACCAATACCAACAACCAATACCAATACCTACATAATTATTGTATGCCTATTAGGCAGGACATATTGATACTTCAATATATTGTTAAGACCTGTACCTTACATATGCCCACAATAAAGATACTTTGATTTTGACTTTGACTTTATCAGTAGTCAGTCACAACATTGTTTACCAAATCATTTTCTACGATTTTTTAGCTGAATATTTAAATAAACGCGTTACAAATAATGCACGGCATGCGACACGCAACTGCTAATACCTGCGCTAGCTGCAGACGGGACATATTCCTCGCAACCGACTCGTCCTGTCGTGTTACAATAGTGTTATTGGCATATTTGACAATATAGGAACAATTTTGTATAGCGGTGTGTTGATAACCAATCATAATTTGGTCTGACTGTAAGATACCCACTTTATAATTTTCAATTTGTGCGACAGAACGTCATTCGTTATTTTGTAGCGCAACTGTTGAGCGATTTATGAGCAACAATAATGCTTTATACGCGGCGAAATATTGTTTGAATTGTTTATTTAAAATTTATCTACACCCATGCTATCAATCCTCTATAAAAGTCTCTGAAACAGTTCCAATCCAATTCCAATTTTATATTAATGGCTCCATCGTTTTATCGATGATTCTGCCAATGTCAAGGTTGAAGGAAACAAAGTGTATCGCTGAGGATGACCGGTTTTCTGAAACAGTTAGCTTATTGTCAACATTAAAACAACCAGTGTCATAGTAACCATAATATCATCCAAACGAATGTTATACTTATAATGTTGTACTCAGTTTCATTATGCAACTCGAACTCGATCCCTTCCTTACTCATCAAACAGCCACATTCTCACTACTCGATTCGTGGTATCTTTATGAATTAAAAAAAAGAACATTGTCATGCTCGCGCGTTTCACTACCACAGCTACTAATTTAAAAAAGAAACATTTTTGTTCGATATTAGTACATGGGGTTCTTACAACACGGTACAACACCCTATGGTTTCAGAATCTTTTATAGAGGATTCATATCATGTGTGTAGATAAAGTCTTGTATGCAACTGTACTATCGAGGAAGTTCATATCTATGCACCTTTAGGACTATTTTTCCCTGTAGCGCTCGGGCGCTAACAGTAACTAACGTAAAACAGATGCGGTCATCGTGTTCACGGGATTTTGTTCTAAAACTGCTTAGATATGAACTTCCTCGATAGTACATAATTAGGCATTAAAACACTCATGTAATACCCACATTCGACTTTTAATACCCCTTAATATACAACAGTTGCATACATAACTATTCTTGCATAAAAAAGTTCTGTTAAAACTGTCTATCGCCCAGATTGAACAAATTCTTAAGGCAGTGTATTTTGAAAGTTGGTAACGTCGCAGACAGCTGACAAATATTTCGCTGTATTGATAAATTAGTCAATATCTATACATATAATAAAAAAGTCAAAACTGTACATTGAATATTTTTTTTTTTTAAGTAACCACTACGAGGCGTGGGAACCGAGTCTGATGCCGAAAATATAGTTTTTTGAATTTTTGTCCGTTTGTCTGGATGTATGTTTTGGGTTGGAGTAAAAACAACTGAACGGATTTGTATGAAATTTGGCACACAGATAGTTTATAACCTAGATTACATAGGGTACCTTTAAACCCGTTAGTACCGTGCGATATTTTCCGACAGGTACGCGGGCGTAGCCACAGGGAAAACAAAACCTAGTTACTAAATGAAATTATAAAATATTGCTCTGTGTACAGACAATTAGGTTATGTAATAAATAAATAAATTTTAACGTTAAATTTTTGTTGTTAATTGCTTTGTACAATAGATTCATTTACAGTTACTCAATGTTTATTGATGTGAAACATCTATAGCCGCACGTAGAACCGATTGCAGGCGTGGCGACGGTCGCCACGCTATATTTTAAATAAAGCTCAATTTATTTCTTTAAAAAAAACTGAATATTTGGTTTTTGATTATGCTTGTTTATTATTTTGATCATTTTCTTTTATTAAACCATTCTTTCATACTTATTTACTATACTATTTTGTATAGTAATTATGTATGAAAGAATGGTTTTCGATGTTTCACATGTTTTATCGTCATTCACTTAAAATGTTAACTGTTAAGTTCAAAATCGAATGAGAAACTTTTACAGTTTGTGGTAACTGGACCTGCTGCTGTGTGACAGCGATATTTTATAATTTCAATAAGTAGTATTGATTAATTAGTCTGAACAGCGAAATATTTGACAGCTATTTACGATGTTGCCAGCTTTCAGAACGCACCCTGTTTAAAACGTTATCCAAATACAACGAGATTACGCGCTCCATCACGTGACCGATGTGACCATCAGTCGTCAGAGCAAGTCAACGAGTGTTTGAGTAATACTTGTTCTTTCCACATACAAGAAGTAGTCTTTCTCTACAATCGCATGAGGAGATAATAATTACTTTAATATTTGTTTATCTCGCGCTTTCGGAAATATTGCGTGACGCTCGCGTAATCGCCTTCTATTAGGACAACGTAATAATTAAACGCCCTAGAAAATTCCCACAAACAGTCTCACCAATACATACATTTAATTATCCCATTTAAATCTACTATTTTAATTTCTCGCTTACTTAATCCCTAACTTTCAGTTTTCCAAAGAAACTATGCGCTTCGGGAATCATCGTCTATGTTCGGAAATACGAACGCTCGATGATGAGATCTAATATAGAGCTGTTATAACCAAGAAAGTTATTGCCTTTTTGTATGACTAATTGTTTACAAAATTGTAGATTAACAGCTCTACGCAATTCCAAAAAAAAAATACGAGTGGCAAATGATGATCTGAAAGCGGAGTAGGTAGTCCGACAGAGAGAAAACTTCATACAAACGCGCAGAGATAGGTGCACTACTACAAAGCGAGTTAATACAAAACTTAGAAGCATTGCCTCTGTGGGGGATACTCTGTGGCACGACCGTTCGTGCTAATTCGGAAACACGAAGATTCCCGAAGAGCATACTATTCTTTGGAAAGCTGTATAGTTTATTTTATTTCCATAAAATAACACATTCAATACTTATAAAGCTACATACCTGCATCTGCTTAAGCGTTCCATTGTAGGCAACAAGCTCTTTACGCAGCTTCTCAATGCCTTCCTGGGCCTCGTTGATCGCTTCTAGCAAGGCGGCGTGTTGAGGACCGGTGACGTTGCCTGCAAATACAAAAGTGCAGGTTGGTTGGTCACATGTCTTAGAATTTTTGGTTCTAGGACATGCCGGTTTCCTCACGATGTTTTCCTTCACCGTTTTGAGAGCAGTGGTGATGAAATTACAATACACAGAGCCCCTGCCTGCCTGCCTGGATTCGAGAACTCACGACCTACAACTCGTAAGTCGGGGCTGATACCATTGGGCCACCACTGCTCCTGCTCTCTGTAGACGTTGGAGGTTATTTCAGAAACGTCATATAACACTAGACTTAACCTATTGACCGCCTCAGTCGGATTATTTGACAATACATACATTCATGAAATAAGAAAGGTCAATTGTTAGTTGAGAGACACAATCTCATATACTTGAATGTGTCCTGGCGGCTGATAGATGTCATGCTCACTCAAATGTCTCGCTGACGGTGTCGCGTGTGTTGGATCATTTAGCTCCCTTCAAAATGGTTGAGCTGAATGGTGCTGATCCATGCGTCATGTTCGTGAACGGGCGCTGTCAGTTGGGACTGGTCATCTCTTAGCCACCACGGCTTATTTTAATTATTTTATTATGGATTGTTTTGTTTAAATTTATATTTACTGTACACTGGACCCTCAACGTGTACGTCTTATTTACATCGTTCTCACATATAATTATACCTATATTCAACATTAATGGTGTAACAATTACTTATGTAACAATATAATTTAAAAGAGTGTCCATGGAGTTTCTTGCCTGTTCTTCTCCTTACTACGCTTTGGAATGGGCAACTAGCTTCATATTTCTGACTGACCGACCACTTGACAATTCAAAAGTGGTTAATTGAAATAAATGCTTTGAGCTTGAGTTTGGTCATCGCAGGGTGGCTCATAGCAGCTGGATGATGACATGCAATAGGAGAAGCCTATATCCAGCAGTAGACTGCTGTAGGCTGATGGAGATGACGATATCAACTTACCAGACTCAAGCCGTTGTATCAACAACATCTGTTGCTGTAGTTGAGTCTCCAACAACGCTTGAGCTCTCTTGTGCATCTCCATAACTTGTTTGCTTTTCGTTATAGATTGTTTCACGATTTCTTTCTTTGGTCCCTGTCCGTTCGCTAGTTCCTTTTCTTTTTCTTGCTGTAAAAGATAAGATTACATTTAAGTTTATTATGTCTCATTCATTGCAAACCTCCATCACGGAACCAACGAAGTCTTATCTTTTGGGAAATTCTCAATAGTAGTCCAGAGTATGCTTTTGTGCCCGGTTGATGACAAAAGATTCATCTCATATTATATGGGACTTAAAGTTGAGCTACAGTATATTCGCGTTAAGAAAATAATGACTCATCATCAGTGATCAGAATAGGTAGAGCTAAAATACCTAAAGTTCGAAAAAGAACAGAGACAAAATGGAGACGCCTTACGACAAAAAATGTTTACGGGACTAATGTCCGGGGTTTCGGAACATTGCTTAAGTACAACTAAAATTAGTAAAGATTGAAAGAGACCGCAAGTTTCGGTTATTCTGAAAAACGAAAACATGAGGCAGACCCAGTTCTTTACCAGAATTAATTGCAATAGAAAACGTATCTACTGTTTTTTTGAGAACGTTCTCCGTTTCCGTTCGAGCGTTTTCGAAGTCGGTTAAAAAGGAAAATGAATTCAATCAGTTTACTGTAATAACATTAATATTAAATGTACTTAGTTAATCAAGGAACAAATATTCCGAAAAAAAAAAGTCGTAAGGAAGTCTCCACTTTTTTGTCTCTGTTCTTTGAACTTTAGGTATATTAGCTCTACCTATTCCGATCACTGCTCATCATTGTCACTCAGCTTAGCCACGCCCCTTGACCAATTAGATCATAGTAAATTAGAAAGCCGTCTTCACATTGACCAGTTGAAGTAAGTCCTTCAGACTTCAGACAGTATGGACGGGTCTTTTGTCAATTTAAAAAATGAATATCTCACCTATTTGTTAAAATAAAAGTAGATCAATAATTCATAGCGGAGAAAGACGAGTGATTTATAATGTTTTTAAGGGCTTTCCCGTTCTCGATTGCCTATAATTCAAACTCTATAAAGTACAGGTAAACGACGGATGTGCAACACAGTAAAAACATAATTATGATATAGTTTAACCCTTTAGCTTCCTTTTCTTAAGTTTTTTTTTCCTGGAGTTTGTTATTATAGAGAAAAAAAAACCGCGCGTGACTATTTTCAATCCAATAAATCTGAATAGGCTTTTTAGCCGTAACAATTATTTCAATAAATTTTTGTATGACCTACTAGTAGTTGTTCCGGGTCTGGCTGTTTGTGTATGTGAGTTTAAATGTTTATAAACGCACCCACAATACAGGAGAAATTCATAGTGTAGGGCAAGTTTTAAAAAAATATAAAAATATGCAGTAATTTTTTGTAAAAAATCTATTTTCCAAAGGACTTTTCGTAATTTTTTAGGCGTTCGTTTCACTATGAATTATCTTGCATTTCACTCGATCTACGCGCTTGGATTTCCTCAGATAGCGGTACCGTAATATGACGGTGGTCATAGAGTGATTTTTCAAACCATCAATCAAAACACTGATGATAATAACTAATGGTCATGACAGCCGTCATTATACGGCCGTCATATGACGGAGGTCTTAAGAGCGAATTTTCAAATTGTACTGCAACACACTGGTGAAAATGACTGATCGGGCGTCTTTTTGCGGTCACCGCTATATGTCGGCACCGCGTTCCAATATTATTCTCACCTTCTCCAAAAGCTGCTTCGCGTTATTGTCGGCGGTGGCCTTAATGTTGTCTCTGTTGATGAGCACCTTGTTGTGAGACATCGGATGCTGCGAGTTCTGTCTGTCTGTCATTTTGTTTGCTAACTGACCTCCCGGCGCCATGTTCTCTTGTTTGTTCTGTTGGTGGAAAGGCTAGAATGAAATACGTTTTAAACTTGTTGTTAATAATGTATTGTAATACTGCTTGAGTATAGTTTTCAATATTGGCGTGTGCTAGCTGACATATGGCAAATAATTTAATTTAATGTTTTGTGTTTCGTAATGTTAATTACTTCCTATTGTACAGAATCCAGTTCTTCTAACTGAACAGACAGCAGTGCTGCTGGGGAGTTTGTTCCGCCACTTCTTCTTCCCAGCTAAAGCACTAGGAAGTGGTGAAGGGTGGGCGTTTTGGGGGGACTGTCTTATGTGATTTTGACGTTCAAAAAGTGCTGATTCTCAGCCTAATTTGAATAAATGACTTTTGATTTTGATTGTGTTGGAAGTATACACAGTGACATTTGAATCACAGTTTTGCTAGAACAAACGTTGTTCAGACCATGGTCTACAACCATTCTATAGCATCCAATAGAAAAAAATAAGACATTGGTTTTCTAAAAAAACTCAAAAAAGGCAATGTTAAAAATGTCGGGATTATCGTTACGCCCTACAACACAGACACTGCGGCTGCGACGCGCGACGCTCGCGTCTTGAATGCAATATCGTTACCGTGATGAGTACTTTGATGTTACGGTTAATGTTTTAAACATTATTACATGTTTGAGCAACATAAGACTAATTTGATGCTGTAGAATGGTAGTAGACCATGGTCTAAACAACGTTTGTTCTAGCAAAACTTACTGTGATTCAAATGTCACCGTGTATTTTGGTGGCTTAAAGCTGCATAATATAGAATGCATGCGGAGATGAGAATTACGTTAACTTAAAGTATGTTACGTTAAAGTAACGTGGACTTAACGTCTAGGTTTAAACCTAGTATTACAAAGCTTGGATATACTTTGGTAAAGCGCATCGCTCGTTCGGCTAGCGATTATTTGCTCGCATCCGAAGTTATTACATTTATCCGAATTTGATACGCCTTTTAATCTCGTTCCTACGTATATAAGCACATCGCATTTGAATAACGCCTCCTCAGTAATTTTTACGAGAAATTCAAATCGCGAATTATCAAACTTTTATTCTGGTTAACGAACGCTCGCAAATCAGTGTAAATTCTGATCGCTCTCAATGAATGGGGGCGTCTCAACCTCGATCTTACCGGAAAAAAACTATTGATAAATTCTAAGATGGAAACAAGCACATCCAAAAGATATTTTTAAATTCTCAACTGAAAATCTTTAAGTCTTAAGTCGTCTCGTCTTAGTATCGATACGAGACGACTTCATAGCTTACCATATAGGTAAGGTACTGGTCAATAGATTTTTCAAGAAGACTTTTTCGTATTTTATAGGTATAAAGTTGTAGTATAATCTCGTTGGCTGTACTGTTTGTATCTAGCTGGTTTCGATACCATTAAATAGATGACATTTTAAAATGAAAATTGAAAACGATTTCCGCCATTTTTCAATTGTTTTTCAGTCCGCCAAAATGAGTAAATCTAACGAAGAAATTCGATACATTTTGAAGTTTTATGACTAAAAACGGGAAAATGCGACACAAGCCGCGAAAGTTATGTGACGTTTACGGACTTAACACAGTGTTAGTAAGAGTAGCACAAAGTTTGTTCAAGCGTTTTCAGTTCGGGAATTTTTATGTCAAAGATGCAGCTCGCTCTGGTCGCCCACGGATGTCGATGCCATTTTTGTAAAAGTGGAGCAAGATCGGCATATTAGTAGTTACTACGACATAGCTGAAGAGTCAAGGGTTGACCTCAAAACAGTTTTGACCCACTTGAAAAAGTCTGGCTATACAATAAAACCTCGATATGTGGGTGCCACACGAGCTATTAGTCTTGAATTTGTATATAAAATACGGAAGAACTTCTTCCCCGACCTAATTTATTTATTTATTTACTACAGCATGGAAGACTTACAGCTAAAAAAAATCTACAAAAAAAGGAAACAATAGTCGACAGAAAACCAATTACAAGTGTTCGCGTTTAGAGTTCTATAGTATAGTTAAAATCTCGCAGCAGACTCGGTCATAAATCATTCGAGTGTTTCGCTCTCTTTCCCACTCACGGGCCTTATGGGCAGGCCACGCCCACACGTAGCCCTGTGTATTACTGCAGTCGATGAGTGATATCGATAGTTTTAGCCGCCGTGATATCGCCGCGAGTGATATCGATAGTTTTAGTATATATTTATAAATGGGTGATAGAAATAAATACACATTTTTTTTTTATTACCAAATTTACTACAAAGCATATTAAATATATAAACAAAAGAACGTATATATAAAACTAAAACAGTATGTTTACGTGATAACCTTAATGATTCTGTTATCGATAATGGCCTTGAGCGCGCGCAACTAGCGCACATCCCTACTCCGATTATGATTTATGACCAAGTCTGCAGCGAGATTTTAACTATACTATAATAGAATTTGTGTTGTGAACATACAAGCAGTAATGCATTAATATAAACATTATTTAATAATTAAAACGATTAAAGTGTGTCTTCAATAGAAGAGTGAGAGAAAAAAAAACCAAACCAATAAAAAAGACTTCAGCTATTTAAAAAAATTGAGGCTAAGCACCTTCTAGCTTAGGTCACACTGGTTGTAAAGAGATAATGTCAATAAAAATGTTCAACTAACCTCAGGGTTATGCCAGAAGACCTTAATAAACCTGTTGTTGAGGACTGCCTCCGTGCTCTTGTAGGCAACATTCGCTTCAGTGGGATTGCTGAACGTGATGAGAGCCGCTTCTAGGTCACCGTCGTAGCACACCTGGGGAGAAAATTAATATGATTTTTTTTTTCTTTTTATACTTGCCCCACACTAGGAATTTCTCCTGTGTCGTGGATGCGTTTACAAACATTTGCGAACCCGCAACACGCAGCGCAACAGTCAATCGCTTAGCCACTGCGCCAGTCGTGTCGTCATAATTTTAATCTACATCTTTTTATTTTAAGGAGTAGGTAAGGATCGCGGCAAGCGTTCTGTAGTTTCTGCCGACCTCCAAACGAATTGGCGTGAGTTTATAATCTAGAAATTTAATTTTTCTAAAATTTATTGTTTTTAATGTATTTTGATATAAATTTAAAGTTATTGTTCACAGACTCGTCTTTGCAGTGCCCTGACAGGGTTCATGTACTAAAACCGAGAGTAATTTATTTTAAAATGTGTGATGTGGATGGAATGTATTATTATTATTAAGAAAATCGTGTTGAACCTAGGATTACTTTATGCATTTAACATTGAGCCTTATTGCCTTGCAATAAGATTTAATTTTCTTTGGCTCAATCGGTGGTCAGTATTGCGTAATACATAAAATAAAAAAAAACCTATATTAATAGTTACTGAAATCGATTCAGTAGTCAATTATGAGCAAACTAATTTCAGGACTTGCGTTTATTCTGTTACACCTTGTACAAGTAACAGACCTGTATATTAACAATCTTGCCAAACTTGCAGAAGTGATTGTTGAGATGTGTGATGTCATTGAGTCCGCGCGGCACTTTCTTCACTTCCAAGGAGCAGTTGGCCGCGTGCGCCGGCAGGGGGGGGCGGGCGGCTCCTGGGAATTATAAATAAATGAAAAACTAGCAAGTCGGACTCACACACGAAGGGTACCACCACACAATATTTAACACTACATAATATATATTTTTAAACACGTTTCTTGTATGGGGATGGATCCCTTTAATTTTTAACTTTATTTTACATGTTTATAATTTTATATTATAGATGAAAGGTTAAAGAAATCAAGAAACCCGACTGCAACAAAAATGATCGATACAAGATCACTTTTCAAGCATTCTGATGCAGTCGGTGGCATCAAATCTAAGATAGATCAAAAAAAAATCGGTATTTAATTTGGTATTTGGTCATTTCAATTTGGTATTAAAGCTGGTACAACACTAATCTACATGGTCCCCTCACAGGATCTGAACAAGATTGTATCTGGACTTTAAAAGACCCCTCAGTTTGTTTCACCATTTCTTCTCAGGCATAGTCAGATAAGAAATGTGTCGATGAACATCAAAAGTGGAAAAATCCGTTATTGATGCTTTTACACAATGACGTATTTTATTCTATACTATTAATGCAGGTTCTATTTACGTCTCTTTTGAGCAAGATAAACCCATATGGGTCAGAAAAGGATGCCTAATATACAATCTCACCTTAACTGTGAATAATTAAGGCGCAGATAGCAGAAATTGATTGGATTTTACTAGGTTTGATATACACGCTTGGATATTACCAGTTTTGGAAAAAATCTACTGTGGATATTACCATTTTTGATACAATTCGTCATTATGCATCATTATAAGGGTTGTCACTAAGAATTTTAACAAGAATAGATTGAAATTAAAATTTCTCTATAACTTAAATAAATAGATACCTATTCTTTGCATCTAGCGTATTTTTTTATAGCGATCAACAATACCGACTAGATATCGGGTCGGGCGGCGCGAGAAATACGTTCGGCAAATAACAGCGCACTTGAGACGTGAGCTCTATTTTGTTTAGTTCGCTTGAAACACAGCCAATGTAAACAAGACTTTATTATTAGGTAGGCCATGGTTGTAATTTAGTTAAACTGTTTGTTTTTTCACGCGGACAGCATTTAGCTTTGAGTTTGTACGTGACCCGTTATCTAGTCGGTATTGTTGATTGAAGGGAACTATAGAGGTTTGAGGAACAGGGTGTAAAGTTCACTTATACCTCCGACCAGACGGGTGTTGTGTCTGGTAGGCAACTGCCCGACGATTGATGTCGGGACGTTGTATATATGCTAGTTGCGCGGGAAACTCTGCTTGCGCGACGCAGGATTTTGCGTGACGTCAGTGTGATGCGTAGTTCGCATGTGGCGATGTAGATGTCGCCACAGAACTTTGCATTTTTGCTGATTGAAAATCCGTAAATGGTTTGCATTATTGCCACTTACCAAACCGGTTGTAGTCGAAGTTCTTTTTATGCGGTGGTGGATGTCTAGGCGGAGCATTACCAGTTGCGCCCGCGCCGCGCAGCATGGGCGGATCGTGACGGATCCTAGAAGCAAATCTATAAATAATATAAATATATTTCTGATTAATAAAGGCGTACTAAAAAAAAAATTGTTCCTCCTCTTTATGAACGAAGTAAAATTTCTGATTTTGCTTACATTAACACATAACTTAACATCACGTTCGCAATCCCCGAGGGGTTTGGCAGACTTGTACCTATAGTACTCCCACATTTTGCCAGTTATGTTGTAAGTCCCATGTAATAGGGGGCGAGCCTATTGCCATCAACCGGGCACAAATCCAGACTCTGGGCTGCTACAAAGAGATTCCAGTTAGGAAAATCCCATTAGCACGTTTCCTGTCCCGGGATTCAAACCCAGGATCTCATGCTCAGCAGTAGCACTTGCATCCATAAGTCTACAGGGTTATTGGTAAAACACCATCAACCTCTAAGGGATCATTGTACTCATCATTATGAACAACTTTTACTATGGGACCAAATATTTGACGAGTTCTGCAAACATAAATGTAGAGACCAGCAGATTTTTTTTTTTTTGCGATTTCATATATCGATCCTTAAAACAACAAATGGCGTAAAAGCCATTTTGGCCAAAATGACTTATAAATGCCATTTTGTTCAGTTTTTGAAGCTCTATCGATCTGTATTTGAAATGTTCAAATTCGCAAAAAAATGGCTCTTACATCCAATATTTTTTAAGAAAAAATTCCAATAATTTTATGATTTGTGTCGTTATAACCAATATTAAAATCGAAAACTGCAAATTTGGGGCGTAAAAGACTTAATTTCTTAGTGATGTGGTTAATATTACATTTTACGATTATATCGAAGTAAATAATATCAAAGACAACTTGTTTTTATTTTTAAAAATTATGTCTAGATGGGACAATACCGAAGAGGTTCCATAAAGACTACTTAGACTTACCTTACATCGGTGATAAGAAAGATACTCTGATTGAAACTGATGAAGAAGATGATAATGATGAAAATAATGATGTTGACTAATTATTAAACTTGTTACCTATTAGGTACCACAATTCTGTTACCTATTATATTTTTAACTACTTTTAAGCAGATAGTTTGGTAGAAAATACTCATTTATTTAAATATTTTATGCAGTAAGTAATTAATACTTAATTTTCTTGTACAACTGCATTCTAAGACTAATTAAAATTCTACCGCAAGGACTGATTATTTAGACTGATTCTAATAATAGTGGTATTTTAGTTAGTTTATATAAAATAATAATAATCGCAATTTAGTTATTAATTGGTAAATTTAAGACTGATTTGTTTGTAAACATCAGTACGAGGTGAAAGTGTTTGATTAAGTTCGATCCAAATTTTAATAGTTGATGTTCAATTTTTTTTTATTTCGTCGTTAAAAAATAGCATTTATAGTACCGATTTAGAAAGTAAATTGATACGAAATTTCAAATTTTCTTATTTCTTTTAATTTTTTTCAAAATTTGTATTATTTTATTACAATATTTAATACTTTCGTTGATTTTTTTCAATTTCGTTGATGTTTGTTTAATTGATGTTGATGTTCATGTTGAATTTAATTTCTCAATTCATTCTTCGCTAAAAATAGCGTTCATGGCATAATTTAGATAACTACATTGATCCGAAATGTTAGATTTACTGGTACTTTTTCAAAATTTTGTGTTGTATTTATTGCAATAATTAATACATTCGGTAATTATATTTGTCTTTTATTTCTTCAAAAACCCAAACATAGATGTTCCCTAAGTCTTTTACTCCAAGTGCGCATAACCTGTTTAACTTGCAAAGTATAAAATTCACGGCGTAAAGGCCAGTTAGAGCAAAATTTTTTGTAGTAAAAGACATGCTATCTCGGAAACTAGCATAGGCCCTACAATATTAGGTTTTTATAATTATACACATGAAAATTCTAAGAAAATACAACTTTAATTGGTTATTATAGCTTTACTACTTTGAGAGATATTGAGGAAACAAAGTTACTCATTTTAGTTTTTTGGCTCTCCTGAAAAGTAGCTTTTTGGCTTTTACGCCATTTGTTGTTTTAAGGATCGATATATGTTCCCATAGTAAAAGTTGTTCATAATGATGAGTACAATGACTCCTTAAGAGGTTGATGGTGTTTTACCAATAACCCTGTATAGTCAGCGCGTTATCAACTGAGTCGTGAGGCCATAAATGTCAATAGAGATAGGAATGTTCAGTGCGCCGGGACCGTTGTCGGTAAACGGCTATCTGCTCACGTGGTGTCGATGAGTCACTAATGATCTGTACGCTTGTATGAACAAGATACGATAATAAACGTTACTTATTGATATATTACTTTTATTGTTACGCCCTTCACTAAGCGACTCCGTAAGGCCCGTAAGTGCAAGCGAGATAGACATAGGGAAGTTATTTATGGCCCGACGACTCAGTTGATAACGCGCTTACTCTAGTGGATACTGTGGATAGTGACTAAACCAACAAGACAGTGATTTAGTTTTTCAATTAAACATTGCAAACGGCTCCAACGACGTCCCAGAGTTGTTGAACTAAATTTTACCGATCGATACGAGCCGAATGAAACCCGATTATGTGTAGTAAATACTACCGAATCGAATGTGCCGACCAGCGAGGTAATTGCGTGACACACTAACAGTAGTAGCGGCTTTCATTTTGACAGTTCAACAACATTCATTGCGTTATTTACGTTGTTGGGCAGACAATTTTTTCATACATGTGAAGCAATGGATTAGCAACATCCTTCAAAATGATTCTGATTGTGATTTGAAACTGTGTTATGCAATTAGGGTGCTGGCTGGGTTCGAACACGTCCTACAACTCGTATCGGGGCCCGATACCACTGAGTCACATAATCAGCCTATAATGTTCCCACTGCTGGGACACAGGCCTCCTCTCGGTGAGAGGGAGTGGGCCGTAATCCGCCACGCGGGGCAAGTGCGGGTTGGTGAACGTCACATGTCTTCGAATGTATGGTTCTAGGACATGCCGGTTTCCTCACGATGTGTTCCTTCACCGTTTTGAGAGCAATGTTGATGAAATAATTTACACAAAGTAAAGCGCCTGTCGGAGTTCGAACCTTCGACCAACAACTCGGTAAGTCGCGGCTGTTACCACTGGGCCACCACTGTTCATATAGTTGGAAATAATACGAAAGAAGATAAGAGCGACTAACCTTGGTATAGGTATGAGTTCCCTCGGCGGATGTGGGTGGTGAGGGTGCGGCGGAGGGTAGGCAGGGAACCAGATATCCGGTGTTAAAGGGTTGTATTCTGGAAAAAAGCAAATAACATATTGTAATTATTTTCATTATCTGCCTAGCGTTTTCCTAACTTTGTAGGATCGGCTTCCAGTCTAACCGGATGCAGCTGAATACCAGTATTTTACATGGAGCGACTGCCTAATTGAACTCCACAACCCAGTTACTGGGTAACACGATACTCCTTTGGTAAGACTGGTTCTTAGACTTTTGACTCCTAACGACGTCAAAGATCTACGCATGACAGCCGATAGCAACGGCTGAGCGTGCTTTCTTCAATGGGGTTCTCATTTAACATCTCTGGCGGGACGGTTAAGTTCAGCAGCATATGCTGTCAGAAAAATCCGTCAATTTACCGATGTAGATACCGCGAGGTTAGTTTATTTTAGTTACTTTCATAGTATCATGTCTTACGGTATTTTACTTTGGGGACGGGCTGCAGACGTCGATTCTATTTTTATTCTGCAGAAAAGAGCCATCAGAGCCATATATAATCTCCGCAGGCGCGATTCTCTAAGGGAACTGTTTAAGGTTATTAAGATCTTGACGGTACCTTGTCAATATATCTATGAAAACATCATGTACGTAAGAAAAAATGTACATCTTTTTACTAAAAGAGGTGATAGACATAATTATGGTACCAGAAATAGGGACCTATTAGTTCAACCAGGTTTCAGACTGGCTAAAGTGGACTCATCTTTCATGGGGTACTGTTTAAAATGTTACAATAAAATACCTCCCCACATACTTCAACTGAATGAGACGAAATTCAAAGTTTGTATAAAACGCACACTATGCAGCCAGGCATATTATAAGTTGGGGGATTATATCGCTGATAAAAATGCCTGGCTCAATGCTGGTCCTGCTCCACAACCACAACTAATTGATTAACATTTGAAAATACTGTTGGAGCTGCTGAAGATTGTAAGACTACCTTGTATAAACTCAATCTCCTTTGTGTTATATAATTGCATAGGACAAGTGTGAGTACTATGTACTATCGAGCTACCATTTACCGGGTAATGTCTTTCATTGACTTGAATGTGTCCTGGCGGCTGATAGATGTCATGCTCACTCAAATGTCTCGCTGGCGCGGGCGGTGGCGCGTGTGTCGGATCATTTAGCTCCCTTCAAAATGGTTGAGCTGAATGGTGCTGATCCATGCGTCATGTTCGTGAACGGGCGCTGTCAGTTGGGACTGGTCATCTCTTAGCCACCACGGCTTATTTTTAATTATTTTATTATGGATTGTTTTGTTTGAATTTATATTTGCCGTACACTGGACACTCAATGTGTACGTCTTATTTACATCATTCTCACATATAATTATACCTATATACAAGATTAATGATGTAACTAATATTTATGTAACAATATAATTTAAAAGAGTGTCCATGGAGTTTCTTGCCCGTTCTTCTCCATAGGTACCTACTACGCTTTGGAATGGGCAACTAGCTTCATATTTCTGACTGACCGACCACTTGACAATTCAAAAGTGCCTGTAAATGGTTTAATTGAAATAAATGCTTTGAGTTTGAGTTTGAGTCACCCATCCACGAACCGTCCGCGACAAGCGTACCTCAACCTTCGCTCGATCTGTGCGGATATTATTATTTAGCCACCAGCCCCCCTTGTAAACCAGCCCCCCTTGTAAACCATCCCTTCCATGACTAATATAATTGTTTATTGTATTTGATTATGTTAGTCAATTTAGTTTATTTAAATTTTCTTTTATTATTGACACAATCTACTTATTTCAATGTTGTTTTAGTGAGTTGTATTGCAATATGTGGTTAGCTAGCGACCTCGACAATTGATCATAATATCATTATTTTGAGCAACCGGCAGCAAGTTCGTCATGCTCCCTTAGATGTCACTGCTTGCGGTAGCATCGGGGGCCAGGTTGCCTCCTTCCCTCAAATATGGCGAGGGGGGTAATGGCTGATCTTTGCGTTATGCTCGTGAACGGGTACTGCTTGTGGTGACAGGTCATCTTGCTGACTATGGTTTTGTTATTTATTATTAGTAATTAACTGTTTCTTTATTTCAATTGGAAGGTCCTAGTTTATCATAGCTTTGTAGACATAATGCAGCATTGCAAAATTAAGCGGGCACACCCTTTATGCCTGGAGACTTTTATTTAGGTATTAAGTTCTGTTCACGTTTTTATTATTTATTTCTGCTTGAGTATATTTTTCATTGATTTTGTTCGCATTGGCGTGTGCTAGCTAACATATGGCAAATAATGATAATGTATAGAATCTAGTTCTTCTACTTCAACAACTTCTTCCCAGCTAAAGCACTAGGAAGTGGTGAATGGCGGGCGTTTTGGGGGACTGTCTTATATAATTTTGACGTTCAAAAAGTGGTGATTCTCAGCCTAGTTAGAATAACTGAGTAGAGATACGCACCGGGCACGGCGGGCGCGGGCGGCAGCGCCAGCACGGCCGCGTCCTCCAGCACGACGGGGTCGCTGCCGTGGTCCCACTGGCACAGGTCGCCGCGCATGCAGTAGCCTTTCTCTGGACACAAACAAACAAAATAAACTAATCATTCCACAGTTCAGTTTCATAAAAATATTACGAAAAGCCATGAATGATAACAGCTTCTCAAACAAAAATGATCACAAAACTTCGATTAAAAAACACTCAATAAATGAAATTGATTTTTTCATTATTTTCATTTCTGTCATTTTCATTCCTGACGAACCTTAAAAGCAGCTTTGACATATTCTTTTACGCAAGTAAATTTAGACTAGAGGAGCTACTTAGCATCTGTTCTCATTAACTAATCCTAAAGAATAGTTTTAATTTGTTCAAATATTTGCGTTTTATCTTTGAGCCATATTAAATACCAGTGAGCATAGTACAGAAGGTAAGCTCCATAAAAGCATAATCAGCCTATACTGTTCCCACTGCTGGGACACAGGCCTCCTCTCTATGAGAAGAAGTGGGCTATAATACAACACACAAGCCCAGTGCGGGTTGGTGGATATCACATGTAATTGAATTTTTGGTTCTACAACATGCCGGTTTCCTCACAATATTTTCCTTCACCGTTTTGAAAGCAGTGGTAATAAAATTATTAAGAACAAGTAAAGCGCCTGCCTGGATTCGAACCCCCGACCTACAACTCGTAAGTCGGGGCCATTGCCATTGGCGCACCAACGGTCCCCTCCACACAACGAGCGAGCACAGACGCACTATCAAACTAACACGACATATCAATCTACAAAGTCCCAGTATTAGCCGACTTCTCACTGTACGAAAAGCCTATATAATGCGAGGTCAGCTAAAACTGGAAATGTACAGTCTGATATGTCGTCGTGTGTCCGTACGGCGATCTAAAACATAAGTCAGCCGCAAGTGCAAGGAGTGCGTGCGCGTTGTAGTAAGGCATTGTACTCACCGTCGAAGTCTCTACAACGTCGCTTGTAAGCGTCGTTGTGCTCCAGTCTCGTTTCAGGGTGAGGTGAGGTCGAACCACGGGAGCGGTCGCGTGATCTCTCGCGGGATCTGCGATAAATATACGTCAATTTAGAACGGCACTTCTACGTTAAGCCTATGGAGGGTAGAGGTAAGGAGAACTATCTTTGTGTATGAAAAGTGTCCGTCACAATGTGGTAAAAAAAAAAACTCAAAAAAACTCAAAGCATTTATTTCAAATAAACCAATTACAGGCACTTTTGAATTGTCAAGGGGTCGGTCAGTCAGAAAGATGAAGCTAGTTGCCCATTCCAAAGCGTAGTAGGTACCTATGGAGAAGAACGGGCAAGAAACTCCATGGACACTCTTTTAAATCAAAATATTGTTACAATAGAGTGGTTACATCATTCATGTTGTAATTATACATGTGAGAACGATGTAGAAAGACGTGCACGTTAAAAGCGTCCGTAATAAAAAGATAAAAACAATTATGGAATTAAAATAAGCCGTGGCAGCTAAGAAATGACCAGTGCCTACTGACGGCGCCCGTTCACGAACATGACGTATGGATCAGCACCATTCAGCTCAACCATTTTGAAGAGAACTCAATGATCCAATACACACGCCACCACCAGCGACACATTTGAGTGAGCATGACATACTCTCAGCCGCCAGGGCACATTCAAGTCAATGAAAGACGAACCCAGTAAGCTTTATAGTGGGTACATAGTGCTCACACATGTGCTATGCAATTATACAATACTATAAGATTGAATTTATACAATGCAAAGATAGGTTGTACAATCTTCATCAGCTCCAACACTATTTTCGAATGCTAATTAATTAGTTTACGCGCCCTCGTGGAGCAGGACCAGCCCTGAGCCAAGCATTTTTGTCAGCGATATAATCCCCCAACTTATAATATGCTTGGCTGTATAGTGTGCGTTTTATACAGGATTTAAATTTCGTTTCATTCAGTTGGAGTATGTGGGGAGGTATTTTATTGTAACATTTTAAACAGTACGCCATGAAGGATGAGTCTACTTTAGCCAGTCTGAAACCTGGTTGAACTAATTGGTCCCTATTTCTAGTCCTATAATTGTGTCTTTCACCTCTTTTACTGAAAAGATTTAGATTTTTCCTTACGTACATGATGTTTTCATAAATATATTGACAAGGTACCGTCATGATGTTAATGTCTTTAAACAGTTCCCTTAGAGAATCGCGCCTGCGGAGGCTGTATATTGCTCTGATAGCTCTTTTCTGCAGAATAAAAATAGACTCAATATCGGCAGCCCGTCCCCATAATAAAATACCGTAAGACATGATACTATGAAAATAGCTGAAATAGACTAGCCTCGCGGTATCTACATTAGTAAATTGACGGATTTTTCTTACAGCATATGCTGCTGAACTTAGCCGTCCTGCAAGAGATGTTAAATGAGGACCCCATTGCAGCCTTGAGTCTAGCGTTATTCCCAGGAAAACAGTTTCATCGACAAATTCTAGTTTCTCGTTATTCAATACTATGTCACAATCACTACTTTTAACATTCGGTAAAGCAAATCTTATGCATTTAGTTTTTTTCCCATTTAATACTAAATTATTAGCAGTGAACCAATTATGTACCTGCAGTAGGGCATTATTTACGTCGTCAAGATTTGATGCACGTCTATTTATCTTAAAGATTAAAGAAGTATCGTCAGCAAATAATACCATTTGTGGTTGGTTTTTAAATAAATGGGGTAGATCATTAATATATACTAAAAAGAGGAAGGGACCTAATATCGATCCTTGTGGAACACCCATTTGTACTTTTAAATGAAGTGAATTGATACCATTTATTTGCACTTTTTGTTGTCTATCATTTAAATAAGAATGTACTAAACTAAGCGCGAGTTTACCTAGTCCGTAATGCTCAAGTTTTAAGAGCAAGGTTTCGTGATCAACGCAGTCAAATGCCTTGGAGAGGTCACAAAAGATCCCTATGGCATCTTGGGCCTCCTCCCACGCTGTAAATATGTGTTTTAATAAAGTGACACCGGCGTCAGTCGTACAACGTCCTTTGGTGAAACCATATTGCTGATCGTGTAAGATTTTGTTGGTGTTAAAATGATTAAGCATTTGATTGAGCATTACCTTTTCGAACACCTTGCTGAATACTGGCAACACAGATACTGGTCTATAATTGTTGGTGTCTTTGTCTACATAAGGGTGGCGCTACATTAGCCACCGGGTATATTTTAAAGGCAATAATTTTAGGGTATGTTTACAAAATAATGTTGGACTACACATCTATCCTTTGAAACTCCGTAACTGTAAATTAGCTTTGACTGAATGGCTAACGAAAAAAACCTACGACGAAGTTGAGGCTTTAGTATCTTCGCTTCCATAACCTATCCAATAATTAAGAGGACCGAGGTAGCGAAATTGTTAGTGGAGGAAGCTGTGCCTGGCTTCTTCCGATCCCAAGACATTGTCGCAGGGCTAACCTAAACCGAAACCTACATCCAAACCTGAACCTAAACCTAAACCGATACCTATAACTAATAAACAACTAAAGTAAATGCAATTAAAACTCAACCCACACTTAGCAGATCATTTATACAACTCACTCACGCCTTATTCACGCACACACACACACACACGCACACAACAAAACCTACTCTCATACATCACATCACACAAGTGCGCTCCCTCCTTTTGTATTTTGTATTTCCTTTTTACTTTATTTTTCTGTTTAATTTAAATTAGATTATTTTTATTATTCTTGGTTCAGTTTATCGATTGCATACCTGTTATTTATAAGAGCGGATATCACCTAACACAAGCATCATCTTGCTTAAAAGGTGATCTCCAAACTCATTGTATGTTATAATTGTATGTAATTGCAATAAACTTTTTTTTTTTTTTTAATTGTTGAGGTATGGTGTACTGGGGTCGTACTATGACGTGTCAATTCCATCATGATTAGATAGATAGTGCTATAGGTCATGTATAGCTCCGTCTCTCTTTCATGCTGGAACAATGATGGAATTAACACATAGTACGGCCCCTAGACTGTCACTAACTACTCTAGTCACTAAACATATTAAATTTTCATACTTGGCATACTTCAATCTGTTAATTTTGTAACTCGGCATACTTCAGTCCGTTAACAACTGCTACATTCATACCACACCATTTGCCTATGCTAGCGCCATTTTGGAGGGTTTTTGAACTATTATTTAGTGTTTAAGCTGGACACTTTTCCACTTTTTGCCCTTAAGAGATAGTGCTCCTTACCTTCCTTTACCCTCGTTGTAAAGGTTAATAAATAAACTTTTAAGCGGTATATGTTTCGAATTGATACATTCCATTATACCAGAAATAATAACCATTATATGAGGAAAAAAGGAAGTGGCACGATTTATTTGCTCCAAGTGTAGTTGAAAAAAGTCTAGGCCGATTGATTGATTGACTACAATAGGTACAATGGATGGAGAAACAGGATTCTTACCGTTCCCTTTCTCTAGAGCGAGACACCCTGTCCCTATGTTCTCTATCGCGGGACATTCTGTCTCGCTCTAACTCGCGGGGTACTCTCAGCCTGTCTCTTTCACGCTCATGGTCGCGATCGCGAACCGTTGGTGACCTCGATCTGTGGAAAAAGATAATACAAGATTATACACTTGCAGGTAGAAAATTGGAACACCCCGTGCTCTTTGATTTGAAACAAGGCAACTAAACAAGTATATTTAACAATAACCTAATATATCGTATACTAAAACCTGTCTGGAAGTGTGTAGATTACGATAATGAAACAATCATAAAAAACTGATTCATTCGTTTTTGAGAAAATCTGAGAATCACAAAACTACGGGTCGAAAAAAATCCTTTTTTTCAAGTCGGCTAAAAACTCGTTAAATGATCAATAAATGATGAAATAATAAAAAATTAAGCTTTTGTTAACTTCATTGACAAACAAAAGTCACGCGGCTTTTATGTATTAAATTTTTATAGGGCATGTGGAAATAATTTTTATCTTACCTATCTTCATACAATATAAAATGATTAAAATATTCATTAACTGTTTTTAGATAAATTATCTCTCAAATAGAGAGCATGAGGTGGGCCATTTTTTTGCAAGCAAGTCTCAAATAGAGAGCATGGGGTGGGCCAATTTTCTTGCAAGCAAGTCTCAAATAGAGATCATGGGGTGGTCTAATTTACTCAAATTATAGAGTTGAGAAAATCTGTTTTTTTTTTGTGTTTAAATATCACCCATCACTTCCGTGAATTTTACCCAAAAAATACCAGATTTTCAAACAAATATTTTTATTAACTACACAATCTACGGGCGTTGACACAAAAAACAAATACCATAGAAGCATTTTTTTTTTCGTTTTATCTTATATGCTATCGATACCCATCACATCTACAGAGGACTAATTGAATATGACCCTGTATAAATAAATAAAATAACATTACAGACTGACAGTGCCACCAAGTCCAAAACCAGTCTTACCAAGGGGTATCGTGTTACCCACTAACTGGGTAGTAGACGTCAGATAGCCGCTGGAGTGGATGAGGTGACCAAAGTCGCCGCATAGAAAGTGGCGCCGCACGCTAGCGTCCACTCGCGTAACCTTTTAATTAATCGAAATCCGATAAACTTTATTCAATTTTTCATTTTTAAAAGATCTGTGGCACACTGTATCCGATTGCTTAGTCGATTTCGTGCTTAAAAGCCGCGTATTCAGATGTATGACAAAACTACAAGCGTTCAACCAAAAAAATCAAATAATTAAAAAAATATGGCGTCTTGTCAGTGACGTACGGACTCGCGCGTGTTTTGTTTACATGATAAATAATTTGTGTTTTAAGTGGGTTTTCAAGTGTTTGAAGTGCTATGGCCTGTTAAGTGTGTGATAAATATTATAGTGAAGTGAATTACTGCAGGATTTCAAGGTCGGTGAGTGAAAAAATAGTACGTAATTTCGGTTTTATTCCACAACCGGCGCTGACCGATTCATGTTTATTGTTATTACGTGTATGTGTTTTCAGATCCTTATTTTAGTACAGTGTGTTATTCTAATACCACTACTTTTATAACAAAGTTGAAGCATTAAATAAGCTTTCCACAGGTACCAATATTTTTATTCTACGTATCAGATTTATATTTATAAAACAACATTTTGTTTCCATTGTCTTGGCGGCCATTGTTATTTTTTTGCCGTCGGCAAATTTTTTCAACTTTGCACGCTCGTAAATAGTACATATTGTACTAATGCTATGTGGTTTTATTAGTGTTTTGCGTTAAGTATATACACATAATGTATTTAAAACCTTAAACAATATAGGTCAACGCTCGTTTTTTCGAACTATAACCATTTATTTGAAAACAAAGTTACGTAAATACTATCGTACGTACGTATCGTACGTAGTGTTTGCGTAAATACTATCCTATTTCAAACGAAACTCCGCTATCTTAAAGCCCCGTTCCTTACCATAACAAAAAACACAAGTGTTAGCACCATTCAAACAAACCCAAGTCGTAAAAATGCTTTATTTACATTATCGGGCGGCCGAGCGGCGCCCCGCCGCGCCGCGCGCGCCGGTGACGCATCTGGCATTCATCTGGCTCGATTATTTTTCCCGCGCTCTGCGTCCGAGCGGATAGGCAGTCGCTCCACGTAAATTACTGGTATTCATCTGCATTTGGTTAGACCGGAAGCCGACCCCAAAAATAGTTTGGAAAAGGTTCGGCAGATGATGACAGGCTGACAGTACACTATGCTTAAGGTACAAGTCCGTAGCCGAGTGCAGGCAGCAGCAGCAAGCGACATGTCACCGCGTCACTACTGGATTCTATGTATTTCTATGAAAACGACGTGTCGCTAGCTGCGGACGGTTTTTCATAGAAATACATAGAAACCAGTAGTGTCGCGGCGACACGTCGCCTGCCGCTGCTGCCTGCAGTCGGCTACTGTATGATAGTTATACATACCTAGATCTGCTATTCTGTCTGTCAATAGTCGGTGGAGGGGGACTTCGGTTTCTGTACCGACCGCGCGGCGAAGGCGAGCGAGACAGCGGCCGTCTGTCGGACAAAGATATCAAAATTATACTAAAGGCCGACAAAACGAGAAATAGAATGTAAACAAACTTTCAGGGGTTCATAACATATTTATTTAAAGTTTAAGAAAGTAAAGAAACTTATAAAATCCTATCACTTAGAACGCAATCCAAACAGCCTTAAACAGGAATGTACTTTTTCACAAAAAGTGCGGATCAAATGATAGCTTCTGTACCGACCGCTTTCCTGTATCACGAAAAAAAAAACGAAAGGCAGGGCTTGGATGGAACCGCTACCAAAAGTACAGGTTTCGTACCGGTACTAAGCGGTTCTTGATATTTCGGTACCTGGGTTCTTTCCAGATGGGCACCGGTACTCCACCTAACTAGTACAGGTACTCCACCTAACAAGTACAGGTACTCCACCTAACAAGTACAGGTACTCCACCTAACAAGTACAGGTACTCCACCTAACAAGTACAGGTACTCCACCTAACAAGTACAGGTACTCCACCTAACAAGTACAGGTACTCCACCTAACAAGTACAGGTACTCCACCTAACAAGTACAGGTACTCCACCTAACAAGGACCGGTACTCCACCTAACAAGTACAGGTACTCGCACCTAACAAGTACAGGTACTCCACCTAACAAGGACCGGTACTCCACCTAACAAGTACAGGTACTCGCACCTAACAAGTACAGGTACTCCACCTAACAAGGACCGGTACTCCACCTAACAAGTACAGGTACTCCACCTAACAAGTACAGGTACTCCACCTAACAAGGACCGGTACTCCACCTAACAAGTACCGGTAACCGGTAACAAGAATGTGTACTACTCCGGTACCGCTATCACATCAACGCTATTCTATTCAGCAATGCTATTCTGTAAAAATGTCACCGTGAAAACTTAGGTGAAGTCAGTTTGAAGTGAGCATTCATTCCATCTGATACTAGGGATTGACACTGTTGACAGCTCACTTCACCTACGTTTTCACGGTGAGATGGTTACAGAATAGCATTGCTGGTTTCCATAAATACTGGAATTTCAAGCCCCGAGTGCAGGAGGACGATGATAAAACGGATATGAGTTTCATAGCGGAAGTTGTTTAGTGTGACAGATAGAACTTCCTTGACGGACGCAGGTTATCGCCACCAGGTTTTTTTTTTTTAACTCAAAATATCAAGCTTAGACCTAGACCCAGCGGCTCAGCGGTTGGTTGTCAATGAATGAATGAGTTGAGTTTTATTTAGGCGAAAGCGCCAGCGTGGCCCGCGAAATTCAAATTTTCTTTCGTTATTTTCCAATTTGCGGGTCAGTATGGTGTTGTATTTA
Source organism: Brachylomia viminalis (assembly GCA_937001585.2). Classification (NCBI taxonomy): domain Eukaryota; kingdom Metazoa; phylum Arthropoda; class Insecta; order Lepidoptera; family Noctuidae; genus Brachylomia; species Brachylomia viminalis. Next base: position 11,034,713 of record OW443320.2, on the reverse strand, counting down.
TTTATTTATTACTTTAAACAGGCAAATGTACAGAGGCGGACTTAATAACATAGGCATTTGCTACCAGTAAACCTTTGGGTGATGCAGAGACAAACCATGGTAGATTTGCAATAAAAATTTAGGAATAAATATTTATATTACATTATTATGTTGATCAAAATATGACTCGAGACTGATTTACAGAATTATTATTATTAAAATAATCAATACAACCCTCTCAGTTCATATTACATTATAATAACTATGACTATTTCTTGAAATCGTAAATATTGAGGCCAATTCTAAAGATAGGAAAATTTGAATTCCGCAGGCTACCCTGGCGCTTCCCCTTTAAGTAGATGACTTGACAGTTACCTTCTGACATCGTTGTTGTGTTCGGGGTCGCGCGCATGTCTCCGTGCGCGCGCGCGTCTCTCCCACGAGCGCGAGCGACGCCGCCTTCTGTCTGTGTCGCGAGTCTGTTGATAAACGAAATATTTTGATTAGTTATTTACGGCCGATTCCTAAATTAAGTCTTGTATCTTTACCGATAATGAAACAAAGAAACTTCGCCCGCTCTGGGCGGAGCGGGAGGGCGTGTCAGACTCTTCCTGACTAAAACCCACCCGTGTTCCTTCAGTTGCCTGTGCCAGGGGCCACGGTAACCTCTTCGGACTTTCCCGCAACCCTGGCAGGCATCGGCCCTAGCGGACCCCGTCATTGTTGCTGACATATCACGCGTTCCGCCTCCTCCTTCGCGAACATTACTGCTTCGCAGAAGGAGGTGACGGCTTCCCAAGCCCTCTCGCTCCGTACCATGGCCTGGACTAGAGCCGGACGCGAGAGATCGCCACCGCCAATCGCCTGCACGAGGACACGGCGGTCCGCCCAAGCCGGGCAGACCTCCAACATATAGGATTATACCCTGGCGCTTCCCCCATAATTTAGTACATAAGTGTATTTAGTTAATTGTGTTAAATACTAACCGAGTCTCCTCTCCTGTCACGTCTTCTAGGTTGGTCCACTGGCTCTTCTAGTAGCTCAGTTAAAGGCAATACCTGAAGACGGAAAATTACAATGAAATAACCAATAAAATGTTAGGTTATTAATAAGTTTGTGACTGCCTACAAATAATTGTAATTTGGACATCAACAATATTAATTTCAAGTTTAATCTTAGCTTGGGTGGCAGTGGAGATATTCAGTGATTTATGCAATAATTTTTAAAACAATGATGGCCTTGTATTAAACTATCACATATAAAAAATTGGAAAATAAGGTTCATCATCAGCCTATAACGTTCCCACTGCTGAGACTCAGGCCTCCTCTGTGAGAGGGAGTGGGCCCTAATCCACCACGCGGGACCAGTGTGGGTTGGTAAAAATAAGGTTACTTATTATTATTAATTGTAATTTGGTATTATTATCTATTCCTTGTTGGTATACTGCCATGACAACTTCCTTAAATATTTAGCCTTCACATGATCTGACCAAGATTCTGTCTGGACTTTAAAAGAGACTGTGACCTCTGAGTTTGTTTCGGCCTTTCTTCTCAGAGTAGTCAGATAGGAAACGCCGACCTCATCTAGTTTAAAAAAAAATATGATTGACGTGTAAAAGTGTTTGTAAAAACCTACTTACAGAAATAAAATCATTTATCATTTATCATTTATTACTTTTCATGCCACCTGGCAATGACCAATTATATCTCATACAATCCTTAGATAATAGTCATTAATTATAGCCCGGGTGTAGCCGAGCAATAACATTGTACTGAATTTCATTATAACCCAGTCAATGTCATTTCAATTTTGAACCGGAACTAAAAGTTCATATGAAAACTTTAACAAAAGTAAAAACGAAAATCGTATTTCTTTTTATTATCTTTCAGAAGGTGTTCTCTTCGAGGATAATGGTGTCTTCGTCTTGGGCGAGCTTGAATCTCTCGCAGTACACGGGATTCTAGTCTTAACTGCCTGGCTTCACTCAGGAGCTGAACTCCCTCGCTTCACTCAGGAGCTGAACTACCTCGCTTCACTCAGGAGCTGAACTCCCTCGCTTCACTCAGGAGCTGAACTACCTCGCTTCACTCAGGAACTAAACACCCTCGCTTCACTCAGGAGCTGAACTCCCTCGCTTCACTCAGGAGCTGAACTACCTCGCTTCACTCAGGAGCTGAACTCCCTCGCTTCACTCAGGAGCTGTACTCCCTCGCTTCACTCAGGAGCTGAACTACCTCGCTTCACTCAGAAACTAAACACCCTCGCTTCACTCAGGAGCTGAACTCCCTCGCTTCACTCAGGAGCTGAACTCCCTCGCTTCACTCAGGAGCTGAACTCCCTCGCTTCACTCAGGAGCTGAACTACCTCGCTTCACTCAGGAACTAAACACCCTCGCTTCACTCAGGAGCTGAACTCCCTCGCTTCACTCAGGAGCTGAACTACCTCGCTTCACTCAGGAACTAAACACCCTCGCTTCACTCAGGAGCTGAACTCCCTCGCTTCACTCAGGAGCTGAACTCCCTCGCTTCACTCAGGAGCTGAACTACCTCGCTTCACTCAGGAACTAAACACCCTCGCTTCACTCAGGAGCTGAACTCCCTCGCTTCACTCAGGAGCTGAACTACCTCGCTTCACTCAGGAGCTGAACTCCCTCGCTTCACTCAGGAGCTGAACTACCTCGCTTCACTCAGGAGCTGAACTCCCTCGCTTCACTCAGGAGCTGAACTACCTCGCCTCACTCAGGAGCTGAACTACCTCGCTTCACTCAGGAGCTGAACTCCCTCGCTTCACTCAGGAGCTGAACTACCTCGCTTCACTCAGGAGCTAAACACCCTCGTATCACTCAGGAGCTGAACTCCCTCGCTTCACTCAGGAGCTAAACTACCTCGCTTCACTCAGGAGCTAAACACCCTCGTATCACTCAGGAGCTAAACACCCTCGCTTCACTCAGGAGCTGAACTACGTCGCTTCACTGAGGAGCTGAACTACGTCGCTTCACTGAGGAGCTGAACTACCTCGCTTCACTCAGGAGCTAAACACCCTCGTATCACTCAGGAGCTGAACTACCTCGCTTCACTCAGGAGCTGAACTACCTCGCTTCACTCAGGAGCTGAACTCCCTCGCTTCACTCGAGTACTAAGAATCCTTCGTTATGGTCGGGATTCAAATGAATCCCCTTATTGAATAATCTATTATTAACAAAAAATAATAATTATTTACCTTGACAAGCGTATGCTCATTATGCGGATGTCCTCTCGGCACGGCGCCCACGGGCGGCGCGGGCGGCGCGGGCGCCGCTAACTTCGCGCCGCGTGACACGACCAGCCTCGCCCTCATCGCGCCCGCGCCCGCGCCCAGTCCGCCCGCGCTGGGTGCGGCCGCGCCCAAGCCGGCCGGCGCCGCGCTGGGTGCGACGCCGCCCGCCAGCGTGCCGGCGCACGGCGAGCGGCCGCGCGTCTCGCCGCCGGATACCGGGGACGGGATTAGGGGGGCACCGGCTAAGGCGAAAAGAATAGGGGTTAATACACTGTAAAGGTGGTTTACAAATGGGTGTAAATAAACGAATAACGAAGCCGTGAGTCACTTGTAGTCCCTGTCATTAAGATCTATTATTTATACTGGACTGTCCTTGGGTAACCTTCTAGTTACGGAGATATTGAAGGTCAAAGTTCCAACTTTCTTTTACTTTTTTTTCATGAAAACTAGTTTAAAATGTTGTAACTTAACGTTAAATACCCTACAACTCCTGTACCACTTCACACTACCATAAAAAGCGATGTTTTTTTTTCACACCAAAAATAAGTAATTTCTCAGCAATAATTTTTACCCAATATTACTTAGTTTGATATACAGAATGCGTAGATAACGACTATGTGATGGATGAAGGGGATTTGAATTCAGAATCTAAGATAATATCAAGTATTGCAACAAAAAAACTCAATGTCAAGACAAAGTTCAAATTACAAAGAAAGTATTTTTTTTCATTCCAGACTCCACGTCACACCAGGTTGTAACACCAGTGTGACGACGAGTGTTTTTCTTCCTCGTCGTCACACCACTAGTTTTACAACACCTTTTGTATGACAACATTAGTGTTATGCTTGTAATAGATAAATCCCCAATCTATCTATCCTATCTAACGCATATTGGTCGACTCAAGTACTGTTTTACTTACTTAATTTTCATTAAACTAAAATTAATCGCACTAACGAACGATTAATCTAATGATTTTTTAAGATATTGGATATTTCAACCATGTATGAAATACCTAATCGACAACTCGCCTACGGTTTATTACTACTGTGTATTCTAGTCATTTTTGGCGTAGGAGGAACTTTTTGCGAGTAAAGTCATTATGACAGAAAAAAAAACAAAATTCTGATGGGAACAAGCAGTCCAAAATGTGATATAAGTATTTTAAAAGATACTTAAATACCTCACTATTATTTATAAAAGTTGTTGTAAAACATACGGTGTGACGACGAGGATAAAAAATACTCGTCGTCACACTGGTGTGACAACCTGGTGTGACGTGGAGTCGGTCGCCATCTTTTTTAGGTACTTTAGCTTAGTCGTAAACTATCCCACGTAAACTTACTACAAGGATAAAAAGTATTCTATGCCCTAACCCAGGTCATTATCTACAGATGTGGCAAATTTCATTGAAATCGATTCAGCCGTTAAGGCAGGTAATAGAGTTACTTCCACATTTTTTATATTAGTATGGAATGGGTGGCTAAGTAATAACAGCCGCACGTGTCGATCGTTCTGGTTAAGCTTCGCTTGCCGCGATGGTCCGTGGATGGGTTGATCGTTTTAACCATGCCTCGGTTAAGCCGTTGGTCCCGGCTGTCATTCGTGGATCTTTGACAGTCGTTACGTGTCGTCAGAAGCCCGAATCTGACACCAGTCTAACCAAGGGGTATCGTGTAATTTTGAACGTGATGGTAATTCCATTTTGAAAAATCAGGGCGCAATATGGTATTCATAAATAATGCACATTTCAATATTTTAAGTCTACTTTACTTAAGCTGAAAGATTGTTATTTGTCAGCTATAATAGAATTGCGTCGTGTTTTGAATTAACTTCAAGACTGTGCTCAAATTAAACATTCCCTCCCACCACACAATGAAAATAGAAATCTCCCAAAGTGTTTTATAGCTAAATTCTTTGAGGGAGGCCAGTGTTATAAAAATATTGTAGTTAAAATAATACTGAACTCTTGAACAGCTACATTCAAATTGTTTAACATCCAAAATTACTTTTGCCTTTCAGATCGAGAATAATTTTCATAAAAAAATGGCATCCACCAGGTACGCTTGTTTACATTTTCATCAGACTTTGGCTCACGAAACAGTGAGAACCGTTCCTATGTAAAGGACAGAATCATTTATTTGTGAAGAATTTAGGTGACAAATAAAAATGTATTGTTCAAGAGAGCATTACATATTCAAATACCAGTAGGCGCCACACTCTGTAGGCGGCTAGAATAAATTATATTTTAATGTAAATGTTGACGTTCAAAAGTGCCTTTTATGTGCCTACTTGAAATAGAATGCTTTGACTTTGACTTTCGACTATGAGAGGGGGCCGGCGGTGTGACAATAAAAGACAAATTTTATTAAAATTTAGTTATTACTTACCATGGTTCTCAATCTCAGGTTCTTTCGACGGCTCGGCGTCCGCCGGGGGAGGCGACGGCAGATTCTTCTCGTCTCTTGCCAGATTCAAGTAATCACTGCTTTCAAGTGCTTTGAATAGCATCTCCACGAATGGTTTCGTTTCTATTAATAAAATAATTGAGAGTATTAATTGTAAAATCAGAAAGTAAATTATCCGGAAAAGAACTGGAGTAACCGACATAGTTTGCAGAGTAAGCAAGCTGAAGTGGCTGTGGGCTGGCCATGTTTGTTGAAGGACCGATGGCCGGCGGAGCAGACCAGTCTTTGGGTAGAGACTGCGTATCGGCAGTCGTAGCCTGGGTCGATCCCCCAGCTAGATGGACCGAAGGTCTTAAGAAGCTGTCTAGGACTCGATGCGGAAGACAGAGGACGGAGGCCTACGTCCAGCAGTGGACTGTGACAGGCTGAGTTGATTGATTGATGAATTATAAATTATAATATTTAACAACAAACCAAAAAAATGGTATTGGGATTTCCAGCAAGGAATTCTCCATCGATGTTGGCGGTGTCAAATGATAAAGTTGTTTGACGTAATTCCTAACCCCATTCTGACGGCTTGTTTATAAGATAGGTGTACAAATCTGAGAAGTTTTGCCTCTGTGGGGGGTAACTCAGTGGGCGACATTAGTGCTAATTCGGAAATACAAAGGTTACCGAAGCGCATAACATTTTCTGGTTAACCTTTCTGCCTACCCCTTCGAGAAATATACACTCCCTTTTTTCTTTTAGGGTGGGAAATCAACAAATAACTTCTCCCGCTCTGGGCGGAGCGGGAGGGCGTGTCAGACTCTTACTGACTAAAACCCACCCGTGTTCCTTCAGTTGCCTGTGCCAGGGGCCACGGTAACCATTTCGGACTTTCCCGCAACGCTGGTAGTAATATACAATCTCGGACCTTAGATCGAGCCACAGCGTTTTTTTTTTTGGAATCATTTCAATAAATATTTAAATGGCTAATTCAAATTTGGAACAACGAGGACACCAGAATGATGGCCAGTATGTCGGCTTAAAATCTGAATCAAAACTTTTTCTTTGTATTAACACTATTTTGATGTTGTAGGCCTTTATCTACCTAAAATGGAAAGCATGAAGGCTCGATTTAATAGACCGGGAGTGTATCATATCCGAATTTTACAGGTAGAATGCAATGCTTTCAACATCAGACACTTACCCTGCTGGAGAAATACGTCCAGCTGATCCACCATCACCTCCCGGAGCTCGTCCAGGGGTTTGTCCTTCTTAACCAAAGCGTACACATACTTAGCGAGGGCTGCTGGGTCGGCATCACAGCTGGAAACCAATGGAAAGGACTTTATTAGTAATTTAATTTAAAACAAAATACCTTATTGGTAGATAGATCTTAATCTTTAATAATCTTTATGCTTCTGCCATACCTTTGTCGCTACGCGTAAATTAACGCGTTAAGTTAACCTCAATTTTCTTCAACGTTTTTTACAATAAGTATTGTTATTAAATTGTAATTGGAAAAACGTACAACAATAATTGTTGGAAAAAGTGGTAAAATTTAAAGTTGAAACTAAGTAATATGTTACTAATTCTGTTCAGTGACCAATAAAATTGGGTAAGAATTTTACCTGAACATGGTTCGTTAACACTTTCATCAGAAACTTTTGGAACAGACCATATTACATGATACGTTTTACACACTAAAATAATCTGTGTTATAAACTGTTTCTTCTAAACAGGATTAAGACACTAACTAGAACAAGATACTTTGTGCATGCGCTATCAATACCTATATTACCATGTAATCTAAAAAAAAACTTGAGAGGTGTCAAGGGACACCCGGATGGAACGAAGTTCCTTTCGATTAATTAGTGAAGGAATTGTAATATATTTTTTTTAAGTTATGAAAACATCTGGCTTGCTTTCTATAAGAGAGAGAGAGAGACAGACAGAAAAACATGCGCACGCCGCACAGCTTACAATAGCTTGCTATAGCAAAAAGTGTTGTGACAACTTTTCGTAAGAATTTTTTCCGTCTAGCCCCCTTTCACAACGCGCGATAAGGAACTTCGTTCCAAGTTTTTAGAATAGGCCAGTAAGAAAAGCAGCCGATGAAAAGTTTATTTAAATTTCATATTAGGAACTCTTTAGATGTGTAATGAATTCATACGTCATTTGTATTTACAAATTGGCGGCAATTTAAAAAGTCTGACGTGGGTTGAAATTTTTCCTATCTCAATGGTTGAAATGGTTTTGACTAGAGAACATTTTCGTTCAATGATTTATTACGACTTTCGTTGCGGTCTTACTCAACAACAATGCCCCGTCCCATGCCACTGTTTACAACTGGTTTAACGAGTTTAAACTTGGTCGAAGCAAACTCACTGATGATTCGCGAGAAGGAAGTCCTACGGCGACTACTGAAGACAACGTTAGTGCTGTGCGGCTAATGATAGAAGCTGATAGAACAACAGATTCGGGCAGCTTTAGGCATTGGTATGAGTCAAGTACAAAAAGTCTTACATGAACATTTAGGCGTCAGAAAGCTTCGTAGTAGATGGATACCTCATAAAGTGACGGAAGATCAAAAACGCCGTCGTTTGGATTGGTGCCGCTCAATACTTGAAAAGTATGATGGAGGAGACTCGAATGATGTATAATGACATCGTCACAGGTGATGAAAGCTGGATATATTGTTACGAACCCGAAACCAAAAGACAATCTGCGCAATGGATGTTTCCATTCGAAGATTTGGCGACAAAATCAAAAGTCATTTATTCAAATTAGGCTGAGAATCAGCACTTTTTGAACGTCAAAATCACATAAGACAGTCAAGACAGAAGTAAAGAAGGGCAAAAGTCAAGGGAAAAAGACGATTGCCTCATTCTTTGTACGGACGGGTCATTTCGCAACAATTGTCCTAGAAGATAAAAATACTGTTACTGCAGATTGGTATGTCAGTCGTTGTTTACCAGTTGTCTTGGAAAATGTTAGACATCAGAGCCCAAGAAGCAGGATCCTCCTCCAGCGTTTACATTCCGCCAGACGGACACGAATATTTGTCTATCGAAAGTGTGGAATTAGTCATGCAGTCCGTAAGTCATCCTCCTTACAGTCCTGACCTGGCACTTTGTGCCTTTTATTTGTTTCCAAAAATAAAAGATAAACTTAGAGGAATTCGTTTTGAGCCCTGAAGATGAAGAGAAGAAGCCCTGAAGATGAAGAAGGCTGCGTTTGAAAAAGGCATGGAAGAAATCCCTACAGAAGAGTGGGCCCACTGCTTCAGTCAATGGTTCCATCGCATGCGACAGTGCTTAGAAAGGAACGGAGCCTACTTTGAAAAGCAATCAAAATATTAACAGCATTCTACACAATTCCATTTTTTTATTTTCTTTAATTTACATACTTTACAACCACGACCCTAGTAAAAAATTGTTAGCCGTCACGGGACGCCTGGCAGATGAGAAACATCGAAATTATTTTGGACAATGCATAAAATAACAGATTACGGCAGGAACTAATATGGCATAATGTATAAATAAAATATTACGTTTTTTTTCCAGAAACTGATGATTGTTTATATAATAATAAACATTTATTTTTATTCAATACAAAAAATTATTTCAAATTGTGACAACTCAATTCTTTTAATCAGTGACTTCGATAATAACGACGACAGAACGGCGACGCGTCGCCACACCATCAATCGGTTTGACGTGCGGCTATTAGATGTTGCACATCAAAAATGGGTATAACATACACCTCTGTCTATCCTTCAGGGGATACAAGTGTGATGTTATCTGTTATGTATTTATTATGAACACTTCTTTCTATCAAAAAAACATTATGTCAGCATTTTTGTACGTTAACAATCAAAGGAACTCTTATCTAATTGCCTTTGAGGTGATAAGACCAAACAAATTATTACAATGTTGGTTACTATCTGTTAAGTCACTATCTACTGCTAGTAGTATCTATGTTTATTTTTATTACGCAAGTTACCACCGCGCATAATCAGCCTATAATGTTCCCACTGCTGGGACACAGGCCTCGTCTCGGTGAGAGGGAGTGGGCCGTACCGTAACCCACCACGCGGCGGTGCGGGTTTAAAAATATCACGTCTTCGAATTTTTGGTTCTAGGGCAAGCCGGTTTCCTCACGATGTTTTCCTTCACCGTTTTGAGAACAATGGTGATGAAATAATTTACACAAATTAAAGCGCCAATCTGGCTTCGAACCTACGACATACAACTCGTAAGTCGCAGCCGTTACCACTGGGCCACGACTGCTTTACAAACACAAAATAATTAACAAAATGTCAGGTCAACTTAATTCTTTTACACACATCTGATGAAACTACTATTGCAGATATAAAGTAAGGGAAATTAATTGTTATGCAAATTGACACCCTACGTATATTTGCCGTAATATAGCCATTTCATACAACTGTCAAAGAATAAAGAATATAGAAACAAAAAAAATTAATGCATTTTGGTTGTTTTTTTTGGGTTTATATTTTTGTTATTTTTTTTTGCTTGTTTAGGTGTTTTTTTATTAATGGTTGATTGGTTGGATGGTGGTTTGGTTTATTGTTTATTTTTTTTTAATGAGTGTGATTTGAATATACACATAATTTAAATTAGTAGTCAATTTAAGTACTTAACAATTTATTTCCCAGAGAGCATAGTCATAGAGCAGTGCCTACTGCCTACTTAATGTACAGTGACAAGCATAAATTTATATTACTATGAACAGCTCAGCTTTAATATCTGAATTCATGATTCATCCATTAATATCTGTCATCAAGATTACGCCAAATATATGTGATCATTAGTGAAAGGCATATAATGCTAATGGCAGCACAAATATATGACATTGAAGGAACGAAAACTATCTGACGAGACAAGCAATGCCTAAATATAGAATGCTGCATCGGCTTCAAAAAGTTTTTTTTTTTTTTTTTGCATTTGAGCCGATTTTGACTATTCTGCCAGCGTCATTAGACGGCAACGCAGAGGCGGGACGTCGACTTTGCACTTTGTGGTAGCACTACAAATGTTAGTCGCTGAAAAGACGAGGGCTGGGGGTTAACGAAAAATAAATAGTATTCTAAAATACTATCCTATATAAAATAGGGTGATAATTATACAGCACAGACATTTAAAAACATGTTTACTTACATAATTATTAGTATTACGCACCAATTAGAATTTAAGATCAATTTCGTTTAAAATAATTGTTAAAATGTTAATAATTTTGGGAGAGTAGTGGGATATAAGGGAATGGAAGTTAATTGGGAGAGGAATGCCACATATGAAAATTTTTCGATAGAGATCGAAGGATTTGGTGTTCAAGGAGCAGGAGAAAAAAATATGGTCCAAAGTACCCTCCGCAAGACCGCATTCACACAGGGAACTGTCCCTAACATGGATGTCAAAAAGATGTCTCTTCTTAGTACAGTAATGACCATTGTAATATGCTTGTGCTCGCTTTCTTTATCTCTGCTCTTCCAACAAAAAGTTTATAATCAAGACATTACCAACCTAATGTCTGACATTATAAATAAATGCTTCGAGATGTTTAAATTCTATTCTGGTAAGACCAACACATAGGTTATATTAAACGCATACTCACTTATTTTTAAACTGTGCAACAACAGTTAGATGTAGATATAAATGGTAAAACCACACAGGTATTACAAAAATAGAATTCATATAAGCTATGCATGAGGTCTGCCGGTGATATTAGACAAACCATATTTTAGCCTATAGTCTGTGTCTTATGAAGATAAATACGATATTCAAGCTTCTGCCCGTTTGACATTTCTTGTTTTAATAGGTATTTTTTTTTAAATATTTAAAATGGGTTTGCTCTTGGCTTTAGTCTAGGCCAGTGGTGACAGAGACAGAGTCGACGATGGAGTGAGCTTACCCAGAAGAAGCATGTTCACTCTCACTTTGAAGAGATTAGGGTTGTATGCGTTCGGAAACAAACGCAGGTAGAGAGTTCCACTCTTTTGCTGTGCGCATAACAAAAGACATTTGGAAACATTTAGTGTGAATTGGTGGAATAGCAACTAGGTAAGGATGGTAACTTGCAGCGCGTCTAGATGACCAATGGAAGAAGGGGACTGGTGGAATGAGGTTGTGGAGTTCTTGAGCACACTCTCCGAAGTACAATCTATAGAATACCGACAAGCAGGCGATCTTGCGGCGATGAGCCAAGCTGTGAAGCTTGGTATCCACCAATTTTACGTCGCCAATGAGCCTCTTAGCTCTGCGTTCCACCGAGTCAAGCGCCGCAAGTTTGGATTTTGCTTAGCCATCCCAAAGGTGGCTGCAATACTCCATGAAAAAAGCTGTCCAAGTGTCCAAGCGTAAGGTATCGCTTCACTTTATTTAGGATGCCCAGTTTCTTTAATATACTTCTATGACAGCAGTACTGTAGCTTCCCATTAGAGAAAGAATTTTTCTGAATCAGATCAGTAGTCCTGGAAGATTACCTCCTTCCTACATACAAACTGACAAATTTTACCTCTTCATAATATTGGTATAGACTAAGATCCGTTTACACTAAAGTAGATGACACTGAAATGTAATCCCCAAATATTATTGCACAGTTGGATATTCAATTATCAGTGGTGAAGCGAGCATTGTAAAATTCAACTGTGCTCTTTTATTCAGGCATTACAATATATAGGTGTTATCTAGTGTTAGAGCAAACATGCAAATAATTTTATAAAACCTCACAGATCTCATGTTCTTGTAGTTTTTACACATTTTCCTAGGAAAAATTATACTAAACTAAAAATCATTACTGGAAAAACTTTATTTTCCTTTAGTTTTTCAGTTTAAAACTTCCTCTAGTGTACGAAAATTTTATTTGCACCTCTCGCCTCAACCTGAGAGCAAAGCAGAGCCAATGAAGTCTAAGACTGGGTAGGTGGGATTGGGATTAGGTTAAAAATGACCATTCCTTCAACATTTCTTGTAAACCAGTTAGAGGATAATGCATTATTAATATGTTTACGTATCTCGGGACCATGGAGTCCTGGTCCTTTGGAAGGCGAGCGATGGGCCGAAGCCAACTTGCAGAGGCGTCTTAGACTATTTTAAATGGAACAAGGCACCAACTGACGATTATCCCTGGATGCTCTATGCAAGTGCACCCATGGACAACCCCCAGTTGGGGCAGGACTATTGCAGAAGATGGGAACAAAACATATTGGAGTATGGGTTGGGTGGCCATAGTGTATTGGTTACCTAGAACTATGGAAGGACTATAGCCCCTGCCTGATCAATGTTTTATTTTATGCGGAAAAAATTGCAGGGGGTGACTTGCACACTCAATAATGGCCCCCGGAAACTGTCGCTAGCACTTAGTGACGTAGCGACAAGGGGGCAACATATCCTAAGGTGCTTGAGGAGCGGAGAGGTATTCCACGACTATCAGGACAATACCAGAGCCCGGGAGATGGTCAAGATTCGTACCACCACTTACTGGAATACTTATCATCCAAGCATGTTGCTATTATTAATATGTCTATTATTGGACTGCCTCATTGGTCTAGTGAATGCAAGCTACTACTGGGCTGCTAATGCTGAGCTGCTAATGCTGAGCATGAGGTCCTAGGTTCGATTCCCTGGTTGGGCAGTGTTATTGGAATTTTCTATCTGGAACTTCTCAGTTGCAGCCCAGAGTCCAGAGTTGTGCCCCGTTGACAGCAATAGGCTCGACCCATATTGTATGGGTAAAGATAGCTGGAGAAATCTCCGTATACTATAGGTACACCTCTGCCTAGCCCTTGCGGGATTACAGGCATAATGTTATATTGTTAATAGTAGGCTGGTTAGCTCGTTCAGTGTCATTTAATGAGTTACCTAGATGATATCAAATGTTTTCTTCTAAAATTTCATGAAATTAATATCTTATCTTCTTTTTCTTATAATAATATCTATATGGTAGAGATTAGTGAGTCATCAGGGCTATAAACAGAGCTAATGCATGAAGTGTCCACAGAGTTTCTTGCCCATTCTTCTCCATAGGAACCTAGTATGCTTTGGAATGGGCAACTAGCTTCATCTTTCTGACTGACCAACCCCCCTTGACAATTCAAATGTGCCTGTAATTGGTATAATTTAAATATCTTTTTTACAGGAATCCGCTAGATACAGAAAGCACAAAACCAGCCATAGTGGCAGTGCTTGGGGTAGGCCTACGTCCAGCAGTGGGCATCAGCCGGTTGAAATGATGATGATAATGGTGTTGAAATGCTTTAAGTTTGAATACATGTGTTTGGTCAGAGAGTTACCTAGTTTTAACAAAACAGAAAAAAACTATTTAATGATTAATAAAATGTGTTAAGTTCAATAACTAAGTTGTATGGTGGTTGACTCACTGCTTTAGTTAGATTTATAATTAGCAAGTCACAACAATAGTAAATGTAAATTGAAGAACTTAGAGGTTACAATTTGAGCTGTCAATTTGCCATAATATGATACGAAAACGTGATGATAAGTCTAATCTATTCAATTGAATGAAGTTAATATTAAAATCTAAAGCAACGATAGATTAAATTTACGATTGTACCAAACCATTATGTGTGGATTAGAACTTGATCGAAATGTCATTTTAATTGAATTATTTCCTCCTTTCTTCAATAACAACGAAGAATGTAAAGGGATTTAAAGCTATACGCTGAAACATTAACAGGGTTCTCCATTTGAAACCAATGAAATCACGAAAATAAACGCCATGTGTGTACGTCAAATAAAAAAATAAAGCTAAATGAAACTTGATACTTTTACTCATTTAATAATCATGTTGCATGGAAATATCCCCGTTCAACTTAATCAATGTAATCATTAATTGAATACCTTACAAATTGCGAATTTCTTGTAAACTATCGCAATAGTGTAAATACTAAAATATGGCAGCGGATGTACTCACAGGGGCTCCAATATGGAGGTCAACCACGACTTGAAAGCGTCAGGATTTTCAATAATCATCTCGTTGCAACAATTATATCGTCCACAGATGACAGTTCATCCACAACGCACTTATTAAAATAGAGAACTTGCAATTATATTTTAAGCAAAAATTACAATCACTTGAAAATAATCGTCCTTCACGTTTCACTGTACACTTCACTTTTATGTAACTTTTTTTGATAAATGAAGAAATTTCTACAAGGGTGTAAAGTTATTCTGCCTAATAAGTGTTGCCACCACCAATAACAAATACGTTTCTACTAGGTACTCGGTACAGCGTGCTCACGTTACAAAACTATGCGCGGCGAAATAGTGAACTAAAAAATGTGACGAGATCGACTATATTCGATTTTTATTATAGCACATTAGAAAAAAAAGGCTCGTAGACGCAGGAGTCCAAAACATTTTATTTTAAAATTAAGTTAAGGGGCCGTGCACGAATTCTACTGATTTTGATCAATTTGGTGCATTATTTGTAGGATAAGGTAAAATTATTAAATCACAAACTTATTTGTGATTCTAAAAGTTGAGTTCTTTGTTTGAAAGGTGGTTGAAAGGGATTTTTCAAATAATAATAATAATCATTATTACGATACACACAAGATTCATGATACACAAAAACAGATGTACAAAATAGCAAGGTATATCTACATAAATCTACACAGGTTATGTAACCCTGTCTCCTAAACTAGGTAGTCCTGTATCTTAGGAGACAGTGCTAGGCCATACAGGGCAATCAGTCATGTAGGTATAGCAGCAGCCAGGGTGCTTAGCGCAAGGGTGATTAAGTAATACATTTGTGTTTGTGTGCCGGTGTGTAAATGTGTTTGAGTGTAGTGTGTGTGTGAGTGAGTGATCATAAGTATGTGTAAGTGTGTGAGTGGTGAGTATGGGAGTGATTGCGTACCTCTACGGGTGCGTGTGAGAGAGAGAGTGAGCGGATCACAGACTACAATATAGTATAGGATAGAGCAGATGCAAGGATAAGGATTGGTAGATGAGTGGGTGATCGTGTGTTGAGTGTGAGTCGGGTAGAGTAATGATTGTTGGGATTATTCTATGAAAGTAAGTAAAGACTCCGTGAATGCATAGTCTTTTTGCAGTAGCCATTCGGTCAGTTTGTTTTTCAGGTTATGGGAGTTTAGATTCATTGTTTTTATTTTATTATTGATATTCTTGTACAGATAGGAACCAAGAATGTAAAATTGGTGCCGGGCGAAAGTGGTTCTGTGCTGGGTACTGGGGATGATTAGAGTGCGTTTGTTCCGGTCCGGAGGTGGGAGGTAAAGAGCTGCCGCACTGTTAGCACTTTGCAGTCGGCATAGAGGTCAGAAGTTGGGTATCGAAAAGGTTTTTTAGTCATAACTTTTAGTATTGCTCTTTGTGCTCTTTCTATTTTAAGAAAAAGGGTTTTAGCTGCTCCACCCCATGCAGTTATACAGTACCCGAGTATAGATTGGCAGAGGGAGTAATAGACCATCTTCAACGTGATACTATCGGCAGAATCTCTGAGGGACTTGAAAATGTGGATTAGACGCATAGTTCTTGAGGGTATCAATTTGCTTGTCCCAATCAATCTGTACCCCCAAGTACTTAACAGTGTCTGAACGGATCATCGTGGGACAGGCACAAGTTACCTTGGGGTCAGGACAGGAGTGAGCTACAATGGTGAAATCTGAACCAGGAGTACTACCACGTCTTAACCCGAAAGGAATGTAAGTGGTTTTATTTAAGTTTAATAGGCTAAGTATTCATGGAAAATCACTAATATTCACAAAAAGTTTTCCAAAAAATGACGCGAGACTGACGTTTGATCATTTTTTCACTAGAAACTACGTTTACTTTTGAACATTAAAAAAACATCATTGTATGGTCTACTTGCACGTGGCTGGACCACATTTTCGACTTCAATACAAAATAGAGCAGAAAAAGAATGTTGAAAAAACCTATTTTGCAAAACAAACCCTGTCACTAATGTATATTTTCCCATTATTGACCAAACCGTTTCAAGAAATTTTAAAATCTCACTTTAATCTTCAGCTAATCTATACATATAATAAATCTGTAGACGAGGCGTTTCTGTACAATGCAAATATAAAAATAAAAAAAATAGCTGGTGTGTTATAGGTTAAAGTATAACCAACAGATGCCATTTCTATCATTTTTGTCATTTTTGTCTGTTTGTCTGTGACAGATGTTTGTTAGAGTATCACGTAAAAAGTACAAAACCAACATGGTTAAATTTTATACTCAAATATTGTGTGTAACTCAGAGTTACATTTAGTTTTTGTTTCATCGAAATCGGTTCAATAAATCAAAAGATAAATGAATTTAAAGTGTTCAAGAAGAACTTTTCTTTGCTTAGTTCATACACGTCACGACATCTGTTGACGCCAAATGGTACTAACGAATATAATGTGCTAAGTTAACCGAGGCATTTCTGTACATTGAAAATATTCCAAAGAAATAATTGGGGTGTCAAAGATGCCATTTTTACCATTTTTAGAATTTTTGTCTGTTTGTCTGTGAGACGGGTTTGTTACAGTATCACGAAAAAAGTACGAAACCATTAGGGTTAACTTTTATACTCAAATATTGTGTATAACTCGGAGTATCATTTAGTTTTTGTTCCATCACAATCGCTCCACTCTATAAAATATATTAATCAATTTAGTGTTCAACAAGAATTTTTAATTTTGGAGTTCCAGTAAATGAAGCAAAACTGAGTGATGTTCGCAAATTGCTGGAAACGCACTTTGGCCAAACTCTTGGCCAAAGTGCGTTTCCAGCAATTTGCGATGCCCACTCGGGCATCTTTGGTGGAATTGAAATATTATAAAAAAGTGCTTAACAGTGAGAACGTGATAGGGCGACCAATGCACGAAGAAGAAATTGAAGAAGATGACTTGGAAGAAATATTGAATTTTGTTTAAAATTATTAAATTAGATACCTCCTATTTTTGTAAAGTAAAACTAGATTTCCTTATTTTGTTTGTATTATTTTAGTTTTATTCAGTTAGCTGCTACAAATTAACTGTCGATAGTATACCGTGACTTCGCCACTACCACATCCCTAGTTCCTTCTAATCGTGTTTTTTCAAATCCAGATAAATCCGAATCCATTAAATCAAAATTCTATAAATCCACACTGAGTTTTTTCAAAGATAGATAAATTGCATTCCATTATATCAAATGAAGGTAAATCCAACTTAAATATAACATTTTTGAAAGAATGAGTGATTTAAATACTGAATTGGCTAAACAGGATCGTTTTCTTCAATAATGTTGCCATAATATAAAAATACTGTCTTTTAATTCATGAAATTAAGACTATTAAGAGCGTTTATACGTTATGAGTGGCAACGTCGCAATTTAGTGTCATATTTCGTGGTTTTCAATTTTTATCATTTAATCGGAGCTATATTTTAAAAATCTGTTTAATTAAGTTTTTAGAATTATGTGAAAACTGTGTAAAAGGTAAGAAATCGTTGCGTTTACAGTTCTATTTATATGCAAATAATACATTGGAAACTTGCAGGGCGTTATTTTCATTGTAAAATAACTGTAAGCATTACGGTTACTTATCTTTTAAACACTTTCACGTAATTCTTAAAAGTTAATTAAACAGATTTTCAAAATATAGGTCCGATTAAATGATAAAAATTGAAAACCACGAAATATGACACTAAATTGCGACGTTGCCACTCATAAGGTAACACTTTTTTTTTAATATCTCCTAACAGGGTAGAGTGGATTTATCCGAGTTTGAAGTTAAGCGACACAATTATGCAATGTAGTAACACGTAACGACATCTATTGATCCGAAATTATGCTAACGTAAACTCATGTAGGTTTGTGAGATCTTTTGTTATTTTGGTGAGGTTAATTTCGCATACTTCACGCGTAATTTATTTATTTATTTATTTAACACTTTAAGCACACAAATGTACAGAGGCGGACTTAATGCCATAGGCATTTTCTACCAGTCAACCTTTGGGTGATGCAGAGACAAACAGTGGCAGGTGCAAATTATAATGATATTTTAGGTTAAATAATTTTAAATAATATATAGACACGTATAAACTTATTTAGTCTATAAATACATATAATACATATAACTAATTATATTTAAATATAAGCACAAATAAATGTACATAAATACACGAGTATGTTAAAAACAAATAGGACAAACAATGAGAAAACATTACCGCTGTGATGATACCGCTAGCTTCTTACGAATGTGCTCGCGAACTTTAGTTTTAAAGGATAATCGGTTGGTTGCCATCCTGATTTCCTGGGGGAGTGCATTCCACAGAGAGATAGATTGAACAAAGAAGGAAGAGTGAATGAAGTCTGTGCGGTGAGTCGGACATTGAAGAAGACGATTGTGTGAAGAACGTAGATTTCTATTGTGGTTGGCGCAAATGTACTGAAAGTGGGGGGCTAGATAACCAGGGGAAGAGGGAGAATCAAGAAATGAAAACAAGGTAGTCAGCGCCCTTTGCTCTCTGCGCTGGCGTATGGGCAACCACTTTAGAAGCGACCGATGCGCAGAGACGTGATCATATTTACGCAGATTAAAAACGAATCGAATGCAGTTATTCAGAAGACGGTCAAGTTTGTCGAGGAGATCTGCATTCAGGTCATAGTAGCACACATCACCATAATCGATGATAGGGAAAATTAAGGATTGCACAAGCATTGTCTTCGTACTTGATGGTAATAAATTTTTCAGTCTGTACAGAGCCCGCAGCGTGCCGGTAAACTTCTGGCTTACCCTAGCGACTTGAGTACGCCAGTTCAGGGTACTATCAATGTGCAAGCCTAGGTTCTTTACGTCAGTGCTAAAAGGAACGATCGTACCATTAAAGAGGACAGGTGGCAAGGTTGTACCACCCACCTTGCTAATACTACGAGAACTACCAATGATGATCGCCTGACACTTCGTAGGATTTACAGCTACACCAAATCTGTCAGCCCAGGTTTTTATGGCTATCAAGTTCCTATTTAATCTGCCGATAACGTCAGGCAATTCATCAACCCTCCCTTGACAGTACAACTGCAAGTCATCTGCATACAGATGATACGCACACTGAAGTTCGGAAGTTATAAGATTAATAAAAATAGAAAATAGAAGAGGAGAAAGTATACCGCCTTGAGGAACGCCAGCTTCCAAGTCACACCAGCAAGAAGAGTAACATTGTGAATAGAATATAACTCTCAAAGATCTAATCAAAAGTTTGGCTAATTAAAGTTTTCCAAATGCGTTGTTTATTAGTTCAGTGGTGGTGGCGCTACCTATCTTTCAAATCATGATACAGCTTAGTTATTTCACATGAAACGATACATGTTCATTTATTTTTTAAATTCTTTAATTTAATACTTTTGGAAGGCTATATAGCTTACAGTGTTTGATCGAACGTTTTCCCATGGGTAATAATTTAAAAGGCCAAGTTTACCATCTCATCGGATCGTTACTGCCAGAAAATGAGCCCAAATTTCTACAAATTTATTTTGTATATATGATTACAGTGAACAGCTCAATATCAGAAATCGACATTTCCCAGAGCTTAACAATGACCTTATATCAGGACTACAGAACATGCTGCATCAAGTAAATCAGTATGTGCTTCATTTTAAAACTGCAT
Organism: Brachylomia viminalis; assembly: GCA_937001585.2. NCBI lineage: Eukaryota > Metazoa > Arthropoda > Insecta > Lepidoptera > Noctuidae > Brachylomia > Brachylomia viminalis. The sequence continues at coordinate 11,014,448 of OW443320.2, read as the reverse complement.
TGGAGTCCATTCCGCCCGGCAGCAATGATTTTAAAATAATCATCAACGCAGATAGTCGTCCTGTTGGTGAACACCGCGGGAGACACAATGCACCCGTCACAGATGAAGTTGCAGTTGTTTTAGTCGACCAAGAGTGTGACAAGCGTGACATCGTATTGCGCACTCGCGAGGATCGCCTTCAACGCATTTATGAAACACACCGAGCATACGACGCCCTGCAATATCCGTTAATATATTGTCATCGTGAAGATGGGTACAATGTCGAGCTCTACCAAGTTAACCCTACTACCAGGGTAGCCAATGTGAATAAAAAAATATCGGCTAAGCAATATTATTCGTACCTTTTACAAATAAGGCGCAATCGTTTCGTCTATTTGCAACGATTTCGTGATTTGTTCAGTCAATTTATTGTGGACATGTATGCAAAAATAGAAACGGAACGTTTAGTTTACATTCGCACTAATCAACGTCGTTTACGCGCTGAAGAATACGTGCATTTGCGGGACAGGTGGTTTTACAGCTACTACCAGGTTCCGTGGGCATGAAATGGTTTTGGACAATAGATGGGCGTTCCGTATTCGCCAGTATTATCTAAAACATTTCAAGCTCACATAAATGTTGAAATATGCAATAGCGTAGAGTCCATTAAATATATTTGCGAATATATTAATAAAGGTAGTGACCAAGCTATGATCGCGCTGAGAAATCGTAATGAATACGATGAAGTCACGAGATATCAATCTGGCCGATACATTACCTCCTCAGAGGCAGTTTGGCGTATTTTAAGTTTTCCAATACATGAGAGACATCCACCGGTCATTCATCTCGATGTACACCTTGAGGGCGGGCAACGAGTGTATTTTCAGTCTGAAAATGTCACAGAAAGGTTAGACAATCCGAGACCAACCACTTTGATGGCATTCTTTCGCCTCTGCCAAACTGATAAATAAGCGAAATCCCTTCTTTATCACGAGGTTCCATCGTATTACACATACAACAAGCAGCAAGGTGTTTTTAACCGTAGAAGACGTGGAACTGCTCTGGAAGGCAAGCCTGGAGTTTTCAAGGAACACGTGATAGGACGAGTGTACACTGTACACCCGAATAATTTAGAGTGTTATTATTTACGCCTTCTTCTGCACGTAGTGCGAGGACCAACTTCTTTTAATGAGCTCCGTAAAGTGGATGATATTGAATATCCCACATACCAGGCTGCTTGCCGCGCACGTCATTTATTAGATGGAGATCAACATTGGGATGATGCTTTAGCCGAGGCATGCGTCAGCGATAGTCCACATCGCTTGCGTCATCTGTTTGCCATCTTACTGACCTTTTGTGGCTTAGCGGATGCTGGGCAGTTGTGGCAAAAATATCAAGATAGGTTTGCTGAAGATTTTTTGAGACATGTAGGTACGGCAAAGCAGTGATGGTGAAATTCCTGACCGAGTTACGTGAAAATTGTCATAATAGATCGTTGTTGGCTATTCAAGACATAGTCATAAGTATAGGAGGAAACCCGCTCACTCAATACGGCTTGCCCACACCGACAGTCGATGCGGAACGTATAAACAGAGAGTACACCACGGAGATTAGTTATAATCCCGTGGAATTAGCAGAAACCCTGCAAAACGGCTGCTCAATTTTGACAACGGAACAGCGTCAAATATTTGATCGTGTGTGCGGCAGTGTAGATAATACATTGGGGGAAATCCTGTTTTTAGACGCGCCCGGTGGAACAGGCAAAACATTTCTAACCAAAGTTATTTTGGCTCGAATAAGGACCCAAAATAAGATTGCTCTTGCTGTCGCCTCCTCAGGAATAGCAGCCACATTGTTGCCCGGAGGAAAAACCGCACATACAATGTTCAAAATCCCCATCGACTTGAATCGAACAGAAAACCCGGTTTGCAATGTGTCACGCAATAGCGACAAAGCTAGGGTTTTACGCGATTGTGTCATAATAATTTGGGACGAGTGCACGATGGCAAATCGCAAGGCTGTGGAAGCAGTAGACCGAAATTTGCGGGACATTAGGCAAAATGACCGGCCGATGGGAGGCATTACGGTACTTTTCTCAAATTTACTTTTGAAAATTGGTGACGGCACATATCCCACACAAGATGGTAAAATAATTTTGGTGGAGAACCTTTGTTGTTCCGTTGCTTCACAGCTGGAACTCATTTCTTCAGTTTATGGGAATCCCACAGATATCGGGAACCACGCTGCTGCTTGGCTGTGCCAATGAGCTATTTTGACCCCCCGCAATGACCAAGCGGCAGCAATAAATACACAAATATTGGCACATGTTTCTGGGGAAAGTAAGCAATATACTTCGATAAACACGGTTACGGAAGAAGAAGATGCCACACACTATCCAGTAGAGTTCTTAGAATCCCTTAACACGCCCGGTCTTCCAGCACACAACATTTTTTAAAAGTCGGTGTGCCAATTATTCTTCTCAGAAATTTAAGTCCTCCCAAACTTTGCAACGGCACTCGGCTCATAGTCACCAATCTCCAACACAACGTCATCGAAGCCGAAATTTGCGGTTGCGGCGCCGCCGCGCCGGTGATGTTGTTCTTATTCCCAGAATTCCGCTCATTCCTAATAATTTCCCGTTTAGTTTTAAACGTGTGCAATTCCCCGTCAGCCTTTGTTACGCCATGACCATTAACAAAGCTCAGGGCCAGACATTGTGGGGTGCCTGGCAGAAAACCTCCCCGAGTGCTCAGTGACTGCTGGTCCTTTTGTTTTCTTGAGGACGAGCAGGCGCTGGGCCGGTGCACCCTGGGTGCGGGCAACAGTCTCCTCGTGAGGGGTGGGAAAGAGGAGATTGTTGTCCGTGGCGAATTTCTGCCGGAGCGGAGGAGTCGCTCCCGAGGGCTCTCTATCTGCACTCTGCAGCTGCAGAGTGCAGGACTGGGGAGCAAGGTGGGGTAGACCGCGGGCCGTTTTATAGTCCGCGGTCTAGGGGTCTCCGCGGCGTGTACGTCGCGGTGCCTGAGGTGGGGAAGACCGTGGGTTGCTCCTCAACCTGCAGTCTAGGGGCATCCGCGGCGAGGTGCTTGAGCCACGGTGCCGGGTAGGTTAAGGTAGTTATAGGTTAGTTTAGGGGAAAAAAAAAAAAATATATTAAAAATGAAAAAAAAAAAAAATATTAAAAATGAAAAAAAAATATATTAGATGAGTAGCATTCGTTTGTAGATACCGAGCAGCGGGCGGTATATCCTGCACCGGAGGCACCCGCGGGCCTCGGGAGGATCAAATACCCTCCCAAAAAGAGCGGCCGCATCGCCTTGGGGAAGCGATGTGCGTACCACCCATGTATAATATGGAAATGTCGAAAATTATGAGTGATTTGTCGTGCGACCCGGCTGACGCCCGGCGCTCGCAGGTACCCGGGCCTGCGAGTGATAAATTGGTTACCGACGGACGCGCAGGGGTAGGCGACCAGGCCCCTGTTGCTGATAATATTACTGGAAACAGTCATTTAAAAAATATTGACGGAGGGCCGTGTGGACCGTCTTCCGTTAGGAAACGTCCACGCGACCCTGCTCTGGTGGGAGGTGGGTCGGTGGATCTGTCCTCAGATGAGGAAGGCCTGCTGGCCCCGAAGTTGTCGACTGCGAGGAGAGGTCGGCAGGCTTCGAGGGGGGTTAGTGCTTCACGGCCGCGGAGGGACGCACAGGGTAGGTTCGTGCGCCCCAATACTCCGGCGGCCAGCGAAGCAGAGAGTGACTTGGGGGTCACTACCGAGGACCCTGGTGGCGAGAGTTGTGCCTCGCTAGGGAGCTCAAAGGCGGAGCTCAACGCCACCAGAAGAGAGCAGCGCAAAGCCGTCGCGGCCGACGAAGTGTCGAAAATGGCCCGACGCGCACGCGAGCGACGCGCTGCTCTAGCGGCGGAAGGGGGGGAACCATCTGCGGTGGCCCTAAGTCAGCTTGCCTTGGACGGGGTGGACCTAGTCCTGAAGGTTGCCACCAAATCCGGCAGCCTGAAGGGCACGTTCACCCGCGGTCTGAAGGAAGCTGCCGCGGACATTAAGGAGGCGGTGGGCATCCTCCTCAACAGGACGACCTCAGACGAGGTCGCGAAGTTGCAGGAGGAAAACAGCCGTCTCCGAAATGATTTGGAGGACCTCCGGCGACAAGTCGCTGCGCTGAGCGAGCAGCAACAGCGACGTACGTCAACTGATGCCGCATCGGTAGTGGCCCCGGCTCCCGCACCGAGACCGGCAAGCGCTCACACCGACGATGAGGTCGAGCGCATTGTCCGGCTCTGCATGCTTCAGTGCGGGAGCATGGTCAATGCTCGTATGGAGGCGATTTCTCGGCGCCTCCCTGCGGAAATCCTCCGTCCGCCCCTAGCGGCCGATACACGGCGGAGGGCTGAGGAGCCGCCGAGACCTGCGCCTCGGAAGGGGAAGCCCGCGGAGGGTGTAAAAAAGCCCGTGGAGGGAGCCCCATCAAGCGATCAGCCCACGACTGTCGGGTCTAAGGGTGAGACCTGGGCGACAGTCGTGGGCCGCAAGAAGGCCCGCAAAGCTGCCAAGGCGGCCTCAGCAACAGCGCGCGACCCCGGCCGAACCGCAAAGGCGGTTGCGCAGCCTGTGCGGCGGACTGCCAAAGGCGGTCGCAAAGGACCGGCGATACGTGCTCCGCGTTCTGAAGCTGTGACGCTCACGCTACAGCCCGGAGCAGCGGAGCGCGGCGTAACGTACCAGTCGGTCATTGCCGAGGCCAAGGCCAAGATCAAATTATCAGATCTTGGTCTTCAGTCCGTCACCCTCAGGCAGGCTGCCACGGGTGCGCGGCTGTTCGAGGTGGCTGGTGCTGCGAGCGGCAGTGCCGAAAAGGCGGACGCTCTGGCCGCCAAGATGAGGGAGATCCTCAGCCCTGAGGACGTCCGGGTCTCCAGGCCAATGAAAACCGCAGAGGTGTGGATTGCTGGTCTGGACGATTCCGTGACCTCTGAAGAGGTGGTGACGGCCGTTGCCCGAAGCGGAGAGTGTCCGCCGGACAAGGTGCGGGCCGGCGATATACGCACCGACGCCACCGGACTCGGCGTGGTCTGGGTTCGGTGCCCTGTGGCGTCGGCGAACAGGATCGCTTTAAGCGGCAGATTGCTGGTTGGCTGGGTTGCAGCGAGGGTGAAACTCCTGCAGCCCCGGGCTTTGCGGTGCTTCCGGTGCCTGGAGAAGGGGCACGTCCGGGCAAAGTGCACCGCTGAGGTTGACCGTAGTGACCTCTGTTATCGCTGCGGTCAGCCCGGCCACAAGGCGGCCCAGTGTTCCGCGGCGCTCAACTGCAGCTTATGTTCGGCTGCAGGGAAGCCAGCGGGACACAAAGTGGGCGGAGGGGCCTGTGGCGCGCCTGCCAGCCAGGCCAAGAAGAAGAAGAAGAGGAGCTCTAAACCTGCCGGGGAAACCTCGCCGCCCACGCAGGCTAGTAGCTCCGCGGTCGACTCCCGGCCTAGGACCGTTGCCGAGGGAATGGAATGTCAATAATGGCACAATTCCATTTCCTCCAGGGCAACATCAACCACTGTGCCAGAGCTCAGGATCTTTTACTCCAGAGCATGGCAGAGTGGTCGATCCACGTGGCTGTGGTCGCCGAACCGTACTTCATCCCCGCCCGTGACAACTGGCTGGGGTGCGCTGACGGTTTGGTGGCCATTATTGGCGAGACTCTGATCGACCCGTCTCGGGGCCGCGGCTGGGTTGCTGCGGTCTCGGGCGGCATCGTCATTGTGGGGGCGTATTTCTCCCCCAACAAGAGTCTCGCCGACTTCGAGAGTTTCCTTGTCGAGTTGGGCGCCGTCGTAGGCCGCTATCACCCTCGTCCCGTTCTGGTGCTCGGAGATCTCAACGCCAAGTCATCGGCGTGGGGATCTCCGGTCACTGACCCTCGGGGCGAGGTGCTAGAAGAGTGGGTGGTGACGACTGGTCTGGTCGTCCTGAATCGGGGTTCGGAATACACGTGCGTGCGGCAGCGGGGCGGGTCGATAGTGGACGTCTCGCTCGCTAGCCCCTCTGTCGCCAGCCGAGTCCGCGACTGGCGTGTCGCCGTGGGGGTGGAGACGCTGTCGGACCATCGGTATATCCGGTTCGACGTCTCTGCCCAGACCGCGAGCGGCCGCCATCCAACAACCCCGATTAACGACGGCCCGCGTTGGGCGCTTAAGCGCATCGACAAGGAACTACTCGAGGAAGCTGCCTTAGTCCAGTCCTGGATTTGGGAGTCGACGACGGACGGCCCCGTCGACGTCGAAGCGGTGGCGCTGTGGTTTCGCGGGGCGATGACGCAGATCTGCGACGCGTCCGCCAACAGTCCGCAAGGCGCCAGGTGTACTGGTGGACCGACGAGATCGCGCGGCTGCGCGTTGAGTGCGTTGCGGCTCGCCGCCAGTACACGCGATACCGGAGACGACGTCGACGGGATTCCGTCGAGGAAGACGCGCTGTATGAGGTGTACCGCGCGTCCAAGGAGACTCTGTGGCTGGCCATCGGCGACTCTAAGTCGCGTGCCAGGGAAGAGCTGCTGGGGTCCCTAGATCGGGATCCGTGGGGGCGCCCCTACCGTTGGGTACGGGGTAAGTTGCGTCCCTGGGCGCCTCCACTGGTGCAAAGCATGCAACCCCAGTTGCTAGAGGCGGTAGTATCGGCCCTCTTCCCTGAGCGAGCGGGACACGTTCCCCCGGCGATGGCTTCGCCCTCAGCCACAGACTCTCCAGAAGAGGAGAGCACCGATGTCCCCGAGGTGACGCAAGCAGAGACGAGAGCGGCCGTGTCGCGACTCCGGGCTAAGAACACAGCGCCTGGACCCGACGGAGTTCCTGGTCGAGCTCTCGTCCTGGCTCTGAAGGAGCTGGAGCCCCAGCTGAGGGGGCTCTTCACGGCATGTCTCGAGCAGGGTCAGTTTCCCAGTGTGTGGAAGGAGGGGGGCCTGGTCCTGCTCAGGAAGGAGGGGCGCCCCGCGGACTCGCCGTCCGCGTATCGGCCCATAGTGCTGCTCGACGAGGCGGGCAAACTTTTTGAGCGCATTATCGCAGATCACCTCGTCAGCCACTTGTGCAGGGAGGGGCCGAACCTGGACGACAACCAATTCGGTTTTCGTCGGGGGCGCTCCACCATAGACGCCATCATGCGCGTGAGGGCCCGGCGGAGGAGACGGTGTCCCAGGGTGGGGTGGTGATGGCGGTGTCTTTAGACATCTCCAACGCATTCAACACCCTACCCTGGAGTTGTATTCGGGAGGCTCTGAAATACCATCGCGTGCCTCCCTACCTCCGCCGTACAGTAGGGGCCTATCTGGAGGATAGATGCGTCACCTATCGGGGACGTGACGGTGCCGGTCGGCACCTCATGTCGTGCGGTGTTCCACAGGGGTCGGTCTTGGGACCGCTCCTGTGGAACATCGGCTATGACTGGGTGCTGAGAGGCGAGCTCCCGTCGGGCGCCGACTTGACGTGTTATGCGGACGACACGCTTGTCGCTGCCCGGGGGAGCTCGCACAGGGAAGCGACGTTGATAGCCACGGCTGCGGTGTCACAGGTGGTGAACCGCATCCTGCGCCTGGGCCTGGAGGTGGCCCTAAACAAGTCGGAGGCCATGGTGTTTCATGGCCCCCGACGTGCGCCGGCGCCGGGATCACACATCGTGGTCAGCGGGGTCCGGATAGCTGTCGAGTCCACCATGAAGTATCTGGGATTGGTGCTCGACAGCCGATGGGGATTCGGGCCCCACTTCCGGCGGCTGGCGCCCAAGCTGATGGGTGCAGCGGGCGCGCTTTCAACGTTGCTTCCTAACTTGGGGGGCCCGAGCGCCGCCTGTAGGCGGTTGTACGTGGGAATCGTGCGGTCCATGGCCCTGTATGGGGCCCCTGTGTGGGCGATGGACATGACGGCCGGCACTCTCGCCATTCTGCGCAAACCGCAGAGGGCGATGGCCGTCAGAGTCGTCCGCGGGTACCGCACGATTTCCTACGAGGCGGCTTGTGTCCTGGCCGGATCTCCGCCCTGGGACCTTGAGGCGAAAGTACTCGCGTCATTATATCGATGGCGCGAGGAAGAGCGGGCACGGGGCTCGAGGCCGGTGCAGCGGCAGATCGCGCTGCACCGAGAGGAGCTCCATCAGGTCTTGGTGGCGGAATGGCGGCTAAGGCTTCTGCGCCCTACCGCCGGCCTCGCTACCGTCAAGGCGATCCGGCCAGTACTCGACGACTGGCTCGGGAGAAGGCACGGCTCCCTGTCGTTTAGGGTGACGCAGGTGCTGTCGGGGCACGGCTGCTTCGGCAAGTACCTGTGCCGCATAGGCAGGGAGCCGGACGCTCGGTGCCACCATTGCGTCCATTGCGGGGAGGACACGGCGCAACACACGCTCGCCGAGTGTGTAGCTTGGGAGGAGCAGCGCCGTGTCCTCACAAATGAAGTAGGAGGCGATCTGTCGCTGCCGGCCGTAGTGCGGAGGATGGTCGGTAGCGCAGAGTCGTGGGACGCGGTGGTGTCCTTCTGCGAGGACGTGATGTCGCAGAAGGAAACTGCGGAACGGGAGAGGGAGATCTCGACTCCCTTCCCCGGCCGCAGAAGGCGCACCGGGCGCAGGAGAAGGGCGGACAACGCCCTTTTCCGGCCCCCATGAATGGGTCCAGGGGCGTGGCACTTGGGGAAGTCCTCGCCCCCTATTTGATGGACCCGAGGCGAAGGCGCGCGCGGTTGTCGGCGCGCGCCTCTGAGGCGATACACGGGGTAGTTAAACACCTCACTACCCCGTGCAGGAGACGAGGCCCGGGGCCAGCACTAGTGTGGGGCTGCGGAAGAATTTCGATTCCCGCGGCCCCGCGCGCACGTGCAGGAGACACCGGGGTGGTTTTAGCCGGTAAGAGTCCGGCACGCCCCTCCGCCTTTTCCCCAGGCGGAGGTAGTCCATGAGGATTTCCCCCCGTAAAAAAAAAAAAAAAAAAAAAAGGGCCAGACATTGTCCGTTGCGGGGGTGGATCTTAGTATTGGTTGCTTTTCCCACGGCCAACTTTATGTAGCTCTTTCGCGTGTTTAAGCAACCCCAGCAACCTTTTTGTGTACGCTCCTGGTGGTTCCACCGCTAACATTGTATATAGAGAAGCATTTTCCTAAATATCACAAGTTTTTTGTCAGCTTTTTGAAAAATCACAAGGCCTGGTCGATAGATTCTCCCGATTTCCCTTCTATAAGCAGCACATTATTTTTTTCCGACATCCACGCGATCGAAGTCGCGGGCACAGCTAGTTAACCTAATAAAATTAAAATTTCATTTTATGATAAATTGATAATACAATATTTTCATTAAATCAAAGGCAAAATAAACAAAATTTTCGAGAGCGCAAAAGTGATGAAACTATTAACAGGTGCTGTGACTGACCCGATTGGTTTAGCGCCGCGAAAACTGTACTTTTGTAGTCACACAGACATAATGTTTCAATTATTTCCAGCTTTCTCAATATTAGATAAGAAATTAACGAAAGAGGGTTTTTTACGTGCACGGATCCATAAGACCATCTCAATAACATTTTTTTTTTTAACTTTACTTTGGTAAATAGATACTTATGACAGTACTCTAAATACTTAGATAAACGACATAAGTATTTTTTTTTAAATATGCTTTATTTATAATAACATCTTCACATTGACATATACCTAGCTCAATGCATCTTCATCACACATTACAAACTTACAACAAAGCGAATGGTATGAAACAACCGATCATACGATGATTTAAGTTTATGAATTAAAAGTAATTTTTTTTACAATATTTTATAATAACAACGAACAACACACAATTGTATGTACAACACACAATACGTTGGTAAAACTTCTTTGTGTTCATGAACTAATTTAGTCACTATCATCAAATGATGAAGATGAAGAAGTTTCACCTACGTTCATAATAATATTTTCTTTACAACATCTTCCAATAAGCTATCAAGTTAGAAAAACCTTTCCTCTTCTTTAATTGCATGAGCATCGCAAGACTGCCATCGTTCTGGCGTAATATTATCCACAGCTCGTGTCCACATACCTCTTCATTTGAGCCCATATTAATTCTATAGGGTTGAGCTCGCAGTGGTAGGGTGGGAGGTACAATTCTGAAATACCCTTCTCTCTAGCCATCTCACCTACAACAAAGTTTTGGTATAAATGTTTCAGTTTTTTCATGTTTTCTAATAAAGTTGCCCTTTTTTTTGTGATGGTGGGAAATCATCAAATAACTTCTCCCGCTCTGGGTGGAGCGGGAGGGCGTGTCAGACTCTTACTGACTAAAACCCACCCGTGTTCCTTCAGTTGCCTGTGCCAGGGGCCACGGTATCCCTCTCGGACTTTTCCGCAACCCTAGCAGGCATCGGTCCTAGCAGACCCCGTCATTGGTGCTGATATCTCTTTGAGGCGCGCGTGGAACACAACGCGCCGTCGACCCGGGCCTGGTCCTTATCGAACGGCAAGCTGCTCATTGCTCGCCGTTCGCGAGCGCGCGCTTACGGTGGCCGGGAATCGGCTTGCGTTTCCCGACGCCCAGGGCGTCTCCTGCACCGGCTAAGGGGCCCCAACATAGCTGGGAAAACGATATGGAGATGATGGTAGAGGATTGCTGCGAGCGGAATTGTGGTGAAATAGCATTGTCACATTATTGTATGTGATTTTGATTAAAGTGATATGATATGAAAGTGATATGTGATTAAAGTTGCCCTGAGGTCTTTTTCCTCAAAAGGAATATTTTTGCGTTTTAACTACTCTTGTATACCATTAGTTTGGCTGTAGTTGGCAGCTTAAATTCTTACTCTAGATTCAGAAATACATGCTATTTAAAATTTAAAGAATAGTTTGATGAAAGGAGTAAAGAAAAGGGTATATGGTTTAAAACTATACAATGTCAGCCTCCTCGAGTACCTTGGTTTTTCAATAGTAAGCTAAATAGATCCTACATTGTATAATTTAAATAGATTACGCTCTGGTCATTATCCTTCAAAGAAGTTTGCTTTTTTAATGAAAAAAGTTGATTCCCCAAATTGTGATTCGTGTGATAAGTTAGATGATATACATTCTTGTAGAGTATCGGAATGGGAGGGAGGCATTGATGCAAAAATTTAATATAAACAAATACGATCAAGGCGCATTCCTAACCATATTAGCAGAACCAACATCTGACGCCGCAAAATCAATTGTTGAAAATATAGTTTTGCACCAGTGACTCCTGCCTCTCCTTTTCTTTTATAATTAAAGATGTAATTTAGTTTAGGACACGCTGGGGCTCTCATTTCCATGGAGACAAATGCCCCTAAATAAATAAAGATTAAAAAAAAATATATATGTGGCAAGCCAAAACTCCCCGCGCACAGTGGATCGAAAAGCCTCTAGACCAGACTCTCTCCTTTACTGGCCGGCTAGAGTGAACACTGACGAGGAACAGAGCTTCCACCTCTTTCTTGTCTTTATTGACCGGTTTGAGTGGAGATTCGCAAGAGCAAACGTGCTCGGACGAAAAAAGAATTCCAGTAAGTGCTGGTCCATCTTGACCATCTTCCGGGCTCTAGGATTGTGCTGATAGTCGTGGAATACCTATCCACTCCTCAAGCACCTCAGGATATGTTGCCCCTTTGTCTCTACGTCACTAAGTGCTAGCGACAGTTTCCGGGGGCCCATTATTGAGTGTGCAAGTCACCCCCTGACATTTTTTCCGTGTTGTGATTGACACACGAGGTGTGTCAATCGGCCCCGTCTTTGGTATGTTTGAGTAAGTCAGTTTTTTTGTTGTTCTTTTAGACTACGAGTAAGTCAAAGCGCATAATTTCGAAATCCTCTATAACTGGCTTTCGTGGACTACACAAAGGCTTTGACAGTACTAGGTATACACAGCGCAATATTTTCAGCCTTACGAAGTACAAGAAGAGGGAATATTAATAATAAAAACGAAGCGAAGTCAAAACTAAACTTTGAATTTTTTTTTTGTATTTTTTGCGACGTCTGGGAAAGACTCTTAAGCCAAAAAAATTTTTTTTTTGGATTTTTGGCTGTTTGTATGAATGTATGTTCCAGCATCACGCTAAATGTACCGGATTCATATTGTTAAAATTTTGCTTATATATTCCTTGTAATATGTCTAGTCAGTCTGTAGACTATAAATTATCACGCTAGTTCCTATGGGGGATGAGCAATAATGTCTTTATGTTCGTTTTCTTCTACAGTTTACCGAAAATTGTGAAAAGACTAGCCAAAATGTTAGAATATTCCAGAATTTTACAGTTTAACCATTTAAACGATTACCTTCACGCTAGACCTGTATGGAGCTAAGCAGTCAATCACGACATTTACAGGGTGGATTTTTGTGATGGGGCAATAAGGGCAGGTATCTTAACCGTTTTCGCTACAAGAAAGCGGTCTTCGGAGACTGACCTTAACTTTTTGAAATATTTGGATCTGCATTCACTGTTTTTGAATAAAATGTACAGCCAGCAAAAAAATGGGCAATTTTCACAAAAAAAATAATTAAATGCCATTCGATCCTTTTTCTTTTAAGGATCAAAAAACTCTAGAAGACCATTGTGGTTTGAGTACTAGAAAAGTCAGAAATTGCAATAAACTTCCCATACATTTCGTAGGAAATGAGACCGAGATGAGAGAGTACACAAATGACACAATTACAATCATACAAGTGTATGACAACAGTCGAATTATTCCGTCACTTCAATAGGGTTGAATAGGGAACGAATATAGATTACTTCCTTTTTTAAATTTTGTTATTATTATTATATCGACGGCAGCAAAGTACAAAGAGTCAGCTGCACTTTTTAGTTTTTTTATAATTCGACTCAGAATTCTTTGTTTTATCATAGTATTTTTTTCTGTTTAATTCTTAAATTTTGCTAAGTTCTGCGTACTGATCTGAGCCGTTTTTGGACTTCAACAGCATTGGAGAACCGATTGCGTAAGGATGCCGACAATGAAACGATCGTCTCTTTCAAATGTGCAGGGTTGTCTGCCAGATCCACGTCTTCGGATATAGCCACCTGACTCTTGGAACCGAACACTCTTTGAACACTTGGTGAACGGAAAAACAGCTTAAATTCAGTTGCCGAGCAACTCAGATCAGTTTATATGATCTGAGCCGAGCAACATCACACTGCCGCATCCCTGATTGCAGTAGTCCAACGTCGCGTCGCCGTTTTTCCAAACCAAACGGCGGAAAAAGTTTAGATGGGGAATGTGAGCCATATTCAGTTGGAAGTCGCTACGCCCATAGGGGGGGGGGGGGGGGGGGGGGGGGGGGGGCGCGTGGCGAACCGTCCCGGTACTTCGCCCGGCCGCGGATCGTAATACGGTGACTCGTTAACACGAGCCCCTAATTATGTTGGCATGCAGTTGTGCGCGCGTTTTGAGTGGTTGCTATATTATTATCTGTAGGCGCGCCACGGTCGGCTCTGATTTACAGCGCCGCTCGCCCCCTATTACATCGGACTTAAACAGGGCTGGCTAAATGTATGTGTACTTAGGTACACCTCTGCACAACCCTTCAGGGGTTACAGGCGTGATGTTATGTTATGTTATGCCGCTATCTTCACGGCACCTCGACAATCTGTCATCTGGTGAGACCCCCACTTACCTAGGGGGAGGGGGGGGGGGGGGGGGGTTGAGACGACCAGGGACGAAGGTGCCGACTCAACGCTCCTACAGATAGGGCGTGAAAGAAAAAAAACCGTCTTCGACTTGGAGATCGCTTGTTTATTTTTGTTTTTCCATCGACAAATAATTAGGTACATCGATATTATGGTAGTCCATTCTACGAGCTGATCAGAACGTTGAATTGAAAAAATTGTAGCGGGTTAACCTACAAACACGATCAGAATTGTAAATAAAATAGTACTCAGAAGACTGCCAGGTATTTTTTGCAATTATTGCTTGTAATATTCTTGGCGAATTTTCAAACGTAAAAATTAAGCACGGATCGGTCTATGGTATGGCCAAGGTGTCTCAGAAGGGTGTGGTCAAACTGGGTGTGGTACAGTACAGACCATCAAACTGAACGTCTTTCTCCACGTGACCAACATCATAATCAAGAAAAAGTATAGTATAGTTAAAATCTCGCTGCAGACTTTGTCATAAATCATAATCGGAGTAGGGATGTGCGCTAGTTGCGCGCGCTCAATGCCATTATCGATAACAGAAGAATTTTAATTTTCTATTCTTAATTTTATATATACGTTCTTTTGTTTATATATTTAATATGCTTTGTAGTAAATTTGGTAATAAAAAAAAAATGTGTATTTATTTCTATCACCCATTTATAAATATATAAAACTATCGATATCACTCATCGACTGCAGTAATACACAGGACTACGTGTGGGCGTGGCCTGCCCATAAGGCCCGTGAGTGGGAAAGAGAGCGAAACACTCGAATGATTTATGACCGAGTCTGCAGCGAGATTTTAACTATACTATAATCAACCGTCCCGTATTTGGGTCGAGTAAAGATTTTGTACGGAACAGCCGATAATTTTTTCTCGATTACGATGATGCTGTTGAACCCACGGAGAAATTTGTTCAGTTTCATGGTTTATACCACACCCTTTAATTTGACCACCCTTTCTGGTACTGCTGTATAGGTTACATAACCATTACTCATTGTGACAAAAGGTAGGTAAGCATCAGTATTTAAGTAAATTAAACATAAATACAAACCAGATTATGATATGTTATTTAAATATTGTAAAATCATAAATGTGTTCGACAAAGCTAAATTGGCTGTTGCATCTGATTACTCTGTATTTATGAATAAACTGCAAAAAACAAAGAGACCAAACTTTGTTCGTAACCTGTCGTACTTGCCTACATATAAGTAAACTGCCAAAGATTAATAATGAATATGGTAAGAGAGCCTGGACGTACGCCTTTCCTGACATTCTAAATAAACTACCCAAGAAAATTGCCAAAAAAATAGAAGACAAAAAACCTCAACAATTGAAAAATATTTTAAAAGCCTACTTTACTGTGGGGAAGTATGGAATGGAGGATGTCAGCGTGTAGGCTCTCAGCCTATAAACTTATGTGAGCAACTATAAAATAAGCTTATAGCGCACATAATCTTATTATAACAAGATTAAGCGCTATTTTTGCTGTGTAAAAAATTCCTGAAAATTTTTGAAGAAATAAATAGTTTTCAATTTTTTTTTTTTTTTTTTTAAGTATCCTTATCCCAATCGAACAGTCTGTCCTATCGTAGAGTCCTACCGTAACATCGAAGGTCCTCTGATGTTGATTTTCCTAGACCAAATTTACAGTTACAAATGTTACAGACGACCAGATTTCCACAAAGTGGGAAACTGGCCCCGCTAAAGACACGCTGTGTAGAGTCCTCTCAGTTGGGGCTCAAGCTCCTTCAGAGCGAGGGCTAACACGCAGCCGTGGATCCCGTCGGGCCCCGGAGCCACGTTCTTGGCCCGGAGCCGCATCACGGCTGCCCCCATCTCTGCCTGTGTCACCTCTGGGACACTGATGGCGTTCTCTCCTGTAGGCTCTGTGGCTGTGGGCACAGCCATCGGCGGCGGACTGTGCTCCGCTCTCACCGGGAAGAGGGCTGCGACTGCTTCCTCCAGCAGCTCGGGTTGGAGACTCTCCGTAAGTGGGGGCGCCGCGGCTCGAAGTTTCTCTCGGACCGCGCGATAAGGGCGCCCCCACGGATCCCCGTCTAGACTCTCCAACATCTCCTCCCTGGCTCGCGTTTTCGCCTCGCCGATGGCCAGCCACAGAGCCTCCTTCGCCGCGCGGTACACCTCATACAGCGCGGCTTCTTCGTCAGGGACCCGACGACGTCTCCTCCGGTATCGGGTGTACTGGCGTCTAACCGCCACGCACGCGACGCGCAGCTGCGCGATCTCGGCGGTCCACCAGTACACCTGGCGCCTTGCTGACTGTGCGTGGACCTGGGGCATGGACGCGTCGCAGATTTGCGTCATCGCCCCGCGGAACCACAGCGCCTCCTGTTCGACGTCGACGGGTCCGTTTGTTGCCGACTCCCGGAACCAGGCCTGGACAATAGCGGCCTCCTCGAGAAGCTCCCTGTCGATGCGCTTACGCGCCCAGCGCGGACCGTCCATTCGCGGGGCCATCGAACTGCGGCCGCCGCTGGTCTGGGCGGAGACGTCGAAACGGATGTAACGGTGATCCGACAACGTCTCCACCTCCACGGCGACACGCCAGTCGCGGACACGGATCGCGACAGCAGGGCTAGCGAACGAGACGTCCACTATAGAGCCGCCCCGCTGCCGCACGCACGTGTGGACCGAGCCCCGATTTAGGACGGTCAAGCCAGTCGTGACCGCCCACTCCTCCAGCACCTCGCCCCTAGCATCGGTCACAGGAGATCCCCACGCAACAGACTTGGCGTTGAGATCCCCCAGCAACAGCACAGGGCGAGGGTGGAGTCGGCCCACGACGGCACCCAACTCGACAAGGAACCTCTCGAAGTCGGCGAGACTCTTGTTGGGCGAAAAATACGCCCCAACCATACCAATGCCGTCCACGAGGGCGGCTACCCAGCCGTGACCTCGGGACGGGTTGACAAGAGCCCCGCCAATGATGGCCACCAAACCGTCCAGGTCTCCCACCCAGTTATCCCTGGGGGGGACAAAGTACGGTTCGGCGACAACAGCCACGTGAATCGACCACTCTGCCATGCTCTGGAGCAAGAGATCCTGAGCTCTGGCACAGTGGTTGATATTGCCTTGGAGGAAATGGTAGAGCGCAATTATGAGCAATCCATTCCCTCCGCACCATTCCTAGGCCGGGAGTCGGCCGAAGGGCAGCCAGGCTGAGGGGGGGGTAAAGAGCCCCCGGCAGCCTTAGGAGCCTCTCTCTTCTTCTTCTTGTTGGCGGGCGCGCCACAAGCCTTTCCACCCACTCTGTGCCCAGCGGGCCTCCCCGCAGCTGTACAGAGGCTGCAGTTTGGCGCCGCGGAGCACTGGGCCGCCTTGTGGCCGGCCTTACCGCAGCGATAGCACTGCTCGCTGCGGTCTATTTCAGCGGTGCACCGTGCTCTGACATGCCCAATGTCGAAGCAACGGTAGCACCGCAAGGCCCTGGGTTGCAGCCGCTTCACCCTCGCTGCCACCCACCCCACCAACAGACGCCCAGCGTCGGCAACTTTGTTTGCCGCCGCCACCGGGCACCGCACCCAGATCGCGCCGAGCCCGGAAGCGTCGACGCGAATCTCGCCAGACCGCACATCATCAGGCGGACATCTGCCGACTCGGGCGACAGCTGCCACGACCTCAGCCGCGGTCGTCGAGTCATCCAGGCCATCGACGCGCAGCTCAGCGGTCTTCATCGGCCTGGACACCCGGACGTCCTCTGGGTTGAGGACCTCTCGCAGCTTGGCGGCCAAGATGTCCGCCTTTTCGCCGCTAGAGGCACCCGACACCTCCAGCAGTCGCGCCCCCGTAATCGCCGGCCTCATTCTGAGGCCGGACGGTATGCCAAGGTCAGGGAACGCGACTTTCGCCCTCGCCTCCGATAGGACCGCCTTATATGATATGCCCCTTTCGACGGCTCCGGGCTGCAGCGTAATTACTACAGCCGCGGAGCGTGGGGCTCTGATCTTAGGCGATCCTTGGGCCTTCTTCGGTGCCGGTGCTCTAGCGAGTACCAGCGGCGCCGTCTTCCCTTTGCGGCGGCCCTTCTTGACGACCGTCGTCCAGGTCTCCTTGGTGGACCCGGGTGCGGTCGCCGATGGTGCGGTCGGCGGGGGTGCGAGTGCCAATGGTGCGGCTGTCCGGGAAGTAGGCGCGGACGTGCGCTCCACGGGCTTTCTGGGCCCATCAGCGGGCATCTTGGCCCCCTCCTTCCTGCGCTTGTCCGCAGCGAGCGGTGGGCGGAGGGTCTCAGCCGGGAGGAGCCTAGCCTCTATGCTTTCCATTCGGGCATCCACCATCTTTCCACACTGCATCATGCAGATGCGCGCGATCTTTTCGATCTCCGCATCCGCAAGTGCAGGTGTCGACGACGGGACCGAAGAAGCCAACGAAGAAAACGGCAAGGCTGCGGAGGAGGTGGAGCAGGAGGCCGTGGGAGCTGCCCTCTGGGCAGCGAACTGCCGCTTGAGGTCCTCCAACTCGGATCGGAGACGGCCATTCTCCTCCCATAGCTTCGCCGTCTCCTCCGTGCTAGTGCGATTAAGGAGGACCTCAACTGCCTCCTTAATACCCTCCGCTGCCTCCTTTAAAGCACGCGTGAATGTGCCCTTCAGGTTGCCCGATTTGGTGGCAACCTTCAGGACCACATCCACGCCGTCCAAAACTTGGCGACTGAGTGCCACCGCTGTAAGGCTCCCCCCGGCAGTTATCCGGGCAGAGCGCCGCTCTCGGGCCTGTCGGGCCAATTCGCTGACCTCGTCAGCCGCGACCGTCTTTTGCTGCGACCGCTTTGCAGCATTTGCCTCCGCTCTGTTGGCTCCCAACAGGGACATAGTGGAGCCCCCCCGCTTAGGTCCGACACCAGGGGCTCCAGGTCGCTCTTCCCCTTTGTGGTGACCAAAGAGGTGGAGCTTTGGCTAGAAGCGCACTCCACCTGCTTGTCCCCCGGGTCACTTCCTCCGCTGGGTGCCGGCATGTCGGGGCGCTTGAGAAAGCGCCCTAGAGAGTCGCGCAACGTCGAACGAGCTGACGCTCCACCAACTGCGCGACCTCGCCCTCTTCTGCCCACCTTGGCTGGCAGGTTCTCCTCGCTAGAAGAGAGGCCTGTCAACCCCGCGCGCCTCTCGTCCTCTCTGTGAGAGCACTTCCTCCAAAATTTTGAAGGACGCTCCATCATCTCCTCCTCAGTCCGCGAGCGTTTTGAGCTTACGCTCGCCACACTCACAACACTCATCCTCTCAGATGCGGTGTCAGAGTCTGACACCGCACCTGACAGGACACCCATCTGCTCGACCAGCACGATCGGCAATTTAGTTTTTTTTTGTTTTTTGTTGTCCATATGTAGTCCCACGAGTCGATATAGGTTTTTTATGTCCACCGGGCAGAGCCTAGATGCCCGGTAAGCCTACATACTGCAGAGTGCGGTAGGTGCTCTGCAGGGGAAGCGCTAACGACTGGACTCCCTCCAGCCATGCATCCTCTCACCGCGCTTCAAAGCTTAGGATTGGGTGGTTTTTTATCTTAGAGGTAGCCTTCCTCTGGGCCAGGCAATTAAGCCAAGCCCCCGACGGCGGCATTAGGCATGCCTCCGTTCGCTGTCCGGCCGACCCGACTCAGCGAACCCGCCGAAAGTTCTCTCCTCGAGGAGAAAAACACGCGCCGCTTTGGTGCGCCTGCACCGCAGCGGTGGTCCTTCCCAGTCTACGCCCACTCAACTACCTCTGTAAGCAGAGGAGGAGTGGACGTATTGACCGTCTGTAGCCCGGTTCCCTTCACCGACCATCAAAGCATGATCGGTGATTGGAACCATGACCTTTCCCCGTTTGTTGAAGATTAGCCGCCAGCCCCAATTGTCCACCAAGACGTGGTGGGCAATTGGAGCCGACGTTGCCCAGGGTGCGCCACGAGGAGGCTCTTCAACATGCACCCCAACGTACGATCCTTCCGCAACCCCCGTCTGGTGTCGGCCTGCCACTTCGGGCCTCCTCGGGTCTGGGGGGCAGTGAGATGTTAGACTGGGAAACACTACGCGCCGCCACCTCGGGTCCTGGTGTGTGGAGGGAGACGGACCTCCCCGAATCCGTCACCCCTGGACCTATTTAGGGGGGCTGGAAGAGGGCGTTATCCGCCCTCCGCCGACGCCCGGTGCTCCTGATGCGGACCGGGTGAGTGTACTAGATCTCCCTCTCCCTTTCCGCAGCCTCCTTCTGCGAGACGACTGTTTCGCAGAAGGAAACCACTGCGTCCCAGGACACTTCGCTGCCGACCATCGACTCGACTACGCTTGCAGTCGCTTAGTAATGTAAGAAATTCGCCGCTGGCTGGAGGCTTTGTGTCCGCTTAAGGCAGCCACAGGATAGTCCGGTTAAGCAGTAACGACCTCTCAAGGTCAACGGCGAGACGCCATATTTTTTTTTTTTTTTTTAAACCAGCTATTGGTGATGTGTGTATTGTATTGCAAGTGTACCAAATAAAAGCTTGTATAGACCTATAACAAACTACTGCTGTTTCATTCATTTCTATATTGGGTCTCGCTCTGATCTCCCGAACATTACACCTGCAGGCAGAAATAAGAGTCCCGTTGCGAGGACCCGTCGACTCTGCTCATTGAAGATTACTTTTATTTGTATTTTTTTTTATTTTGTTGCGATAAATCCTCCTATCATTGAATAACTTAATCTATAATAGTTAACTAATGAATTACAAACAATGCATTCCTTGAGTACTGGTGGCCCACTGATACTTAGGTAATTGTATTTTAATCGACATTTAATTTTCGTGGTACTCAAAATATACGTATTTGAATTGTATCTGTGCATACTATTTTTAAGTAGTATTTCTAATAAGAAACAAAACTTCAAAACAACAGGGATATTTTGGTGTGTGGTTAAATACTAGGTACCCATTCTTAAACATTAAAATGAAAAAATAGAAGCAGCAAGTAACTATTTGGAAGAATAAAAAAGTGTTTGGTTCATCGTGTGTTTAAAAATAGTGTATTTTATCAATGAAGCACCTAATTCAGGTCATGATAACAATTCAAGCTTATCCTCATTGCATAATGCAATAGGTAAAGTGCGAAGTGGAAGCCATTTTAGTTTTTATTTAATTGTGACTAAGGAAATCAGAAACAATTTTTCTTCTTTAGCCATAAAGTTAGTGGTGCCATCTTCACCCGAATATTCTAGAATAGCAGTGACGATAAATAATGATGCAGTGCAGTGAAGCGCGCCATTTTCTTTCCAGCTTTCTATCAATTCAATTGTGTCAAGTGTGTGAATTAAAATGTCTGCCAACTGGAGAAGACCATGTAACACACATTACCATTACAACGTGTTTTCATACTTTACAGGACAAAATGCTGAGCAGTAAGTAAAACTTCATGTTTTTTTTAATAACATTATGTTGTTTAATTATTAATATTCGTCTGCGTTCGTGCTGATAAGGTGTTTGCTTCGTCGTACGATTCCCGCGCATTTTCCCTTGCAAATTGAATGAAGAAACCAAAGTAATTCTTGTTTAATTATTGTGAATGTGAGGACTATGTGGGTTCGATGATGCTTCGATGATGGACTGGCAGTTTGAGTACTTAATGCGGCCTACCTAAATGTCCTTTCTTCGGTATTGTTCGTCGAGTCGTTGAGCTCCTTAATTAAGTTCTGAATGACCTACACAATGCTTGCATCGACAGGACAGGTCCACTCAAATCCGTGTTGTTCTCCCCTTAAAAAACCATTTCAGACAATTATCTACATGGTCCTCACACGAATGAACTCGAAAAAAAATCTGCTGTTCCCTACATTTATGTTTGCAGAACTCGTCAAAATGTAGGGACCAGCTGATTTTGATTTCGCGATTTCTTATTTGGTCCCATAGTAAAAGTTGTTTTTAATGATGATTACAATGACCCCTTAAGAGGTTGATGGTCAGGGCACGCCACGATAGCGGCGGTAAGACCCCTCTTTGAGGAGTGGCTAGAGAGGCGTCACGGCGTCCTCACCTACCGCCTGACGCAGGTCCTCACCGGACACGGATTTTCGGGAGGTTCCTGCACATCATCAGGCGGGAGGAAAGGCCCGGGTGTCACCACTGCGATCATACGGTGGGGGCCTGCCCTGCATGGGCAGAGCACCGCCGTGTCCTCGTAGAGGCGATCGGCAGCGGCGGCGACCTCTCACGCCCGGCCCTGGTTCAAGCCATGGTCCGGGGCGAGGGGGAGTGGGAGGCAGTCGCCTCCTTCTGCGAATCAGTCATGCTAGCGAAGGAGGTGGCGGGACGGGAGAGGGAGAGAGTCTCCCGCCCCCCCGAGTCCCGCCGAGTCCAAGCCGCCGCGGTGGACGCTCCGGGCGTCGGGAGCCGCGTGACGACTCCCGGCCACGGCCGTGCTTTCCGAGGCACGGAGAGGTCTCGGCATACCGAGACCTCTCCGTGCCTCGGAAAGCACGTTAAGCTGTTGGACCCGGCTGTCATTCGTGGATCTTTGACAGTCGTTACGGTGCGTCAGAAGCCCGATAGTGTCACAACCAGTCTTACCAAGGGGTATCGCGTTACCCAGTCCCAGTCCCAGAGTCACAAGGCTCATTCATAGATGTTTAACAGTCGCCACAGATAGTTAAAAGCCCAAAAGAATGACAACCAATCTTACCAAGAGGTATCCTGTTACCCATTACTGGGTTGTGGAGGTCAGATAGGCAGTCACAGTACGTAAAAAATACTGGTATTCAGCTGCATTCAGGGGTGGAAGCAAGCTATTTGGGAAAACGCTAGGCAGATGGTGACATAGAAACTAGTAGTGTCGCGGCGACACGTCGCTTGTACCTTGGGTGATTTAAAATTAGAATTTGGTTTAGATAAGTATTCAAATAATCAAATGAAAGCATTCCATTTTATAAGTGGCACTACTAATTGGCATCTGGCATTTGTTTACATTTTCATCAAATCCTTTTGGACCAGACTAGTTACAGATTGCTAAATTGTACCATTCCCTTACATTTTAATTTGATTACAGATTTGTAATCAAGGTTTTGAGCACTACAGAAGCGAAAGAACAGGCTCTGGATTTGATAATGCAAGAACTTCTCAGAGACGATTCAGTCATTGGCGCACTTGGTGAGTTTTTTTGTTATTTTGGTTAAGATCTAACCAGTCACGACTGATCGATTGTTCAACACCTTAATTGCGTAACACTATCAATCATAATCTGAAGAATCATTTTGAAGGATATGGCTAACCCATTGCTTCATATGTTCGAAAAAATTGTCTGCTCAACAACGTAAATAACGCAATGAATGCTGTTGAACTGTCAAAATGACAGCCATTCCTACTGTTAGTTACGCAATTACCTCGCAGGTTAAGCTACGCTTGCCAAGGTCGGTCCTTGGCAACATCATTACGTGGCCTTCCAAGATCCCTCCGTGCCTCGGAAAGTACGTTACTTCCAAGACCCCTCCGTGCCTCGGAAAGTACGTTACTTCCAAGACCCCTCCGTGCCTCGGAAAGTACGTTACTTCCAAGATCCCTCCGTGCCTCGGAAAGTACGTTACTTCCAAGATCCCTCCGTGCCTCGGAAAGTACGTTACTTCCAAGATCCCTCCGTGCCTCGGAAAGTACGTTACTTCCAAGATCCCTCCGTGCCTCGGAAAGTACGTTACTTCCAAGATCCCTCCGTGCCTCGGAAAGTACGTTACTTCCAAGACCCCTCCGTGCCTCGGAAAGTACGTTACTTCCAAGATCCCTCCGTGCCTCGGAAAGTACGTTACTTCCAAGATCCCTCCGTGCCTCGGAAAGTACGTTACTTCCAAGATCCCTCCGTGCCTCGGAAAGTACGTTACTTCCAAGACCCCTCCGTGCCTCGGAAAGTACGTTACTTCCAAGATCCCTCCGTGCCTCGGAAAGTACGTTACTTCCAAGATCCCTCCGTGCCTCGGAAAGTACGTTACTTCCAAGATCCCTCCGTGCCTCGGAAAGTACGTTACTTCCAAGATCCCTCCGTGCCTCGGAAAGTACGTTACTTCCAAGACCCCTCCGTGCCTCAGAAAGTACGTTAAGCCATTGGTCCCGGCTGTCATTCGTGGATCTCTGACAGTCGTTACGGATCGTCAGAAACTCGAAAATGTGACAACTAGTCTTACCAAAGAGTATCGTGTTACCCAGTTACTGGGCTGTGGAGGTCAGGTAAGCAGTTGTGTAGGCATAAGTGGCAATGTGCCGGCTATATTAGCCGTAAAATCAAAGGTAGTTGGGACATGACTTTAAGGAGGTGGCCTTCTGGATTCAGAGAGGGTTCCCCGTTTCGAGGGAGATCATCAACTTCCAAGCCGTTTTCCAACTATTTTGGGTCTAGGTTCCAATATAACTGGATAGTCGGTGGATAAAGTACAGATAAGTCGCTTATTAAGATATATTATGTTTCCAGGAGCAGTGGTGACCCATTAGTAACGACCCCGACTTACGAGTCGTAGGTTACGGTTCGAACCCAGGCAGGGCTTTACTTTGTAAATTATTTCAAACCGGTGAAGGAAAACATCGTGAGGATGTCCATAGTGTGTCCATAGTCCATTGTCCATGTCCATAGTCCGTGTCCTAGATTCAAAAATTCTAAGACATGTGACATCTACCAACCCGCACTGGACCCCCACCCTCTCTCGAAGAGTGGAGGCCTGTGTCCCAGCAGTGGGAACATTATAGGCTGATTATGATAAGATTTAACTTCCTCCTTTCAGACTTCGAACCAGTGTCGGAGGTGTTTCTTAGGAATTGGGTTGCGATGTACCTTGATCAGAACATCGCATTGGGTTGCTATACGCACACAGAAGGCACTTTGGTTGCAGTCGATAATTTGTATGTTCGAAATATACGTGATACATTCCCGGCCGTGACTGAAGTAAGTGCAGAAGAAGTCGTGTCTTCTTGGTCTTAACTTAGAATATAATTTTATTATACAGGGTTACTTGTAAGTCGACGTATATCCGTCAGGAGCTTGAATTTTAAGGGTTTCTTGATTTTTACCCAAAATTTGACATGTACCTAATTCCAAGTATAAAAAAAACAACAAATTGAATGGGTGCCATTAAAAAATGATGTTGTAGCTGCTATGAACATAATTAAAAATACCTACTTATGTCAAAAAAAAAACAAGAGCAGTTTTTTCTGCAAAAATAAATAATTTGATTTGATTTGATTCAACAAAATATTTAAGATTATAAAGAAAAAAAAAATTTTAACGAGAAAACATTTTTGAAGTGTATAAGTAAAGAAAGGTATACCGCCGTTTACCCGAATTTTATTTGCCCTAATATCATTTGCCATAATAGTCAACAGCCATAATATCATACGACATAATACTCATTTGCCCTACTCTCATTTGCCATATTAGTCACGTGCCAGAATCATTGTTTCCCATAAAGTCACTTACCATAAAATCATTTGTCATAATCATTGTAAGCCCTAATTATCACATGCCATAATTATGATATGCCATAACATAATTTGCCATCGACATCGGGTGTGTAACGGTTGTTTATATCAAGAGAAATTGGATGCAATTGGGACTTTAGGGCACCCCGACTCGGACAGGTTAGGTTAGAAGGGGATGGCGGGGTCGTGTGAGCGAGCGAAGCGAGCGAATAGACCCCGCCATCCCCTTCGTGGTTATTTTTTTATAAACCACACAGAAGTAGGAGCCCCGCGAAGCGGGGCTCCGTCGACGTAGCCCACCATCAACCATGCACAGAAAAAAAAACCATGCACAGAATAAATAAGTTTATTTATTAATATTTGTCTAATACTTGTTATGCCATTTAAATATTATGCCATTTAAATATTATGTCTAATAATTATTATGGCACATAAAAATAAGGCAAACAATACTTATGGCATTCGTATCTTATGGTATCTAAAATTCGGGCAGTTAAAAGTATGTCATATGTCTTTTAGGGCAAATGAAACATTCGGGCAAATAAAATTCGGGTAAATGAAATTCGGGAAAATGATGATTATGGCATATAATCTTCGGGCAAACAATAGACAACCGTAAAGAAAATATTGGTAATATATTATTCTGAAATCGCGCGAAATTACTTATGAAATGCCAGCTACAATATCAATTTTTAAAGTTACCCATTCAATATGCAGTTTTTTTTTATAAGTATTTCGAATTAAATGTAAAATTTTGGGTAAACATCAAAAAACCTTTAAAATTCAAATATCTCGGGAACTATTGAATATCGGCCATGGGTACATATAGGGGGTTCAATTTGTTGCTTTTGGTCCCCCCTAGCAGCTCCTGACGGATATACGTCGAATTACAAGCCAGAGCTTGAAAGGAGCGGATGAACGTTCATCTATACCTACAAGTAAATTAAAGTGAAGTATCTGTTAGTAATGTCAAAATATAACAGCTTTATACTAAATGCATATGAAAGTATATACGATACAACAAAAAATATATTTTTTTGTCTGTCTGTCTGTTTATTCCGGCTAATCTCCGAAACGGCTAGACCGATTTTGACGGGACTTTCACTGGCAAATAGCTGATGTTACAAGGAGTAACATAGGCTTTTGGTCTCGCTAGCGTCTTCCCGTGGGATAATTTCCAACATCCAATAAAACTCCACTCTAATGTTTCAGGATTCCGGCGAAGGTTTCAGAAGTTTTTTAAAATATACGAAAATAATCGAAACGCGAGTTTGGTATATGAGTAACAAAAGAGTATGCAACTATCTCACTTCATCTGGTGTATTTATATCGCCTGCATACAGGAATATCGGCATTACAAATGAAATGATAAGAATAAGGTAAGTAAATCTATACAGTGTGTCTGGTTACCGATGTCCAACCGATTATGGGCAAGTAATACGATCAGTTTAATCGACAACTGTTGAATGTTGACCTTCTTTGTGCAGTCACTGTTTGATTCTTAATTCTCTATTCTATGCTACTGTCGTAGGTTTTTGAATAGAGATTGTCTTTTTTTGTATTCGCCAATGTGATCGCCTGACGGCTGCGCTCATGTATTTTCTATGTGATTTTATTTTAATATATCTGGTGTACAAATTCTTCTAGTCCTTTGATTGCATCCACGAAAAATCTCTCTACGAGAAGTTAACAACAACTCACTAATGACTAATAAAATTTAACAAAACAAAAAATTTGCCTAAATTTATTCATAAAATTTTTCGTTTGCAAATCACTTTCTGTTCAAATCAAATCACTTATTTGTTAAGAGCGTTTATACCTTATGAGTGGCAACGTCGCAATTTAGTGTCATATTTCATGGTTTTAAATTTTTATCATTTAATCGGAGCTACTTATATTTAAAAAATCTGTTTAATTAACTTTTTAGAAATACGTGAAAACTGTGTAAAAGGTAAGAAATCGTTGCGTTTACAGTTCTATTTATATGCAAATAATACATTGGAAACTTGCAGGGCGTTATTTTCATTGTAAAATAACTGTAAGCATTACGGTTACTTACTTTTTAAACACTTTCACGTAATTCTAAAAAGTTAATTAAACAGATTTTTAAAATATAGCTCCGATTAAATGATAAAAATGGAAAACCACGAAATATGACACTACATTGCGACGTTGCCACTCATAAGGTATAAACGCTCTTAACACAGGTACAGAAATACAGATCTTGAGTTTAGTGAACAGAACGCTATGTTATGCCAGGAGGCGTACAAATATGGTGTGCACCTATCTAAATATTATGAATAAATAAACAAAAAATATGTTTGAAAATCATGCATAATTAAAATTTCAAAATAAATCATAACAATTATATATTATTGTTTAAAAAATTGAACGATTTCAGATTTAAATGAGGAATTATTTAGTTATCAATGTCAAAAAAAAATTGTGTCAGAATAATTGAAAATGTCAAAAAATATTAAATGTCAATATTAATTAAATTTGAACCTCAAATTAATTCATCATTTAAGTTTTTTATATAACATAGAAACAAAGCACTATATGACGTATTGAGCCATCATTTAAGAATTCATCCAGTGTGTAGTAACATTTGTCACTTATTACTTACTAATGGCATATTTTTAATGGCATCCTTTTTTGAATATTTTAATACTTATCAAATTGTTGCCTACATCCTTAGCTGTCGAATGAAACCACTGTTGTGTCTGAAGCATTGATGTAGAATTCCGTAGATTGGGCATGAGAGTGAATGAGAGCTTTTACGCATTAGAGCATAGAGAGAGATTTTACGCATACTTAGATCAATGGTTTTTGGTCTTGTTTGATTGTTGACATTACCGATCTACGGAATTCTATATCTATGGTCTGAAGGATCTCTACATCACTAGTATAGGTATATTATTCTACTCTGTGATCACTAGCAATCACTAGTTATTGCAAACTCGATGCGCGCGGCCGCGGCCGTAAGTAAGTAGGTACTTAGTTGACATCTTGATAATATTAAAAATTAAAATGGCAGCCATTTTAATACGGTTGGGTCAAACTGACATAATTATCATGATGGGTGATTTGGTGATAAAATTAATCGTATTACTTGCCCTTATGGGTTAGACATCGATGACTAGACACTGCATGATACATAATTAATATTATGCTTTTTCTAGGGTTTCGCATAAATATGTACCTACAGTGTAATCTGAATGTGAAACCTCTAGGTAGATACAGCTGATAAACTAAAATGAGGTCCCGACACTTTTGCATTAAAATACCTCTGTTACTAGGAATAATTATACCATTTTAACTGAGAATGCACTTATTCGATTATTTTGATTTTTACCTCTATATTTGGGACTTTGTAGTTAAATAGCCTATAGTACCTAAGACAACTAATAATGATTTACCATTTTGAATATTGGTCTGGACAAATAGCGATACGTTTGTCCTCTTCTTTGTACCTTACCACAGACTTAAATTAAATTAAATATTCATTTATTTCAGGAAATTATTCCCATAAAAAGCACTACAAATTACACTACTGTCTAGTTGAAATAAATGCTTTGACTTTGACTTGAGATCCTACCTATACTGGTTATACTGTAGGTAAATGCAATGTAACACACGTAGAAAAATATTCGCCTAGTTGTTGGGTTACATTTCATGTTGTATTGCATAAATTTGGACGGCATGTTCGTTTCAACGTATGTTACATTATCATGTTATGTTTCACTTGTGTACCCACCATTACTAAGAGTAGGTACCTACGCCATCTTTCTTTTGGCAAAAGAAATATGGTGATTTTTTTATTTATTAATTTAAGCTATTGAAATAAATACAAGGTGGATTTTTGAGACGGGCCAGTATGTGCCGTCCGTGTTGTTTTAATTTGGGTATCATTTAAGCTATTACCAATTTAACTAGTTTTGTGTTTCTTAAATAATAGGGTTTGTCCTCCAAATAGTAGATCTGTCACCAAAATGTAGTCACCAAACAATGCAAAATCAGTTCCACAATAAATCACCTAAAATCCTGAGATATAAGGTCTAGTACCAAATAAATGTTTTTGTATGTATTATAATAGGTGTGTCCTAATAAGTATTTAAGCAAACTAATTTAAAGAGATCACCAATAGTAGTAGTTTTCTTATTCACCACGGATCGATTGATATACATAATATGTCGACGGTAGGGCTTGGTCGACGGAGCCCCGCTTCGCGGGGCTCCTACTTCTGGGTGGTTTATAAAAAAATAACCACGAAGGGGATGGCGGGGTCTCTCGACCCCGCCATCCCCTTCTAACCTAACCTGTCCGAGTCGGGTTGCCCTAAAGTCCAGATTGCATCCAGTTTCTCCTGGTAATTTGTCTCGGGTATCATTTAAGCTATTACCAATTTAATTAGTTTTGTGTTTCTTAAATAATAGGGTTTGTTCTCCAAATAGTAGATCTGTCACCAAAATGTAGTCACCAAACAATGCAAAATCAGTTCCACAATAAATCACCTTAAATCCTGAGATATCAACCTAGGAACAATTTTTGTTTATCTGAGAACGAAAATATTTCGTGGCGATAGATCTATTTATTAGGTGATACAACTTGATGACAAATATAAATTTTGGTGATAGAAAATATAGTTCCCTTTTAATTTAAACTAAGTAAGGAAACTTTTTTTTTGTACAGAATATGTGCTGCGAGATCTCTTCGAATTGAAGTCATTGGATCTGCGTTTATTGGAAACGAAATGCAAGACGCGGCAAAAAAATACAAATATAGAGTTCTGGAAATATTTAGTCACCCACAAGATATGATAGATCTTGGACTGTATTTTAAATACGGACAAATCTTCCCAATTGAAATATGGGTAAAACACATAAAAACACGTAGGTACGAGTACCTAACAGTTGGGAGAAATCGTCGAAAACAATAATTTTATTTATTTATTGTAATCTAATTAATAAAAATCATAAATTCATTCATTCATTGACTGACATGACATCGCTCAGCCTAAATCACTGGGACTATATTCAGCGCGTTATCAACTGAGTCGTGAGGCCAAAAATGTCAATAGAGATAGGAATGTGCAGCGCGGCGCCGGGACCGTTATCGGTAAACGACATTCCAACATTTCAAGGCAACTACCACCATTGGACATCGTTTAAAGACTTATTCACAGAAACCATCCATAAAAATCCAACTTTATCAAACGCACAAAAAATGCACTTTTTAAAGAGCAAAGTTACAGGAGAAGCTGAGCGTCTGATCCACCATCTTCAGATTAGCTCAAAGAATTATGAGGTATGCTGGGAAATACTGAACCACAGATATGGCAGATGTGGATATGTGACCGTCTACGTCACCATCGAGGCGGTCCGGCCGGTGCTCGAGCGCTGGCTCAGGAGGAGGCACGGCTCCCTGTCGTTTCGGGCGACGCAGGTGCTCTCGGGGCGTGGTTGCTTCGGAAAGTACCTGTGCCGCATAAACAGGGAGCCGGACGCCCGGTGTCACCACTGCGTCGACTGTCGGGAGGACACGGCGTGCCGCGTGTGCCGCTTGGGAGGAGCCGCGCCGTGCCCTCATCTCAGGAGTAGGCAGAGACTGGTCGCTGCCGGCCGTAGTCGAGTCGATGGTCGGCAGCGACGAGTCCTGGGACGCAGTGGTTTCCTTCTGCGAAACAGTTGTCTCGCAGAACGAGGCTGCGGAAAGGGAGAGGGAGAGAGGGGCCGGCACCAATCGGGGGTTGCGGAAGGATCGTACGGTCTCGCGATCCCCGGCGTAGGTGTGATATTGAACACCGGGGTGGTTTTTAGTCAGTAAGAGTCTGACAAAAAAAAAAAAATGTCCCCCTGATGTCCGTAAGTGATACGGAGTAGGTAATACCCATAAGTTCGGTCGAAACTACGGATTTCGTGTTTAGGGAGTACACTCCCGTAGACGGATTGAAAAACGATCAATTTTTTCTTATTAATCAATGCCATTTTAATCACTGAGAACTTCGTGACAGTTGCAAATTTTTCTCAGTGGGGTTATCTAAAGGGACGTGTCTTAGTAAATCTTGAAGACGAAAAACAGAATAGCTGTGACTTTGTTAGTGGGATAACTACACGTGATATTTAAAAAAAGTTTTTTTTTCTTTAGGTAAAAGTATTTTAAATTTCATAAAAGAGATAGATATTTACAAAAACTTCTTATACATAAACTATCAAACTATTAAAATTAAATTATAGTAAACTAACTAAAACTATTGGCAAATTAAAATATGGCATCGAAAAATTCCTCCGCATCGCTGTCGACTGGTAATGTAGGTACCAAGAGACTGGCGGCATTGCCACGTTGTCTGGCAATGCTTATCCTTTGGCCAAGGTAAAGACCAGCCCTTGGGTCACGGGAAGTGTCAACAAGCCGTTTGTAGATTTCGTTGAACAAACCGTGAGCACTCGGACCCCAAACGGCTCGAAAATAATTATAATTACCGATACAGTTATTATAAAGTTATTTTAAAAAGAAAATAAGCTAGATGGAGTCAACATTTCTTAACTGAGAAGAAATGGTGATACAAACTCAGAGGTCAAGTTATTTTTTTAATCTCAAGCATAGAAGAAGTATCAAAAAAATTAAGTAGGTTGGTATAAACTAGATAAATAATTATTTGTATGTCCTTTTCCTGCGGGGTAATTTCGTAACACACTAATAGAAAGAATGGCTTTCTTTTTGACAGTTCAACAACATTCTTTGCGTGCTTGACCTTCTTGTATGGTCATCTGACATTATTTGTACTATATAATCTGTGGTATTGTTCTGTTTTTTTTTTTTGTTGAAGCGTCAAGCCAGCCCGCGAAATTCAAAATTTCTTACGTTTTTTTTCAATTTGCAAGTTAGTAGTAAGTCGTATGTTGATCAAAATATGATTCGCGGCCGTAACAAGTATTTATTAACAGAATTATAATCAATAAATAAACAACACAATCCTCTAAGTGCACATTGCCCTATATTATGACTATTTCATGAAATCATTAATATTTGCGGTCAATTCTAACTTAGAGGGTAGTATTGATGATTCTTATTATTATAATTCTGTTAATACATACTTGTTACGGCCGTGAATCATATTTTGATCAACATACGACCTAATACTGACCTGCAAATTGAAAAAAAACATAAGAAAATTTGAATCTCGCGGGCTGGCTTGACGCTTCCCTCTTAAACGCTTCTTGTTATAGATGAGGTAATAATCAGACAGATTTAGACAGAGTTGTTGTTTAGTTACCTACTAACCTACGTTGTTTTGATCTCAAAATGAATGATTGTGTTTTGTTTTATTTGATTTAGGTATATAAACCGTATTAATTGTGTGATTTATTTATATAACCATCTATGTAGGTACACACATTTCTATAAAAAGACAAGACAGATTGTGTGTAGGTACGTGTGTGATTCTATATTGTGATTTTTTTCATTATGATCTCAAAATAAATGAGGCCCTATTTAGGGTGTTTATATGATTTTTAGATACTGTATTTTTATGTGATTTCTTATGTGATTGTGTATTGTGATTTTTTTATGATCTCAAATTAAATGAGGCCTTTATTATTTTGTATTTTTATTTGACAAAGTTACAGGGTGGCAGGGAGATCGACAGGCAAACTGTTATCTTATCATGGATTCAGTTCTTGATTATGAACGCGCATGCGTTGAAATTTTCCGTCGGTTGTTTGAAAAAAAATGCCGTTCCATACATTTTGACCGCGTAGGTATTGCACTTTTCTATGAAACAGCAGTTTTTTTATTTGATAACCGGCGAAAAATTTCTACGATACAATTTGCGCGTGGATGTCGTCCCTATCACCCTTTTTTCTTTTTTTTTATACCCTAATTAAGTAAGTACCCTATAATCCTAATGAATATGGATAATGTCGGAAAGTTTTGAGTAGGTACCTACCATTAATGTTGATGGCTCTAAGCATAGATATAGAATTCTACATCTATGGCTCTAAGAGAAGGGAAAGACCAAAGAAACTATGATATAGCTAGAAATAGGGTGACTACCGAGATTTGTACTAACAGAATTATAATCATTAAAATTATCAATACAATAACCATATTTTTTTTTTTTGATATTGAATGAATATTTCATGAAATCCTGACATTTGAGGCCCATTCTAATTCGATGACCCTACAAATAAGGGACATG
Organism: Brachylomia viminalis; assembly: GCA_937001585.2. NCBI lineage: Eukaryota > Metazoa > Arthropoda > Insecta > Lepidoptera > Noctuidae > Brachylomia > Brachylomia viminalis. Next base: position 10,981,180 of record OW443320.2, on the reverse strand, counting down.
GCGTCCATGCGAATGTAGAGCGTTGGGTTTTGAAATAAGTGCCCAAAAAACAAATTCAAATAATGATTTATAAATAATTTTATCAATTTTACGTGATTTAAAATACACGTAGCTCCATCTTTATTCAAACAACATTTGAATAGTAGTTAATAATTTACCTAGATGGTGCTAGTGGCACCAAATTAGCAGGGACTCTGAATTGATGCAAGTAGATCTTTTAAGTCATTTTTACCTCTGACTCACCATCTGTTCGAAAAGAATATCAAGCTTGCATTACGCAAAGGGTTAGGCAGAGATATCCGCCTAGCCTTTTCCCAAATTCGGCTTCCAGTCTAACCGGATGCAACTGAATAGCAGTATTTTACACGAAGCGACTGCTTACCCGACCTCCACAACCCAGTTTCTAGGTAACACGACAATCATCGACGTCACGCAAATCCTGCATCGCGCAAGCAAAGTTTACCGCGCGACTAACATAATTATACAAGGTGGAGACGACAATACGACAATAAATTAAACTGCGTATATCTAATGATGTTCCCAGCCTACAAACAAAAATTCAAGCAAATATATCCATTAGTTTAGGCACTATAGCTAGTCAAAGATTGGCAAAACCCATAGTCGGCCCATCACTACTATTTAGTTTGTTTGGAAAAATCACTTTTGCTATTTCGGTGTTAGGATTAATTTGATAGTTTCAAAATACTCCTATGCATTAATATTCACCAGTGTTTTCATTTATTGTCGTATTGTGTCTCCACTCCACATTGTATACAACTTTCCGACATCAATTGTTGGGCAGTTGCCCACCAGACACGACACCCGTCTAGTCGGAGGTATGAGTGAACTTTACACCCTATTCCTCGTACCTCTAAAAGATAAATAGACGTGCATCAAATCATGACGACGTAAATAACGCCCTACTCAGGTACAAAATTGGTTCACTGCTAGTAATTTAGTATTCAATCGGAAAAAAACGAAATGCACATAAGATTTGCTTTACGGAATGTTAAATGTAGCCCAAGTAGCACACAAGCTGCTTAAAAAGCTACTGTACAACCTGAATGTTGTAAAATAGCTGTTCAAGGGATTTACTATACTACATAGGTTGTTCAGTAGCGTATTTAATAGTGCTTTAACAGGGATGTGACACAATAGCCGTACAACAGTAAATATAATCATCATAAATACGATCATGCACAAAAAAGTCACGGCAAAGTCTAAATTTAAGCGTAAGGCTAATGACGCTAACAGGGAAAGATACCGCTCAATCCGTAATCACTGCAATAAGGTGTGTAGGAATGCTAATCGCCACCACATTCATACATCTGTCCAAAATGGGGACGCATCCAAAGTTTGGAAATTTCTTAGATCATTGGGGGTCGGTAAAACCCGACAAGAGACAATCCCAAAAGACATAGACATTGATGCAATGAATAATCATTTTAGTGCTTCGTCCAATTTTAATAGGACAATAAAATTGAATACACTGAATTATCTTTCTTCTCTTCCGACTCCCAGTTATTCTCCATTTGCTTTTGGTCAGTTCTCCGCGTGTGATGTTAAGAAGAGCATACTATCGATTACTTCCAATGCAGTAGGAAGTGACTGTATCAGCCGTAATATGCTGGTCCCTGTGCTGGATGTTATTCTTCCTGTCATTTGTCACATTCTCAACTTTTCTGCATTTAGTGGTGTCTTTCCATGCTCATGGAAAGATGCACAAATAATACCTTTACCTAAAAAGTCTAATCCCACATCCTTTTCCGAATACCGTCTAATATCTGTCTTACCATTCCTTTCCAAAGTCCTTGAACGGTTAATTCATAATCAAGTAAGCACATACCTGTCTAAAAATAATCTCCTAAACCCCTTCCAGTCTGGCTTCCGTACTGGTCATAGCACAACCACAGCGCTTCTGAACATTACGGATGATATAAGGTCTGCCATGGAAAACGGTAATCTAACGGTCTTAGCTTTGCTAGATTTCAGTAATGCTTTTAATACTGTTGATTTTGATGTTTTACTTGGCATTCTATGCTCTCTTAACATATCACCATCGGTAATTGACTGGTTTCGTAGTTACCTGTTCGGTCGTCGGCAACGTATATGCATTGGAGAGACCTTGTCTTCCTGGAGCAATACTTCTGCCGGTGTACCTCAGGGTGGCGTTCTATCCCCTTTACTTTTTGCAGTTTTTATTAACTCAATTTCCGACGAGCTAATTTCTTTCTACCATCTTTATGCAGATGATTTGCAAATTTACTCGCAAGCTCCTCTTGGAAATCTATCTGAGGCTATCTTGACGATTAATCGTGATCTGGCCCGAATATGCGACTGGAGCAAGAGATATGGACTTATGGTGAACCCCATAAAGACGCAGGTTGTGATGGTAGGCAGTTCTAGGACGGTCTCAAGGATCGACTGGACGACACTTCCCCAAGTTTCTTTTGACAACTCAGTTGTTCCATTTAGTGAGAAAGTTAAAAACTTGGGGATATTCATTGATAAGAACTTTTCTTGGACTGCCCAGCTACAGGAAGTTAGCCGCAAGCTTTTTGCATCCGCTGCATCTTTGAAAAGATTGCGTAATTTTTTACCGACTGCCACCAAGATTGCGCTTGCACAATCGCTTCTTCTACCCATCCTTGACTATGCTGAAGTCAGCTATCTTGACCTTACCCAAGACCTACTCGATAAACTTGAGCGGCTTCAAAATTTATGTATAAGATTCATATTCGGTTTGCGCAAATATGACCATGTTTCCGAATTTCGTGTGAAGCTCAAGTGGTTACCCATTCGCCTTCGCCGGAACGCTCATATCCTTTCTCTTTTGTATAATGTGCTCTTCTCCCCTTCCACCCCTCTCTATCTTAAGAAACGTTTCCAGTTTCTTTGCGACTCCCACACGAAATTTCTAAGGTCATCAGATAACTTGAAGCTTAAAATGCCTATGCATTCCACAACTTTCTTCGACAAATCCTTTACTGTCCAGGCCGCTCGTTTGTGGAATGCATTGCCAGTTGAAATTAAACGCGCGCCGTCATTGCTTGTGTTTAAAAGACTCGTGAAGGAACATTACTTGCTACGCTGAGGACACGCTGGTCCTGGCGCAGGGGAGGTCGCATCAGGCGGCGGCCGACGCGATGACACGCGGGGTTGCGATAGTCGTGGAGAGGATCCGGCAGTTGGGTCTCGAGGTGGCTTTGCACAAGTCCGAGGCCATGTCTTTCCATGGGCCCCGGAACAGGCCACCATCGGGATCCCAACTAACGGCAGGAGGGGTTCACATCGGCGTCGAGTCCACGATGAAATACTTAGGACTCGTGCTCGATAGCCGGTGGAACTTCGTGGAGCACTTCCGACGTTTGGCCCCCAAACTGGAACGGACTGGGGCCGCCCTCAAGCGGCTCCTGCCCAACCTGAGGGGTCCAAACGCCTCCTGCCGGAGGCTTTACGCGGGGGTCGTGCGGTCCATGGCTACATATGGGGCCCCGGTGTGGGCGCGTTCACTGCGGCGGAGAGCCGCCCACTATCTGAACGCGCCCCAAAAGGTGGTAGCCGTAAGGCTGATCCGGGGCTACCGCACGATCTCGGGCGAGGCGGCAAGCCTCCTTGCCGGACTGCCGCCGTGGGATCTGGAGGCGATAGTCCTCGCGCGCCTGTATGAGTGGCGTGCGGAGGCACTACGCCGGGGGGAAACCCCGCTTCCGCGGCAAATCGCGGCGGAGCGGACGGACCTCCAGCGCGATCTCATGGCGGCATGGAAGGAGCGACTGTCGCAACCCAGCGCAGGGCACGCCACGATAGCGGCGGTAAGACCCCTCTTTGAGGAGTGGCTAGAGAGGCGTCACGGCGTCCTCACCTACCGCCTGACGCAGGTCCTCACCGGACACGGATGTTTCGGGAGGTTCCTGCACATCATCAGGCGGGAGGAAACGCCCGGGTGTCACCACTGCGATGATCGCCCCGAGGACACGGTGGAGCATACGATGGGGGCCTGCCCTGCATGGGCGGAGCACCGCCGTGTCCTCGTAGAGGCGATCGGCAGCGGCGGCGACCTCTCACGCCCGGCCCTGGTTCAAGCCATGGTCCGGGGCGAGGGGGAGTGGGAGGCAGTCGCCTCCTTCTGCGAAGCAGTCATGCTAGCTAAGGAGGTGGCGGGACGGGAGAGGGAGAGAGTCTCCCGTCCAAGCCGCCGCGGTGGACGCTCCGGGCGTCGGGAGCCGCGTGACGACTCCCGGCCACCGTAGGCGCGGGCCTGCGGGCGGTGAGTAATGGGTAGCTCACCGTCTGATCAGGACCAGGCCCGTGCTGGAAGGCGCGTACGTGTTCCACGCGCGCCTCAAAGAGATGTCAGCATCGAAGAGGGGGCCCACTAGGGCCCAAGCCTGCCGGGAAAGCGGGATCATCCAAAAGGGGTACCGCTGACCCGGAACATAAAGGGCCAAGGAAGGAACACGGGTGGGTTTTAGTCAGTAAGAGTCTGACACTCCCTTCCGCTCCACCCAGAGCGGGAGGGGTCATTTGATGATTTCCCATCCTCAAAAAAAAAAAAAAAAAAATTGGATTTGTATATGTAGGTATAAGTGTATCTATTATTTAGGATATGTATATATGTGTATCTATTTTAGTGTATTGTATACATACTTATTATTTGCACCAACAACAGCCCCATTTTATGTCCAGAAAAATCTCTGTCCATTCCAAGGTTGCCTGGAAGAGATCGCAGAAAGCGATAAGGCCGCCCATTGTATATTAAGTAGTGTTCAGTTAAATTTTTGTTGTTATGTTTTTTGTGGTGTACAATAAAGAATATATAAATAAATAAATAAAATATAATCCCAATGAAGATACAAAGGCGTGTCATAGAGTTTATACGGGTTTATTTATTTTTTTGTACGGGCATTTGATATAAAGCAGAGTTAGTTAGAGGGCCTTAGTAGTTAAAAGTGTATAAATGGAGTTTTTAGGTTGTATATTGTATATTTCTAAACCTCTAAGCTGTTAAATAGAATTTATTACAGCCTTTGAAACGCTATATCTACAGCAGAGTCGCACGTAGGCCGTTATATTTGAGAATTTACAGCAACTGTATGGTAAATAGCTGAATAAGGCACGAAAACACGCCTTATACAGCTATAAGCGTAAAAATTCAGTTTCTATGGTCACTATAACGGCTGAAGCGAGACAGGATTGTTTTACTAATTTAATTGCTCCATTTTGTGAAAGATTATCTTGAATTTATCATGGGTAACCAAAAATCGTTTGAAATTAAGAAAAAAACATGGTAGTGTTCTCAGTATCTGTATTGTCTAGCATAGCTTGGAGTTCAGCACCGACCACTTCATATGAGATAATATTTCGTCTCTTATCTGAGCAATTTATCTCCAACCAATCAGACCCAGGAATCGTGTCCTGGTTTTGAGACAACTTTGCGGCACCTCTTTTAGGCCATTTTACTGTACTGCCACTTTCCCACTGAGATGGCACAATACACAACTCTGGTTTCCCCTTTTCTATTGTCCTCACAATTTCAAAAGGTATTCTGAAAGAAAAATATACGTATTAATGCCTATATTCGTCACCGAAACTGTAGAAATTATTACAAAATAAACAAGTCCAAAGATTATTAAGTAGTAGTAGATTATTTCAAATAAACCAATTACAGGCACTTTTGAATTGTCAAGGGGTCGGTCAGTCAGAAAGATGAAGCTAGTTGCCCATTCCAAAGCGTAGTAGGTACCTATGGAGAAGAACGGGCAAGAAACTCCATGGACACTCTTTTAAATCAAAATATTGTTACAAAAAGTGGTTACATCATTCATGTTGTAATTATACATGTGGGAGCGATGTAGAAAGACGTGCACGTTAAAAGCGTCCTTAATAAAAAGATAAAAACAAATATGGAATTAAAATAAGCCGTGGCAGCTAAGAAATGACCAGTGCCCACTGACGGTGCCCGTTCACGAACATGACGTATGGATCAGCACCATTCAGCTCAACCATTTTGAAGTGAACTCAATGACCCAACACACACGCCACCACCAGCGACACATTTGAGTGAGCATGACATACTCTCAGCTGCCAGGACACATTCAAGTCAATGAAAGACGAACCCAGTAAGCTTTATAGTGGGTGCATAGTGCTCACACGTGTGCTTAATGGAGAGTATGGAGTATGGAGACTTCATATATATTTAGTGCTTAATGCTTGCTATACGAACCAAGAATTAACGGGTTTTAAGATTCTGAAAATGAACCCCTTAATAAAATTACCCTTATAATAGAATATCAATAGTCCGTTGTACCACCTTAGATTCTTTAAAGAAGATATTAGTTGCTGATGTACACCTAGCAAAGTATAATTCTCAAACTCAAACTCAAAGCATTTATTTCAATTAAACCATTTACAGGCACTTTTGAATGGTCAAGTGATCGGTCAGTCAGAAATAAGAAGCTAGTTGCCCATTCCAAAGCGTAGTAGGTACCTATGGAGAAGAACGGGCAAGAAACTCCATGGACACTCTTTTAAATTATATTGTTACATAAATATTAGTTACATCAATAATCTTCTATATAGGTATAATTATATGTGAGAACGATGTAAATAAGACGTACACATTGAGTGTCCAGTGTACAGCTAATATAAATTCAAACAAAACAATCCATAATAAAATAATTAAAATAAGCCGTGGTGGCTAAGAGATGACCAGTCCCAACTGACAGCGCCCGTTCACGAACATGACGCATGGATCAGCACCATTCAGCTCAACCATTTTGAAGGGAGCTAAATGATCCAACCACTGACCTCTATTAATCCAACACACGCGCCTCCGTCAGCGAGACATTTGAGTGAGCTTGACATCTATCAGCCGCCAGGGCACATTCAAGTCAATGAAAGACATTACCCGGTAAATGGTAGCTCGATAGTACATAGTACTCACACTTAGTCTTGTCCTATGCAATTATATAATACAAAGGAGATTGAGTTTATACAAAGCAAAGGTAGTCTTACAATCTTCAGCAGCTCCAACAGTATTTTCAAATGTTAATCAATTAGTTGAGGTTGTGGAGCAGGACCAGCATTGAGCCAGGCATTTTTATCAGCGATATAATCCCCCAACTTATAATATGCCTGGCTGCATAGTGTGCGTTTTATACAAACTTTGAATTTCGTCTCATTCAGTTGAAGTATGTGGAGAGGTATTTTATTGTAACATTTTAAACAGTACCCCATGAAAGATGAGTCTACTTTAGCCAGTTGAATCGCGCCTGCGGAGATTATATATGGCTCTGATGGCTCTTTTCTGCAGAATAAAAATAGAATCGACGTCTGCAGCCCGTCCCCAAAGTAAAATACCGTAAGACATGTTACTATGAAAGTAACTAAAATAGACTAGCCTCGCGGTATCTACATCGGTAAATTGACGGATTTTTCTGACAGCATATGCTGCTGAACTTAGCCGTCCCGCCAGAGATGTTAAATGAGAACCCCATTGTAGCCTCGAGTCGAGCGTGATCCCCAGGAAAACAGTTTTATCGACGAATTCTAGTTTCTCTTGATTCAATACTATCTCACAATCACTACTTTTGACATTAGGTAAAGAAAATCGTATACACTTAGTTTTTTTCCATTTAATACTAAATTATTAGCAGTGAACCAATTATGGACCTGCATTAGGGCGTTATTAACGTCGTCAAAATTTGTAGCACTTCTTTCTACCTTAAAGATTAAAGAAGTATCGTCAGCAAATAACACCATTTGTGGTTGATTTTTTAATAAATGGAGTAGATCATTAATATACACTAAAAAGAGGAAAGGACCCAATATCGAGCCTTGTGGAACTCCCATTTCTACTTTTAAACTAAGTGAATTGACACCATTTATTTGAACTTGCTGCTGCCTATCCTTTAAATAAGATTTTACTAGACTGAGCGCAAGTATTCCAAGTCCATAATGCTTAAGTTTCAAGAGCAAGGTTTCGTGATCGACGCAATCAAATGCCTTGGAGAGGTCACAAAAGATTCCTATGGCATCTTGGGCCTCTTCCCACGCCGTAAATATGTGTTTTAATAAGGTGACCCCGGCGTCAGTCGTACAACGTCCCTTGGTGAAACCATACTGTTAATTGTGTAAAATTTTATTGGTGTTAAAATGAATGAGCATTTGATTAAGCATTACTTTTTCAAATACCTTGCTGAAAACTGGCAACACGGATACGGGTCTATAATTATTGGTGTCTTTACTGTCCCCGGATTTGAAAAGTGGTATTACCTTACTGTATTTCATTAAATCCGGGAATACTCCTTCATCCACACACAAATTAAATATGAACGCTAATTAAGGCGCTATAGTGTCAATTATGGATGTACAGACTTTAATGGACATTCCCCAAAGATCTTCAGTCAATTTGATCTTGTTTTGCTTAAAAGCTTTTATTACTGTTATGGGGTTAATATGCTTAAAGTTAAATTCAATCGGGCAGACCGAAACGTTCGCCCTTACTAAATCAAAAGCGAGCGTGGGCGAGGAATTTAATAGAGCGTCAATATCACAATTGTAGAACCGAAAGGTCTACAACGGTGGATACTAGCGGCTTAAATCGATAGAACGGTTCTAGTAAACTCTGAAGGCTCTTGTAACCGAGACGCCATTATAGTTTTTGATAAAAGCAATTCTCATGATTACTTATAATTTTTTTACATCAGAAATATGTATTTTAACCGAATTCACGTCACTCTTTCTCACCCAGGATTCTAAAGAAACTACCTATAAAGCTAAACTATCTTATATAAACTAAATTCAGAATTCACACCCTCTAATTAAATATACTTTTTATATAAAAAACTGCATAAATAGCAGGCGCGTGAAAATTTTAGCTAAAACATATGTATATTATATTACATATTTACAATAAACTAGAACTCGCACTGGTATTTTGCATGCATAAAAAGAAACATCAACCCTTACTTACCTATTGTTATTTTTTAATTATTTTCAATCGTATTTTCCATCAACGACTTTCCAATTAGCACTGGTCTTTGTTAAAATAATTATGTTTTGTTTGTATCGCTACTGCATACCTCATACAAATCCGTAAACTCTAATTCAGAGATACAGACGCGTCTAAATAAGATGCGAGCGCTATAGTCACGCTACAATAACTTATTTTAGATACTTAGGCGCACACTACCTCTCGCATAGCACCTTTGTATCACCGTACTAACACACCTTTACGAACATTGTAGAAATATTGTAGAACCTTAGGCCGTATAAATTGGTGCCTCTTTCGGGGGTACAGCGGCACTGCAGCCGCTTGTACAGACGCCAGCAGGTCAAGCTACCCGAAACTGTCAAATTTTCCCAATCAACCTTGAACCTTAATGTTTTAGCGATAAAGTTGAAAATCTATTAAATAAATTTGACAGATTGTAGTCGCTTGATGTGCTGGCGTCTGTACATCTACTATAGAACTTATTTATGGAGGTAATGCCGTTATTAAGAACTTCTAACCGGCCAGTGTACGGCTTGTTATAGAGCTTGTGTGCTACTTGGGAGTGATTGTGAATTGTGTATAGTCATTGTGTAGTATTGAATAAAAAGAAACTAGATTTCGTCGATAAAACTGTTTTCCTGGGGATCACGCTCGACTCATGGCTGCAACGGGGTCTTTATTTAACATCTCTTACAGGACGGCCAAGATCAGCAGCATAATGTTGTAAGCAAAATTCGTCAATTTACTATAGTAGGTATGCGATACTATTTAATGTAGATACCGCAAGGCTAGTCTATGCAGCTACTTTCATGGTACCTACCTATCATGTCTTACGGTATTTTACTGCGGGAACGGCCTGCAGATATGGAGTCTATTTGTTTATGTCTATTTTTATTCTGCAGAAAAGAGCCATCAGAGCAATTTATGGCCTCCGCAGGCACGATTCTCTAAGGGAACTAAAGTAAAGTTTAAAGATATTAACATCAGCGCGGTACCTTGTCAATATGTATATCAAAACATCATGTACCTACGTAAGGAACATTTTAAATCTTCCAGTAAAAGAAGTGTGAAGCGAAGTCATCTATAGGTCTAGAAATAGGGATCAATTAGTTAAACCAGGTTTGAGACTAGCTAAAGTGGACTATCCTTCATGGGGTACTGTTTAAAATGTTGCAATAAAATACCTCCCCACATACTCAAAACGCACACTATGCAGTATAAGTTGGGGGATTACAACGCTGACAAAAATGCTTAGCTCAACGCTGGTCCTGCTCCACAAAGACGCATAAACTGATTGATAAGCATTCTAAAATATTGTTGGAGCTGCAGAAGATTGTATAAACAAGAAATATGTACAAAATGGTCAAGGTAAAGCCGTGGTCGCATGCTATTATAATTTTGTACATGTTTCTGGCACCAACACATTGAGCTAGGTAAGTCAATAATAATAATAATAATATTCTTTATTTTTCAGACAACAATGATCCATAGTGTTAGTAAAACAATAAAATTACTTATTTCTAGTGTTAGTAGCTAATATATTATATGGAAGACAGAGTACCTAAATAGTATTGTGAAAAGGACCTCCCCGAACTAATGTTCAGTGATTGCGACCACGGCGGCGGCGTTACCTTGACCATTTTTGTATCTATGTCTTGATTTCTCTCTGAAATATTATCTTGTTCCGTACTTTTTAGATCACTTTTATTTTTAGTTTTTTGAACTTATTCTTATAACTTACTTTTTACCGCGGCTTAGAAAATAATATCATTAGCATGAGCGAGTTAGTCTTAATCCCCCCAAAGTAATTTTGGCTGCCGGAGTTGCGTCTAAATATTTTTAAACAATTTCCAAAAATTCTTAAATACGAATAAGTATAATAAGATCGATTAATCTAAATTTGGAAAAAGAAAATACAATCGAGGTAATTATATTTTTCATCCCACCATCTCGGAAAGAGTATTTTTAATCTTCAATATCTGAGTGGAAAAGCCGTTTTTATTCTCTAGAGGATAAAGTAAATTGAATTTAGAACATCGTGTGCACTAAGTTTGTGAATTAAAAAAAACATTAAACCTATTTACTGCTACCTCTACCTATGGTGCCGAATATATCATACAACTTTTTTTTAATTTGTTAAAAACTCAGACTCGGAACCTTCTTGGTGTTCTTTTTTCAATTTGCTTTGTACGCGGTTCTTTACGCGGCATTTTTTCACGTCATTGTTAAACCTTATATTAAAAACAAGAAACTTGAAAACAAGTGAAAAAACTAAAATGAGTGATTCTAGCGACGAGGAAGTTTGCTTGACGCCAACAGAATTGACTGAAACTGTTAATAATGCGCAAATGAGCTTTCTCCCTCAACAATCACGCGAGAAGTATTTAAAACAGTACGATATGTTCAACACGTGGCGACTAGCAAAAGGAGCCAAAACTTTCTCAGAAAACGTTTTGCTGGCATATTTTATAGAATTATCCGAGAACAAGAAAGCAAGCACTCTATGGAGTACGTATTCGATGCTAAAAGCAACAATAAAGATGAAAAAAGACAAACATATCGATACCTATCCTAAATTAGTGGCATTTTTAAAAAGAGCCTCATCTGGTCATCAACCAAAAAAATCGAAGGTTTTCACAGTATCTGATATTGAAAAGTTTCTTAACGAAGCACCCGATTCCGTATATTTGGCGGCAAAAGTAAGTCAGTTGCACATTCAGTATCTACTTAAGTATATTAATTTCAATTAAATAGTATACTTAGTAGATGTTGATAGGCATAATTATGCGTTCATATCAATTTTATTCATTTATCTACTACAATACTCTTTACGTTACAGGTTGTTCTTATTATTGGAATAAACGGAGCATGTCGAACTAATGAACTAACACAACTTAATGTCAAAAACATTGAGAAACATTCAGATGACTTACTATTAATTAATTTACCTAATACAAAGACAAAAAGAGACCGCAACTTCGTCATTCGCAAGGAATACGTAACGATTGTTGAGAAATATCAAGCCTTACGCCCGCCTAACACTCCAATCAATCGATTTTTTCTACAGTATCGCAATGGAAAGTGTGTTAGACAGCCTATGGGTACTAATAAAATTGGCAGTATCCCACGAGAAATAGCAACATTTCTTGAACTTCCAGAACCCCTGTTGTACACGGGTCATTGTTTCCGACGAACTTCAGCCACACCTTTGGCTGATTCCGGAGCTGATCTCCTGTCCCTTAAGCGCCACGGAGGCTGGAAGTCCAATGCAGTTGTAGAGGGATACATAGAGGATTCCATCCAAAATAAGTCTAAAATATGTGAAGGCATCGTAGGAGCCATTACACTGAAAGAGCCTCAATCGGATCCTTGGACTGGCCCTTCTACATCAAAAATAAGCCGTTATGAAACACCTAACCATCTCCCTCTCTCTCCAACATTCACGCCAAGGGAATCCGATGAATCGGTACAACTATTAAGTATGACAGATAGTTTACCGAAAAACAGTACACAAGTGACTAACACCAATATTACAGTACCAAACAAAAATTGTACACTCAATTTAAATAACTGTAGCAACGTTACTTTAAAATTTTCTTAATTATACCTTAGTATTATTTTGTTATAATTTAAAGATTATTCTGTAATACTTACCTGTCATAATGTAGTAATTAATACCTAAACTGAAATAAAAGTGTACCTATCTTGTGATTGTAAACGTTTTTTTTTGCATTTAGTCATTTCCTCGCTGAGGTGGAATGAAAAGTTACGTGTTGCACTCGAGTGCAAAGATTTTTCACCTCGTGCTCTTTTGATTCCCTCGCTAACGCTCAGGATTCTAATTTTGAATCACTCGCTGCGCTCGTGATTCAATTTTAGAATCCTTCGCTTGCTCGGTCATCAAAATTGAACACGCGGTTAAAAAGCAACTTTGCACTCTTGTATAACAAATAACTATTATATATTAGGTATGTGTTATAGGAAATGTATAAGAACAGGACATAATTCTTAGGTAATAATTAATAGCAATGTATTACTCCGAGTTGGCACAATCCGACTTCATTGGGTTAGGTTAGATGGCTAAGGCGGGAGCGCAGCGCAGCGAAGCTCACGCCTTAGCCATCGTGGTTATTTTTTTTTTAAAACCACCCATAAATAGGAGCCCCGCGTAGCGGGGCTCCGTCGCTCGGCTCATAATTAAAGCCAGTTTTTATATATATATATTTTTTTTTTGTTACAATATTTATACAATTTTTGTACAAATTTCTGTTTTTAATTTTTTCTAAGGAAACCAAGTATTTCCGGCGGGTGATAATGATGAGGGGGGATCAGACCCCTCCCCCCCTCACCCCCAACCACTCACAACCCCATAAAATGGCGACGTATTTCGAAATTTTTACCCAAATGTTTGACTTGTCCGGGGATCGAACCCGAGATCAAGCATAGTGTAACTTATTGCAACGCCAACATCGAGCTTCGAAGAAATCCAAAACGCTTCTGAGTGGCAATACAAATCGTTACTTTTCGTTGCAATAACATTATATTCATGCTATTTTTGTATGAGTATCAGGTAATAATACGTAGCGCAGTCTCACTTTTGCTTGTTATAAACAATTTAAAAATGTTTATTCTTTTGAATATAATTTATTTCGAGGTCAATGATTTACGTGTAAAATCTTATTTAACAATTACGGAACGGGCATCATATTATTGAATATAGGGAGAATTCATATAGCCTAATGTCATCCGGACCATTAAAGCGAAACTGTTGATACCTCATTCATCAAAATCGGTTCAGTAGTTTACGCGCTACCGTAGAGGCGGCCAGCCCGCTGGTTGAACGCGCCCCAAAGGGTCATGGCCATCCGGCTGGTCCGGGGATACCGTACGGTCTCCGGTGAGGCGGCGAGCCTCCTTGCCGGATTACCGCCATGGGATCTGGAGGCAAAAGTCCTCGCGCACGTTTGGGAGTGGCGCGAGGAGGCGAAACGCCGGGGCGTAGCTCCGCTGCCGCGAGAAATCACGGTACAGCGGACAGAGCTCCGGCGGGATCTCAGGGCGGCATGGAGAGTGCGATTGTCGCAACCCAGCGCTGGGCACGCCACAATTGCGGCGATAAGTCCCCTCTTTGAGGAGTGGCTAGAGAGGCGCCACGGCGTCCTCACCTTCCGCCTGATGCAGGTCCTCACCGGACACGGTTGTTTCGGGAGGTTCCTGTTCCGGATAAGGCGGGAGGAAACGCCCGGGTGTCACCATTGTGTGGATCGCCCGGAGGACACGGTGGAGCATACGGTGGAGGTCTGCCCGGCTTGGGCGGAGCACCGCCGTGTCCTCGTGGAGGCGATTGGCGGTGGCGATCTCTCGCGTCCGGCCTTGGTCCAGGCCATGGTACGGAGCGAGAGGGCTTGGGAAGCCGTCACCTCCTTCTGCGAAGCAGTAATGTTCGCGAAGGAGGAGGCGGAACGCGTGAGGGAGAGGCAAAGTTTGCGCCCTCACGCCCCTAGCCGCCGCAGGAGACGCCCTGGGCGTCGGGAATCGCAGGCCGATTCCCGGCCACCGTAGGCGCGGGCATGCGAACGGCGAGCAATGGGCAGCTCGCCGTTCGATAAGGACCAGGCCCGAGTCGACGGCGCGTTGTGTTCCACGCGCGCCTCAAAGAGATGTCAGCACCAATGACGGGGTTTGCTAGGACCGATGCCTGCTAGGGTTGCGGAAAAGTCCAAGAGGGTTACCGTGGCCCCTGGCACAGGCAACTGAAGGAACACGGGTGGGTTTTAGTCAGTAAGAGTCTGACACGCCCTCCTGCTCTGCCCAGAGCGGGAGAAGTTATTTGATGATTTCACACCCACAAAAAAAAAAAAAAAAAAAAAAAGGCGCTACCGTAGAGTAAAGTAATATAATTTGGGCACGATATTATTTATAGATAATTTAATCTGGCCTTTGTTTATGTTTGTAATTTACCCACAAAATTTTGATTTTTGTTTCGTATGAATCTTTTGCTGCTACCTTCAATGTCTTGTTATTTATGCATCGATCGATGATGATCGATATACATTATGTACGCTAATTATTGTTGTCTTCTTTTAATATTTGTGCGTGTCATACTAGCTCAGCTGCAGCAATGCTAGTCTGTAAAAATCTCACCGTGTAGGTATACTTAGGTGAAGTGACCGTGGAGTGAGCTGACAGTGTCATCCCACTGACGCTAGGGATTGACCAAGCATTACATTTACAATCATATTAATTGAGATTTGAATTATATTTTTTATGTAAATCCTAGTGATAATTTTATATTATTTCAAAGCTAGTATCTAAATGTCAAAAATAAACAGCATTGAGTTTCTAACTGAATTTCTGTTTTGCTATTTTATTTTAAAACCCCGAAGAAAATAGTAATGTTTAGCCACAACTACATAAGTACCTACTAGCTTTGAAATAATATAAAATGATTAATAGAATTTGGATAAAAAATATTATTAAAATCTCGATTATGATTGTAAATGTAAGGTTGGTAAATCCCTAGCATCAGTGGGATGACACTGACAGCTCTCTCCACGCAAGTCTTCACGGTGAGATTTTTACAGAATCGACCGGCTGATACTAGGGATTGACACTGTTGACAGCTCACTCCACGCTCACTTCACCTAAGTTATCACGGTGAGATGGTTACCGAATCGACCGGCTGATACTAGGGATTGACACTGTTGACAGCTCACTTCACCTAAGTTACCACGGTGAGATGGTTACCGAATCGACCGGCTGATACTAGGGATTAACACTGTTGACAGCTCACTTCACCTAAGTTACCACGGTGAGATGGTTACAGAATCGACCGGCTGATACTAGGGATTGACACTGTTGACAGCTCACTTCACCTAAGTTACCACGGTGAGATGGTTACATAATCGACCGGCTGATACTAGGGATTGACACTGTTGACAGCTCACTTCACCTAAGTTACCACGGTGAGATGGTTACAGAATCGACCGGCTGATACTAGGGATTGACACTGTTGACAGCTCACTTCACCTAAGTTACCACGGTGAGATGGTTACATAATCGACCGGCTGATACTAGGGATTGACACTGTTGACAGCTCACTTCACCTAAGTTACCACGGTGAGATGGTTACATAATCGACCGGCTGATACTAGGGATTGACACTGTTGACAGCTCACTTCACCTAAGTTACCACGGTGAGATGGTTACAGAATCGACCGGCTGATACTAGGGATTAACACTGTTGACAGCTCACTTCACCTAAGTTACCACGGTGAGATGGTTACAGAATCGACCGGCTGATACTAGGGATTGACACTGTTGACAGCTCACTTCACCCAAGTTACCACGGTGAGATGGTTACATAATCGACCGGCTGATACTAGGGATTGACACTGTTGACAGCTCACTTCACCTAAGTTACCACGGTGAGATGGTTACATAATCGACCGGCTGATACTAGGGATTGACACTGTTGACAGCTCACTTCACCTAAGTTACCACGGTGAGATGGTTACAGAATCGACCGGCTGATACTAGGGATTGACACTGTTGACAGCTCACTTCACCTAAGTTACCACGGTGAGATGGTTACCAAATCGACCGGCTGATACTAGGGATTAACACTGTTGACAGCTCACTTCACCTAAGTTACCACGGTGAGATGGTTACAGAATCGACCGGCTGATACTAGGGATTGACACTGTTGACAGCTCACTTCACCTAAGTTACCACGGTGAGATGGTTACAGAATCGACCGGCTGATACTAGGGATTAACACTGTTGACAGCTCACTTCACCTAAGTTACCACGGTGAGATGGTTACCGAATCGACCGGCTGATACTAGGGATTAACACTGTTGACAGCTCACTTCACCTAAGTTACCACGGTGAGATGGTTACAGAATCGACCGGCTGATACTAGGGATTGACACTGTTGACAGCTCACTTCACCTAAGTTACCACGGTGAGATGGTTACAGAATCGACCGGCTGATACTAGGGATTGACACTGTTGACAGCTCACTTCACCTAAGTTACCACGGTGAGATGGTTACAGAATCGACCGGCTGATACTAGGGATTGACACTGTTGACAGCTCACTTCACCTAAGTTACCACGGTGAGATGGTTACAGAATCGACCGGCTCATACTAGGGATTGACACTGTTGACAGCTCACTTCACCTAAGTTACCACGGTGAGATGGTTACAGAATCGACCGGCTGATACTAGGGATTGACACTGTTGACAGCTCACTTCACGCTCACTTTACCTAAGTCGTCACGGTGAGATGGTTACAGAATCGACCGGCTGCTCATGAATGTCATCAAATCGGTGTCTTAAGATCTGTATTTTAGTATTTTCCACCGACTCACACGCACACTTCCGACTTCGCCATTGTCTCGGACGGACGGACGGTACCGAGAGCTCCTGCAATCTCCGTGGCTCCTGCGCTTACACACACAATTACAGCGTGTTTGTACACTTGGTAACCACAAGTAAAGCGCGCGTCGGTTCGTGAGATAAACCATAATTAATATTCTATTACACAGTATAAATCAAAGTCCCGTCTTGTCGTGTATACATGTCTGCGTTGTTAATTAGAGGATTTATTCCGGAAGGTTTAAGTGTATAATACATTCATATTAAACTTACATTAAGTAAAGAAATCTAGAAAGAAAGAAAATAAGGAAGCACCTAAGTTTATAAAAAAAAAAAAAACATTATCTTTTGTCAAGTCGTAAAACCGGGCGAAGCAGGGCTGTGTCGCTAGTTATAAAGATAACTGGCGAAGTCTGAGTGTACCTAACTAGAGTATGTCTATTGAAACATGAGAGTGAAAAAGAGCGGAAAGTTAAAGTAAATTAGGTCGGGTATCCCTAGATCAACTAGGAGAAAACGTAACTATTTGATACTTGAATATTTTTATACAGAATATTTATTTTGTTTGTTACATTATTATTAGGAAAGCATGAGGCAAAAAATTGTGTAGATAAGCTTTTATGGTCATAAAAGGTAATATTAAAAATTAGGTCATATTTTTTAATCTTATCTAATCACTAAATCCCTAATCTCTTCAAAGTGAGAGTGAACACGCTTCTTCTGGGTAAGCTCACTCCATCGTCGACTCTGTCTCTGTCACCACTGACCTAGATTAGGAGTCAATAGCAAATCCATCTTATAAGAAAAATGGAAATCTGTTTAAAATCCTAGGTTTTCTGCTATGGAAACTTTTATAGAAGAAAGCATAGAATTGGGATTTAAAAATCATATATTTAATAAAAATTACCTAATATTTAATATTACCTACACAATAAACCAATAATGACCTTAAAAGCTTATCAACACAATTTTTTGCTCTAAGCTTTCCTACTATTCTGTAATAAAGAAAATAAATAATTTACTTCAAATTATTCAAAATCAAACACGTGTTTTCGTAGTTGATCCGTAATCCAGGGATACCCGACCTGTAGGCGCGAACATGCGGACGGCGAGCAATGGGTAGCTCGCCGTCCGATAAGTACCAGGCCCGGGTCGACGGCGCGTTGTGTTCTACGCGCGCCTCAAAGAGATGGCAGCACCAACGACGGGGTCCGCTAGGGCTGATGCCTGCCAGGGTTGCGGGAAAGACCGAAAGGGTTACCGTGGCCCCTGGCACAGGCAACTGAAGGAACACGGATGGGTTTTAGTCAGTAAGAGTCTGACAGTTCTGACACGCCCTCCCGCTCCACCCAGAGCGGGAGAAAAAAAAAAGGGATACCGGACCAATCTTTTTTTAAATTTCCGCTATTTTTCACTCAGCTTTCATAGACGGACTCTAGATACCTACCTACTATTTTACGTCTGCATCAGTCTAGCCCTTTGAGAAATGCAGACGTGAAGCTGTGAAGCCGCAAACAGCTACAGAGCCCTATCAGTTTTATATTTTCGGTTTTTGCCACCGACTTCCGAAATCATAATTTTTTTTTACTTTGAAGGGGTTATTTGGAAGTCGGTTGTTTTCTCTTTTATAAAATTAATTAATTTTTCACTACTTATTTAATTGTCGTAATCACCCACCCCACACAAATTCGTGTACCACTCACTACTTGGTATGTAAACAACAGTGACAGGCAATTTTATAACATCATCAACATACACAAAGTAGATTAAACACGTATTAAATTATTGAAGCTAACTCAAGAATTACCAAAACAAATGAGAGAGAGAGTGTTATTAGGAGAACACCGCGCGCCAAAAAATATTTTTTTTAATTCGGACCACAATTGATGAAAATATCCTAATTTAATATAATATTATAAATTCGAAAGTATGTTAGTTTGTCTGTATGTTACCTTTTTACGCCTAAACCACTGAACTGATCATCCAGAAATTTTGCATATATATACGTTGTCAAGTGTACAGAAACGGACATAGGGTACCTTTATCCCGAAAAAAAGTACTAAGAAAACAACAATAACGTTCTTATGATAATAGATGGCGCCACATGTAGTGTGTTAAGAGTTTTTTTATTTAAGTACCTACCTATTACATTTTGTGAGTCTACGAGTGTCGATAGACTGGTTTTTCATCCTCCTAATTACACTTGCGTGCAAAAAAATTGGCCACCCCATGCTCTCTAATTGAGAGACATTATCTCAAAAATATCAATGTATATTTTAATTATTATCTTATAATGTGTGAAGGTAGGTAAGATAAAGATTATTTATACACATACCCTATAATTTGATAAAAGCAATATTCTTGACCAGATCGACTCAATTCTTCAGAAGGCCAATTCCCGTACTTAAAAACGTTCAAAATCAAGTCGCAATCTTATCTCAGCGACAGTCAAATGTCAAAAATGTAGGTAAACGCTATAACTACAAATTTTAACAGATTGAGACAGATTAGAATGCGAATGTTCTTAAAAATACGCGAATAGCCCCTCTGATGTCCTAATCACTCATTCATGCTTGGAAAAATTGCGTGACTTTTTTTTGCCAGTGAAGTTGACAAAAGCTTAATTTTGTTTATTACTGTTCGATTATTGATTATTTAACTTCAAATTTCAACCGAACGACAAAAAAAAAGGTCATTATTCGACCCATATGTTTTTTAAGCTCGCGATGTTCACAAAAACTAATAAATCGGTTTTGAAATTTTTTTCACAGACGTATCTAGGTATTACATTCAGGAAGGTTTTAGTATTTTTTAATTAGACTTGTTAAATTATTTTGTTTCACATCGAAGAGAACGGGATGGATCGATTTTTATGGACGCAAGTGTATAATATTATAGATCATGCGAATGTAAGTTTGTTTGCTTGATACCTTTTCACGTCCTAAATCGCTGAACCGATCATCGTACATTTTGTTTAGATGTTGTCAGGGATACAGAAAAAAATAAGTAAGTACCCACCTTTCATCCAGAAAAAAAGTACTGTTCTGTGCCCATGAGTGCAACGGCCAAACAACATACAGAGTAGGTAGGTACAACTCGAATTGATTGTCAAATTCTCAATTAACGCGAGCGAAGCCGCGGGCAAAAGCTAGTAGGTATATAAAACAGAAACTCGGGTAAAACTACATCTCCCGCCGATGCGGCGCCGCGCCGTTGCAAATGTCGATAAAAAACGAAGATTCCGACTTTTATCAACGAATTATTGATCAAACATAGGTATCGATTCTATGGCGGCACTACCGCAGCACTAATTCTAAAAGTGGAACTGAGATACCCATCTAAGTTCAGGGATCATAGTTACCACAGAGTACATTATACTATAAGATATTACGATAAAATATAACCAACCAAACAAAAAAGCGCTTTTCATCGCTTCCCACCCACGCACACACAAGACGCACAATAATGCTACAAGGTCATACATCGCTTGATTTCAGTGTCACGCGTAGCTATGGCAGAATCGCGGTCGCACAATTTACGCGTGAACAAATAAAATAAGCAGCCAATTAATCGTTTCATAAATAAAGTTAAGTGTTTGTTGATAATATCACGTAATTATAATACGTTAAGTAATTGATAGTGTAGGTTTGAAGTGTGAGTACATCGTTGGACGCGAACGGCTTACGGCGGGCACATGTCAAAGTTTGGCGGGAAATTTGATCAGTCGGCAACATGCAGTGATAGTGTAGTGATGTGATTATTTTTCGAATATTCGATTTTATGTTTACGGTTATCTTTTTTATCGGATTTGTTTTAGTTTTTGTTATTATTAAGTTACTGGAGTGGGCTGAGGATTTAAGTGAGTATTTTTTTCCTTAATTTTGTTGAGCATTTAGTTTTTAATCTCGGGGGAAAATATTCAAAATGATGCAGTAGAGATTTGCAATCCTGGATAACGTTTCCACTGGAAAATATATAATATTTATAATTTTAAGTAAAGTGCCCACGTTTTTAAATGCCAGTCTTTTTTTCATAGTAGGTAATTAATACGCACGCGATCGCGTAGTAAATTATAACATGAATAACAAATCTAAGGGGCTGACGACAGTGTCAACTAATTTGCATATAATAGCGTATATTGTTCTTGCTCTTTAACATTTAACAGTGTATTCGAATTTCGAATACATTTACCTCTGCGGCCCAGGAATTCATGCATCGTAATTATTGTAAATAGGGAAATAGATTTTAACGAAAACTTTTTGGTTGGACAGCGATGTTGTGCATGACAATTGTTTTATCCTAATGTATTCTTAGCAAATCATCATGATGATGGTGATCCTACATCATAAAGATTTTAAACCTCTTTCTACTCCCATAGCAACAATTATACGTAAGAAAACCTGCGATGTATTTTTTTTTATTCTTAAAAAAATGCAATTTATGTAAAAATACCTAATAATAAAAACATTTAAAATATTGTATTTGGAATAATATGAGTTTTTACCGACTCGAAATTGCTGAGTATGTCCTTAAGTGAAAATGTGCATGAATTCGAAATAAACTGACTATGTATTGTTGTTATTACGATTCGATTTTAAAGTTATTTCCTTGTGTCTAACCACAGATAACTAAATACCTAGTTACTTCGTAAGTCTAACTTAAATTTAGACTGAGGGACCATTCTCATACTTAAAAAACGTTCAAATTCAAGTCGCAATCTCATCTCAGCGACAATCTACCTATGTCAAAAACTTGTAAAAAATGTACCTATGTAAATTGATTGTATTTTTGACATATTGAGACTGAGATCAGACTGTGAACGTTCATAAAAATACGGGAATTGCCCCGCTGTTGTATTAAAAACCGCAAAACTTAAGCGGTCTTATTACAAAACAAGGTTTTTATTTTGACATGGTTTAAACCATCGAGCCTGTTTTTGAAATAAGAACCTAACTGAAATCGAAATACAGTTCCTTTTACAAAACTGTCAACTTAGTCCGGTCTTAGATTGTCAATGTTGTATTAAGAACTTTACTAAAGTCGGCATAAAGTTCCAAATACAAAAACTAAATCGAATGTGTAGGTTGGGGCTAAAGTTAGATCGTGTTTTGTAATAAGACGGATACGGTCTTATTACAAAACAAGGTTTTTCTTTTGACATGGTTTAAACCATCGAGCCTGTTTTTGAAATAAGAACCTAACTGAAATCGAAATACAGTTCCTTTTACAAAACTGTCAACTTAGTCCGGTCTTAGATTGTCAGATTGTCAATTTTATTTTATTTATTTATTTATTAAAACTTTATGCACAAGTAACAACTCTGCCCACCATACACTAAAGTGCAGTAACAGCAAAATCACGATTTCGAGTAAAACGCATTTAAAGTTAAGAATTGATTTTAAAAAATCAACAGAATGTATAAGCAAAAAAATTTGAATGCAGAAAGGTTGTAAAGGCATAGGTTCACACGTTAAAGCAATAAAAAAAAATATATCTTAATAACTGAATTTATTATGGCCATTTATTCTTTTTGGTGCCTATTACTGCATAGCCTTTTTTGTAAAAAATACCATTTTAAACTTAGTAAAATGCAACAAAAAGCCCTATTACTGCGTTTGGATCAGTTATTTTGTCAAGAAACCCAACTAACATGCAGTAAGGTCAAAAAAATACTGCATTTTAGTTAGTTTTTTAAGAAAAAAGTGTTCAATTTACTAGTGCAGTAAGAAAAATAGCTAGTTCACATTTTAAAGACCGTTGATTTCTTATTATTTAATCACAATAATTCAACTCACTTATGTAAAATTTACATATCAAAAATAAAAAAAAAACATCTAATTAATAAAGGACCCTGCGCAGAATGCACAACCTCCTTTGACAGTTTTCTCTTAATATTAACATATATAACATAATGTATCTTTATGTTTAACAATAAAATATAGATAGTAAATGTAGGTGAGTATTATAAAGGTGCATTAACTGCACTTTAGCTAGGAATAATCATAATTCTGTGTCATTATGCTATCCAAACTAATCTGCAGTAATGCTGTATTTTACTGCGTGTTAGTCAGTTTATAATGATAAAAGAATGTTAAGTATTCACAACTAAAATGCGACAAGCTTTGATTTTACTGCATTTTAGTTGGGAGTTCGTGACAATAAATTGTATTTTCTTAATTTGCAGTAAAAATAGCTTGTATGGCGGTAAATTTTACTGCGTATTAATTTTTTTTTTAATTTTTTTCCAGAAATATAAAACTATCTAAAGAACTGTAAAATTATATTGCTTACTGCATTTTAGTTATGAAACCTTAAAATTTAATCTGCAGTATAATTTATACTGTATTTTAGTTGGGAAATCACGCCAAATTGTTAATTTTTTTCGTTTGCAGTAAGTGAAAACTGTTAAATAAAAACCATTCTAATAGTCTTAGAAATAAGTAAGTTAATTCAATAGAAAGCTTAAGAAACCCGCTTTCAGAATCACTAATAAAACGAAAAATCACAAAAGGGCTGTTACTGCTCTTTAGTCTCTGGTGGGCAGAACTGTACAAAGGCGGACTTAATGCCTTGGGCATTTTCTACCAGTCTATTTTGTATTAAGAACTTTACTAAAGTCGGCATAAAGTTCCAAATACAAAAACTAAATCGAATGTGTAGGTTGGGGCTAAAGTTAGATCGTGTTTTGTAATAAGACGGAAAGTATTTAGTATTTTAGGTACATACCACTACATACACACCACTACATACCACTTAAGTATTAAGATGATTCCCACTGCTAGGGCTCAGACTCTCCATATGAATGGGCCGCGCGTACTCAAACCACGTGGGCCCAATGTGGGTTAAAGGATGTCACATGTGCTCGAATTTTAGGTTCTAGGACATAAGACGGTTCTCTCACGAATTCACGATGTTCCTTATACAGTTTAAAATTAAATTTTCCGAAATCGCCAATCCGCCTTGAATAAGTGTGGTGATCTGGTGATTAATGCTCGTGCCATATCTGTATGAGAAGAGGCCTTTGCCCTGCAACGTGACAATAACAGGCTGGTATTTTTATTAGGTATATTAATCAATATTTGAACATCAAAATTTAAAAAAAAACTTTGACAAAATTAAATACAAACAATTATAGCCCATCGGTATCATTAACATACATAGTCCAAGTCACAGTCCATAGTACTAGCTACCTTATTATTATTATTTAACTACTGGTCCAGTCCGAATCAGCTATACCAGTTAATCCGGTACCTATAAAGGCACTAACATAAACCTGCTACTCATAATAGTAAAACAACAAAGACTTTATTAAGATATTTTACGAGTTATGAATATTATATTGAACTAGCTTCCGCCCGCGGCTTCACCCGTGTGGTATGTCGATAAAAAGTAGCCTATGTTCTTCCCCGGGGTTCAAAGTATCCCCATACAAAGTTTCATTAAAATCGGTCCAGCCGTTTCGGAGATTAGCCAGTACAAATAGACAGACAAATAAAACAGAAAAACTGTAAGTATCGTTTAAACTTCCATACGGTTACGTAAAAAGCTGTTATTTTGACATTACAAACAGACATTTCAATTTTATTTATTAGTACGTATGTATAGATTCATAATAATTAAGATTTTGTTGGAGTTCAGTGTTCTTTGTTAGTCAAAGATTATTAGACAGCTGTCAGTCGCGTTGCTGAGGAGTTTGCTGCGCCACTTCTTCTTTTGAACTAAAACACTAGGAAGTGGTGAAGGGCCCACGTGTTGGGGGATTGTCTTTATGTAATTTTGATGTTCAAAAAGTGCTGATTCTCAGCCTAATTTGAATAAATGCCATACAGCTGGCAAAACAAGAACACAGAAAGTTTGCTTGACTCCAGCACCATGTGGGATCGGCTCCCTGTGAACTGATGATTGCACTGGTTAACAAAAAAAAAAACACTTTTTGTATGTAACGTGTTTGTTTTTAATCTATTTATGTTTAGAACAAGGATAAGAATAATACTTATAACTTAGATAAGTGATTGGTCTCGCGGCGCAGCGAGACCAATCATTTATCTAAGCCTTATAAATTAAATTGGAATGTTCCAAATACGAATAGTTTTTTTGTAATTTGATTTTAATATATTTTAGAAAATTTCAGTTTTTATCAACACAATGAAGTTATTTCTTCATAATTGCAATATCAATATCAATGTAACTTTATGATTATCTTCTATATTTTGTTTCCGAGACGTCTCACTGTAATGTCCAACATTAATCCACCAGCACACGTGGACTCCACTGGCCCTGATATCGTTTTTTATCGTAGAAATAAATGTCTTGGTGGAATCTTTCACCGTGTTCATCGCTGACTGGGCCTAAATTTTGAGGAAAGAACTCTATATGTGAATGTAAAAAATGTATTTCCAACGACATAGTGTAGATAACAGCTCCGCGACAATACTTTTATAGTCACTTGATCTGTGATTTCCGAGAAAATTGCAAGTCACTTGCATGAAAGATTCCCAAGCAGATTTTTCCAATTCACTAAGCTTTTCTTTAAATATTTCATCTTTCATCAATTGCCTGATTTGAGGACCAATAAATATGCTCTTCAATTCAAATCATTGAGGTCTCCTTGAGATAGTAGATGTGGCTGATGAGGAAGCTTATTGAAAGTCAGGATCTAGTCTTTCGTTTTCGATTGCTTCTGGCGTAGCAGGCAGATCGGGACTTTGAGGTAATTTTGGAACAGTGGTGCAAGTACGTAGGACTCGATTCGATAAATTTGACAGATAAACTCGATAAAATGAGTTTTTATCGAATCGAATCGATGTCGCAAGTATGTAACTTCTACTTTACCGATCGGTAGATAAACTCTAAAATTTTAACGAATTTATCGAAAATGCAAGTACGAAACGACATTTTGATTTGATTTTGACATTTCAAATCTTATCGTCGCGTGTTACGTACTTCCAAATTCGATAACAAGATCGATAAAAATGCGAACCTTAGCGATCTCGATGTCTTATCGATGCAAAGTCCGTACTTGCACTACAGGTTAGGATACTTAATTTTATTTTTTTGTTTTTTATTGTGATACCTTTTGTATAAGTAAGACAAAAGTTATTAATCAGATGAGTGGTTTGTTGGTTCCGTCCAAATCATAGCAAAAGGCATTGATCGAGATCTATTCGCCCATCCAGTAAGAAGACCCTTGTGTAACACAACAGATATGTGGATTCCTATCTTTGTCTTGTTGTCCAATGGTCAAGCCAAAATACTGTTCATATAACTAAGTAACTAATGGCGTCAAATTTCAACGCTGACTGCTAAAAGTAATGTCGCCACAATAGTAGCAAAACTTGTCAGGGTCATTCTACACTTTCTTGACATTATTTTAGAATTACTTATCTCGGAAAACAGAAAACACATAATTATTTTTATTTCTGCTCTTGACTCTAGTCGAGGACAGTGGTGACAGAGACAGAGTCAACGATGGATTCAGCTTACCCAGAAGAATCCTGTTCACTCTCACTTTGAAGAGATTACGGATGTATGCGTTCGGAAACACAGACGCAGGTAGAGAGCTCCATTCTTTAAAACAATAAAAACACACACACACTTAAAACAATCTAAACTCTTAAAATAATAAATACTCTGAATGTGAAAATGAGACATAAAAATGGTTAATCTTCAATATTGTGGGTAGTAGTTGTAACACAAAAATGAGACCTGATTTTTTTTTTTTTTTTTTTTGAGGATGGGAAATCATCAAATGACTCCTCCCGCTCTGGGTGGAGCAGAAGGGAGTGTCAGACTCTTACTGACTAAAACCCACCCGTGTTCCTTCCTTGGCCCTTTATGTTCCGGGTCAGCGGTACCCCTTTCGGATGATCCCGCTTTAAATGAGACCTGATCAAATCAAAATAAAGATGGTGTTGGAATGAGGGTAGGTCGGCAATTCAAAATTAGTAAGCACCTTTTTGTTACAAAATTTTGTTGACCTGTGTTACCACCCTAGACTTCACTTGTTCTTCTTGTTTTGCCTTTTTCTTGTTCTTCGACCTCCGCTAGGTCAGCAGTCTGTCGAGGCCGTTGCAACTTTGCAAGAATCTTCTTCCCAGATGGTCGTCAGTGATTCCTTAGCGCATTTATTTCCAAATTTTATATTTAGGAGACAATATGATTATAATTATATATATATCTTTTAACTTTTGACGAATACGACCCATTCATCATTTCAGCCGAAAGACGTACACTGCTGAACATGGGCCGTCTCCCAAGCGTCGCCACATTAACCCTATAAGAAAGCGTAAATTAAAATAATTATGTTGAAGAAGTGTTTTAGGAAAATTTTCACTTTTTATCGATGCTCGAATTTCGACAAAACAAAGTAAAAAGCTGAATGAGATTTAAATGAATTCGGTGTTCTTGTGACGTCCAAAAATATATTCGCACGGCATTATAATGACCCGTTTATTTAGTAGGTATTGAATAATTTATCTGTTTACTTAATCAAACGTCATCGCAGTCGTTACGGGTCGTCAGAAGTCCGAAAGTCTGACAGCCAGTCTTACTAAGCGGTATCGTATTACCCAGTAACTTGGTTGTGGAGGTCAGATAGGCAAACGCGTCATGTAAAATACTGAGAAGACTGGAAGCCGACCCCAATATGAATAGCAGAGGGGCAATTCCCGTCAGAGGGGCAATTCCCGTATTTTTAAGACCGTTCGCATTCTAATCTCAGTCTCAATCTGTCAAAATTACAATCAATTTACATACATTTTTGACAGGTTTTTGACATTGATTGTCGTTGAGATGAGATTGCGACTTGAATTTGAACGTTTTTTAAGTACGAGAATTGGCCTACAGAAGGCCAGGCAGATGATCAAATGTGACTTGTGGGGTTTCTATCGGGTATCTATAGTTTTTAATTAGTTTTTCGTTATGCATGCCAAGGCTTATTGAGCAGATGTACTGTCGTCTACTTTAATTAGTTACCCCTACTCTTAGAAGAAAGTAAATAACCAAGTGTTATGAAATACGGCCACGTTCTTAATTCGCGGGTCGGGAAAAGTGCGATTGGTGTCTGGATTTGTGCCTGGGTGATGGGATTTAAACGTAAGTGGCGAAATGTGAGTGTACTATAGGTACACTTGTTCCTGCCCTGTCCGGGAATACAGGCGTGAGGTTATTACGAAAAATTAGGTCCTATAAATATTTATAGTAACTACCTAATGATCCAGGTGCAAACCGGTATTTAAGAGCGTTCATACCTTATGAGTGGCAACGTCGCAATTTAGTGTCATATTTCGTGGTTTTCAATTTTTATCATTTAATCGGAGCTCTATTTTAAAAATCTGTTTAATTTAATTAACTTTTTGAATTATGTGAAAACTGTGTAAAAGGTAAGAAATCGTTGCGTTTACAGTTCTATTTATATGCAAATAATACATTGGAAACTTGCAGGTCGTTATTTTCATTGTAAAATAACTGTAAGCATTACGGTTACTTACTTTTTAAACACTTTCACGTAATTCTAAAAAGTTATTAAACAGAATTTTAAAATAGAGCTCCGATTAAATGATAAAAATTGAAAACCACGAAACATGACACTAAATTGCGACGTTGCCACTCATAAGGTATAAACGCGGATTTGGATAAAATTTTGCTCACAGATAGACCATGACCTAGGTTAAGAAATAGTGTGCTTTTTGTCCTGATAGTACATTCCCGTGGGAAAATTTCTGACCACCAAACGGTCGATGCTGCGGGTAAAAGCTGTTCTTCAATAATTCAGCGTTTCTTGCCTTTACAACACAATGTCGTATTTTTGGTATCGTCATAAGTGAGTGATTGCGTAAGAATTTAACCTGGACGAGGTTTGTTTACACTTTTGTGAGATGTACTTTTTTTAAATTAAAGATGGGTTTGCTCTTGACTCTAGTCTAGGTCAGTGGTGACAGAGACAGAGTCGACGATGGAGTCAGCTTACCTAGAAGAAGCCTGTCCACTTTCACTTTGAAGAGATTAGGGTTGTATGCGTTCGGAAACACAGACGCATGTAGAGAGTTCCATTTTTTTGCTGTGCGCATAACAAAAGACATTTGGAAACGCTTAGTGCGAATTGGTGGAATAGCAACTAGGTAAGGATGGCAACTTGCAGTGCGTCTAGATGACCGATGGAAGAAGGGGGCTGGTGGAATGTGGTCGTGGAGTTCTTGGGCACACTCTCCGAAGTACAATCTGTAGAAGAGCGACAAGCAGGCGACCTTGCGCCGATGAACCAAGCTGTGAAGCTTGGCATCCACCAGTTTTACGTCGCCATTGAGCCTCTTAGCTCTGCGTTGCACCGAGTCAATCGCGGCAAGTTGGTACTTTACTTTGTTTGTTTTAAACATGCCCTCTTCCTTCCACTACCGGATTACTGCCGGGTGCCACCCGCACTTGGTCGATATACCGACTAGTTGTACTTACTGTGCGCTTCTCCTATACATTTATTATGCGCACTGCCAAAATGTGGAACTCTGCCAGCGTCTGTGTCCACTTCCACGTACAACTCGTCAGTCTTCAAAGCAAGAGTGAACAGGCATCTTCTGAGCATGCTCGCTCCATCGCTTTCCACCAGCCGAGATTGAGGCCAAGAGCAGGCCCATTTCGCAAAAACATTATGTAAAAAAAACTGTAATTTTATGTTGTATTATATGGACGTTCTTCAAAATATGTAAATGATGGCTTTAGTTAAAACTACTCACTCAAAACTATTAAGTAATATCTCTATTAAAATATATTGCGTTGGAAACTACTGTTGTGTAGTTACTCTGTCAGTAGAAGATCATATTTAAATATATACATCTAGACTAATGTTAAAAATGTGAAAGTAACTCTGTATGTCTCTCTGTCTGTCTGTCTGTTACCTTTTGAACGGATTTCGACATGTCACACACACCATGACGTGCCGATCTATTAAGTTAAAATCTCACTGTGAACCGCAGGAACACTTAGGTGACGTGAACTTGAAGAGAGCTGTCAACACAGTGTCAAATTAAATTAGCTAGCGAAACTTCGCAGACACGATCGGTATTTTGGGTATAGATGTCTGAACACGAAAAAATAAAAGATTTGATGTTTTTTTAGGGGTCAACGACCGCTCGTACTGTTGTTACATGAAGTAAGAGTTGTAAAAATATGTTTTATCGTGTTTAGATATCGACACCAATCTCGTCTGTAAAGTTTACACAAAAAAAAATGATTCTTTAAACTGATATTTTAAGTAAATACACTTCATGGAGCGGTCTATGACCACACAAAAACCGATACATATTGATACACGATAAATATGGATACCCATCTCGTCTGCGGAGTTTCCCTTGCAAATTTAATTTAACCCTGTAGTGTAAATCCATAGCACCAGGTAGAATGACAGCTCACTTCACTGAAGTTTTCACAGTGTGATTTTTACAGAATACACTGGCTGGGTTAGGTCATAGGATACTTTTTATCCTGACAGTAGGTTCGCTCTTATGGAATAATTTTTTGTCTCCACGCTTGCGAAGCCGCAGGCAAAAGATAGTACCTACCTACTACATACAGTATCTTTCTCGTCCTTAATTTTTCCGCTTTAAACTACTTAAAACGTGTCGTTTTTATAGTAGCTGTTAACAAATTTTCTCCACCAGTTTTGGGGTCCTATTACTAAGGCTCCGCTGTTCGTTTGTCCGTTTGTCACAGGGCTGTATCTTTTGAACTGCAATAGTGTGTAGACACTTGAAATTTTCACAGCGTGTGCAATACTATGGACGCTACAACAACAAATAATAAAATAAAGTACCTATTAAAAAAAATGTAGTGATAAATATGGTACAGTGGTACGGAACCTTTCGTATGCGATTCTCTCGCATTTGCCATTTTTTTCATTTCATCTACAAAAAAAACAAGATATTTATTTTTAGTTAAGACGCTGCCCTACATTTACGTCATTGCGTTTATAACCTCAAATCGGATGACATACATACGTAGTAAGTCGTTTCATTGTTGGTCAATTGACATTTTCCTTGAACGTTTTCGGCACAATAGCGCGTTGATAAGATTATGTATCTAATCTAATCTACTTGTGTTTAGCGAAAGGTTTACGTTTATTTACTTCGCGAGATCTAATCTTTAATTGATAAAGTTATTCAAATGAAAGAAAAATATCCACTATTTAGATACTTACTAGACCCAAAAAGTAACAAAAAATATTTAAGTTTTTCCGTAACGGCAGGCAGTCTGGTTATGTGCCCGTTTGTTACAGGACCAAACATAATTGGCGAATTTCGGTGAACTACTTCTTTCTGCCTACTCCTTCTCGTTAACTCAAACTCAAACCATTTATTTTACAGACATTTTTGAATGACGGTTCTGTTTTCATCAAAATTCACGCCACCAGTTGGCGCCACTTTGATAAGAGGTCTACAATTTCGAGAATAAATATAAAATATATGTTGACATTCATCATTCGTTCGTCATTCTATCATGACTAAAGGAAATATAGGCGCTTTCACACTTTGCCCAGACCTGACGATTCAGTGCTGCCACCTAGTGAACATCATTTGAGAAAATCCTCATTGTCAAGGAGTCGGACAGTCAGAAAGATGAAGCTAGTTACCCATTCCAAAGCGTAGTAGGTTCCTATAGAGAAAAACGGGCAAGAAACTCCACGGATACTTGTTATGCTAATAGATTCTCAGTTCTAACTTCAGTGCTAACATAAATAAGTATTATTTGTTACTGACGAGCACTAATTGACACATCAAACATTATCATGCAACTCAAACACAGACAGTGAGGTTAAAGCCCAACAACTCTCAAAAAGACCAAGTCATTTATTATTATTTTGTAGAATATGTTATTTTGTAGTATTAACTAAAAGCATTAATCGACATTTTCTAGAATTTTTCGGCGTGTCCACCGCGTGTTTGAATGGCTATCACTAACTTGACGAGCTCCTTTTGAATGGCAGCTATTGATAAGGTTGGAACTAAATATTGTTATCGTCGCTATTCACAAGGCCAAAGAATAAAACATTTGTTATCTTCATCTTCTTTGAACAGCTAGTAACTGGGTTGTGTAGGTCAAATAGGCAGTTGCTCCATGTAAACATTGCAGATCTGGTTAGACTGGAAGTCGACCTGAACATAGCTGGGAAAAGACTAGCCAGTTGATGATTATCCTCTTTCAATAGTCCACTGCCGACACATGCCTCTCCAGTTGCATGTTATTTAGCTCGATCCTCACTCCTCAGCTACTCTCATCCAACCAAGTTGTCACCTAGCTTGAAGGCGTCATGTTTACTAGAAATGTTTTTGTAGTAAATATACTCTCACACTGAACATTTACCTGCATTTTAAAAGCTCTAAAATGACCACTGTCAAATTAACTACTCTGCTATGTACAAGGAACTTTTGGCGCGTGGCCAATATCGGAACTACAGCCACCATCTTTTTCAATACAATTTCACAAATGTTTAGCAACAGCGCCGTCCTGTCAATGTCATTCGAGCGCCAAATCATTGTAGCCATTGACTTATGTTTTTCCTATCTCAATGATTGTAGCCCTTCAAATCCGTCTCTAACACGATCAAACGGAAAATGGCAGAATAGATGTCATTCAAAGTCAATCTAACTCATACATTATGCCCTTTATTTCACTTCCGAAGATTTATCGGTCGTCCTCATTCACCTTCACAACGCGCATGCACGGCCCGAACGAGAAATGTCAGTATCTGACACCGTGTCGACATTTGAACTTCGATAACCGTTAATTTAGATAACGAAAAATAACAATCTGTGAAATAACCGATATCGGATATATGTGACTTCCCATGACTAGTGTTTTTTTTTGTTTTTAATGTTGCACGCGTGATGGGTGTGTTTTTAAGTGTTGCCAGGTGCATAACGAGTTTTGTTTTCGGTTGCAGTGATGAAAAAGGTGATTTTTTTTTCTTCATCTATACTTTAAAAAATTTTTATTCTAAATTGTGAGTACGAGTATGTAAGGGGGTAATCTTCCGAACTACTGACCCGATTCCGAAAATCTTTTCACTGTTAGGAAGCTACAGTACTAGCGAGTGTCAGATATATTTTATGTTAAAACAAGAAATTTCACGCGGCTGAAGTCACCGGCTATTCTAGTGATTTGTTAAAGTGCAAAAGAAAATATTACACTTTGTAAGAACACTGTTCTCCTATCACTGTTTTTACGAAGTATTTTTGTCGTAAAAGATGACCTTTCTTTTGAAAGATAACCTTAACTTGGATATCGCAAGTAGACTAAACTAACTGCATAATGTATCTGAATTGCGTATTCATTTTGTCAAAAGGATGGGCAGAGGCGTCCTCCTAGGCTAGATTTATTTGTGTTTAGAAAAAAAAATTACATCCGGTACAAATTTAGTACTCCTGGCTAAACCATGTCCCATATTATGTTGGAGTGTCTAAAATATCCATACACAATATGCACTTCTGAGGACCTTCCAAACGCTTCTGATGTAGCTATTGCCGCGACATAATATGTCAAACTGACATTCCTAGGGTTGTCAGGATATAAAAAAATGTCGATAGAAAAATTATCGACGTTTCTTACTATTATCGATGCTAATGTATGTTACATTAGCATCGATAATAGTAAGAAACGTTATTTGGGTTTAATTTAATTACAAACGTTACTAAATTAAACGAATATTTTAATATAAAATACATCTATTCTCTTAAAGGAGTACACCCCAAATCCATATCTGTATCAGTTTCTGAATTGCTAGAACAATCTTGTAAATTTATTATAAACTTGTAGCGGTATCTACATCGGCACATGGGAACTACGCATCACACTGACGTCACGAAAATCCTGCATCGCGCAAGCAGTTTAGCGCGCAACTAGCATATATACAACGTCCCGACATCAATCGTCGGGCAGTTGCCCACCTGACACGACACCTGTCTGGTCGGAGGATCCTCCCTTTTCTATGGAGGTATGAGTGAACTTTACACCCTGTTCCTCGTACCCCTATAACATATACAATTAAATTAAAAGATTAATTCATTTTAAATTAAGTTTTATTTAAAATATCGATAGCTTATAGTCTGTGGTCACGATCATTCATCGCCCATCACTAATTAGGTCGGCATGCCCATAAAGTATGACATTGACAGGTACTGTAAATTTAGGACTTCATAGGCGTGATTTTACTGACAGCTGTCGCAGAGATCCAGCTATCTTTTACGAAGTATAGATGAGACCGTTTATTAATGTATTGTACCTTAGTCGGACAAATAAATGAATTTGAGTTTAGGCCAAACGCATGGAAGATCTAGCTTAACCAGCCTATAATGTTCCCACTGTTGGGACATAGGCCTCCGCTCTGTCTGTGAGAGGGAGGATTTAACATCTATCTACACACACTCGTAATTATAAATTACAGTCGCTTTTCGGGTATGACTGTGTGACTGCGTTTTTGATGTGTTATATCTTTCCTCTCGCTTTCCTGCAATCTGTGGGAGTGATTTCGTGAAATGCGACGGAAGTGTGTAACAGTAAGCCGGGGAAGCGCGCGCTATT
The DNA here is from genome assembly GCA_937001585.2 of Brachylomia viminalis. Taxonomy (NCBI): domain Eukaryota; kingdom Metazoa; phylum Arthropoda; class Insecta; order Lepidoptera; family Noctuidae; genus Brachylomia; species Brachylomia viminalis. Next base: position 10,946,232 of record OW443320.2, on the reverse strand, counting down.
TGTTTTGACCAATGAGCGCGCGCGGTGGTTGGTTGGCCGTCAGATGGTATCTACCCATTTTCCGAGAGGTTGGTACTGTCAGCCAACAGTTGCGTGTGTGTGACAAAAAGGGAAATAGAGAAGGTAAACGCATCAGCTGTGCGCTTAACCTCAAAACATTTTTTCGGTAGTTTCGGCCGAAGTTACGGGCGTTTCCTACACCGCGTCACTTACGGCCATGTTATTAGTTCGGGGCCCGAACTAAGAATGAATGACAACACGATAAGACAGTTGTCCCTACTTCCGATATATATTTGCCCGTTTGACACTAGTTTTGACGGACCAACTGTTCTATTGGACGGGCCCGTATCTTCGTTGACGGACTTTGAGAGTAGGCCCTCTAATATGAGGAAAATTAAATTATACATTTTAATTTATATGTAGATCATGGATCCCACCCCATCGACCATAGTGGACTACATCACGGTGATAGTCTAGAATTCTAGATACAATGTTATCATCAATGTTTTCACCGAGACATAAAATTCAATTTTCTGAAGTAGGTACTTATATTTAAATAATGGGGAACACTACGGCATCCTGTCAGAGAATGTTGATAATTTATTTAGACTCCCGAGACGTGTCGCTAATCTATTGCAAAAAAAAAGTAAGTACGAGTCGGACTCGCACAAGAAGGGTACGACAAGGGAAAAAAGGCCGCAAATAACACGTTTCTTGTATGTATAAAATTAAGTTAAGGCGCAGATAAACGAATTTTAATGATTTTATATTGAACATCACGTCTAAACTTCTAGTCTTATTTCTTTGAAAAAAATATATGTTATACTAGACAATTTTATTCATAATTTGATATGTGAAAATGTGAAATTATATTTTAATAACATAGTGTAATTAATTTGTAAAGTAGTGTCTAACGTGGACAAAAAAAACGATAATCACGCAAAAACTATGGGGCGTATTTATTTATGTATAATATTGTGTTTGATAAATCAAGGTGGGTTGTTTTTTCGAATAATCTTGGTGCGCGTTGAAGCGGGGCTCTGGCGGGCGACGGGCGGCAGTGTATCTTTGACTTTGTCTGACTTTAGTCGCGGGGCGCGACGCAAACTCCTCCCACTCGCTCAAGGGCGCGGGCAGTTAATGTCGCCTTAATAAGCAAATGGGGTCTCCATTTGCTTATTAACTTAATTTTATTTTTATTATTTGTTTTATAGCGGCAATAGAAATACACACTCTTTGAAAATGTCAACTATCTACCTATTACGGTTCAAGAGCCCGCAGACAGACAGACGTACGGACAGTGGAGGCTTAGTAATGGTGTTCCGTACCCAAAAGGAGCCACTTTGGGTACGGAACCGTAAAAAGACTCATCTGAGCAGAGCCAGATGGTACCTACCTCTACACCAAGCAATACGCTTAAGGGGACTACATGACCTAAACGCACGTTTTATAATGCCTAAAAGTATATGATCCACTGCAATAAAAATATATGATGTTCTTCAGGATATATGCTAGTTAGGTAGTGTGTTGAAGACATTATACAACTAATTTGGTATATTAGAAAAAAGTCACGAAGATACCTCTAAAAATTTCTTTTAATGATTAAAAACCATATTACGTGCAATCATTCTGGTTTCTTTTTTCAGATTTTTCTTGAAGCAACATATTAACGTGATAGTGTTTTCATTTTTTAGTCCAATCAATAGATTTTTTGTAAATAGAGAATTGCTTCATATTTTACAATAAATTACCAGCTTTGTGTCATCACGCTTCTCTTTCTTTTCTATGTATTCCGACAGTGACCGCGCTTTAGCTGTTTTCAGCCCCTTAATATTACTAAGGGGACTTCGTTAATAGGATCTACCCGCAGAATGGAATCTCATCGATTTTCATCAACGGATTCCATCTGGCACTTCAAAAAGCAACAGAATAGTGAACAAAAGGTTCACTTTGTGTAGCTTCTTCTTTTAGCCGACAACGGCGAAGCCAAAAAGAAGCGTTATGTAAAGAATGTATGTCTGTTTGAATTTACGTAAGTTCCACCGTAACGCCTAAACTACTAATCCGATTTTGATGAATGATGTGTCAATCCATTCGTTATTATGGTCCGGGTGACATAGGCTATATTGTATACGAACATAATTAGTATGACGGATGTAACATCCCAAAAAGTGGAGGGCCCGTTTTTTTTGCTATCATTTCAAAAGAATAGTCTTAAATAATTATATCGGTAGGTAACCTAAAATTATACGTACGTCGACCCCAAAATAATTGAAATAAAAAAAAATCAACCCAACTATGACAAAAAAGCCAACTAAGAAGGTACATAAACTAGAGTTTTTTTTTCAGTTTTCGCATAGTTCTCTTGTACGTCACGTAACAAAATGAGAATATGTCATGCCTTGGTACTTAAAAGTTTTTTATTTTATTTTGAATTTGACTGAACAATCAATTTGACTGAACAATCAATCTGACTGAACAATCAATTTGACTGAACAGTAAATTTGACAGAATAATCAATTTTACAAGTAAAAAAGAAACACTTCTTAACTAGACGAGGTCGGTGTTTCCTATCTGACAACTCTGAGTAGAACACTGAAACAAAGTCAGAGGCCACAGTCTCTTTTAAAGTCCAGACATTACGAGTATATTATATTATACCTATAGCATGTAGTAATTTATTTCAGATAATTAAAATCCATATCTTGTTAGTATATATTAGCAACAATATTAGCTTACAATAAATTATGTTAGTATTGTTAGTACTTATCTTTATGCAGACTACTATATAAAACCATTCACTACCCTCACCCAGTGTTAATGAATGGGGCAGTCAAATCGAGCAGCAATGACTTTCAGAATGCCATTTTTAGCACCCCGCAGACGCTGTTGCAACAAAGCCGATTTTTTGCAAATTATGGCCTTGAAGCCGTCCTTGTGTGATTCTGCAAACATCCCGGAGGCACTGCAGCGCCACGGTAGCCTTAAAACATTCTGAAAGCGTTGTTATATTGAACCCGCAGGGTGTGGGCTTGCGAACGGCGAGCAATGGGCAGCTCGCCGTTCGATAAGGACCAGGCCCGGGTCGACGGCGCGTTGTGTTCCACGCGCGCCTCAAAGAGATGTCAGCACCAATGACGGGGTTTGCTAGGACCGATGCCTGCTAGGGTTGCGGAAAAGTCCAAGAGGGTTACCGTGGCCCCTGGCACAGGCAACTGAAGGAGCACGGGTGGGTTTTAGTCAGTAAGAGTCTGACACGCCCTCCTGCTCTGCCCAGAGCGGGAGAAGTTATTTGATTATTTCCCACCCACAAAAAAAAAAAAAAAAAAAAAAGGGTGTCATAAGAACGTCGCGTATAGCTCACCCACCGGCCACTCGAGTAAAATGATTTTCATTAAGCTTTAAAGAGCGTTATCTTTACTTGAGTAGTACAAGCAAATTACTTCTCACCGCCAACGCCCTGTGTTCCCGCTCTATATCCTTGTCATCCTTGAGGTCATCCGTCACAATACGCCCCAGATATTTAAATTTGTCAACCAGCTTTAGTGCAACGCCATTGAGGTATACCTACAGCCAGATGTATAGACTTAATGAAAGTTCATATACCTAGAAAGAGGCCAACTACCGTGATGACGATTAAAAGAGAAGTATGGGAAAAAACTCATGTGGTTCCGACCCCAAATGAATTGGGATCAGGGAGGATGATCATGACATTATGATACACTGGGCGGCAAAGAAAACGGGTCGGTTATAAAAAATGCGATAACTTTTATAATATTTGAGCATTTTTTTTTGTTTTTAATGGGTTTGCTATTGACTCTAGTCTAGGTCAGTGGTGACAGAGACAGAGTCGACGATGGAGTGAGCTTACCCGGAAAAAGCCTGTTCACTCTCACTTTGAAGAGATTAGGGTGGTATGCGTTCGGAAACACAGACGCAGGTAGGGAGTTCCACTCTTTTGCTGTGCGCATAACAAAAGACATTTGGAAACGTTTAGTGCGAATTGGTGGAATAGCAACTAGGTAAGGATGGTAACTTGCAGTGCGTCTATATGACCGATGGAAGAAGGGGGCCGGTGGGTTCTTGGGAACACTCTTCGAAGTACAATCTGTAGAAGACCAACAAGCAGGCGATCTTGCAGCGATGAGCCAAGCTGTGAAGCTTGGCATCCACCAGTTTTATGTCGCAAATGAGCCTCTTAGTTCTGAGCTGCTTAATCATTTTAAATAAAAAATAAATTAAAGTCACAACATACAATTTTTTTTTAAATATCATATTTGATACCGTAGCACATTTTTCAAAATCTTCACTAGATTTTGAAAAATGTGCTACGGTATCAAATATCATAGTGGTAATTTTTACTTAACTTACTTTTATTCAAAATAAACTTCACGATCTTGAACTTTTATTACATTGATTTAAGCACTATAAAATTATCTATAATGCAGTATTTATTTCATAAAGCTAGCTCCAATATTTTGGAAGTTATCGAGCTTTTTCATACCGACCTGCTTTCTTTGCGGTCCAGTGTATAAGCCAGTCAGCAAGATAGAGGGGTTGACAGTCGCGGCCCTTCCCCATTACCACGAGCTACACGCTCAAGCGACATGCATCTCGCGACAGCGACTGCGGAAAAAAACAAATGAAAGAAGTTGTATAAAGCACGTCACGAATCACCGAGACGCGACTTGCAGAGCGGGCGCGGTGGACGAAAACAGGTGACGCACGTGTGTTGCTTGTCGCAAGTTTCGTCGCATGTCGCATTGCTTGAGGCCGTGAACGGGACCTTAGCCCTGCAATGGGACAATAAAAAGCTGGTATTTTTTATAGTGACAAAACCACCTGTCCCACCTCTGGTGGTTAGTGAGAAGCGAGTAGAGCAAGCAACAAAAAACGAGTTGTATGTTAGACAGAGTTCTCGCTGGTGGTGTGAAGGTTGAGCAATCAACTATTAATATACAGGACTACTTGTAATTCGACGTATATCCGTCAGGAGCTGTTAGGGGGGCCAAAATGCAACAAATTGAACCCCCCATATTAGTATGGGCGAAATTCAATAGTTTTCGAGATATTTAAATTTTAAGGGTGTTTCGATATTTACCCAAAATTTAACATGTAATAAAAAAACCAACATGTTGAATGGGTACCATTAAAAATTATATTGTAGCTGGCACTTCAATTAAGATAAGAACATACTACTCAACAAAATAATTAAAATGAAGAATAATAAGTATGTCTTTTAGTGACACACGACTTGTAATCTTATGCTTACGTTTTTTGAGCGAGGAAATCGTTGATAGCTTGTCGCTTCCTCGTCGGAGGTGGGTGAATTTGCCCTATGGGTTTGCCCCCTGTCCTATTAACATGAGAACGGGACTTAATGTTGGTATGCAATACCCATCTGTTTACGCCTTCGTATTACAATTTGGGCCTTCTGCGCATTTTGTCCTTTGATACTTACCTACCTCAAAAGAATGTAGGTCGGAAACTCTGAATTGTCGGGAACTCGGGAGCGGGGGTATTCCTCGGCTAAGCCATTGTCAAAAACTTTGGAGATGCGTAGATATTTCTAACATTTTTCAATATTCTACAGTACCTAACTTAAAAGCACATGGAAAGATCAATCTGAATAGAGGAACGAGCGCCAACAGCACCCCAATTGCGTATTGCGTATACCTATACAGTTTCTTTCACAATCCGAAGTATCTTAGAAGAAATTCCTAACCTATTTCTTCTTATGTATTAAGTTCTGTTTACGTTTTTTTTTATTATTGATTTCTGCATGAGTAGGTACCTATAGTTTCAATATTGGCGTGTGCTAGGCTAGCTGACATATGGCATGGCAAATAATTTAATTCAATGTTTTGTGTTTCGTAATGTTAATTACTTACTACTGTATAAAATCCAGTGCTTCTATCTGAACAGACAGCTGTGCTGCTGGGGAGTTTGTTGCTCCACTTCTTCCCAGCTAAAGCACTAGGAACAGGAGAAATTCGTAAATGATGTTCGAAAAATTCGTCTGAACCTAAATAATGCAATGATTGTTGTTGAATTGTCAAAATTAACGGCATTGCAATGGTATGTGGGTCATGCAACTGCCCTGCAGTTCGGTTTGACCGGAGCTACGTAGCATTCTGTCACACTGTCAAACGGTGTACCTACTAGTGGTCTGTTCCTAAAGTATTGCAGCCACCTTTGGGATGGCTCAGCAAAGTACCAACCTGCCGCGCTTGACTCGGTGGAACGCAGAGCTAAGAGGCTCATTGGCGACGTAAAACTGGTGGATGCCAAGCTTCACAGCTTGGCTCATCGCTGCAAGGTTGCCTGCTTGTCGGTCTTCTACAGAATGTACTTCGGTGAGTGTGCCCAAAAACTCCACGACCTTATTCCACCGGCCCCCTTCTTCCATCGGTCATCTAGACGCACTGCAAGTTACCATCCTTACCTAGTTGCTGTTCCACCAATTCGTACTAAGCGTTTCCAAATGTCCTTTGTTATGCGCACAGCAAAAGAGTGGAATTCTCTACCTGCGTCGGTGTTTCCGAACGCATACAACCCTAATCTCTTCAAAGTGAGCGTGAACACTGAACAGGCTTCTTCTGGGTAAGCCAATGACTAAAGAATAAGAGAGGACATGAAATAAAAGATCGTATCGCGTGCGCGCGTGGAAAGTAAAATGGCGTAGGCTCCGCCCATTACCTAGTGTTGTCCTCTGCTCATTCTTTGCAATGATTTTGTTCACCGTGTTGATTACAAATCGATTAATCGAAATCACATACATTAAAATAAGGTTTTTGATTTTAAGTAGATAGTAGGTAAGTAGGTTGTTATTCGATTCTCATTCTAGGACGTCGCATTATGGATTAAGTACAAAAAAGCCTGTTGTTGCGTAATCTGACTGAAAAATTGCAAAAATCATCAATTTGGCGGTTCATTTAAAATTAATTGTACTTGATATTATTTACTCTATGATTAATAGTTGCTCGTGATAATCAAGCTAGAAGAAGAGTAAATTAAACTGCAACAAGGAATTCAAAACTACGCCGATTATTAACAAAATAAAACAACAGAAATCGATATTATGCATTTAATGGGAGAACCGTTTTATTTCAAATAGATACAATAATATCAGTTTGTAATTAGTATTAAGTACACCAATAATGTGAAATACAATAAAGTCTGCCTGTCTACAATAAATGTACAGGGAAATAATAATGTATTATGACTCAAACTCAAAGCATTTATTTCAAATAAACCAATTACAGGCACTTTTGAATTGTCAAGGGGTCGGTCAGTCAGAAAGATGAAGCTAGTTGCCGATTCCAAAGCGTAGTAGGTACCTATGGAGAAGAACGGGCAAGAAACTCCATGGACACTCTTTTAAATCAAAATATTGTTACAAAAAAGTGGTTACATCATTCATGTTGTAATTATACATGTGAGAACGATGTAGAAACACGTGCACGTTAAAAGCGTCCGTAATAAAAAGATAAAAACAATTATGGAATTAAAATAAGCCGTGGCAGCTAAGAAATGACCAGTGCCTACTGACGGCGCCCGTTCACGAACATGACGTATGGATCAGCACCATTCAGCTCAACCATTTTGAAGGGAACTCAATGATCCAATACACACGCCACCACCAGCGACACATTTGAGTGAGCATGACATACTCTCAGCCGCCAGGGCACATTCAAGTCAATGAAAGACGAACCCAGTAACCTTTATAGTGGGTACATAGTGCTCACACATGTGCTATGCAATTATACAATACTAAGAGATTGAATTTATACAATGCAAAGATAGGTTGTACAATCTTCATCAGCTCCAACATTATTTTCGAATATATGGGTAAATGTAGGCTTACAATGAAAATGTGATAATTTACCTTAGGGAGCCTTGTCGGTATTGCATTGTCGTGAAGTCTCACTATATCAAGACTTCTATTAATACAAGATTCTTCAAAATGTAGTGAACAAACAAATACTTTTTCCTGGCTGGAGTCGATATTTTCTTGACCCAATGATTCAAGCCACTTACTTTTAAGTTTATCATTTTTTGGTAACCTAAAAACACAAACAAATATTTCATGCTAAATATTCAAACGAAATTTGGTTTTTATCGATGCAAAATCGATTCGTTGTGCAAATTACACAATCACAACACTATATTTGTCAATAAAAACACGTAGTAAACAAAACCAAAATAAGGAAATATATCGTTCGAAAGACTATGAATAGGCAATAATCTATGACCGAACAGTAATAAACATGAATTGAGACTAGAAATTGGTATAAATTATAGGAAACGTAATAATTTATGAATTCTTTCGACTTACTTGTGCAGGGATATCAGAGGCGCTTTTTTACTGTAATTCGAGGCAGAGCCCCTCACACAACACTTAGGCATGGTTTCCTCTATCACAGACAGCCTCAGTCAAATTTACAGCACTCAAAATGTTCTCAAAATGGAAAAAAACTTAATATTTAGTCGCACGATAACGCCAAATGACACTTCATGTACACTCTGAGACACGGAGCAAATACAAAGAGGAGATGTTGTAATAAGGTTTCTGTATGAAACAACGGGTGACACTTTACGGGGTGAGGGGTGATCAGATCCCGCCCACTTCTTTATTTTACATCTACTGGTCAATAGCAAAACTATTCGCTCGTCCTGTTGATTATACTTTGTAGTTATGTAACTATCTCACACTAGATGTCACTACATGCAGAATGAAGAACTATTTTAATAAATTACGCAAAAAATTACTGACAAATGAAATGTGATGCCATCCATAGCATCAGAACGTCTATCCGAGTAGTTTTTACAAGATAAAACACCACACTTCATTCTTTTTGTCTTCTAGCGCAAATATGCTGTAAAAACGGAACGTTTACAGAGCTGTGCACAGGACGAACGCCAACAATACACTGACTAAGGCCACGCCTACATGATGACGTCAGGACCTAGTTGAGAATCACAGTGCACAGTTGCTTAGGCCGTCTCCTCTTTGTATTTGCTCCGTGCTCTGAGAAGTACTCAAAACCAGAAACTAAAATGGCGAACCGGCCGATGCACGATGGGCAGGGCTTCCATGACGTCATACTTCAATATTGCAATTTTAGAAAACTGACAAAATACGGTTTTCTCTTTTTGACACTTGCAGAATTGCATAAGTTAGAAAGAAACATGTATATTTTTTTATTTCTGTATAGAATCGGATGATATTTCCATAATGTATAATTTATATAGATCTTTTAGTTCATGTCCTCTCTTAGTCTTTAGTCATTGGGGTAAGCTCACTCCATCGTCGACTCTGTCTCTGTCACCACCCTCTTTATTATATCTATGGTCACCACTGACCTAGACTAGAGTCAAGAGCAAACACATCTTAAATAAAAAAAAAGTATCTCACGAAAGTCTGAACAAACCTTGTAAAGGTTAAATTCTTACGCAATCACTCAGCTATGGCGAGACCAAAATAAATTGGGTCCTTTTTTGTAATAAGTACAGTATAATAATTATAATGGATTTAATTTTTGGATAAGTATATGTTTATTGACTATTTGATTAATACTCTGACTGAAGGAAAACGCAATTGTGTTAAATTTCCTCGATCGAATTAAATTACGAAAATACCTCAAATATTTTTTTTTCCTGTAATTCTTAAATGCTAATTAATTTCATTGCAAAATTGCATTCATAATGTGCAATTATGTAATTCAAAACTCTGGCTGATAATATTTTTGATACATAGCTTAATTTATTTAGAAAAAATATAATGTAAGTATATTCGGTTTGGCGCTTACCTACGTTTTTTTTATTTTGGTTCCATTGTATTGTTGCGCACTCTTTTTATTTTTCTATTTTTCGCATGTGGAAGTAATTGACTCTGGCACTTTCTTAGGTTGATGATGTTGTAATATTTAACTTCTTGTCACTGTTATTTACATTGCAAGTAGTGGTATACGACTTTGTTTGGGGTAGGTAGTAACCACAACTAAAAAGTAAAAAATAAAAACTTTTTCACGAAAAAAACCACCGACTTCCATAAAAAAACAACACAAAGTCAAAAAAAATTGACTTCGGAAGTCGGTCTCTTTGTTTTTTCCTTGTTTGCCACCGACTTCCGAAGTAAGCTATTTTTCACTTTGTACTTAGTGTTTTTTTGGAAGTCTGTGGTTTTTTTTTGTGAAAAAGTTGTTCTATCAGAGCTTATACGTAGGTAATTATCACGCAAATAATTATTAATAATCTTCACGATACGCCTTTGATAACACGTGTTGGGTTGCGGGGGTCAAGAAGGCAGTTACGAGCAGTAGGTAGTGTCAACTTGTGACTGAGTGGTAATTAATTAAATCGGCACATCAGGTGGGACTGTTAACGAATGCCTTCAGAAAACAAGGCAAAAATGGCCTTGGATAGTTGAACATATACTTACCTAGTACGTTCCAAAAGTATAGAATATGATGAAAGTGTAAACAAACCAGTTGAGATTTAATTCTTACGCAATTAAATTACCTACTCGCTAAAGGGTTATAATAATAATAATAGTTATTTATGATACTAGTGCGGTAAGTTGGTTTTTACAAACGAGTAGACCGAGTTTGTAAATACCAATTTCCGCGCGTGTGTCATACAACGTTTTTCAACACATTTGCGAGAAAACAGTACAATAGGTAGGTAATGAAACAAACTTTTGTTTATAAAAATATCAGTCAGAAACTCGCAACAATAACAATCTATGACGTTTCTACTATGAAAATGGCGCCATTTCCAAATGGCGCTACGTGCGCGTGGTGAAAATTAGAATCGCAAAAAGTTGAATCGCAATTAGTCGAGTCGAAAAGCATCTTTCGTCTCATTTTCTGTTTAATACTAAAGTGAGTTAAACGTATTGAGCAAAAGCGCTTTCAAGGAGCTTCGATCATTCAGCTTATTAAATTTATTCTCGTAATTTGAAACTCCTTGGTGGAATTCTTATATAATTTTTTATGGTAATTTAAAAAAAAACCGTAAAGAATACGCACGGCGCTATACAACGAAAGGGGCGGTAAAACATGTACTTAGGTGAGAGTACCTATTTTACCGCCCGTTCCGTTGTATGGTACGTAATTTTTAACTTTCGAACAATGTAGGTATACAGGCTTCGTAAATGCATTTTTTGAGCAAATGTGTTGAAAAAGTAATAATAAGCTTTCAACTTGTATCTCCCACCGCTTTATCAAACAATTATTGTTTGAATAACATGATTAAATTGTAATTGAAAAATCATCGATGAAATTTGAGGTTATAAAATTAACCTCAACAGTATTAAAAAAATCAAATAAAAGTGCTCTGTGTGAGTAAGTGGCACTACTTATAAATTAGCATCAACTTTTGGAACAAACTAAAAATCGCGTAGAATACTCGTGTGGAGAAGGTTCCGTACTTCGTATAGGTTTTCCTGTAAGTAATCTATAAGTAAATAACTAATCTCGGTATTTTGTTTCATAATTTTAGCCTCTATAGTTTCGAAGATAAGGGTCTGGGATGATCATTGTTCATTGTATTACATAACTTTAAAATTAATTATTTTAAACCGGAGTCGCACGTAGGTAATCTGTTTAAGCTATGCCTAATTACAATAATTACCTACCTACATGACGGATGAAATTAGTATAGGTAATTAGGTACTTCGGACACCGGTTATACGAAAACCGAAATCGATGTTATTTTGCTACTAGATGTCGTCTTATTTATTCCTTTTTAGTTAGCTTTTATATCGCAGTTGGGTATCAGTTTCCCCGTGGGGATAAGTCCACATTCTGGATTGTCCACATACTGTCCTCATTCTGGATTGTCCACATACTGTCCTCATTCTGGACTTTTTTGCGCACTGGATCTTCAACGCACTGCTTTGAGCCGAGGGTTGAAAATCCAACTGTATTTTTTCGAAACGCTGGGATGTACCCTGTTGTATTCTTTCTTCTATAACTGTAATAACATTGTAACAAATAAATGGATTATTACATTACTATTACCTACACGTAACGTAGAATTGATGATACGTAATAATATGTTGTTTCATTTGCCTCATAACATAATCAGCCTATAATGTTCCCACTGCTGGGACACAGGCCTCCTATCTTCGAGAGGGAGTGGGCTGCAACTACAATACACCACGCGTGACGCGAGCCCAGTGCGGGTTGGTAAATGTCACATGTTTTCGAAGTTTTGATTCTAGGCCATGTCGGTTTCCTCGTGCTGATGAAATAAATTGCAAAAAGTTAATTGCCTGCCTTCCTAACGACCTACAACTCGTAAGTCGGAGCCGTTACCACTGGGCCACCAGTGCCTTCATGTGCCTATTTATTTCTAACTTAGGCGGTATTTTAATTTTTTTATTACGGAATAAATAGGTACCTACGCCAATTTTTTTTTGAGGTTATGTGACATTTTACATTGAGTTTTTTTTTACTTCAAAATTATAACGAGTGCGAAATAACTAACGCAAGACCGCACAGAACACAGAGTCGACGCTGAAATCATGTTATTTCTGTTTTTGCTAGTCCAAAACGGCTATTGCTCTTCAGGTAATGCTAGATGGAGATGGTTTGAGTACTATGATGGTGATTTACAAGAGCTGTGAATAAAAGAAATTACCGATTTATATGTAGATTGAGTATACTAATAGAATACAAAAGATGCTTCGAGAAAATTATGATAAACTTCACTGCACAATGACCCTGACTTTTCGCCTTTACCACAGATTAGCTCAAGATTTTACGATAAAATATAACTACTATTAATAAAATTCACGCCTCTTTCGCATGTACGAGGGAAGGCTGAAACTACAGAAGGCCACGCGCTACGATCCTTTCATTAATAATAAGTGCTCTAAGGATATTTTGTCGCCTGAATGACATTGACAAGGGAGCGTTGTTGGTAAACATTTGTGAAATTGTCACAGAAATTGTATTTGCAATACAAAATGACGGCGTTAGTTCCGTCGCCTAAATCGGACCACAAGAACTTTGTAGCGTTGTACTTGCCCATGGAAGCGAGTTAAAAAAAAACATTTAAAGTCGCACAATCCACTGCAGCTGCGCTGAATTTTGATAGGCACACCTACACATAATTTATTATTACGTTGAAGTTGTTACTTGCAACTTGTTGCTATTCACATTTGGGTAGGCGTTTACAGTACAAAGTTAAGGCGGGCTCAGACCTTCATTGCTAATCGTACGCAACAGGCGAATATTCTCGAATATTGCGTTATGTGCGTTGTTGTTTAATGATGGCTGTGTTGAGGAGGTCAGATAAACAGTCGCTCCATGTAAATGATTTGTATTCAGCTGCATCCGGTTAGACTGGAAGCCCATCCCAACATAGTCGGGAAAAGTATAGTTAGGCAGATGATGTCGGTCACGATTTCGCGAGTGGCCAGCGTGTGTGGTCCCTCTATGAGGCATTCTTCCTTTTTTTGGGTCTCTCCGTGGCCTGATGTCTAATTTAACACATAATAAAAGTTCTTTATTATTCATTTGCAGGGCATAAGATGGCCGAGCAACAAGACCAGGCCCGTTGTTCGTCAAGTGAAAGCGATAACTTTGAGAAAATTGACTCTGAAGAGGCGAAGGAAACTGTAAGTATCTGCTTCAAGTGTCAATAGTCACGTCTGAATACCCCAAAGATGTAACATAGTACCCTCAAATTTCGTCATTTGTGTTATAAGGGGCCTATTGTCTCTAACCGGACTCAAGTCGAAACTTCCAAAACTATAGTATCTGAAAAAACCGTAACCAACGCAGGTGCACCACTCGTTGGGCACGCCACAATTGCGGCGATAAGTCTTTGAGGAGTGGCTAGAGTGGCGCCACGGCGCGGCGTCCCCACCTTCCGCCTGACGCAGGTCCTCACCGGACACGGTTGTTTCGGGAGGTTCCTGTTTCGGAAAAGGTCCGCTAGGGCCGATGCCTGCCTGGGTTGCGGAAAAGTCCGAAAGGGTTACCGTGGTCCCTGGCACAGACAACTGAACGAACACGGGTGGGTTTTAGTCAGTAAAGTAAGAGTCTGACACGCCCTCCCGCTCCGCCCAGAGCAGGAGAAGTTATTTGATGATTTCCCACCCTCAGGTGCGCCAGGAGTTGTCACCCCCGAGACAAAGCTGAAATGTCAAAGGTGCCTGTAAAAACACCGGCACTATTATTGCGTGGCATATTTTTAGCCACAATCCGAGAGGTTTGAAGGATATGGCTAATGCATTGCTTCATAGGTTTGAAACTTCGTCTGCTCCGCAACGTAAATAACGCAATGAGCGCGGGTGAACTGTCAAAATCAAGCAAATTGCGATCAATTGTTATTTTATGTGTGTTACGGAATCACCCCGCGGAATACGGCTACGCTGCTTGACGGTAGACATTAGGTATGAGTTGTACTTCCGCGGACGAGCTTCTACTCAGAGCTTGAAATACCGGTATTTTTGGGAACCGGTACTATTGGCCTTGGTGTGATACCGGTACCAGAGTAATACCTGTACCTACTATTGGTATTTCTAATCAGTGTCCGGTACCAAACAACTATTTCTGTAAGTTAGAGTGAGAAAACAGATATAGTAAGTAAAAAGGATTGAAGTTCAAGATTGCCAATCGACGAGGTTCGTCTACAAATATGAGATTGGTGGTAGGCGCCGGGTACCTGAATTTGGCTCCAGTACTTGTTAGGTGGAGTACTGGTACCACGGAGCAGAGCTCCGTGACTGGTACCCGTCTGGAATCGGTACCCGGGTACTGAAATGGCAAGAACCGCAAAGTACCGGTCCAGAACCTGTACTTTTGTTACCGTTTCTAAGCCCTGGTTCTACTACTATTACTAAGCATGTAGTGGTATACCTTATTAGCTTACTCCATCACTAGAGAACAAAATCAATTGACATCATGTTCTCCATTTTCAGGGCACAGCAGCGAACTTCGTAATTGGCGAGGAAGTTGAACAAGAGCCTGTCGACGATGGACCAGCTCATGAGGGAAGGGATTTCTTCCCCGGCGCCCCAGTACCTCGGCCGAACAGGCCACGCCCACTCACAGTGGCGCAGCAGCTCGCTCTAGCGGAGAAAAGGAGTACTCTCAGGTAAGGTTTTAATGTTGTAGGCGATAAATGGTGTTGATTTAAAGTAAAAGGCGGTTCGATTGCGTTAGGTATCGACTTTGAATGGTTTTGATTATGATTTTATTTGATTGTTTTCAAATGCCATCGGATTTTATTTCGCATTTATATTTGACCTGCACCCTAATTGCGTAACACGCTATCAATCAGAATCTTAATCATTTTGAAGGATATTGCCAATCCACTGCTTGTATATATTCGAAAAAGTGTTCTGCTCAACCGCGTAAATAACGTAATGAATGTTGTCAAAATGAAAGCTATTCCTACTGTTAGTGTTGCGCAAATACCCCGCGGGGACTACTGTTAACTTGACCAGTAATCCTAATTATATTGTCTTCAATGAATTAATTTACAAATGAATTGCGCAACGTGCAATTATAATAAAACCTATGACTGCGTTGATCACCGGGTTATTCTACGTAAATCTTAATTCCCACTGGAATACACGGCTTTAATCTCTACCTACAGTTTTTTTATCCAAATACGTCACAAACGCTTTTGTTTGCACGGTTTTCTGTGCAAATAGAATGTAATCCCATCTGGAGTTCCTCAATTATCTATGTTAGGGCCTCTTTTGTTTAATATATTTTATAAGAAGCTGACATATTTTTAACAGACATTAAGAAATGTATTATCGACTTCGATTTTATTATAAGCCAACGAATTACTTAATTAATAGGTAATATTAATTAATTAGGCCATAATGGAAAGACTGGTTGTTGGAATGCAATTTTTTTGTAGGCCAACGATTTACCTTCTTAATTAATGTCTATGTATAATACTTGTGGCATCTTGCGCGTAACGTTTTAGTGGTCTCTTGCTATTTTTTTTTTTAATCCTTTATTTCTGTAGTTGGCACACTAAGCACATTAGGCAGTACTGCACCTTGTGTTATAAAGCTGTTATAATATCACATGATTATGATTTTCTTTGTCATTTTTTAATAGATCTATATAATTATTTGAATGCTAGCATTTACTGTTTGTATGCCAAGCTTCAGTGGGGATCACATATATCATGCCTAGCGGGAAGGCTCAGTTCGGCCGCCTATCTTCGCCGTCGAAACGTCGAACGCCGTCAGGAAAGTAAGACAATACACTGACGTTGATACAGCTCGGCTAGTCTATTTCAGTTATTTTCATAGCGTCATGTCCTACGGCATTCTGCTGTGGGGCAAAGCCGCTGATATTCAAAATATATTTGTTCTTCAAAAACGAGCTGTACGAGCAATTTACCAGCTAGGTGCTAGAGTTACTCTGAGAGATTTTTTTAAAGAGATTGGTATTTTCACGGTGGCCTCACAATTCATCTTCGCCAACATCTTATATATTAGGCAAAATATACACATATACACAAAAAACAGTGATATTCATAATATTAACACTAGAAACAAGGAGAAACTACGTGCTCCCTTTCACCGGCTTCATAAGGTCCATAACTCATTTGTTGGGCTTGGTATAAACTTTTATAACAAGCTTCCCTCTTCTTTGTTAGAATTGCCTTTTAATGCGTTTAAAGCTAAAGTAAAATCCAACCTTTGTTCAAAGGCATACTATTCAATCAACGATTACTTAAACGATAAAAATAGTTGGTCGCTGTGATTAACTCAAGACAATGGTGCCGATTCTCTTGTCACAAAATTCTCTAAACTAGACTAAAAATCACCAAAATTTAGTTTATTCCTGTCAAACAACGATTTCCCATTCTGAAATTGACTAAAGTGACACAACTTAACCAAATTTTAGTTTGACAGCACTAAGATGGCACTGAGATTATAATTTAGTGAAAATGGCAATTTTGCTATTCTGAATTTTACGTTTTTCACCAAAAATTTTGATTGTCGTAACTAAATCTGCCTGTTTTTAATCGCGATTAAAAAGGTGTGGAATAAAATTAGTTGTCATGAACTAAAATTCACACCAACCGCTCGACTTCAGATGCAAAAACAGTACTGTATCTTTTTTTCTTTTCTTTTGCTTATATCTCGAAAACGGTGTGTCCTATCGCAAAATTAATGAAAATTTCGACCCCCTTTATATAACCCCGGAACATCTAAATACCAAAGTGTTGGTAAAAAAAAATTTTTTTTTTTGATATTTTCCATACAAAAAGTGAAAAATTCCATACAAAACATGTCGAGGCTGCAAAATAATGCGCGACTCTGGCTCTGAAAAATAATCACGTGGTACGGCAAACAAGTATCACGTGGAGTCGCAATTGCCAAATTTGATTTTAGATGTGTCAAAATTATTTTTAAATTTAGAGATTTTATTTTGCAGAATAGCGTTAAGATTCTCATAGCCAAAAGTAAGGAATTTTAGTGATACTTTAGTTAGTTTAGTTCGGTGTACAACAGAATCGGCACCAGTGTTTATGTTCTTTCTCCAAAATTAGTATGTATGTATATATACGTATGACAAGTTATACGAGTTCATATAATTGTTTATTTTATTTGACTATATTAGTCATTTTAGTTTAATATAATTTTTATTTATTATTGACATAATCTAATCATTTCAATGTTTTTAATGAGTTGTATTGCAATATATGGTTAGCTAGGGACCTCGACAGTTCATCATATTATTCTTTTGAGCAACCGGCAGCAAGTTCGTCATGCTCCCTTAGATGTCAATGCTTGCGGTAGCGTCGGGGGTCGGGTTGCCTCCTTCCCTCAAATATGGCGAGGGGGGTAATGGCTGATCTTTGCGTTATGCTCGTGAACGGGTGCTGCTTGTGGTGACAGGTCAGCTTGCTGACTATGGTTTTGTTATTGTTATTAGAAATTAAGGTTTCTTTATTTTACTTCGAAGGTCCTAGTTTATCATTTGTGGCTACAAGTTACAGCTATATACATATAAACATAATGCAGCATTGCATATGTAAGCGGGCACGCCCTTTATGCCAGGAGGCTTTATATTATGTATTAAGTTCTGTTTGCGTTTTTGTTTTTATTATTTATTTCTGCTTGAGTATAGTTTTAAATATTGGCGTGTGCTAGCTGACATATGGCAAATAATTTTAATATTTTTGTGTTTCGTAATGTTAATTACTTATTACTATATGTATAGAACCCAGTTCTTCTAACTGAACAGACAGCAGTGCTGCTGGGGAGTTTGTTCCGCCACTTCTTCTTCCCAGCTAAAGCACTAGGAAGTGGTGAAGGTTGGGCGTTTTGGGGGGACTGTCTTATGTGATTTTGACGTTCAAAAAGTGCTGATTCTCAGCCTAATTTGAATAAATGACTTTTGATTTTGATTTTATGAAGACTAGTTTAGTCAGCAAATAAGTTGATAATCATTTTGGATTTTTTATTACCTCCTTATGGACAGTCAACCGCTTAACACTGGTAACACTTATACTACGAAATTCGACCTTACTGCTACGACACACAACTTCACACAAGTGCTGTTAATGTAAAATTACCACAAACTGTAAAATTTTCTAATTCGATTTTGAAATTAACTTTCAACATTTTAAGGTTTAAAATCATTTGAAGAAATTTGACAGTTTCGTATAACCCATAGATCCGTGGTATAACCCGATGGGCTGGCGACTGTACTACGCAGTTACCCACCTGACCCTTCTAGAGAACATCACCAATGTGGTCACTATATTGTGTATATTATGTCCTTCAAGGGCGAGGGTCCCAGCGTTTCTACTCACATCTTCACCTTCAGATATTTTCAGTAAACAATAGTGATGTATAATATAATACTTTACTAGCTACTTACTAAACTATTCTACTGGACTATAGGAATGCAAACGCGCCTCTCAAACTGGGCTGGCTGGGCAAATCTCACCGTGAAAGGGGATTTAAGATTTTTCTATCCATGGAGCATACCTACAGTTCGCCATTTCATTTTTTTTTTATCAAAATGGCAGCCACGCATGAATCCTTTAATAATCGATAGCTGCCATCAATGCATATAGAAAACCTCATGAGACCAAACCCCGCAAAGTGTCACGTTTCCTGTTTCCGATCATGAGACATCAAAGTTGATCATGTGACATCCATATTTTTTGAACTTTCGTATATTTTGTTACATACAATGTAAGAAATAATCACTCTGAATATAATGAAATAATTATTTTACTAATGATAATAAGCTAAAATATTAAGAACGTTCCGGTCGAACGGAGAAGCGTGCTTAATTAACTTTTTAGAATTATGTGAAAACTGTGTAAAAGGTAAGAAATCGTTGCGTTCACAGTTCTATTTATATGCAAATAATACATTGGAAACTTGCAGGGCGTTATTTTCATTGTAAAATAACTGTAAGCATTACGGTTACTTATTTTTTAAACACTTTCACGTAATTCTAAAAATTTAATTAAACAGATTTTTAAAATATAGCATGATACAAAATGAAAACCACGAAATATGACACTAAATTGCGACGTTGCCACTCAAAGGTATAAACGCTCTTACACCCGTATTCAAGAATGATACTTATTTAAGTATGGCAGCCACACTATGCTAAGTAAGGCATTTCTCACTGCGTTCGTCATGACAGGCCATTTAATTCACAAACAATACTCAAGCGACACTTCACTAAGCGAATGCACTGCGTCGAATAAAGATCTGTGATTGGTCCGTTTCTGTTGCTAAGTTCTCTCTAATGTTTGGCAGATTGGCGGATGACATAAAATATAACCTTTAAAGTTTTAAACGTTTTGTCAGTTGTGAACTAACAATTTCCTATATTTCTTTGTTAATTTTTTGTGTGCTGATTACTAGTGATTGTTGTTTCGATTTCTACAAATATGGATATAAATAATATAACTACGTCTTTAGGTTCATCAAGCTCAACCTAGAATAATATATAGAATAAAAGAACAAATAGCTATAGAAGAATATTATATAGAATAGTTATAAGGTCTCCTGTTATCATCTGTAAATCAAAATATTGTAAGGTAGTAGGTAGGTACGCAGTTGTTATTGTACTTATCAAAGTTCAGCCCTTTCATAGAGAGGTAAGGTAGTAGGTACACATTCTAACGCTAGGTTTCATAAGTACCCAAGTTATTTTAATTATATTAACTAAATAAGGTAAGTACCTGGAAACTGCCAGAATAATAAAACCTTAAGGCCACTAGCAACTGATAAATAGGTGGCACTGGAAGGCCTCTTGCAGTCAATTATTTGTCTAGGTCTTCATTTATCAGTGGCAAGAGTATAAATTGTACCACATCTTTCGAAAATCTGTAGCGTCGTCTAAATTCATCCGAACTGTAATAATCAAAAGGATCTTGGAAATCCCGTATCACTTTTCTGGTACTTATTATTGTTTGCTCATTGATATAACTATCAAATTCTTCTTCGCTACTGTAATCCATTATAAAAGAACGGCACTAGAATCAAAAACAACCTCAAACAACGCAAAACCAAACCTCGAGAAACAAAAATAACCAACTTTTTGACGTATGCTGGACACTATGCGTTATAGCTAGCCGGCTACCTTACCTATGCGTGCATTTTAAGGGACGCATAGTGCCGATTGCCACTCAAGTATGGTCTATGAATACTAATGAATAGGTTTTAGGACCCTGTGCGCCCGCGCGCACTGTGAGACCTCATAGTAATGTTCATGAATACGGGCCTTTATTACTGTGGTAGACAGTGCAGTGCAGAGCAGTGGTGGCCCAGTGGTAACGGCCGCGACTTACGTGTCGTAGGTTCAAACCCAAACAGGCGCTTTACTTTGTGTAAATTATTTCATCACCACTGCTCTCAAAATGGTGAAGGAAAACATCGTGAGGAAACCGGCATGTCCTAGAACCAAAAATTCGAAGACATGTGACATCTACCACCCCGCACTGGGCCCGCGTGGTGGATTACGGACGGCCCACTCCCTCTCAACGAGAGGAGGCCACTGTCCCAGCAGTGGGAACATTATAGGCTGATTATGTGGTAGACATTAGTACCTTTACCTGTACCTTTTTTACTGTAACGTCTCGTGTAAAGTTCTGTTAATAGTAGGTATATATTTAGTATTTTATTTATCCTGATTTAGTTTTATTTAACCTAAAACAATAATATCTGGGAAACGTGACACTTTACGGGGTTTCTCATGACGTTTTCTGCTTGCGTTGATGTCAGCTAATGATCTAAGTAGGATGGAAGCGTGACCGCCATTTTGAAAAAAAAACAAAACGGCGGACAGTAGGTATGCCGCGGATCTTCCAAGCCCTTTAGGTGAAGTCAGCTTGAAGTGAACTGTCAACCTACCTAACATTTGGGAATCTAGGGCATCAAGGGATTGACAGCCCACTTCAAACTTACTTCACCTAAGTTTTCATGGTGAGATTTTTACAGAATAGCACTAGATAGGTACTGCAGTGCGTGCGGCATGAAACACGAAACAGAAAACGGTCGACTGAATAAAACATCGTAAAATGAACAAACATTTTATAACCAGTTATCAAAATGCAATAAACGTAAAATTACATAATCGGTCAGGGACGGCCATTTTTATTTGTGACGTTTCACGTTGATCATTTTCGCGGCAAAGCCTTCAGTACCTCTCGGCCGTCGCGCGAGGCACTACGTCTAATTCCATTCCAATTAATAACATCGTGTGCGTTTTATCGTAGTGATTTCCGACTCTGTGTTTACTTTGTGTTTTTGTGTGTCTGTGAACAGTGAAGTGAATTTACGCGGGAGATTTATTTTAATTTGACGTTTTGTGTCGTATTTTTTTTCTTCGGGAATTTGGTTTGTTTATGGATGCGAAATTGTTTATTTTATTTAAAACATAAAGCGTACCTACCTACTGGCTATTTTACAAGTTCAGTGAGGACAATTTTACAAAATATTTTAATTTCATGTGTTAGTAACTTTGACCAAATATTCATATAGGTACTTTAAAAATAACCACTAAAGTATAGGCACAGTTTTAGGCACAATTCAAACTACGCTATAGGTAATACTTATACAGGGTGTGAGGGACAGCGACATGACGCGCAAACAGAATGCAAACCAGGAATTTTGTAGGTACAATATTCTAGTCCCAACAGCATCGAAATTGTTCGTCGATAATTAAAAAATATCTGCTGTTCCATAAATTTTGACCGTGTATAGGTAATGCATTTTTGCAGAAGCAGCAGATGATTTTTCATAGCCGACGAAAAACGTACTTGTAACAGTTTGCGCGTCAATGCCCCTTGCAATGTGTACAATAATTTGTAACCAACCACAAACTAGGCAGGAAGTAATTCTATAACCAAACATAATAAATATAGCCCTGACAAAGTGTATCGGAAAGTATGGTCACTATCACTATCTAATCTAACGCTAAACCTACCTAATTACAAAGAACAATATCGTGAATAATATCACAAATAGATTAACGGTACGATCATTAGATAATATTGCAGGTATTACCCATTATTATTGATTTGCACTAACACCCATATTCAGAGTCAAAACCTCATGTTTTCCTCGACATGACTCAACCTCACTAAGGTAGTTTGATTCATAGTTGCAATTTTATTCCTCATCCCAACAGTTTCCTCTGTCGAGGTGAGTATGAGTTGAGGGGTCAACTGTCAAATTTAAGGTACGTCGGCGTCTATCTTGAGGCTTCCTTGAGGTAGTAACAAGGAAGTTTTAACCAAAACATGCGTATTTTATCCATTTTTCATATAACGTCTTTTGAAGAGTTTATTGAATAATGACGTATTAGTGACGTATCACCTCGACCCACACTCATTCGAGGGACCTCATAATTACCTTAATCTAACTAATATGAATAGCGAGTTTGAGAGTCTTCTGAGGTACGCCTTGCACGCCATTTTGTAAATCTAAAAAGGACGACGTTCTCATCACTATACAGGGTTATTTTAAAATGGCTAGCTAAACTCCGCAGACGCGACGGGTATCGATATTCAAACATGTTAGAACAAAACATAAATTAATTTGATGATTTATTTTGAGGGGTAAGTTAACTAATAACAAATTTATGTAATTAACTAATTAATTATTAATGCTATAAATTTAACCAAGATGTAAAATCTAAATATGTATTTGCACGGCTGAAATGCCGAATATAGTGTAACCCATTGATCTTAAGAACGTATGTTAGCTACCTATATTCTTACAAATAAATATATCATTTATAACTAGATTCTGCCCGTGACGTCGTTCACGTGTTTTATTAATTTTTGCCCGGCTCCTAAGGCTCGTAGCGTGCTGTTATATAGCCTCAAGGATTGGGCTATTTAATGCTAAAATATTTTTTCAAATCCGACTGGTATCAACAGTAGAAACGCGTTCAAACAAACGAACAAACTCTTCAGATTTAATAAATTAAATATATAGATTAATTAAAAAAATACTGTAATTTAAATGACTGTAATAGATAAATGAGTGATTAATGTAAGAAATATTTCAATTTTAGATATATGCACAGCTGTTGAGGTAGGATATGGTATAAAGGCTCTCGCAGACTAGCGCGATGCGACAGCACGAGACGCGAACAATTTCTATGAAAACTTCATGGAAATTGTTTTACCTGAAACGCATCGCGGCGCTGCGGCGTCGCGTCGCGCCTCTCTGCGGGAGTCTTTAAGAAGTCAAGCAAATGTATGATTTAAGTTCAAATCAAAACAATACATGTAAAAATAATATAATAATAAATGTAAATTAATAAGTATATAATATAATAATATATGTATATAAATATCCGGTGGTGGCCCGAGAGAAGAGTGGTGGCCCAGTGGAAACGGCCTTGACTTACGAGTAGGTTCGAACCCAGACAGGCACTTTACTTCTTGTAAATTATTTCATCACCACTGCTCTCAAAACGGTGAAGGAAAACATCGTAAAAGAAACTGGCATGTCCTAGAAACAAAACTTTAAAGACATGTGTCATGTACCAACCCGCACTAAGCCCGCGTGGAGGATTACGGTCCACTCCCTCTCACAGAGAGGAGGCCTGTGTCCCAGCAGTGGGAACATTATAGACTGATTATGCTTATGCTACTCCTTCAATTTCAGGCGGCCACAGCATACACTTACGTGCAGTAGGGGTTACCCATTGTTTAGTGCATTTTATTTCCATAATTATTATAACTGATCCTCTAAAAACTTATTGACCTTCTAATGACGCACACTTTTTTAATAAGCGAGCCTCATTAACTTTGTCGCCTTTTCTTAAAGTTGGTCGCAATAATTAAGTTAGGGTACCCCCTCAGGTCATATAAACACAGGGTACCCCGATCAAGCGGGTTATTTGACTTCCAATAAAGGGGTGTAATTTCCCTAAAGAAATGACATCCATGAGGATTTTCCAAAAAGGAAAAAAAAAGTTGTAACTGTGACCTATCGCGGTGGTCGCAATTACACTAGGCTTTTTAGTATTTTTAGGATCATCTAATAGGAATTAGAGGTTCACAAAAAGAGGCGCAGTCATTAATATTTTTCAATTAAATCAATATTTTCTTTTAATGTCAATTCTGAGTTTGTTTTGGCATTCTGAGTTTGTTTCGGCCTTTCTTCTCAGAGTAGTCAGATA
Organism: Brachylomia viminalis; assembly: GCA_937001585.2. Lineage (NCBI taxonomy): Eukaryota > Metazoa > Arthropoda > Insecta > Lepidoptera > Noctuidae > Brachylomia > Brachylomia viminalis. The sequence continues at coordinate 10,921,567 of OW443320.2, read as the reverse complement.
GGAAACGCCAACCTCATCTAGTTTTTAAAATATGATTGACGTGTAAAAGTGTTTGTACAAACCTACATAAAGAAATAAAATTATTTATCATTTATTTATCATAATAATATTTTTAGGAAACACAAAATAGGATAGAATTACTAGAAGTTCTACATTATTTAAGTGAGGGCCAACTTTATGGGTGTGGCCTTCTCCCCTTCGGTAGCCACTTAACCACTTAGCCACGAGCCTCCTCAAATACAGATGCACAGACGTACGTCACCGTATTAGCTAAGGAAGTAAACAGTATCGGTCGACCTTCACAGCTGTTAACTTTACACTTTACATAATTCATTACTCGGTTAAAATAAACTTAGGTACTTAAATATGTATACAGCAGCAGGTCAAGTTACCACAAACTGTCAAATTTTCTCATCCGGTTTTCAATTTAACCTTCAACATTTTAAGGTTAAAAATCATTTGGAGAAATTTGACAGTTTCGTATAACCTGATGTGCTGGCGACTGTACTAACATAGTTTGAGGTTAGAATTCTACTTTGTAAAAAAACTTTTTACAAAAAAAACCACAATCAATTTTCAAAATAACTTTAATTTCGGAAGTTGTTATTTGTATTTTTTTGGTTTTGTATATTTTCGTTTTTTTCCACCGACTGCGACTTCTGAAGTTTTGTAAAGAAACTTAGTGTTTTTTTGGAAGTCGGTTGTTTTATTGTTATTTTTGTGGTAATTGCTATGTAAACAACAGTGACAGGAAGTTTTATAACAATATAATCATCATTACAAAATCTAAGTACAGTCGCCAGCACATCAAGTTATACGAAACTCCTGCGTCGCGCAAGCAGAGTTTACCGCGCGACTAGCATAAATACGACTTCCCGACATCAATCGTTGGGCAGTTGCCCAGCAGACACGACACCCATCTGGTCGGAGGATCCTCCCTTTTCTATGAAGGTATGAGTGAACTTTACACCCTGTTCCTCGTGCCTCTATAGTCTAGTAGAAATTACCTATGTTATACAAATAAATTTTATTATTCTATTCTATTCAGAGTTAGCTACGTACCTAAGTAACTTAAGCGTGTTAAAAGCAGTCTCCAACGTAGACTTTATTTTGGGATTTCTGCCAACTTTAAAAAATACCTAATGTCAGGTTTGCATAATAATTATTAAAAAGGTTCGTGTATCCACCTTAATGGTATCAACAACCTAAAAACTTCAGTATAAAAAAAATATACAGAATGACCCAAAAAAAGTCAAGATCTTTGTTTTGTTGAATTAGTGTTTTTTTTTTACAAAAATGTAATTTTTTTGTTATTTTTCTAATCAAATCGCTCATCGTTAACGTTGAAGATGTAATTATGTATAAAATGGAAACGAAACCAAAGAGCAATAGTTCCGTTTGTTTCTTTTTTTTGACGTTATAACGTCTTATAAATCGATGAACACCGGCTGCATGCACGATAAAGTGTAACGTTCCGTCTGAGCTATGGAGGGTAGAGACAAGGAGAACTGTCTCTGTCTATAAAAAGTGTCCGTTAAAATGAACTTCAGTCCGTTAACAATTGCTACATTCATACCACACCATTTGCCTACCCTAGCGCCATTTTAGAGGGTTTTTGAGCTATTATTTACTATTTAAGCTGGACACATTTTCATTTTTCTCCCTATATGAGATAGTTCTCCTTGTCTCTACCCTCCATAGTCTGAGCCTGAGCGTGCAACAAGCGATAGAGAGGCACAATCAGCCCTTTCCCTTTCGTTAGCGTAAGCTTGTGTCACATTTATCTCTCTTCTCGCGTGACGTCCGAGCTAGTATTCCGAATAGTGCAGTAGTAGTAGTGGTTCATCGATGTTTCTTTATGACGTCATCACGTAAAACTATCGTCCGTAAACCGACTTTACAAACAACCAATATTTTTTTTGAGAGCGTATTATTCATCAATGATCTTACCTAGTTACTCATTTATGATCATGCTCTAAAATATAGCTTTCTGTTTCGTGTCCATTTTATAAAAAAATCAACCTAATGAACGAATGTAATTATAATACAATTATAAAATCCATGCTTATATGAATTGCTAGTAATCAATTGACCAATTAATAAACACAGTAAGTTCTAGGTAGGTATATTAAGGGCAATATTATTTTAACTGCGCGTCAAACTAATAAAGATGATTTTGGATTCTATTGATGTTTACAAAAAGAGGCGCAGAGTCATTAATTCATTATATTAAAGTGTTCAATAATATTTTTAGAAGCGCAAAATGAGAATTATTACAGCTTAAAATCTCGATGTTTTGTCATGTCGTAAAAACCGGGCGACGCAGGCGTGGGTCGCTAGTAGGTATACATATACATTTATTGTACGTAATATTTCACAGTATAATAAGCAAAAGGAAATTAAGTTGAATGCTGAGAATTTGTGAATTCATTCTTTACCTGGACCGCCACCTGAGTTTTGCGACCCCAGTGTGACGTAACGAACAAACTTTTTATTATTCTTAGATCTCTTATTTTAGATCTCGTATAACCTTAAGGTTGTACGAGATCTTAAAAAAAAAAGGCATAAATTTTAAAAAGGGCATAAAATGTAAAAATAATCTGTGATCTGACCACAGATTATTTTTACATTTTATGCCCTTTTTAAAATTTATTTTACGTTAAAATTTTATTCTGATGCCTTTTTTTTTTGGTCTGTGCTTTTTTTGTAATTTATAAGCAGTCTGTGTACAGTCGCCAGCACATCAGGCTATACGAAACTGTCAAATTTCTCCAAATGATTTAAAAAATTGTAATTTTGAGGTTTAACTTCAAATTCGAATGAGAAAATTTGACAGTATGTGGTAACATGACCTGCTGATGTGTGTACCTTAATAATATTATAGCAACATAAAAACACCTGCTAATAATTATATAAATAATAATTCCGTAGTTTACGGTACTATCATTATGACGAACACACGAACTCCTACCTACCTCACGATCACAACCAAAACACATCCACACATAGATCTTCACATTACAGTTTTACTACGTCACCATGTATAAGAATCTTCTATAGTAACAATGACAACTTTATACAGGGTTACTTGTAATTCGACGTAAATCCGTCAGGAGCAGATAGGGGTACAAATTGGTTGTTATCCATTGCATTGGTTGTTTTAGTCAACCACATTTAACATTCATTAATATACAGAATTATTAGATAGGTACGGTGATACAGTTTACGTTTAATAAGTCAATAAAAAAAATAACATGTCAAATTTATGTCAAATTCTTAATACATTCAATAATAGACATAATTGTTACGGTCTTCTATAGTACATTAAATACGTCAAAAATAATTTTAGTCAATAATTCGGTCATTAAGAATTCAGATTTAATTGTAAAATAAAGTGTTAAGGAATCAGGGTGCTTTTTTGTCTGTGACGATTCTGCTCTATGGTCTGCCTGCTATCTTCGCTCCATCTTTTGTGTGGTATTTTCTAGTTATACTCAAAAATACACAAAGATCGTTATCATAAACAGCGCATTACTCCAAAAAAAATATAGATTTTATCAAGAGATATTAAGCGTAGAAATACTTCTAAAGCGTTTTAACGACATTTTAAAACGATTTTGATTGCTCAGATCATCTTTATTGTATTCTGAAAATTGGACAAAACGATTAGAGTGGCTATTTAGTATAAAATACTGTCTTATCTTGTCTTTGTTGAGTTATTCTGCCTGTATTGTCTAGAAGGACAAACAGTGACCTTTTTGGTGATGTTCTCCTGATGTTCAGGTGTGTAGTTATCGCAATCGGCGTGCGGGTATATGACCAGCACTCTAATTGCGTAACACTATCAACCCATTGCTTCATATGTTCGAAAATATTGTCTGCCTAACAACGTAAATAACGCAATGAATGTTGTTGAACTGTCAAAATGAATGTCATTGCTACGGTTAGTGTATTTCTCAATCTTCCCGCGGGTTAGTTATAAGAACTTGAACATGTGGAATATTTAGTGTCAAAACAAGTCTTGAGATGGTGGACGGAGACCAAAGATGGCGCTCGTTTATAAACCATTGCTAAGTAAAATAAATACTTAATAAATATTACCAGCCTGTTACTGTCACACTGCAGGGCACAATCCTCTTCTCATATACAGAAGACATCGCGACGCTTCCTCAAGACGGGTTGGTGATTTCATTTCAGACTTAGGTAGGTATATTGACCTAGGTTTCCTCACGATGTTTTTCCTTCACCGATGCCAGTAATATCCAAGATAAATTCAGAAAGTACATATGAATTCAAAAACTAATGTTGGTACTTGCCGGTTTTTTTTTGCGCCACTGGGCCATTAAAACGATATACCTACTTGCCTATTGTCAAAACAAGTCACCCTGAGACAGAGGTAGTGGGCGGAACTATAAATGGCGCCCATCAGCTATGAAACGATTTCTATTTGCTCCCATTTATTATTTTTGTTTGGAAATGTTAGAAACTTCTTAGTTAAAAGGCAACGTTTCGCAACTGAGCCTTTTTAGATTTTATGAGCAGTGTCACAAGGTGGTTCCCTGCTGTAATTCATACCGGGACGCAGGGGTTACCTAATCGGGACGAAACTTCAAAAGGGATGTTAGGTAACTTTGAAATAATATCGTTTGCTGCCAAAAAGGACTCTAAAGTGTTTACTGTATTGTAATTAACGATTAAGTGCCCTTGTTGGCCACAAACTATTATTAGGTTAACGTTAAAATCCATTTTAAAATTTCGTCCCGATTCACCCCTGCATCCCAATTAGCCCCGTTTTGCGGTAGATGTTTAACAGTCGACACGGATAGTTAAAAGCCCAAAAGTATGACAACCAATCTTACCAAGAAGTATCGTGTTGCCCAGTAACTAGGTTGTGGAGGTCGAGGTAGTCAGTCAGTCCATGTAAAATACTGGTATTCAGCTGCATTTGGTTAGACTGGAAGCCGACCCCAACATAGACATACTTAGTTGAAAAAGGATAAGCAGATTGATTGAGAGACACGGAGAAAAACAACTTTATAACTTTGTAAACAAAAACAAACCAAACAGGTTTTGTAACTTAAACAATGTGCGATTCAAGGTTGTGTTACTTATAAAGTTTTAATGCATTTATGGTCAAAGAAAATGATAATTTAACTATCTGACCCGGAGAACTTCGTAAGTACCTACCGTCTTAGAATTGATAAATGTTGTGTTTACTTTTTTGTTACATTAAAGTAAAAAAAAAACACAATAATAATGAGAGACAAATGCCCGGAATAGTAGCTTCACATTAAATATGATATTTTAAATTAAACTTTTTTTTTTTAATTTTGTCGTTTTATAAGTAAGGTAAATGCACCTTATTCCGAGGGGTTCTAAAAATGGCATCATATTCCGATGTATTTAGAAAAACAGTTTTTTAAAGCAATTTACTAGTTATTTATGGTCTGCATGATAAAATAATGAATTAATAATTATCTGTTCATATTTATTTATACAAAGGAGAGTTTAGTATGGTCACACTGTAAAATAATCGGTCATTTTGCCGCGGGGAGCGGCGTCGAAAGCACACTTCATACATTTGGGACCTTATGCACGTGAGTATTACGATTTGCCAAATAGTGTTTTACGTAATAATTTTATACAACGCGAGTTTTCGTCTACGTTGAAATATTGAAAGGATAATATTTTTTATCGAAAACACTTAAGATTTGAGTATTTTATTTGCAAATTAGCAAGAAAATAAGTGTTTAAAATACCGCGGCATTAGGTGCAAAATATTTTAGTGTGTTCCTAAAAGCCGATGTATACCACGGAAAAACAAATTTAAAGACATTTAGTTTTTTTAAATTTCGGTGTCTGTTTTATGATTATAAACTTTAATGTGTTAGTTCTGACTTAATGAATAACTCATACATTTAATAATCTATTTCCGAGGTACACCGTGGCGTCGCATTTACTAATTAAAGCAGGTCAAAAATTGTTTGTACAGGTACTTTATTAATACGTTGTTTAAAAGATTTTAGTGAAGACATTAGGTTTTATAAGTGTTCTGTTATTATATGTATGTACTTTATATTTGTTTTCCTTTCATATTGTAACTATACATTATTTTATTTGCATAATATTAAAAAATCTTTTACTTTTTAGTACTCGGAATTAGAAACTTTGATTTAGCATCATAAAACGCTATTCCGATGTATTTACGTCGGAATAAGGTTACATGAGTACCTAATTCCGATGTATTTACGTCGGAATAAGATTACATGAGAACCTAATTCCGAAGTTAGTTAAGACCCTGTTTAAATACAGAGTGTTCATTATTTTATGTGCTTAGTAGATACGCGTTTAGTAACTGAAAGAATACTAATCATCTATACAAATACATAAAATTGGAGTGTGTGTTTGTAAAAAAATATAATAAAATTATTTTTTTTACGTTTAGTTTTTTTTTAATTGCATGTATTTTATTTATTTTATTATATTAAAGAAAATGACTTTAGAAGACTCTTAAGAATATTCATATTAGGTATTTTCCCTTTTTACCGGTGCTACTACGGGTCGTAGCACAGGTAAAAATAATTATTACCTGTGGTACTACTTACATTAACTTACTTGTGTTGTTGTAGGATAATGAACGCAAAAAAGAAATATACGGTCGAGGATCTTGAAAGTGCGCTTATTGCAATTAATAATGGCAGTAGCGTCTATAAGGCTTCCCGAGAATACAACATTCCAGAAACGACATTGAGAGACAAACGTGACCAAAAATATAGTGGCCATATAGCCGGTCGCAAAACGGTACTCTCAAAATCGGAGGAAACAAAAATTGTTGACTGGATCCATTATCTAGGAAAACATGGTTTCCCAGTTTCTAAAGAGCAGTTGAAGCAAGGAGTGGCAAAGCTAGTTGAAAATTTAAACCGTCCAAATACTTTCAAAGATGGTATGCCTGGTAAGCACTGGCTTGCCAATTTTTTGTCAAGACACCCAACTGTAGCAAAGAGAGTAGCACAAACTTTACCAACTCATCGAAACAAAATTAATGAACAAGATGTGCGCAACTGGTTTGATAGAGTCAAAAGTTATTTTGAAACTAATAATTTATTAGGTGTGCTTGAGGATGAATCAAGAGTGTATAACTGTGACGAAACGGCCTTTTTTCTCTGCCCCAAAGAAAAAGATGTCTTAGTAAAAAAGGGCAGCAAGCGTGTGTACAATAGAGTTGCTAATGATGAGAAAGAGTGCCTAACAGTTTTAGTCAATGTGTCTGCTGGAGGTAAAATAGCTCCACCTATGGTATTGTATCCATACAAACGCCTGCCTAAAAACTTGCCTCTGACGGTGCCACCAACGTGGGGTATAGGATGTACGGAATCAGGGTGGATGAATATGGAGGCTTTTTATGAATATGTCGCAAATGTATTTTACAAGTGGTTACTAGAAAATAAAATAACACTGCCAATTGCCCTGTTCATGGATGGACATACCTCACACATTTCGTTGCCATTAAGTCTTTTCTGCAAAGAAAAGGGAATCATACTAGTTGCGTTATTACCAAATTCGACACACCTTCTTCAACCACTTGACGTTGGAGTTTTTCGACCTGTTAAGGGTACATGGAAAAACGTAGTACACGACTTCAGAGTAAATAATAATTATGCCAAATTAAAACGTACAGATTTCGCCATGGAAGTAAAAAAATGTTTCGATATAAGTATTAAAGTAGATACAATAAAAAATAGCTTTAGAAGCGCTGGAATCTTTCCATTTGACGCCAATAATATTGACTTCTCAAAGGTAATGCCACGGGACTCACGGGAAGCTACTGCTATTAATTCACAGGACCAGTTATATACAAAGGAAAAGAATAGTTTTTTTGAGAAGTTTGAGCAACGACTGGCCCCAGAAGTTTATTTATTTATTTTATTATTTAAGTTCTTCAACTATTTGTCGAATCTGGAAATGAGTGGGAAGGTGAGGAAAAGTATAGATGTTTATTTGGGTTCTGGAAGAAAATACAACAAGAAGAACCTCCTCCTATCTTCAACGATACTACAATTGCGAACAACATACGTGATTGTGATATATCAGATGTTGTTTCGAATATAGAAATAGGTCCAAACGGTAGTATCATACTTCCTTTGAGCCTAAGTCCTAGATCAATCATGAGCCACGATATTCCCCAACTTGATATGGATCAGACATTGACACCAGGAAATAACCATTCAAGGCGATATTCTTCTGATTCTATTTTGCAAATAGAAACCTCACTTGGTCATAATATAACTGAAGATGAGCCTCAACCTTGTTGTTCAAGAACTCAAATACTTCCTTTGAGTCTAAGTCCTAGATCAATCATGAGCCATGATATTCCCCAACTTGATATGGATCAGACATTGACACCAGGAAATAATCATTCAAGACGATATTCATCTGATTCTATTTTGCAAATAGAATCACTTGGGCATATAACTGAAGATGTGCCGCAACCTTGCTGTTCAAGAACTCAACATTTTCAATCATCACCACCAATGTCACGGCAGTCAAGCAGTGATCCAACGCTGGATATTTTTCACCCTACTGATAACACTAATAACGCCAACCAAAGTACAAATAATATAATAGCAGTTAAAAGTACACCTAACAAGAAACCAAATTTTCCTACTCCGTTCAAAACAGCGTTTTATTTTCCACAATCTCCAAAGAAAACAATGACTAGAAAAACTAAAAAACAAACACCAACGGTGGCAACTGCTGACGACTTTATAGAATATCAACGTAGAATAGCAAAAGAAAAGGAGGAAAAAGCGGAGGGCATTCTTAAGAGACGAGCAGATAGATTAAAAAAACAAGAAGAAAGGAAATCTAAAAAAAATAAAACCATACAGAAGAGGAAAACAGTACGAAAGACTAACAACCTGGACAAAATAAATGAAAGACAAGAAACTGAGGGAAATATAGAAGACGACAATATACATATAGACTTACGACATCGAAGAAATAATCCATTTTCATTAAACTCTGAATCATCCAGCAACGATGAAGACTTTACGTTGACCATGAGAAATAAAACGGCTAATAGGGTTAAGAAAACTTACACAACGTTGTTCGGTGAATCAACATCAGATAGTTCAATGTGATGTGCCATGTATTCCTTTTTTAGATATTATTAATTATGTTATTTTACTACATTGTTGAACTTTAGTTCCTAAGAATTGTTTCTGATCTCGTAATACGATCTAATTTTGATAATGATTATAGCAATTGTTATACTTTTAAGTTTTACATTATTTTTGTAATGATACAATTAGATTTTAATGTCGATTTTGTTAATTCATTTTTAGAAGATTAAGGAATAATATTAATAAAAAACAGAGTTTAGAATAAAACTAGAATAAACAAAAAAAAGAACTGATTTCATATAAAAAATAAACAAATTTGGATCTCGTAATAGGCTCTAATTTTGATATGATTATAGCAATTGTTATACTTTTAACTTGTAAGTACAAAAATAATGTAATTATTTTTGTAATGCAACAATTAGATTTTAATGTTGATATTGTTAATTCATTTTTATATTTTTATAAGATTAAGGAATAATATTAATAAAAAACAGGGTTTAGAATAAAACTAGAATAAACAAAAAAAAGAACTGATTTCATATAAAAAATAAACAAATTTGGATCTCGTAATAGGCTCTAATTTTGATATGATTATAGCAATTGTTATACTTTTAACTTGTAAGTACAAAAATAATAATAATGTAATTATTTTTGTAATGCAACAATTAGATTTTAATGTTGATATTGTTAATTCATTTTTATATTTTTATAAGATTAAGGAATAATATTAATAAAAAACAGGGTTTAGAATAAAACTAGAATAAACAAAAACAGAATTGATTTAATATAAAAAATAAACAGATTTGACTTTTAAACATCATGTATAATTCTCCCTACATAGTTCCCTTTCTATTTTTATACTCGGAATTAGGAACCAAATGCATCGGAATTACGATTTTTAAATCGGAATAAGGTACCTCGGACTTTTTTATATTTTTATTTATTTTATCAGCTTCAATAACCTTCTACTGACAAACTGCAAATATTTTTCAAAAATTTGATAGCTAACACTTCTGATAAAAATATAAAATTGTACACAAAGGTCCGATAAATACTTAATTTATAATGTTCTTTCGTGTTATGTTAAAAACAGCGCGGAATTAGGTGCCTTTACCTTAATTAAGTTCTTCTAACGTAGTCGGTTGAGTCATAATTTTTTGATAACTCATGTCCTAGTCTAAATGATTGAATTCTTCCATTTCATCCAAGTTTTCTATGTTGGTATTGGCAAGAAGCCATTCTTTAAATTCTTTGAATTTTCAGTTAGCCATTTCCTTCCTTTTTTTGCGTTATCTACATGTAATGTGTCGTTTCCAAGCCACAAATTTCACTATGGTTAAAGTTTTGGGATAGGTACGATATTAAGGGAGTCGCATTCAATGCAGCGACTGTAAATACTGTTGATGTTCGTTGCCGAATTAAATCTTTGTGTTATTTTTTTATTGCAATACTCACAATTTTTTTTTTTGCAAAGCTCGTCGTGGCATCCATTGCCCACAATTGTGGCATTTATTTCCCATGCCGCTTATTTGTTAAAAAACTATTCGCATAAGATTTAAGTATATCTGGCGCTTTAGCAATTTTTCTAAGTAGGTATTGTTTTTAAATTTCATTTCGTTACCTACAGAAAATAAAATTGTGTTAATTATGTACTTAATAACATTTGTATTAGAAAAAAAAGGTATTTTTCTTAAGGTATAATTCGTTTTAAATCAAATCAAATGATAAGTGCGTTTTTGTTGGTTAGGTAGGTTCATCTAACAAAAAAAAACTGTTTTTTATCAAAAATTATAGTAAGAAAACTTTTAAAAGAGAGTCACAACAATGTGTCGATAAAAATTTGATAAATAAATAAAACTAATTAGTAAAAGCAATAGGTTTTATTTCTAATGCAAATTCCGACAACAGAATTGTTAAATTCTAAGAGGTTTTCAGTTTAGGTATATTCAAGACATTGACCATCTTTGTATGGAATATATCGCGGCCCGCCCCGGCTTTGCCTGGGTTGAAAAATACATAATAATAGCCTATGTCCATCTGGATTAATGTACCTTTAAAATGGTAATTATTTTTTCAATAGTTGCAGTAGTTCCAGAGAAAACCCTCCACAAATAGGTACACAAACTCACAAAACTCGCACTCTCTGTGTGTCAAGCAATTTTTTCGAACATAATATACTTAAGAGCGTTTATACCTTATGAGTGGCAACGTCGCCGCAATTTAGTTTCATATTTCGTGGTTTTCAATTTTATCATTTAATAGGAGCTATATTTTAAAAATCTGTTTAATTAACTTTTTAGAATTACGTGAAAGTGTTTAAAAAGTAAGTAACCGTAATGCTTATAGTTATTTTACAATGAAAATAACGCCTTGCAAGTTTCCATTGTATTATTTGCATATAAATAGAATTGTAAACGCAACGATTTCTTACCTTTTACACAGTTTTAACATAATTCTAAAAAGTTAATTAAACAGATTTTTAAAATATAGCTCCGATTAAATGATAAAAATTTAAAACCACGAAATATGACACTAAATTGCGACGTTGCCACTCATATGGTACCTATAAACGCTCTTAAAACAGTTAAGTAGTATGAAACGAATAAAGTAATTGTTAATAATTTACCTTTACTAACTCTTGCTTGCATTTATTAAGTTATAAATTTATTTATTTTATATGTCAGATAACATGATCCATTATGGTAAGTAACAAAAAGAGCATATAAACTATGATATTAGACAAAGAATTTAAATATAAATAACAATTAAAACATTTTATTTTACCGTCCCAGTCACGATGATTACCCAGAGCGAGGGTATCGAACACCGGACACTGAAATTTACTCGAAACTATCCTCAGAATACTGTTGCTGCTGCCGCGTAACAATTTACCTATTTGATTTGCGTAAAACATGGTATAAAAAGTATAGTAGTTAAGCCCGTGCACTTAAGCAATTTTGTTTGCATAGCCTGTGTAGAATATCGCTTCTAGTAGGTACTTCTTCTTCACAGCATGAAACCGTCATATTAAGTAATCGTTAGCAATTTTTCCTTACAAGATTGACATGGTATGAGTCACTTAGCATTTTAAGATTCCAATAGAAGTGGTTTTTACCATTTAACAGCGTTTTCGAAGAATTCGGTTCAAACAATTTGGGGTAAATAAGCAATATTTTCCTGGCTAACATTTTCCTATTATTCAAAATAATTTTGCTAAAGCAAATTTTGAGATAAATTTCATAAACACTTTTTTCATGTAGATACAACAGATTTTTTTATAATGTTATATTTCTAGATTAATAAAATCGGAATAAAAATAAAAAAGCTAAAAATAAAAAAATAAACGTTAAACTTCATTTCCCAAAGGCACCATTTTGGCGCTTTAGCATTTTCCCCTTTCCACTGACGATATATAAGTAATTATAATTATTCTTTAGGTATGTGTGTTTGTCAATTTTGCAATACATTACCAGCTTTGTGTCATCGCGCTTCTCTTTCTTTTCTATGAAGTCTGACAGTGACCGCGCTTTAGTTGTTGCCAGTCCTTTAAACGGCTCAAAGTCAAAGTCAAAGCATTTATTTCAAATAGGCACATAAAAGGCACTGTTGAACGTCAACATTTACATTAAAATATAATTGATTCTAGTCGCCCCTTCCAAAAGGTAGTTTCGTATGGAGAAGAATGGGCAAGAAACTCCACCGTTACTCTTTTAAAATGTGTTACAATACTTTGTATACATTAATTATATAATTAGGTATATGTGAAGACGATGCACCTATAATAAAAATTACCCTACCAAAATAGGTAAAAAGAATTCAATAAACGTAGCAATGATAAATAATTAAGTGATAGATACATGGTGTTCACATATTTACAAACATTGTAAAAGCATACGATTTCCCAAATTATGTAAACAATTAATATGTCAGTGTGTGAGTTAAAGTAATCACAGAATGTAAATCAATGTCATAAAAATAATAAACTATACAATTAAAGTAGCAACAAGTTTTAATTTTGTCTAGACCCTAGATTGTCCTATGGAGCTGGACCAGCATGTTTCCAAGCATTCTTATCTTGGATATATTATAATCCTCTAATTTGTAATATGCTTGTTTACACAGTGAACTTTTTATATGAGTTTTAAATTTTCTTTAATTTAATTGCAATATATTACAAGGTATTTTGTTGTAGCATTTAACACAGCACCCCATAAAAGATGTCGATGGTCTAGAAGACAAACATGCTAATTACAGACGATTTTTCAGGAGGACTGTTTTTAATGATTCATAACTTCTAGATACTATAAAATGACATCACTTACTATGAATGTACAAATACAGTTTAGACAGAAAGAGACGGAATTATGTCATTTGGATAAGTGCGATCGGTAGAGCATGCTCATTTAATACATTTGGCATTAAAATGTAATTTTATCAAAATTTTGTAGTTAGCACATTTGTCTTCTAGGCCATCGATGTATGTACTTTAGCTAATCTGAAAAATGGTTGATCTATTTTATCTTTATTTCTTGTATTAAAATTATGTCTATCACTTATTTTATTAAAAAGATGTAAGTAGATTTTTTCTTACGTACATACCTAATATTTTCATAAATGAATTGGCAAGGTACCGTCATAATATTAATCCTTTTAAATAGTTCCCTGAGAGATTTGCGTTGACGTAGATTATAAATGGCTCTGACAGCTCTCTTTTGCAAAATAAAGATGGATTCAATGTCAGCAGCCCGACCCCACAGTAAAATGCCATGCGACTGACGGGTCGGAGGTTCAATCATACGAAAACACCGATAATGCTGTGGAAGTAGCTAAAATAGACCAAACGCGCGGTTTCTACATAATCTGTTAACTGTCTTATCTTTCTAACAGCATAAGCGGCCGAGCTTAGCCGCCCCGCAAGAGATGTTATATGAGGTCCCCATTGTAATTTCTCGTCTAGCGTGATACCCAGGAAAACCGTGTAAAACACGTTAATAAAACTGCACACGTAAACAATAAGTCTTAAGTTTATTTTTCTATTTTGAAATATAACCGTACTTCTTACACATTATTTTATAAAATATCCTGGAGATATTACTCGCACTGAGTCCGACGATCAACTGCCGATGTCCTGATCATTCATTCTAATATACGTGTGGCAAGTGTCGCCCCACCATTGCTCCGGAAGTTCGCAACGGAACAATAATGGCGCGACACCAGTGCTGCCAACCTACATTATAATCAGATAATATCTTTAATTTTAAGTAGGTAAACGTATAATTTGATTAGCCCTATTAATTAAATATGTTTTTAACAAATAAATCAACTAATAATTAAATTATAAATCAAAATAACTTATTTTATATGTAAATATGTACGTCTATCTTCGAAGCGACAACATCCGGCCGTCCTGCTCACGCATCCGTCCTCGGATAGCGTCCCAGTCTAGTGTAATTGCTGAGAACAAAGTAAAAACAATAAGTCACAATATTTTATAGATTTATGCTGCGATTACTAATTACTCCTCTCTTTGAATTAAGCGTCTACTCTACTATTCCATCAGCGGCCAGCAGAGAAAGACCTCAATTCAAAAGACCTGTTAACAGACATATGTTGGTATTTACAGGTATTTAACTGTTCCATCAGCGGTCAGTTATGTTTAGGGTTTGCAGTTTTCCCTAGGCGATGCCTTTGGCCAACCCTAGTTGCATATCACTACAAACCCCAAACTCATTTGTTACAGATTTATTTTACACGGATAAATACTGTAACTTAAATTAATCCAAATACCAAAATATGTTTGAAGCAAATCCACTAGACAGCTTATAACAAGTAGTAGTAAATACTATAAAAGATAAAATTGTAATAAATTGAATCATTATTTGGGTTTAATATATACCTGACAACATCTTAGGCCATGTTCGAACCTTCAATATCTAGGTCTGCCAATTTGATCCAAGGTTTCATATTTTCGGCACACGTGGTCCCCTCATAGCACTTGCTTGTTCTTTCAGCGCCACGCATATCCTTTACTTTATAGCGATCATGACCTAATACTTCAGTCACCTGAAAAGGTCCTTTGAAAAGTGGTAATAATTTGGTACTTTGCCCGTCATTGGATTGACTGGGAATTCTTATAACTACCAAATTGTTGACGTTGTAACTGTGAGCTACTTTTCTTTTGGAATCAAAAGCCTGCTTTTGTTTGTCCGCACTGACTTGAATACGACTGTTGACGTTATTCCTTAATAACGTGACGTCAACAGATTGATCTTCATGTGCCAACATGTCAGCATCGGTTTGAAGCCGGTATCCAAAGAATACTTCACTGGGAATGGCTAAAGTGGTTTTATTAATGGTACTGTTAATACCTTGTTGTATACTGGTAACATTAGTGTCCCATTTGTCATAGCTGGTATTAGCACCCATACTTCTCAATGCGTCAAGGATGGTGCGATTGAAGCGTTCCACCTGACCGTTTGAGCGTGGAACAGCAGTAGCTATAACATGTTGTCGTATATTTTTGTCTTGACAGTACTTAACGAATAACTTAGACGTGAAAGAACTCCCAGCATCACATATAAGACGCTTACGATTACCAAAAACCTTAAATATTTTGTCTAACTCGCTAATAACGACTTGACTTTTAGTGTTACGAACAGGAGATATGAATACAAATTTTGTAAAAGAGTCTACAGTTACCAAGAGGTAGGTATTTTTATGCTTTGTCTTTACAAATGGACCCAGATGGTCTATGTGAAGCGTGTGAAAGGGTTTTGCATATTTAGGTATAGGATACAGTTTGCCCTCCTTTTTGCCATGGATATTTTTTTAGTAAATACAGTTAATACAATTTTTAATATATTTGGATACTACTTTCTTAATTTTGGGAAACCAATAACATGATTTTATTCTTTCAATTGTCTTATCCACGGCAAAATGGCCAAGGTCGTCATGATTAGCTCTAATTATTTGCCAAATACACTGTTTAGGGACAACCCATCGTCTACCGTAATCAGTCCGACGGTATACCTTATTACCTAATAACTCATACTCATTATACACCATCTTATTAAGCTCGGCCTGACCTGATTCTAATATTTCTCTGATTGCGCAAATACTTGCGTCTTGTAACTGGACTGACAATAACCAATCCGCTTCAGTAATAGCCAACACACTTTCATTGCTAGGGGTGGAATTTGTATCAACTGGATTTCGGCTCAAAGCGTCAACGTGTTGCATTTGAGCCCCTGGTTTGTGTATTATTTCAAAAGTGAACTCTTGTGTAAGTAATACCCACCTACCGATTCTAGAATTAATTTCTTGCTTACCTATTGTGTATTTAACAGCATTGCAATCTGTATAAATTTTAAAAGTGGATCCCAATAAATAGTGACGAAATTTTTGAAGTGCAACAACTATTGCCAAAAACTCTAACTCAAAGGAGTGGTACTTTTTCTCCTCGTTAGAAGTCTGTCGACTATAAAAATGGATTGGTTTTTCGCCTGTACCAGTTATTTGAGTCAGTATGCATCCCATACCATCGCGACTGGCGTCAGTGTATAAAATAGTAGGTAATTGGGGGTCATATATTTTTAAAAAGGCATTGTGCAACAATTCGTCTTTTAATTTATTGACCGCTGAAACTTGATCTGATCCCCATTCCCATGTGATATCTTCTTTCAAGAGCCTTGTTAACGGTTTTGCTATAAGAGCACAATTCATTATAAATTTTCTAAAATAATTAATTAGACCTAAAAATTGTCGTACTTGATGCACATTTTTAGGTTCAGGATAATTTTCTACTGCCTTTAATTTCTTTTTTCCTGGACGTATACCATCTTCAGAAATATCGTACCCAAGGAAGTTAACAGAGCTCTGGAAAAAGTGACATTTCTCCAAATTTATTGTTAAACCGTTATTTTGCAATATTGTTAATACTTCGTCTAACTGCCTAATATTTTCATCCACAGACTCTGTGGCTATCAATAGGTCATCCATGTAACAAATAACTTTACCAAAGCGTAGTTTACCCAAGACAGTGTTCATTAACCTTTGAAAAACAGCCGGTGCATTGCATAACCCGAATGGCATCCTTTTAAATTCAAAATGACCATCGGGCGTAATAAATGCAGTTTTAGCAATAGAATTTTCATTAACATTAATCTGATAGTAGCCACTTTTTAAATCAATAGATGTATAGCATTTACATCCTCCAAGTTTGCATATAAGGTCTTCTACAAGGGGCATTGGGTATTTCTCTTTAACAGTAATTTTATTTAGTGATCTATAATCAATGCACATACGTTTTTCGCCCGAAGGTTTATTAACTAACAAAATCGGACTGGCATATGCGGAATTACTTTCGCGAATTATTCCATTTTTTTATAGGTCATCAATAATTTCCCTAGTCGCTGCCTTTTCAGATTTAGACATACGGTAGGGTCTATGGTACACAGGTTTATTAGTTATTAGTTCAATGTCTAACTCAACACAAGAAGTCTGCCCTAATGATTTTAAATCTTTTGAAACAACCCGAGGATATCTAGAAAATATTTCATTTAACACAGATATGTGTTGAACAGAATCAGGGTTAAACATAGAAGACTCTATTAAAGCGACGTGGTAGTTACTTATGGGGCAAAAAGAAAGGCTACTTCCTACGCGTACATACATAATTCTTTTATCCTCCGTAAAATTCCTACCAATTAAAATAGGACAGCCAGCTAATTCATCACAAATATATAGGATCACATTATGCTCAGCATTATCAACCATAATATCAACCTGTGCCCCATGTGTGACCTCATAGCATGAATCTGTTTTAAATCCTGTTAATACAACCGGTTTATTTAATTCGAAGATTGCAAGGTTTAACTCGCGTGCCAAAAAAGACGTTATTAGAGAACAACCACTGCCCATGTCAATAAAAGCCTGTTGTTTACATCCATTAATTACAACTGCCTTATAAAATTTATCCTTAGGTGTAGGTTCAACAATTAACTTGACATCGCTGTCCTTTTCAGGTTTCATTTTAGCTTTAAACCTACATGCAAGCTCTAAATGACCAAATCTATTACACACAATACATTTGACATTATCCTTCTGACTGCAGCTGGTCTTTTTATGACCAGGTTCACCACAGCGAAAACATGTTATATTTGTACGAGCATTGGAAATAGAACTGTGAATTGGTACTCCATTAGAGTTGGAAGAACTGTCCGACTTTTTATCAACATTATTATAGAATAAGCGAGTTGAATTTTTACCGTGCAAAATGTTATGTTTCTGAACGGAGTTTTGTTCCGGGTTAACATGAATTTTCCCGTGCAAAAACGAGGCCAACTCATCACAGTATTTGAAATTGCCAGCGTCTGCTGCAGTGATTATACTTTTATCGCCAATCGATCCTACGATTACTGAAATAATATCTTGATCAGAAAATGACAATCTCATCTTGTCAATTTTGCCTTTTTGTACAAAATAGAATTCATATAATGACTGGCCATCCGAGGGTTTTGTTTGGACCAAGTCTTTTAGTAAAGAATACATATTACGCTTTATTTGAAAGGTGTCTAATAGTGTATTTCGCCAATCCTTCCATTTCCAGGTAGTCCAACGTGTTTTATTTTTTTGAAGTGAGTCATACCATGTTTTAGCAGTATTACGCAATTTTTGCAAAGCCTGATATTGTAGGACACGATCAGACCAATGAAAAGCACGCGCATTGGCTTCCACAACATTTATCCACATTTCAATATCGTCCACTAATGGGTCAAAATCAGGAATCACTGAAGATAATACAACATTTTGGCTTACTGCGGGAGACGCACGCCTGGTGCGTCTCTTTTTCCTACGTCTGTGTCCAACAGAGCTGCTGCTGCTGGACGAAGGCGAACCAGAGCTTGACGACAAGCTACTCTTACGACTTATTTTTGACGCACTTCTTTTTCCTCGAGTGCGCTTGCGGCTTCGCGGCATTGGGGCGCGTTTCCTTACCACTTTCTGATGTAAAACACGTTAATAAAACTGCACACGTAAACAATAAGTCTTAAGTTTATTTTTCTATTTTGAAATATAACCGTACTTCTTACACATTATTTTATAAAATATCCTGGAGATATTACTCGCACTGAGTCCGACGATCAACTGCCGATGTCCTGATCATTCATTCTAATATACGTGTGGCAAGTGTCGCCCCACCATTGCTCCGGAAGTTCGCAACGGAACAATAATGGCGCGACACCAGTGCTGCCAACCTACATTGTAATCAGATAATATCTTTAATTTTAAGTAGGTAAACGTATAATTTGATTAGCCCTATTAATTAAATATGTTTTTAACAAATAAATCAACTAATAATTAAATTATAAATCAAAATAACTTATTTTATATGTAAATATGTACGTCTATCTTCGAAGCGACAACAACCGCTCGAGCCCTCGAGGGCTGACAACAACTAAAGCGCAGACTTGGTCCATCGTCGCGTGTTGCAGCTGTGACACGCGACGATGGACCATGCTCTGCTACCCTTGTGCTAAATATCATCTAAATCCCTTCGCCATCGCCATGTTGCCAGCGAAATTAAAATTTTCTTACGTTTCCTGCAATTTGCAGGTCAGTGTCAGGTTGTGTGATAAACAAAATATGATTCGCGAACGTAACTAGTATATATTTATACATAATTATAATCATTAAAGTTCATTTATTCCTATGGATTGATATTTTTTTGCCATTCAATAGGATTATATGCACTGAGTGAGTTGTATTGATGATTCTCACTAAATTATTTCGTAGACAAGTCGATATTATGGCATCTAACTCTGATAAATTTTCATCTATCGTAAAGGCTCCATCAAACAATTTTGACACGCGACGCGAATCGCACGCGGATCAAAGGCACCGCGTGTCGCGCGACGAGCGTTGCCTCAGTGTCACGCCGATAGGCGTCGCGTGTCGCGCTCGTTTGAAGGAGCCTTTAATCGTTTTGAATTAGCTGTTATCTAAGTCTCATTGCAGGGCAAAGTCATCGCACAAAGATAACGATCGAGCATTGATCAACACGTTTGATCACTGCTTAACTATTCTTAGAATATAATAATATAAAATAAACAAATCTACATACCTACCATATATCATTTCTCATCGCCTGCTATAGGTATATGCACTATAATCGCTTTTTGTTCTTCCAAACTTCGCAACGGATTTTGCCGCGTTTTTCAACATCATTTAGAGAATTCATTCCGGAAGGTTTTGTGTAATAGACATTTCTATTTAAAAATGATTTAAAACTACTTAACAAATTAGCCTCGATGTTTTGACAAGTCGTAAAAACCGCGCGAAGATAGTTAACATAATTTATTTAAATGCAGCATCCACTCAAACAACCAAACTACCTCAAAAAATAGACTAAAAACAAGTGCCAACCAAAAAAAAAACAAGTGAAAGTGCAAAAAAAATGTTCTGAACAAATGGTGATTTTATGAATGAACATAATATTCGAATCAGTTTTTGAATTCGTGAGCAAATTCGTCACCATGATGAAGAGGCGGACTTCTAAGCGTTTTGTGCTGGGTGAGAGCTCGGAACCTCAGTCGTTTGATGATGAGGATGCCACTGAAGTTCTTCCGAATCTGATGCAGCAGTTCCAAATGACGCTGAGCAGTGACCCTGATGACAGAAGACATGATGCAGAGCAAAGGCAGCAGGATGGAAGGCTTTTGAGGACACCGAACTCTGGGACTTTGCAGTAAGTTTCGTGGTGGTGGTTCGCGAATGTTTACATTTGTTACGGTCGATGGTAGTTTTACCGTTTTACGAGTTCAAGATAGAATTTTGTTAGTCTATTAGGTACTTCTTTTTGTATATAATTATTAATTACATAGTACCTTGCAAATGGTGAAAGAATTCAATGAAAAAAATCAAAAGAAAGAATGGTGAAGAAATTCAAATAGGAGCTGTAGTTCCGGAGATCACCCTCCACATATAATGTCGTGGAATTTCATGAAGTGTTCAACCATTTGATGACATTATCAAGTTAAAATTATGGTAGTTTTCCAAAAAACTACTAATCTACCAGACAAATAATTAATCCGTCAACTTCTTTTACACACTCTATTATTATTTTTAGAGAATAAATAGGGAAGCGTCAAGCCAGCCCGCGAAATTCAAATTTTCTTAAGTTTTTTTTTTCAATTTGCAGGTCAGTTTATTGAGTTTATGTTGATAAAAATATGATTTGCGACCGTATCAAGTATGTATTAACAGAATTGTAATCATTAAAATAAGCAATACAATCCTCTAAGTTCATATTGCCCTATAATAATATGACTATTTCATGAAATCAAAACATTTGAGGTCAATTTTAACTTAGAGGGTTGTATCGATGGTTCATAAGAAATAATTCTGTTAACACGATACTTGTTACGGTCGCGAATCATATTTTGATCAACATACAACCTACTACATCGATATAAAAACATACACAACGTATCGAAAACATTCCATCATTTCAAAATTAGATTATTTATTATACCTACTATTGTTTTCCAAAATAAGATTTTATTTAAATATCACTTGAACTCTATCACGACCTATGCCATTTCATTGATCTAAATACCGTGCAACGGTCTGTGTAAACATAATCCTGGTGCAACTAATCTGTGGTTGCTTGCACTATCAACCTTTTAATGCGTTATATCGATAACGCATATCTACACATACCTAACTTCGGCCTCGACCGACCCCGTCGCATCGCATCGCCCGCCCGTTCTTTAGCTTGGTTTTCGCTTAGGGCTCTTTCTGACATTTTTGAGTGTTGATGTCGTAGCGTCATGATAAATAACCTATAACCTTCCTCAAGAATGGGGCTATCAAATGAAAAACTAATTTTTCAAAGTCCTGGTAGGTCCAGAGATTTTCGCGACAAACAAAAAAACAAAGTATTCAGCTTTATGATCTAACTAGCTACAGGCCCCTGCTTCGCGCGGTTTTAAATCTTGACAACAGCGCCACCTATTGCTTGAACTCGAATTGATTTATTCGTGGTATGATTAAGAACCTTTCAAGTTTCAACCATCCATAACAAAATCTGAATAGAAATCGGAGGGGTGGTTTCGGAGATTAGCGTGTACCAACGACCATGCGTGTACGAACATAGTGACATGTAATTTTTTTAAGTTAAAAGTAGATATCGGGACGAGGCTCAGATAGCGAACACAGCCTTGAATTCTTATAGAATAAACAGCGCATTATTTGCTTAATAATTTGCAAGTGCGATTAAAGGTGGACCTGCCACGTAAAGACGCGGATGCGTCAGTAATATTTTTGGAAAAAAAAATATTTACACCTACTTATTTAGGTTTATATCCGTGTCACAAAGTAAACACACATTTTATTTACCTACAACGAGAACTTTGGTAAACGGATTTGCCAGTCAAGTTATGAAGTTATAATATTAAATTTTCGTAAATCCTTCCTTTGCTTACACCTACGTTATTAATATACAGGCTCACATTAAATTAGTTAGCGAAGCTCCGCAAACTTGACGGGTATCGATATCTAAGCAGGATAAAAAAACAATTCTTTTTTTGTTTTTTTTTGGGTCCTCGATTGTGGTGACCTAGATAGTTCTGTATGTAGGTACAGCCGCCACCTTATCAGGTTACACGAAACTGTCAAGTTTCTCCAAATGATTTTAAGACATAAAATGATAAAGCATAATTAGTTCAAAATCAAAGAGAAAATTTGACAGTTTGTGGTAACTTGACCTGCTGCTGTACTTGAAACATCAGTTCAAAAAATCGTTTCTTTATTCTTTTTGTTTTATCGTGTGAAGATAATATTAATATAATGTAATAATATTCACGTCTGTCTCTGAAGTTTACACCATATAGGTATTACAATAGTTATTTGTTATAAAAGAGTGCAAAGTTGCTTTTTAACCGCGTGTTCAATTTTGATGACCGAGCAAGCGAAGGATTCTAAAATTGAATCACGAGCGCAGCGAGTGATTCAAAATTAGAATCCTGAGCGTTAGCGAGGGAATCAAAAGAGCACGAGGTGAAAAATCTTTGCACTCGAGTGCAACACGTAACTTTTCATTCCACCTCAGCGAGGAAATGACTAAATGCAAAAAAAAAACGTTTACAATCACAAGATAGGTACACTTTTATTTCAGTTTAGGTATTAATTACTACATTATGACAGGTAAGTATTACAGAATAATCTTTAAATTATAACAAAATAATACTAAGGTATAATTAAGAAAATTTTAAAGTAACGTTGCTACAGTTATTTAAATTGAGTGTAATATTTTTGTTTGGTACTGTAATATTGGTGTTAGTCACTTGTGTACTGTTTTTCGGTAAACTATCTGTCATACTTAATAGTTGTACCGATTCATCGGATTCCCTTGGCGTGAATGTTGGAGAGAGAGGGAGATGGTTAGGTGTTTCATAACGGCTTATTTTTGATGTAGAAGGGCCAGTCCAAGGATCCGATTGAGGCTCTTTCAGTGTAATGGCTCCTACGATGCCTTCACATATTTTAGACTTATTTTGGATGGAATCCTCTATGTATCCCTCTACAACTGCATTGGACTTCCAGCCTCCGTGGCGCTTAAGGGACAGGAGATCAGCTCCGGAATCAGCCAAAAGTGTGGCTGAAGTTCGTCGGAAACAATGACCCGTGTACAACAGGGGTTCTGGAAGTTCAAGAAATGTTGCTATTTCTCGTGGGATACTGCCAATTTTATTAGTACCCATAGGCTGTCTAACACACTTTCCATTGCGATACTGTAGAAAAAATCGATTGATTGGAGTGTTAGGCGGGCGTAAGGCTTGATATTTCTCAACAATCGTTACGTATTCCTTGCGAATGACGAAGTTGCGGTCTCTTTTTGTCTTTGTATTAGGTAAATTAATTAATAGTAAGTCATCTGATTGTTTCTCAATGTTTTTGACATTAAGTTGTGTTAGTTCATTAGTTCGACATGCTCCGTTTATTCCAATAATAAGAACAACCTGTAACGTAAAGAGTATTGTAGTAGATAAATGAATAAAATTGATATGAACGCATAATTATGCCTATCAACATCTACTAAGTATACTATTTAATTGAGATTAATATACTTAAGTAGATACTGAATGTGCAACTGACTTACTTTTGCCGCCAAATATACGGAATCGGGTGCTTCAAACTTTTCAATATCAGATACTGTGAAAACCTTCGATTTTTTTGGTTGATGACCAGATGAGGCTCTTTTTAAAAATGCCACTAATTTAGGATAGGTATCGATATGTTTGTCTTTTTTCATCTTTATTGTTGCTTTTAGCATCGAATACGTACTCCATAGAGTGCTTGCTTTCTTGTTCTCGGATAATTCTATAAAATATGCCAGCAAAACGTTTTCTGAGAAAGTTTTGGCTCCTTTTGCTAGTCGCCACGTGTTGAACATTTATCGTACTGTTTTAAATACTTCTCGCGTGATTGTTGAGGGAGAAAGCTCATTTGCGCATTATTAACAGTTTCAGTCAATTCTGTTGGCGTCAAGCAAACTTCCTCGTCGCTAGAATCACTCATTTTAGTTTTTTCACGTGTTTTCAAGTTTCTTGTTTTTAATATAAGGTTTAACAATGACGTGAAAAAATGCCGCGTAAAGAACCGCGTACAAAGCAAATTGAAAAAAGAACACCAAGAAGGTTCCGAGTCTGAGTTTTTAACAAATTAAAAAAAAGTTGTATGATATATTCGGCACCATAGAGGTAGCAGTAAATAGGTTTAATGTTTTTTTTAATTCACAAACTTAGTGCACACGATGTTCTAAATTCAATTTACTTTATCCTCTAGAGAATAAAAACGGCTTTTCCACTCAGATATTGAAGATTAAAAATACTCTTTCCGAGATGGTGGGATGAAAAATTAATTAATTGTGTGACCATCCTTGAATCAAAAGATTAGCAATGTTTAGTTTGTACTGCGAGGATGATATTGATGATGCTGATACCAACTACCCACTTTGTATAATTTAGCAATGAGGGTGTCATGAAAATTCACGTCACTAGCTGGCGCCACTTTGACAAGAGGTCGCTTGAGTTATTATCATGTTATTATAAAATAAATGAAAACATTCGTTCATCATTCAGTCATGAGTTCATGACTAAAGAAACCTATAGGCGTTTTTACACTTTTGACTGGTGCCCGGATCTGATGTCTCAGTGTTGCCACTTAGTTAACGTCATTTAAGAAAACCTTCATTTAAATCATCATCATCATCCGCCACTGCTGGGACACAGGCCTCGTCTCTGTGAGAGGGAGTGGGCTATAATCCACCACGCTCGCCCAGTGCGGGTTGGTAGATGTCACATGTCATCGAATATTTGGTCCAAGGACATGCCCGTTTCCTCACGGTGTTTTCCTTCACGGTTTTGAGAGCAGTGGTGACTATTTTTAATCGCGATTAAAAAGGTGTGGAATAAAATTAGTTGTCATGAACTAAAATTCTAACCAACACCTCGACTTCAGATGCAAAAACAGCTTAATAAAACACAAACCTCTAAAACTCAACATAACTATATGAACTTAATAATTTTTCATATTTTCCATACAAAAAGAGAAAAAAATAATATAAAACGTCGAGGCTGCGCAAAATGCGCGCCTCCGGCTCTAAAAAAAAATTCACGGGATATGGCAAACAAGCACCACGTGGAGTCGCGATTGTCAAATACCATTTTAGTTGTGTCTAAATTATTTTTAAATTTAGAGATTTTTTTTTTGCAGAATAGCATTAATATTCTCACAGCCAAAAGTAAGGAATTTTAGTGATAGTTTAGTTCGGTGTACAAGAGAATCGGCACCATTATCTATTAACGGTCTTTAACTTTGTTGTTTATTATAATTGACAATGAAATAAGAAAAAACTATGTGCGAATACTACTTAGATACATGTTTATTTATTACTTTTTTTTGTTCAGGTCTGACACTAAAGATGAGCGTTGGTAATTATATTATAGCTAAGTAGTGATTTGAGATTTGTGTGCATGTAAAAACTTTGTGATGACTGTATTAAGTTTTTTTATCTCAGCTGCTTGCCTAGCTCTGAATAGATTTTCTTATGTATTCTATATATTGTGTATTCGGTGGAAAAGTACAGCTTATCTATAGGTTTCTCCGCTTGAGTTCGGCTTAAGTAGTTTTGGCATTTAAAAGCGTTTTTAACAACCGATTTATAGAAATAATAATTAAGTAGGTAATTATGGTGATGTCATCTATTAAACTTTTTATTCAAAATTTTAATAATATGTACGTCAATAATAACTAATATCTAATTAATTGATAAAAATAACAAAATTACGTCCTAACTTAACTAATACTATTCACAAACTCAAATAAAGCGTCAAAAAATTCCTCCGCATCGCTGTCGACTGGTAATGTACCTACCCAAGAGACTGGCGGCATTGCCACGTTGTATGGCAAAACTTGGCCACTGGCCAAGATAAAAGCCAGCCCTAGGGTCACGGGAAGTGTTTACAGAAATTAAATGTCATTTGTCATCCTCATCACACTCATCATCACTTAACAATCGTTTTTTTTTTTCGAAAATTTGTACCATTTCGAAATTTAAAAAGTCCTGATAAAAAGCCGGACAACTGCGAAAAAGTCCAACAATTTTATTTTTTCATTTAGGTACCTTTATTATTTTTAAGTCCGGACAAATGACAAGGCCGCACAATACAAAAAAAAAAATTGCTGTTTCGTAGAAATGTGCAATATCCAAACGGTCAAAATGTATGGAACAGCAAATTTTATTTTTGATAATCGACGAAAAATTTTAACGGACAGGAGTTCAGAATCATGTACTGAATCCACGGCAACATGTTGCGTATAACCTATGACCTATGAATACAGGGTCAAATTAAATTAGCTAGCGAAACTCCGCGGACGTGATGGGTGCGATAACTCAACAAAATTTTTCATTTCAAAATTTTATTGGAGTATGTACCCTGTTTATCTAACTGCGATATTCCCAGCTAGATAACCTGGCGACCATAAAAAGGCTGGGGAACGATTGGATGCGGAAGGCGGAGAACCAAATAGTACGGCCGAAATTAAGACAAGTCATAAATGTCCAGTAATGCACTACGATGAGCTGATTGGATAATATTGAGATTCACGTCCGTGGAGTTTATTGCCCGTTTTCTCCATAGGTACCTACTACGCTTTGGAATTGGCAACTAGCTTCATCTTTCTGACTGACCGACCCCTTGACAATTCAAAAGTGCCTGTAATTGGTTTAATTTAAATAATTGCTTTGACTTTGAGTACCTATATTATTGTTGCGGATATTTGTGATTATAAGCATTATGGTGTTTGTGTAAGCCCACCTCGCACGGACGTAAAAAATATCGCACACTGAATTTTCAACGCTGTGCTTAGCGCCGAGAGTTGAAAATCAAAACATCAATCAAGTGTTTTTCGACGCGCTGGGATGCACTTTGTTGGATTCTCAACGCTCAGCTTAACACCGACAGTTGAAAGTCTAGTGCGCTATAAAATCCCGCTGCATTTTCACGTCCGTGCGAACGTGCGAACGTGAGGTAACTTGCGTGTGGCTGAGAGGTACTTACTTATGAGTGCAAATATTAACTTGTAACATGGTCTCTTCTATTGGCATGGCAAGGTCGTCTGGCATATTCGCAATAGGAATTAGAATTATAGATAGGTAAGTAGCTTCACCCGCGACCCCGTCCGTGTAAAATTTCTTGTTCCCCATCCCACCCCATCGCATCGCATCGCCTGCCCGCGCTGTTACTTCTTTTACGCTCAGCGTTCTTTCTGACTTTTTTATTTTTATTCGGCTCCTTACAGTTGTAGCGTGATGTTAGCCTATAGGTAGCTTTCCTCAAGAAATGGGCTATCAAATGCTAAAAGAATTTTTGAAATCCGATGGCTAGTTCCAGAGATATTAACCGCCTACATACAAACTTACAAACAAACGTTACGGCAGACGTATCTGACAGATAATTTTATACAAATTCCTTTCTTTTTAATTTATCAATGGTAACCACATATCCTTATCTATAAAAATCAATGCCACTTTTCGTTGTAATTTTATAATTCAAGAACGGATGGACCGATTTTGCTAATTCTTTTTTTAGAATATTCCTTGAAGTACGAGGATGGTTCATACGGAGAGAAAAAAAAGAAATGTTAGGCGGTACGAAGTTCGCGGGGTCAGCTAGTTATAGTATAGATATGTAGATGGTGCTATGTTATAAAATACAACGTTTAACATAATTACCGTAAGACCTCCTACACCCCAATTGGAGTATTGAGTTAAAAGCATTATAAAAATGACCAAAACAATTTTTTTTAAAGCTACTATTATTATATCGTGTTGACCCTAGCATTACTTTATGCATTTAAAATTGAGTCTATTGCCTTGCAATAACATTTAATATTCTTTGCCTCAATCGGCGGTCAGTATTGCAATACGTAATTTTTGAAAATATATTACTGAAATGGATTCAGTAGTCAATTATGAGCAAACTACTTTCAGGACTTGCGTTTATTCTGTTACAACTTGTATATAGTCCTCCAGACCGTATTTCGATCATAGCGACCAATCTCGATAGTGCACAAGACAGTGTGTGGGCAGACACAGGTGCGGAAGTTGGCGGTGTGATACCCCCGTGTCTCGGTGCTCCTGTGTCTGATCTCTCTCCGGTCGTGTCGGATTGCCGTCCCATCGGACTCAATATGTACCTAGGTAGTATTCGGGTTCGGGGTAATCCTAAATATTAAGTGCCTACTTATACGATTTAAAAACGAGTTGATTTGATTTGCCATTTCTATGCAAAGAATTTACTTGAGTACTTAGGTAGGTACCTACTCTGGCAAGATCGGCTTCGGTAATTTATGTTACCCAACCTCATTTACAAAATGAATCGTTTATTAGTTCATTTTTTGTATTTAATTAAGAATTTATTATCTTGAAGGTCGTCAGTTTTAAAAAGAAGTATAACTACTCTTTACGATTGAACTATGCTTTTTGTAAAAACAAAACTGTAAAAAAAGTACTCACAGTTACATTTTCTCTTTCGATTTTAAACTTAATCTACAAGAATTTAAGGTTTTAATTAATTTGGAGAAATTTGACAGTTTCGTGATGGCCTGGCGAGTGTATAAACAAGTACCTAAGTTTATTTTAGTATCTACCTTTATGTACTGATAATCTAGATTGAACTTCGACCGGTTTTTTTTCCTGGGGAAATCCATATCGATGCCTTAGAGTGAAAACCTCGTAAGTGTAATAAAAGAAGTAACTTTTCAGGAGGAAGAAAAAACTGCGTGCTGTAAAAATTTTGTACGGCGTCTTTTATGTTTTTTTATTAATTAATATGTAAATTTAACCCGCTTTTATCAACGAACAAATTAGGCAGATCAAGACGTGCGTTGCGAGGTTATCTTCCTAGAAAGACAATAAAATAAATTTGAGTAAAAATACATTCCCGCGACGATATCGCTAATTTGCGATAAGCTTGCCATAATTCAAAAAGAGCAATTTTTGGGTATGATGATTTAAAAGAGTAAAAGTAGCAATAAGAGTGCGACGAAGCATATTATAGTCACATCTTTCTAGCTCCCTCATTTTTAGGCTTTAGTGTAATGTCGTTCGTAAATAGCAAAAATAATAGAATGCGTTCACCCGTATACTTAACTCAAAATTGCTGATTTGTCTGAGTCCTCAGAACAATAGTTATCATTTTTGCACAAATGAGCGGTACCTATGGACCGTTCGAAAACTTCGAGGTGGCGTCACGTCTTGTCAAGCGGTTGTTCGCACGGAAAAGTTTTAACATTTTGATATCACAAGACTTCAACATAGCAATCATACACTCAAATCACAAGAAAACCCTCTCAAAGTATTCGGAAACTTTTATTTTAATTTATACGAAATCCACCATTTCTGTGTATTTGAATGCAACGGTACAATGTAAAGCCATGTATCATGCGTATCTGACATGTGTCTGACATGACGTTATTTCGTTCGGTTTCGGTAGGTACGTAGACAGAGAAAGGTAGGTAGGTATAAAAATTGTTCTGAGTATAAAACCGTATAAAACATTCTTTGACGTTTTTTTTTATTTTCCTTCTCCGAATGACGTTAAAAATAGTGATGTTCTGTTTAGTACTGAACATTTTATCGTTCCTTAGATTTTGGATGGAGCCTAGAAACGCCAATATTTTTTTCTGAAACAGCCTAATTGCCGACCAGTCGCCGATCGTAAAAATTGGTAGCCCCAACACCCTGCCAAGTACCTTATATGGCGTTATGTCGCCTAATCTGTCACCACTACTGAAAACCACTCGATGTTCCTCTATCCACCACAGACCGAGAAAAGTTAGCGCTCGCAACCGTGCCTGTAGGTATCCTCTTACTTCGTGAACCAGTGCCAAAAAACGTTCTAAAACACTTGCTTATTCATTTCAACATGGGTACCTACTATACCAAAAAACATTGTTTATGATCATGTTTTTTTTGATAGTAAACAAGTATACTTGTTTACTATCAAACTTCGATTCTTTTGAACAGCGGCCAGTGAATCATGAAAAATATCACGTTGTTTGAAAACAATACATTAGACACGTGGAGTGAAGATAAAAATTAGAGTTGATAAGTTGATAACATAAACACTACTTACAGCTTTTTAATATTATTATTTATTTAAAGAGGGTTTTAATCTAGACAGATTATGTGGCCCCTTATCGTTACAAATCGACTTTACATACTAATAAACAACTAAAAATTATCTTTCACAACCTCTGCGATTGATACCAATGTTTACGAGCATGTACAGCATCCTGGCTGCTTCCGAAGCAGGAGCAGAAGGACGCTGTTACATACCCCAATCTCGCTAGTGCAAGTGCTAGTGTTGTGCAGGTATAACTGTTTATCTTTATCTATACTTTTAAAATTTCGTTGTAATTCTTCGAACACCCTGTGACGATCTTTCAAGTCCTGTGACCACAAATTTTTACTTTTTTAGTTTTTTTTTGTAATCACTTGTGACCATTTCTAAGAGTACAGCTTAAACCAACTTCATTAATACGTTTCACGTTCTTTGAACCAACTGAGTCAATTAGTAATGAGTGCTGTACTGTAGCGAAGATCAGATACATTGTGAACTGCTTTGATTGAACTCGAGTAGGTACTTTATGTGAATGGAGCAATTTGATGTTGATGTGTGGCTAAACTGAAATTGCCAGTCAGTTTGAGAGCTGCCAAAACAGCTTTGCTAAAACTACTTTATTAGTTAGAATCGACATGTTGAAAACGAAAGTGTTAGGTATCCTTATCAAAATGAAAAAATTAAAATAACAAATATTCCCATTCTTACGAAAATTACAACTTGTTTATTTTTATTCATGTGGGCAAAATGAACTCGACTATAACTTTAATCTTTGATCGTGGGTGGTCTCGTGCCCCGAGACTTCAAGACAGTCGAGACTACTGAGACCCCGATGATAGTCAATATTTTACTAATAATTAAAAACAGCAATTTGGATGTTGGTCCCATGGAGAGTTTAATTATCTGTCTGTACTTCAGACTTAAAAAATATGACTGCACCTTTGATACTCGCTGTATATTTGATAGTTTAAACATAATCAGCCTATAATGTTCCCACTGCTGGGATACAGGCCTCCTCTCTTCGAGAGGGAGTGCAGGGCTGTAATCTACCACGCGAGCCCAGTCCGGGTTGGTAGATGTCACATGTCTTCGAATTGTT
Organism: Brachylomia viminalis; assembly: GCA_937001585.2. Lineage (NCBI taxonomy): Eukaryota > Metazoa > Arthropoda > Insecta > Lepidoptera > Noctuidae > Brachylomia > Brachylomia viminalis. The sequence continues at coordinate 10,889,654 of OW443320.2, read as the reverse complement.
GGTACTATAGGACATGTCGGTTTCCTCACGATGTTTCCTTCTCCGTTTTGAGAGCAGTGGTGATGAACTTAATTACACCAAGTAAAGAATGTCTGGGTGCGAAATACACTATTTCGTGAAAATATTTTATGACGATTTGCAGCAAATATAATTTCGAAAGCTAATCTGATGATTTAAATTATTATAATTTAGTAATTATTCAGTCAGTAGGCAGTCACTCCACGTAAAATGCTGGTATTCAGCTGCACCCAGATAGACTGGAAGCCAACCCCAAAAAATAGGTGGGAAAAGGCTATGCAGATGATGAATTTAGCAATTATTTTAACATAATTTCCGCGTAATGAACGTACAACATAAGACAGCGCCGCAATTTGCAAAACGCGTAAAAGAATGAATTTCGGGCCTTACGTTGAAAGAATCCCCTTATGATAAGAAACTAAGGCCTACTTAATGCATAGCACCAGAATTCCATTTATTTCGTTACTATTCTTGTTCCTCTAAACGTGACATTGGCTAAATGCAGAAACCGTGCAAAGACAAAAGAAAAACAACTATTTTACTTTTCGAGTCTATGCAGAGCTAAAATTGTTTTATTATGAGTTGGGCCCAGTAGGTGGCCACGCGAATCGCGGCAACAGTGGCGGTTTAGTTCCTCAGAACTTTCAGAAGTGCAGGTGTATGGACAGATAAACTATTTTGTCATCTACTCAAACGAAATATAAATTATTCGCAAGTCTCTATAAGTAAACTGTCAAGAACGTAAACTATGAATAAATAAAAATGTCAGGTTCAACTTATTGTTTAATAAGTAGTTTGGTTGATCAAATTATTTCGCTATCATGGTTCCTAATAATGTCATCAATTTCCTGCTCTTATCCCAATTTATTTGGGGTTGGCCTAACATGTTGTTTCTTGCATACTTCTCTATTCGCCGTCATCTCGCTAGCCACTGTTCTAGCCATATCAGCTTTCACATTCTGTCCATCGTTTCTTTGGTCTTCCCATACTCTTATGTACAGCATACTCAAAACTTTCCTCACGACATTTTCCATATTTCCAATTATTATGATCGTTACAATTTGCTACCACGATTTTGTATTTTAGCGCTTAATCCTATAACTATTGCATTGACCTAGAAATAAACTACCTACTGAATATTACAATATTACGCGGTTGTCTCATTTTGAAAAAGATTAGGGATATCTTTTTGAGGGAAATCAAAATGAGAAAACCGCGTAATATTGTAATATCAGTAAAACTAGGATATTTTTATGGCAAGAATATAATTTTGTAAAAACCTTGTATTTTAAATTCTAGTTTACCAATTGATTCTCACGTTACTGTGGACTTTGTTCGCAATGTCCGCTCATGAATTAACAACGTAATACCAATTTTGCATTATTGGAAATATTTATACGATAATTCCAAGTGTCTAATTATATATCAACATATTCATGAATATTAGATCTAATTAGTAGGATAGTCACTTATGCTTGATAAACGTGCAACTAATACAATAATAACACGCAAATTATTTTTATCTTATCGAATCGAGATGACCCTTTCCCAACCCTAACTTTGTGATAAACAAGTTTTCTTATGCAACCTCCTTGCAATTTCCTTATTATGGCAACTTTGACCAATTAGTATGCTATCTCTTTCGCACGAGCGTTATTAAATGAGTGAGAGCGAGAAAGAACGATCGTATGATCCGTCATACGAGTTCGTTGCGAATCCTTTACGTCAAAATAAGAAAACAAAACTGTATCGTTTCTTGATTGAAGAAATTTTTAGATAAAATCGTTTTAATGAATTAATTAATACTGTGATCTGTTCTATTGTGTGAAATAGTGCTTTCAGTGGCGTTTCATTGATTAAAATGTACCAAGGGATGAATGGATTATACTCTGATGCGCCTTACAGGTTAGAATAAAATAGTTTTATGATACTTTGGTTTCTTTGTAATTTATAGTTAATACGCTGCGTAAAAACATTTAGATTGTTTTTTTAATAAGTTTTGAAGCCGATTTTGGTGTTGGCAAGTTCAAAAATTAGGAATTACGTGACAAAATGCGAAAAGTATGCCACGGGCCGTGATTTCTCTTTAGTTGTGTAGTTTCTCTACATACCTCATCAAAATTACTGTTTATCTACAATTGATGGTAATATAAATCGTCAATATACATAAACCCGTCATGAGATAATATCTGTAATTTTTTACAAGTATTTACTTGCATCGTTAATTTTTTTTTTTCTGATAGGACCACTAAGACTTCATAAAGGTACTACTAAAATAGTTAATTAATAATAATCTTTGAAATACCTAATAGTAAATTTCTGGTGCTTAAAACGCAACAAATTAATGGTTCTATATTCTTAAAATTACTAGTATAAATTGTGGGTATACTTGTATAAAATTCTATACAGTATTCAGCTGCATCCGGATAGACTGGAAGATATAGGCTAGATAGATGGGGATGACGAGTTTGCATATTATATATATAATACATTGATTATAAATAGATCCCTACAAGTTTTAAAGTAAATCATAAAATGGTATAGTTTATTTTTATTTTTTAATGGGTTTGCTCTTGACTCTAGTCTAGGTCAGTGGTGACAGAGACAGAGTCGACGATAGAGTGAGCTTACCCAGAAGAAGCCTGTTCACTCACACTTTGAACAGATTAGGGTTGTATGCGTTCGGAAACACAGACGCAGGTAGAGAGTTCCACTCTTTTGCTGTGCGCATTACAAAAGACATTTGGAAACGTTTAGTGCGAATTGGTGGATATTGTTATCTTTTGAAGTTCCTTTCTATTAAGAAATTATGTATGTATTGTGTGAAAGAGGGTATGGCTAGATAGGGAGTTGAGTGATTGAGATGTATGAAAGAAAGTCTAGCTACATATCACCATCTGCCTAGCCTTTTGCCAGCAATGTTGGGGTTGTTTACAAGTTTCACCGAATGCAGCTGAATACCAGTATTTTACATGGAGCGACTGCCTACCTGACCCCCACAACTCAGTTACTGGATAACACAATACCCCTTGGTAAGACTAGTTGTCAGACTTTCGGGCTTCTGACAACCGATAATCCACAAATGACAGCTTAACGTGCTTTCAGAGGCATGGAGTTGTCTTGGTATGTACAGATGGTCACCCATCCATGGACCTACAGTTATATACAACCTCCGCCACATACACTGTATACATGTTTGAAGCCGGGGTGGGTCAGTAGTCACTAAATAACTTGGTAACAATGTTCTACAAACTTGTCATCATCTGCCACGCCTTTTCCAACCTATGTTGAGGTTGTTTCAGTCTAACCGGATGTTCAAATCAAATTAAATCATTTATGTGTTTGAATATGGGTATTGATTAATAATATATTAATATTGAACATGAGGTGATACTTATAACAAAAGTTCTTTAAACCATATTCTACCTCAACAGCAGTGCAAATATCTGGGGGCACGGTAGTGCCCCCGCCAAGACGAAGCACAAGGGCACTACCTACCTTTTCTGGAAGTGTTTCGTCGTTTTTTGAACCCCATAGAGTTGGTTTCTGATGTACCATGAACCAGATAGTTCATATGCTCAGGATATGATGTCAATAATAGACTAATTAAACATACAAAGTCTCAATTGAATAGCTCTAATACTTTAGATTTTATTGATATCTAAAATACACCGATTTCGTCACTGACATACTCACTGATACACTGACACACTAATGATCATCAAAATGTTTGGCTACTTCCTGAAGTGCTAGAAAGCTGAAATTTTGGTATGTAATCTAAGTTTAGTATACAACCAACAAAAAAATTCAAAAACTTATAAATTTCGCCCCCCATCCCCCAAAATGGGGGGGGGGGGGGGGTAGTTTGAATGAGAGTTTCACCAATTTTATGAATTAGGACATGAAAGTTTACACGGGACTGTAGACAGTAACTAAAAAACCTATTAATAAGTACTTACAAGAACCTCCGCCTTAATCAAGAGTCTCATGGTAGTTCTCAGTTATTTACGCCCTTTGACGACGAGGTGAGCAAATCGACTGTAAGTATCAAGAGTCTCATGGTAGGTCTCAGTTATTTACGCCCTTTGACGACGAGGTGAGCAAATCGACTGTAACAGTCAGCTATAGTTGAATATAATCGCTTAAGAGCGAAATATCGCCCTGATTTATCGCTTATGGTAATCAGTAAACCATCAAAGAAAAATGGCAAAGACAGAGAATGGGCTTTGAAAACTGGCACTGCTGATGTGCAAGAAATACACCCCAAGAAAAGAAGAAAAAAATAAAGACTAAAAAGACTGCCTAGCAACTTACAAAAAGAACTGAAATCCCACCAAAAACATTTCATGTAAAATGTTGCCAAGACGACCACATAATGTTTGCCCTGTGAAAAGGATATCAGAGGGGCAATTCCCGTATTTTTAAGAACGTTCGCATTCTAATCTCAGTGTCAATCTGTCAAAAATTGTATAGCGTTTACCTCTCTTATTCTTTAGTCATTGGTTTACCTACATTTTTGACATTAGACTGTCGCTGAGATGAGATTGCGACTTGAATTTGAACGTTTTTAATTACGGGAATTGGCCTTCTGATCTCATGTAAAGCAAAGCTTCTGAATCTACACGGCCTAACTCTACCGACCGTAACTTCACAAATTCTACATATCAGTAAAAATTTATGGCTTGGCTGTTTCGTTACTTACTTCAGAAACTAAATATTCGCATCACCTCGCAACAGATTTTAATGCGGTTTTCACAGTGATTTAAACAATTTATATGTAGTATAAGTGGTATAGCAATGAGGTCGAGTTTCCATGAATTACTGTATCAAGTACGTATGCAGTCACCCAGCTGATGTACCCTGGTCATTACCAGTTCCAGAAATGTTATCGTACTTATTTATTAAAGCCATGCGTTAAATCAAAATGATAAATTATTTTATTTCTGTAAGTAGGTTTGTACTAACACCTTTACACGCATCAATCGTATATTTTTACCTAGATGAGGACGGCGTATCCTATCTGACTACTCTGAGAAGAAAGGCCGAAACAAACTCAGGTCACAGTCTCTTTTAAATTCCAGACAAAATCTTGGTCAGATCATGTGAAGACTATGTAGATTGGTGTCTGAAATGGTCGGAATGGAAGTATTTATTTATTAAACTTATCTATTCATGCATTTCTGTTACAGGCCGTCCATGTCCCAGGGTACGGTGATTCACAGCCAGCGGTTCCAAGAGAAAGACTTCACAGTAGCTACTCCTGAGGAGTTTGTCAGGAGGTTCCAGGGTACCAAGCCCATTAATAAGGTTAGTGTTGCCATATTTACTAGAAATTTTATAATTTTTTGTGAATTCAGCATCAGGCTCTGCTACTGATGCATGTGCTTGATTTTGTTGTTACCAACTAAGGGTGCTCGCATCAAGAAGGGTTCTGGGCGTCTACTCCCTAAGTCCGTCAGTGAAGACACGGGCCCTTCCGAAAGTAGTTCGATACTTAAAAATGAACCCCACTCCTGATTAATTATTTTTTTCGGACGGGCAAAAACACACTGGGAGTAAAGACAACTGTCATTAATTTTTAGTTCGGGCCCCGCACTAATCTAATGTTCGTAAGTGATAAGGAGTAGGAAACGCCCCTGACTTCGGACGACACTACGGACTTCGTGCTAAGGCAGTAGGCCCCCAGATCACAAACTGTCGTCGGAAAGAAACGATTACATGTTTTAGCTGTTAACACGGAAATATTTCACCCGCACCGATCGGTACCGACTTGTCTTTACCGGGAAGCCGCAAATGAATTGAAATCAGGACTATTTACTTAATATAAATCTTAAATTCATTAATTGTTTAACAGACAACGTACAGCTTACACCAATGGGCCTCGAAGTATGAATTGTTGCACAATAGTTCAGCAAAAGTGAGCACTAAGGCAGGATTTTTTACAAATGTACCCCCTAAAGGGGATTATTAGGGGATTCAAGTATGTTTGGAAGTCATTTTTGTAATTGGTACACTACTGACTACCTGCAGTATTGTCTCTCCTTCTCCCTTTAATCCATCCAAAGGTCGTCTGTAAAAGATCGCTTTTAGCGATAAGACCGCCCACTATGTCACCCTATGTAAAATTTCTAGATTTATATCTGTAATTTTTTTATGTACATAATAAAGAGTATTATATTCTATTCTATTCTATTCTTGCCGATTGGAACTCAAAACAAATAAAAATGTTCTTTTGCCAACAGGTCCTGATCGCGAACAACGGTATCGGCGCTGTAAAATGTATGCGTTCAGTCAGAAGGTGGTCGTACGAGATGTTCAAGAACGAGCGGGCTGTGCGGTTCGTTGTTATGGTGAGTTTAGTGCTATAGACCTTCGATCAACAATAGCACTAGATTAAGGATTAGGAACAAAAACACATCGCTCTTAAGTGAACATATTTTTAAAATAAGAACAAAAATATTTATGGAAATATACATCATAATTTCTAAGCCTTAGTGCTTTGAAAAAAATGTTGCGTTGAAAAAAATGTTGCAAAATATGACCACAAAATGTTGTTGTTGTTGTTGTTCCAGAAGGTTCCAAGGTATGGTCTGTTACAAAAAAAGACACAATTATCCCCTTGTCTGTTAATCAATCTGATTATGTTCGGTAATAATAGAAAAGTAATTGTGTCTCATTAGCGACGGTTGAGCGTCTTTTTACACCCGTCATATCATTTTTAAACACAATCTTTCTCCCCAGGTGACGCCAGAAGATCTGAAAGCCAATGCAGAGTACATCAAAATGGCTGACCACTATGTACCGGTGCCCGGTGGTTCGAACAATAATAATTACGCCAACGTCGAGCTGATTGTGGATATCGCTATCAGGACACAAGTTCAGGTGAGAACGTTGTACGGGCGACGTTTTTAACGCGACGATTTTTGATCGTGCACTGGCTTTTCAACTCTAGGTGGTGAGCCGAGCTTTGAGAATGCAACTGCGGGGCGAGCACGGCCTCTGTGGTATGCTTGAGTCACGCATTTTTCACGGTTTTTGCTCCCAAACTGTGATAAAAACGTGTGACTCAAGTCTTATCACAGTAGGCCGTGCTCGCCCAGCAGAGAGCATATTCTCAGCGCTTCAAAAAATTACTCTGTTGAATTTTCAACCCTGGGCGCTAAGCACTGCTTTGAAAATTCAGTGTGCGATAAAAATCGCCGACGGTTTTGCCATGTATTTAATCGAACCCCAAAATTATTCACACTTAGATTTTCTATTGTGGTATAGTACTTTTATTCTAGCTGCATCGTCTTCACATATAATGATATAATACAAGATATTGGTGCCGATTCTGTTGTACACCGAACTAAACTAACTAAACTATCACTAAAATTCCTTACTTTTGGCTATGAGAATCTTAACGCTATTCTGCAAAATAAAATCTCTAAATTTAAAAATAATTTTGACACATCTAAAATCAAATTTGACAATTATTGCGACTCCACGTGGTACTTGTTTGCCGTACCACGTGATCTTTTTTTAGAGCCGTAAGCGCGCATTATGTGCGGCCTCGACTTGTTTTGTATGGAATTTTTTACTTTTTGTATGGAAAATATAAAAAAATATTACCAACACGTTGAGTTTTATAGGTTTACGGGTTGCAAAGGGGGTCGAAATTTTCATTATTTTTGCGATAGGACACACCGTTTTCGAGATATAAGCAAAAGAAAAGAAAAAAATATACAGTACTGTTTTTGCATCTGAAGTCGAGGTGTTGGTGTGAATTTTAGTTCATGACAACTAATTTTATTCCACACCTTTTTAATCGCGATTAAAAATAGTCAGATTTAGTTAAGACAATCAAAATTTTTGGTGAAAAACGTAAAATTCAGAATAGCAAAATTGCCAGTTTCACTAAATTATAATCTCAGTGCCATCTTAGTGCTGTCAAACTAAAATTTAGTTAAGTTGTGTCACTTTAGTCAATTTCAGAATGGGAAATCGTCGTTTGACAGGAATAAACTAAATTTTGGTGATTTTTAGTCTAGTTTAGAGAATTTTGTGACAAGAGAATCGGCACCATTGTAACACATTTTTAAAGAGTAACGGTGGAGTTTCTTGCCCTTTCTTCTCCATACGAAACTACGTTTTGGAAGGGGCGACTAGTATCAATTCTAACTTCAAACGTCAATATCTGTAAAGTGACTTTGTGTGGATTGGAGCCTTTTCGTGTAAATACGTCCAATTGTTCCGTTGCAAAAAAGAGATAGCGCTATTTGTCCCGTATAACTCCGATCTCTTTCACACTAGAACAATGATGACTGGCCTGCAAAGTAACACATTGCCACATCAAAATCACCTCTAACCACAATTCCTCTCCCCCCAGGCCGTATGGGCAGGCTGGGGTCACGCGTCGGAGAACCCCAAGCTGCCGGAGCTGCTGCACCGCGCGGGCGTCGTGTTCATAGGGCCCCCAGAGAAGGCCATGTGGGCTCTCGGTGACAAGATCGCTTCGTCAATCGTCGCCCAGACCGCTGAAATACCTACATTGCCTTGGAGTGGTAGTGGTAAGTGAAGTTTGACTGTTTTTAGTAAGGGCTCTGTAATTTAAGAGGCTTTCAGGAAATAGAGAAGGCTCTAAAAAAATTTAGAGGTTCTAAGGGACTCTAATGAAGTCTAGGATGTTCTAAGAAAACCTAGGAGGCTCTAAGAAAATCTAGGAGGCTCTAAGAAAACATAGGAAGCTCTAAGAAAACTTAGGAGGGTCTAATAAAACCTAGGAGGCTACAAGAAAACTTCGAAGGGTCTAAAAAAATCTAGGAGACTAAAAAAACTCACCGAGGCTCTAAGGAAATTTAGGAGACTAAGAAAACCTAGGAGGCTCTAAGAAAACTTAGAAGGGTCTAAGAAAAAATAGGAAGCTCTAAGAAAATCTAGGAGGCTAACGAAACTTAGGAGGCTCTAAGAAAACCTAAGAGGCTCCACAAAAATCTAGGAGGCTCTAAAAAAACCTAGTGGGCTCTAAGAAAACCGAGGAGGCTCTAAGAAAACCTAGGAGGCTCTTAGAAAATCTAGAAAGCTCTTAGAAAATCTAGGAGGCTCTAAGAAAAACTAGGAGGCTCTAAGAAAATCTTGGAGGCTCTATGGAAATCTTGGAGGCTCTATGGAAATCTTAGAGGCGCTAAGAAGTGCAAAGAAGCTTAAAATGGCTATACAAGATTTTTTAGGGACTCACAAACTGTGTGGAACTCTAAAACACTAGTGGTGTCTGTGTAACTCTATGAAAACGATGATAGGTGGCAATGTCCTATGGAAGCGTTTTCATAGAGTTACATAGAAACCAGTCGTGTCGCTGCGGTCTGTCTTTGCGATCGGACGACGTTGCCGCTGCGGTCGCCTTCGGAAGACCACCTTTAAGTCTATTAGGTCTCGACAAAACTTTTAAGAACTGCCGAGATGCTATTTCCCTACACATCTGCCTTCCCCTTCAGCGGAAAACCGGCGTCTCAATATATTATTCGTTATTAACTTGACCTTTTCATTTGTTTACAGGCCTTAAAGCTGAGTACAACAGTAAGAAGATTAAGATATCTTCGGAGTTGTTCGCTAAAGGATGCGTCACTACGCCCGAGCAGGGTCTGCAAGCTGCACAGAAAATTGGTGAGATTTGTTTTTAAATATTGCTTTACAAGCCTTATGCTCGATGGCATTTCGCATCGGCAAAAATGATGCAACTTCGATACAAACTTTGGGTCCGGACCCCTGGTGGTATGGTGGGTCTAAAACTAAACTTCTTTCTTCTTTAGAAGTTGTTTATTCGATAAATATAGGGGAACGAAAAGGGAAACTTCAGAATTAAAGGAAAGACGACTGTCAAGTGCAGTCAAATAATAATAATAATAATCCTTTATTTCAGGCAACTAAGGCCCATAAAACACAATATATTTATATAAGCATATAACAATAACTATAAACTAATACATATCTAAAAGTAAAGACTACTGCACACGAAGTGACGCAAATACTCGCCACGGATGTATGTATCTATAAAGTAAGCTGTCAAATGGATTTGTTGGGCTAGCAAATGCAAAAATAATATTTGATATACGAAAAAATATTCTAACAAACAAACAAGCAAACAAATAAATTTTACCCCTTTATAATATTAGTATACTTAGATATTTAATTTAAAGATATAAATTATGCTATGTTATATATACAGGGTTATTGGTAAAACACCATCAACCTCTTAAGGGGTCATTGTAATCATCATTATGAACAACTTTTACTATGCGACCAAATATGAAATCGCGAAAAAAAACCAGCTGTTCCCTACATTTATGTTTGCAGAACTCGTCAAAATGTAGGGACCAGAAGATTTTTTTTCCAGACCGTATTTCGGCCTCGGCGGCCAGTCTCAACGGAGACTAGTCTTCGGCGCGGGAGATATTATAGTGCACGTGTGTGTGCGCAGACACAGGTGTACTCTCTCTTCCCTCACTCTCATAGTCAGATGGGACGGCGATCCGACACGACCGGAGAGATAAAAGTGGGTAGTAACACTGACTTCCTTCCTCAGGTTTCCCGGTGATGATCAAAGCTTCGGAAGGTGGTGGTGGCAAGGGTATCAGGAAAGTTGAAAGTCCTGACGAATTTAACAGCTGTTTCAGACAGGTTAGTAAAGCTATTTTGCTATTTTTTTTATAATATAATAATACGATTCGATAACAATAGTTAACGATATTCACGCAATTTATAGTTATGTCTAAAATATATTAATGATACGATAATTATTAATAAATAATATACCTACTAATAACAATTAATTAATATTATAACAATAAGAACATTATATAAAATAGCAATAATAATATAGGAATAATAATTATTCAAAGAAAAACTATTTATATAAATGAATAAACATAATTATGCTAAATAATTATGTACAGGAATGTAAAAATAACTTAAAATATTTAAGTACATTTTGCAATTAAAATAATAGTTATCTAATAGATAATCGAAATGTTAAAAAAAAATATTTTAAATCTGCTAAAACAAGGCTTCCTCTCTCATACCCTTTTGCTGTGCCCTACAGGGTCCACAATGATCTAAATTATATGTATAGTTACCGCCTAAGTACACATTATGCTAAAGCAATAAAGATATTGAGTATTGACCTTAACAATGTAGGTACAAGTTTATTATTCTACAAAATTGTTAAATTGTATAAAAAAATATTTATTATTATATAGCATTTATTTCAGGCTACGCCCATAGAGCTAGTAACAATGGTCTTAAAAACTAGTGTTAGTATACATGTTTTATTTAGTATGAAGTTTCATCCAATGTCGCAGCATTGGAGACTCCCATTTATCTGCGAATAAACTCAAGAAAAACTATAAACAATATTAAAAAATATACAGGGTTATTGGTAATATGCCGGCAATCCATTAAGGGGATGTAGGGGAGGTCATTTGCAACCTAATGACCCATATGAGTCGTATAGAATCAAAAACAGCAATCTGTCAGTTTTATGCAATTCGAGTTATGAATATGGTAACACTGTCTTTTTAAAATACTTTTTACTTATTTAGTCACATCGTATCAAAAACAGCAATATTCCACCAAAAACATGAATGTAAAACCCATATTGGTATCAAATACAGCAATCTGCATACGATGAGATTCACAAACAGCAATCTGCTAGCTTCGACCAATCACAGGCGTTCATTGATCATGACGTCAAGATGGCGTCTGCATTGATTTTGTCATAAGATCCGTGTGCGTATTTTGTAATTTTATTGCTAAAATAGTGTTAAAAAATTCGTTTGGAGGTGAAAAAACTTAACATGGTCGTACATCCCACACGTGTAACCAATAGATATGCGAGAAAAAAGAAAAGAGATCCCGTAAATTGGAAAGCAAATGTTGCCAAACGTGCAAGGTAAGATTATGCCATTTCTAACTTATTACGAAATTTTCGTGTTTAATTTGTTTTATATGAAAATCTCCTTCATTACTTTAGTGATGGCAAACTAAATAAAAAGATTGTTGTAAATTATGAAGTATTATTTATTGACAACCCTATGTGTGTTTCATTTTGGCAAGAATCAAAGACAGCAATCTAATCATTGTTCAGTATCATAGTCAGCAATGTTTGGAAGTCAATATCAAAAACAGCAATCTGATAACTTTAGTTAGTAACTATTAAGTTAAGTCAAATTAAATCTATTTAAATTTTAAAATAATGCATTCAAAAATCTAAAACATACGAAATTATAAATACACATTAAAAAAAAATTGCTGTTTGTAATAATAAAACTACTTTTCCTAATTACCGTTAATAGGTCAAAAGTCAGATTGCTGTTTTTGATTTTATACGACTCATATGCAAATATCGACCATTTTCGAGTAATTTGACATTATTTACTTACCATCTACAATTCTTGAGGATTTTTATAACCTTAAGTCAGAGCATAGGCTATGTATAAATTGTAGACTTGTCACTACATTTGACATATTTCTAAGGTTTTTCTGTTACAATTGTGTAGCTGAGTTTCGTAGTGCACGGATTTGTGAAATTTACAAAGGATCATGGGCATTTTTGTATGAGAGCTGGGCGTAAAACAAACATAAATAAAATGTGTTGTAATTTACTTTATTGTACTTCTAAATACCCCCTAAATACTTATTAACCCCAATATCGACCGGGTATCACTACAAAAAAAATCACAAAGATTGGTTAAATAAAACACATATTTTTGTTAAAAACTACTATTTATTGATACCTTTTATTCAAATATCAATGGTTATCATCAACTATAACATCTAATAAATGTTCTGCGGGTGCAATGAAAGGCTCGTGCCGTCCTAACCCTAAAAACCACAAAACTGAAACTATGTGGGCACAACTTCCTACCTGTTCTTCTGTCTGTTAAGCAAGTACAGTAATGCTCAACTATCGCATTTCTACCGATTTGGTTTTTATCAATCAAAATGTAAGTACTATATGTGCGCGATCTGACATGTCGCGACTGTATTTTAATTCGAAGCAACCACACATTAGTTTGCAGAATATTACATCTGTTTAAATCATCTAATGACTCCTCTCTATATAATTCAATTAAATAAACACCATCGTGGAAATGTTCTGCGACATACGTACGATTTTGCTAGTTTCATATGATAAGTTCCCAAAGCGTGAAGCACTATACAATCCTCAAATCATTTAGGAATGGTAGATTTGCTTCCATTCTTACAAAGTCTCGACGTTGTCGATTCAGATTTTTAAGTTCGACGTAATCGAATAAACGATTCGGGTTGTTTATTTTTTCATCAATAATGTTTATTATATCCGATGGTTTTCAAAAACTGGGTGAAAAGCATTTAAAAGGCTAGCACCAATTTTGAAATCTACAAACATATGGGGAAGAGCTCTATTAATATATGTTTGTCGCAGCAGTTTAAAACACTGTTTTATTTTGCCATTCGTAGCTTCCACTACCCAGCGGCTAATGGTAATCGTTCGCGATTTATATATTTACCAACCAATAGATTGGTTTCTTTGGCCTAGCTCTGCACAATATCGTGTCGTGTTATCTCCGTGTTATTAGCGATTGTTTTGGATTCTATAACAAATACGTTTGAAGATCACTGAATATCTCTGCTCACCGGTTGTTTGGGTGATTGCCGTCATAGTATAAAATTAAGTAATGGTCATTAGCTTTCACATAAAATATATTTTAAAGCTGTTGGTTTTACGCCCATTTTGACCGTGACTCTTTGTAAATTGTAACATCTAAATTGTAAATTGTATAGGGCCCAGATATATCTGCTGTTTATCGGAAATACAAATATGGTTTAAATTAATTTTAGGTGCAAGCTGAGGTGCCCGGGTCTCCTATATTCGTGATGAAGCTCGCGAAGTCTGCGCGGCATTTGGAGGTGCAGCTCTTGGCTGATCAGTATGGTGAGTTTAAACAAAAAAAAAATTGGAATTGTGCCCTGAAGTAAAAGTTTTCCTTCAGCTCATAGAGCTTTAGAACCGTCAAAAAAAATATGATTGACGTGTAAAAGTGTTTGTGCAAGCCATGCTTTCTTGGATTTAATTAATATAATATTTGTATAACGGACGCTTTTAACGTTCTGCATCGTTCTCACATGAATAATTTCAACATGAATGATGTAACCAATATTGTGTAACCATATTTTGATTTAAAAGACTGTCCGTGGAGTTCCTTGCCCTTCATCTCCATAGGTACCTACTACGCTAAGGCAACCAGCTTCATCTTTCTCACTGAACGAACCCTTGACAGATGTGCCCGTAATTGGTTTATTTGTAATAACTGCTTTGAGTTAATATAATAAAAATAATATAATTGACTGACCGGTTGGCGCAGTTGGTAGCGACCCTGCCTTCTGAGCCGCTGGTCCCGGGTTCGAACCCCGGACAAGTCAAACATTTGTGTGCATGAACATGTCTGTTTGACCTGTGTCTGGGTGTGTATATGTATATAAGTATGTATATCAGTCATCAGGCTACCGTAGTACAGGCTCTGCCTAGTTCGGGGCCTGAAGACCTTGTGTGGATGTTGTCTCATATATTTATTATTTCCTTTATTTCATTTACATACATATGAATTACATTTTTAAATATTTTTATAAACAAAAAGATACCAAAAACATTTAAAAATATAAAAAATAGTAGCCCACCGGTATCGGGAACAGGGTCCAAGCTACCGGCGGTCAGGGCTCCAGAGAGAGAAACTTCCTAACAATGCGGGCCGTGTCCAGAAGTACCGCTTTCTGAATCAAGCCCTTGATCCAGCTGCCTAACGAGAGCCTCCTTAGGTGTTGGTCGAGGCTCTTGGGTATTAGCCCATTGGCTGTCACGACTATCGGCACAATGACCGCTGAGTCCACATCCCAAATGTCGACAACCTCGTGAGCCAAGTCAAGATACTGGATTTGTTTATCTTTCTCGGCTTTCACGAGGTTCTCATCATGCGGGATGGTTATGTCAACAATCATTGCGCGTCGCTCCAATCGATCCACCACCACTATATCAGGCTTATTGGCAACAATAGTCCTGTCAGTGATGATGGATCGATCCCAGTACAATGTGATATTACCATTTTCGAGAACTGGGTCGGGCACATACCTGTAGTACGGTACCTCCGATTCCACAAGGTTGTATTTCAGAGCAAGCTGCTGATGGATTATCCTGGCTACAAGGTTGTGTCTATGCAAGTACTCTCCGTTAGCTAGACGAGAACACCCGGGGATGATATGCCTGATTGATTCTCCCGGCCGGTGGCATGCCCGACAGATGTCAACCGTGCCGTCTTTCACAATAAATCTCCGGTAATTGTTCGTCATCATAACTTCGTCCATAATTGCACAGACAAAACCTTCGGTTTCTCCAAAGAGGTCACCGAAACGCAGCCAGGCAACGGACGCTAGTAGATCTACATCCGGTCCATGTAGGGCCCGGAAAAAGCGTCCGTGGAGCTCCTTACTCTGCCATACCTCCATGCGATCATTAGTGTCAAGCACTACAGGTTTGCGCCAGTTCTCTTTAGCCAAGGAGAGCGGGGTGAGGCCCTTGTCCACCGTGACTACATCTCGATGCATACCCACGTCGGTTTCTAGGAAATATTCCCTGAGACTGCATATCTCGCGATTGTGGAGGGTCTTAGCGTTTAAAAAGCCTCGACCTCCACACTTTCGCGGGATATACAGCCTCATTACCGATGATCGTGGGTGATGCATTCGATTTGCAGTCAGCAGCGTACGGACCCTCCTATCCAGGGCGTCGAGTTCGGTCTGAGTCCATTTGAGTATGCCGAAAGAGTACATCAAAACTGGCATGACCCAACCGTTGAAGGCGCGCACCTTGTTTCCGCCTGATAGAAGACTATTAAGTACTTTTTTCAGGCGGCCAAAGAAGCGTTCCCTCAACGACTGCTTCATGTCAGTAACATTGATGCCTAACGTTTCCGACATACCCAAATACTTATAGGTTTCGGATGCGGAGAGGGCTCTAAGATTTGTGGAATCCGAGAGTTGGGTTCCCACGGATTCAACAATCTCCCCTCGCTTTACATGCATGACCGCACATTTGTCCACACCAAATTCCATCCTGATGGCGCTACTGAAAGTTTGAGTTACTTTCAGTAGCTCCATCAGTTGCAAATTGTTGGGGGCAAAGAGTTTTAGGTCATCCATGTAGAGGAGGTGCGATATAACCTGACCACCTCTCCTCAACCGATAGCCTAGACCTGAATCCTCCAGCAATGTGCTTAGAGGATTCAAGGCTAAGCAGAACCAAAGCGGACTTAAACTATCGCCCTGAAATATGCCTCGCTCGATCCTTATCGGTTCGCTATTCCCATGAATATTTCGACATCCTGGATAGTGAAGGACCGTCCGCCATTGCCGCATACATGACATTAGGAAGGTGCGAAGAGTTGTATCTACTTTATACAACTCTAACACCCTCACGAGCCATGTATGCGGCACCGAGTCATAGGCCTTCTTATAAT
Source organism: Brachylomia viminalis (assembly GCA_937001585.2). Lineage (NCBI taxonomy): Eukaryota > Metazoa > Arthropoda > Insecta > Lepidoptera > Noctuidae > Brachylomia > Brachylomia viminalis. The sequence goes on along the minus strand of OW443320.2, from coordinate 10,873,110 downwards.
CTATCCAACATGTCGACAGATCCTTTCGGGAACGACGAACCTGTTGGCTAATGGTCATATCAATGAGGAGTAGCTCCTTAGTACCGCGGGACCTATTCCTACATCCATTTTGAGAGGCAGACATGATGGAGTTGGTGTCTATATGTTTGTTAATTTTAGCTCTCAAAATGGATGTAAGAACTTTATAGACCGTCGGTAAACACGTGATCGGCCTATAGTTCTTGGGTTCCGCGGTGCTACCTGATTTATGGAGCAGGTGGGTAATTCCTGTCGTTAGGAATTGGGGTAGCGAACCAGATTCCAAAGTAGTCTGAAACTGAGATGCCAAGCGAGCGTGCGATCTTGTGAACCATTTAATCCAAAAGTTGTGCAGTCCATCCGGCCCTGGAGACTTCCAGTTGGGTAGTGGACGGACTGCACGAGCTACATCTTGGGGGCAGATGGTAATAGCCCCCATTTCTGGTATCGCTTCGCAGGCTCGCTCGACTTCCCGAGTCCAATCACCTTCGGTGTGACTGACAGGTACCGACCAGATGCTGCGCCAGAAGGAACACATGGCATCATCATCCGGTAGGCACGTCTCAGTCACACCATGGTCCGGTCGCTCCCAACTCCTATAAACCCACCTTTCATCGCTCTGGAAGGTGCGATTCTGAGTGTATCGCTCTACTCGCCGCCTATACCGACGAATACGGTTTGCCCATGCATACACTTTCTGCTTCAGGAAGTCGATGCGCTCTGTGACACAAGACATATAGTCTTGGGGACTGATATCAGTCCCTGAGAATGCCCGTCTCACAAAGCGCATCACTCTAGGGCGAGTATTGCCCTCCTTGAAGCAGATTAGTTTGCCGATGAGCGTCCTGGCCCCACCAATACGGCGTTCAATTCTGCACTGCCAAGCTGGTACGTTTGGTTTCGGTCGTGTAGCTCTAGTGTCATTTGCAAATTTGACGTGAGCTACACGACATGCTGCTACTGCCGCGCAGTACAGAATTGAATGAATATCGGTGAGGTCTTCGCAGGTATCAAAATAGTTTGATAACTGCGAATCCAGGACCGCCACCAGCGCCCTATTTTTGTTATGCATGGGCAAACGAGGTAAGCGTGGCCTAAGTTCGGGCGGCATGAAGCGATATTCCTGAATCGCATCCTCCAAAGCACTCCTCAATTGCTCATTGCACTGGCTACTTACATTTGTAGCCCTATCATTACTCCCTTCGTCAGCATGCGTTGTATTGGGCTGCGGATGTACAACAGTCTGCGACTGGGGTGCGATGATATGGCCACTCTGCATTTCACTTCGCAGGCGATCAAATACAGAGTCATCCAACATAATTATGATTACGCTGGATGACTCGCACCTGATCCGACAGTCGTTGTGCCGAAACGTTGACAGCTGGCTCAAGCACCTGAAAAAGAGAGAGCATCCGAACACGGTACGCGGTCAGATTGTTTCCCCCCTCTGTAGCCCCATAGTATGTTGTCTCATATATTATTATTATTATGATTAAAATAATTAATAATAATAATAATAATAATAATTGGCTTATAATTTGTAAAAATACAGGCTAAAAGATAAACTGATACATTGCCCTTTACTCTCCTCTTTACTTTAACTCCAAAAGAAATGTTACAACTATTTACTTAAACCATACCTTCCCTTGCAGGTAACGCGATCTCCCTGTTCGGTCGTGACTGTTCCATTCAGCGCCGTCATCAGAAGATCATTGAAGAAGCACCCGCGGCCATTTCCAAGCCAGAAGTGTTTATTGAGATGGAAAAGGTATTTATTTATACAGGGTTATTGGTAAAACACCATCAACCTCGTAAGGGGTCATTGTACTCACCATTATGAACAACTTTTACTCTGGGACCAAATATGAAATCGCGCAAAAAATAAAATTGCTGGTCCCTACTTTTTGACGAGTTCTGCGAACATAAATGTAGGGAACAGCAGATTTTTTTTTCCTTTCTTTAACAGTCGATAAGAAATGGGATTGAGTTAAAAACATGCAATTGTTACCATTAAGTGGCTAATGCAATAACTTAAAAGTAATAAAAATGGTAGTTAGTAGGGCCGTCTCATTGAGAAATTTTACGATTATTGTAAAAATAGATGAAAAAAAAAATGATTTTTGCTAAAAAAAAACATGTTTATTTTCAATTGTGGGTAGATTTTTTCCTACAATTTTCATTTTATGAGGACGCCTAATTACTTCCAGCCATAAAATAGTTTGTTTCATCGCGATAAATCATTTAGTTTAAAAGTTACACTGTTTTGTTTACACTGGGGCACAGGAGCGAACAATAGAAAAAAAAAACAGAAAATAGAAAAAAAAAATAGGTTTTTTTAAATATTCATTTCGTCGATAAAATTAAGCATAGATTCCCTCATTTCGATATGTGCACATTATAAAGACTCGCACAGTATAGTACAGGGCTTTGTGTTGTTAATACTCCGCTAAACAGCATTTCTTTGTCCCGGTTCAGAGGTAGTCAGCATGATATTCCAAGATTTTAATTGCATCGATAAAATTCCTGAACAGAAAATTGAACATAGAAAAAACTCACAAAATCTGCCTATAGTCACAGAAAGGCAAGCAGCAAAGATTAGTGTGCTATTTTTGATATCCATAAGCATAATAATCAGCTTATAATGTTCCCACTGCTAGGACATAGGCCCCCTCTCTGTGAGAGGGAGTGGGCCGTGATTCACCACGCGGGCCCAGTGCGGGTTGGGAGATGTCACAGGTCTTCGAATTTTTGGTTCTAGGACATGTCGATTTCCTCACGATGTTTTCCTTCACCGTTTTGAGAGCGGCGGTGATGAAATAAATTACACAAAGCCACGCGCCTGCCTGGGTGGACTCGTAAGTCGGGGCCGTTACCACTGGGCCACCACTGCTCTCCATCATCTTGATATCCATAATAATACATTTTCCACACCACTGAACCTCTGCTACCCTGCTAAATGTTCATATTAATTTTATATTTCAGGCCGCAGTACGTCTGGCAAAAATGGTGGGCTACGTAAGCGCCGGTACAGTAGAGTACCTATACGAGCCGGCGACAGGTGCTTATTACTTCCTGGAGTTGAACCCTCGTCTCCAAGTGGAGCATCCTTGTACTGAGATGGTGGCCGATGTCAATCTACCCGCCGCGCAGCTGCAGGTTTGTAGACCAATAGACTAAGTAGACTGAGTATACCAAGTAGATCAAAATACCGAGTAGACCTAGTAGACAAGTAGATCAATAAGTTGTGTAGACCAAGTTAACTGATTAGACCAAAACACCAAATACTCCACAGTTTGTTATGACAGTATTGCTATCTAAATGGTGGGCCACGTAAAGCCGGTACAGTAGAATACCTTTACGAGCCGACGACAGGCGCTTATTACTGCTTGGAACTGAACCCTCGTCTGTGGAGTGTACTGAAAGGTGGCCGATGTCAATCTACCCGCCGCGCAGCTGCAGGTTTGTTGAACAAAGGACCAAGTACACTAGTAGACCAAAAATACTGAGTAGACCAAAAGACTAAGCAGACCAAAAGACTAACCAGACCAATAGACCAAGTAGACCAAATGGTTATGAAAGTATTGCTAAGTAAATGATGGCCGCTGTCTACCCGCCGCACTGCTGCAGGTTTGTAGTATCAGTACATTACTAATTGTTCTATCATCTTCGTATGGCTTGTTGGGTTTCATATCCTTAGATGAATTAGCTCAAGTGGCGAGAAAATTAATGCAGTCATCATCAAAGGTCGTCACTTCAGAACGGCTCGACCGATTTGGCAGTATTTTTTTGTTGTTTGTAATTCTCAGAAAGATTTTTTTTGAAAATCCCCCTTTAACGTCGAAAACTTCAACCGGGCGACGCTGGGCACGAACAGCTACTTTCTTAGTAAATACATTTTTGCATTAATCGGCTGAAACGTAGCTGCTAGCTTAACTTAATAAACTGCTTAGCTTAACAAAAACTGATTTGACTATTTGTTATGTCTATATTATGATATTGCTAAATGTTTATTAACATATGCATGTCCCCACCACACTCAATCGCAATTAAACTGTCTTGAAGCAAACACGCATTTTAAATAATTCCTGCTTAGTAAACACCAATCTTGACCTCGTCAACACTATTATTTCCTAACTGAAAACGACTTTTATAATCTTATCGTCTAGCGTAGAATTTACGTTTTTCTTCTTTAAAATAACAAAAATTCATAACACGAATCAAATGATTCTCAAAAAAATCGAGATTTGCTGTAAAACTAGTTTTTTGAATTGATAAGAACGAATTGAACCAACCCAAAAAGCCCTAATATAAAAAGAAATACTTTGAATGTTTACAACTTTTAGAAACTTTTTAAATGTCTCGGCTTATTGTCATTATTAATTTTCCTTCCCAGATCGCCATGGGGCTTCCTCTATACCACGTGAAAGACATCCGTTTGCTGTATGGCGAGTCGCCGTGGGGTCTTTCTCAGATAGAGTTCGACGAGCCAAAGCAACGCCCTTCTCCTTGGGGACACGTTATCGCTGCTAGGATCACTTCCGAGAACCCTGACGAAGGTAAGGTCATAGAAAAAGTCCTGGATATAAAAGCATGGCTTTCTTCAGATAGCGGTGCTGTTATGCAACACCGCTAAAATACGGTTATCCATAAATATTGTGTTTTATGCAATGACTAAAGACTAAGAGAGGACATGAACTAAAAGATCTATATAAATTATATATTATGGAAATATCATACGATTCTATACAGAAATAAAAAAATATACATGTTTCTTTCTAACTTATGCAATTCTGCAAGTGTCAAAAAGAGAAAACCGTATTTTGTCAGTTTTCTAAAATTTCAATATTGAAGTATGACGTCACGGACGCCCTGCCCATCGGCCGGTTCGCCATTTTAGTTTCTGGTTTTGAGTACTTCTCAGAGTGTACATGAAGTGTCATTTGGCGTTATCGTGCGACTAAATATTAAGTTTTTTTCCATTTTGAGAACATTTTGAGTGCTGTAAATTTGACTGAGGCTGTCTGTGATAGAGGAAACCATGCCTAAGTGTTGTGTGAGGGGCTGTGGCTCGAATTACAGCGAATTACAGCTTTAATAAAAAAGCGCCTCTGATGTCCCTGCACAAGTAAGTCGAAAGAATTCATAGATTATTAAGTTTCCTATATAAATTTATACCAATTTCTAGTCTCAATTCATGTTTATTACTGTTCGGTCATAGATTATTGCCTATTCATAGTCTTTCGAACGATATATTTCCTTATTTTGGTTTTGTTTACTACGTATTTTTATTGACAAATATAGTGTTGTGATTGTGTAATTTGCACAACGAATCGATTTTGCATCGATAAAAACCAAATTTCGTTTGAATATTTAGCATGAAAGAATATACACATTTATGTTAGTTTGCGTGTTTTGTTTGTGTTTTTAGGTTACCAAAAAATGATAAACTTAAAAGTAAGTGGCTTGAATCATTGGGTCAAGAAAATATCGACTCCAGCCAAGAAAAAGTATTTGTTTGTTCACTACATTTTGAAGAGTCTTGTATTAATAGAAGTCTTGATATAGTGAGACTTCACGACAATGCAATACCGACAAGGCTCCCAAAGGTAAATTATCACATTTTCATTGTAAGCCTACATTTACCCATATATTCGAAAATAATGTTGGAGCTGATGAAGATTGTACAACCTATCTTTGCATTGTATAAATTCAATCTCTTAGTATTGTATAATTGCATAGCACATGTGTGAGCACTATGTACCCACTATAAAGGTTACTGGGTTCGTCTTTCATTGACTTGAATGTGCCCTGGCGGCTGAGAGTATGTCATGCTCACTCAAATGTGTCGCTGGTGGTGGCGTGTGTATTGGATCATTGAGTTCCCTTCAAAATGGTTGAGCTTAATGGTGCTGATCCATACGTCATGTTCGTGAACGGGCGCCGTCAGTAGGCACTGGTCATTTCTTAGCTGCCACGGCTTATTTTAATTCCTGAATTGTTTTTATCTTTTTATTACGGACGCTTTTAACGTGCACGTGTTTCTACATCGTTCTCACATGTATAATTACAACATGAATGATGTAACCACTTTTTTGTAACAATATTTTGATTTAAAAGAGTGTCCATGGAGTTTCTTGCCCGTTCTTCTCCATAGGTACCTACTACGCTTTGGAATGGGCAACTAGCTTCATCTTTCTGACTGACCGACCCCTTGACAATTTAAAAGTGCCTGTAATTGGTTTATTTGAAATAAATGCTTTGAGTTTGAGTCATAATACATTATTATTTCCCTGTACATTTATTGTAGACAGGCAGACTTTATTGTATTTCACATTACTGGTGTACTTAATACTAATTACAAACTGATATTATTGTATCTATTTGAAATAAAACGGTTCTCCCATTAAATGCATAATATCGATTTCTGTTGTTTTATTTTGTTAATAATCGGTGTAGTTTTGAATTCCTTGTTGCAGTTTAATTTACTCTTCTTCTAGCTTGATTATCACGAGCAACTATTAATCATAGAGTAAATAATATCAAATACAATTAATTTTAAATGAACCGCCAAATTGATGATTTTTGCATATTTTCAGTCAGATTACGCAACAACAGGCTTTTTTGTACTTAATCCATAATGCGACGTCCTAGAATGAGAATCGAATAACAACCTACTTACCTACTATCTACTTAAAATCAAAAACCTTATTTTAATGTATGTGATTTCGATTAATCGATTTGTAATCAACACGATGAACAAAATCATTGCAAAGAATAAGCAGAGGACAACACTAGGTAATGGGCGGAGCCTACGCCATTTTACTTTCCACGCGTGCACGCGATACGATCTTTTAGTTCATGTCCTCTCTTATTCTTTAGTCATGCTACGTTATTGGCAAATACCGACAGTCATTTTCATGAAAGCTGTCATTTAGTGGCAGCTTGACAGTCTTTAAGTTTCAGAAAGTAGTTTATGTAGTAGATGATGTTCTAGTTACGATGGTTCTAATTGGTCTTCTGTCATGAAAAGTATTTGCAGTTTTGTAGTGCGGTTAAGTTGAAAATTTTTATATTATATAGAAAACCTTTTGTCGCCATACCTCGTATAAAAACAAAAAATATTTTTTATTTTTATTGACTTGCATGAGTCATGACCTGTGATTTTAAGTATTGTATTTGATAGTTCTATCGAATGAGTAGACTTCAGAAAAAGACCAAGCAACGTAATGTTATCTTGTTTCAGTAAATTACCATAATTTTTTCCTCTCACCAGGTTTCAAGCCATCCTCCGGTACAGTCCAGGAGCTGAACTTCCGCTCTTCAAAGAACGTGTGGGGCTACTTCAGCGTGGCGGCTTCCGGAGGGCTGCACGAGTTCGCGGACTCGCAGTTCGGGCATTGCTTCTCTTGGGGAGAGACCAGGGAGCAGGCTAGAGAGTGAGTTGACAATACAAATGCTTACTTACAAGAACACAAGCCGTAATGAATGAATTTAAGATTTTTATTAAGTAGAAGATACAATGAGGGGCTCGTGGCTAAATAATAGCAGCCACATGAGTCATTCGAAGGTTAGGCTACGCTTGCCGAGGTCGGAGCAACTGCTGGGGTCCTGGGATAATTGACTGAATAAATATATATTTCGTGGATTGATGGCGCCACAGTAGAACGGACAGCGCCATCTAACTATTTGATTTGAACGAATAATCATGTGATCGGTAACGCAAGCGAGCCCTACCACTTGGACACGATCGTCGGTGGACGGGATGCAGCGAGGACTGGCGGAGAGACCGAGTGTTGCGACAGTTGAGCTCGGACAGTCTTGGCAAACGCTCAGTACCAATGCACGTGTTTGTTTTCGACGCACGTGTTTGTTTCGTTCGCTAGTTTATTATTATTTTTTTTAATTTCGCATTATCTTTTCGTTCGAGTACCCACTACAGTGCCCACACCTACCTAAACTATGTCGGATCGTGAAGAAGATCCGATGTTTCGTGTCTCGGCCACCCATGATGCAATCTATAATTTTATTCCCAAGTCGGGCAAAGTATTATTGAATTTTTCTATCAGGAATTACCTGTAGCAGACCAGTGTCTAAGCTGTGCCCGTTTTATGGCTAAAGGCTCGCCCCTGTAACATGGGTCTGTGGTGGCATCTACATCGCCACATGCGAACTACGCATCACACTGACGTCACGCAAAATCCTGCATCGCGCAAGCAGAGTTTACCGCGCGACTAGCATATATACAACGTCCCGACATCAATCGTCGGGCAGTTGTCCACCAGACACGACACCCGTCTGGTCGGAGGATCCTCCCTTTTCTATGGAAGATGAGTGAACTTTAAAAGTTCCTCATGCCTCTATAGGACTACGAACACCGGCGAAATGTAGGTCTAGATTATTATAGGCGTGATGTTATGTTTGAAATATTTCTATCTCTTCCACAGAAACTTGGTTATAGCTCTGAAAGAGCTGAGCATCCGTGGTGACTTCCGCACAACAGTAGAATACCTGATCACTTTGTTAGAAACAGACGCCTTCCAGAACAATGACATTGACACCGCCTGGCTGGATGCGCTTATTGCTGAGAGGGTGAGTAGATCGAGAAGACCAATTAGACTTAAAGACTGAATAGGTCGAGTAGCCCAATAGACTGAGTAGATATCCAAGTAGACCGATAGAGCAAAAAGACCGGTAGACCGAATAGACTAATAGTTCAATAAGACTAGTAGACCAAGTAGACAGAGATTCCTAAGACACTTTGGAGTAGTCTAAAGGCTAAGCATATGTGGTGACTTCCAAACCACAGTAGAATACCTGATCACGTCAGAAACAGACGCCTTCCAGAACAACGATATCGTTATCGTTTAACTGGGCGCGCTTATTGTTTAGAGGTTGAGTAGACCGAGTGAGCTGTCGTTCCACCTGATGCTAGGGACTTGCACTATTACCAGCTCACTTCAACCTCATTTCACCTAAGTTTTCACTGTGAGATTCTTACAGAATAGATACAGCAGTGGTTACGTTAGTCCAAGAAGGCAAGTTGATCGCGTCTCGTGAGACTGCGGGGCTAGCACGGCCTCTGTGATAGGCTTGAGTCACGCATTTTATCACGGTTTTTGCTCCTAAACTGTGATAAAAATGTGAGACTCAAGCCTATCACAGTAGGCCGTGCTCGCCCCGCTGGTGATAGTTAAAGAACTAACCACCGTGGTAACTTCCGACCCTCAGTGGAGTACAATTAGCCTCAAAAAGTTGTATACATCAACAAGAATTCAATTAATTGTCTACAATATTTTGTTCTATAATTTTGTATTAATGTGTAACCACAAAACTCTTTTACGCTTACACACGCTGTCTACATCTCTATCTACTATCGCAGGTATGCTGGAAGAGATTTGTTTAGAAATAAGCATCACCTTTGTACCCATTTTTCTGTTCTTTTCTTCTTGTCTATTTATACAGGGTTATTGATAAAACACCATCAACCTCTTAAGGGGTCATTGTACTCATCATTATGAACAACTTTTACTATGGGACCAAATATGAAAGCGCGAAAAAAAATCTTATGTTCCTACATTTATGTTCGCAGTACTCGTCAAAATGTAGGGACCAGCTGATATTTTTTTCGCGATTTATATTTGGTCCCATAGTAAAAGTTGTTCATAATGATGATTACAATGACCCCTTAACAGGTTGATGGTGTTTTACCAATAACCCTGTATATAGGACGTATTCTAGTATATAATTCTATATACATTTTTTTAGGCTGAATGTAGCTGATTACTTTATTAATATTTTGCTCATTTTTTTTTTACCTACAGATGCAATCAGAGAAACCGGACATAATGCTGGGTGTGATCTGCGGGTCCATCCTCATAGCCGACGCGCACATCACTGCCAACTTCCAGGAGTTCAAGAGTGCGCTTGAGAAGTAAGTCACTGTTTGTATTGCCTGTGCATGTAGCAAAAAAAAAATATCTTTTCTTTTCTTTCTTTCTGTCATAGATTGACAGAATACTCTTTATTGCATACGTACTAGTTGAGGTGCTTTACCAATAAATAAATAAATACTTACATAAACTCACGCCGTTATCCCATGGGGGCAGGCAGACACCACAGAACGCCTCCTGCTATTTACATACTCCTTTTACGTCGTTTACGTTCGTACTTTGGTCATACTTCTCGTACTCTTACTGTCTGGTCTTCTGGTTGTCTGTAAAAAAAAATCAAATCAAATCATTTATTTCTTTGCAAACATGGGTAAATAATTGGTACAGTAGTACCCAACTGATATGGCGCGTCGTGAATCTTCGTTCGCGCAGAAAAGAAAGTATGGCTCCGAAGATTAACGAAAGAATGCTCAAAACTTACAATCAACCTTAGGTCACTATTATAAGGTACATAATACACTGCAGCTGGTAGTTCGGTCTCACTCGCAAGTCGCGCCGCTCCGCACAATTACACTTCGTGCCAATTTTATCGGGCCACCAGTTTTTATCAAATATAAATATTTAATTAAAAATACAGGTTATTTAAAATGTGCGATTTATTTAATAAACAATTTAGTAAACAATAGAAAAAACTTAATCTAAAGGCCGCACTCCTGCTATCCCAGTATCCCAGTAAAAAGGGGGCACCCTTTTTAAGGAACTCATTTTAAATCATAAAAAGGAACAATTTTTTTGCCACTACGTGTACTTTTACATGCCACGCGGCGCGCGCTAACATGGCGGCAGCTGCCGACCAATAGCGGTACAGGAAAAAGAAGCGCGGTACGTGGAGCGTGCTGATTGGTCAATAGCATTTCCCGCGCTTTAAAAATTCATCTTCTGCGCAGGTACATCGGTAAGCCATATCAGTTGGGTACTACTGTACATAGATGTTGTAATTTTTTTTTTTTATTTAAAGGGCTTTGTCGCTTAACGACCACATCGCCCAGTGCAAAAAACACAAAATTGTTGCACAAAACCTACCTTATAACTTACTTGTACAACTGTTTTGCCTTATCGATGTTGTCATAGGAGTTAGTTCTCCATGTTCTACCGACACACGGGCATGCAAATTATAATCAAGTAATATATCATTTTAAATAATAATTAGAATATTATTTTAGTTCCATTTTACAAATTAATGTCCAATCATTTGAATCACAATAAATAGAAAAATGTCATAATATTACATCAAATGTCACTGGCTACAATATTAGGTACATATGTCAATGGATACAATACCAACATGTTTTCAATGAGTAAAAATAAGAAAATAAATAATTAATTTTATCAAAATGTCCTATAAAAAAGAAGATAATAAAAAAAAGGAAAAAACGAAGAAAGTAAAAATATCGCTTTTAGCGATAAGACTGCTCATTGTGTCACCCTATATAAAATTTCTACATTTGTGTCGGTAATTCTTATGGTGTACCGTAAAACGGGATGAATAGAGATGCAGGGGTGAATCGGGACCACATCGGCGTCGAGTCGACGATGAAGTACCTGGGACTCGTCCTCGACAGCCGGTGGAACTTCGTGGAGCATTTCCGACGTTTGGCTCCCAGACTGGAAAGGGCCGGGGCTGCCTTAAAGCGGCTCCTGTCCAATCTAGGGGGGCCAAACGCCTCCTGCCGGAGGCTCTACGCGGGGGTCGTGCGGTCCATGGCCCTTTACGGGGCACCGGTGTGGGCGCGTTCCTTGAGGCGGCGGCCAGCCCGCTGGTTGAACGCGCCCCAAAGGGTCATGGCCATCCGGCTGGTCCGGGGATACCGTACGGTCTCCGGTGAGGCGGCGAGCCTCCTTGCCGGATTACCGCCATGGGATCTGGAGGCAAAAGTCCTCGAGCACGTTTGGGAGTGGCGCGAGGAGGCGAAACGCCGGGGCGTAGCTCCGCTGCCGCGAGAAATCACGGTACAGCGGACAGAGCTCCGGCGGGATCTCAGGGCGGCATGGAGAGTGCGATTGTCGCAACCCAGCGCTGGGCACGCCACAATTGCGGCGATAAGTCCCCTCTTTGAGGAGTGGCTAGAGAGGCGCCACGGCGTCCTCACCTTCCGCCTGACGCAGGTCCTCACCGGACATGGTTGTTTTGGGAGGTTCCTGTTCCGGATAAGGCGGGAGGAAACGCCCGGGTGTCACCATGGTGTGGATCGCCCGGAGGACACGGTGGAGCATACGGTGGAGGTCTGCCCGGCTTGGGCGGAGCACCGCCGTGTCCTCGTGGAGGCGATTGGCGGTGGCGATCTCTCGCGTCCGGCCTTGGTCCAGGCCATGGTACGGAGCGAGAGGGCTTGGGAAGCCGTCACCTCCTTCTGCGAAGCAGTAATGTTCGCGAAGGAGGAGGCGGAACGCGTGAGGGAGAGGCAAAGTTTGCGCCCTCACGCCCCTAGCCGCCGCAGGAGACGCCCTGGGCGTCGGGAATCGCAGGCCGATTCCCGGCCACCGTAGGCGCGGGCTTGCGAACGGCGAGCAATGGGCAGCTCGCCGTTCGATAAGGACCAGGCCCGGGTCGACGGCGCGTTGTGTTCCACGCGCGCCTCAAAGAGATGTCAGCACCAATGACGGGGTTTGCTAGGACCGATGCCTGCTAGGGTTGCGGAAAAGTCCAAGAGGTTTACCGTGGCCCCTGGCACAGGCAACTGAAGGAACACGGGTGGGTTTTAGTCAGTAAGAGTCTGACACGCCCTCCTGCTCTGCCCAGAGCGGGAGAAGTTATTTGATGATTTCCCACCCACAAAAAAAAAAAAAAAAAAAAGGGGTGAATCGGGACGAACCTTTAAAATGGATTTGAACATTGAAATAATATAGTATGTTGCCAAAAAGGACTCTAATGTGTTTACTGTGTTATAATTAACGATTAAACGCCCTTGTTGGCAACAAACTATATTATTTCAACGTTAAAATCCATTTTAAAGTTTCATTCCCATTTACCCTGCATCCCTATTCACACCGTTTTACCGGTACTGTATATTAAAGAGTATTCAATTCTATACACCTATTCCACCAATTACAGGAAAACCGGTCGCACCGGTTGGTGCAGTTGGTAGCGACCTTGCCTTCCGAGCCGCTGGTCCCGGGTTCGATCCCCGGACAAGTCAAACATTTGTGTGCATGAACATGTCTGTTTGACCTGTGTCTGGGTGTGTATATGTATATAAGTATGTATGTCAGTCGTCAGGTTACCGCAGTACAGGCTCTACCTAGTTCGGGACCTGAAGACCTTGTGTGGATGTTGTCTCATATTATTATTATTATCATTCTCCTCCCTTCTCCCAATCTATTAGTTCACACCATTATTAATCCAAACTTCTCTATTTCTCTATCAGTTGTCATTATTTTCTTCAAAGTAGGTAATTGAATTGGTCATGGTATCATTTAATTGATTTTTTAATGGTAGGTACTATTTATTTTTATTGTGACGTATGTACAAATTTATTTCTATTTACTTAATGATTTTAAAGCTTGCTACTTTTCATATTGTGTAAAATTGTTGTGCCCGACAGGGTCCATGTGGACTTCATAAGTATTTATAAGATCTTGTACACACATGAGATATGCAATAAAGATTTGAATTAAATTGAATCTCGGTAGTCACCCCCCTTTCTAGCCATATCATCTTTCACAAAGTCCTACCATTGTTTCTTTGGTCTTCCCCTACTCTTATAAACATTATCATCATTGTCATATTTCAGCAGGAAGACTGCTGGATTATCCTTTTTAAAGCTCTTTTTTGGCAAGCAGCCACTGATTATTAAAACTATTATTTTATTAACTATTCTAAACGAGGGGAAGACTGAAGGTTAAAAAAAAAATATATATATATAGGTAATTAGTCAATATTTATGTCGATGAGGGTATTCTCTCTACTACCGAGATTTTAGCTAGAGCTTTTGTTCTTATTTTGTTTTTTTTTTTTGTAACGTGAGTACTGTGTTTTTCTTCTATTTGTGCTCGTCTGTAATTGACGTAAACACTAGTCCATGTCTCTGTTATTTGTAAATGTTTGTGTTTGTGTTGTTGATGTGCCTTAATAATTAATGAAACTGATTTGTGTACCTACATTCATTGCAAAGATATATGTGTATTCTATTCTGACAACTTTTTTCTGTCTTTCCTCTTGTAACTGTCAACAATTTATCCCCAGGGGTCAAATCCAGGGATCCAGCGCCCTCTCAAACTGGGTAGAAGTGGAACTAATCCACACCGGGTCCAAATATAAGGTTTCGGCCACCAAATCCGGCCCTACCTCCTACTTCCTCGCGATGAACGGCAGCTTCAAGGAGATGGAGGTGCACAAGCTAACAGACAGTGGTAAGGAACCACAGTGAAAAAAAAAACCTTAAAAAGAAATTGGGACTTTATGGCCCATCATGGACAACCATGGTCCATCAAAAACCACCATGGATCACCATGATGACCCATTATGTGAAATAATAGTGGGCTAAAATGGACCAGTAGCCACCACTTTTTTAACTTTAGCTGTGAAATTTACTTTACAAAACTCAATTTAAAACTGAACTAGTGTGAAATTATTCACTTGAACTAAAGAAGCTACTTGGCATCTATTTTCAAAGTCAAAGCATTTATATCAAATAGGCACATAAAAGGCACTTTTGAACGTCAACATTTACAATAGAATTGATTCTAGTCGCCCCTTCCAAATTATAGTTTCGTATGGAGAAGAATGGACAAGAAACTCCACCGTTACTCTTTTAAATGTGTTACAATGTTTTGTATACATTAATTATATGTGAAGATGCACCTATAATAAAATTACTATACCACAATAGGTAACAATAATTAAAAATGTTGTAATGACAAATATTTTAATTATGTGATAGATACTCTCAACAAAAACCCATAAAAAGGTTTATAATTTTTTATTTAATCTAGAAAGAAAGAAAGAAATGCGTTTATGCGAAAATACGTTTATTTGAATTTTTTTAAATCTGGGTCTGCTCTTGACTCTAGTCTAGGTCAGTGGTGACAGAGACAGAGTCGACGATGGATTGAGCTTACCCAGAAGAAGCCTGTTCACTCTCTCTTTGTTTAGTTCGCTCACAAATTCGCGTGTAGGGCTTGTACCACATTTACTGTCGCTGTCTATATTAAACAATCATTGAAAATCTTACTCTTTGCATCCCCCAGGCATGCTGCTATCCATCGATGGTGCTTCCTTCACTACCTACCTCCGAGACGAAGTGGACAAATACAGGATAGTGATAGGCAATCAGACAGTAGTGTTCGAGAAGGAGAAGGACCCGTCGAAGTTGCGCGCGCCCTCTGCCGGCAAACTGATCAACACTCTCGTGGAAGATGGCGGCCATGTGGACAAGGGGCAACCGTATGCTGAGATTGAGGTTTGTAAATTTTAAAGTGTATTTCAGTCATCTACCAACTCAGCCCTTAACAGTCCACCGCTGTCTCCTTTCGGTAACCCCTTCCCCCCATGTCGGTAGGCAGAACCTACAGTACGCGTCGAGATCCTGACATACGCCTTCGTCACGTTCATACACCAGCCAATCTATTCTGTAAAAAACCTCTCCGTGAAAACTTTGAAAAGGTGAAGTGAGCTTTAAATAAGCTGTCGTTACTGTCAATCCCTATAGGCCAACCGCTTAACTGAGACGGTGCCTGAGGTAGCTACGCGATGCAGGAGCGGTGACATTGTCACAAGTTGACGAATCACTGAGCTCTCCCATCACGTCACCACACCTCTCCCGCACCGCGCAGCTAAGTCAGCCACCGTCTCAGTTAAAGTGGATCCTCAGTTGTGGCCCGCCAAATTCAAATTTTCTTTGGTTTTTTGCAAATTGCAGTGCTGTTTTATGTCGTATGTTAATCAAAATGTGATTCGCGACTGTAGGAATGATTGTCTAGAATCAATTCTTCTAACTCATAGGTTCTCCACCTTTTGCCCACCACATAGAGTATTTTTTACTTTTTACTTACCTTTTTTCGTGAATCTGAAACAGCTATTGCCACGATTATATTTAAACGTGTAATATAATATAGTCGTAAGGTTCTATTCTCGCCTCCTAATATTCTCTGGGTCTTCTACTGCCCCCCTGAAAGTCTCAAACGCCCACGTGGGGCGTTATCGTCCACGTTGAGACTAACTGAACAGACAGCTGGGCTGCTGGACAGTTTGTTGCGCCACTACTTCTTACTAGCTAAAGCACTAGGAAGTGGTGAAGGGCGGGCGTGTCGCGGGACCGTCTTATGTAATTTTGACGTTCAAAAAGTGATGATTTTCAGCCTAGTTGCAAATGACTGCTGACTGTTCATTTCACCAATAAGTTTGCGTTATTATAAAATTCTTACGCTAAAATTCAAAGTCAATACAAAACTTGGTTGGTTATGAAGAATCTCTCGGGTCACTGATGTAAACAGCTCCTACGGCACTATTATTACCTGTTACTCATTCCAGTAATAACAGCTGCACAGGCCGATCGATCAGGTTAAGCTATGCTTGCTGCGGTTAGTCCGTGGATGGATGACCAACTTTACATCAACACTCAACAACATCCAAAAGTCCTCCGTGGCTCGGAAAGCACGTTATGCCGTTGGTCCCGGTAGTCATTCGTGGATCTTTGACAGTCGTTACGGGTAGCTAGAAGCCCGAAAGTCTGACAACTAGTCTTACCAAGGGGTATCGTATTACCCAGTAATTGTGCATTCAGCTGAATCCGGTTAGCAGATGATGACTCATTCCAATATGACCACCTTCTCAATCACATATTTTTGCTTAAACACCAGGTAATGAAGATGGTGATGACACTGGCGGCTCCCGAGTCGGGCAAGGTGACCTGGATCTTGCGATCTGGTGCCGTGCTAGACTCCGGCGCTATGATTGGCACGCTGGGTAAGTAATACACTAGTTAATCCCACCCCTTATTAATAAATGCGGATTAAATTTACAACTTGCCGTCTCTGTAAGAAAATAGGCCATTGCCATGCAGTGGGACAATATTATCCTTGTATTCATCATCGTCATCAGCCTACATCAGTCCACTGATGGACATAGGCCTCTCCAATTGTACGCCATTTAGCTCGATCCTCGGCAACTCTTATCCAGCTGCTACCAGCCACCCTGCGAAGATCGTCGCTCTACCTATCATGAGGGCGTCCTACCTTACGTTTGCCGATTCGCGGTCTCCACTCAAGAACGTCTACCCTGACGGTCATCGGTTCTACGGCAATATGACCGGCTCATTGCCACTTCAGCTTGCTTATTCTGTGAGCTATGTCGACAACTTTGGTCCTCTGCCGGATCACCTCATTCCGGATTCTTTCCCTCAGAGAGACTCCAAACATATGTATTGTATACATACTTATTATTTGCACCAACAACAGCCCCATTTTATGTCCAGGAAAATCTCTGTCCATTCCATGGTTGCCTGGAAGAGATCGCAGAAAGCGATAAGGCCGCCCATTGTATATTAAGTAGTGTTCAGTTTAATTTTTGTTGTTATGTTTTTTGTGGTGTACAATAAAGAATATATAAATAAATAAATATAAATAAACATAGCTCGTTCCATAGCCCGCTGAGCGACCTTGAATTTATGGACCTGGTATTATAAAGTTCCAACCAGTATTTTAACCTTCTGATTAACCATACGTTTTTCGAAGATTAAGTTTAGCATAATGTTACCGCGAGACACAATGGTTTTTTAGTTGTGTCTGTAATTACGGCATTCAAAAGGCTACATTTAGATGTTGGTTCTCAACAGTTGAATAATACTATTTCTTTGACTCACCGCTTAAGTGGTAGGTTTTGGTTTACTACTTAAATAAATATATAGTAAATACATCGAGCCACTTCCTTTTTTCACGTATTATGGTTCTTATTTCTGGTAGTATGGAACATATCAATTCAAAACATATATTGAGGTTATTTAATAACCTTTACAATGAGCGTAAATTATTAAATGATAACCTGATTTAATGATAAATTATTGGCTCTGAAAGAAAAACGGTAATTTTGATAGAAAATTGTAGTGTTAAAAAAGTCCAGAAAAAAACAACTAAAAACAAAATTAAATAAACAAACAATAATAAAACAAAAACAAAACCCCTAATTATCCTTTTCGTAATGGAGTACAATCAAAATGTTATAAGCAAATTTAAAGCGATAATTTTAGTCTAGGGTAGACTAAAATTAACGCTTTAAATTTGCTTTAAACTTTAATTTAAAATGAAAAGTTGACAACAAACTACCCTTATTATAAAGGTTAATAAATAAACTTGTAGGCGGTATATATTTCGAATTGATACGTTCCATAATACCAAAAATAATAACCATTAGAAGTGAAAAAAGGAAGTGGCTCGATTTACTTGCTCCCAAGTGTAGACAGTAAAAATAAAAAAATTGTTTCTAAAAATTAGAGGCGCAAAACATGTTCCAATTTTGAATAAAAACCCGAGTGGAAGGCACTGCTTGTACAATAGAACATGTTATAACACGATATTCTTGTCCTCTTCTAGAACTCGACGACCCGTCTTTGGTAACAACGGCAATACCGTACAAGGGACAATTCCCCATAGAAGATAACCCTAACCTCTCGGAGAAACTGAACCATTCACATCTGAAGCTGAGAGACGTGCTCGAGAATACGTTGCAAGGTAAGACCCCCGTTGTATGAGGAGATAATCGGCCATCATGGTCCATTGTGTGAAGGGAAAATGGGCCATCATGATCCATTGTGTGAAGGGAAAATGGGCCATCATGGCTCATTCTGTGAAGGGAAAATGGGCCATCGTGTCCCATTGTGTGAAGGGACAATGAGCCATCACGGTCCAACATGGGCCAAATTGGTCCGTTGCATGAAGAGACTGGGCCATCGTCTACTACTATGGTCAAAATCTTAAGGAACAATGGGCCATCATTGACCATCATGGCCCATAGTATGAAGACAAAATGGGCCAGAAGCCTTAAAGTCTGACAACCAGTCTTACCAAGGGGTATCTTATTACCCAGTCACTGGTCTGTGGAGGTCAGATAGGCAGCCACTCCATGTAAAATACTGGTATTCAGCTGCATCCTGTTAGACTGGAAGCTGACCCCAATATAAGTGGGAAAACGTTCGACAGATGATGACGCAACTACCCATCTGATCATCTTTCAGGCCCTCTTTACCAAAATCTCAGTACATACAAAAACACGACCTCTTTTCACCAGGCTACTGCCTCCCGGAGCCGTACAACACCCCTCGCCTCCGCGAGGTGGTTGAGAAGTTCATGCAGAGTCTCCGAGACCCTTCGTTGCCACTGTTGGAGTTGCAAGAGGTAAGGAATTAATATAGGTAATGGTTCTGACTGTCTGAGTTAACTTGATACCATGTGCTTTTTGAGAAAACATTTTTTTATACTATTATTATTAACTGAGTACCTGCAGTATTGTCTCTCCTTCTCTCTTTAATCCATCCAAAGGTCGTCTGTAAAAGATCACTTTTAGCGATAAGACCACCCATTGTGTCACCCTATGTAAAACTTCTACATTTATATCTGTAATTTTTTGGTGTTCATATTAAAGAGAGATTCTATTCTATTATATTGTGTAGATTTTTATCATTTTCGCCGATATATGGCCAGAGTTTAAAAACATTGCTTGATTGAAGGCATAATGAAATGAAATGTTGATTTCTGTAAGTAGATCTTTTAAGACACTTTTACACGTCAATATTTTAAAACTAAATGGCGCCGGCATTTCCTAACTGAATTACAGGACGGAATGGCAAAATGCAAAAATATGTTCAAACTTTCCGACTTTACCTTTAGAAATATTTGCGTATTTTGAAACTTTGTGTTAACACTTTGGGGTAGCATTACATCTCGTCAAATATTTTTAATAAAAAAATTTTTTTTTTAAACTGCCGAACTGAGAACGTTCTACTTACTTAAAAAAAAATACTACTGAATTGAGAAGCAACTCTTTTAAAAACAAAAACAACGCTGAATAGAGAACGCACTCCTTTAAAAAAAAACTGTCTAATTGAAAAACTCCTTCTTTAAAAAAATATACAGCTGAATTGAGAAACTCTTCTTAAAAATTTATTGCTGTATTGAGAACCTCCTCCTTTAAAAAAAACTGCTGAAAAGAGAACATACTTCTTTAAAAAAAAAAACTGCATGATTGAAAAATTCCTTTAAAAAAATAATACATCTGAATTGAGAACCTCCTCCTTTTATTGTAGTCAGTTAAAAATACTTCTCATCACCAGGTCCTATCATCAACTTCAGGCCGCATACCCATCGCAGTAGAGAAGAAGGTGCGCAAACTGATGGCGTTGTATGAAAGAAACATCACCAGTGTGTTGGCACAGTTCCCTAGTCAACAGATCGCCAGCGTTATTGATCAGTAAGTAAATTAAAATGCTACACTCTTTTCACAGGTGTTTTAGCTCTGATTTTGCAACACTGTCAAAATCACAGTGGTCTTTATTCTCGCTGTAATAAGGTAGCTGTTGGGTTGCTCCCACTGACAAACCTGTCAAAATCACAGTGGTCTTTATTCTCGCTGTAATAAGGTTGCTGTTGGGTTGCTCCCACTGACAAACCTGTCAAAATCACAGTGGTCTTTATTCTCGCTGTAATAAGGTTGCTGTTGGGTTGCTCCCACTGACAAACCTGTCAAAATCACAGTGGTCTTTATTCTCGCTGTAATAAGGTTGCTGTTGGGTTGCTCCCACTGACAAACCTGTCAAAATCACAGTGGTCTTTATTCTCGCTGTAATAAGGTTGCTGTTGGGTTGCTCCCACTGACAAACCTGTCAAAATCACAGTGGTTTTTATTCTCGCTGTAATAAGGTTGCTGTTGGGTTGCTCCCACTGACAAACCTGTCAAAATCACAGTGGTCTTTATTCTCGCTGTAATAAGGTTGCTGTTGGGTTGCTCCCACTGACAAACCTGTCAAAAACACAGTGGTCTTTATTCTCGCTGTAATTAGGTTGCTGCTGTCAGAGGTTAACTATTAAACTAACTGTAAAAGGCTTTTACCCGAGGCTCTGCTCCCGCGGTGAAACCCACAGGAACCGTGCATTTTTTCAAAATAATTAATCAGTTCAGAATAGACTATTTGAACGTATTTTTTCTATTAGGTTTTTCAAAACCTTGTAAAAATTCAAGCCAGATTATATATATTTTTTAAATATGTATTCATTTATATATAATTTTGATAGTAGTCAAATACTCTATTGGTCGTCGCTTGGCTCTTTGTTCAATATTGACATACTTTTCTCAAAATTTTAGTACATAGGTTTTTTTGACACAGACACCGATTAATTAGAACCGTCTTAAAAATAAAATCTAACGAGTCCGCTACAACTTATCTTTAATTCAAGCATTCTTTGTCATTCCTTTACTTCTGTCATTCATTATAATAATTAACTTGTCTTTCATTCAAGCATTCTTTGTCATTCCTTTACTTCTCTCATTCATTATAATAATTAACTTATCTTTCATTCAAGCATTCTTTGTCATTCCTTTACTTCTGTCATTCATTATAATAATTAACATATCTTTTATTCAAGCATTCTTTGTCATTACTTTACTCCTGTCATTCATTATAATAATTAACTTGTCTTTCATTCAAGCATTCTTAGTCAGTCCTTTACTTCCGTCATTCATTTAGCCTGATACAATGTGACTTATGTAATATTTTTGTTACAGCCATGCAGCTTCCCTAGCAAAGAGGGCCGACAGAGATGTATTCTTCATGAGCACGCAAGCTCTCGTCGTTTTAGTGCAAAGATATAGGTAAGTTACCGTTTCTTTCGTATCAGTATGAACTATAAAGATTAAGCTCATGCAGAGGTACAAAATACAATCCCGGACTCTTGGAATCTCATTATTAGTGATCGGAGTAGGTAGATTGAAATGGGGTCATTGATCCGAAACGTATATATTAATATGGACATTCCTCCGGAATTGGTGGATTATTAAAAAAAAACCGGAACTTATGTAGGAATTTTATTCTGCCAGAGTGGAAGGAGTCATTTGATGATTTGCCATCCTCAAAAAAAAGGTAGGAATTGTAATAAAATGAGCAATATTATTCTTTATTATTCTTCATATTTTTTTTAACGGCACACAGTCACGATTTGACAAAACCCAACGACCAATCAGAACAAAGGATCATGGGTGGTACAATAACCGGTTATCAGAACAATGCGTACGCCCGCCGACGACATGCCAGGTAGCTCACTCGTTTACTTCGGTTCGTAGAGTGCGCATCTTTGTTTGTTACTGTAGTAGTTAGTGTTACTGTGTTACTGTTAGTGTAGTAGTAGTACTTACTGATTAAAAATGTGAATAAATGTAAAATGTATATATTTAACAATAAACAATGTTGATTTTTATCTTTATTCAACCCCTTTTTTTTGGTCCTAAAATCTGACTAAAATCAACCTGTTCCTTCGTATACCCTTTACGTTTCAGAGTCGTGGTGCATCCTTAGAACAGTCTCACGACCCCAGCAGGCATTGGCCCTCTATGGGGCCCCGTCATTTATTCTACCCTTAATGCAAATTACCATGACCACTATGAAAATATTTAAATTTAAGTGCAACAATTTATGTCTATCTATAAAAGTTCTAGCCATAAAAGGCTAAAAATAAAAAAATCAAAATTAAAGCTTCGATCGGAATTCGATTGTTTTTATTATTCAACAGATAAATAATGCATTAATTTAGTTTTGATACCTTCCTTTAAATTTTGAATTGAGTAGGAATAATATCACTACCAACATTAACAATATTTAATTGAATCCGGAAATACCGGAATTACTTTCCGGGAAAATGGCTTATCCATGTTATTCTTTCTGTGTGCATTTATGATACAAGTACCAAAAATCAATCTTCCTACTCCGATCACTGCTCATTATTCATTTTCATGTAAGGCATAAAGCCCTAAATCATTAAAATAATGATGAGTCAAAGAATAAGTTTCTATTCAGTTTTGTAGCCGACATACTGGCCATGATTTTGGTGTCATCAAGGTTCCGAATTTGAATTCACGACCATTTACTAGTTATTTAAGCAACTGTTGTATAATAAGGGGTATTCAAACTCGAATGTGGGTTTATCACTCGAGGCGTAGTGTGAAAATAATATCACATGAGTGTTTTAATACCTAATTATGTACAGTTGCATACACGACTTTATCTACAACCATGATATGAATCCTCTATAAAAGATTCTGAAAACATAAGGTGTTGTACACTGTTGTAAGAACTCTATGTAATTTATAAGTTTTTTTTTTAAATTAGTAGCTGTAGTAGTGAACCGCGCGTGCATGGCAATGTTCTTTTTTTGAATTTCATAAAGATACCACGAATTGTGTAGTGAGAAGGTGGCTGTTTGATGAGTAAGGAAGGGATCGAGTTCGAGTTGCATAATGAGATTGAGTACAACATTATATCATTCGTTTGGATGATATTATGGTTACTATGAGACTGGTTGTTTTAATGTTGGCAATAAGCTAACTGTTTCAGAAACTTTTATAGAGCATTTATAGCATGGGTGTAGATATTTTTTTTAATACTTCTATACAAAAAAGTCTGGCTCGATTTAGGAGTCCAGAAGTGTATTAGCCAGTCAAGAAACGTTGCGCAAAGTTGTTGCAACATCATCTGTTTGCGTTACTCGCAACATGGCCGACACAAAAACATGACTAAAACAATGTTCTGCAACTTTTCATTGCCATGAATTCGAGGCAATGTTATTGTAACTGTATTTGGTCTTCAGGAACGGAATTCGAGGCAGAATGAAGGCAGCTGTTCATGATCTACTAAAGCTGTACTATCAAGTGGAAAGTCATTTCCAATTAGGTAAGTTAGCTATTATTTTACAATTTAAATAAAAGTCTGAAATATAATAAAAACCCACCTAGACAGTGTCCAATTATTGACATGCAAACCTAATTGTTTTAAGTCACTATAGATAGATCTGTTGTCTTGCTGGGCAATAATATTGTACTGAATTTCATTGATAATCACAGAATATTAATATTTAAATATAATTGACAAGTATTAACACAGATATGGCACAAAAATATGTCAATTCACAATAAAAATCATAATTCAAATCTTCTTGTTTAGTTTTAGATTTTACTTGTATTTTTTTGTTTAATTTCTATTTTATTTTGTACACCAATTTTACCATTTCATAATTTGTCATTGAAGAGCGGGATCTCCTAGCACAGGTATATCTTTTACTTAAAAGGAGGTCGCTATGTAAGGTTTACTGTAAAAGTTGTACAAGTTTCTACCTTTTATTATTTAAAATAAAAATAAGGTAAAAGCACAGTATAAATAAAAAGATACAGTAGGACGACGCCTTTGATCTCGTGGTAAATGCCGACAACGTCTAGGCATTGTCGCGACAGCTAGGGTTGTCGCAAGTAAACAATATTAATTTATTTATTTAAGATCAACATCGTCATCAACATTATGATTATTATTATAAACAATAATTAACAATTATCAAAATATCGTATTTTTGTGTATCAGCCGCTCATCTATGGAACTGTAACTGTACATCTATATAAATGAGATTTACTGGATTTGTAATTTCTGTTCTTGAACTTAATTATATAAAAAATCCTCATCCTAATAAATAATTTTATCAAAAGTCGAAATCGTCAACCCTGAAAGTCGTGTCCCGAACTACTAACACGGTGGCAGTATGCAGTTCGGGCTCGCGCCTCCCGCGTCTCGCCCCTCACACTCCGCACGATTGCTCTGTCCAGACGTCTTCGTCGGACGACTGTATGATGTATAGTCTTTGTAAGAGCTTATTATTAATTCTATTGTTACACAGGTTCTTACGACAAATGCGTGGTGGCTCTACGCGATCGCTACAAGGACGACATGCAGCAAGTGTCCAACATTATTTTCTCACATAACCAAGTGGCTAAGAAGAATTTGTTGGTGAGTATTAAGTTAAAGTTTTTTCGCATGTTATGTTCAGTGATCCGATAATCGGGCGCTAATATACCTAAACTTCACTTTTATTCCCACGAAAGAATAATACGGACATGCCTTTCAGAATTCCGGATCCCGGAAAAGTTTGAAATTTCTGAGATTGCTAAAAATGTTACCTGCATACAAAATATAGTTAGAACTCCTTGTGAAAAAAAAATATATTTTAGTCTTCTGTTCGTATAAAATACAATAAATTAGTCGATTCGATCACTAATCGTAATCTGTTTGATAGATAAATCAATTTTTACTACTTGACCACATTGTGCACATCATTTTTTATTGATATTCAATTTGTTTTGAATAAAATAAAGATACTAAATAAAAATAACTACTGCTATATTTTTATTAAGTTTTTTATAGTTGGTTTAACAAAATGTTTCAATCCCGGGAACCCGGGATTACTTATTTATTCCGAAAGCAATGTCTATATTATTCTTTCGTGGGAAGAACTTTAGGTATATAAGCGCCCGATTATCCGATCACTGGTTATGTTACTACAGAACGTGGAGGACTACCTGATGCGCTAAAGGGGCTATTCTTTCCGTAGAAAAAATGTCATACGTAAATTTTATTTCTCGGATAAATCGATATCTGACGTTGAAAAATCAGGAAAAACAAGAAAAGTCCGTTATTCAAAGTATATTGTGTCATACGATGTCAACCGCGCGTCCACAGTTAGACTTTTTTTTTTCAATTTATTATGGGTTTGCTCTTGACTCTATAGTCTTTTCGCCTTATGATGAGTTCCCTGACAGTTCTTGTCTAACAATTGTAGTGACGTGACCTAACGAAATATAATTGATTTATTTATAATATCGATTCAGTTGGCAAAGAAAATGGAATCGGATTATCGATTTTAGATTTTCAATTTTTTTTTTTAATAAACTGGTTATCCTACTTCCTACTAATATTAACAATGTGAAAGTTAGTATGTGTGTGTGTGTGGATGTTTCTTACTCTTTCACGCATAAAGTACTGTACCGATTTTGATGAAACTTTACAGTAATATAGCTTATACATCAGAATAAGACATAGGCTACACACTAACATCACGGGAGCAGAGCAAAACCTGACATAACGCGGGTGATAAACATAACCTGACGATCGCGATTACAAAATGGCCGCTCCGATTCATCTATTTTTTTGTCGATTAGTGTATTGAGTAGTGTCAATCTCTATTGGCCGACGTTCCGTTCAACGCATTAGACATTTTTAAGATTTATACTTTTTTTATTTTATTTACTTAATTTATTAACAGTTAATTATAACTACAATAATTTACTTAGTAATTTACGAAAGGCAATATTTTTTGTATCATTTTGTTTTTTATTTTTTTGCCAGTTTATTTTTTATTCGTCTAAAGTAGTATGCGTGCCACGGAAAAAAATGAACTGTCAGGGAACTCATCTTATGGCGAAAAGACTATAGTCTAGGTCAGTTGTGACAGAGACAGAGTCGACGATGAAGTGAACTTAAGCTTAAGCTTACTTTACATGCTTCTTTATTGCGTAGCAGTAAGGGCGGTTTTCGTAGTTCGAGTGTTACTTGTGACAAGCGGTTGACCGTCCAGTGACATAAAAAAAATTGTGACGGTTAGAAAGCTTACATTTCAATGCTTTTTTTCTGCCGTTTTGGACGGCCATTCTTCGACAGAACAACTTTGCCTACCTCAAGATACACGTGCTAACGTGTTTTTCTTTATTTTTCTTACTAAACGCATTTTCTTTGTCTCACAGGTAACTCTTCTAATCGACCACTTATGGTCGAACGAGCCTGGTCTAACAGATGAACTAGCAACTACACTCAACGAGCTGACTTCGTTGCACAGAGCCGAACATAGCCGAGTGGCTTTGAGAGCGAGACAGGTAAATATCGTTTTCTCAATCATGCTTGGAAATTTGAGCATTATTTTGACAACCTTCTTCGAGATAAATCGAAATTGCTTTACTGGCCAAATACATGCGAGCCGCGGCCGGCAAAAATTGTATGAAAATCCATATTTGTCGTAGTTTAGCGGCCAAATAAATTACATAGTAAACTCATATCTATCGTGTAATTTAAAAATGGAACGATCTCTTACTACGAAACATGGCAACCAAGGAGGTCACTTATCAAAGGTTTTATTTCAATTTCGAAATGGCTTGCAAATAAAAAGCTGTTTATTGAAAAAAAAACAAATGAACACTTTAACGCGGGAAAAATGATTGTTGTTCGTTGTTCGTCATTGATTTTGAAAAGTAATTGTATTTTAATTTCCGCGCATTATTTGAGTACTATACAAGCCTTGGCCACAACTAGGCATTTTAGGACTTGAATTGCTGGCCGCTGCAGTAATGTACTATATCTCTATCGGACAGAATATATTTATTTATTTAACCATTTATGTACACACTTATATAAACAGACAAGAAGAAAATGACAGAATTATACATACAAAATAGGTATACATGGTATATAATGGTTTTAAAGCACTAAATCATTTAACACTGCCCGTACAAAAACTTCGTTATAATGGACGAACTTTTCGGCTGCGCCCGCGTCGAGTTCAGTAATTATGCCACGGACACGTTCTTACCTGTATAAAAATCATGCGTCCTAGCTAGTTCAGTTGTTAAAGCGTGAAAAGGAACAGATAGACAGACACAGACCGATTTAAAGACAAATCTAAATGACTGTTTTCTCTGCAGGTCCTAATCGCAGCTCACCAACCAGCGTACGAACTCCGTCACAATCAAATGGAATCCATCTTCTTATCAGCAGTCGATATGTACGGACACGATTTCCATCCCGAGAACTTGCAGAAACTGATCCTGTCTGAGACGTCCATCTTCGATATACTGCACGATTTCTTCTATCATACTAATGCTGCGGTAAGTGATAAGTTAAGATTTTATAAATGCTTTACGTGCAAGTTACTTGCAAGAGAAACTTGCAGGCAAAATTCTTGCACACTAGATACTTGCAGACAAGGTTCTTGAACGAACGATACTTGCACCATTTCATTTACATACTTGCACACAAGGTACTTGCGAGTTTTATTTGCACGTAAGATACTTGCCCAAAGAATACTTGCAGGCAAGATTGTTGCATACATGATACTTGCACGCCGAAAATATGCACACACAATACTTGCACGCAATCTTCTCAAAATTAAGACACTCGCTTGCAAGAAACTTGCTCGTAATCCTATAATGAAAATGAAACCATTTTTTTGCGTGAGAAATATTTTTTATTACGTTAAGGCGCGGACCGACTACGATTTTAATCGCTATTACCGCACTCACACAACCGCATCTGCGCGTTTTACGGTAATTATGCACACACTCGCAAACGCTAACACGGGCGTTTGTGTGCTCAAGGAAAGTTGCATAGTATACGTAAGGAAATCAGATGTTTTCTGTTGAATATACTTACTTATGACGTGCGTTCTAAAATTCGATGTAATTACAGTGTCGGTTCATAATATGATACAATAAATAATTACACATAACAATTTAAAAAAAAAACATCACTACTGTTTATTTTTATTACAGTACATGATAAACAGGTCAAATATAAACATTCCGAATTTTACCCGACTGCTCTAGAAGGGGAATTATGCTTTTCGGGTGTAAGTCAGTATCAGGGATGTAAGGGTTAATTAAATGGGTAGTTATGCCATTTCAAACTAATGTTTGTGTTTTAGATAGGTACTTAGTGGGTGCGGTAAAAAAATAGAAAACAAAACCAACATAAAGGCCCTCGGACCACTTAAAAATCACATAAACTCTAAATAAATGCAATAATATCACAGCTCCAAAGTGACAAATGCCATAATGTTTCTAAGAAAATGCGGAGCCGGGACGGAAGCTAGAATTCTGAAAATTTAGACGATAGAGGGATCATCCACGGGAATGGAAGCTGCTGCTGGCTGAATATTAGTTGGTATTTGCTAAAATTGGTAAAACAGTGCGTGAATTGAACTGAAGTTCTGTGGCGGACTACTAAGGCTACTCACTGCCTAATATTGAAGTGAAAATTCAGTCTCAGTGGAAATATGGGCAATAAAAATAAAATGTTGCGAAAGAGTTTTACAAGAAAAAGACGAAAAACTCGAAAAAATGATGAAATGTTTGGGTAAGTAGGATGATTACGGTATTGTATCATAACATTTGAAATTTGTATTTAGTTTAGTTTACTTACGAAACTGTATAAATCTATAGAAACGGCATTGACAATTTCTACAAACATTTTGCTAAATCCAAAAACAAATAGGTGCACTCTATTTTGATGTCTATAGAATGCATATTTGAATGCGCCTAGTGCAAACGTCTCTGGTCGAAGCAACCATCGAGGCGATAGCCATATTGCAATAGTAGGTATAAGTAACAAAAACAAACTTGCAGATAAATCAGAGTGCGTTCGTAATTATTATAATAATATAAATACTGCACACTAGTTATATATAAAGCATTTTGATATGCCATGCCATGTATATTATCTACACATGTTTTTGCAAATAAATGAATCTTTATCTTTATCTTTATCTTTGATTCTTTTGTAAGATTATTTTTATAATATTTATTGAGTCATTAGACCAGTGCCGATAATTTTTGAAAACGAAAAAAGTCACAGTAGGCTGAAACCCATTGGAAAAGAAAGAGAATATAACAAAAATGAAAGGAAAAATAATTTACGGGCGATCCGAGGTCGGGAAGTGGGGGTTTAAGGGTAAAAAGCGGTTTATCTCGATTTCCGGCAAAACTACAAGTCTTATGGAAAAAAGTGTAATAGCAAAGTTGTAGGTAATAAAAAGATCTACAACTTTTGTATTCACACTTTTTTCAAGTAACCTCAAAATTTATGTGAAAAATTCAAATAACCAAGTTCTTGGTTTTTTATTTTTATCTTTTACACAGCAATTATTTTTTTTACCGAGTTTTTAAAAAAGCAGATATTTTCACGTGAGAATTTTCGATTGAAAATTAGGGTGCTTTTTCGATATTAGGTCAAAATAAGGTGAAAAAAACAAATATTTTAAATCAATAAAAATACAGTGTGCTTGAAACATAAAAAGGTAAGTATTCGGCAAATTTCGCGAAAAAAAAAATGCTGTGTAAAAGATAAAAATATAAAACCAAAAACTTGGTTATTTGAATTTTTCACATAAATTTTGAGGTTACTTGAAAAAAGTGTGAATACAAAAGTTGTAGATCTTTTTATTACCTACAACTTTGCTATTACACTTTTTTCCATAAGACTTGTAGTTTTGCCGGAAATCGAGATAACCCCCACTTCCCGACCTCGGATCGCCCGTAAATTATTTTTCCTTTCATTTTTGTTATATTCTCTTTCTTTTCCAATGGGTTTCATCCTACTGTGACTTTTTTCGTTTTCAAAAATTATCGGCACTGGTCTAATGACTCAATAAATATTATAAAAATAATCTTACAAAAGAATCAAAATGCTTTTTATATAACTAGTGCAATATTTATATTATTATAATAATTACGAACGCACTCTGATTTATCTGCAAGTTTGTTTTTGTTACTTATACCTACTATTGCAATATGGCTATCGCCTCGATGGTTGCTTCGACCAGAGACGTTTGCACTAGGCGCATTCAAATATGCATTCTATAGACATCAAAATAGAGTGCACCTATTTGTTTTTGGATTTAGCAAAATGTTTGTAGAAATTGTCAATACCGTTTCTATAGATTTATACAGTTTCGTAAGTATACTAAACTAAATACAAATTTCAAATGTTATTATGATACAATACCGTAATCATCCTACTTACCCAAACATTCCATCATTTTTTCGAGTTTTTCGTCTTTTTCTTGTAAAACTCTTTCGCAACATTTTATTTTTATTGCCCATATTTCCACTGAGACTGAATTTTCACTTCAATATTAGGCAGTGAGTAGCCTTAGTAGTCCGCCACAGAACTTTAGTTCAATTCACACACTGTTTTCAGTCATAAATTACTTGAAAACTACAATCGAATTATGCACAGAGCGTCCGGTGCCAACCATCCAAGTCGAGCGCTGCCCGACGACTAAAGTATGACCGCGTAAACTATTGTCACCACTATGGAGCGTCAATAAGATTGAAAATTGAAAATGATATTTGTGTTGAAATGTGACGTAAGCTGCGAATGGGCATTTATTTTACTGCTTTTCTTTAGATTATTTAAAATATAGACATAAAATTAAATAATGGTTTGGTTAAAGTTTTAAAAAAATGGAAAACCTACTAAATTCTTAAAAAAAAAACTGTTGTTATCGCTGGAAATACAGAGATCTTCGACGTCAAAGTTTATTTTTGTGCTACAACTTCCCAATTTTTTATTGGGAATATCAAACTATTATTTATTATTCTGTTCGGTTTAAATTCTTCTTTATACCCTTCTCTGTTCACTGTATTTTTCGCGTTACTTATTTTTATTACATTACGTCATACTCGACGTTCTAAGAAACCAATTTTTGGGAATATTGAGATAACACCCCGCCTTAAGTAAAACTTTATAATTTTATTCAAGTGTCTGACTCTTTTGTACCGTCGTCTGTACAGGAAGTTTGGAAGCTGTGTGGAAAGCTTAAGGCGGTGACAGTTGACACCATTTGGAGCATTTTGAGTATGTTTTTGTAGGTTATGAACGATTGAGGCTATGTTGTTTAATTTTCTAAATTACATAAACAACGCAGTATATTCAAATTTAAAGGTTATCTACGACTAACGTTGGAAAATAATTACATACCAACTTTAACCGGTGGCAATTAACAGAAAGAAAAAAGGTTATTAAAAATAATAACAAAAAATAGCAGTTCGTAATAATAAATAAAAACGTACTTCGTCTAAGACATTTATGGCTCAAAATGCTCTAAATAGTGTCAACTATCACCCCCTTAAAGCCGGTTGCAGACCAAGAGCTAAGCTTAGTTAGTTTAGGTTAGAATACTTGTGTTCATAGTTTGCGGTCTGCACACCAGTATAAGGCTTTGTATCTAACTTCCAAACACTCTGTATAACACAATGAAGTTTTGCAGTAAAGTATATAATAATATAAAAGCATAGGTTGTAATAACGAATTACCGTAATTATTTACGATCTCAAAAGCGTAAACATTGAGTACGATGATTGCAGGATCTGAAACAATATTTTTTTTTAATTATGGCAACAATACCTTTTCTTCCGATCGTTAAAATTCGGTATGTTATACGATTTGCAGACGTAAGATTTAAATCAATAGATAAGCCACCTGTGGTGTTCACCACGTTATAGGAAGTGTAGCGGTATCTACATCGCCACATGCGAACTAAGTCACACTGACGTCACGCAAAATCCTGCATCGCGCATGCAGAGTTTACCGCGCAACTAGCATTATACACAACGTCCCGACATCAATCGTCGGGCACTTGCCCACCAGACACGACACCTGTCTGGTCGGAGTATCCTCCCTTTACTATGGGTATGAGTGAACTTTACACCCTGTTCCTCATACCTCTATAGAAGTATTTAATTAAACAACAATTCACTGTACAATAGCAGAGGTCACACGTCCGCATCGTTCAGGCGCCAGCAAGCAAGTGGCCACTACGGGCATGTGCCGATGCGCTAGTTTATTATGTCGGTACGCTACACCAACAAGATTTAGAGAATTTAAATTAGCGGATTTATAGAAATACGTGCACGTTTTATTATGCTATCGTGAGCCGAAATTTAAAAGCGTCAAATATTTGCATACCTTTTAATTCGCTGTGTTAACGTGAAGCCGTGACGTGGACGTGGACGTCCATGATAATATCGCCACGTTAGAAATTATAAAAGCGCACACTGGGAAAACTAACCTCTACGGGGTTACTTGTAATTCGACGTTTATCCGTCAGGAGCTGATAGGGGGGCCAAAATGCAACAAATTTAACCCCCACGTGTAGGCCGAAATTCAATAGTTTTTGAGATATTTTAATTTAAATTTGGGTTTTTTGATATTTACCCAAAATGTTACATTTAATTCCAAATAAAAAATAAACAAAAACTACGTATTGAATGGGTACCATTAAAAAATTATATGTAGCTGGCACTTCAATTAAGCTATGAACATAATTAAAAGTACTTAGGTCATAAATACAAATCAAGTATAAATGGTAAATGATTTTATTTCTGTAAGTAGGTATAAGTACAAACACTTTTACACGTCAATCATATTTTTTTTAACTAGATGAGGCCGGCGTTTCCTATCTGACTACTCTGAGAAGAAACGCCGACACAAACTCAGAGGTCACGGTCTCTTTTAAACTCCAGACAGAATCTTGGTCAGATCATGTGAAGGCTATGTGAACGCTAGCTTCTATTGAAACTCCGTAATACCCTCAAGGTCAAATCAAGGTCAAAGTGTTATCAACGACGTGCAGTCACTGTACTACCTCCAATTGCATCACTTGGTACATGATTTGATGACATTTTACAAACTACTAAAACATTATAAACGAATGATAAATGTCTAAGGAAAACTTACCGAAGTAAACAGCTCCATATCAAAAGCCAGCATATTGAACGCGGTGATCGCGATAGGCGCCTGCGCGCGCGCCACCATGAAGAGTATCATGCCCCTCACTCGCTGGTCATCCACTTGCTCCCAGCCGCTACTGTAGATGCGGTTCGATGTCTCCACCGACTGACAACCACAAAATATAGCTTTACTTAGCCAGGAATGACTGTTTTAAACACCGCGCGACATACATAGAGCACCCTGTGTCCTACTGAGACCCTTTCGCATCCCACATACCCCCGACTCCCAGACACATACTAAGTATGCTCCCCAGTTAATAAAAACCCCCTATTTAGAATGCGCCTTCATAGTAAGACCCCCCTCATGGTAAGACCCTCCTGATTGTTAAATCCCCCTCATAATAACACCTACGTCAAAGTCAGCCCCCCCTCGTAGTTATCCCCCCTATAGTACCACCCCCCTCGTAGTAAGCCCCTCCTGTAGTAACAACTAAAGTAGGAAGTTCAAATAAGCCGTGGCAGCTAAGAGATGACCCGTTCACGAACATGACGCATGGATCAGCCCCATTCAACTCAACCATTTTGGAGGGATAATGATCCAATACACACCCCACCACCAGCGAGACCTTTGAGTGAGCATGACATGCTCTCAGCCGCCAGAGCACATTCAAGTTAATGAAAGACGAACCCAGTAAATGGTAGCTTGATGATTGGATTGCTTACCATGGCTTTCAATTTGGCTGCATAACGGCACGGCAGATAAATATGAATAACTGCCCCGGTTACGAATATCATGTAGCGTAAGTCAAAGCCGTAGCCCTGAAAAAGATATTTTGGCAAAAGTAAATAAATAAACACGCACCGTAAGGCCTATTGGTTAAAAATATTTTTTTTTTCAAAAATATTGTAAGTAATGGTTCTTTTAAACAAGTGCGAGTCGGACTCGCACACGAGGGGTTCCGTAGCCCCGTACAATATTTAACACTACACATTTATTATTTCAAAATCAAAAGTCATTTATTGAACATAGGCTGAGAATCAGCAATTTTTGAACGTCAAAATTACATAAGACAGTCCCTCTGCACGCCAGCCCTTCACCACTTCCTAGTGCTTTAGCTGGGAAGAAGTGGCACAACAAACTCCTCAGCAGCACTGCTGTCTGTTCAGTTAGAAGAACTGAATTCTATACAGTAGTAAGTAATTAACATTACGAAACACGAAACATTAAATCAAATTATTTGCCATATGTCGGCTAGCACCCAGTAATTTAAAAAAAATTAGTTATAGCGGTTATATTTCAAGTGTCGACCTATTACGGTGCAAAAGGTACAGCCCTGTAACCGACGGACGGACGGACAGCTGAGCCTTAGTAATAGGGTCCCGTTGGCATCCTTTGAGTACGGAACCCTAAAAATCCTCAGATTTTTTTTATGATGTCTGAATTAATAAGGCATTTATATTTCAATGAAATATAAACAATCTCTTACGGTTTATTATATTAGTATAGAAGGTAGAATACATACCTCAGTAATATGATACAGGCAAGTACAAATTTGTATCATAGTAGCTAAAAATATGATGCCCAACCATATGTTGAAAGTATCTTGAATGATATCTACATATCTGTAAAAAAAAACATCATGGCGGCTTTACGGTTTAATTAAAAAGGCCTACTTCGAAGGTAAAACATGCAAGCAAGCGTGGTTAGTTACCACAGAGCGACGCCTCAGCGGCCGCTGCTAGAGGCGGCATTGTCAACCGCTATACAAACCAAACTTGTCGCCGTTTACTACATGGACGAACAAAAAATTGTGACACTTAAATCGGCCAGCTCGCTGTACGTACAGGCCGCTGTACGCACACATTCACACATTAATCGGCCGACGGTCGGCCATTACGCGCGCAAACCGCAACACACACATACATATATTCACACATAAACGGGACTCAGTTTGGTCTTAACGGAGTTCCGTCCGACTTTGTTTGTTCGTCCATGGTTTACTCGTACTACGACACAAATGACGTTTTAAGTACTACAAGGATCTTTTGGCGCTTCAATGATATTGACAGGGAAGCTCTGTTGGTAAACATTTGTAAAATTGTATAACAAAAAACAAAACAACAACAAAACTTTCATCTATTACTTTTGGAAAACACAGTAGGTATAGTATTTTTATGAGTTATGACCAGTGATCGGATATTCGGATGCATATTTACCTAAAGTTATTTTTTTGTTTTGAAAGTATGGAAGCGGCTTCTTAAAATATATTTTTTGTAAAAAAAAACCCGGTTTGCCAGGAACACCGGGAATGCATAACTAGTCGAGTATATAGAATGGAAGTGGCTACAAAAAAAATATTAAAAAAAACCCCGTAATTCTTAGATCGCATTCAGATGAATATTTATTTAAAATTTCACTAAGCACAATAATTAAAAATAAAAAAAATCCATAGGCACATACATGAATTATGCTAAATATATGTAGTCCGTTATCTTTTCTTGACGTTGTTTGCTATGGCAGTAGGTAGATATACATCCCATTCTATAGTCAGAAGAAAACACTAAACTTGTCGATTCCGGAATTGCGGGATTTTTACGATCGATACAAAAGTGCAATCCATAAAGCCAACATTTGAAAGTAAGTAAATAAATATACATTCGATTCCTCAACTCGACCCTCGTCTTTCTCTTCGATTTCCTTCTTTCGATTTTCGATCAGAAACATACATTTGTCGATCCCGGAACCGCGGGACTTTTTCGATACAAAATCGCATTCCATAATAGCCAACATCTCAACTTTAGGCGAATATGCATCCGAATATCCGATCTATAGTTATCACGCACGTGAGCGTGTTTGAGCACTTGGCTACCACAAGTAAAGCGCGCGTCGCTTTGTGAGATAAAAATACCGTATCGCATGGTGTTAATAAAAACGGGCATTTGTGAGTTTTTCGTAGGTCTTACCTGAACAAACGACACTGCTCCTTGATTACTCCAATGACTCTCCCGCAAACCTCCTCTTTAGGAGCAACCATGGCTTCCTCTAAAGCTTTGCAGTACAGGTCCATCTTCAGACAGGCGTGGTTGATCGACAACCCAAAGAAACCGTCGTAACCGATGAAGTTCACCACGTAGAGAATTGAGCAATAGAACATGTAAACGAACATTATCTGAAATGTTCAATAGAGGGTTTATTTAAAGCCGTTTGAGGATTTGGGGCTATAACCAAACTCGAAATTATTGTTTTGGTACATATTGTAACACGTAGTCGCTTTTTGTGTTTTCGTCGCTTCTAACTTCTGCCGGCGACTTGGTTCGACTGGAAGTCGTAAGACACTACAATAATTATACTAAAATATCAGCCACATTTCAGGCCCGCGACATTACTTCGTTTTCGCTTAGCGTTCTTTCGGATTTATTTTTATTTTTGCTGGGCTCCTAAGGGTCATAGCTTAGCGGTAAATTGATGTTGTATAACCTTCCTCAAGAAGTGGGCTAGGGATTTTTCAAATCCGACCACTAGTTCCAGAGATTAGCGCGTTCAAACAAATAAACAAAAAAAAAACTCATCAGCACAGAAATCTACATGTTTTGACATGTCACCATTGCACCCGTGTAAAGCAGGGGTCGCTTGTAAAATATAAAGGCGATTTTATTTTTTGGGTGGTCCTTGTTTCTTTCACGTGGTAATCTACAAGGTGTCGTTTTGCATCCTCGTCAAATTCGAGGAGGTAACTCTGCTAATGATTCTCGACACGAATCAATAATAAAATAAGTAGGTTCTTTTTTAAACTTTTTTATAATATCTGGAAATCGTCATGTGTAGGACCCGTGTGGTACAGCCCTGTAACTGCGCTGTAACTGTAACGCACGCACACAGCGACATAGTCGTGCGACACTGCCTACCACATACGCAACGGGACGATTCTGTTCTTTGAAAGTGGAGTATTCTGAAATATTGTCAAACTTAAACATCTAAAAAAACAAGTATGTATTAATTGTGACACATGACTAGATCAACGAAGCAGTCACATAGAAGTAGAAATGAGCATCACAAGGTACCTCGCTCAGCAGTCACCCGGTGACTATACCAACGAATCAGTCACGTAGAACAAGAAATGAGCATCACAAGGTACCTCGCTCAGCAGTCACGCGGTGACTATACCAACGAATCAGTCACGTAGAACAAGAAATGAGCATCACAAGGTACCTCGCTCAGCAGTCACGAGGTGACTATACCAACGAAGCAGTCACGTAGAACAAGAAATGAGCATCACAAGGTACCTCGCTCAGCAGTCACGCGGTGACTATACCAACGAATCAGTCACGTAGAACAAGAAATGAGCATCACAAGGTACCTCGCTCAGCAGTCACGAGGTGACTATACCAACGAAGCAGTCACGTAGAACAAGAAATGAGCATCACAAGGTACCTCGCTCAGCAATCACGCGGTGACTAGACCAACGAATCAGTCACGTAGAACAAGAAATGAGCATCACAAGGTACCTCGCTCAGCAATCACGCGGTGACTAGACCAACGAATCAGTCACGTAGAACAAGAAATGAGCATCACAAGGTACCTCGCTCAGCAATCACGCGGTGACTAGACCAACGAATCAGTCACGTAGAACAAGAAATGAGCATCACAAGGTACCTCGCTCAGCAATCACGCGGTGACTAGACCAACGAATCAGTCACGTAGAACAAGAAATGAGCATCACAAGGTACCTCGCTCAGCAGTCACGAGGTGACTATACCAACGAAGCAGTCACGTAGAACAAGAAATGAGCATCACAAGGTACCTCGCTCAGCAATCACGCGGTGACTAGACCAACGAATCAGTCACGTAGAACAAGAAATGAGCATCACAAGGTACCTCGCTCAGCAATCACGCGGTGACTAGACCAACGAATCAGTCACGTAGAACAAGAAATGAGCATCACAAGGTACCTCGCTCAGCAATCACGCGGTGACTAGACCAACGAATCAGTCACGTAGAACAAGAAATGAGCATCACAAGGTACCTCGCTCAGCAGTCACCCGGTGACTAGACCAACAAAGCAGTCACGCGGTGACTAAACCAAGAAAGCAGTCACATAGAACAAGAAATGAGCATCACAAGGTACCTCGCTCAGCAGTCACGCGGTGACTAGACCAACAAAGCAGTCACGCGGTGACTAAACCAAGAAAGCAGTCACATAGAACAAGAAATGAGCATCACAAGGTACCTCGCTCAGCAGTCACGCGGTGACTAAACCAAGAAAGCAGTCACATAGAACAAGAAATGAGCATCACAAGGTACCTCGCTCAGCAGTCACGCGGTGACTAGACCAACAAAGCAGTCACGCGGTGACTAAACCAAGAAAGCAGTCACATAGAACAAGAAATGAGCATCACAAGGTACCTCGCTCAGCAGTCACGCGGTGACTAGACCAACAAAGCAGTCACGCGGTGACTAAACCAAGAAAGCAGTCACATAGAACAAGAAATGAGCATCACAAGGTACCTCGCTCAGCAGTCACGCGGTGACTAGACCAACAAAGCAGTCACGCGGTGACTAAACCAAGAAAGCAGTCACATAGAACAAGAAATGAGCATCACAAGGTACCTCGCTCAGCAGTCACGCGGTGACTAGACCAACAAAGCAGTCACGCGGTGACTAAACCAAGAAAGCAGTCACATAGAACAAGAAATGAGCATCACAAGGTACCTCGCTCAGCAATCACGCGGTGACTAGACCAACAAAGCAGTCACGCGGTGACTAAACCAAGAAAGCAGTCACATAGAACAAGAAATGAGCATCACAAGGTACCTCGCTCAGCAGTCACGCGGTGACTAGACCAACAAAGCAGTCACGCGGTGACTAAACCAAGAAAGCAGTCACATAGAACAAGAAATGAGCATCACAAGGTACCTCGCTCAGCAGTCACGCGGTGACTAAACCAAGAAAGCAGTCACATAGAACAAGAAATGAGCATCACAAGGTACCTCGCTCAGCAGTCACGCGGTGACTAGACCAACAAAGCAGTCACGCGGTGACTAAACCAAGAAAGCAGTCACATAGAACAAGAAATGAGCATCACAAGGTACCTCGCTCAGCAGTCACGCGGTGACTAAACCAAGAAAGCAGTCACATAGAACAAGAAATGAGCATCACAAGGTACCTCGCTCAGCAGTCACGCGGTGACTAGACCAACAAAGCAGTCACGCGGTGACTAAACCAAGAAAGCAGTCACATAGAACAAGAAATGAGCATCACAAGGTACCTCGCTCAGCAGTCACGCGGTGACTAAACCAAGAAAGCAGTCACGCGGTGACTAAACCAAGAAAGCAGTCACATAGAACAAGAAATGAGCATCACAAGGTACCTCGCTCAGCAGTCACGCGGTGACTAGACCAACAAAGCAGTCACGCGGTGACTAAACCAAGAAAGCAGTCACATAGAACAAGAAATGAGCATCACAAGGTACCTCGCTCAGCAGTCACGCGGTGACTAGACCAACAAAGCAGTCACGCGGTGACTAAACCAAGAAAGCAGTCACATAGAACAAGAAATGAGCATCACAAGGTACCTCGCTCAGCAGTCACGCGGTGACTAAACCAAGAAAGCAGTCACATAGAACAAGAAATGAGCATCACAAGGTACCTCGCTCAGCAGTCACGCGGTGACTAGACCAACAAAGCAGTCACGCGGTGACTAAACCAAGAAAGCAGTCACATAGAACAAGAAATGAGCATCACAAGGTACCTCGCTCAGCAGTCACGCGGTGACTAGACCAACAAAGCAGTCACGCGGTGACTAAACCAAGAAAGCAGTCACATAGAACAAGAAATGAGCATCACAAGGTACCTCGCTCAGCAGTCACGCGGTGACTAGACCAACAAAGCAGTCACGCGGTGACTAAACCAAGAAAGCAGTCACATAGAACAAGAAATGAGCATCACAAGGTACCTCGCTCAGCAGTCACGCGGTGACTAGACCAACAAAGCAGTCACGCGGTGACTAAACCAAGAAAGCAGTCACATAGAACAAGAAATGAGCATCACAAGGTACCTCGCTCAGCAGTCACGCGGTGACTAAACCAAGAAAGCAGTCACATAGAACAAGAAATGAGCATCACAAGGTACCTCGCTCAGCAGTCACGCGGTGACTAAACCAAGAAAGCAGTCACATAGAACAAGAAATGAGCATCACAAGGTACCTCGCTCAGCAGTCACGCGGTGACTAGACCAACAAAGCAGTCACGCGGTGACTAAACCAAGAAAGCAGTCACATAGAACAAGAAATGAGCATCACAAGGTACCTCGCTCAGCAGTCACGCGGTGACTAGACCAACAAAGCAGTCACGCGGTGACTAAACCAAGAAAGCAGTCACATAGAACAAGAAATGAGCATCACAAGGTACCTCGCTCAGCAGTCACGCGGTGACTAGACCAACGAAGCAGTCACGTAGAACAAGATATGAGCATCACAAGGTACCTCGCTCAGCAGTCACGCGGTGACTAGACCAACGAAGCAGTCACGTAGAACAAGATATGAGCATCACAAGGTACCTCGCTCAGCAGTCACGCGGTGACTAGACCAACAAAGCAGTCACGCGGTGACTAAACCAAGAAAGCAGTCACATAGAACAAGAAATGAGCATCACAAGGTACCTCGCTCAGCAGTCACGCGGTGACTAGACCAACAAAGCAGTCACGCGGTGACTAAACCAAGAAAGCAGTCACATAGAACAAGAAATGAGCATCACAAGGTACCTCGCTCAGCAGTCACGCGGTGACTAGACCAACGAAGCAGTCACGTAGAACAAGATATGAGCATCACAAGGTACCTCGCTCAGCAGTCATGCGGTGACTGGACCACCGAAGCAGTCACGCGGTGACTCGACAAAGAAGGCAGTCACATAGAACAAGAAATGAGCATCACAAGGTACCGGTACCTCAAAATACGGAGATTTAAATCTCGCTTCGGATGCAGCAAATGGCTTCTCCAAATCATGTATCATATACTTCTCTGGCTCAGATTTAAACGTGAAGTTATAAATATTCAATACAATAGCAATGACTGGAAATGTCATGACACACGTAGTTACAGTGATAACCCAGCCTCGTTCGCTGTATACTTGGTTGTTCTTGATAGAAGCGCGCGCTATATCCTTGTAGGTTTCGGAGAATTCATTAATGGCGTAATAGTCACGGTCTATTTCGTCCAGGATCTCTTTGGCTTGGATTCGCTTGTGGTACATTAGGATCATCTGTAAAGAAAAGTAGTACAGATATCAATCGTAATTTTGAAGGTATATGTAAATTAATTTGCTTACGGCAACATACACAGACGTGAAAATATATTTTTATACAACTGCGCGTCATCAAGACAGGGTTATTTAAGTCTTTCACGCGTTTCTATGAATCATTTTGTGGGATTATTTCTACCCTTTAGGCATCCTAACGGCTGGATGATTTTAAGACATGCGGTGTCCATCGACTCGTCTATGTCGTGCGATGGTTTTAGGTTTTGTTTTTTGAAAATCATAATGGTGGAAAGTAGGTACCTGACCATGTGGGGTATCAAAATAAAGGGCTTAATGAAACGATTTCAAAAATATAACACACTAAAAGGTAGAAAAAGAGCCAACTACCACCAACTGTAATGTATTTTAACATTATGAGTAGAGATCGGATATTCGATTGCATATTTACCTTATTTTTTTAGGTGAATATGCATCCGAATATCCGATCTCTAATTATGAGACATTCATAATGTCTGTGACGTTTCTTCAGTTAATTTAATTGAACCATAAGTACGTTGCGAG
Organism: Brachylomia viminalis; assembly: GCA_937001585.2. Classification (NCBI taxonomy): domain Eukaryota; kingdom Metazoa; phylum Arthropoda; class Insecta; order Lepidoptera; family Noctuidae; genus Brachylomia; species Brachylomia viminalis. The sequence continues at coordinate 10,830,814 of OW443320.2, read as the reverse complement.
CAGAGAGAGCGTTGAGAGAGCAGTGGTCGCCCAGTGGTAACGGCCGCGACTTACGAGTTGTAGGTCGTAGGTTCGCTTTACTTAGTGTAAATTATTTCATCACCACTGCTCTCATAAGCAATGAAGGAAAACATCGTGAGGAATCGTTTGGTCCTAGAACCAAAAATTCGAAGACATGAGACATCTACCAACCCGCATTGGGCGCATTCCCTCTCACCGAGAGGAGGCCTGTGTCCCAGCAGTGGGAACATTGTAGGCTGATGATGTTGATGATGATGAATACGTTGTGTTCGTATTCTTTGAAGGCGACACATAAGAACAAGCCTACTCATTCTTACCTTAAAGAATCCACCAAGAAACGGTCCCACCACGGTACTATGCCTGATGATGTTCACAACGTCCATGACGAGCATACATTTGTACATATCAATGAAGATCATGATGGCAAGCGGCGCTATTGTGGTCACTATAATAGCTGTTGGAAGGGGATAGATCAACACATTAACTTTGGGCAAAAGAAATCATAGTTCGTAAAGTTAATAGTCTGTTCAAAAATATCAGAAGTTTTTGTTATAGTTGTAATACCAATCATGTCATTTGGTTTATATAGGAATGAGGGAGTCTACGCTTAATTTTTTCGACGGAAAAAATATTTAAAATCTCTTTTTTTTATATTTTATGGAATTAAAAAAAAATAGTTAATTTCTGTGACCCCAGTGTAAACAAAACGGTGTAACTTTTAAACTCAATGATCTATCGCGATGAAACGAAGTCTTTAATGATTGGTACTAATTAGGCGTCCTCGTCAAATGAAAATTGTGAAAAAAACTACCCGCAATTGAAAATGAACATGCTTTTTTCATCAATTTTTTCACCAATTTTTTCACCATTCATTCTATGTAGCGTTATTCGGCGAAACGTGCTGTCGCTAAATAATGGTATTGACTAATAGTTTTCTCGTATTACCGTTCGTCGGTGAACCATGCTTTCTGTAGACAGTTATATCGTTCAAGGGTAATTCGATATACCGTACGGGACTGCAATTGTTTAGCCTTTTAAAAAAATATTTATAAATACTTTTTCCGTCTAGGAAATTAAGCATAGATTCCCTCATTTCGATATGTGTGTGATATGTGTATTGTAAAGAATCACACAATTTTGTGTTTTTTTTTTTATTATATTCTTTATATTTTCTAAATTTTATTATATTATATTCTTTGTATTTTGTGAATGTGAGAATGTTGTAGGCCTAACTTGTAAACTTAAGATTTGTAGACCATTTACTATCGTGTTAAGTACCAGGTACCTGTTGACAGGCCTACACTGTCCTCCCATACTTATAAACACTGTCAAAAAAAAAAAAACAAAAGTCATTTATTCAAATTAGGCTGAGAATCAGCACTTTTTGAACGTCAAAATCACATAAGACAGTCCCCCCAAAGCGCCCACCCTTCACCACTTCCTAGTGCTTTAGCTGGGAAGAAGAAGTGGCGGAACAAACTCCCCAGCAGCACTGCTCTCTGTTCAGTTAGAAGAACTGGATTCTATACATATAGTAATAAATAAATTAACATTACGAAACACAAAAATATTAAAATTATTTGCCATATGTCAGCTAGCACACGCCAATATTTAAAACTATACTCAAGCATAAATAAATAATAAAAACAAAAACGCAAACAGAACATAATACATAATAAAAAGCCTCCTGGCATAAAGGGCGTGCCCGCTTACATATGCAATGCTGCATTATGTTTATATGTATATAGCTGTAACTAGTAGCCACAAATGATAAACTAGGACCTTCGAAGTAAAATAAAGAAACATTAATTTCTAATAACAATAACAAAACCATAGTCAGCAAGCTGACCTGTCACCACAAGCAGCACCCGTTCACGAGCATAACGCAAAGATCAGCCATTACCCCCCTCGCCATATTTGAGGGAAGGAGGCAACCCGACCCCCGACGCTACCGCAAGCATTGACATCTAAGGGAGCATGACGAACTTACTGCCGGTTGCTCTAAAGAATAATATGATGAACTGTCGAGGTCGCTAGCTAACCATATATTGCAATACAACTCATTAAAAAACATTGAAATGAGTAGATTATGTCAATAATAAATAAAAATTAAATTAAACTAAGGTGACTAATAAATATAGTCAAATAAAATAAACAATTATATGAACTCGTATAACTTGTCAGTAGGTAAGCTAATTTTGGAGAAAGAACATAAACATTGTCTTGAGTTAATCACAGCGACCAACTATTTTTATCGTTTAAGTAATCGTTGATTGAATAGTATGCCTTTGAACAAAGGTTGGATTTTACTTTAGCTTTAAACGCATTAAAAGGCAATTCTAACAAAGAAGAGGGAAGCTTGTTATAAAAGTTTATACCAAGCCCAACAAATGAGTTATGGACCTTATGAAGCCGGTGAAAGGGAGCACGTAGTTTCTCCTTGTTTCTAGTGTTAATATTATGAATATCACTGTTTTTTGTGTATAAGTGTATAATTTGCCTAATATTAAGATGTTGGCGAAGATGAATTGTGAGGCCACCGTGAGAATACCAATCTCTTTAAAAAAATCTCTCAGAGTAACTCTAGCACCTAGCTGGTAAATTGCTCGTACAGCTCGTTTTTGAAGAACAAATATATTTTGAATATCAGCGGCTTTGCCCCACAGCAGAATGCCGTAGGACATGACGCTATGAAAATAACTGAAATAGACTAGCCGAGCTGTATCAACGTCAGTGTATTGTCTTACTTTCCTGACGGCATAGGCGGCCGAACTGAGCCTTCCCGCTAGGCATGATATATGTGATCCCCACTGAAGCTTGGCATCAACTGTTATGCCCAGAAATACTGCCGAGTCTACAGTTTCAAGTACCTCTTTATCTAAGACGATGTTGGGTCCTAGATTTCTAACATTCGGTAAGGCGAACTTTACACATTTCGTTTTCTTGGCATTGAGAACTAGGTTATTTGTGGTAAACCAATCTGTAACCATTGATAGTGCACTGTTTACGTCGTCAAAATTTTGTCTATTCCTGTCTACTTTAAAGATAAGAGAGGTATCATCAGCAAATAGTACAACGTCACAGATGCCCAAGCCAAGCCAAGCCAAGTCATTTATATACACCAAGAATAAAAATGGGCCCAGTATAGAGCCTTGAGGTACACTGAACTGGTGTAATTTGAAAACATTGTAAATGCCAATAATTTTTAAAAGAGTAACTCTTCTCCATAGGAAACGACCAATTGGAACCGTGCACCTAGCTTCTGACGTTTCATAAGTACCCATGTAGGTGTATGTGAAAATTTATTTTTTTGATTGAAAGTGGTGAAAAATTTTGCTTTGGTTTTATTTGATTTGAAAGTGTAAACAAACACTGTTTAAGTTAAACTGTGAGGCAATCATACTCTAATGGGAATTATTAATACATTCACCTGCAGTTAGAAGGTTTCAACTTTATATCTTACCATCCCACTTTTCCAACAATTATTGTTATATTTATTTTCAACATCGTCATCATGAGTTGTAACGACACACACACACACACACACTATTTTAGAATGTATCTTTACGTTTCTCTTTTTTTAGTTATAGTTCAAGTCTTCTTGTTTGAGATGTTACTTGCAATTTTTTGTTTAATTTCTATTTACTTTTGAACACCAATTTTACCGTTTCATAATTTGTCATTGAAGAGCGGGATCTCCTAGCACAGGTATATATTTTACTTAAAAGGAGGTCGCTAGGTAAGATTTACTGTAAAAGTTGTACAAGTTTCTGCAATAATCCTTTTTTCTTTTGGTAGCCTATATTGAGTTCCACTGCTGGCCTAAGGCCTTCCCTTTTTCCTTCCTAACCTCCCTGTCTTGTGCGATCTATGACAATGTTGGCTCTTTAAACGTTATCAGTTAGTTATTCTTGAATTAATTTTTTAAATTGTAACTGAAAAAACAACGACATACATTTTGGTTTTGAACTTACCTCAATTTTCAAATGAAAAACATATTTAAGTTGATTTAAATTGAGAATATCGTGTTTAAGTAGTCAAATAATCAAATCAAAATACACTAATTGTAAGTGACACTACAAAGTACAAAATTAATGAGAAATTAAATATCTATCCGCTCTCGTTACGAGAGTGTAAACTCAATATTGTTAAATTTCTCCAAAACCTGACTATTGAGGAAACAGAGAGCCTCATACAAACTTAAATATTTGTAATACGCCTACGGTGGCCGATTCCCGGCCACCGTAGGCGCGGGCTTGCGGACGACGAGCAATGGGTAGCTCGCAGTCCAATAAAGACCAGGCCCGGGTCGACGGCGCGTTGTGTTCCACGCGCGTCTCAAAGAGATGTTAGCAACAATGACGGGGTCCGCAAGGGCCGATGCCTGCCAGGGTTGCGGGAAAGTCCGAAAAGGGTTACCGTGGCCCCTGGCACAGGCAACTGAAGGAACACGGGTGGGTTTTAGCCAGTAAGAGTATGACACGCCCTCCCGCTCCACCCGGAGCGGGGAGGTCGAAGTTATTTGGTGATTCCCCACCCAAAAAAAAAAGGTTAGCCGGAAAATAAATAAAAAAACGCCATTGATAAATCTTACGTATACTAGCCAGTCTCCATTTGTCGGTCGTAGGGTTCGGGTATATCATACCGACGCTTAACGCGAACGTTATCATCTTGTATGTATCGCTGAACGGCTTGAATTCCTCTTCATCCATTGTCACCTGGAAATTTTTAAAACTGTTTAGTACTTTATTAAATAAAAAACGGGTAAAACCCTTAATACATAAAATTCAATTCCACAATACTCTACCACGGATAGATTAAAATAAAATAAAATGTAATTGCAATTAAAATAAACGAATGAGCAGGTACAAAAATTTCCTAAAAATCAATACATCATAATAATATCTATTAATTATATATATATTTTTTAAACCAAGTTCCATAAAAACACTACAAAGTGAAAAATAACATTAATTTCGGAAGTCAGTATATATTTGTTTTTGTACTTATTTTCGTTTTTTGCCGGCGACTTTCGAAACACAGGCAACTGAAGGAACACGGGTGGGTTTTAGTCAGTAAGAGTCTGACACGCCCTCCCGCTCCGCAGAGAGCGGGAGAAGTTATTTGATGATTATTATTTCGTTTATTTTCATACTTATTGAATACATTTTTAAATATTTGATCCAACCGCCTAACGAGAGCTTCGAGAGTTGTTGATCGAGGCTTTCGGCCATCAGGCCATTGGCCGATACGACAATTGGCACAATGACAGCCGAGCTCACATTCCACATGTCAACAACCTCGTGTGCTAAGTCGAGATATTTAATTTGTTTTCCTTTCTCAGCTTTCACGAGGTTCTCATCATGTGGAATGGTAACATCGATAATCATTGTGCGGCGCGCTAATCGATCTATCACCACTATATCAGGCTTATTGGCGACCATAGTCCTGTAAGTAATGATAGACCGATCCCAGTACAACGTGACATGGTCATTATCAAATTATTATTATTAAACACATTTAGATACACGTCAAGAATAACGTTATAAAATAGACAAGTTCAGTGTTTTCTAGTAGACTACTCGAGAAGAAACACCGAAACAAACTCAGAGGTTCACAATCTCTTTTTAAGTCCATACATAATCTTGGTCAGGCCAGCTGAGGACGATTCAGATTAATGTCTGAGATAGTCTTTCGAGGAAAGAACCATACAGATTTGGGTGGACCCTTCCCTTAGTTTAAGAAAACCTATGCAATTGATTCTGCCGTTGTGAAGGGCTCGAAAATTTAAAAAACAAGCAACTTAGGGCTGATTTTTCAATAGTCACGATAACTATTATCTGAAGAATAAATCTGACAGTTTGACATATTTTCTATACAAAAGCTGTCAAACCGCAATATTTATTCCTCAGATAAAAGTTATCAGACTATTGAAAAATCAGCCCTTAATCGTATCTAAATTACCAAAAAGTTCGGCTTGATACTTCAAATAAATTCACTTAACAATATATCTTTCCCGAAAGCGTAGTACTGTCTTCGAAAGAATTCTGTATTCTAGAATTTTGTAGTTCTGTCTTCATTCAATTTCAGAACTGAATGCTCAATAGAAAATTACCTTATTAATGGAAATTAAAACATTACCAGTAAATTCTTTTCATCAAAAGGAATGCCTGGGGCGTTAGGCTTTGATGAAATCGGTAATTGATTAAATTAAGCTCATGATTCAATTATTGTTTTACCTCGTAATGGGTAGCAGTGATTGTCTTAATTAGAAACTATTTCTTTGTGAATTAAGTTTTCTATGATGGACTAAAAACGGTAGGATTATGAAGTGATAGTTTATGACCGTGGCTTCGCTCGAGTTTTTCTGCCAAGTATTTAGGAATTATTTAAAACGGGCTAGTTTTAATATTGTAAGCAAGCATCCTTCCAAGGTGTGTAGGTACTCAATGATATTGTAGCGGTATCTACATCGCCACATGCGAGCTGCGCGTCATACTGACGTCACCCAAATCCTGCATCGCGCAAGCAGAGTTTACCGCGCGACTAGCATATTGCGTTTGTATATAGCGTTTGAAAGAAATTTTTGTTGCTTTTTATTTTATACCGTATCGAATTAATACCAAACATGTATAGTATACGTAGTGTAATTTAATGTCCCTCTGTCATATCAACTCTGTATACATTTAAAAAATTCCTAGAAGACCACGTTAGAAAACAACAATAACAATACCGATTGTCACCTTTAACTCTTAATTTTCTTATTGTGAACACAGAGAATCGCACTTACTTTTATTTGTTGTCTTACTTTTCTCAATATGTTAAGTGAGCTGTAACGTTCTTTTTTTTTTTTTGAGAAATAATTGTCTTTAAACTGAAAACAAAATCTTTTGAATATACTCACAATAAATGACTGACCAGTTGGTGCAGTTGGTAGCGACCCTGCCTTCTGAGCCGCTGGTCCCGGGTTCGATCCCCGGACAAGTTAAACATTTGTGTGCATGAACATGTCTGTTTGACCTGTGTCTGGGTGTGTATATGTATATCAGTCATCAGGTTACCGTAGTACAGGCTCTGCCTAGTTCGGGACTTGAAGACCTTGTGTGGATGTTGTCTCATATTATTATTATTATTGATAAATGATAAATGATAAATGATAAATGATTTTATTTCTGTAAGTAGGTTTGTTACAAACACTTTTACACGTCAATCATATTTTTAAAACTAGATGAGGTCGGCGTTTCATAACTGACTACTCTGAGAAGAAAGGCCGAAACAAACTCAGAGGTCACAGTCTCTTTTAAAGTCCAGACATAATCTTGGTCAGATCATGTGAAGACCATGTAGATTTGTGTCTGAAACGGTCTTTTGAGGAAAAACCATACAGATTGAGCGGACCTGTCCAGTCAGTGCACGCATTTGTCAGTAATCTTGCCGCTCAACTGAGAACTTAAGGAGCACAACGATTCGACGAACAATACCAAAGAAAGGACATTTGGGTAGGCCGCATAAATTACTCAAGCTGCCAGATCGTGAAACTAACTAAGAAATAAAATAAAAAAAAGTAATAATCCACATAATCTTCACATTCACAATAATTTAAATAATATAATACTTTACAAAGTAATTACTCATGTCATTGTATGTATAAAATTCATGAATGTCAATGTGTATATAAATATTCGAACATAATCTTTGAGGACCATGTAGATTAGTATCTGAAATGGTCTTCTGAGGAAAGAACCACGCAGATTAAGAGGACCTGTCCAGTCAGTGCACGCATTTGTCAGTAACCGTGCAGCTCAACTCAGAACTTTAGGAGCTCAACGATTCGACGAACAATACCAAAGAAAGGACATTTGGGTAGGCCGCATGAACTACTTAAACTGCCAGATCATGATTAAAACTGAAACAATGACCCACATAGTCCTCAAATTCACAATATTATTAAAACAATAAATTGTACTTCTCAAGGTAAGTATTCAAGTCGTTCTGTTATAATAATTATCAATTTATCAGTGTATGTAACAGAAATAAAAGAAAACATTCAGTATGCAGAAAATTGGAACAACTCAATCCCAAGCCTTTTTGTCCTCAATATAATCCTTAACGGTATAAAAGCCTTTCTGGCACAACTTACGTTTAATGAATGATTTGAATTTATTAAGGCTTAGATCTTGAACGTGGCTTGGAAGTTTATTATAAAAGCGTATACATTGACATCTGAACGAGCCACCTATTTTCTTGAGCCTTGTTGTAGGTACAACGAAGCTGTGTTTGTTCCTAGTATTTATATTATGGATATCACTGTATTTTTTAAACAAGTTTATATTTTTATGGGCATATAAAAGATTTTCAAAAATATACTGTGAAGGCACAGTCATTACATTAATTTCCTTAAATTTCTCTCTGAGAGTGTGTCTCGGGCTTAACTTATAAATTGATCGAACAGCTCTTTTCTGCAAAACAAAGATAGTCTGAATGTCGGCGGCATTTCCCCACAACAGAATACCATACGACATTACACTATGAAAATAGCTAAAGTACACTAAACGGGCTGTCTCTATGTCAGTTAAATTACGAATTTTTCTAACAGCGTATGCTGCGGAGCTAAGCTTTTTTGATAATTTATCTATGTGTGGGCCCCACTGAAGCTTAGCATCCAAAGTTAAGCCCAAGAATACTGTGCTATCTTCAGGATTCAATTCTCTGCCCTTTATCAATACATTAGTTAACACCTGTCTAACGTGAGGCAGCGTAAACTTAATGCATTTGGTTTTTTTTTCATTAAGTAGTAAATTATTAACATTGAACCAGTGAACTACTTTTGAGATCGCGCTATTTACATCGTCAGTAACCAGCTGCTGACGTTTAAGTTTAAACAAAAGTGAAGTATCGTCCGCAAACAACACTATATCATGATTATCCTTTATGAGGTAAGGCAAGTCATTAATATAAATAAGAAACAAAAAAGGACCGAGAATTGAGCCCTGTGGGACTCCCATTGTTACTATAGATCCGGGAGATCTTTTACCATTAACGTCAACGCTCTGAACCCTATTATTCAAGTATGAAGTAAGAAGATCCAGAGCGGTGTTCCGGATCCCGTAGTGGCGGAGTTTCCTGATTAGCGTTTCATGAAGAACGCAATCGAACGCCTTGGACAAATCACAAAAAATGCCCAAGGCATCGCATTTATCTTCCCATGCATTATAAATATGTCCTAAAAGTTCAACACCGGCATCAGTAGTTGAACGACCCCTTGTAAAACCGAACTGTTTACTATGTAATAATTTATGTTTATTAAAAAATCTTTGCAATTGGGCTAAAATTAATTTCTCAAAAATTTTACTAAAGGTAGGTAGTACTGAAATAGGTCTATAATTTGTGGGGTCTGTAGTACTACCTGATTTAAACAAAGGTATTATTTTACTATTTTTCATGAGGTCAGGAAACTCTCCACAGTCGATACAATTGTTAAAAATAAGAGCTAAAGTAGGTGCTACAATGTCAATAATAGACTTAGCAACTTCTACAGAATTACCCCACAGATCTGCAGTCTTTTTTACGTTTAAAGTGTGAAAGGTTTTAATTATATCTCTACAAGTAATATGTTCAAAATGAAATTCCGAATCGCAAACATTAACATTTTCTTTAAGCAAATACTCAGCAACAGAAGGTGATGAGTTTAGTGATTTAGTAGTTGAAACGGGAATATCTGAAAAGAAATTTTCAAAGGCCGCGGCGACTTGTGAGTCAGATTTTATTATGTTGTCTTTAATGGACAGGCTGTAGTCAGTATTTCGGTTACTAGACCTTCCCGTTTCACTATTAACAATCTTTCTTTATTAATTAATCTTTCACAGGTATGCAACGCAGCGCTGGAAGTATACGTGCGGAGAGCTTACACATCTTACGACATTACTTGCCTGCAGCACTTGGCGTTGTCAGGAGAGCTGGGCGTCGTCCACTTCCAGTTTATATTGCCAACTGGACACCCTAATAGGTATGTTTCATCTCGTAATCATCATTTGTCCCCAACTATTTTAGGGTCGGCTTCCAGTCTAACTGAATGCAGATGAATACCAGTATTTTATTTATTTGTTGATTTAATACTTTAAGCACACAAATGTAGAGAGGGGAAATAAATGCCATAGACATTTTCTACCAGTCAACATTTGGGTGATACAGAGAGAAACAGTGGTAGGTGCAATTTATAATGATAATGTAAGAATAAATATTTTTAAATATAAAAATACGCATAAACCTATTAAGACTATAAATAAACGCAAGTCTTGAAAGTAGTTTGCTCATAATTGACTACTGAATTGATTTCAGTAACTATTAATATACTTAGGTGTTTTTTTCAAAAATTATGTATCGGGCAATACTGTGTGTGTATAATGTAATAATGTGCGTTGTACTAACCAATGGACTTAGTCTGAATAATATAGTAGATTGTTATACAAGGAGCTAAAATGACCCATTATATACGAGGTAGTTTTACTCCCGAGCTTTAGCGAGGGAGTAAATAGAAACCGAGTTTTAATGGGTTTTTAGCGCCGTGTGTTACACTCTACTTTTCACTACGATTGCGAGAAAATAAAACAATCCAATACAATTAATTACGGTCACTACCAATTCAATTTGCAATTAGAGAAAAATTATAAAGATTTCGCGCCAATGTCTTTTTTTGTTTTTTCTTCTGCAGCCGCAACGCATTGCATGCATTCTACCAAAGAGATCGCCGATTTTAGTTCCATTTTCAAAAATAAAATGAAGTTCTTTTTTTATGCGATTTGTCCAAGGCATTCGATTGTGTTCTTCATGAAACATTAATCAGGAAACTGCACCACTACGGAATCCGGAACGCCTCTCTGGATCTTCTTACTTCTTATTTAAGTGATAGGATTCAGAGAGTTGATGTTAACGGGAAAAGATCTCCCGGATCGGTAGTAAGAATGGGGGTCCCTCAAGGCTCAATTCTAGGTCCATTTTTATTTCTTATTTATATAAATGACTTGCCTTACCTCATAAAGGATAAACATGATATAGTGCTGTTTGCAGACGACACTTCACTTTTATTTAAACTCAAACGTCAGCAGCTGGTTACTGACAATGTAAATAGCGCCCTCGCAAAAGTAGTTAACTGGTTTAACGTTAATAACCTTCTTCTTAACGAGAAAAAAACTAAATGTATTAAGTTTACGTTACCACATGTTAGACAGGTAGAAACAAGTGTTCTCATAAAGGGGGAAGAGTTGAAACCCGAAAATACCACAGTATTCTTAGGCATAACTTTAGACGCCAAGCTGCAATGGGGCCCCCATATAGATAAAATGTCAAAAAAGCTTAGCTCTGCAGCATACGCTGTTAGAAAAATTCGTGGTTTAACAGATTTAGAGACAGCCCGTTTAGTATACTTCAGTTATTTTCATAGTGTAATGTCGTACGGTATTCTGCTGTGGGGAAATGCCGCCGATATTCAGACGATTTTTGTTTTACAAAAAAGGGCAATTCGTTCAATTTATAAATTAAGTCCCAGACACTCCCTCAGAGAAAAATTTAAAGAGATTAATATAATGACTGTGCCTTCTCAGTATATTTATGAAAATCTTTTGTATGCACATAAAAATATTAATCTGTTTAAAAAATACAGTGATATCCATAGTATAAATACTAGGAACAAACACAAATTTGTTGTTCCTACAACCAGGCTCAAGAAAATAGGTGGCTCGTTTAGATGTCAATGTATACATTTTTATAATAAACTTCCTAGCCACATTCAAGAACTAAGCCTTAATAAATTCAAATCTTTTATAAAAAGGAAACTATGCCAGAAAGCCTATTATACTGTCAAATACTTTATTGAGGACAAAAAGGCTTGGGAGTGAGCTGTTCCAATAAATTTACACAGGGAATGTTGATTTATTTTATGGTTTTTTTGCTAACTATTGTACTTTTAATCTTTGCTATAAGTATCTATAACTTTTTACATATACAATGACATGAATATTTACTGTATAAAGTATTATATTATTTTAATTGTTGTGAATGTGAGGACTATGTGGGTTATTATTCCAGTTTTAATCATGTTCTGGCAGTTTGAGTAGTTTATGTGGCCTACCCAAATGTCCTTTCTTTGGTATTGTTCGTCGAATCGTTGAGCTCCTTAAGTTCTGAGTCGAGCTGCACGGTTACTGACAAATGCGTGCACTGTCTGGACAGGTCCACTCAATCTGTGTGGTTCTTTTCTCAAAAGTCCATTTCAGACACCAATCTGCATGGTCCTCAATGATTATGTCCGGATTTTATATACACATTGACATTAATGAATTTTATATACATATACTATGACAAGAGTATTTACTTTGTAAAGTATTATGCTATTATTTTAACTATTGTGAATGTGAGAACTATGTTGGTCATTGCTTTTTTTTTTTTGTATTTTTACTCTTAGTGTAATCATGATCTGGCAGTTTGAGTAACTTGTGCGGCCTACTCAAATGTCCTTTCTTTGGTATTGTTCGTCGAATCGTTGAGCTCCTTAAGTTCTGAGTTGAGCTGCACGATTGCTGACAATTGCGTGCACTGACTGGACAGGTCCACTCAATCTGTGGGGTTCTTTCCTCAAAAGACCATTTCAGACACCGATCTACATAGCCTTCACATGATCTGACCAAGATTCTGTCTGGACTTTAAAAGAGACTGTGACCTCTGAGTTTGTTTCGGCCTTTCTTCTCAGAGTAGTCAGATAGGAAACGCCGACCTCATCTAGTTTAAAAAAAAAATATGATTGACGTGTAAAAGTGTTTGTAAAAACCTACTTACAGAAATAAAATCATTTATCATTTATGAAACAGTAATAAGTCGAGTCCAATGATTATTCTACTTATGACTAAAGACTTTTTCGTTTTTGTAGGCTCATTGTCATTTGACACACAAATATTTAAAAAAAAAAACTTTTTCCCCTAGAGGAAGAATTGCTATTTTTTTCTTCGCTCTGGTACGCCACAATGACGGTCTTTTTGAGCAAGAGGAGTGAAAAAGCATTTTATTATTTATTTATTTAATACTGACCGCCGATTGAGCCAAAGAAAATTAAATCTTATTTCAAGGCAATAAGACTCGATTTTAAATGCATGCAGTAATGCTAGGGTCAACAAGATTTTCTTAATAATAATAGTTAGCTTTAAAAAAAATTGTTTTGATCATTGTATAAAGCTTTTAACTCAATACTCTAATTGGGGTGTATGAGGTCTTGCGTTAATTATGTTACACGTTGTATATAAATATAAGCACAAATAAATGTACATAACTACACGAATATACTAAAAACAAATAAGACAAACAATGAGAAAACATTACTTATTTAGTATTTTACATGGAGCGACTGCCTGTCTGTCCTCACCGACTCAGTTACTGGGTAACACGATACCCCTTTGTAAGCATCGCCACTTGTGGAGACTTACTCCGTCTTATTACAAGACACGATCCAACTTTAGCCCGGGCCTAAATCTTCGAGCCAGTTTTTGTATTTCGCACTTTATGCAAACTAAAGTAAAGTTCTTAATACAAAATTGACAACCTAAGACTGGACTAAGCTGTCAGTTTTGTAAAAGGAACTGTATTTCGATTTCTGTTAGGTTCTTATTTCAAAAACAGGCCCGATGGTTTAAATCATGTCTAAAGAAAAATCTTGTTTTGTAATAAGAGCAACTGAGTTTTACCAATGCCTAGCTATGTACATTACCAATGCCTACTGGATATCCTTTGGTAAGACTTCCCTTACCACCTACGACTTTATTCCACCGGCCCCCTTCTTCCATCGGTCATCTAGACGCACTGCAAGTTACCATCCTTACCTAGTTGCTATTCCACCAATTCGTACTAAACGTTTCCAAATGTCTTTTGTTATGCGCACAGCAAAAGAGTAGAACTCTCTACCTACGTCTGTGTTTCCGAACGCTTACAACCCTAATCTCTTCAAAGTGAGAGTGAACAGGCTTCTGGATAAGCTCACTCCATCGTCGACTCTGTCTCTGTCACCACTGACCTACACTAGAGTCAAGAACAAACCCATATTAAATAAATAAAAATAAAACTGGTTCTCAGACTGTCGAACTTCTGGCTACTCATAACGTGTGTCAAAGATCTACGAATGAAGATGGTCGCCTATCCCTGTACGGACAAGCCTGTTCTCGGCAAGTGAAGCTTAATTTTCGATCGCCCCGTGCGCTTGTAATTACTTAGCCAAGAGCCCCCCTACTCTAGAAGTATACCTCCGGAAAGCTTATACGTCTTACGGCTTCACTTGACTGCAGCACTTGCCGTTGTTAGGAAAACTGAAGGTTATTCACTTCCAGTTTATACTGCCTGCTGGACATCCCAACATTTACGTCATTAATTTAATCATCATAAATAAATAAATCATCTGTCTACCTTTTCCCAACCATGTTGGCGTCGGCTTCCAGTCTAACCGTACGCAGCTGAAAACCAGTATTTTACATGGAGCGACTGCTTATCTGACCTGCACAATTCAGTTACTAGGTATCACGATACCACGCGATAAGACTGGTTGTCAGACTTTCGGGCGTGCGACTATCATCATCAGCCTATATTCGTCCACTGCTGGACGTAGGCCTCTCCTAGTGAACGCCACTGAGCCCGATCTTCGACTCTCCTCATCCAGTCTCTGCCAGCCGCCTTTCGCAAGTCGTCACTCCACCTGGCCGGCGCGCGGCGGGCGTCCCACACTACGTTTGCCTAAACGCGGTCTCTGCTCTAAAACTCGTTTTCCCCAACGATTGTCGGTTCTACGAGAGATGTGACCAGCCCATTGCCACTTTAGCTTGCTTAGTCTTTGGTTACCTTGGTTCTCTGGCGGATCACCTCGTTTCGGATTTTATCCTTCACAGAGACTTCAAGCATAGCTTTCTCCATAGCTCGCTGAGCGACTTTAAACTTATGGACCAGTCTAACCGTGAGTGTCCACGTTTTGGCTCCGTAAGTCATAACTGGTAGGACACACGCGTTGAAGACTTTCGTCTTTAGGCACTGTGGTATGGACGACGAGAAGACCTGACGAACTTTACCAAATGCTGCCCATCCCAGCTGAATCCTCCTATCGGCTTCTCTCTCAAAATTGTTTCTACCCAACTGCATATTTTGCCCGAGGTAAACATATTCCTGAACAACTTTAAGGGGGACACCGTCAATGATAATCGGTCTCGGGGTAATAAGGTCGTTATACATAACCTTGGTTTTGTCTATGTTCTGCCCAAGACTGATACGTCGAGAGGCGACAGCTAGGTCAGTCAGCATTCGATCACGTGCGACTATACCCGTGACGAATGTCATAGATCTACGAATGAGAGACAGGACTAATGGATTTACATGCTTTCCAACGCACGTAGAGAACTCGGTGTGTGGCTTTATCTTCGATCGACCCGAGCAACGAAGCTCTAGAAGCTCTCTCCTCTAGAAGTTTACGTCCGAAGAGTATTCACTTGATAAATCACTTGCCTCCAACACTTGGCGTTGTCAGTGCAACTGGGTGTCGTCTACTTCCAGTTTATACTGCCTACCGGCCATCCTAATAGGTACGATTTGAGACTAGATTGTGTATCTGGTATTGTGGGGTTTTTTTTTTCAATGTATGTTAATTGTTCTTTTTTAATACAGTTGCTCAAAAAGTGGTGTATTGCAGGGACGTATAGCGTTCGGGAAGTGGGCTATTACATAATAGTGCTTTTTTTTACCTTTCCCGAACTCATGCGTCTCTTTCCCGACTGTCAAAATAATGTCTATTAAAAAGAAAAACCAACCATGAAGTTTTTACTAAAGAGTTTTTGTGATTCATACAAATACGTATATTTCTAAAAAGAAGCTACTAATTTATTTCAATATCAGATTTAATGATTTAATTGAATGAGTTAGGTTAGGTTTCATTTCATTTCATCTCATTAAATTTCATTTTCATTTCATATCAATAAAAAAAAATATACTGAAGACTAAGCTGTATGGATATTCCCTTTGCCTACCAAAATGGGTGAAGAAAAAAAAACTCTGCTTATATTCTACGGTTGGCGCCATTTTTATTGTGTTTTTATTATTTTATTAAATTGCTTAATTTTTTCGCAACTGTATTAAAAATAGTCGTTCAGTACACCTGCGGAACCGTCATTGCAACTTGTTCCGACTGTTAACCCTCGCCTTCGGCTGCGCCTCGGCTGCGCCTCGGCTCGGGTAGACATTTGTCGGAACTCTTTGCAATGACAGCCTTTCCGCACTTGTAATGAAATATACTATTTCCTAATTGTATTTTTGTAAGTGAGTTACAGGTATGTGTATCTTGGTAGTAACATCGCATTGGCGTTATAGCTGCTAAGGTGTTATTTGCATAATTTTAAATAAATAATTTCATCGTTTTTCTTTCATAGAATCCCAATCAGCCAAGCAGAGATCGAGCTAGCATCCGGCACAGACGCTGAAGGCATTCCCGCTGAGCTCTGCACGGCCGCCATGAGGAAGTGCCACCACCGCACGGGTGCGCTGGCCTCGTTCGAGTCCTTCGACCAGTTCGTGCAGTACTCGGACGAGCTGCTCGACTTGGTGCATGACTTCGCCAGCTCCGCCACTGTTAGGAGAGAGGTGAGATAAAAATTACCCCAAATTTGGGTGAATATTTACCCTAAAGTGGGATAAAAATTATCCCTAAGGTCGGGTAAAATTTAACCCTATAGGCGGGTAAAAACGACCCCTAAATTCGAGTCAAATTGACCTAAAATTGGGTTATATTTTCCCTCAAAGTGGGGTGAGAATGACCCTGTTGTCGGTTAAATCACGGCATAATGAGGTACACAATGAACCTATAAATCTTTCAGAATGACTCCGAAAATTATTCTGAATGTCCTTAATTTTGAGTTTAGAATTACCCTAAAGTAGTGTACAGAATGACCCGAATAGGTTTCAGAATGACCATAGGGTAGTGTTCAGATTTACACCTTGAAGATTTTATAATTACTCCAATGTCAGGTTAAAATGATCCGAAAGTGGTTAAAAAGTGATACGGCGTTTGATGAAATGGCCCGTTTCTATGTTATCTTAAATCAGATTAAAAAGACTCCACTGTGGAGTACAAAATTACCTCTAAAGTGGATAAAAAATGACCCCAAAGTGCTTGCTTCTGAGGCAATTGGCTAAAAATAATACAATTTCAAACACTGACTCTATAGAAAACAAGATGGTGACCTAATACTTTGTTACAGGATCTGGCAGCGTTGCAGGAAGGCAGCGAGAGCCGGGATAGTACCAGCATCAATGTAGGAATGGACTTCAAACCCGTTGATGCTGATGTCGAGGTAAAAAACTATACTTTTGTATAGGTCGGAGAAAAAGTTATTTCGTATTATACAGGGTTATTGGTAAAACACCATCAACCTCTTAAGGGGTCATTGTACTCATCATTGTGAACAACTTTTACTATGGGACCAAATAAGAAATCGCGAAAAAAAAATCAGCTGGTCCCTACATTTTGACGAGTTCTGCAAACATAAATCAAAATCAAAAGTCATAGTCAAGTTATTCAAACTGGGCTGAGAATCAACACTTTTAGAACGTCAAGATCACATAAGACAGTCCCCCCAAAACGCCCGCCCTTCACCACTTCCTAGTGCTTTAGCTGGGAAGAAGAAGTGGCGGAAGTAACTCCCCAGCAGCACTGCTGTCTGTTCAGTTAGAAGAACTGGATTCTAAACAGTAGTAAGTAATTAACATTACGTAACACACAAACATTAAAATTATTTGGCATATGTCAGCTAGCACACGCCAATATTTAAAACTATACTCAAGCAGAAATAAATAATAAAAACAAAAACGTAAACAGGACTTAATACATAATAAAAAGCCTCCAGGCATAAAGGGCGTGCCCGCTTACATATGCAATGCAATGCATGCAATGTAGGGAACAGTTGTTTTTTTTTCGCGTATTCATATTTGTTCCCATAGTAAAAGTTGTTCATAATGATGACTACAATGACTCCTTAAGAGGTTGATGGTGTTTTACCAAAAACCTTGTATATACAAATTCAAGACTAAGAGCTCACGTGGCACCCAAATATCGAGCATTTTTGTACAACCAGAATTTCAAATGGGTCAAAACTGTTTTGTTTAACGTTCATCATTCGTTTCATTCATTCGTTCGTTCATCATTCGGTCGCGATTAAAGAAAATATAGCCGCTTTGACACTGACAAGTGCCCGGATCTGACGTCTCAGTGCTGCCATCTAGTGAACGTCTTTTCAGAAATCGCTCATTTCAACGGGACTTTGATTATCTAACACAGAGCAAATCGCAACTGGACCCTAATCTATTGTTATTTCCCCGCAGGCACCGCTAGAACCCATCCACATCCTGATGATCGGTGTCCGAGATTCTGGCGAGAGTGACGACAGCGCAGTGTCGCGTCGCTTCGGCAACTTCTGCCGCGCCCACCGACACGAGTTGCACCAGAAGAGGATCAGGAGGATCACCTTCATGTTGCTTATTAAGTAAGTAAAACCTCTGCGGCCTCCAGGAGTCTTGAACTCAGCATGTTGCACTACAAAGTGGACCGGCGATCATCCGCTGGATGCGGGAAGCATACTTATCGCAACCAGTATGGGACGGCGCTGGCAGGAGCTAACATGCTGCTGCGTCCTGCAGTACCGGTGACGCTGCTATACGCGTCCCGTTTGCACCACTCTACGACATCGTAGAGTACATACGGGTGGAGACCAACTGGACCTTGAGGGTGGTGAAGTTGGAGGGGCGCTATGCCACTAATTTCAGTTCGTTCGTCGTGCGCGTACCGACTCACTATTTGATGACCTTCCTCAAGGAAGAGTTTTGGCGAAGGGTCTGCTGTATCGGCGCTTCCGCAGCCGGCTACGCGACACCTCGCACCAAAAAAAAATCACCTGTTCCCTACATTTATGTTTGCAGAACTCGTCAAAATGTAGTGATCAGCTGATTTTTTTTTCGCGATTTGATATTTGGTCCCATAGTAAAAGTTGTTCATAATGAGGAGTACAATGACCCCTTAAGAGGTTGATGGTGTTTTACCAATAACCCTGTATAAGTATTGTGTTTTATGGGCCATAATTGCCTGAATTAAAGGGTTATTATTATTATTATAAGCCTGCGACCAGTCGTTGGCGATGATGGCTTGAGGGAGACCTATGTCTAGCAATAAACGAATTATGATGATAATGATGTCCTGCCACATACATGGGTCGACGAGTGACTTACGGAAAATTATTTTGCATCATTATCATTTCCTGGCTTAACTAGAAACTTTCCCAAAAAAACTATGTTGCAATATTATTTATATTCAAATTCAGGAAAAAACTCTTTACCTATTCGTTAGAAACATAAGTTCGTTCTTCATTATCCATCATAGTTTTGGGTTCCGCCTTGAAGGTCCATTACAAAATTCTCGCTATATTTTCATGTTAATCTTTATCTACACCCATGCTATTAATCCTCTTTAAAAGTTTCTGAAACAGTTAGCTTATTGCCAACATTAAAACAACCAGTGTCATAGAAACCTTATTATATTATCATCCAAACGAATGTTATAATGTTGTACTAAACTTCATTATGCAACTCGAACTCGATCCCTTCCTTACTCATCAAACAGCCACATTCTCACTACTCAATTCGTGGTATCTTTGTGAATTTCAAAAAAAGAACATTGCCATGCACGCGCGGTTCACTACTACAGCTACTAATTAAAAAATTAAAAACTTATAAATTACATAGGGTTCTTGCAACACTGTACAACAGTCTATGGTTTCAGAATCTTTTATAGAGGATTCATATCATGGGTGTAGATAAAGTCTTGTATGCAACTGTACATAATTAGGTATTAAAACCCTCATGTGATACTATTATCACACTCCGCCTCGTGTGGTAAACCCACATTCGAGTTTTAATATCCCTAATTAAACAACAGTTGCATAAATAACTATTATATCACTCCCTCAATCTTATAACGCTAAAATTAACCCCTACTCTCTCTTTCCAGACGACAATTCCCCAAATTCTTCACATTCCGTGCCCGCAACGACTTTACTGAAGACACGATCTACCGCCACTTGGAGCCAGCGTCAGCCTTCCAGCTGGAGCTGTACCGCATGCGCAGCTACGAGCTCGAAGCGCTGCCAACCAGCAACCAGAAGATGCATTTGTATCTGGGCAAGGCTAAGGTAAGAAATTGCTGTAGGAGAGCGTGTAGTGTGGGGCAAAGATTAAAAAAAAAATGAAAAAAAAAACCTTAACACCTAGTGCAGACATTCGTCGAAAGTATACGCTCGTCGTGTTAGCCAGCGCCGCCGGGTGCGGTCTAGGTAGCGACAGCGAGGAGTGAAATTTACAGCTACATATACAGGGTGGAAACTTTCAGCGGGGCAGTAAGGGGAAGTACCTTATCCGTTGCAGCCACACGAAAATGGTCTTAAGAGGCTATCCATAATTTTTTTATGGAATTTTGATCCCCATTCACAGATTTTCAAAAAAAAAATACAGTTATCAAGAAAATTGCCATTTTACACAAAAACATTTTTTGATGCCAATCGATCCTTTTTCTAATACTGATCAAAAAGTTCTATGGGACCAACCATCGTTGGAGTACTCAAAAAGTCACAAATTGCAAAAAAACTTTTCCCTTACATTTTGTAAAGAATTTGTGTAACTGAAATACAAAAAATAAAATAAAGACAAATGATCACGTAGAATTTTACAATATCATAAAGAAGGCGTATTTTTTTTTTCCACGGTTATTGTAGTTTTTGTGGTGATGAAATAATTCACAAAAAGCGAATGCCTGGGTTCAAACCGTACTAGCAAATAATAGAAACAATTCCGTTTAACATCACATTTTTTACTCGACAGGTGAAGAAGGGACAAGAGGTGACAGACTACAGGTTCTTCATCCGTTCCATCATCAGGCACCAGGACCTCATCACCAAAGAGGCTAGCTTCGAGTATCTGCAGAATGAAGGAGAGAGGTAATTTTATTTATGTTAATTTACTAGCATTTACCTGACTGTGCGGCCTATTAGTTATTGTAGTTAGTAGCTTCCTTTTTTTTGTATTTTTCTCAGTTAGTTTAGTCATGATCGCAGTTATGAGTACACCGATCTACGTAGCCTTCACACGATCTGACCAAGATTATGTCTGGACTTTAAAAGAGACTGTGACCTCTGAGTTGGTTTCGGCCTTTCTTCTCAGAGTAGTCAGATAGGAAACGCCGACCTCGTCTAGTTTTTAAAATACGATTGACGTGTAAAGGTGTTTGTTCAAATCTACATACAGAAATAAAATCGTGTATCATTTAGTTTAGTAGTATTTTAATAAGTTAGCACGGGCTATATAAAAGCGACGATTTTTTTGCGCTTTTGATTTTCAACTCTCCGTGTTGAGCCGAGCATTCAGGATCCAACGGAGCGCATCCCAGCCCGTCAAGAAAATACACTGGTGGTTTTTCAAATCACGGCGCGTGCGTCGATAATCCAGTGCACGATAAAAAAATCGCACGTGCGTACCTAGGTTTACTCCAGTTCCAAATAAATTTCGGTTAAATTATCTGACAGATAATTTTATACAAATTCTTGTCTTTTTAATTTATCAATGGTAACCACATATCCTTATCTATAAAAATCAATGCTACTTTTCGTTGTAATTTTATAACTGAAGAACGGATGGACCGATTTTGCTAATTCTTTTTTTAGAATGTTCCTTGAAGTACGAGGATGGTTCATACGGAGAGAAAAATAATAATAATAATAATGTTAGGCGGTACGAAGTTCGCGGGGTCAGCTAGTATGCAATAAATTAAACCACATACTAGTTATCGCCTTTGCTGACGATATACAAAAAATTAAATCTGTAAATTCTGATTATTATAAATTATTATTATTAAATTAAATTATTATTAATCTAGCTTCAACATTCTGACTGACCGACCACTTGACAATTCAAAAGTGCCTGTAATTGGTTTATTTGAAATAAATGTTTTTGAGTTCGAGTATTTTTAATAATCGATAATTTGGATTCATGTTTTATAGTTTAAATCATTGCACGTTTTGTATTTCAAAGTGGAAAATGTTAAAAGATTCGAACTTCCTACGATAAGCCCTTTGTACGCCAGATCTACACGAGACGCGTGAATATTGTTTTGTGTAATTCGATCAGTAATATATACAATCATATTATAATAAAATAGTAGTTTAGAATTTTTGTCCGTTTGTCTGTCTGGATGTACAGTCGCAAGCACAATCAGGTTATACAAAACTGTCAAATTTCTCCAAATGGCTTTAAACCTTAAAATGTTGAAGTTTAAGTTCAAAACGTTTAAGGATTTGTATGAAATTTGGCACACAGATAGCTTATAACCTGGATTAACACATAGGGTACCTTTAATCTTTGTAGTACGTTGCCGTGAGATACATAATCAGCCTACACTGTCTCTACTGCTGGGACACAGACCTCTCAGTGAGAGGGAGTGGGCCGTAATCCACCACGCGGGCCCAGTGCGGGTTGGTAGATGTCACATGACTTCAAATTTGTGGTTCTAGGACATGCCTGTTTCCTCACGATGTTTTCCTTCACCATTTTGAAAGCAGTAGTGATGAAATAATTTACACAAAGTAAAGCGCCTGACTGGGTTTGAACCTACGACCTGCAACTTGTAAGTCGCGGCTGTTACCACTGGGCTACCACTGCTCAGGGACTCCTGTGGGTTAATTTCTATTATAATTAGCTAGTTCTAGTATGTTTGATCACAATTTAATAACTACTCTCCAAGCAAGCAATCAAATGTGATGTTTTCTTCCCCAGGGTACTACTAGAAGCCATGGATGAGTTGGAGGTGGCCTTCTCCCACCCGCTCGCTAAGAGGACTGATTGTAACCATATATTCTTGAACTTTGGACCCACTGTCATTATGGATCCGGCTAAGGTAAGAACATAGCTATTTCTTTAAGTATAAAGCTGCTTTTTGCAAAATACACTCTTACCGCAGTCGTTTTTTTTGAAAATTCAATATGATATATTGCAGTGTCTCTTTTAAAATCCGTCTTTTTGACAATTAAAAATAAAATAAAGTATAGCGAAATATTCAAAGTAGAGTTTGCATTTTAGTTTTAAGTTAATTTTGTCGATCGTATAATTAAAGCAATGTATTGTGTGTGTGTGGCCTCCTTGTACTTCAAGGAGTGCACTAGACTAAAACTTAATCGGCCTCTTTACAAAACAAGGTTTATATTTAGATACTAGTTTAAACCATCAAGCCGTTTTGTGAATTTCGAATTCAAATCCGACAAAGCTACAACTCTAAATACAAAAACTGACATTCGATGTCAGTTTTTGTATTTAGAATTTTAGATTTGCCCGACTCTAATGCCTTGATCACACGTACCGAGCAAACCGGCGAGACAGTGCTCTCGGTCGAGTACTCGGTACTTATCTTTTTACGATCAATTGTGTCCGAATTGTAGTCTCAATAAAACTGAACTGACTGTGCTTATTTCAAAACGTGTATGAACAGCTACTCGCTTACTACACTGTCTCGGCCGAGAAACATTTTACTGTCGCCGGTTTGCCCGGTACGTGTGACCAAGGCATTAGTTGTCAGATTTGTATTAAGAACTTTACGTTCAAAGTACATTGGTGCCGATTCTCTTGTCACAAAATTCTAACTAGACTAAAAATCACCAAAATTTAGTTTATTCCTGTCAAACGACGATTTCCCATTCTGAAATTGACTAAAGTGACACTACTTAACCAAATTTTAGTTTGACAGCACTAAGATGGCACTGAGATTATAATTTAGTGAAAATGGCAATTTTGCTATTCTGAATTTTACGTTTTTCACAAAAAATTTAGATTGTCGTAACTAAGGCCCAATTTCACCGCCAATCACTAAACACGTTTAGCGCTAAACGAGTTTAAACCATAATTCTGTTCCTGTCAAATGTTTGGAGATGACAGAGACAGAATTATGTTTAAAACTCGTTTAGCGTTAAACGTGTTTAGTAATTGGCGGTGAAATTGGGCCTAAATCTGCCTGTTTTTAATCGCGATTAAAAAGGTGTGGAATAAAATTAGTTGTCATGAACTAAAATTCACACCAACACCTCGACTTCAGATGCAAAAACAGTACTGTATCTTTTTTTCTTTTCTTTTGCTTATATCTCGAAAACGGAAAATGAAAATTTCGACCCCCTTTATAAAGCCCCGAAACATTTAAAATCGAACGTGTTGGTAAAAAAAAATTTTTTTTTTTCATATTTTCCATACAAAAAGTGAAAAATTCCATACAAAACATGTCGAGGCTGCAAAATAATGCGCAACTCTGGCTCTAAAAAAAAATCACGTGGTACGGCAAACAAGTATCACGTGGAGTCAGTCGCAATTGCCAAATTTGATTTTAGATGTGTCAAAATTATTTTTAAATTTAGAGATTTTATTTTGCAGAATAGCGTTAAGATTGTCATAGCCAAAAGTAAGGAATTTTAGTGATAGTTTAGTTAGTTTAGTTCGGTGTACAACAGAATCGGCACCATTATCTAACTCGAAGTTTTGGGTTTGGACTAAAGTTAGAACTCGTTTTGTAATAAGGCGGTTTATTTCTATAAATAAGGTTTTTGTGTTTGTGTACTTGTTCTGTTGGAGGTCCTAAATAAATAAACAACAATATCAAGGCAATGAATTTTTATTTTATTTTTACAATGAGTACTGTAGATTAGGATTAGGTTAGATTATTTTGAATTGTGTTTTATCAATGAATAAACTATGCAGGGTTATTGGTAAAATACCATCAACCTCTTAAGGGGTCATTGAACTCATCATTATGAACAACTTTTACTATGGGACCAAATATGAAATCGCGAATAAAAATGCAGAACTCGCCAAAATGTAGGGAACAGGTGATTTTGTTTTTGCGATTTCATATTTGGTCCCATAGTAAAAGTTGTTCATAATGATGAGTACAATGACCCCTTAAGAGCGTGTACGTCTAGCGCGCGACATCAAGTTTAGGTAATTCAATGCAACTATTACTCACACAGACGCAAGCGTGACTGTGTGCGTAGCGCTGGCGCGTTCTCTCGCGCTATAGTCGAACTAACCCATTTTGACCCGTTCGAGTGTAATTGTTATAGAATAGAATGTAATAGAATTTAATTTATTGTACACCAAAATTAAAACAAAGCTTTTACAATATTGTAATATATTGCAAGTATAGGTATAATTATGATTAATATTAAAGTCGTTATTTTTATTTATTCAAACATGAATTGGTTGATCTAAAATTTAGAAAGTAGACCAACTGCAACAATTGTTTATTGTACTAATTAATAGTAACGATTTATGGGTTTATAATAGATAAATATTTATTATTATATTCAAAGAAAACAATTTATACGAATTTGCTCAATTTTATTTTACATTACTTAAATAAAAAAAAATGATTAAAATAAACAAATAACCAAAGCAAATAAAAACACGCCTGCACCCTGCATGTCAAAAAAAAAATTAAAAAATAAAAAAACCCGACTGCGTAAAAAATAACTAATAACTTTAAATAAAAACTGAAAAGAATAAAAACAAGTTCAGTTCAATTCTAATACCGAACGTATTGACTGCAATAGTGGAAACCCGTATTGGATAGAATGATTTTAGTCTAGATTATTTAATGGGTCCCGACTGTTGCAGTCAATATGTTCCGTATTAGAATTAGTAGATCGTGCTTCTCAGTGGCATCGACCTGGACTTTCTTGGGTCTACAATTTCAGGTAGCAAACACTCATTATAATAATTAACTAATCTGGTTTGCATTTGGTTTTGCCAAAACTCATCGTCTCGAGTAATTTTCTCAATTTTCAAGGGAAATTCTTTACCCGTCCAGACTGCTAACAAACATAAATTCTTTTTCGTTATATGTAACTGTCCTTGAACCTGATAAAACCACTCGTGACGACGGTTTACAGTCCCGTTAGAATTCCAAAATTTATTTTTATTTTGTTTTAAAGCATCTTCAGCATTCATTCCGAAAGCTGAAATGGGGCATTTTATTTCAATAATACCATGCTCAAAAATGCCATCGGGTGAAGCTCCCAGAAAAAAAAAATCTTCATCAATGAACAAACCACATTTATCTATGCTTATATGTTCTTGTTCCTCAAGTTGCCGGATTGCAATTGCCTCATTGTCTTTTCCGTGTTTTATACTTGCAATATTATCCAATGAATATGAGTATAAATGACATTTAACTAATGGGGCGGAACTTATGTTTTGCCTTCTCTTACACACTTTACCAAACGATGATGCTGTAACAAGACATCTACGCAGTTCAAGCCAAAGTGCGCTCTCTGCCTGAAGTACAGTGTCTCGCTCCACCTCTTCTCTATTGTTGACCTAAAATGCAAAAAAAATATAGTCTAGTCACTCTAGTCTATTGAGTGTTTTACAGACAGCTGTGTATTTAGCAAAATTCAAGCATTCACCTGTTCCTGAAGATTTTCAAGAAAAATATTTTTGGCAACGTCATAATCATCCGCAGACAGGTCCGGTCTTTGACATTCTTCGCCGTAATGTGTTTTCTCACCAAAGTTTAGCCTTCTCCTAGGACGGCAACATGATTTTCCTTTTTGTATTCTTTTGAGCCGAGCCATTTCAATGCGTTTCAGTGACATCCCTAGGAAAAAAATTATCACATAATAGTCCATTTGAATAAATATATAAAAACTAAATTAAAGTAATCAAAAGTGTACCTGGACTCTTGTGAAATTTGGATTTGTAAATAGCGTACTGAGGTCTTGCGGAATTAAAAGAAACAACTGCGGCATGACATCGTGCTGTATAAGAGTTTTTCAGCGAAAAATTTACGCGCTTGCCACCGACTAACTTTGCCACAATGCTATTAAATTGCTCAGCACGGTTGTTAGTTACATTATGAAGTAAACTTTTAGAGTGAAATGCGATTTGTGCCGTATGACCCATTATTTTATTTAACAAAACCCGTACTTTGGAAACTAAACTCTCTTCATTTTTCCGGTTCTCTGTACAGTAGTAGCTCTCACAGGCGCTGTGGTGGCCAAAGATATGCATCGGACTGTTTAAAATATCTTTTTTCAAATTTATTATCTGCTCAGCAAGAGTCAAATTCTGCGCTTTTCGAAATCGAATTGCACATTTGACAGCTGTGCGAAGCCTTTTTTGCCTATCAGCGGTAAGTAACCTTCTTTCATTTAGAGGAATGGATGTATCTTTGCTCACATTGAGGATCTTTCCACAGTAATTCCGGAGTAGATGATTGGTACATTCGATCTTACTAACTTGATAATTCGGATATGGTCTGCTTTCAAGTATTTTTTTAAACGTGCTTGCGTCACCGTCTGCTATCAATGTGCCATATATTACATTTTGCCTCGCAACAGAAGTCTTAAAACCTTCGACTATGACACTTTGTTCCATACTGCTCGAAGGTCCATTATGATTTTTATGACAGTTATGGTTTGCAGGAGGCTCACCTTTGACTGCTGCTCGGGCGCAAACTATACAATATTTATTTTTCACGTCCATATAGAGTACTTTACCCGTTTTGGAACCAATAATAGCTGCGACACCTGACAAAGCAGAATAGTTGGTTTTATAGGATCTTTTAGACCAACAGCAGTCAGCTATGACAGTGAGAATGGGAACATTATCTTTTACTTCACCACACGCAATAGCTTCAGCAGCTTCTTCCTTGGCAGCCTCTAGCATACTGTCTTCAGCTGCTGCTTTCCACCATTTTGCTACTTCGTCGTGACATTTCGCATATGTATTTTGTGTCAAAATTGGTAAGTCTATGGAAGCTAACAATTCGTTTAAATTTGATCTTCCAATACCCGTCATCATAGCTCCAGTCACAGCGCCACGATTTACGTCCATACTAAAATTTGAACTATTAGAGCTGAACAGTTGAAGCTTTGAATTACACATATTGCATTTCATGGTAAATATTGATTGCAAGCCCACTTTGCGCTCCGTCAACAGTTGTAAATTATCAATAGTACACCCCATCGCTCTGTTATGGTTATTGATTATTTTAATTTGGTCCAAAAAGTAATTAAAATCAATTATTCTCCGGCCTTCAACAATCTTATTTGTTTTGAGTGGAATTTCGGCCTCGATAACCTGAAAATTAAAACATAAGAATGTAAATAACATAATTATTGTTTTCTAGGTTTATGCGATCATTAGGTATATGCAAAAAATAATGACAAAGACACGATAGAAAATAGTATAGTATCTAGTGGTCTGAATTTATTAACTAGCTAGATAAATTACCAAACTCGATGTTTCCTCGGTTTCAGATGATGCGACCAATATAGGATTCTAAAAAACAAAACAGACCGTTTAAAATAGTTTGTGATGGCATATAGAGGTGAAAGGAAAAAAACTCATTTTAAAATAACTTTCAAAGTACCTTTTCTTCATTTTGATTTTCACACTCAACTCTTTCTGTTCTTCCTGCATCATTTGAGTTTTTTTTACATTTCCTGAAGTTAAACCATAACCCAGTAAGCACACAAACCTTGTTATTTGGAAGAAAGCGTACGTATTATGCAGTAATGAAATAAAATAAATTAATGTAAACAAAACACGGTTAGGATATTTATAGAAAATTGAATTAAATTAAAAAACCCCCAACGCTTTTAATATACACCCTTTCATTTGAAACCCCACATGGGCGGGCATATTTGAAAATATACGTTTATTCATCACCACTTTCACCCCCATGTCTAAAATGGCTGAACCAATTTAGATAAAACGTGTCTAATTGTAATATAAACATCATGTGCTTTCATTTGATACCCCACTTGGGTATATTTGAAAATGTATACTTACTCACTTTAATTCCCCATAATATCTAGTAAATGGCTGCATCGATTTTGATAAAATATGTCTTATTATAATATACACATCATGCGCTTTCATTTGATACCCCACTGGGGTATATTTGAAAATATTAAATTTTTCATACCTACTTTCATCCCCCATTTCTAATAAATGGCTACACCAATTTTGATAAAACATGTGTAAGAACCATTGCCCAGAAAATAGCTTTAAAAGAAAACACATCTATATCGGTTCACTCATTTCAGAGCTACGGTGCCACAGACAGACACACAAACTGACTGTCGCATATGTAGTAAGCTCATAACATTTTTATCATAGTGTATTAATAAGCAAAAGTGTGTTTTACGTTAGCGAAGCCGTGGGTTAAAACTAGAATAAAATAGATATACCAACCTTTTAGCTCTTGTCTTTTCCAAAATTTCTAAATTTAGTTTTCGTTTCTTCCCTAAAAATAACTTGGTTTTATTTCCCATTATTACGTCTGAAACATAATTTGTTGTCACTCAAAATATTATCAGTAATCATAAATACTAATAAAATATTTTACTTACCAAAGTACCAAAAGTTGTCGATCACACTATAAACACCGCTATCCTTGCACGCACGGTAAAGGTCAGTCAGAGCGCCGAGCGACGTGTCCTCACTCTGGAAAGCCTCGCGGCGAACTGATTTGTGTTGATTCGCGCGCAGAGTTTTATAGTAGTTTTCAAAAATTCATAGAAAAATAATTACAATGTTTTAGTTGAATTTTTAAAGTGTTTGTTTTTCAAAAGATGATCGTCTATTATATTATGCTATTATTTGGTTAAATTAAGTAAGATATATCGGTTAAAAAAATCATTTAAAGACTTTAATTTCTTAATAATTTCACATTGTTTGTATTTAATTTCTATTAGTTAGATAACTAAATTAAAAAATCTTTTTTGGTAACTATTTCCCTTAGAATCTTTGCAATTGGTTATGATTTTTTGTTTATTAGATTTGTCAGTCGTTTCAGATATTTTAAGCTTCGAAACTGACCTTAAAAGGGAAATTAAGGAAACCTCTGTTAGGTTATCTTGATATAATTCACAAATACTCTATTAATCGAAATATTTTTTCTAATAACTATTTAGACAACGAAATTTCCTAAATTTATTAGTAATAGACATATTTGTAAGCTAAGTGGTTCATGGTGTTAAGTGGTTTGAAAAGTACAGTTTTTCAGCCAAACAGCGTGTGAACGGCGTAAACGCTCTTAAGACGTTGATGATGTTTTACCAATAACCCTGTATATTCAGCATAAAAAAAATAAAGTTAAAATTAAATGATTTGTGATTTCCATAACTATGAAAATGTATGGGTGTTTTAATTCCTGAAAAAATTTAAGTCAATGAAGTCATTGCTAGTGTATTTTTTATATTCTTGTCTAACGAAAGCTAATATGGTGATCCTTTCAGTTTTGTATACTGAAACCAAAGCGAAGAACTTTAACGATCTAGCCCATTTTTTACGTTGCCATTTGACAAGATTTTTTGCATGGTCAAAGTTTTCATAAATTGATACTGCACGCCTCTGCTTACCTTGTCAGGGCACACTGGCTTGATATTATATTCTTAAAAGAAAATGTTATTTGTTTTCAGATTGAAGAGTCAGTACTTGGCATGGTGATGAGATACGGCCCTCGTCTCTGGAAGCTCAGGGTATTACAGGCTGAGATCAGATTTACACTGCGGAATGGTAATTATCATAGAATACTCTTTATTATTTACACGATAAAAATTACAGATATAAATGTAGAATTAATAAATAATAATAACAATAATAATTGACATGTGGAATGTGAGCTCGGCTGTCACTGTGCCGATTGTCGTATCGGCCAATGGCCATCAGGCCAAAAGCCTCGATCAACATCTCTCGAAGCTCTCGTTAGGAGGTTGGATCAAGGGCCTGATTCAGAAGGCAGTACTCCTCGATACGGCTCGTATCGTGAGGAGGTTCCTGTCTCTGGAGCCCTAACAACCGGTAGCTTGGACCCTGCTCCCGATACCGGCGGACTACTAAATTTTATATTTTTAAATGTTTTTTTTAATGTCTTTTATACAAATTGGCGAGTACCTTATCACATTAAATTAGACCACGAATACTACATGATATACTTAGACGATGTACAAAACTTGAATGTAATCTATACACAAAAACAATCTGCTGTTCCATACATTTTGTCGAGCTACGTGTAACAACATGTAAGGCACTGCTGATTTGTTTTGTGAATGGCTTTCATTAGAATTTTGTATACTGTTTAAGTATACCATGTAGTATACGTGGTCTAATTTAATGTGATAAGGTACTCGCCACTTTGTATACAAAAATATTTACAAGATTATGTATGTATGTGTATTATGTATGTAGGTATGTATTGCAGCTACACACTAATACAAAGTAGCCAAAAGCCTCATATTCAGAACGTTAAAAGTTTGACAATGTAGTTCATTGCTTCTGTTCTGTTATTTTCATTCAGTTTTCATTTAAATTGTTATTTTATTTGGTACAGGACCCGGTGCGCCCACCAAGAATGTGAGATTGTGTTTGTCCAACGGTTCCGGTTACTCTTTAGACGTCTACACTTACGAAGAGATTTCTGACCCTAAGATTGGTGTGGTAAGTTATTCTATTTAATACTAGCTGTCCCGGCGAACTTCGTACCGCCTCAGAATGTTATCTTCATCAGAATATTTTTCGTGAATTTTTCCCGTTTCTATAGTTATTCTGCTATTCGGGGCGGAGACAAATCCAAAAAATCAAAAACCATCGAAATTGGTCCAGCAGATCTCGAGTTATAAGTGTTCTAACAAACCCGTCTTTGTTTTACTTATATAGATAAGTACACTAGCTTCCGCCCGCGGCTTCACCAGCGTGGTACGTCGATAAAAAGCCTATTTCCTTCCCAAATTTCAAAGTATCCCCATACCAAATTTCGTCAAAATCAGTTTAGCCGTTTCGGAGATTAGCCGGGACAAAGACACATACAAAAAAAAAAAAATTGTACCGTATATATACTTTTATGCCTTTAGTAAAAAGCTGTTATTTTGACATTACGAACAGACGCTTCAATTTTATTTATTTGTAAAGAAGGTGAATATTTTGAAACTAACTTGGTTCGCAAAAGTTGTTTACAACTATTAAAAGCATCAAATGGTCCTATACATGCTGGAAGTTACAAAGTAAGACAAACTTTTACATTATTTTATCTCACGAAGCGACGCGCGCTTTATTTGTGGTAACCATGTGTACACGCACGTTGTGAATGTGTGCGTGAAGACGAGTACCGTCAGCACGTAAAACACACAGACACACACACACACACACACACACACACACACACACACACACACACACACACACACACACACACACACACGCACACACACACACACACACACACACGCTACCGTCTTCGCCATTGTCTCGGGCGGTACCGGGAGCTCCTGCGCTTACACACATGTTCACAGCCTGTTTGTACACTTGCTAACCACAAGTAAACGCGCGTCGCTTCATGAGATAAAAATACTATACCATAGATTTAGTAAATAAAGATATAATGTATTTATTCACTGTTTTGTGAGTTCAAAGGTTCAAAGGCAATATAATAATATGAGACAACATCCACACAAGGCCTTCAGGTCCCGAACTAGGTAGAGCCTGTACTACGGTAACCTGATGGCTGATATACATACTTATATGCATATAAACACCCAGACACAGGTCAAACAGACATGTTAAAAAAATGTTTGACTTGTCCGGGGATCGAACCCGGGACCAGCGGCTCAGAAGGCAGGATTGCTACCAACTGCATCAACCGGTCAGTCAACATTGTTACTAATATATTTGTTATTTTTTTTTCAGATAATGTTCCAATCGTTCGGGCCCAGACAAGGTCCCATGCATGGTCTGCCAATCTCCACACCGTACGTTACCAAAGATTACTTGCAGCAGAAGAGGTTCTTGGTAAGTTTGTTATTTTGTTCTTTATCCGGTTGGGTATAGAGACTAAACTCGCCTGGCAAAATTTAAGTGTAGACCGCCGATTGAGCCAAAGAAAATTAAATCTTATTTCAAAGCAATAAGACTCAACTTTAAATGCATAAAGTAATGCTAGGGTCGACACGATTTTCTTAATAATTTGTTTTGGTCATTGTATAATGCTTTTAATTCAATAATCTAATTGGGGCTTATGAGGTCTTGCGTTAATTATGTTACACGTTGTAGATGAAATTCGTGTGGCAAGAAAAAAAGTGTGACTTTTTTAATATAATAAAATGTGATGTATGTCTTATTGATCTAGTGTAGACCTCTGCCTACCCTTCGAAGAATACAGGCGTGATATTATGTGTTTGTAAAACTAAATATTTTTTACATAACATTTTACAGTCATGAACTTCCGCCTTCGATCAACAATACCGACTAGATATCGGGTAGGCGCAAGAAGTACCTACGTCTCGGTAAATAACGGCGCACTTGAGATGTGAGCTCTTATTTTGTTTAGTTCGCTTGAAACACAGCCAATGTAAACACGACTTTATTCCTAGGTGCCATGGTTGTGATTAGTTCATTTTTCACGCGGACAGCATTTAGTTTAGATTTTGTACGAGACCCGTTATCTAGTTGGTGTTGTTGATCGAAGACTTCCGCAAAGTAACGACTGATGCCGTATCTGACAGATAGGGAATGCAATCTCGAACCGAGATCGCAAGTTCGAGATCTCGCGAGACTTAGAGTCTAGCTCTAGAGGTGATTTTGGAAATATCTCCTTTAAAACAGTACTGATGGTGCTGTCCGACAAACGGCATCTTATCTCAGTTGCTAGGTACCCAGCAGCTAAATATGCCCTCTCAAACTCAACACTGGTTGGCACCGGTCGACTTGGTTAGTAGTGAAGGGCCCTTCCAGACATGGCCCTGCATTGTTAGACTATTATTAATACAATGTTGGGACTTTAAAAGAGACCATGACCTCTGAGTTTGTGTTCTTTTCAGGGATCAGTCAGCTAGAAAATGCCCGCGGCATCTAGTATTCAAATATTGCCGTGTAAAAGTGTCTTAAAAGATCTACTTACAGAAATTAACATTTAATTTCATTTCATAGTTGTAGAAACACGCAAGAAAGGACGTCTACATGCACTTAGAGCCTTTTCTAATTCCTCTTGAACAGTCGTGTTGACTTTTGCAGCAGCAGTGCGTAAATTCAATTCAAATTTAATCCACACGGAATGCGTAGCTGACTGCTGCCGCTCAATCTCGTCAATCTCGCGAGATCGAGATCCCGCGCGGTGAGGATTGCATTCCCTACTGACAAGCGTGATGTTGTGACATTGTGTCACCATACTTTCAAAAGTGCCTTATATGTGCCTATTTAAAATAAATGCTTTGATTTTGACCATACTTAATTCATCATATTTCTTTTAATAGGCCACGTCACAAGGCACGACATACGTGTACGATATCCCTGACATGTTCCGGCAAATGATTGAGAGGAGATGGCGGGAGTGCATCGAAGATAGCAGCGTTGAAGGTAAGAAAAGAAAGAAAGAAAAATAGGTTTTGTTACAGAAACACGTGCATACAAAAAAGATAATTAGCACTTATAATTAAGAAAAAACAACAAGATCTCTAATCACGAGCACAAAACAGAAATAGTCGACAGCTGCACGTCATGATTGTACAGTTTACAGTGTCTAGAGGTACTGCAGTTTCTACTATTGATTTAAGGCTCCGTGCACGAAAAATACCCTCTTTCGTAAATTTCTTATCTAATTGTGAGAAATGTTGAAATTTTATTTTATATTAATTGCCAAAAAGTTGAAAAAAGTTGTCCAGCCACGTGCAAGTAGACCATATAATGATGTTGATAATATCTTTGTATGTTCAAAATCAAAAGTAGTTTCTAGTAAAAATATGATCAAACATCAGTCTCGCGTAATTTTTTGGAAAACTTGTTGTGAATATTAGTGATTTTCCACGAATACTTCATTTATTTGAAAAATCCCTTTCAGCCACATGCCAAACCAAGAACAAGAACTCGGCTATTCTAATCGAAAAAAAAAATTGTTTAAATTCTTTTTCCCTTTCTCACAAATAATGAACGAACTTTTTTAAAATCAATCTATTCGTCCACGGCCCCTTAATTCTTCCCTTCATAGTAACATTTTTGTAAGAGATTTAAAACACCGACACAAGCGGTACTTGAACCCGCTACCACAGACGTAACGGGCTACTGCTCTGACCAGTAAGCTACCGTCTCCCGACTCGAAGCAATTTTATTTATGTTGTGTTTTTATTCTGAAAAGTAAACCGTTGGTGCATGGCCTGTTTCGTGCCTGGTAGATAATACAGTACAAATTCTGTTGCATTTTCTAATTCTTGTGATAGTGTGTAATAGCACAAATCAAAGAATACAAGAACAGATACCCATACTCATAGAGCAAAAGCGTGCCGTCCTAATGTAGGCAATTCTGTAGGCAATTTTAGTCCCGTAGTTACACTAATAGATGTAGTATCTGGCTATGACGCTGTCAGCCTACCATTGTTTTAGTAATATATTGAGATGTCACCAGATGGCATTGACTTCCCGGGCAACAAATAGACGCGTGACGCTCAGGGCCTTTTTTGTTTTTCATATAAAAGTAGTATTTTTGAGATAATATTACGCATCACACAAAAATATACAAAAACGAAACGCTTGGAGCCTGTGGTTCCATAGAACTTTCGCGATCCGTGATGGCGCCATCTAGTGACAGTACCCAGTAATATGTAGCAAGCTTGAAAGTTATGAGTTAGATGGAGTTAGTATCAATTTTATTGCATTTATTGAACTTATTTTTTATTTTATTTCATATGTCAGATTACATTGATCCATAATGGTTAGTAACAACAGGAGCTTAAAATCTATGTTAGTAGGTACATAATTAAATATAAATAACAATAAAATTACATCATAGGATTAGAAACCATTACAATTCAAATATTAAAACATTAAAACAAATAATAAAACAACTTATAAAATATACCCTTATTTTATGTAGAGGATGTTTTTTTTTGTAATATTTATACGTTGTTCCAGTTGGGAGGCCATGGTAATAGTATCAATCTTCTGAATAGATGCCCCCTTTCCCTACTCCCCCGGCCGGAGAGCGCACGGTCTCTCAAGGCGGCCATGCGCATGCGCACAAGGCTAGCATGAACTATGCTTATGTAGCGGTGCGCGAGGTTGCCATTTAAAAACCAACATTTGTATCTTTCTAAATGAAGCGAATGAGTTGTCTACAATTGTCTTATGTGATTTCGATGCTGGCCTCGGTAATTACGTAACTCGCAAGAAAACAGAGGTGCTAAGTCATAAATGTTTTGGTTCTAGGTCCTATGCCAGACAACGTGATGACCGTAATGGAGCTGGTGGTTGAACCGGATGGCGAGAAGCAAATCGTCGAAGTTACCAGGTTGCCGGGACAGAATAATGTAAGTTTTTATTGTTGAAATATTCAATCTGCGAGAGACGAAATATTATTTCACGCCTGTCTATATCTTAGCCTACAATTGCAATACAAAAAAATATATCCGTCCCACTGAAGTACAATTGGGAGTAAATAAATGGAGCCACTTCCGGTTTTCACGTATAAGGGTTATTATTTTTGGTATTATGGAATGTATCAATTCAATACATTAAAAAAAAATATGTATTTAAGTAGTGTATCAACCATCTGGTATCCATAACACAAGCCTTAATAAGTGCTTAATTTGGAACTAGATGGTGCTGTGTGCAATGTCAGACGATATTTATTTATTTATTTATTTAATGTTTCTTTTTTCAAAAATTATACATTTTAATTATAATTTCAATTACAATCTCTGTCCAACTTGTAACTAGGAATTGTCTGACAATTCACCTTAATTAACCTATGTAGGGTTGTAAAAATAAAGCCCATTTGAATTGGTATGATAATTTATTGGCAACTTAATAAATGTTTCTTTTTTCAATAATTATACATTTTAATTATAATTTCAATTACAATCTCTGTCCAACTTGTAACTGGGAATTGTCTGACAATTCACCTTAATTAACCTATGTAGGGTTGTAAAAATAAAGCCCATTTGAATTGGTATGATAATTTATTGGCAACTTAGCACTTTAGGTTACAATAATAATTTTTATATATGGCAACCCTAAGTGAGGTGTTGAAAGGGACTGCGTGGCCATCGCCCTTCAAGCCTCTCTAGCTGACTAGTTCCTGAAGACTGCTAGGCTATCGAAGCAGGAACTAGGCTTACTTAGGATCAGAATTTTGTGCGTGGCTACCCAACTCTGAACCTCTAGCTAGTTAACACACTTTTTTCCTTTTTTGTAAATGGCATCTCGCAGGTCAACCCTAGGAGGTTGTCGGCTGCTTAACTGGGCTTGCCTGGGCTTGGCTTAATAAATTTGGTTTAAGAAACTTATAAACTAGGCGACTGCACGCTAAGGGCACCCCCTGTGGGGTAGGGACCTCGGCTTAGGGCGTCGCTGGGGGGAGGACAGCAAGGGACAGGCTGGATCGGAGTTCGACTTTTGTTCTGAGCCGTCGGTGCTTCAAAATGTTAACATGTGTGCACAATATCTACACATATTCGTCTGTAGAAGTGATGTAAAAACTCGCAGGGTGGCGTTTGAGCAGATTGTTCCACACGATGATCATAGATGGCGTTAGTTGTCTGTGGCAACGGTATGTACATAGTTGCTAACTAGCATCTTAAAAGTCGGACGACATAGTGTTGTACACGGGTAACTCTAGATGGCGTTAGATGTATGTTACACTTATAATATTTCTTATTTCCAGGTCGGCATGGTAGCATGGCGCCTGACCCTGTACACCCCGGAATGTCCCGACGGCCGCGACATCATACTGATCGCAAACGACCTGACATACTACATGGGGTCTTTCGGACCCGCCGAAGACTGGGTGTACTACAAGGCGTCCGTATACGCTAGGGAGCTCAAGATACCTAGGGTAAGTTACATATTAATATGAAATCATCTTATAACTGCCATTTCCCAAATATGTTGGGCTTGGTCTCCAGTCTAACCGGATGCAGCTGAATACCATTACTATATATCATAGGTTCTCAACGGGGGCGATAACGCCCACTCGTGGGCGTTTGAGACTTTCAGGGGGACAGTATAAGCCCCAGAGAAAATTAAGGGGCGTTGAACTGGGATCTTACGACTATACAGGGCTATTGGTAAAACACCATCAACCTCATAAGGTGTCATTGTACTCATCATTATGAACAACGTTCCACCAAACTGACCAAATAAGAAATCGCGAAAAAAAATCTGCTTTTCCCTACATCTATGTTTGCAGAACTCGTCAAACCAGCAGATTTTTTTTGACGCTAAATGAAAATGCGCCCTTAGACTCGTGAGGAGTGGTTTATTGATTGTATTTAATTTTACCAAAACTGTATGTTTTATAAGCTAGAAACATGTGGAAAGGTAGTTGGTTGTACATTTACTTATAGCATACGATGTATCTAGATATAATATACAATGTACAGTCGCCAGCACATCATGATATACGAAACTGTCAAATTTCTCCAAATGATTTTAAACCTTAAAACGTGGAAGGTTAAGTTCAAAATCGAATGAGAAAATTTTACAGTTTGTGATATCGTGACCCGCTGCTGTGTGTACCATTGTTTGTTTTACCAAATAAAATAAAATAAACTGTGACGTCCTCCCCATTATTTACTTCAAATTTCTTATTCTCCTTCCTTCCACACAGGTATACATCAGCGTGAACTCCGGAGCCCGTATAGGTGTCGCCGAAGAAGTAAAATCCGAGTTCAACGTGGCTTGGCTCGACTCGGAACGACCTGACCGCGGGTTCAAGTACTTGTACCTGACGCCGGAGTCATACTCTAAACTAGGTATGTATTTACTGACATAAATAAACTCATGCCTTTCTCCCACGGGGGTAGGCAGAAGCCACCTGCTACGATCCTTTCATACTCCTTTTGCTTCGTGTGTTCTTAATATTTGTACGCCTTCACGGCAAAACATAGCGCCCAAATATGTTAACCTAACACCTATAAAAATAAAGCTTTTTAAGGAAATAGCAAAAAGGTTAGTCGACATCACAGGAGACCGAAGAGCTGGCAGCTACCTCGGACAAAGAATTAGTCTAGCTATTCAAAGGGGGAACGCTGCCAGTATCTTCGGAACCTTGCCTAAAGGGACTCCTTTTAATAATATATTTTAGTTTTTATCCTTGACATTGTATTTGATAGTAGTTAACGTTTTCATTATTTAAGCATCCCAAGTGTTATTATTTAAATTATATTGTTTTACCTAACACCTTTTTGTAAATACCTATAATAATAATAATATAATATGAGACAACATCCTCACAAGGTCTTCAGGTCCCGAACTAGGTAGATCCTGTACTACGGTAACCTGATGACTGATATACATACTTATACACATATTATACACACCCAGACACAGGTCAAACAGACAATCATGTTCATGCACACAAATGTTTGACTTGTCCGGGGATCGAACCCGGGACCAGCGGCTCAGAAGTTTTACTAATAAATATTCTGATTCGTTTCGTTCCTACATCTGAGGGGTAATGCCTGTAATTTTAAGAATGATCACAGTCTGATATCAGTCTCAGCTCTCAATCTGACAAAAATCTAATCAATTTACCTACATACATTTTTGACACAAGTTTTGGACGTTGATTGTCGCTGAGATGAGATTGCGAATTGCCCCTCTGGTCATACACGCACGCTGGTTGCGAGTACAGACCGATTCAAACTGTATGGCGGCCGAGTCGTTCGTCGTTTTTTGAGATATTTTTTTACAATTTATATTTTTGCCGTTGCTTAGTATTTTTCTGGGTTTCGATAAATCAAATAAAAAAAAACGAGCGAGCTATACAGTAGTCGCTTACGACGTGTAACATCTGACATCAACAGGTAAAACATTATCATCATATTCTAAAAAAATATTCAGGTATTATTTGAAATGATTATTTGAGGTTAAGCGCACAGCTGATGCGTTCACCTTCTCTATTTCCCTTTCTCATAACACACGCACAATTTATTTCGTTCTAGGTGCGCTGGGCTCCGTCAAGACCACGCTCATTGAAGACGAGGGCGAGTCCCGGTATAAGATCACTGATATTATTGGTAAGTTACTTTCTTATACTAGTCACAATAGAGTTCATTGTCGCGTGGCTAGACTCTGGTTCAACTACAAGTAAGTTACAGTAAACTAGAAAAGGTATGCGCTTCGGTAATCTTCGTGTTTCCGAATTAATACGAATGTCGCGCCACAGAGTACAGAGTAATCCCCGCCAGAGGCAAGGCTTCTAAGTTGTGTACTGCCACGCTTTGTCATAGTGAAATAAAGAAAAATAGGTTTATTAGTCACAGAAACACGTGCATACAAAAAAAATAATTAGCTCATTAGAGCTAATTATTTAGACATTATTATTCATTCATTTATTTTCATTTATCATTATTTCATTAGAGCTATTTTTCTTAATTATTAAATTAAGAAAAATAGAAACAAAAAAGATCTTTAATCACGAGCACAAAACAGAAATAGTCGACAGTTGCACGTCATGACTGTGACAAGAAGGCTTCCACTCAGCATGATGCTGTGCTATGGGGGACCCACAGCACAACGCTGATTTTCAGTGGTTACACGAAAAGGACCGGTCCAATGATTGGTACTATAACAAAATAAAATAAACAGTAACCACTTAGAATACAAAGCAACTACATAAACAACCAATTATTTGAATAAATATAATTTATTTATTTATTTATCTATTCATAAAGGTACACCAACAGCTTCTGTATATCAAATAACAGTAGATAATAGTTGAGGGCTTATACAGTTAATAATATTTAAATTTTATAATATTTTTTTCCCGATTTCCTTTTTGTGTCCCATAGTAAAAGTTGTTCATAATGATGAGTACAATGACCCCTTAAGAGGTTGATGGTGTTTTACCAATAACCCTGTATATTATCATTATTTTCAAAACATTATCTAATGATTATCTCCTTTCCCGCAGGCAAAGAAGACGGCCTAGGTGTTGAATGTCTGCGCGACGCCGGTCTGATCGCGGGCGAGACTGCGCAGGCGTACGAGGACATCGTCACCATCTCTATAGTGACATGCCGCGCCATCGGTATCGGCTCATATGTTGTTAGGTATGTGTTCTATAACTATCTTCAATCATCACCATCTGTCTAGCCTTCCTAACTATCTCAGGGTCGGTTTCCTGGCTTGTAGCGGCATCTACATCGCCACATGCGAACTACGCATCACACTGACGTCACTCAAATCCTGCATCGCGCAAGCAAAATTTACCGCGCAACTAGCATATATACAACGTGCTGCCGACATCAATCGTCGGGCAGTTGCCCACCAGACACGACACACGTCTGGTCGGAGGATCCTCCTTTACACCCTGTTCCTCATAACTTTATAGGCTAACCGGATGCAGCTGAATACCAATATTTTACATGGAGCGACTGCCTACTTGACTTCCAGAAACCAGGTAGTGGGTAAACAACTAACGTTTCTCGGCATCGACAAGGGCTGGTCGTCACAGGCAGTTTTCATACTTTATGCCAAATCAGCGCGAACGGGCGCTGATAAGCGCGGACAAGTTCCTATCTGATTAGTTAGATTTGGCATTTACACTTCGGAGCAAATAAATCGATCCACTTCCTTTTTTCACGTATAATGGTTGTTATTTTTGGTATTAGTATCAATTCTAAACATATGAGATGAGGGTAAATTCTTGAATAATAACCTTATTGAATGATAAATTATTGGCTCTGAAAGAAAAACGGTAATTTTGATAGAAACTTGTAGGGTTAAAACAGTCCAGAAAAAAACAATATTAAATAATAATAAAACAAAAACAAAACCCCTAAATTAACCTTTTCTTAATGGATAACAATCAAATTAAAAGCGATAATTTTGGCCTACCCTTTAAACTTTAATTTAGAATGAAAAATTAGCAACAGACTACCCCCAATATAAAGGAAAATAAATAGACTTTTAGCCGGTGTATATTTCGAATCGATACGTTCCGTAATACCAAAAATAATAAGAATTATACGTGAAAAAAGGAAGTGGCTCGATTTATTTGCTCCCAAGTGTAGTATGGAAACTGCCCGCACCCACCGCTCTGAGCCACCAGCGCTAGTGGCGCCGGGTAGCGCATGCGCACGGCTGGCCACCAGCACTTAATTAATACACCTTAACACGATACCCCTTAGTGAAGTTGAACCTTTGACATTTGACACAATTTTTACAAAATATGTTCAGGTCTTTCTTTGATAGTAGGTGGCCTAGCTGAGCAAATGCGGAGCAAAGGTGGCCCAATGGTAACGACCCCGACTTATAACTTGTAGGTCGTGGGTTCGAACCCAAGCAAGCGCTTTACTTTGTGTAAATTATTTCCATCACCACTGATTTCAAAACGGTGATTGAAAACGTTGTGAGGAAACCGGCATGTCCTAGAACCAAAAATTCGAAAACATGTGACAGCCCGCACTGGGCCCGCGTGGGGGATTATAGCCCACTCCCTCTCGAAGAGAGGAGGCCGGTGTCGCAGCAGTGGGAACATTATAGGCTATTTTGTCAATAAAACAATAATAATATCAATAACAATAATACAACGATATTCGATTTGATTTAACTGTCAGGCCTGCATTTCCTTCCACAACATGGTGAATTACAGTAAACTACTAGTTTGTAGATTTACAGTATTAAATTCGTTATTAGCAGCAAGCCCGCTAGTTGAGAGTTCAAAATCGATGGTACACTAAACTTCTGTCTCTTTCTTATTTATTCTGTTAGAAGGAGACAGCAGATGTTTTTCTCGACAAACGCTTTAATCTATACGCGTTAAGGAAATAGTGAAACTGCAAAGTAAAGACGTATTCACCATTCATATTAAAGCAAACTTTTTATTACAAAGTATTTGCAAACATTAATATAAGTAATTATTTTCAATTTTAATCAGAATCGTCGGAAGTTTCATCAACATTTATAATAAGAATTCTGTTCCGCGGGTTCCATAACATTGTCTAAGTCCCACATGTTTTTAAAAAACATTATAAATCACTCGTTTTTCTCCGCTGTGAATTATTGACCCACTTTTATTGTTACGAATAGGCGAGGTATTTATTTTTAAAATTTACAAATGACGCGTCCGTACTGTCTGAATGGCTTACTTTAACTGATCAATGTGATCACGGCTTTCTAATTTACTATGATCTAATTGGTCAAGGGGTGTGGCTAAGCTGTGTGACAACGATGAGTCACTATTTTCTTAACGCGAATAGAGTATAATACTTTCTTCTCTTCCACAGATTAGGCCACAGAGTGATCCAAGTAGAATCCTCCTACATCATCCTCACCGGTTATGCGGCCCTCAACAAAGTGCTCGGCCGCGCTGTCTACGCGAGTAACAACCAGCTGGGAGGGCAACAAGTCATGCACCACAATGGAGTGTCGCATGCCGTCGCTCCTACGGACCTGGAGGCTGTGAGGACCGCGTTGAGGTGGCTGGCGTTTGTGCCTAAGGTAAATTGTTTGTCGAGGTGAAATTTTTGGTAATTTTAGGGTTGGGTCAAAATTTGGGTAATTTTAGGGTTGGGTCAAAATTTGGGTAATTTTAGTAGCGGTCAAAATTGGGGTCGTTTAAGATTGGGGATAATATCGGGTCATATTTGGTAGGAGTCAAAATTAGAGTAATTTTTTATAGGGGTTAAAATCGGGGCCATCGTTGGTTAGGGAAAAAATGGGCTAATGCTGTTAAGTGATCAAAATTGTATTAATTTATCTATCGTCATATTGTACTGTATGGTGCTGAAAGCTATACAAAATTACACCTTTTAATTTAGCTAAAATAATGTCGATTCGACCATACTAACACAACCACCTCGTCCCCAGGACAAACTAAGCATGGTCCCCATAATGCGCGTGTCGGACCCCATCGACCGGCCCGTGGAGTGGGTCCCGCCGCGCGCGGCCCACGACCCGCGCCTCATGCTGGCCGGGGACGCGGCCAGGGCTGGCTTCTTCGACGTAGGCAGCTGGGATGAGATCATGCAGCCGTGGGCTCAGACTGTTATCACTGGTGAGTGTTTTACATCAATATAATTCAGTCGAAAGACGTCCACTACTGGGCATAGGCCTCGCCACAGCAACCGGTACTTCTCGCATCCAGTGAAGTCCATAGACCTTCACTAGATAATCTGTCTACCTTATAGATCGCTTATTCATACTACGGCTAGCTTTTACACGTGACTTCGCCGTTACCGTAAATAAAAAACAAAAGGCCTGCAAGAAAGCACGATGATTCATCGCTCCGTTGCTGCGTGAAAGATGGACAAACAAACATACACACTTTCTATAGTACGGTAGGCATCCAATAGACGTTTGGGGTGGTGGACGCCCAGAGTCTCCGTCCGCCCACCGAGTGACCCCAGAGAAGACAGTAGCACAGTGTTCACGTGCTACCGTGCACTGCTGGGCTCAGGGGAGACACCTCTACAGTCTCCCCAGGGATGTGTCTGACACGCGTTGCACAAGGGGGGTTCTGGAGTTGATCTTTTCCGAGGAACCGAGACCCCCACCATGTGCTGATGAGGTGGTTTTATTGAGGTAAGAATCCCACACTCCCCGACCTCTTTCCCCGGAGGCCGGGACGCCAGGCGCCTTTTGAAGGTTTCACCGCTAAA
This sequence comes from Brachylomia viminalis, assembly GCA_937001585.2. Taxonomy (NCBI): domain Eukaryota; kingdom Metazoa; phylum Arthropoda; class Insecta; order Lepidoptera; family Noctuidae; genus Brachylomia; species Brachylomia viminalis. The sequence continues at coordinate 10,786,052 of OW443320.2, read as the reverse complement.
TAAAATATAAAAATAAAGTATCCAATAGACAACCCTACAAGGGCTGACTTCTTCGATGTGAGCAGCTTGGACGAGATCGTGAGGCCTTGGACTCCACCGTTATCACTGGTAAGTATTTTAGTACCACACCTGTCTAGCGTTTTTCCAACCATGTTGAGGTCGGCTTCCAGTCTAACCAGATGCAGCTGAATACCAGTATTTTACAAGGAGCTCGTCCGGGCAAGTACTTACTTTAGTACAGTCAGCGTCACAATGCGGGTACCCCCCTTCTAAGTTAATTTAAATACAACTGGGGTAACCAACTGATGCAGCCCACCGTACGTACGTAAGATAAGAACATATTTCTACTATATTCATTTTATACTGTATTTTTTTCCGGTAAAATGGTTCTATAAGCTATCCGTCGCTCCGATGCTGCGTCAAAAGGAGAGCAAACCAAAAACACACTTTCCCTTTTATAATAGTTAATCCTACATGTTTTGTCTTTGCATGACCCTAAAGTAGACTGGTAGAAAATTCCTAAATCCACCATTGTACAATTTTCCTTAAAAATCAATAAGAAATAAAAACGGTCTAATCATTTATTCATTCTTCCCAGGTCGTGCCCGCCTCGGTGGTATACCAATAGGAGTGGTCGCCGTAGAAACAAGAACAGTAGAGCTGACACTACCCGCCGATCCCGCTAATTTGGACTCTGAAGCCAAGACCTTGCAACAGGCGGGACAGGTCAGAAACTAACCCAACTAAACCCAGAAATCGAATTCGAGATCAAAAATGTAAACAAAGAAATGTCATTGTCAAAGTGACAGTTCAGGGGTAGTCAACATTTCCCTTGTAATTCAAATTAAGTTTATTTTTTTTGTTTTTGTGTTTTTGGAAGAACGCTAAAGCAGCGTGTCATAATTAAAAATATGATAATCTAATATTACAGGTAACGTAAACAAAATGAAAATAAAAGATATATATTCTTATGAACAAGTTGCTTATGTTTATTTGAAATTAGGATTTATATGATATTATGATTTATTCACTTTGTCAGGACAAGGTTTGTGTGTATGAAAATTCTCATTTATTTCATTAGTAAAAAGCATCCATGCGAAGCCGAGGCGTTTCGCTAGTTGAAAACACTAAATGAAGTCCAAATGTTTAAGACCACTGCCTTATTGCCAGTAGCATAAAAATAATTTGCACGATTTTATTTCAAACAGATATATTTTATTCTTGGATCGTAGTTTACGTCACTTTAAAGTTGAAAACTGTGTGTAATTTTATATTTTAACTGTTTAAGATATGCCTACAATTTTAGCAGTATGTTCTTTTCGGCAAACTGCACAATTCAGGTTATTATTTAAAATTGGCAACGCCTTTGTTTACATTTTTGATCTCGAATTCGATTTCTGGGTTTAAAGCCTATTTAATTACCTGTGACATACCATAGAGCCCCATTTACGTAATGCAAGATTCTTGTCTGTGATATACAAAAAAATTGAAGCAACAAATGACTTGCATCATCTAAACACTGTTTAGACGGTGCGGTGCAACAATAAAAATTGCACCATCTAAACCAATGATACCCAAAGCGGTCTATATCGACCCCCAGGGGTCGACGACGACTAGGACCAAAAATTCTTAGGTGTAACAAATTCCCAAAGTTTGACGATTGATATGAAATTTATGATTATTATTCAGTAAATACATCATTCATACAGTCGTGAATCGCATTTTGATTTACATACGACTTAAACAGAGCTGCAATTTGCAAAAAACCAAAGAAAATTTGAATTTGGCGGGCCACAACTGAGGGTTCACTTTAAGTCAAAAGCACCAGGGTACCCCGTGAAATTAAATTTTTCATTAGGTTTTTGCAATTTGCAGGTCAGTGTCAGGTTCAGGGGCCGTACTATGACGTGTTAACACCATCATGATTCCGCTGTGAAAAAGAGATTGTGCTATCGGTCATGTATAGCTCCATCTCTCTTTCACGCTGGAACAATGATGGAATTAACATGTCATAGTACGGCCCCTGGTATGTTGATCAAAATATGATTCGCGACCGTAACAAATATGTATTCACAGAATTATAATCTTTAGAATCATCCATACACACGCGTAATTTTGTAAACACAGTCATATTTATTTGATCCCTCAGCGCAACCCCCTAAAATAACACAATCTTCAGTACATATCCCAATAATAAAATATGTAGTTTAAAATAAACTGAAAAACACGCTTGTCACGCACAAGAAAATATAAAATAATTAAATTGTATTTGTGCGCATTTTAGTTGAGTGTACTTTTAATTAATTTAATCATTGGATATAAAAAAATAACTAATACCAATACATTTAATTATTCGTCATCTCATCGTTAGATCCTCGACACCAAGTGCAATATATTGGACTCATCAAAACGAATCATATGACTCCAAACTCGAGAGGTTTACTAGTAGCCACTGAAGAGTTCCACTATCCACCTCCTGGCTCCATCATCAGACCCTCGTTGCCTATGCCCAATGTATTGGACTCGTCAAAGCCAATCATATGACCCCAAACTCGATGGGTTTACTAGTAGCCACTGAAGAGTTCCACCACCTGGCTCCATCATCAGATCAGCTCCACGATAACAAATTATAGTTTTGTCATCCGAACTACATATAAATACAAAGTTTCATTTCGATACGACAATTAGAAGTAGGTTAAAATTGACTTCTAAGATTTTATCACATTGTTTGTTAGTTACAAGTGAAGCCAATAAAAAGTCTTAATGAAAGTTCACATTTATAATATCCACTTTATTTTATCGTTACAAACAGGTATGGTTCCCCGACTCTGCCTACAAGACAGCGCAGGCCATCAACGACTTCTCGCGTGAAGGTCTACCTATTATTATCTTCGCCAACTGGAGAGGTTTCAGCGGCGGACAGAAAGGTAAGACAATAAATTAATAAAAAAATTACGTGATGGTCTGCTTAGCCTTTTCCCAACTATGTTGGGGTCGGCTTCCAGTCTAACCGGATGCAGCTGAATATCAGTATTTTACATGGAGCGACTGCCTATCTGACCTCCACAACCCAGTTACAGGGTAATACGATACCCCTTGTTAAGACCGTTTGTCAGACTTTTGGGCTTCTGACGACCCGTAACGACTGTCACAGATCCACGAATGACACTCGGGACGAACGGCTTAACGTGCTTTCCGAGGCACGGACGGGTATCGGTATGTAAAGAAGGTCACCCATCCACAGACCAACCGCGGCAAGCGTAGCTTAACCTTCGATCATAAATACCCTAGATACAACATCTCCTACAAATTCACGCCGAAAAAGTGTCCGACTCGCTTAGTTATAAGTATGCACGTATAGTAGACAAATTCACAATGTATAATGTACTAAGACTATATTAATAAAAATTGAATACAACTTTATTCCCTACACAAAAGGTTTTATTTGTAATGCACGCGTTAGGCTGTTGTGACATTACAAAATGCGATAATCGCGCAAGTCGTAAAATTTTAACGACCGTCGGCCGTAGGTGTACGAATGTACACCTTAAGTCAATCAGAATTAAGTATAATTCAGTTTACGCTGCGTGGGGATCGTAGCCTTGAGTCTTGTAGGAACAGAGTAAGCAACACGCGCGGGAAAGGGACAACCGCGTAAGCGATTTACTTCAACTATTTTAGAAAGACAATGTTTTTACTTAGTTAGAAGGTAAATTTAGCCACAAATCCATTACATTATGAAATCTTGAATTAATACTTACCGAAAATAAGAAACCCCATCCTTTTTCAAGCTATTTGAAGTATTATTTTTACACTTTTTCACGGAGACCGTTTGACCTGACGGTGACCGGCGCGCGACTGCGAGCGCAATTGTGCTACAACGCGTTTTTAGCACAATTGATTCATACCGCGCTTGAGGCGTTGTTAGTGTATCTAGGGTATTTATGATCGAAGAGCTTAACCTGATTGATCGATCCGTGCGGCTGTTATTACTTAGCACACAAGCCCCACTCTTAATTAATTAAGTATTTTACATTACTTTTCCATATGGAAACAATACTCTACTTACAAATTTTGTAGCACAAATGTAAACATAGAAACGCCACTGTCAAAGTGACATTCCGCGTCATTCCAGATTGTGTCAGAAACCCATAGATTTATTTTAAACTAGCGTTAGATTGGCAATGTGGTGATTAAGGCGAGGCGCGAGACCAAAAACAAATAACACCAGTGTGCTTGTGATGTACATGTGTACGAGACAGATAGCGGTGCGCTCACTAGCTGTCTCTACTTCGATTATCGAGATACAGGGTCAAAATAAATTAGCTAGCGAAACTCCGCAGACGTGATGGGTATCGATATCTAAACACGACAAAACAAAAAATTAATTAATATGATGATTTTTTTGTGGGGAGTCATCGACTGCTGTAAGTGTATTTATTCACTTGAAATATCAGTTTAGAATATCTTCTTATTTTGTGAACTCACAGACGTGATTAATATCGGTATCTAAACACGATAAAACATATTCTCTCAACTCATACTTCAAGTGACAACACTACGAGCTGTCGTTAACCCTAAAAATCACCAAATCTTTTTTATTTTAACGTTATCGTGTTTAGATATTGATACTCATTACGTCGGTGGAGTTTCGCTAGCTAATTTAATTTGACGTGTGTCTCCTGACTTGAAGCAGATGTGAATGAAGTGAATACCTATCTTAATTCTTAAAGGAAGAAAAATAAAACTTCAAACATTAATATTAAAGCAAAAGTTTTAGTGTACAGTATTTTGAAGTGTTCATATTAGGTAATTATTTTAAAATTTAATCGAAATGAATTTTCATCAACATTTATAATAAAATAATTATTTTTCGCGAGTTCCATAACATTGTCTAAGTCCCACATGTTTCTTTAAAGTACTTAAAAACATTATAAATCACTCGTCTTTCTCTGCTTTGAATTATTGATCCACTTTTATTGTTACGAATAGGTGAGGTATTCATTTTTAAAGTTGACAAAAGACGCGTCCGTACAGTCTGAAGGGCTTACTTCAACTGATCAATGTGAACAGGGCTTTCTAATTTATTATGATCTAATTGGTCAAGGGGCGTGGCTAAGCTGAGTGACATCGATGAGTCACCATTTTTTAAACACGAATAGACTATAAATAAAAACCTTTTTTTTCCCCACAGACATGTACGAACAAATCCTCAAATTCGGTGCCGAGATCGTGCGCGCCCTCCGCGGGGCCACGGCGCCCGTCATCGTGTACATCCCGCCCGGCGGCGAGCTGCGGGGCGGCGCCTGGGCCGTCGTGGACCCGTCCGTCAACAGCCAGCGCATGGAGATGTATGCCGACCCTGAGGCCAGGTGAGCACAGATCAATCAACTGTACCACGGCGCCCGTCATCGTGTACATCCCGCCCGGCGGCGAGCTGCGGGGCGGCGCCTGGGCCGTCGTGGACCCGTCCGTCAACAGCCAGCGCATGGAGATGTATGCCGACCCTGAGGCCAGGTGAGCACAGATCAATCAACTGTACCACGGCGCCCGTCATCGTGTACATCCCGCCCGGCGGCGAGCTGCGGGGCGGCGCCTGGGCCGTCGTGGACCCGTCCGTCAACAGCCAGCGCATGGAGATGTATGCCGACCCTGAGGCCAGGTGAGCACAGATCAATCAACTGTACCACGGCGCCCGTCATCGTGTACATCCCGCCCGGCGGCGAGCTGCGGGGCGGCGCCTGGGCCGTCGTGGACCCGTCCGTCAACAGCCAGCGCATGGAGATGTATGCCGACCCTGAGGCCAGGTGAGCACAGATCAATCAACTGTACCACGGCGCCCGTCATCGTGTACATCCCGCCCGGCGGCGAGCTGCGGGGCGGCGCCTGGGCCGTCGTGGACCCGTCCGTCAACAGCCAGCGCATGGAGATGTATGCCGACCCTGAGGCCAGGTGAGCACAGATCAATCAACTGTACCACGGCGCCCGTCATCGTGTACATCCCGCCCGGCGGCGAGCTGCGGGGCGGCGCCTGGGCCGTCGTGGACCCGTCCGTCAACAGCCAGCGCATGGAGATGTATGCCGACCCTGAGGCCAGGTGAGCACAGATCAATCAACTGTACCACGGCGCCCGTCATCGTGTACATCCCGCCCGGCGGCGAGCTGCGGGGCGGCGCCTGGGCCGTCGTGGACCCGTCCGTCAACAGCCAGCGCATGGAGATGTATGCCGACCCTGAGGCCAGGTGAGCACAGATCAATCAACTGTACCACGGCGCCCGTCATCGTGTACATCCCGCCCGGCGGCGAGCTGCGGGGCGGCGCCTGGGCCGTCGTGGACCCGTCCGTCAACAGCCAGCGCATGGAGATGTATGCCGACCCTGAGGCCAGGTGAGCACAGATCAATCAACTGTACCACGGCGCCCGTCATCGTGTACATCCCGCCCGGCGGCGAGCTGCGGGGCGGCGCCTGGGCCGTCGTGGACCCGTCCGTCAACAGCCAGCGCATGGAGATGTATGCCGACCCTGAGGCCAGGTGAGCACAGATCAATCAACTGTACCACGGCGCCCGTCATCGTGTACATCCCGCCCGGCGGCGAGCTGCGGGGCGGCGCCTGGGCCGTCGTGG